>OX335793.1:14937633-17413258 GCA_946896805.1 Scutellaria galericulata
GAGGGATAATATTCTAATTATTTATGAAAATTGGCAAAAGTATATGTAAGATAGAAATTCTAGTTTTGAAAAAGAGTCCAATTCAATTAGGAAACTCATGACCCAACCACTTTTAATCCGGGTTAGTTCGGGTGGACACAAATTTTGACTTCCAGACGTATTTTGGGCCTTTAATAGGTCGAATTTGCCTTTGGTTTCTTCATAAAAGTTGTAGTCCTTTGAAGTTTTCTATCCAATGCCACTAATTTCAGCCTAATATCAATTTCCTACACCAAATTATGCTCAAAATACTCAAACCCTGTTAAGACAAAAAAAAACTGGACGATTTTGCACAACTTCCGCTTTCTTGCAATTTTTTTGCTCTATTAGAGGCAGAATTACGAAAAGTATTGAAACATAAAAGTTGTAGACAGTGACGGACCCAGGATTTCAGTTTAGGGGGGTCCACATTAACTAATAAAAAAACCCAATAATTTTAAACGAACAATATAAATTTACCATAATTTCGATAAAGTTAATATATTACATTGTAAAGTAATAAAATCTAAAATTAATAACTTAGTTACATCTTACATCTCACCACTTGAATTATAAAATTTCATGTTTCTTTCTTCATTTACTCAATGCTTGATAGATTCTATTTGTATTTTCATCGAAACTTAAATATTGATTATCATTATTAAATTTTAAAGAATATTTTGATTTTTTTTTTCTTTTGCAAAAGAAACTATATATTATAGTAGTAATTTAATCAAATTAATTAAGAAACATAAGTTTGACCATTTTCTACCATAATGATTTTTTTTTTCTTATAACTACATAGTATAACTACATAATTGATAAATAAAATGAAAAATCATTCATTAATCTTTTTCACATAATCATTATATCACATAAGGTATTATAAATCTACAAAAATAAAGAAAAAAAGAACAAAAAAAATTAAATAAAGACAATATTTTATGTTGAAATTAAATGGAAAGATATTGCATATAATATATATAAGGTATTATAAATCTACAAAAAAAAAAAAGAAAAAAAAAAGCAAAAAATAAATAAATAAAGACAATATGCTGTGTTCAAGACGCTGGGGAGAGAAATAAACAAAAAGTCTAAAAACAATGCTAAGGAGTAAGGAGTTTATGGTGGGTGAAAGAAAAGAAATGAAGAAAATCTACAAAGAAACTATGCTGGACTGGGGTAGTGTAAATTGTGTAATTTTATTTCTTTTTATTTATTTAAATAGTGAAAGTACTAATATGCCCCTGATAATTTTTCAAATTTCAGGGGGGCCCAATGCCCCCCTTGGCCCAGTTGTGGATCCGTCTCTGGTTGTAGAACACCTTCATAGCCTTCCAGCAAGACAAGAATTATTGAATTTGGACTTGTAAAATCCAAGATATCATTTTTCTCCCAAAATTGCATGTTTTCAACTTCATATCTTGACATCAACTAGGTTTTTCAATCGATTGAGTTAAAATCTATCAAATTTCTTTTAAAATCAAGCAAATATGTGAAAAAAGATAATAAAATATATATAAAATATCATAAATATATGCCTTTTAACACAAAATGATATGAAATTGAGCTTCAAAATGTATAAAATAACACAAGTTATCAAGTTTATCTATATGTATCGAATAAATAATTAAATATTTTCGTTTTAAAAACATATGTGTTTTTAAGAGGAATAATATTATAAAATTTATGAGATTTGACAAAAGTATACGTAAGTTTGTCAATTATGTTAGTTACATCACTTTTTAAAAATATCTCATGCTTTGGAAATTCTATAAATTTCCTCGAGGCCTACAACATAGTAAGGGTATCTAGTTCTTAAATTCTTATTAATATGTTAAAATGCAGCCCTGCTATCCTATCTGTCGTAGGCATGTTAAGATGTGTCCACGATTGATATGTAAAAAATACAGAATTTCTATTAATTTAATTTTTCATATAATGAGGGTAGTGATGTTCAAACGGTTCGCCGGTTCCGGTTTGAACCGCTGGTTCCGGATCGGTGGAACCGAAACCGAACCGTGTGATGGGCGGTTCCGGTTTCGGTTCCAAACCGCCGGTTCAACCGGAATCGGACGATTCGGCCGGTTCGAACAGGTGGTTCGGCGGTTCTTTTTTTTTTTAATCTGGAGTTGAGTACCGCGGTACTGAGATATGGGTACCGCGGTATTGAGATGCAAAACCCAGCGTTTTGGTTCTCCACTTCGGGTACCGCAGTACTGACCATTTTTCGTCTGTTTTCTTCCTTTTTTGCACGCTTTGTCTCTATCACGTCGTTTTCTCCTCTTGTACCTATATCAACCAATATTTTGTAGTTATGATTCATTTTTTGACCAAGATAACACAATAATCGTGCTCACAACCATATGTATTGAGTGTATTTTACACACTTAACAATGTTTGTTTTGAAGTATACCATACCATGAGAAATTGAAATTTGAAATATAAAATATTGAAGTGGACAAACTTTTTCATTATAATTTGGAAAATTATTAAAAGTTAGAACTCTATCTAATCTATGATCTAATCTATTACAAAAGTTCATATATATTACAATTACAAAAGTCCATGTCTATCTAAAAGAAATAAAAGTCTATCTTGAATTACAATTACAATTATCTATCTATCTTGAATTATATAATACAAGTCTAAGATCTAAGTATCTAACTAAGTAACTATTGAAACAACATTAGCCAAAGGGAGAAGGAAAAAAAAATTGAAAGAGCTTGAGTTTCATTCTAAGTTTGGAATTGAAATTCCAAACTTAAAATGAAATTGCCTACGTATCCTTAATTGAAATCGAATTAAGGAATCAAAGCTCACGTAGTTCTCTTACCTCAACTTACCTTCTTCAATCGTTGAGGTTGATCCCACTACCGCCAGAGGATGTTGTGTTTGAGTCGTAGCCATACAAATCCGGTTCACCTTCCTCAACGTGTGTGCAATCAAGATTTTGTTGATGTTTGGCTGCTTTGACCCAATCCTCAAGGAGCATAAGGTTTTGGACATTCTCGGAGACCAAGTTTGCTCATCTCGCACTCAAAGTGTGGCCCGATACGCTAAAGGCATGTTCAACCGAGACTGTGGAGGCAGGACATGCAAACATCTCCTTGGCAATAATTGTTAGTATAGGATATATGGTGGTCCTTCGTGACCACCACTTTAATAGATTCCAAATAGTTCTCGAAAGCAATAGATTCAAAAGTAACATTTAAATAAGAATCTAATTCTTGTGATGAGTTAGTACCTCTAGCTCTTTTTTGCATTCTAATCATAAAAGTTGTAATATTGACTAAGGGTATCACCAAAATTAGATGAAGAAGAGGAATATCCTACATTTTGATCTCCTACATTATCACTACTACTTGAATCACCATGAATTATTTTATATTGTCTAAATAAATCATAAAAATAACTTTTAGCCTTAGCAACTACTTCCCTAGGATTAGGCACATATTCTACTTGATCATATTCACTAATCAAACCAAGTGGGAACAATGCATTATAGTACATAATTAATAGTTCTTCTAATCCATCTTCTCTAATCCTAGGATCTAATAATTTAGCACATAAATATAGGGGGTATCTTATGATAATATTTTAACCATTTTGTTTTCATCATAATAATTGCATCACATAAAATAGGATCATCTTTATAAGAGTTAATTACCAAAGCAATTTTAACACATTGATCTAAAGCTAAAGGAGATGTAGGATAATAACATCCACTTACTTCCCTAGTGGCTTCTTCAAAAAAATTTAACATACCCATCATGTTTATACAAGAATCCCGATAATGGGCAAATAACATAACATTACTATCACCAAATTCCATAAAAAAAAGCACATAAAAGTTCTCTATAATTATACGAATCTTGAAGCATGTAAAAAGTAGAATTCCACCTATGTGGCACATCTTTCACAATTTTTTTTTACTTCTAATCCATTCATTTTACAAAACGCGGCCCATTTTTTTCGCATTTGTACGGTATGATAAATTAAATTAATTGCATCTCTAATTTTTTCTATTTCTTCTTCTAAAGTTTTTAATCCATCTTGAACACATAAATTAAAAACATGACACATGCAATATCTAGTATGAAAAAGATCACCATTTAATGAAGGTTTACAAAAATCAATTAATGTAGGCAAGCTAGCTTTATTATTAGTTGCATTATCTAAAGTTATAACAAATACTTTTGTTAATATACCATAATCATTTAACACATATATTACTTTTTGTGAAATATGTAAACCGGTATGTCTTTTATTAAAATCAATAAAAGCAATTAAATGTTTTTTAACATCCCATGCATCATCAATCCAATGACAAGTAATGCCCATATAATCATTTTTATTATAAGGATTTTTCCAACAATCACAACATATTGCAACTTTTTGTTTAAAGTTAGCTAAATCTTGTACTAATTTATATTTTCTTTCACGTACTCTTTTATCAATATCCCTAGTGGCCGTGTTCCTATTTATCATTCTAGTAGGTGGTTGTAAATATGTGCTCATAAAATCTTCATAAAGGTCATCGGAAGCAAATGAATTGAAGCAATAAAATCAGCATTGTCTTTCCTAAGTTCTAGTTGACTAAATTTAAAGATTAAAGAATCTTTACCTTGTGAAGACCCGGTGAATCCTCGTAGTTGTGTTTGAGAACGCTCCAATCCAATCTTGTCGGGATGCTTCTTCGTGACGTGGTTGGTGAACGTTCCATAGCCCCCTCCATGCTTGAACTTGTATTGTTTCCCACAATGGTTGCACGTCACTATGTAGTCGACGTCACTATTAGGCACGGCTTCCTTCTTGAAGTGAATGGAGAAAATATCACTTCAAAGTGAAGAAGGTGCTCTACTTGAGGTGGTTTGAGTGGCATTCAAACTCTCTTATGTCGGCGGCACCTCTTCTTCATCTTCTTCGGCTAAGGCTTGAGCGATTTATTCCCCCAAATTGACATTTGGATCAAGGTTGTCACACCATCGATCGATGAGATCATCTTCATAGGATTGTGGATGTGGCATGGGACTCTTTCCCTTCCCACGAGAGGACAAAGTAGAAGAACCTCTTCTAGACATGATGAATGTAAAATAGAAAGAATAGAAGTAGAACTGGAACTAGAAGTAGAAGATAATAAGAACTAGAAATTGAAATATAACAAGAATTTGAGAGGTTTTGAACTTGAAATATTAAAGTGAGCTAGAATGCAAGAATTGAGAGAGAGCTAGAGAATTGGTGTGAGCAAATACACAATTTGAACCCCTATTTATAGATCTCAAAAATTCAAAAATAAAAATAAAAAATCCTACGCTCCGGATCGAACCTCAGATCATCTCAGCTGTCAATCTCCAACGGCCACTTGATCTCGGCCGTTGGATTGAAAATTGAGCCAAACCGCCGGTTTGAATCGGCGGTTCCGGTTCCAATTCTGTTTGGCTGGTTTCCAACAACCATTTAATCCTGGTCATTCATCCCTAACGGCTATCTTCGATTCAAACACAGTCGTACACATGACATCTTCAATTTGAAATTTTTTATTTACGAAAACCGACGGTTGGAACTGTCGTTTAGCCGATTCCGGTTTGGAACCGAAATCGGGTCAACGGTTTCCCGAACCGTTGACCGCCAGTTCGAACCGGCCTAGTTCCGGTTTTTCGAATCGTTTGAACGTGTTTAAATGAGGGGATGTAATCAATACACGTCTTCGGTGGACATATTAAGAGTTGCACACGGTGAGCATTTTATCATTTTCTTGTTAAAATAATACCACAAAAAATTAAGAAAAGTAAGAAAAATAAAGAAATAATGGAGGTTGTTGTGTTGGGCCACTTGATTAATAACTTTTATTTTCTCTCTCCTTGTAATAATGTTATTCCAATAAAACACTTCATCAATGCTAAAACACTTTTGAAAAATTTTATTATTAAAATACTAACTCGTCAACTAAAAACACCACCAAAATATTTTGATGCAAAACGGTCTAATTGACAAGTTTTCTATTGATGTGGCCATATTATTTTCATATGACACATCAAATTACATTTTCAGCTTTTATCAGTTATTTCCAATTATGATTTCACTCAGTCATTAAATTACTAAAAATTTTAAAATGATTTGAAAAGTATGAAAAATATAATAAAATTTGAAAGATTATTTTACAAATCCACAAAATTAATTAAAAAATAAGTTTTTTAATTTAAATGATACATATAAAGTAAAAGATTTTTTTAAATATATAAAATAATATCATGTGATACTTTAACAGGTAAAAGATAATATTTTAACTCATAATACTTCTAATATTATTCATCATAACTAAAGCAAATAATAATAATAATAATAATAATAACTACTACTACTTATAGATTATTTAAAAATTCATCTCATCTATTCAATAATCTTTGAATATGCTTGCTCAATACAATATCTATGTCAAATAACAATTTCTTGTTTGAATTCATGTAACGAGATACATATTTATACAACCTGGTCACCAGATGACCATGAACCAATGTCCAAATACTCCAAACCTCCTGAAAATGATGTTTTTTTCTCGTTGAACTCAACAAAAGAAATAGTTTCATGATTATATAACTTCGTCTAGAACACATTGTGAATCTTTTTCTTTCCATAAATCCTTCAAATACTTCTCCAATTTTTACGGCACATTGAGTTACAACATCTACATCTATCCTAATAGCATTATAAGCAAAATTAGAGTCCACAACCGATTTTGGTTCAGAAATGAGTGCAAGTTGTTTTTATTTAAAATATATTAATCTTTTAACTCTTCTTCACATTTAGTCATTTCCAAGATCACACATATTGTTCTATCTCTTCATTGACTTCCTCAATTGAACTTATTAGACTAAAATTGATATTTTTAACTTAACAAACTATTTTCACATAGCATAGTTAATAAGATTAAAAGTAAATATTTTTCCAAAAGATATGTAACAACGTGTAATGTAAAAACACAGTAGAAAACATGAATATATATCACACGATATGTAACACGAATAAGCACTACACCTAATTGCAATATTGGATCATTTATACATAGATGGAGTGGACCAATATGGAGAGATGATATTTATTGCATGATTATGTCCATCACATGCAACTCGTAAATGAATGGACTGTAATGAAAACAACTCGATCAACTAATTTGTACATGTTAGCGCGCAGGTGACGTCATCATCAGGAAATCCTAGCCGTTCATGAGTTTTCATGCATCATTTTCGGGGACACCTTGGCCGTTGATTGGAGTCCCATTCATCCCTTTCATTCACAATAGACTGCTGCAGGCGTTGATGAAATGATGCCTGCCTTTCTTTGGAGGTCATCTTTTGGTTTTAAGTTTCCACTTAAGATATTGAAAATTTTAGCTTTGCTTTTTTTGTGTGGTTTCCTTCTCTTAATTAGGTTTTCAAAATTTATATATAATATTTTTTAAAATAATACTTTTAACTCGGGTAAGTAATAGTTTTCAAAGTCAAAAGTAATATTTTTCAAATAAATCAAAATTTGGATTTGAATAGTTTGTATTAACTCGCGCGTTCTGATCAATGTTGAATGTGTATTTACAATCTCATATAATATGAAACGATTTTAATTGAAAATATGTCAGAAAATATGCAATACTTTTATATAAATAAAGAATCACATGTACCACATTGTTTTCATGTTAATTTTTTTTAACAGTAAATTTAATTTATAATAAATAGAATGTTAAAGCTAATTAATATGATTAGTTAATGATATCAGATTTAATATTAATAATAAATATTATTAAATAAAATAGGATTTTTAACTATATTTTATCATTTAAGTGAAAAGAAAATTTGAGGATTATTCAAAACTTTAACAACTAAGTCAAACTAAAAAAATAGAAGATTAAATAATATAAAAGACAAAAAATTATTTTTTTTAAATAATAAATAAAAAGTTATTATATTTCTTTACTAATGAAACACACACACACACACACATATATATATATATATATATATATATATATATATATATATATATCAACAACTAAATAGTACATTAATTATATTATGTTATATTTAATGCTAAATTAAGAGATATGAATTTGCACAAAATCATAAATATAATTTTCTAAATATAAATAATATTTTAATTTCTCGAATTTTATTTAATGTTTTTTTAAATCTCGTTTATTACATAGATCATTGTGTATACTGAATTTGCTACTCGATAAAGCTTAAACTCAATTCATTAATTAAGAGGAACACAAAACTTGAAAAGTCGTCCTCTGTTTTCAGTTCACACGTTACCGACACCCTGGCGCCATCTAATGTTCCCGCCAAAACCACCAGTAATTACACGCGGCCGCGGCGGCGACGTGGCGGAGAGACTGATCGTGGCTGTGAAAGCAGAGAATGCGATCTCCAACTTCGGCTTCGCTTGGGCTCTGTCGCATGCGGCCAAGCCCGGCGACTGCATTACGCTCCTCGCCGTTATCACTGACAACAAAACCGGTAATTTGATGGAACCTCTGAAGTGAAATTCGTTTTTCTTTTACCCGTTTTTTTTTTTTTTACTTCTGCTGATACATAAATGTTATAAATAGAGCAAATGTTTGGTGAGTGTTCCTGAAAATATAGGTGGGAGGAGGTTTTGGGGGTTTCCAAGGCTGAAAGGGGATTGTCGGAGCGGCGATGCTACTAAATTAGCGGATCGGATTTCTCGAATATATGACTCTTGCTCTCAGATGGTTCTTCAAGTTCAGAATCAAATTCAGGTGCTGAATTAAACCTATGCGATTGTTTCATTTTTCTATGGAGTTTTTCCTAATTGACAGTTATTGCTTTAATTGGGAGATTATGTAAGTTTATTTATGGATCTGAAATTGAAATGCATTTATTTAGTGTTAGTTTTAGATTTTTATGTTTTTTTTAAGTCAAGAAGTTGAGGAATGATGAGGACAAGACAAAAAGTAAATCTTAGAGCATAGAAATACATTACTTAAAGTGTGGATACTTTTTTTCTTTAAATTTTTTCATTAAAGTGCAACACAGAATAAAGCATGTTACTTATTTCCAATCTCTATTAATTTGAAGAAAAGATGTTAGAGAGTACTGCGTTTGATGTTCAAAACTTGAACTATAATCACATATTTATTATTTGTTGTTAAGATTACAGCCCCATTAGTTCTGATGGTGTATGTCATTTGATTAGGGATGTTTCTGATAATAATTGAACCGAATCTTGGCAAATGTGGACAAGATATTATATCATTTCATTTCAACAGTTTCAGATGGTCAGCTTCAATTAGTGGTTGGGTAGGTAGATGAATAGTTTTCAATTCAATTATACTCAAACCAAATAATTATCAGTACTTGCAACTTAAAGATATGGTGATAACTAATAAGTATAAAAGTAGTATACAATTATTCCCTTCTTGCAATACAAATAAGTAATTGTAAAAGAAATATTGAACAGATGATCAGGTAAAATAGGTAGTTGATGTTATTGAACAAAAATGCTAAACTATTCTGGTTTTTTAGATATAAAAGTTTTGAGTGTTCATAAAAAGGGCCATGATGAAAGCAAATGATATATTTATGGTGCAATATGCTTGCACATGTTCAAATAGCAGGCCAACTGCAATGATGTGAGTTTTATTGTAAACCTGTTAAACCCAGAAATTGTGAATTCCAATACTACACGACTGCATCAGTTATTAAATTTTAAAATGAATAGTGTCAGGAGGATCTATTTGTGTGAAGGGTTGGATAAAATTTTTGACATAATATTCTTGTCTATTGTAATGAAAAATTCTTGTTACTATTTTTACAGACAAAACATTGCATATTGGTTTTCATTGTTTATAGAATTGAAAAGCAGCAATTTATCCATACTACGTGTCTTTGAGTGTTTTCCAAGACTGTGAAACGTTTATATATTAAGGGAGCAAAAGTCCCTGCTCACCACAAACCTTAATTGCTACTTTGTGTAAATTACTGTTATTAGTATTACTATATCTGTGTCTGTGTCTGTATATCTTCTATCTTTGTCCTTTTATTTATCTACTGGAGATTCAATGTAATCTAAGAGACTTCTTTTAGTAGTATTTTCTTATGAATATGATTACTGTTACAATATTAAGTCTTGTAAATTTGCAAAATGGCAGTTGGTTGTAGTTTGAAGCTTAGTTATTCATGTAGGTCAGTTTGTGGATTAAGGTTGTATCAGTTATCTCTGCTGGTGCTGTTGCAGCTGAATCAAAGAGCATTGCAGCCAAGTGGGTCATATTAGACAAGTAAATGAGCAAACATATTTTAAATAGCTTTTGTTTATATACTTTGTTTTAACATTTATGCTTTGGTATGTCATTCTTTAACACTAAAATCGTTAATTTTCAGACATACACCAGTCAGTTATGCATATTAAATAATTTCTGTGATATATCTAGGATTAGGATATATGAGACAAATAAGAGGAAGCACTCAGAAAAAAAAAAAACAGCATAACAATTTTATTCCTGTCATTCGAAAAACCAAGCTGCATTGAGGATTGTGAAATTATAATCAGATGTCATTTCAAATTTACATCTGTGATTTATTCTAATAAATAATAAAATATCCGAACGTATAAAGAGCCCTTTATTCATAAACCAAGCAAAATGTCCAGATTGAAATTTTGATCAATGACTATATTTAAGTTTAGTTGTATAGAATTTCTTTCAGTATCTTGTCAGTTGTCTTTTGTTAGTTTGTCTTCTTGTCACTCGTAAAAATCATGTTTGCTCTCAAACTTGGCAATTCCAAGTTTACTTGTACAAGTGAGGTTTCCAGATATAAGTACTTGAGAAAATTGTCCAGATGATGCATTTTGGTGATTGTTAATCATTGAATTAGAAGATTAGGTGATTCAAAAAATTAAAAAGCAAAAGATACATGTAATTACTTTTAATATTACTAATTTCAATTAGAATAATATGGAATGTGGTTATCAATAGCATAGAATGTCATCTCAAAACATTATTATAAACTAGACATGTTATATCTTGAGTGGAGGTAGCATAAATCTGATAAATTGTAAAGTAATTAGTGTAGATATGTAGGATTTCAAGGGACCTTTGTATATATAGACTAATTTCCCCAGGTTTAGAAACTTGTCAAGTCTTACAAGATTATGATGCCAAAGAGTATAACAAAGGCTGGGGGTTATATATCAGAATTTTACGGGAGATTGATATAAGTATAGTGGCTGGTTTCAAATCCACACTCAGCAAACGTTTAGTGATTATCCTTAAGAATTGTTTGGGCCAAAAAAAAGTTATTGGGCCCGTCTTATTTCAGTATATAGCAAATTGATTTACTGATTGTTCTTTTGATATGGCTATTTTTCATTAAAAAAACCTTAACAACTAAGTCTATTTCTTAGATGGCAACAAATTTGAGTAATGAAGATATTTATCAAAACGTGAGAGGCTATACATATATTTATAACTATTTTGTAGGTATAATCATCCATTTTATTTTGAAGTTTTCTAACATGATCCTGATACAAGCTGATTAGCATTAATACTCAGTCTTCTCATGCTTTCTAGTTTCATCTTCTTCAATGTCATAAATACAGCTATTCAAACATTTTGGAGGTGTTCGGAAAAAATTCTGTAGTATAGTCAGTGTCAGATTATAGTGAGCATTTTGTAGCATTTTGTAGCTGTTGAAGCAACTGGAATCCAATCCAAAATACAAAAGTTGGATGAGGATGCTTTTAGGTCATTATGGTATTTTTATAAATATCACCAACTTTTTTTTTCTTTTTTTTGGGTTAACTTATCCAAAAATGTGACTTCTGCCAAAATTTCACCGAACACTCCAACATCAACATTTTGAAAATAATCACTTCTTATTTGAAACACCACTCACTTCTACTTTCAAGCCCTTTTTTCCATATTACTAAATTAAAGTTACTTGTTCGAAAGCCCATTGTTTTGCAAACACCCCCATTATCTAGTGCAAAATTGTAGATTCCACTTGTGGCTAGCTTATAGAATTTGGTAATATGCTTTCATAGAGCTAAATTATAATATTTGAAACATGGTCTGCATATGAGTTTTACGAATTGATTACCTAATCAATCTTCTTCGAATATCTTGTTGGTAATATTGTCCTCTATATTCGTTCACATCTGTGACAAACCAAATTACTTATTCAATGTTGTACTGTTCCTGATGGTGTCATATCTCTTGAGCTGCACATTAGACCCAAATATGTTATTCAAATGTGAAAACACTGTCACATTGGTGTTAATTCCATATGACAGGAGACTGAAGCAAGAGCTAAAACATTGCATGGATGAGCTACACTGTAATATTGTTGTCATGAATGGTTTTCATGCAAAAGTCCATCGGCTCAACCTAGCTCAGTCAAATGATCTTGAAACACCCTTCCATTCTGCTTCTTCTTCTCCTCTTAAAGATAGTGAAAAGCTGCAAAGCTACAACATGAAGCATACTACCCCTGTTACCAGTCCTGAGAATCCAAATACGTCCTACACTAGAACCTCTGGAGAAAATTCAATATCAAGTCCTGACATTGGAGCTTCTGCTTTTGTTTTGTATGAAAAAAATCCCCTTTATGAACGATTTAATAAGAATAAACATCAACCCTGTAATCAGAATTCGTTTGACCATTTAAGTGAAAGAGCAAAGAATTCTACAGCAACCCCAGAGTCGGAAAGTTTTAGGAATCAAAGAGTCTTCTGGATTGCTCAAAACAACACTGTGGATGAGAATGTCCTTGCTGCTGGAAACTGCAATAACATGTCTAAATCAGCAATTACCCCCATGAGAACCAAATCAGATTATTTTTTGCAATACAATATGACAAGAGCACTTGAGTTTAACCAATATAGCAGTGGAGAATCTTTGTTCAACTCTAGCATCCGGGAAGCTGTGTCTTTAAGTAAAACTTCCTCTACTCCTCCTCCACTGTGTTCACTCTGTCAGTTCAAGGCTCCAATATTTGGAATACCCCCAAAGCAGTTTTATTACAGCGAGTTAGAGGAAGCTACAGATGGTTTCTCAGACACAAATTATGTTGCAGAGGGTGGATTCGGAGTAGTTCACAGGGGAGTTTTGAGGAATGGGCTGGTCATTGCAGTGAAGCAACTTGAGTTTGTTGGGCCACAAGGAGATGCTGATTTCTGCCAGGAAGTACGCATACTGAGTTGTGCCCAGCACAGGAACGTAGTGGTGCTGATTGGGTTTTGCATTGAGGGGGAGAAAAGATTATTGGTCTATGAATACATATGCAATAACTCCTTGGACTTTCATTTACATGGTATCATCTGTTTGCTTCATGGTTTCTATCTACTGTTTTACACTTATTGCATGTTCAACCACTAATCGGGGCACCTAATTGCAATACTAAATGCACATTATTTATAGGAAATGAAATGCCAGAATTGGATTGGCAAACCCGCTTAAAGATAGCTACTGGCACTGCAAGAGGATTACGGTACCTTCATGAGGATTGCAGAGTTGGATGTATAATTCACAGAAATCTGCAGCCGGAGAGCATTCTCTTAACTCATGATTTTGAGCCTCTGGTACTCTATCAATGTTCTCGAAGCAATAACTGTCAAGTAGAGTTTGTATTAGGTTGCTTTTATTCCCTGTTAAGGCTTTATAAATTGTTTCAGTAGATTAGCAGAATGTGCTTAAAATCAGTTATGAGGGAAGTCAAAATGTGATTCTTGAATTTCAGATACATTATTGTGATCAACATTATCTACTTAAACACAATTCATACTTTTTTATAAATTTATCTTAGTTCAGTTACATTTTGTCATTTCAGGTAGCTGATTTTGGTCTGGGAAGATTTCACAATGAGTGGAAGTTCTGTGATAGGAACCAAGCTGTTTCAGGGTAAATTGTACACGTCATTGAAGTTGGCATATGTATTTATTTCTTCTGTTTATCATTGTCTATTTATAACCTGAGCTAGATTATTAATATTCTGAGATGCAATGAAAGTTTGATTTATGTAATTCAAGCACATTTGTGCAGACATCAGATACTCGTAATGTTTAATAATATTGATATTCATTAGGTTTGCATTTCTTCTACATCCATAGGTACCTTGCTCCGGAATATTTCGATGATGGTAAAATGACTGAGAAAGTTGACATATATGCTTATGGCCTGGTACTATTAGAGCTAATCACGGGCCAAAGAGCTCATGATTTGCAATACTGCATGGAACATCAATTCTTGCTAGATAATGTACACGCTTTACCCCAAGGTTTCCCATGTGAGCTTCATGTGATGGCATATGTTGCCTCATTGTGTCTACAGCAAGATCCGGACCTAAGACCGCCTATGTCAAAGGTAATTCATGTATGCTTAACCAAGATTCTTGGCTTGTGTAGTCGTATCATTTGCATAATCATCCTAAATTGTTAAGTTCAATACAGTATTGAAGATTGGTTTACCAGTGAATTTCAGTTATAGTTTTTCTTGGCATGAATAGGTGGTAAGAATGTTAGAAGCTGGAAGTTCAGTTATAACCCCCCTAGCTTTGGACTCGGATTCAATTGGTTGTAGAAGCGGGCACATGCAGGGACTCGATACTAATGCACTACTTGAATCAAAGAGGAGGCACCTTCGCAGGCGTTCTTACTGAAGGATGTTCAATCAAGTTCTTTTCTATTTACTTGCATATCATTTATCATCATAGCCTGTTATAAATTGTTCTAGTGCACAGTTTCTTAATATTTTTACGCATTTTGAATGTATATATTTATACTGGAAGCAACTGATTGGGTAATTCTGCTATTTTTTATGTTGTTTCATACAATAAATATCAGTTCTATCAGATCTTTGTGTGTGTGTTTGTTTCGTGCATTTTCATGTTTTCTGTAGGATTTATACTAATGGACTAGTTTTAATATCTTTTTCAAAAAAATTGAGTTGGATAATAATAATATTGTGAATAAAATGATAATCCACCGACATGGGAATAAGAACATATATTGTATTTCATTCTATTAATATATCAATTCTGATAGATTGCGTCTTGATGAAAAGAACGCGCTTACTGAAGAGCAAGGACTAAAATATCGTATCGACGGATATATCGCTACTTTGATTTTACGAATGTATCGACGGATATATCGATATCGGTGGATATATCGATTTTTTACGCAAAATTTTTTAAAAATTTGTAAAAAAAATTGAAAAAAATATCTAGTACTTTATATAATATTATAAGTAACATTAATACATATATTGAACTTAAATTTCAAATAAAAAAGATATGTTTATTGAATTGTTGTATCAATGTATATAATAATAAAATAAAATATTTGATTAAGTCTCAAATTTATGAAATTCTATAATATTTTCTCATATTGTGTATCAACACCACTTAATATATAACATGTGTTCATAATTTCATATATTCGAAAGATAATATTATGTGTGTGTATATATATATATATATATATATATAATACTAATTTCCAAAAATAAGATATTTATTTTAAAAAAGACACAAATTTTCGAATGAAAAAACTTGAAATTTGATTTACATTTGTTGGACTTTGTGCAAGAGAGAGAAACCCACCATCTCCATCTCTGCTTTCCCCCAATTGTTGTCAACCAAAAATGGGGATTTCTTTCAGCACCACCCCCAGGAGAAGAGCCCCCACCCACCCCTACCCCCAACCCCTCCACCCCATGGACTACTACCCTCCTTACCCTATGCACCCCCTCCTCCATATCCTGCGCACCACTCTCCTTCTTCCCCCCTCTCTACTAAGGGCAGCAGTTGAGTGAAAGGCCCACAAAAAGGGTTGAGTCTGACTGGGTGAAAGACCAGTATTTTTCTCGATTTTTCTCGATTTTTCGGCGATAAATCGCCGAAAAATCGTGACTTTTTGACAAAACTGAACACAACTCATTCGATAACGATATTTTGGCGATTTTTTCGGGAATATCGGCGATGATGGAAACTTATGTCAGCTGATATCTGTGTCGCCCAACCCATTTTGGCGATATTTCGGCGATCCGAAATATCGCAATTTTTCCGTCCCTGCTGAAGAGGGAGGTGGCGTGTGCAATTGAGGAGAGAGAGGATTGAGATTTGATTTGGATTTATTTTTGGTTTAGTTGATTCTATTAATATATCTTTGGTTTAGTTGATTCACTTTGATATCGTTATGAGTGTTGTTTTGACCGATAGCTTAAGTTTAGATTTGATTTGGATTTATTTTTGTTTTAGTTGATTGACTCAGATATGGTTCTGAGTATTGAGTATTGTTTTGACCCATGAACTTAGATTTAGATCAAGATTATTTTTCGTTGTTTTGGGATATTGAGATTATTATGAATGAATGAACTTTGACTACCAGAATAATTTAATGAACTTCTTGGATTGTTAGAATACCTCGAGGGAGGTTTTCAACATATTTAGTTTTTTTAGTTTCCTTCCTAACTTTGTATGTTTTCTGTAAACTCTATACAAATGGTCTGGTTTAAATTTCATTTTTGGTTGAATAATTATAGAAATGTAAATGAAATACCTCTCATTTCTAAAGCTCACTTCATTTCTAGAAGAGTAACAAAATTATTAATGAAAATCCGTAATGATTGATTTTGGTTGAAAAAAATGCTTCAATATGGTAGTGCTCACTGTAGAGGTGTCCCAAACAACTTGGTCACACCAAGTCAAACATCTTTAACCCCTCAATATTTTTAGAGTATGTTCATGGATATACATATTTTCGACTTAGTTAGCACACAAGTGAATTACCAACTTTATTTTTCCTTTGGCCTAGGCAATCAGTTTGATCATAACACCTTTCCTAAGATGTTGTGACAGATTGATCATTCATGGTCCTTGGACACATGTTAAATTAGCATCATCAAACTTACATTTTATGATGAAGTCCAAAGTCTCAAAGGCACTAATAAACATAAAAGCTCACATAGTGACAAACATTGAGTCACCCAATTTTTAAAGATTGTCACAAAACACATGTAGTACGAATACATGTTATGATGGAGCTCTTACTCAATTTTAGTCATGTCACGCTCTAAATGCAATACATATCTTAGTTCATTGCTTCTATAGCGAACAAAGTGTGCATTACTTCGAAGTTAGTCTTCAAAATGTGTATCATAATTTACACATTCGGCTGCTAATACACTTTTATGAAGTTTGTACATTGTTCATAATCAATCAAATATAATCTCATTTTGGTCTTATGTCAAAACGCTCTCGTATCTCTCTACATAGAAATCAATCACTCACATCTCTTTCAATGATCTATCGGTCTCATTCTTGTGATACAAACACCAGGACAAATTTCCGTGTGAGTGGGACAATCAGAGCATTTAACATTTATAATAGACACAATACCTTAACAAATCTAATAAGAAACAACAATCATATTAATCGTGAAAAGTTCATCAAGGGTTCACAAAAAGAATTTAAATTCTACGAATTCCCATATTTTTAACATGCTCTTGGAACACATCTCTTCTCAAAGGTTTAGTAAAATAATCAACGATCATTTTGCTAATAGAAACATGTAAAAGAACCACTTAACCTTGTGTAAAGTACTATCTCAAATGAAGTAGTATTTGATGTCGATATGGTTATAGTATTTTGCATAAGCCAATGCAACAGTATTGTCACATTAGTTAATGAGTGCATTATTAGCATGTGTGATCTCACATAAAGTCTATAAAAATCTTCTCAAGTACTAGATCGTCTTTTGGATTGTTGATGTACAAACAATGTATTTAGTTTCCATGATGAATAGGGATATATAAGGTTGTTTCTTGCTACACAAAGTGATAGTAGCACCTTCCAACAAGAATGTATATTGCGATGTAGATTTGCGTTGATCTCTATCTACTGCTCTATCTACTGGTCTATCAGCATCACTATATCCAAGTAGCTTTAAAACTACATACATGATAACACAAAACAAGATCAACAGTCTCATTCAAAAATCCAAGTATCTTTTTAATTGTAACTCAATGGTTACACCTACAGTTACTCTAATATCCAAGTATCTTTTTTACTGCAAGCCAATGGTTGCAACCCAATAATTTGCTCACTATTCTAACTACAAAGTACAAGCCTAATCAAGTACACATTATTGTGTACATCAGATGTTGCATTAGATACATTTTTCATGTGTTTCCTTTCTTCATTTGTTTTAGGACATAATTCATTGCTAAGAACACAATTTTGTCCATGAGTGTATCAATGAGATTAACATTATGCATATGAAATTGCTCTAGAACATTCTTAATATAAGTCTCTTGAGATAAACTTGGGTTTTCTAGAGAATTTATTTTAAAGATATAAACTGTTACATCTAACCCTGGTGGAGCCATCATACCTACTCTGCTTAAAACTTAATAGAGAATCAGATAATATTAAATCCATACTTCACTACCAATTTCCCAAAAAGGGAAGGAAAAAAATTCCAACCTAACAATTTATTCAACAACCATTCACGTGTAGCGTTCAATGTCTCCCGCTTAAACGTTTATCTCGTAATGCGTGTCATTTCGTCATCCATAGAACTTTCTCTTCTTTCATTTCTCTATCCTTGTCTTTTTCAACCAGATCACTCCTGTTAGAAGATTTATTTTCCAACCTCTTTAATTACTAGAATTATGTAATTTACACTTTATTTGACAAGACAAATTTAAGCTTATTTCCACTTCCGTTTTCATCTTCTTCAGTGCTTCTGTATTGGGTTGGGTGGACCTTATGGACGGCGGCGGCGCAACGGAGGTGCTTCTTGAAAAGCGCCAGCACAAGAAGCAGAGCTTCATCAAAGGGTTTGGTGCTGAATCGAAGACGCTATGGAAGATTTCTGGGCCGGCGATAATTACTTACATATTTCAGTATTCCTTAGGCGCATTTACTCAAACATTTACTGGGCAAGTTGGGGAACTCGAGCTCGCAGCTGTCTCTGTGGGAAACTCTGTGATTTCGGGTTTTGCTTTTGGGGTCATGGTAAAATACTGCAATCTTTTTAGCTTTTATCGTTCGTTTTCTCATGTTTCCTCGAAGGTTTGATTTGCATGGACTATGCTTTGTCATCGTGGGTCTAAATTGAGTGCAAGGGCTTTCTTGTTTTCAGTCTTTTTGCTTCAATTGAATGATTGATATTCCTTTTCATTTATGTTATGCTGTCAATGGAGTATAGATTGCCAGTAGTAGAAAGAGGTTGAATAAAAGACAATATATGTTGTTTCGTTGAGTATTAGTCTTAGTTTGGTTATAATAGTAGAGAGACAAACATGTCTAAAGGGAGTTTTGACAGGATAGTTACATGAAAATTGCAGTAATACTTGTTTCCTTTAATTGAATTTGAAAAACATGCAGTTGGGAATGGGAAGTGCATTGGAGACATTGTGTGGACAAGCATTTGGTGCAGGGCAGATTAGGATGTTGGGTGTATACATGCAAAGGTCATGGGTGATCTTGCTAGCCACTAGCTGTCTATTGCTCCCTATTTACATCTTTGCTCCACCAATCCTAATGGTTTTTGGGGAGTCCGAGGAGATTTCTCGAGCAGCAGGTTGGTCTTAGTACAATTTACGAGAGAATCATATCAATATTTGGCTGAAAAAAGTTGACCTTGCAAGTGTTTTTCTTGCAGGTAAATTTGCCCTGATGATGATACCACAGATGTTTGCATACGCTATAAATTTTCCGATACAGAAGTTCTTGCAATCACAAAGGAAACTCAGTGTAATGGCCTGGATTTCCCTTGCTGTGTTGGTTCTACATATATTCTTTAGCTGGTTGGTGATCTTGAAACTCGGGTGGGGCTTGGTGGGAGCTGCGGTCACTCTTAATGCCTCATGGTTTCTCATTGTCATTTTGCAATTGATCTACATCTTTTATACAAAATCTGATGGTGCATGGAGTGGGTTCTCGTGGTTGGCATTTCGAGACCTGTACAGCTTTATCAAGCTCTCTTTGGCCTCTGCTATAATGTTGTGGTAAAAAAATTTCCCTAGATACTTATTAGCCTGATCGGTATTTTTGAATTTTGTATTAATATTCTAAATAAGTGGAATCATGTGCAGCTTGGAATTTTGGTATCTGATGATATTAATAGTAATAGCTGGTCACTTGGATAACCCTGTAATACCAGTGGATGCTCTTTCTATCTGGTATGATGAGCTCCTTTTCAAATCATTATTGTCTTATTTTGTGTTCAACTAAGAACACCAAATTCTTCCTTTAGAAAGAAAACGAGGCTACTTTGTTTCAGTGACGTGTTACTACTTTATTGATTTTTGAAGAGTTTGGCTAAACTCCTATAGCATAATTTCTGCAGCATGAACATTAGTGGATGGGATGCAATGATTTCAATTGGATTTAATGCTGCCATAAGGTGATCTTTTCTTTCTTGTATGTGATAAATCTTTCATTTAAAATCAAATAAAAATCTGCACATTGTTCTGATTGCTCTTACTAACCCAAATAATGTGTGTAGTGTGAGAGTGGCAAATGAACTAGGAGCTGGCAATCCAAAAGCGGCAAAGTTCTCAGTGGTCGTAGTTTCCATCACAACTATACTAATCGGTATAATTGGTTTTGTGGTAGTTTTCGCAACAAGAGATACATTTCCTTATCTTTTCACCAACAGCGAGGCAGTAGCTAACGAGACTACTAGGCTGTCAATTCTTCTCGCACTTACCGTTCTGTTAAACGGGCTTCAGCCAGTTTTATCTGGTAAGAACTTGACATCTAATTGTATGGGTGCAATGCACCTGATGTAGGATATAGAAGAAACTACAAGCTTGTTTATGGTTTTACTTTGACAGGGGTTGCTGTTGGAGCTGGATGGCAATCTGTTGTGGCATATATCAACATTGGTTGCTATTACATTGTGGGACTACCACTTGGGATACTCTTCGGCTTTGTATTTGACTTTGGAGCAATGGTAAAATTCTCTTGCGCATATATTAATGATGTCATTTTATACACGGAGTATGATGATTTTATGCAAGAATTAAAATTTAGAGAAATTTTGTCGAAATTGTGGAGTTTCGATATTAATATCGACTTCACAGTACAAATTGTTGGAAATTTGGGGAAATATTGGTCTTGGTAAAATTACATGTTATAATTGTAACCAACTGTTTGTATCATTTGTTTTGGTCGATTGATCTTTCAATATGCTAATTCCAACAATTTGTTTATCATGGCATTTTTATATATCAATATTTTAAGTTAAATTTTAACGAAATATATATATATATATATATATATATATATATATATTGATAATAATACTTTAGAATCTCAAACTCCCTCCATCCTAAAATAATATCTTTAGTTTTTCACACAAATTGAGAAAAGTGATATAAAAAACTAATTTATCTCTATTTAAATATAACTAATGTGGGAGTTTTTTCCTCTTTCACTTAACAACCATTTTTAACACATTTAATTTTCTAGGAGTAAATGAGGGTATTTTTGGCAAATTATATGTAAATATGTCTTGGAATTCTATAATGGTACTTTTTTTTTTTTTCTTTTTTTTGGTTAAAACAACATTCATTTTGGGATGGAAGGAGTATAAAAATCCATAATTTCTATATAATTTCCACAATTTTTCCAATTTTTTTTTTAAATTGGTATCGATATTTTCATCTATATTTCCGTAAGATTAGAATATTGATATTTCTACGGAACCCGATATTTTTTATCTTAATTATATCTACCATGAAATGAATGTTGAAATACTATTTGATACGAAAAATTCGGCATGGTCTACTAGTTGAAAAAACGTTGACAATTTCATGCCAATTAATTCTGTACTCTGGCCTAGATGTGATTAATTCAAAAGGCTACATCAATTTATTGCATCATTTATATGAAGAAGCCACTTTCACTGTGATTGGCGGTATCTTGTATAGACCTCACTGATCCTAAACACTTTGTTTATTCAAATTGTAAAGGTAATGTTTTTGTGTGGTGGTGCAGGGAATATGGGGAGGAATGATTGCAGGAATCTGTTTGCAGACCCTTATCTTGATAGGAATTGTTGCAACTAGAAACTGGGATAAAGAAGTTAGTATTCCAATTTAAATTATGATTGATTTCTTATTGAGATGCATATTCTTGTATGAAAATTTGGTTTGCATTTCTCCATTTGCAGGCCAATGAAGCAGAAAGCCGAGTGAGAGAATGGGGTGGATCAGTTGCCAACCACTAATTGCAACATCACTCAATCTTTTTTGATGGATTTTGGATTGGAACATAAAATTTCTGGAGATTAATTGCGGACAAATAATTGTAGACATAACCTCCCCTTTTTTCTCTGGCGTACATCAGATGATTTTATCATATCCATATGAATATTATCATAAGATGTGTGACGTGTGGCAGAACTTTGAAAAAATCAATTGTTAGTGATTTCTGATCCTTTTAAATTATGTTATGTCGCACATCATATGAATTAGGATAATATTCATGAGTAGAGTGAACAAAGTCTGATGCTAAAGGATAGGAGGGGGTTGGTATGTGTAACAAGGTTTCTATCCAATCAAACCATCTCATATATGATTTGTTTTCCTTTTAAAAATCTGGCATAAGTGTTAAGAATTTAAGTATATCTATAATATAATTGTTGAAAATTTAGGTCTTATTTTAATTGCCTAAAATATTAATGGATGGCAACTGGTTGCAGAAACTTAGTGGTGCTTCTCTTCCTCCTATAACCATAGAATAGAATAGGATAGTTGTAGCCCCTATGTGTGGAACCTCCCACTCTTTTATAGATTTTGGTATTTAGAGCAATCAAATTGTATCAACTAAAATTGAATTCATTTAATCACGTACCATACTCAATTCCACGTCAATATTTCATTAATTCAAATCAATGCTCACATTTTATCAAACTCAATATCAACTATTCATGAGTTTCGTTGTTCATTTAACTCTCTCTCTCTCTTTTAATGTTTGGATTTTAAAATATTGGAAACACGAATTTTATTGTCATATAATATAAATAGAATATTTCATTAAAAAGAAAATATTTAATCAAATTTATTCACTTTTTAATAAATAGTAAAATGAATGAATACAAAATAAAGAGAAAAAAAATTAAAGATAAGAATCAAACATATACAAATTAAAACATGTTAATTCATAAAGGTGTCGCCTAAGTGTTCCCATTGTTCAACTAACCCGCACAAAGTTCGTGATACTTTTGATTGTTATTGATTGTCGTGTATTTGTATTAATTCAGAGATATTCTTAAAGTTATTGATTTGGGTCTTGGACGTGCTGCGTGGGATTATCATCTTCATCGTTGTATCAATTTGTGACCACACTTCTCTCATCCTCAACAATCATATTATGTAAAGTAATATAAATTAACATGTTTTATTGAGTTTTTTCTTGTACCAAAATCATTTGGGACCTCTACAATCACCCATTAAGCTTGAAGCATCACAATTTATTCGACATCATTTCTTATAGTCTCTTGTTTTTCTTTAAACAATTATTTTTATAAGGATCCTCTAGCATGAAAAGGTTTTGACGAAAGTGGTACATTTTGAATAGATTTCATCTGATAGATCCTTCATATAAGCTAATATTCGTAGTTAAATTAACTTTTGATGTGTTTCCTTGCGATATATTGTTAAGAAAGGAGAATCATACAACACATTAATATCTTAAGTGAATCGCAACACCAAAAAATGCATGTCATGATATACATGGGTATTGAGAGGTGATCGCTTCAAGGATGATTGTAGGACATTCATGCCTCTTGTAAACTGGAATTTCCAAGCAACTGGTTAAAATTTTCATTCTCAACGCATGTAATCAAGATTTTTCCAACATACCTTTGAAGTTTGTCTCTCATGTCTTTAGAGAAGGCGATATATATCGTCTACAGTTGGTCTCCTCAAGTCAAATGATCACTAAAAATTTCTATTACATATTGATAGAAATTGAAAATATATTTTATAGAGGTTGACTCACCCCTCCGTAAGTACTCATCGAAATACATAGTCGAACAAAATTCCATACGTTAGTTAGGGCCACTTAGGGGTGACAATTTTCGACACAACACGACAATCTGACACAAACCCAATACAAAAATAGTGGGTTATGGTTGGTTTTACACAAGTTCGGGTCAAAAATAGGTTGAACCTGCCTAATACAAAACAATAATGGGTTGGGTTTGGTCAACTCGCAGGTTGACCTGCTAACCTATATTTTTTATTTTTTTTATTTTGTATAATATGTGTAAAGTTAGTTTTGTAAATTAAGCATTTAATGGATTAAATAATGGTAGTTGTTTGTCAACTATTTGTTTGTAAATTATAGTTATGTGAACTTGTCACCCTATTATTTTTTATTGGTTCAGAAACATCTCTTAATTTAAAAAGTAAATTTATATTTATAATTTTCATGTCAAATGGGTCGGGTTTGGTTGACCCGTGAAAGTTTCACTTGTGTTCAAATCAGAAATTTTGACACAAAATGAAAACAGATTTGGATAGTGTCGGAATTGATATTGTCGTGTCCAACCCGACATGATTGTCATCCCTAACGCTAGTTGATGGACTGTAGTTTTGCATATCTTAATTGAATGATTCGATTAAGCTTGATTTGAGTGAGAATTGAATCAAGTTTTCGAAAAGTCTAGATTTAATTGGAGAGGCATATACACTCCACATGTGAATCTAGGGTCGAATTTTTGAAATTTCGGGCTAACTGTTCTAAAATCATTCGGATTAATTGTTCTAAAATTGTTCAAATTAAAAAGTTAATGTCTCTATGTGACGAATGACTAGAAAATAATGCATTAAATTTAAAATTATCACTGAAATATAATCCACAAAAATAAATAAATACATAAAGTATAGGAACACAAAACGTATAAAAATTAAAAGTATATGAAATAAGAATATATGAAATCATGACGATCATTATAATTTGTACAAGTATACAATCGAATCAAAGGGGGTATTAACCGCTACACCACAAATTTGTTCATTTTCAACACAAATTAATTCTATATACATATATATACCATAAAGGTTCTTAAAGATATGACAAGATTAAAAATGTACACATATAACCTCATGACTTCCTACTAAAACCTTCCACTAAAATGACAATGTACAAAGCAATGAGATACCATGTAAGACCTGCTAAAGCCACTTGCATCCATGAACTATTAACAATGGCTAGTGCCAAAGAGCCACCCATGTGGTCTTTTATACCACCACCCATCGGTTCTTCGAGCTGCAACCGAACAACGGTTGCAGCCACGAACGATGCTCCCATTGGTACAACCCAACGTAAAGGGTTCTTCGAACGTTCCTTATTAGGGTTCGAAACTTTACCATTATTAGGTCGAACCTTTTTTCTAATTGGAATAGGTTCGACTTGAGATTTGGGACTAGGATCGAGAGTGGGTAGCGCGAGGGGTGATGGGGCCCAATACTCGTCGGTAGTGTTACGTGGACTTGCACTAGTTGTTGCTTGTTTCCGAACAGCTGCAGCAGCTTTCAGCTTCTTGATGCTCGGACGTCGTCTTGCAGCTCGTTTCGTGCTCTGAATGGCTAGAGGTGTACCATCCGTGCTCGGAGTTTGCCAGTACAACCAATTCGATATCAATTGAATGGCTTGAATAGCCGACATCATTGATTCTGTATGAGCTTGTGACTGAAATAGAGGAGGTTAGATACCATCTCACCTAACTCGTTTGAGTTGGTAGCAATGAAATTGAGTACATCTCTTATTCAATTCTCATTACATCAAAATGATATCAATATCATTTCAAGTATAAGGTAAAACTAACTAATATGTGGCAATTTTAAGATGAAGGGTTCGAATTTAACAAGCTTTGATCCAAAAGAACTTAAAGAATAACTAGAAGGGTATGTTTAGCACTAGAGATATCAACTTATTAGAGATGGAAAATATTCATCTTCAACGATTGTAGTAGTAACTTGAAGGGTATGTTGTGTCATTATTCTTAGTATTCTATCTTCCTTTCATCACTGATTAGGGACATTTGTTATTCATCTACAAATTGTGTCTCTAATTCACAAATTAATTATAGTGCTTATAACAGATTTTGTTTATCGAAGAAAATCCGCATTTTGAAATCTTGAAATTGGAAATCCTAATGAAATATTAATTCCTTTCATCACAAAATAATGTCAGTTTAGTATTTTTTTTTTTTTAC
Source organism: Scutellaria galericulata (assembly GCA_946896805.1). Lineage (NCBI taxonomy): Eukaryota > Viridiplantae > Streptophyta > Magnoliopsida > Lamiales > Lamiaceae > Scutellaria > Scutellaria galericulata. The sequence continues at coordinate 14,963,905 of OX335793.1, forward strand.
ACAGATTGAGAAAATTGATAAAAAGACTAATCTACATTTACGTAATGCAATTATCATAAGTTTATTTTGCAATAATCACTTTGTATCTCTGTAGGTGTAATAAATTGGAGCAGTTTTGGTAAAATATAAAAAAATGATTCTTGAAATTTTATAGTGACTCTATCGTGTTGGAAGATATGTAATACTTCTTCCGTCCCAAAATAAATGTCATTTTAGCCACACAAAAAAAAAAAAAAAAAAAAAGTTCCAAAATAAGTGTTATTATAGAATTCCAAGATATATTTAAATATAATTTACCAAAAAAATACCCTAATTTACACATACCAAATTAAATAAGTTAAAGAGTTTCGTTAAGTGAAAAGAGAAAAAAAAAAAAAAAAAACTCACATTATTTAAGGATAAATCGGTTTTTTTATTAATTTTCTTAATCTGTATGAAAATCCTAAAATGACATTTATTTTGAAACAAATTGAGTATTATGTGGGATTGTAGTAGGATTTCAAAACACATTTGAGTCCCAAAATAAATCCTGATTAAGATGTTGAAATCTCAAATTCAGATGGAATAATCATAGTAACAAGCACACCATAGAGAGAGATTATAACCTTGGAATCACTTTTAGAAGAAGTATGTTGAGCATATCTAGCCTTGAATTTTGCAACCTCATTGAAAATATCTCCTGCGCGCGCCCCCACTGTATTGCCTGCACCAATCCTAACTCTTCCACGTGGCTGCTTCGACATTAAGAACTCTAGCGCAGCCAAATCCGACCTCTCCACAATCCTATCCATCGAATTATCACAGATAATTTTAGTGAACATAGATATCATTATAAGATTGTGTAAGAAACCAAACATGATTATATATATATGTATGATTCTTACGAGATGCAGTCAACTGGACAAGCATCAATACCCTCTTGAATCTTGTGTTCAGGATCAGCCCATTGAGCCACAACTCTTGCTCTTCCATAAACTGATTCAACAGCAAATGTGTTGTGTGCAAATAAGGCACATTTCAAGCAACCAATGCACTTCACTTCATCCACGAAAACGGCTCTTTGCTCCGTCTCGGGTCCGACCCACGTAGAATATATAGGCTTCCCTGTATAGCCTTGTAGATCTGCCACTTTTGCTAGCTCCTGAATTATTCATTCAAACAAATCTAATTACTACCATTAACATTCTACTTGCAGAAAATTACGATTTTAGTCCTATATTTGTAGTGTAGTCGTCCGAGTTTTGGTCTTGTACAAATCAAATTTGCAATTAAACTATGTATCTTTTAGTTAGTCCTCGTTTCCTTGGAAAAGTCACATGCAAGATACGTCTTGGAAATTTCCGATTTCCGACCAAATTAGAGCTACAAAGAGACTTTGAGTTGCACATTCTCCGATAGATAGATCAAATTAATTTAGGTTGTGTTTGGATAGTCTGATTTGAAATCTAGAATTTGAAATGATTGTATTTCAAATCCACTTAAGTTACAGTGTATTTCGAATCCACTCAAATGATTCAAAAATTAGTTCAAAATGAAAGTGTTGAATTTCGAATTACCATCGATGGATTCGCTATCATGGATTTCAAGTCTCTTCTCAAATCCACATATCCAAATGTATCCTTACATAATTGTGCAAACACATAAATATTTACCCAACAAAACGGTGACAAACACATATAATGTCATGCAATTGACAAATGAGATCTTCTATTCTAGTATATGTTTCATTTAATATTTCAAATTAATGACCGCAGACCACATATTTAATCATGCATATTATTAATAAACACGTGGCATGTATTCTACCAAAACTACCATCGGTTAATTTTCTCAACTCAAATGAGTTACAAAGTTGAAAATTCAAAATTTAGGTGTAATAATTGTGCTAAAATAAAAGTGTATCAATTTTCTTATTACAACCAAAATCCTGCACCCACATCTAATTTAGAATGAAAGAAGTATAATTGCGTATTGCATTAAACATATAACAGAGAAACTGGATCAACAATTCAAATTACAAGAAAATGGTATTGTAATAATTAGAGAAAGGGAGGGTTGAAATGAGTTATAAGTGAGACCTTATCATAAGCCAATCGAGAATTGGGGTCGCAGAGAAGAGCATAAGCCTCGTTGAGGATGATGGCCATGTCGTGGCCCGGTGGGCCCGCGATATCAGGGTGGCACCGTTTCTGGAGGGCCCTATAAGCCTCCTTAATCTGGGTCTTATCAGATGAGGCATCCACACCCAGTAGTTCGTACAGATTGAATTCTGTGATGGGAGATTGGTGGGATGAGGATCTGCATGCTAGGGACTTGCTTCTCTGTTTGGGGTGGTTGGGGATGCCCAACGACGTCGTTTTGGGATTGGTAAATGGGATCATCATTGAAGAAGAAGAGGGGTTGTAGAGAAGAGAAGAAGTTGCAGAGCCTTGCATTTTTGTGTGTATGTGGAAAACTACACTGCACAGGACTTCCTCTTTCTTCTGCTCCTCTACTTGCTAAGATATTTTGATGGGGGATTTTGTTTTCATTTTGAAATTGAATTAATATCAAATAAATGGCCCACAAAAAAGTTCTTATATTAACGTAGGTAGTTTCGTATACAGTTTGAGTCGTCGATAGTGAGAATACAGTATGGAAAATTCCAATTTTTGTTATTTTATTCTTATTTATTTTACATCATATAATTTTGGGTTAATTGTAGAAGAATCTATGATTTTTATAATTTCTTTTAATCTAATCACATCTTCTAAAAAAATATCATTTGATGCATAAATTTTTTAATTTTTGTAATTTGATACGTGAAATATTTTTTTAATAAGATTTTGCATTTTGTTTTCAAACACATGTCATTTTATTCATTTGAATCTCATAAGAATTTATTTTGGTATTATTTAAATAAATAAAAAATTGTGCAACAAGGTCCATGCACTCAGGTCGACCCGATCTGTTATGCACACCCATACGCTGCCACACGCCTGATTGGATGCGTCCAAACCCGTCCAAACTTGCTCCAGGTATTGTAACGTTGTGTATATTAGTCATACTTTTTAATAATTTTAGTTGTATCTTAACTTTTTTTTTAGCAAAACGTACACTTTAAGTGTAGAATTTTATATAGTTAAAAGAAGTTAAATAAGTCATTATCAAGCTAAAACGAAACCCAAAAACGAAGTTGTGATTCCGGAGCTTATTTACAAAACCACATAAATGAGATATCGCACAATTATATTTTTTTGTAAAATACATCTAATCTAATATATTAAATTTCAAAAATCAACATACTATTAGATCCACGACTTACAAATATACTATTCAAATAAAAGATTGTTTATAATTGAAATATTCAGAATGTAGATCCTACTGTAATATTTTAGTTTACATAAAAATCAATAAAACTTCATAAATTAAACTGAAAATTGAAAATTAAGGTTGGGAAGAAAACCAAACGTCACCAACGGCTTTGAATATGATAAAATATCTCGAAGAATTTATAATTAATAAATAAATATTTTATTAGGACAAAAGGCAACTCAATTGGCTTTGGTTGGTCCGCCACTTGAAAATACCGGTAAAGGTTTAAGCTTTTCACGTCCATTTCTCTCTTTCTTTTACCCCTTCTCATTTCTATTTCTCTAATTCAATCTTCACAAATGAATTTAGTTTCCAATTCTAATTTGAGCAATGTTCCACTACCCTTGCTTCAAAACCCTACTAAAAGAACCCTAAAACCCCATTCTTTTCACGTTAATTCATCCCTTTCAACGACCCATTTATCCAGAAGGTGTTTTCTTGAAATTCCACTTTTGGGCTGCTAGTGTGTGTGTTTATTTATTGTTGTGATTGGCAAGTTAGTTTACAGATTGTTTTAATTAATGTAATTTCAGGTGTGATTTCTATGATTTGCATAAGGATCTGATTCCTTATGCTGAGGCATGGTCATGGCAGAAGGCTATTGTGAGTGAGAGAAGAGCATTGAATGAAAGAAATGAAGATTTTTCTGATTCTTTGGTTATTTTGCAGCACCCCTCTGTTTACACTTTGGGCACTGGGAGTTCCAAAGAGTACTTAAATTTTGATTTGCAGAATGCCCCTTTTGATTTGTATCGAACCGAACGAGGTGGTGAAGTTACATACCATGGCCCTGGCCAGGTATATTTCTTCCTTATTTCGGATATAATGTATCAATTAGTCTTTGGAATGATTCTTCAAGTTAAACTATGATGATGTAAATGCTAGTTTATTTGAAAGATTAGAATGTAAGTTGATGATTAGCATGTTTAGATGAGAAAGCGTATGTAGAGAGGTGAATCGTTGTGTTGGTTTCTTGGCCTAACGGATTGATTGCACTCGCTTGTTTGTATGTAGCTAGTGATGTATCCTATTATCAATCTTCGGTATTACAAGATGGATCTCCATTGGTATCTGAGATCACTTGAAGAGGTGGTTATTCGTGCTCTTTCTTCAACCTTTGCTATTGATGCTTCACGAGTTGAGGGCTTAACTGGTGTTTGGGTTGGTACGTATCATAATCCAACTTTCAATGCTTTGTGAATTGGTGTAGAATGCACAATATAATAGCATAAAAGTTACACTTCTACATAAGAACTTGAGGTGTGAGAGTTATCACGAGAGCTTTTATGAACTTATATGTAATATAGCTAGAGGGGTATAGCTAGAGGGGTATAGCTTTAATACATTTGAATAATTTGTGAATGTTAATGACTAGTTTGTGGAAGTGGGACACAAATACTAAAGTGTTAATTGCATAAAGATTGCTTCTGAGATATATTTAATGTGTATGGGAAAAATATTAAGACAAAGCCTGACTGCTTAGATAGAAAAAGCCATTCTTTGATTCCAAGTAAGGGGGAAATTAATGTATAGTTTTTTGTCACAAGTAGAAAGTGTAAAAAAAGAATTTGCAATCTTAGGACCTGAAAATCTATTTCTTAATTCTTATGTCTAAAAGTTTCTTGAAGTTTTTGAGGTGCCTAAATGAACACAAGTATTAACAATCAAAAAGGATGGCAAATTGGTTTTTTTTTTTTTTGGTGTGCTTGTAGTGTTTCCGTGGGTAAAATAAGCTAATTCATTAGAGAAGCTCAGCTCGTATTGGTTTCTTACAGCTATGGATGATGTATAGTTCTCTTTGCATTCATTAAACATAGTCTAAATGAATTCTCATATTTATGTTTTCTGTAAAGCTTTTCTTCGTCAAACCTCTGATGCAATTATGAATAGGTGTTCTATTATGTGAAGAAGCTAGCATAGTCCTTACAGATTGCTCAGTTGGAATTTGTTCTTCAGATTCTCTCTTTTTTGGCTCGATTATTTGTGAAGTTTTAACACACTGAATTGTTTCAGGTAACCAGAAATTAGCAGCCATTGGTATTAAAGTATCACAATGGATAACATATCATGGCTTGGCACTGAATGTGACCACAGATATAACACCTTTTAACCAGATAGTCCCATGTGGGATTAGGGATCGTCAAGTTGGCAGCGTGAAGGGGCTCGTAAATGAATTGTTTCAATCTAAAGGGCGCGGAGAAGATAACAATCATCATAGTGATGATTATGATTTGATTTATGCTACTTACAAATCACTAGTAAGAGAGTTTTGTAACATTTTCCAAGTTGATCTTTGTCATAAATCTCTACAAAGAATGACTTAACTGAAAACTCTTGATCTTTAGCCTCATGAAAGCCAACACAAATGACCTAAAACAGAATTACTTGCCAGTTTTAGGATTTGAATCCTTTATATTTTTGTCTTGTATAATTCGGAGACGGAGGGAAAACACAACAAACAAATCATCTATTCAGTTGTGTTTCATCTGATATTTCAAAATAGTCACCACACGTTAAGTGTCTAAGTAACATCAATGATAGCACATGTCGTGTATTAAAGATAATGAAATACAAGATGAAATACTAAAATATAATAGAGGCTCCAGATTGAGAAAAATAGGTGAAAGTTGAAAAAATGGAAACATATTTTCTCCTTGTGGCTTCTTTTGTAATAAATGGGACCGGCTTCCATATATTATGCCAAAAATTTAACCATATAAAAATATCAACCTTAATTGCATAAAAATTCCAGATATTTTGGTACCAGTAGTGTAGATAAGGTATCCATTTTATTTTTTCAGATAATTTTGCTAAGCTCTTCACAAAAACCACTCAAATTATAGAAGGTCATCTTACTTCACCTCTCAAAGTAAACCCCAAATGGTATCCATCACTTTCTACTCACATCCAATGCTCAAAACCACATTCACTCATCCTCTTCACAATGCCACATTCATACATTCCAATAATAAGACCAAAAAGTTTCCAATTCTTGGAGCATCACATGAACAAGGAAAGGAGAAGCTAATGGCGAAACGACACCGTGCCTGTCCAGACAAGAACATGGCGGCGTATGAGAAGCTGAGGTCGTTGAGTGAGGAGGTTAAGGTAGCCGGTTATGTGGCGGATACGAGGTTTGTGCATCATGATGTTGATGAGGAAGCAAAAGAAAGAGCTCTTCTTTATCATAGTGAAAGGTTGGCTATAGCTTATGGGCTCATTAGCACTCCACCTGGGACTACATTGAGGGTCATTAAGAACTTGAGGATTTGTGGGGATTGCCATAATTTTATCAAGATTTTGTCTACTTTTGAGAAAAGGGAATTTATTGTTAGAGATAATAAGAGATTTCATCATTTCAAGGATGGAAATTGCTCTTGCAGAGACTTTTGGTAAATGCAATATCTGCCTCCATTGCCTGCATATAATCTTCATACTAAAATTGAGGTGATAGTCTCTTGTACAAAAATAGTGCAGTAAAGTAAATATGCGGTTAGTTTTGTAATGATTATAATTGATTCAACATGTCTTTTTTGCAAAAGTGGTGAATGAATTTTTTTTTTACTTATTCACTCTCATGGTAATAGCATATGTCAATTTGTACTTAGAAATAGCCCAAATGTGTTTAATTTGATTTGCATTACATTATAAAGGGTAAAATGCGCGAGACCCCCTTGTATTTTGGAAATTTGACATCGTTTCCCTTCTGTTAAAAAAATGGCACGATTCACACGTTGGATATTAAAAAATCAAGTTAGTTTTTATTATGAATTTCTTGTTATGACCTTGAAAATAGAATTATAATTTAATTAAAAAAATTATCACAAAAACAAAATTAAAAAGAAATTACAGAAGCCTTTGCAGAACCAAATACCGCTCTCCATTATTTCTTCCCAGCGCAGAAAAAATCTTTTATTCTTTCAAAATTTTGGATGAAAATCCAAGATAAATATATTTTTTTTTAAATTGATATCATGGGGATTAAAACCCCTATATCAATTTGTAAATTTGTAAGCTAAGACAAGAACTCAAGAAAATGGATTTTTGTTTTGAAATTTAGATCGAATTTCGATTAAATTGACTCATAATTGAATGGTTTCCTGTAAATTGACATGGGGATATATTTGTACTTGAGTAGATGATTATTTTGATACTAATTTTATGTATTTTGGTTGAGAAATGATAGAAATCAAATTTTGGAGCTTTGATAAATAAAAATGGAGTTTTCCGACTATCCCCATTTCTCTCTCTTCCTCTCCCCTCTTCTGCTTCTTTGTTTCTTACTTTCTAATAACTCTGCTCTTTTTCTCTCCACTCTTGCTTTGCCCCTCTATCCCTCACCTTTTCCTATTCTACAAATAATAATCAGTTTGCTGGAAAAAATGGAATCGAAGGCGATAAACATTTACTTTTTGTTTCTTTTCAACTATATTTTTCTGAATTTTTTTAAGGAAAAATGTTTGTGGCTAGATTTGTATTCATCTGGTGAAGTTTGGCAAGAAAAAGGGAAACTTTTGATCTTTGCTGGTAGCATGGTTAGCAGTAACGGTCGCGGGCATCATCGCGGATACCACCGTTAAGGTTACATTGCAAAAACGCGGCGTTATAACTGCCGTAACGGACAATTTAAAAAAAAAAAACTCTAAAATTTCTAGAATTTCATGAACATTATTTATACTATGTTTTTACTAAATTAACATAAAAAAAAATATTAAAACTAGAATTAACATATAAAACATACAATTACATACATAATTAATATCACGTGGAATGCCGAGGTGGTTCAAAATCATCATTATCTTCCCTTTCAGGATGAATAGGAAGATGTGAATAATCATAATGAGTTAGATGAGGCCTAGGTTGTTCACGTGGATACTCATGATATGCATTGGATAAATCTCGATCAACATATCGTGTTGAACTTGTGTGTGACGGTAGTTCTTGATCATGACGATAATATCAAAATCCTCTATATCCTGTACTATCAGAAGATCCATAATGATGATCATGGTACCCAGCACTAGTAGGAAATGAATTCACGCTATGTCTCCCACTAGTATAACTAGAAGATCCATATCCGTGATCATGGTACCTAGCACTAGTAGGAAATGAATTCACGCTGTGTCTTTCACTAGTATAACTAGAAGTTTTGAAAACTAGCAATCAACTCTAATATAGAATAGTGCAGGCTAGATGCTGTCTTTTTTGTTCCTTTGCTTTCTTATTCACACGTGAATATAGTCTCTAAGTTTTGAAAACTAGCAATCCACTATAATTCATAGATTATTTTTTATGCAGTTTTTTTTTTGTGAATTTTAAAGTTTTTTTTTCCGTTATAACGCCGTTACGGCCGTTATCGCGCCACGTAACGCCGTTACAACCGTTATTGCGCCGGATAACGGCGTTACGGCCGTTATCACGCCGATTTCACGCTCTATAACGCTTACGACCGTTTTTTAGCGAATCGTCGACGCGGAGGCCGGCGTTACCGTTACGTAACGCCGTTATAACGGCCGTAACACCGTTTTTGCGAACCATGGCTGGTAGTGGTCTGGCGGCGGCACAATGGTGGTTCGACGATGGTGCGGTGGCCAAAGTTGAAGGAAGGTGATGAAGATCAATGCATATCATATTATTACAAAACAAGGGTATAATAGTCGATATACGTCCATAAAATGTTATAAAATAGTCGAAATCTACCACGATTTGCATATTAAGCGAGTGTTTCACATTCTCTTTATATTTGACGATTTTAAGGATTACCTGCTGATTTCTTATTATCACAGGTATAAACATTATCATTTTGATAATATGGGAGGACCGACGCAAAATTTCCAAACCGAAGGAGGTTTGATGCATTTAACCCCTTTATAAACCATCTTTGAAATGTGACCATCTTTGAAATGGTCACAAAAGTGAGAATGACAAGAAAAACACAACACAGGATTTGAGAATTTCAATGCGATTTTTAGCTAAGTTTGGACCAACTACAAATATATGACAAGATTACAATTTTAATTCCTATATGACCAGAAACTGAGAACACCCTATACTTTCAGAACATCTTCTGAATACAAAAGATTGTCTATATAAAGACATGCAAGAATTTCTCTTAAAATCTGGCATAAACATCAGTAATTCTCCACGACTGGCCTCGAAGGAAAGAGCCTTAGTAGAAATGTTAGCAAGGACCATAGACAAACGACACCCAAGACCCGGAAAGTCACCATCATCGAGACCAATGCCCCGGTTCGATCTAAAACTGCAGGGGTCACAGGCGCGTCTCTCATCCCATATAATAATTTCTCCATGAAATTTGTGGCCCTCGTCAACTGATACACCCTATAAATCTGAGGAAAAAAAAAAGATCTATTATATAGGGGTCACTATTCTCATTTCAATACAGTGAATGAACAATGGATTAGAAGTGGTTTTTTTACCTCGAAAATAATAGGTAAAAGAGGCCAACAGGATGAACCGTTCGATTCTAGAAGTTTCTCAAATGCATATTGAGCCAGACAACCAGCCAAGAAAGGAGCCACTGCAATCAATGCAGGCAATCCGAGTATTGGCCAAGTGACGTAAACAGCAATAATTGGGGCGAAAACCTTGAAGCCCATGGTGAAAAAGGCGGACGTTAAGTATCCCCTTAGTCCTGTGATAAGACTCCATCTCTTTGGGCTAAACTGGAGATATGGCTTCTGAACGCGTTCGGTTACAAACAGAAACACAGCAACTCCAGCGTAGAAGATGACCTCGGTTGAGAAGGAAGAAACAATTTCTGCACCAACATTGACATCAGCACTAGTAAATGCCTGTACTATATGAAGAAGTGTCGTATTTTTTCATAGAGAAACATAGAAGAGGAAGGAGGAGGATGGAAGAATTATAGAAATCAGAAAAAGGTTTAATATTTTCCCGTTATATGTAAGAGGGCATGCAAATAACAAATTTATAGTATCTGATGCTCATTTGTTTGTTTAGCATAGAAGGATAAAAATACAATAGAATAAAAACAAGAAAATCATACACTCTTTACACTCATTCATAGTAGTCTGTTACAAGAGAGCATTTCCATCAATTAGTATCTCTATCTCTTATCGTGCAGTTCCTTTGCTGAGTTTTTATTCAGAACATGGGCTAAGGCGATATTCCAAGAACATAAATTCAGAAATACATTACAACATTGATGCCTGAATTGTTAGAAAACTGTGTATGTTAAGTCTAAACTCAGTAGATTTTGTCTTTCATCTGTCTACTTCTATTCTATTCATTTCCTCGTTTTTTTAATTAAAAACACATAATGTTAGATGCACATCCAATAAACAAAACTTAAGATAAACCACCCTGATCGCATCAAGTTAAATGCCGTAACTGAAAGTCTGGGTTTGAAATGGCCAAGAGATGTATCAAAACATAAACCTAGTTTAGGATGATAGAGAGATGTTCACTAACAAAATGGCTGATTCGAGTTTCGCAAAGCTTGAAAGATAAAGAGCAGACTGAAAGACCCAAAACGAATAGGATAGTTCCATCGGTTTTCATCAAGCCATTTATATCACAGAAATACAGGATATAGATATCTGCCAATTTCATGCACAAAGAATCATTTCTATAAAAGGCAAATAAAACATAAAACCGACATGCAGAAGTTAATCTAGTAAAATAACAAAGCCTGTTTTCTAGATAGTAGTCATATCTGATAGCTGAGAAATATTCAATTTATACTTGGAAAGTAACTTGGTTATCACACCGTAAACTACAAATAGAACTTACAACATGTATTTCAACAACACAATTAGATCATTGGTTTGTGGCACATTGTTTCTCTAAGCAAATAAGCATACAACAGTTTTAAGCACCACCAAAAACCATCAATTATACACACTATTAAAAACAAAAACAGCAGTCATCAATGTCAATCTCAAAACATTATAAGCTACAAAAATCTCATTCTTGAAAACATGCTCAAGCTCTCAACAAATCATCAAACAGCAACTTTAAGCACATGAAACCCCAAAAATCAATCACACAAATTAGAAACAGAAGAATAATGCCAATCTGAGAACAATGTAAGCCACAAAATACAGAAAGCTATATAGCATACCAGCGAAGATCTCATTCTTGTAAACATCCTCAATAGCAGTGACAATGAAGAACTGAGGAACAACTAAGGATGAAATCAAAGCAACAGGGGCCAAAACCCAGAGCAGTGAGCCAGTGCCTTCCTTAAAAGGCGCCGATACCAACTGCTTTTCCTCAACCGATTGGTGACTTAACCCACCAAACGAAACAGAACCCGGATTTCCACGAAATGGCTCTGCCCCTTTTCTAGCAACAACCCTAAAACCCGATTTCTTTCGAGAATACAAATCTGCGGCGCGTGCAACATAATCGCTTCTCAGAGATGGCACAGTAGCTGACAAAGCAAAACGAAATTTCAAATAGTGGGCATGGGAAACCAAATAAAATGAGAACGAAAGAGGGGAAAACGCACATTTAACCTCAATTTGGAATCTGGGCAACTGTCGTATCAAGCCAGTGTGATTTCCATGATGCTTGTTGATCTGAAGAACAGAAGATTACCGTTGCACAAACAAATTTCAATTTAGGAAGATTACATTGCAGAAGAGGAAAAATTTGAGAGATTGAAGAAAGAAAACTTACGGCTCGAAGATGAGGAGGTGAGAAATGGGTGAGTGGAGGAGAATTTTGAAGGGAAAAACACGCAGATTGCAACTTCATTTTGGAGAGATGAGGGTTTCTGGTGGGATTTTGCAGGGTAGGGTTTAGCCAAGTCAAATTATCCTTAAACCCTTGCTCCACTTCATTCGCTTATCATTCTTGCTAAATTCCATCATGGAATTTTTTTTTTTTCCAGGTAATATTAATTTTGTATAATTCATAAAATCAAATTTTCTTTTATATTTGAATTTTCAAAATGTCAAATTTTAATTATTTTTCCATCCGATGATATTTAAGCATACATTATATATATATATATATATATATATATATATATATATATATATATATAAAAACATATTACTTATTCATTTAATCATTTTTCATTCTCCCTCCTCCATATCATCATATTTATTTTTTATCCAATTATTTTTCTCACAAATATTATTTGTCAATTATTTATTAATTGAGATTTTCCAAAGAATGTTTAGAATCCTACAAAAATCATTTCGGAGCATGTTACAACATAAACACTCCGATGCCCAAGTTAATCTACAAAGGACATAAATAAAAAGAAATCATAATCTCATTTATCATTAATCAACATGTGTTTTTATAAGATTTTGGATTATCTAAAAAATGTGAGTTATAGTTGATGAAATGATGATGTGGAAGGTAGATGAAAGAGAGAGAATGTAACTATAACTCAAAATTTATGCTACCATTATAAATGTTCTAAGTGTAAAACGGAATAAGACAAGTATCAATATCAATTGTTGTCATTGCCTAATTAACCTAAACTAGATCTAATTGAAAAAATATATGTATCTAATTTGACACGTAATACAAGTAAAGATAAGTCTACAAATGAATGTAGCAAAATGAACATCATACCCACTAGCCTAGTATCACGTCCTTGTGCTACCTATTTGAGTTGTACTCTATGGACCAGCAGTTGTACTCTCCACTAAAGATACTGTGCCTCAAAGGTGAACCTACACTTGGCCAAGGCGCACCGGGCCTTCAGAGATTTCTTTTAAAAAAAATTGGTGTATTTTCTGTATTTTATTTTTTTCTATTAAAAACAATATATACATTATTTAATTTTAGTCTCATTTTATCGAATTCTCATTGGATACACTAATTTAATTTTTTTTTACTTTTAAGATAAACTCTTAATATATGTAAACTCATTGTTTATTTTTTTTCATTGATTATTGATTTCTTTTAATTTATTGAATAATCAATTGTTAGGAAGTTTATATTATATTTATTATTTTGGCTTAATGAAGTATGGAGTGATAGAATTTTTTTTATTTAATTCTTTAATATATCATTAATTATTAAACTACTTATTATGTGAATTATTAGATTTGAGTTACAATTCTTGATAGTTTAAATTTGATGCATGGTTTGTGATATGGTCGAGATACATAGTAGGCCGAAATGATCATCTCAATTTGGGAGATCAAAAAAGTGCTCATTATACTTGATATAGCCGAAATGAGTATCTCGTGCAGAGAATTCGAAATGCTATTATACTAATGCGAAATGAATTATTATTTCGTATTAGTCAGCTCGAGCAATATATTTCGAAGACGCAGATAATAGAATATCTTGTTAGACTTAAGGTATATTCTTGGATCCTTATATCTTTATTCTACATTTCGAGATAATGACGCCGAGATACATTTATGTTGACGGGAAAACATACTCCAGTTCGAATATTTCATCTCGCTAATAAGGATGACGAGATACTTTATTTTTATCTCGAACCCACGTTCTCAAGCCTTAGTAACTGTTATTTGTTAGTGGCTTAGTGGTGCGATATTTTAGGAGCAGTTAAATCAATTCAAATCCATGTATAAAGATGATTTTTTCTCCATTTTGGAGGGGAGAGACATTTAAGTTTAAGAAAAGAGATTTTACGGAAGAACAGTTTGTATAATATTTAATTTATTTTGATGCTATTTTAAAATTCTAACAGTATTTTTTTTTTTATAAATAATGAAAACGTACTATTAAAATTTATCACTTATAGTAGAAAAAACTAGTTTGACAATAAACATTATTAGGAGTTCGGAAGGAAATGAACAATACATTTTATTGAATTATCATTTAGTAACATACATTGATAATGATGTATTTGAAAATGTTAACTATTAAACTATTATTATGCAACTATTTCAAACTATAAAAAAATTGATATAAATGTTCTATTGTGGTTTTTTTTTTAGATGTTGCATGTTGAATTGTAATAAAAATACTTTATTGAAATCGATGCTATTTTATGATGTTATTTTTGTAATTGTTGTGTATTATTATTTTTATTAATTGGGCTCCTAAAAAAATTTTATGGGTCTGTCACTGACTTGTTTCTCTATCGACTTACACAACATCAACTTCATAGGTACTAGATTTGGAACCCGTGCGATGCACGGGTTTCTTTTCAATTTTTCTTTGTGTATATTAGAAAATTATCATTCTATTTATTAATCTTATCTCACATTTTTTCAATCCTTAATTTTAATAATTTTTTTCACATTTTTTTATAATTTTAATTCTTAATTTCTGAGGTTTGAAGTTCTCAGATAAATAAAAGAAACTCTTTTTCTCTGATTTTAGCTTTCTGCTTGAATGGAGGAGCCTTCAAAATGAAGTTTTTTCCTTGCTGCTATTTCTTTTTTCTCTCTCTTTAAATTAAGAAGGTCTCTTCATTTCTTTAAGTTGTTTCCTTCCGTTTCTTGCAATCCCATTTATTTTAAGTGGGAGAGAAAGAGAAAGGAGAAACATGTGTTTTATTTAAAAAGTTTGAAAAGGTGTCACTTGTCAACACATGGAGAGAGCAAACCACACTTTTATATATATGATTGGTCCTACACAAATAGATTTGAATGAAGGTTCATGTGGTGTACTTTGGGGGAGGGTCTTACCAGGCCAATTGTTCATTGTTGGGCCCATTTAACGTTTGCCACTTGTCCTAAAAACTTTACTCAAAGTTTGGTTCAATAAAAATTTTGAAACCACAGTTTTCAGCAAACTTTTTTTTTTTTTTTTCTTTTGAGGGTAATGGGATGGGGTGGGGTTTGACAGTTACGGAGTTTGACAATTTTACAATGTGTGAGGATATATTATCTACGGGTTAAATGTATAAAACCCGCTTGTATTTTGGAAAGTCGGCATCGTTCTCCCCTATTAAAAGAATGACAAAGATTACATGTGGGATATCAAAAATACGACGTATTTTTCCCTAAAATCGTTAGAAATAACGGTAGTGCACTGCACGCGTCTGAAGTGCGAAAATTGTTGGTGTTTGACCAAATTTTAAGTGTTAAATGACTATTTTATCCTTAAATTTTGTCTATAAATTGCACCATGCCCCCTTTTCACAATAAAGTTTGTTATTTAATACTATTTTATTTATTCTCTTTTTTTTGGTTCAGTTTTTGGAATCTTACTTTATTTAATAGAATCCCTCTTTTACTCCAAAATTTCTACTTTATTTAATTTAATTATTTCTATTATTACTATTTATATATATATAAAAATTGATATCTTTAAGGCATACGACAGAGTTGATTGGGGTTATTTGTAGATGATTCTAGCAAAGTTGGGCTTTGCTAAAGAGTGGATCAAGATGATCATGTTTTGCGTCACCTCAGCTTCTTATTCTATCCTCTTCAATGGTTCTCTGATTGGTCCTATTGTGCCGAGAAGAGGTCTTCATCTATATCTCCATACTTGTTTATTCTTTGTGCTCAGGGTCTTTCTTCTCTTTTTGAGGATGCTCAAAGGAATGGTATTATTCATGATAGTCAAGTTTGCAAACCAATATCTCATTTATTGTTTGGTGATGACAGTCTTTTCTTCTTTCGAGCTACTGAAAATGAATGCCAGGCAGTTTATTCTATATTGCAGAAGTACGAGGCTACCTCGGGTCAGGCAGTGAATTTTGAAAAATCTGGTATCTTTTTTAGTAAGAATACCTCTGTTGATCGGGATTTTCAAATTTCACATATTCTTGTCGTCTATTCTCCTCTAAACACATGCAGATATCTGGGGCTCCCATCCTTAATTGGACCACAAAAAAAGTAGGTGTTTCAGTACCAGAGAGAGAGACTTTGGAAGCATATCCAAGTTTGAAATCATAATTCGGTTATCTAAAGTTGGTAGATAGAGATTATATATGTTTGGTGGTGATTTATATTGATTTATTCATATCTTTATATTGATTTCATTATATTTTTAAGATTCTAGATTTTTATTAGTATAAATAGGAGTTCTTTATGATGGTGAGAAGTTGAATCGATTTATGAAATAAAAAAATATAGTTTTCTCTTTACATCCGGTATTTCTAAAATCAACGGATTGTAATCGTAATATTATCTTTAATATTATTTCGTAATATTATCTTTAATATTATTTTTATCACGGTTCTGCCTGCATTGGTATTCAGAAACCATTAATCGTAATATTATCTTTAATATTATTTTTATCGTAATATTATTTTTATCACGGTTCTGCCTGCATCAGTTGGTATTCAGAAACCAATCACGATCAATGATGGTTTCAACGGTTCAAGTTTTCACCACTTTCACTTCGTATGAAAATGTTGAAGTAGATGGTGATTACATCGGACCATCGATTTTTTATGAGAGTGCTGATGATTTTTTCTCAATTGATGATGTTGACTATGATAGTCCACCAATTTTCGACGAGGAGAGTGATAATTTCTCCATCATAAAAAAGAGTTGTGATTTTTCGATCGACGAGAAGAGTGGTAATTTCTTGATTGAAGATGGTGACTATGAAGGTCCACCAATTTTTAACGAGGAGACTGATGTTTCATTTTTAGAGGTTGTCATCGTTGCCAATTGCTCATTGATTTTTAACAAGGTTGAAGAAAAGTCTCACTACACCTTTGAGGAAGACAAAAAAGAGGTTGATGTGGTCAAGAACAAGGAAGAAAATATTGTCAAGAAAGATAACTTTGAAGAGAAATATTTGGTGTTACATATGCGGAACTTGGCAAACCAACAACATTCAATATGGAGGAGCAAATCTAATATTATCATAAAAGAGCAATTCACAAAAATTGGGATGGTGGTACCCAACTTCATTTCTTGTTTGCTATTCCGCGTGACCCACCATGGATTTCTTGTCTACTTCTGCATTCTACATTCGTTTTCGAAGATGGGAAGAATGATGGAGAATAGAGATTATATATATTTGGTGGAGATTTATATTGATTTATTCATATCTTTATATTGTTTTCATCATATCTTTAAGATTCTAGGTTTTTATTAGTATAAATAGGAGTTATCTTTATGATGTTAAGGAGTTTAATTGATTTATGAAATAAGAAAACATAGTTTTCTCTTTACATCCGATATTCCCAAAATCAATGGATCGTAATCGTAATATTATCTTTATCGTAATCGTAATATTATTTTTATCACGCTTCTACCTGCATCAATAGATCATGTTTAAATTTATTGGACAGACAATCCGAATTATTGTATGAATGTTTTCTCACTTCCTATCTCTGTTACAGATGAGCTCTAGAAAATATTGAATTCCTTTTGGTGGGGTACGAAGAAAATGAGTAGAGGAATCTCGTGGCTAAGTTGGGATAAATTGTGTGTTAGCAAAAAATTTGGAGGGCTTGGTTTTCGAGATCTTCAATGCTTTAATCTAGCAATGTTGGGAAAACAAGCTTCGAGGATTATTTCAAATCCAGACTCTACAATTTCTAAAATTTTAAAGGCAAAATATTATCCAAACAATGATTTTTTGAACGCCTATTTGGGTAGTAATCCAAGCTTTACTTGAAGAAGTATTTGGGTGGAGGATTGTCAATGGTCGTTCAATTAACATTTGGACTAATCCTTGGTTGCGTAATTTGGATAATAAATATCTTAAAACACATGTTGTTGAGGGCATGAAAAATATCACAGCTTCCGACCTAGTGATTTTGGGGTCCAAGGAGTGGGATATTGAATTGCTTGAGGAGTACTTTTCTGAGTGGGATGTAAAACAGTTTTAAAGATCCCTATCTCAAATGTTAAGGCAGGAAATATACGGATTTGAAATTTTAGCAAGAATTGTCGTTATACTGTTAAATCAGGTTATCATGTTGCTCGTTCCCTTTTTGATCTTGATGTAAATATATCTACTCTAGTTATGTGGAATAATATTTGGAATCTTCACATTCCTCCAAAAGTTTGGTCTTTTATTTGACAGACATGTAAAGATTATCTCTCTTGCTTGACAAATCATATAAAGAAAGGAGTTGATGTTGATTCTGGTTGTAAGACATGTGGTATAGGGATGGAAAATGCATGATATGTTTTCATTTGATGCAATTTTGCTCGTAGTTGTTGGCTTGAGGCGGGTATGCTTGATTTTGTGGAGGATATTGCCGATCATGTTGAGTCTTTTGCTGAGTTTTGTTTTAAGCTGCTAAAATCTCCTA
The DNA here is from genome assembly GCA_946896805.1 of Scutellaria galericulata. Classification (NCBI taxonomy): domain Eukaryota; kingdom Viridiplantae; phylum Streptophyta; class Magnoliopsida; order Lamiales; family Lamiaceae; genus Scutellaria; species Scutellaria galericulata. The sequence goes on from OX335793.1 coordinate 14,982,419, forward strand.
ACAGTAACTTGATATATCGTGCTTGTATGGTTCTTTTGGAAATATGGCGCCAAAGAAATGATGTGATATGGAAATCTGAATCCTCAAATGCTTTTAAAGTACATGAATCTCTTGGTTTCTTACATAAATGGACAGTTGCGCGTCACCTTCTTGTCAGTCATAGTTCGAATCAAGTGTCTAGCTCATCCAATGTGGTTTGGCTAGTACCTCAATCACTGTATATCAAATGCAACATTGATGCCACTGTTGTCCACTCTAATAATTTTATTGGGATTGACATGATTTTAAGGGATCCTAAGGGACATTTTATGTCTTGCAAAACTATTGTTCATCCGGGCTCATATGATATTTCGGAAGCAAAGACAATTGGTCTTAAGGAGGCTTTAATGTGGATAAAAAACATGGGGCATAATCACTTCATTTTTGAGATGGATGCAAAGTGTGTTGTTGATAAATTATATGTAGATGATGAAGACTTGTCAGAGTTAGGAGTGACAATCTCAAGTTGTCGTAATACTCTCAAGCATTTCACTAATTCTTATGTTTGCTTTTCAAAATGAGAGTGGAATCGTGTTGCCGATTTTCTTGATCACAATGCTATCAATCTTCCCAGTCCTTCGACTTTTGTTGAAGCTCCTGGTTTTGTAACTAGTCTACTGGATCAAGATTGTAACTTTTTACATGATTAATGAAGTTATTTTTTTACTATCCAAAAAAAAAAAACGGTATGATTGATATTGTAGATGTCCAATCAATGCTTGTAACTTTTTACATGATTAATGAAGTTATTTTTTTACTATAAAAAAAAAAAAAGGTATGATTGATATTGTAGATGTCCAATCAATGCTGTAAAAAAATGTATTTGTGTGTAATATTATATTGTTAGTTGATTTAATAGTAATGAATTGATTATTGTAATATAATAGTAGAAATTTAAGTGTATATTAAAATTTGTGTATTAATAAGTTAGAATGTAAAATTCATTATACTGTTTTTTGTAAAGTAAGATATAATGAGTGAATATCATAATTGTTGTTTGTTTTAAATTTCAAATTTGACTCATGATACCCCAAACAAACCCAGCCTTGTGATCTGAAGTGGAAGTACTTAAAGGTGAAATAAATAAATAGTCATAACAGAAAAGTACAGTAAACGAAATTAAAATGATTTTAAGCAATGGGGAATAGTTAATCAATGTACGCGTGTTTGGATTACTTAAGCTCTACAAGAATTGGAAATTTATAAAATAAGAATTCTAGATCAGTGGTTCAAAGAACTGGTTTAATTTAGATCATGACTTCTACTATATTTAAGTATCCAACTTAGAGATGTTACTATATAAAATAAGAGTTCTAGATTAGTGATGTTCAAGAAATGGTGTTAATTTAGATCATGTCTTGTTCTATATTTAAGTATCCAACTTAGAGATGTGCTCTACTAATTTAAGTATCAACAGTAGATATATGTCCTCGCTAGGCGGTTGACCAAGTGGGTAAGGATTTATTAGTTTTATAATTGGGGGAAATCTATTTATATTTTATAACCTAAAATTTGAGGATAGCAACTCCACTATTCCAAATAAATGCCTATTATGCAACTCGTAAGATATGTTTAAATGATTCGATTTTAAATTTAGATATGTTGATATCATTATAATTCGATCAGACATACACACATAGTCTATTTCATTAGGATCGAATCACATCATTAACCTTTAGTATGATTTACAACCACATTTCTTATCATTAACCTTTAGTATGATTTACAACCACATTTCTTATCATTAAGATATGTTTGAGCAGCTCCAGGTCACCCGAATGATATGATGGGAACCCGAGTTGATACAAGTTTTGAGACATCACTTACAATACAAGTTTAATTTTCGTGTAGAACAAATATTGAATAAAGAGTTGGTCTTGTGTGCACTTGATATACATACAATGCGGGTCGACCTAGTTTTGACCTGAATCCGCATGTTTTTTGAATTTAGTTTTTTTTTTTTTTTTTACTTCAGGTTGTTACATTTATGTTGTATTAGTGTGACCTTTATGTTATAAATGTGTGACATTTATGTACAACTATCATAACCTTTATGTACTATAACTTAGAAAAAATGAAGATTTTCAACATAATTTGAACTGTATACCTTTATGTGATATCAATGTGACCTCTTTATATTATATCATGTCACATTTATGTACAAATATTATGAAATTTATGCACTTTTATATATTACATAAATGTCAGAATATTTGTACATAAAAGTGACATAAATATAACATAAAAGTCACATTGATATCACATAAAGGTATACAATACAAATTGTATTGAAAATCTTCATTTTTTTTTCTAAGTTACAGACATAAAGGTACGGATGTTTGTACATAAAGATCACACATTTATACATAAATGTCACATATTTATAACATAAAGGTCAAGACAAAAATTTGGAAAAAAAAAAAATAGAAATTCGCGGATTCGGGTTGGATCGACCCGGATTGCATCCGTGCACCTGGTGCACAGGAGTTTTTGTGTTTAATAAAATATTATGAAGATTTATTCTGAAATTGAATTATGTAAAACTATTTCCTATAAATGTCTATCACTCAAATATATCCGCCAATTTATATTATATATTGTTAAAAGGGTCAATGGTACCGATGAAAAACGGCCTTTCATTCCTCTTACCAAAATATATGCCCGAGCATTTTTGTTGCACATTTATTATATTTTTGAAACACTAATATTCCTAATAATAATTCAAAATTATTATTCGGGTTTCTCATCAATCATTAAAAGATTGGCTGGCTACTCACTGTTCTTGTAATATTCAAATCCACAAATCTAAGGGTATGTTTGTTTCGGATTTATATAGGATTGGGGAAATCCGATTTTAGAAATTCTGGGATTTGTAAATAAAGATGAATAGTTAAAATCTGTGTTTGTTATGAGATTTTATTGTTGGGATTATTACTGTAGATGTCAAATCAATGCTGGAAAAAGTATGTATGTGTAATATTATATTGTTATTTGATGTAATGGTAATGATTAATTTGTTATGTTGAAATCACTTGGAAAAGTTTATATTATACTCCCTCCGTCCCGTAATAAGTGTCACACTTTCCATTTTTGGACGTTTCAAAATAAATGTCACATTGTACACTTACTAAAAATGGACATAAAAAAGTTCATTTTATTTACATTATAATAATATATTTCACTACCTCTCTCCTCCCATTTACATTATAATAATATATCTCACTACCTCTCTCCTCCCACTTACATTATAATAATATATTTCACTACATTTCTCCTCTCACTTACATTATAATAATATATCTCACTACCTTTCTCCCCCCATTCACATTTAAATACAATAATTCTTAAAAACAAGATCGAACAGTAAATGTGACACTTATCACGGGACGGAGGGAGTATTTCTTACTTTGGTTTTTTTTCCTAATATTTACAAACAAAAAAATTATTTATACATATAATATATGTTGGAATACGTTTTAAAATTTATTTAATACTCCCTCCGTCCCGGGATCATTTGCACACTTTCCTTTTCGGGGTGTCCCGAGATAATTTGCACACCCCCGAAAAAGAAAGTAATTTGCACACTTGCCTTTAATTTTTGTTGACTTTTCAACTCAAAAGGCAAAAAATAACACATTTTCTTATTTCACGTGCCGGGATAGGTGTGCAAATTATCTCGGGACGGAGGAAGTATTATTTATTCTATGTAATTATATTCATATATTATTATATTCAAAATAAAATGATTATATATAAACATAATCATATATATATATATATGTATAAATTGACTACTTAATCACTAGTCAATTAATTAATTATGTAAGTGAATATCCAAATTTATATATATAGATGGTGGAAAAGGGAGGAAGAGAAGAGAAGGGGAGAGAAGACAGAGCATAGGAAAAGACGCCACATAATAGAGAGAGAGAGGGTTGGGGTAGAGAATGAAAATCTAAGGGTGGAAGAGGAAGAGAAGACAGAGTAGGTGGAAAAAAGTCTTTGTAGGGCCCATTCATTTTTGAGTAACACTTCTTCTGTGCAATTGGTGCACAGAGTTGCACGAAAGATTTTATGTTATAAATGTGGTACCTTTATGTACAAATATTTGTATCTTTTAAAATGAACATGCATAAATGTATTAGATTTATAACATAAAGATATTACATTTATAATATAAAAGTGCGGATTGCACGGTGCAACTGGTGCACAGAAGTTTTTGCCTTCATTTTTTTACTCCTAAAACAATGATAAATAAGGAGTAATAATGTATTTATTATGTATTGGTATTTGTGTATTAATAGGTTATAGTATATGGTTAATTATATTGTTTTTTTTTAGATAGAGTGAGTTTTTGGTAGATTTGATAATTCTTGACAAAAGTCCTTAAATAAACACGGATTTGTGATTTTAAAATCTCAAATCCGGACTTGTGAAACCCGAAACAAACATACCCTAAGGAATGGCTGGTACAAAATATTTAATTTAATCGGCTCAATCTCTTCTAATTACATCAACTAACTCCTGATTTTTTTATTTCATTTTCTTATTTCATTATCTTTAATATCATTTAACCTCCATATGTGATCTAATGAGGTCGGAATAAGCGTAAACTAGCTTCAATTAAAAATTGATACATAATTTCCACTCCACCAATATACTAGTTGAATGCTACAAAAATAAGATTACATTTGATTTAAAGTGTCATTTTTTATCTTAAATTTTGTTTAAAATCAGGTATTTTTCTAACTATTTTATCATTTTTTTTTTCTAAATTTAACCATAAAACAGACATGAGATAAATATCCAATAATTCTCACTAAGATTTTGAATATCGATCTAAATTCAAGTTAATTCAATCCCTATCCCTAAAAGAATTTTCAATTTTGAACTTAATTATTTAATTTCTTTAAAATTTATTCACACAAAATTTTACAATCTTTTCTTACCTCAAATTTTCCTTTTTCATTCTTTTATATTATCTATCTAATGTTAATTAAGGAGTAAATGAGGAGAGATTGATATTTTCTGAGAACATTTTTCTCAATTTTTATATCTTTTAATTACAACAAAAATTCAATAAACATTTATTTCAAACATACAAAAAATCAGTGCAAATGTAGACACATGAATGCACGTGCGTGACACGTGTAAAAACAGATGGAATCAAATTACACTGATTATAAATTCACGCATCACGTGCATAAATTTTTTTATCAAATTCAAATAAAGGGGAAATAGGCCTCTGTACCCAAAACATGATAGTGAATAACAAAACTACCACCACCTCAAAGATAATAGTTACAAAAATACCACAAATGTGGTCAACTTTTGAGATGATGGGATTGAATTAGTTACACAATCAAATCATTAGAATTAAATAAGATTAAAAAAAATATGAGTGGAAATAGCTTGTGCCATTAAATGAAAATGTTTGGTGAAGCAACATCCCATTAAACGAAAATTCTTGTAATTACATGCATTAAACGAAAATGTGCATATGCATTAAAAGAAAATTCGTTTAACCTTTTATAAGATTATTATATGCATTAATTTCAAACATTAATTCGTTTAATGTGTAAATTTGAATTCGTTTATTTCTCACAACCACTATTAAACGAAAATTTCCCAATTTTTAAACATGAATTCGTTTAATAATTTGCGAAAATTTGTAATTATTCAACGAAAATTTATGGAATTTCAAACATTAATTCGTTTAATGTGCAAATTTGAATTCGTTTATTTCTCACAACCACTATTAATTTTCGTTTACTAGTGTTAAATTTTGTAATTTTCGTTTAAACTATTACACGAATTCTTCCTTCGACATTTCATATTAAACGAAAATAGATCAATATTAAACGAATTCCACAATTAAACACATTAATTTGCCATTATAGTTCCACTATTAAACGAAATAATTACACGAATTCCACAAATTTCCCGGATAATAGTGTTAGACATTTGTAATTTTCGTTGAATAGTGTTAAAATTTGTAATTTTCGTTTAAACTATTACACGAATTCTTCATTCGACATTTCATATTAAACGAAAATAGATCAATATTAAACAAATTCCACTATTAAACGAATTAATTTGCCACCATTAAATAGTTCCACTATTAGACGAATTAATTTGCCACTATTAAATAGTTGAACTATTAAACTATATTACTCTATTACACGAATTCCACAATTTGGATTGCAACTATTAAAATATACTCTATTAAACGACAATTCCACAATACTCTTATTTAGTTCAAGTTCAATTTTAATGTTAGCAATTCCACAAATTTTCGTTTAATAGTGTTAAAATTTGGGGAATTTTCGTTTAATAGTGTTAAAATTTGTGATTTTTCGTTTAACATTGGTATCCATTTTAATATGTTAAAATTTACAAATTTTCGTTTAATAAATTGATCCTCAACATTATTACACTATTACAATTTCGTGTAATATTTTTACATTATTCTTTTAATGTAAATTTTCGCTTAATATTATGCAAGTGTTTCAACACTATTCCATTTTTTGATTAGTAGTGCTAATTTACAAATTTTCGTTGAATGCCAATTTCGTTTAAAAAAATTCCTGTAACAATTTTTAATGTTTTTACTTTTCAATTGTTACACGAATTTTGTAAACAAAATTGAACTATACAAACCCAAGTACGACAAATTTCGTTTAACAATACGTGCTAATGAAACAATTAAACGAAAATTCATAAATCCCAAATTAACCCATTTACCATAAAACACAATTTCACACAAGAATCAATCATCATCCATTACAATAATACCTAATACATGTTCATAAATCATGGATTAAACAATACATTGTCAGTCCAAATCATTAAACTGAACGGTGTCACCATCTGCAGAGTGTTTGTATATTTGGAGTGCCGTCTGTCGCCGAATCTTGAAAATACCTAGAGTGATATCCGATCTTGGAAAAATGCAGCTGATACAGCTCTCAATCGCCTTTAGTGCGTAAATGCTACAAGAAGTAGGATCTTCCTGTCTATAACAAAGGCGTGGCTCCGCAGACTTGAGGGAAATCATAGCTGGGCGAAATTGATGATAGTCTAACTTCTCAAAATGTCCAGCATACTCTAACACACGTGGTAATACCCGCCTCAGGGGTAGGGTCTGTATCCTCCTAAGCTCTTCCAACTCCGGAGTCCATTCGTGTCTTTTACTGTCGAACAGTGTCAAACTCATATCCCAGAGATGGAGTTCAGCAGCCACCCAATGTTCGTCCAAATTGAGGATCAAAAATACCTATTTTCAATTCGAAAGGAATATAAATATTTTAATGGAACGTACGTGAACGATTAAGAATAAATTACTTCTAACATTCGTTTATCATCTGCACACGTATGTGGACGTCATGAAATTGAATCATCGTACGGGACCACCTACTTGTACCTGCTTTTCGTAAGGTATCAAGTGCACCTTCTATGTTTGACTGCTCGATGACAGAGGCGTACCTATCAAAATAAAAGTTAAATATTGTGAAATTTTCATACAACCAAATATACTCCACTAAAATGTTTCAACGACATATAACCTAATGAAAGGTAAAATTACCTATCGACATTTAACAAAATTTCATTTAACCATGAAAGTTTCATGCAAATTTCGTTTAACCATGCAAATTCAACCCAAATTTCGTTTAGCCAAGCTGTAATCAAACTTATTCATTTAACCATGCAAATTTTGTTTATTTTCTAACACTGCACATTATTTTCTAACATTGCAAATTTATTTTCTAGAAGTGCACATTTAATATCAACGCAACCCTTCATAAACAAATATAAATCCTGCACATTATTTCTCGTTTAAGCGATAAATATTCGTTTAAGCCCTTATTTGTGATTCTCTTCGATATATATATATATAGTTAAACGAAAATTAAGGATTACACATATTAAAATAATGAAAATGTTATAGACATTCAAGAATTAAGTAATTCAACAATAAGTTAAACAAATATTAGCATACAATGAGAATTGCATAGCATATAATATACACATTTACACGACAAATTGACATTGTTTCAGTACACTTCAAAATGATATACATACCTTATTCGTGGAAAAATTAATAGTATCAAGCTCCCTGCCTCTGTTTCCCAGTATTTCTTATAAGTGAAAATAAAATGAAAGGGGAATGTAAATATATTCGTGTATGTTTGTCTTTAAATAGAGGAGGAAATAACCAAATTACCCAACTACCATTCTCTATCAAATTAAAGTAAAGTTATGGAGTTCCATCCCATCTTCACTACACTGCAATGTATGAAACACTGCAAGACTTCAACCCTGGACTCTAAACACTGCAAGGCTTCAACCCTAGACCCTAAACAATGCAAGACTTCAGTACACGAACCTAAACACTGCAAGTCTGCAAGGCTTCATACAATTTAATAGTGTAACTAGAAATTTACAAATTTTAACACAATTAAACGAAAATTTCTGGAATTTAGTGTAATTAATTCGTTTAATAGTGGTTGTGAGAAATAAACGAATTCAAATTTGCACATTAAACGAATTAATGTTTGAAATTTCAAAAATTTTCGTTGAATAATTACAAATTTTTGCAAATTATTAAACGAATTCATGTTTAAAAATTGGGAAATTTTCGTTTAATAGTGGTCGTGAGAAATAAACGAATTCAAATTTACACATTAAACGAATTAATTTTTGAAATTAATGCATATAATAATCTTATAAAAGGTTAAACGAATTTTCGTTTAATGCATATGCACATTTTCGTTTAATGCATGTAATTACAAGAATTTTCGTTTAATGGGATGTTGCTTCACCAAACATTTTCGTTTAATGGCACAAGCTATTTCCACTCATACTTTTTTTAATCTTATTTAATTCTAATGATTTGATTGTGTAACTAATTCAATCCCATCATATCAAAAGTTGACCACATTTGTGGTATTTTTGTAACTATTATCTTTGAGGTGGTAGTTTTGTTATTCACTATCATGTTTTGGGGTACAGAGGCCTATTTACCCCTCAAATAAAAGGGTTCCCAGCCAAAACTATCCCTTTTTGTATAAGAAAATCCTTTAATACCCCTAATGATAAAATAGTGCCAATAGTACCCCAAAATATAAGAGTTGATCCCAAAATACCCAAAAATCTGCCAACCTGTCTGCCCGTGATTAATTTTCGTAACTAGGTTTTCACATCATTGACATCCATTAATATAAAAGTAGGGTTGAACGAAATTATTTGAAGTGCAAACATTTCACGAACATTAAAAAAGAGTAAACCCTACACGAGAATAAAAGTTAAACGTTGAACGAAAATAATAAAATGAACATGCATGGGAAAAAAAGAAATTAAATCGAACATTTAGTTTATTGTTTCACGAACATTTAGTTTAATGTTTCACGAACATTTAGTTTATTGTTTCACGAACATTAAGTTTAGTATTACACGAACATTAATTGAAATGTAAATTGGTTAAACTGGAATTGAAAATTTAACCTTGCACGAAAATTAACATAAAGTTACACGAGCATTTAAATGAAAATTAAACGAGGAATTAGAAAATCAACATTAAAGGAAAAAAAAATTGTCAACGAACATTAAAAAAGTAACTGTAGAAGAAAAATAAATTTACACGAAGATTACAGAATTAACCTTAAATTAACCTAAAAAAATTTTGAAATTTCACGAACATAAAAAATTGAACATTAAATGAGAAATGAAAATGAAACCTTACACGAACAATTAAGATAAATTTACACGAAAATTAATTTATTTTCTTAACCTTACCCGAAGATAAAAAAAAATTGAAATTGCAAGAACATTAAAAATTGAACATTAAATGAGAAATGAAAATGTAACCTTACACGAACAATTAAGATAAATTTACACGAAAATTAATTTATTTTCTTAACCTTACCCGAAGATAAAAAAAATTGAAATTGCAAGAACATTAAAAATTGAACATTAAATGAGAAATGAAAATGTAACCTTACACGAACATTATAGATATAGCTACGCGAAAATTAATCAAGGGGTGAACGAAGATTATAAAGAATTTCTCTTAGCAAGTATTAATGGGCCCAACAACCCATGGGCCCCATCACATGAAGATAAAATTATTTTAATAAAATTTCGTGCAGCCCTAATTTGGAATGAGCAAATTCACAGCCTCCTCCTCCCCAAAAACTACCAAGCCTCTTCTTCCTCTTCGATTTCATCCCTTTGAGAAGGCGCCATTTTTTTTGGAGAAGGAATTCTTACACGAAGATTATGGCGTCGAACAATGTTAGTCTTCCCTTTCACTTAATTAAAGTTTTCTGTGGGTTTGATTTTTTTACATTTGGATTGCTCCGATTTATGCTCGATTACTTGTTTGTAGTTTGAATTTGTTATTCGAAATTTGTCTATTTACGTATATTTGGTTGTTGGGGTAATGGCCGAATAAGTTTAGATGTTGATTTGTTGGTTTGTTAGATTGCTCGATAGCCGTTGATTTTTTTTTTCTGCATAATTAGGCTTACTCGAAGATTTTGCAGAGATTCTGGAAAATTAGGCTTGCACGAACATTTCCAAAAAATTCATAATGTTGCAAGAACATTAGTTACATGTTGCACGAACAATTCTTTAAAAATTAAACCTTGCACGAACATTTTTTTAAAAAATAAAATAAAATTTTAACCGAACATTTCCAAAAAAATCATAACCTTGCACGAACATGAATTGCATGTTGCACGAATACCTAATTTAAAAATTAAACCTTGCACGAACATTGTTTAAAAAAATAAAATTTTACCCAACAATTTCTTAAAAAATTAAATTTTACACGAACAATTCTTAAAAAAATTAATTTTCACTGCGAACATTTCTTAAAAAAATTAAATTTTACACGAACAATTCTTAAAAAAATTAAAAAAACACGAACAGCTCTTAAAAAAATTAAATTTCACTGAGAACATTTCTTAAAAAAATTAATTTTTAATGAGATCATGTCCTAAAAAAATTAAATTTTAAACGAACATTTGTTAAAAGAAAAAATAATTTACACGAACAATTCTTAAAAAAATTAAATTTTACACGAACAATTCTTTAAAAAAATAAATTTTACCCGAACATTTCCAAAAAAATCATAAGCTTGCACGAACATTTTAAAAAAAAATAAAATAAAATTTTAACCAAACATTTCCAAAAAAATCATAACCTTGCACGAACATTAATTGCATGTTGCACGAATACCTAATTTAAAAATTAAACCTTGCACGAACATTGTTTAAAAAAATTAAATTTCACTTAGAACAGTTCTTAAAAAAAATAATTTTTAATGAGATCATTTTAAAAAAATTAAATTTTACACGAACAATTCTTAAAAAAGATTAATTTTACAAGATTATTTCTTAAAAAAATAAAATTTTACACGACAATTAAATTTAAAGATTCCGACAACATAAAAAAAAATAATTTTTACACGAAAATTATATTTAAAGATTCCAACAACATTAAAAAAAATTTGGCCATTATTAAACCAACATTAAAGACTTAAATGGCGACAAAATTAATTATTTACTAATTATTTATCAAAACATTTAATAATACAAAATAATTTACAACATTAAGCGAACATAAATATGTAATATATTTGAAATATATTACGTAACTATTATAATGGATTGTTTGAAATAAGAAACCATTTACAATCATATACAATCATATAGAATAAACTTGGTAGCTTTATCCTTTGAATAAAATATAGATTATTATGCCGAGAATTTTGAATAAATTTTGAATAAAAATCTTATAATTATGAAGAAAAAATGAAATAATAAATCATGTCATTTAGTCAGAAATAATTAACAATAAATCATTTGACTCTTAACAATATATCTCATGTCATAACTTATAATAATTGAAATAATAAATTTTTTTAAATAATTATCAATCAAATGTCATTTATAGATATTTGGTGCACTGTATTTGCTTTTCTCCTTGCAAAATAATAAATCATGAAATAATGTGGGGTGCTATTTGTTTGTGCATTTGACCCTCTTTGAAAAATGTCTTCAAACAATGACGTAATATATGAATAAAAAGTTGTATTTTTCCACAACTTGTAAACATTTTATACTTCATGGTCATAATAAATTAATAATTAACCATCTATTTAATTGGCTTCATTCAAATAATTATTGTATTGTGAATATAATAGTTTGTTGTATATGCAGTTACATCGTTGATATTGCTTGATAATTAATTAATTAGATAATTTTTATTATTTTAGTACTATTGGGTCTGTGAGGGTTGCCAGGGTACGTTGGCATATATCAATGGGTATACTCGTTTGAGCATATTAGATGAAATTAAGGAGGAGTTGTTGGAAATTGGGAGGGATTGCCTGCTGGACCTTCTGAGGTCGTGTTTCGGCCATTTTCTGAGGTGGCAGACTCAGCTAGAAAGTTGTAAGTCCTTTCTGCACGTGTTGATGTCACGTGGGATACGTAGGGCGGATACCCCTGCAGATGAGCGATGGTTTCTTATTTGTCACTTTGTACTTGCCACATCCGAGTTTACTTGCGTGCATTCGTCTAGCAAGCTTTACGGCATCAAGTAACCTATCATGTACTGACCTTGTTAGGGTGTTCTCTCTGACATTCGCTGCTTCTCTCCTATCGACAAACCATTTTTCTATTATTCGACGAGCACACTCCAAGAAGGAGCTTACCGGTAGCTTTCTTGCCCAAAGAAGCCGAGCATTCCAACTTTCAGCCGCATTTGATGTCATAAAGCTATACCGTCGAACAGGGCATCTAACACGACTCCACCTACTCAGTTCTGCCCTGCATAATGTCTCAATGGCACCATGTATTTTTGTTGCTTCCAGACTTATTATATACCTATGAAATGTAAAAAAAATGTGCAATGGTTAACATTTCACTCTTCGTAAAAATAATAAATTACATGTTGATTTTTATTGGACTTACAAATACCTGTCGAATTCAGAGTCTTCATAACAGTATACTGCTTTCTGGAATAGCCCCACTAAATGTGATCCGTATTTCGCAAGATTCTGTTGCAAATGATAACAACATAGACCATGGGAGGCTTCTGGGTAGACTTCCTCGACTGCATTACTAATACTTACGTGTTGATCAGACACTATCAGTAGCTGTTCAGGGCATCCGACTGCTTTACGGACATGTTTCAAAAACCACGTCCAAGAGTCATTATTTTCCACACTACCTATCCCCGTTGCAAGTGGAAAAATCTGATCGTTGCCATCTTTTGTGACAGCCACAAAGCCGATACCTTTATATTGCCCCTTCAAGTGACAACCATCGACAACAATAACCGGTCGGGAATATTTTTGAAATCCACGGATAGATGTGCCCAGAGCAAAGAAGGCATATTTGAATTTTCCATCTTCGTGCGTGTCCAAGGCTGTATAGGTCCCTGGATTCGAACTCTCCAGAACGTCCAAGTACATTGGAAGCATCGCGAATGACTTTTTTGGATCTCCGTATGCAACCCTCATTGCATGACGTTTAGCCCGCAATGCAACCTTGTAACTAAGATGTAAACCATGTTGCTGGGTCATTTCTTGTATGATGCTACTAGGGACAAGCGATGAGTTATCTTTACGAACGTGTTCGGCATAGTACTCACCGATCAGAGTACTCGGCAAACGACGACGAGCACTATTGTTCAGATCGTCCGTACATTCATGTGGTATAACACATTTCGAGATTATTCCTGTTGCATTTCACGTACCACCTTGTTTTGTCTGAACGCTCCACACGGTACTCCACTTGTTTTTCCAGATGGTAAAAACCCACTGCGTTCGTCAATTCTATTTTACTCCTAAACGTGGCTCCTTTTTGCAGATTAGATGGGGGCGGATCAATTAGGGCCAACTCGGAGACACTGGATTGCTCAAATGGTGGTGTATTTGGGATAAACCATTCGGGTTGCAAAATGTAGCTCAAAAATTCATCGTACGCCATTCGCTGCTCATCGTTCAAATTTTCCTGAACCTCTTGGTCTAACTCGAGGTCATCTTCATCATTATCTGTAAGATATTCAACATATATGATATGTAAAAACCAAATTTTTCGTTCATCAATCACAAAAAATATGTATAATTTGAAAAAGAAAATTACCACTTCGACTCTCACATCCACTATCTAATCGTCTTTCTTGTTGTACTGGTTGTGGTTCTTGTGCAGCTATTTCGTTTATTATGTGGGGTTGTGTATACGTCGAGTCCGCGTACGCAGTTGGAGAATTATTCAAATCAATACACTCCAGTCCCAAACTTGATGGCGGGTTCATCTCTAAGAATGGATAAGGCCAGCGCTCATATCCGTGGTTCGAAGATGTCCCAACTTGCCTCGTCTGAACCTCATTATCTAAACCCCATCGTGCATAAAACGAAGGATCGTCTGCAAGTCCTAGTGGAACTGAGGAAAACTCGAAATTCTGTACACTATTCTCGATACCCGTGTTAAAAAAATCTTGATGCGATGATCCAACATTAAATACTCCAGATGACGAACCTTCAGCTATCCTATTCTGAGTCGTACGTGGAAACACTGTATCGAGCACTCCAGTATCCACACTTTTTAGCGAAACAAAAACAACAAGGACATCATCGATGGTGTACAATACTCGAGCCAAATCTGAATCATTCTTTATTTTTGTTCTTTTCACTAATCCGTTGGACTCCACCAGTGAACAAATCACATATCTCCACAAATTCAAGTCCGCATGCAATAATCCATGAATTGACTCGAACAAATCATGATATGTGATTTGTTGAAACTGAAACACCTCTTTCGAACCATTTTTATACTCTAGGCCTGCCCAATTACCTCCAAACCAAATCACTACAGACAAATATCCCATCGTTTCCTAAACATTACAAAAACCAATATATATTCAAGTCAGTTATTTCATAATAGTTATAATATTAGATATTTGGATATCAAAAAATCAATTCATATTGGATATAATATTATGGAATGAGAAACAATCAAAACTGCAACAACATGGTTAATTTACAAATCTTATTATTCAGGACTAAAAAGGTAATTATTAATCATTATATAAAGAAGTAATACAATTTATTAATAATTCATAATCATTACCTAATTAATAATGATTAAACTATTCGTAGTAATAATAAATTCAAAATAATTACTACCTTTAAATAATTAAGTGTAAAATATACTTTAATTCCTAATAATTTTATAATTTAAAACATAACAACAATTACACAGGAAAAATATTCACCACCTCAGTAATATAAAATAATTATTCAACATTATTAAAAAATAGTAAATAATACCTTCGTCATATATAAATAAAAATCATATAAATGTGAAAAACGTCACATAACAGAAATAATTTTGTTACAAAGAATGTTTTCATATATAAAAACAAAAAATGAATTTTCAAATATTTTATAATATTTGTATTAACAGTAAAATTATTTTTTAAATATAAATTTATTTACAGAATACAATTATTAAATTTGTCTTGTGCAATGTAATTATAGAAAACTTCGTGCAGCCTTAAAATTTAATTTTCGTGCAGCCTTTAAAATTAATTTTCGTGCACCTTTAAAATTAATTTTCGTGCAGCATTTAAAATTAATTTTCGTGTAGCCTTTATATTTAATTTTCGTGTACCCTTAAAAAAATTGAATTCATAACTTTATTTCCACTAAAATTTCTCTTGGTCTAAAAATTCGTGTAGCATTGAATTTAAATGTTCGTGGAGCGTTAAAATCTATATTTTCATGAAAGTATACTAAAATTCCAATTACTAGATTTATTTCTTCTAAGATGTTAATTATGCATATCTTCGTGAAGCATTCAAATAAATAATTTCGTGAAAACGTCGTGCACTAATTCTAATGTTCGTGGACCTCTAATACATAATGTTCGTGTACCTCTAATACATAATGTTCGTACATCGTTCTATTTTCCTACAAGTGTAACAAAAATTTATTTTAAAGCAATTAAAAATACTCCTAATTCTCGTGGACATCTATTAATGTTCGTATTGAGCTTCTTATGTGTGGAAGAAAACCTTATAAAATCGTGTAATACTCATAAAATAATTACATACCTTGAAGAAGTTAAAATTCTTGCCGCAACATCGACCACAATTTTTTTTAATCTATACAACTTTTTGGGTGTGATTTAGGGGAGACGAGTTAGAAGGCTTATATAGAGAATTGAATGAAAAATAAATGAGTTTAGCAAAATTTTCGGGCCACTTCAATAAATTTACACGAACATTGCATGCATGCAAATTTCCCATACCCTGCAAAAGTCAATAACATTGCATGCATGCATGCAAATTACCATCCCTGCAAAAGTCATGGAAATGTCTCTTCGGTCCACTGTTCATTTTACTGTTGGCGGCTTGACTTTTCAAAAAATGGGTAAAAAGAGACAATATCTTATATTTAGTGTTAGAAAAGGTAATTGGTTATATGTTTTGGGCTATATTTGGCTATTTACTCTCAAATAAAACCTAATGTCTATAATAAATTTATAAAATTTTTTAGGAATTAAATAATAGGTGAAATGTTTGGGATATGATATTTGTCCTTTAATTATGTTTATCCAGTCCCTGAGACACGTGCGAAACTGTACGATGTACAGCTGGCCGGTCACGTTTTGGTCGGAAACCCTCAAATGGAAAGTAGCCGTTTGAAATGTGATCTTTGACTTCCAAACTCCCTTTTATTTAGTTCCGTCCATATTTTTTAGCACAGAATAATACAAAATTCTAACTGAATTAGAAAAAAACAAAATAGAAAAATGTCTAATTTGACCTTTTCTTTGGTCAATATTTGGCAAAATTTTGATACTATTATTCCAGCCTACCTAAAACTTGACAATTCTCTATTTTAAATATTGTCGGCATTTGATGTATTAAATACTATTAATAATATACACACACACACGTATGATGTATATCAAAAAATTTGATGTATAAAATGAAATATTATACTTATTTCGTTTTCATTTATGTTATTTTAGAAATTTGTTAATAATTGAGCATCATATAATTTTAACAAATATACTACTAAATTTAGATTTTTTTTTAAAATCTAAATACTTTTAGAAGGAGTTCTTATTAAGGTAATTGATAATAAAACTTTATTTCGTCAACTACAATTACTCTACTATTTTCTAAATTAATTCAAGGTTGCTATATTTGAACAGTCTTTTTTTCTGTTTCTTTTTCTTTTTCTTTGAGGGTTTCTTTTTTGTTTCTCCATGCATCTCAATATGTATATTCTAACCGACTTTCAACTGTGAAGTTTTAAAAAAATATTGTATGATTATAATTATTATTTATTTTATTTTGGAAAATACTCATGAAAAATCTACTGTGATACTAATACGTTACCAATACATATTTTAATTTGTGTACTGCTATATGTCAATATCACATCAACATATTTATACATAAAAAGATTAACCCTCTTAAGTGTGATGTTAAGGCTTCGGTTAAACTAATATGTACTTGAGAGGGATAGAAAACTATTCAAGTATTGACTTTTTTTTTTTATTACTATTTTTGAAAATCGTAAATTAAACTTTTTAAACAATATTCCTTTTGTGCTTGGAAGCCAAACAATGTTGTTACTTAATAATATTCTTTGGATCATTTTTGTAATTATATCTATCACTTTGAGATTAATGATAATTACAATCAAATATTTTTTTAACGAACAAAATTACTTAATGAAACAAAAAAAAAAATTAACAACATTCAGTCAATTTTATACATAATATATATTATTTAAACTCATTCCTTTATATCAATATTATATTATACTCCCTCCATTCCTTTTTAAGTGACGTTTTGAAACTTTAAAATTTTTCCTATTTAATTGACGTTTTGTGCATTATTTCCATATATACCCCTATGATTAATTAATATCTAAATTAAATACATTGTATAATACCTATGTTTTCAATAGATGCATGCACCAGTAATAATTATTGTCAAAGAAAAGCTTAATTAATGAGGGGTATATTAAGAAAATAAAATTATTCTTAATTTGTGTGTTGAGCTGTAGGACGTCACTTAATTAGGAATGGAGGGAGTATTATATTTTAACCTGAGCTGCTAGATTGATCCTTTGTGGTCCATTCCTTTAGGACAAGAATGAATGACACCAATCAGAATTATTTGTGCAATCGGTCATTTTACCATTGATGTTAATATAATATCTCTTTTTTGAATTTAACTATTATTCTTAGAATAAGAATTAGAAATTTCTCTTTCAACTCATAAGTTTTACAAACCACGAAATCACTTTAATAATTTGCCACTTTACATGGTTCAACTCTTTTTATATTTTCTTTTTAGCAATGTCTAAAAATAGTGTCGATTTAATGTATCACATGGGAATTGGGGATATGATCCATGCAGGAACTAGAATAATTGAAAGGGGACAGCAACACAGTGCTGTGCATTTGGCCACACAAAGCCAGGTAAGTGGAAATTGATTAATTATTTATAATGCACACATTTCACGATTCCATTTAAAAAAAAAAAAAAAAAAATACTATTCCAATTATAACAAAATTTCTGGTTGAATAATAAAAAAGTAAAAGCAGTATTGGTAGGTGGGCCAGATTTCCAATTTCTTTCTTCTTTCCATCACATTTATCATTATTCATTAACTCCATCATACACACATATCTATATAATATGCTCTCCCACATTTAATTTCCTTCATTCTCATCATCACCAATTATTAATCAAAAGCTCCAATAATCTCAGCCATGGCTGCTTCTTCCTCTTTCTCTTCTCTCTCTACTTTCAATCCCCAATTCTCTCCCCAATCTTCATCCACTAAATTGAACAAGCAGAGAGTTGCTATCGTCACCGCCGCCATATCGGAGAAGCCATCGATTTCTCAGCCAGGGCCGCCGCCGGCAAGACTCCCGGCCCGGAAGATCCCCGGAGACTACGGGCTTCCGTTGATCGGGCCGTGGAAGGATAGGCAGGACTTCTTCTACAACCAAGGCAGAGATGAGTTCTTCAAATCGAGAATCCAGAAATACCAATCCACGGTTTTCAGAACCAACATGCCCCCTGGTCCGTTCATTTCCTTCCATCCAAACGTCGTCGTTTTGCTCGACGGAAAGAGCTTTCCGACGCTCTTCGACACTGGAAAAGTCGAGAAGAAGGACCTGTTCACCGGAACTTTCATGCCCTCCACCGATCTCACCGGTGGCTACAGAATGTTGTCCTACCTCGACCCGTCGGAGCCGAATCACGCCAAGCTGAAGAAGCTCATGTTCTTCCTTCTATCTCATCGCCGCGATCATATCATCCCCGAGTTCCACAGCTGCTATTTGGAGCTTTTCGAGGGTTTGGAGGACGAATTGGCAACGAAAGGGAAAGCCAGTTTCGGCGACGCGAATGATCAAGCGGCGTTCAATTTCCTGGCCCGATCCTACTTCGGCGCTAACCCGATCGACACCATGCTCGGGCCCGACGGCCCGAAGCTCATCAGCAAATGGGTTCTGTTTCACCTGCACCCACTTCTCACTCTGGGTCTACCTAGACCGCTAGAAGACGGCATTCTCCACACATTCTCTCTCCCCCCATTTCTGATTAAGAAGGATTACCAACGCCTCTACGATTTCTTCCACCAGAACTCCGCCGCCGTCCTCGATCACGCCGAAACCCTGGGACTCTCCCGCGACGAGGCCTGCCACAACCTCGTGTTCGCCACGTGCTTCAATTCCTTCGGCGGGATGAAGATTTTCTTCCCCAACATGCTCAAATGGGTGGGCCGAGGCGGCGCCAAGCTCCACGCCGACCTGGCTCAGGAAATCCGATCCGCGATCCGAACCGGCGGCGGCCACGTCACCATGGCGGCGATGGAGAACATGCCGCTGATGAAGTCAGCGGTGTACGAGACGCTGCGGATCGAGCCGCCGGTGTCGTCGCAGTACGGCAAGGCGAAACGCGACTTCGTGGTCGAGTCTCACAGCGCGGAGTTTCAGATCAAGGAAGGGGAAATGCTGTACGGGTTCCAGCCCTTCGCGACCCGAGATCCGAAGATCTTCGACCGGGCCGAGGAGTTCGTGCCGGACCGGTTCGTCGGGGAAGAAGGGGAGAAGCTGTTGAAGTATGTGGTCTGGTCCAATGGACCGGAGAACGAGGGCCCCACCGTTAGCAACAAACAGTGCGCCGGCAAGGAGTTCGTGGTGCTGGTGGGGAGGCTGCTGCTGGTGGAGCTTTTCCGCCGTTACGACTCGTTTGACATTGAGGTCGGCACGTCGCCGTTAGGCTCCTCCGTTACGGTGACGTCACTAAAACGGGCCACTTTCTAGAAGAGTCATCATGATGGATTTATTGATTTAATTTATAATAGTCAAATATGAATTAGGAGTCTACTGTTGACGTCGCTGAATTTTGACTCGTCGGAAAGTGAAGAAGGCGGCGGAACAAGGCGGTAGAGCGGTGGGGCAATAATTGATGAGATTGTACATGTGTTACATAGCGCTGCCACTTTCTACAGTAGATTCACTAGGTTGTGTCCAACTGTATATCTGTAATTGTCCTGTGGGAATTATTCCCAGCAAGGCTGGATGCGTGACATATGAGATGATTTTAAAAAATTAATTGATAATGTATCGTGTTTTTTTATTGTTTCACATGAAGAGAGTATGCATTGTTGGTCTTAAACAGTATGATTCTCTCCCAAAGAGAAATTATATCCGACCTGTATATATTGGTAACAGCATAATCCAGGTGACGTGACATGTCCCATGTTAAGGTAGGAATTGGATTGGGTTTTATTGGCTTTCGGTTTTTTGATTCCCTATTTTTGATGTGGGGTACTTGAAATTGAAACTTTCTGATTGGTCCGGGCTAAGAGCATCCCAACCTTGGAGGCAAATTTGGACTCAAATCTCCAAATTTGCTTTTGAATCTAAAATTGTCTCCAATCATAAAACTCAAATTTGGACTCAATTAGAATATTCTTCATTTTTTATTTTTTATTTTATCAAATATTGGTTTACTTAAGTTAATAGAAAAATTAAATATATATATTGTTGCAATGAAATTAAAAAATCTTGTAAAAGAAAATTGATATAAAATACTAAAAATATATTATAAAATTCATCACAAATACATATTAATACTAAAGAAAATTACATAGTCATATACAAGGATGAAAATATCGATATCGCAAGTGATATCGCAATTTTAATTTTACGGATATATCGATATCGCAAAAAATTTGAAAAAGTGACGGATATCTTATTAAATTTTTCGAAATTTAATATGAAATTTTAGGGATTATTTTAACACATCATTACACGTATATTCCACCCAAAATCACAATAAAATAATATATTTAAAACTAACATATAGATAATAAACTTTATAAATAATGTACTGAATAGTAAAAAACTGACAATATATTACATAATACAATACAAAATTACTAAAATTACATGATACAATACACTAGAACAAAAAAGATGACCTATGAGGTTCAAACATAGTAGATGGAATGTCATCTTTGTCCAGACAGTACTGATAACAACTCATCACATTAGAGTACTCATGGATATAGTTATGCACATGTCATTCATAAGTTTCTTAATCTCTTTGATTTTTGAAATTTGAAATCTTAAATTACAACATTTCGATTAATGTTGGAACAAACATATATAAACATTTCTTCACATCTCAGAATTCCCTAATTGTAGCCTCAATGTAAAACTTAATTGGAAGTAATTAAGCCACAATTTATAAAATTTAATTCAAAGTAAGCCCAAATTATAGTCCCTAACTAGTGTTATATTTGTGCAGTGTCTATGAGTGGTTGCAAATTACCCAAATACTGTATATTTCCAATTTTATATGACGTTGGATTATACTAAGATGCATGTTTCCTATTATATTTTAATTCAATGTTTTAAGTCTTATTATATAAAAGTCATATTTTCAATTGTAGCTTCAATGTAAGACTTAATTGGAAGTAATTAAGCCACAATTTATAAAATTTAATTAAAATTAGTAAGCCCCAAATTGTAGTCTCTAGCTAATGTTATATTTGTGTAGCACCAAATATATTTTCAATTTTATAAGATGTTGGTTAAATTTACATATGCTAAGATGCATGTTTTGAATTATATTTTAATTCAATATTTTATGCCCTGATATATAAAAGTCATGTTTTCGATTATCAAACAAATTTTTTTTTTTTTTCAGATTTTCAATTACCCAATGACGTATGTTGTCAACTTTCTTATATTTCCTAAATTCAAAGATACCAAGACAAGACATATATATATAAATTTTAATATGATCAGGGTTGTAAAGATTTTCTTTTTATCAATATAGTTTCAAAAAAAATTGTTAACAATTATTTTAACATAAGGAAATTTTTACAAAAAACCTTTTTAAATTAAGGAAAATGCAAAACATTTTTCTAAAATTTTAAGTAATTTTTTTGAATAAGTACACTTATTTAAAAAGCATCATTATGACCTTAACATAATTAATTGTAAAATTATTATTTTATAATAAACTTCTAAAAGTTAACTATTAATGCTTCACCCAACATATACACGATTAGCCCAATTAAGCATATCAATTTACAATATACCAATAAAATGTTATTTTTATCAACTAAAATGAAAAAAAGAAAGATTGATGCGATAAGAGAATATATTCTTTCTACTATCAAACAAAATACATAATACAAAGTAAAAAAAATCACATGTTTCAATTTTTTTTGAATCAAAATTGTGAATTTTGATATATATGCGATAATTTGTGATATATCCACGATATTTCCCGATTTCCATTCAATTTTGTACTACACTGAACCGATATCGATACCGATAGCGATAATTTACGATACTTTGTGATATATCCGCTATACCCAAGAAGAAATACATTAACACCCAATATCCATATCGCAATATCTGTATCCGCGATATATCTGCGATATATCCGCGATATTTCACGATATTTTCATCCTTGGTCATATAACATAATTGTCAAAAAATTTCAATTCATGTGCATTAATTTGTAGCCGTTGATAATCATTTTAATCTTTTAATCTCAGCTGTCCATAGTGTTTAATTGTATTTCATATATGTTTATGTATTATTAGTATTTTAGCATGTAGTAATGTTTGTGTTGAAGTAAATGTCATGGTTGTATCTTGTAATTTTAAAATTTTAATGATATCTTATTTAATTTCTATTAGTTATAACTTGCAAAAATATTAATAAAAATATAGCAATACAACTGATTTATATGTTTTTTAATTTTTAAAATTTTCATAAATTTAAAATCACATAATGTAATGCATATAATATTTAATGTAAATTGATAACTAGATGAAATATATAGTTTACAATTAAATGAAGATAAATCAAATAAAAGAAAATAATTAAATAAATAAACAACATAAAATTAAATCAAAAGGAAAAAAAAAAGATTTGAGTTGTGAATAGTAGGTGGCAAATTTGCCACCTACTATTCACTTGTGGCAACTTGAGTCCACATTTGAGTATGCATTGGAGAGGGTTTGGACTCAAATTTTGAGTTTGAGTCCAAATTCGCCACTCCTTTGCGGATGGTCTAAGGATGAAAAAATCATGATATTTCGTGGAAATATTGCTCAAATCATACAATCGAAATAAAAAGGGGCTGTTTTATTTTTTTGTCAAGTAAATATCATTTTGATTTCGATTTCAGTTAATTTGTGGTACAAAATGTTGGAATATCAGAGAAATATTGATAAAATATCAGAAAATATCGATTTAGGTAAAATTAAAAAAAGGTAAAAAATGTTTTTTTTTTTTTTTGTAATATAAGTTTATAATGAATGAAACCAATATTTAGAGGAAAAAAAGATATTTTGTACCCAAATAGTATTATAATTTGCACATTATAATTATAATGTATATTAGATCAGAAATTTATCAAAGTTTAAATAATTGCCTACATTATAATTGCATGTCACCTTATTCATTTCAACCTCATAAGAGTTCCATTTAATATTGAGTAATAATGTATTCTAATATTTTGAATTTCTCATGCTATCCTAGCAGACAACGTTTATGTAGTAGTTTATCTATATATTTGTTGTAAATATATCATTTTATTTGAAATTTTAAGTTGAATATATGTATTAAAGTTAGTTAAAATATATGTAAATTACAAAGTCCATTTTCCTAGTTTCTCACAAAGTTTCGCTCATTGTTCTAAATTTTATCAATATTTCCACCGATA
Organism: Scutellaria galericulata; assembly: GCA_946896805.1. Taxonomy (NCBI): domain Eukaryota; kingdom Viridiplantae; phylum Streptophyta; class Magnoliopsida; order Lamiales; family Lamiaceae; genus Scutellaria; species Scutellaria galericulata. The sequence continues at coordinate 15,006,764 of OX335793.1, forward strand.
TTTCTGTAAAATTAAGGTATCGATATTTCCACTGAAACCGAAATTTTCATCATTGGTTTTGGGTAATAAATAATTTTGCATAGTAAATAAATTGCCCACATTGAACTTTTAGTGAAAACAAATCAATGAATTTTAGCAGCTCAAAGTGTTATCTTGTACACCTTTATAAATATGCAGATTGTAATGTCAAAGTTTGAATCTAGACCATATACTGCTTCCTCTAACTAATTAAAAAAAATAAACTTTTAGGAAAAACAACATACTAATATCAATTTCATGGATTCGATCAATTTTATATTCATGATCTGCATGCAGTAAAGATATTTTCTACCCAGAAATGTAGGAAATATGTTTCTGCTATTTTTTTCAATAAAAATATCCATTAATTTAATTTAAACACATATAAATAAACAATTCTTTTACCTACTTCTAATGATTTTCATTTGGTCTTTTAAATGAAATGTAGGTAAGAAAAAAAAAACATATTTTTTATATTAATGGATAACAAACATATTTCGATGTTTTAATGTGGCAATAACAAGTAGCCTCCTAATTTCATACTCTTTAATAACCGAACAAACAAACATGAATTGAAGTTCGTAACTCCAACCAAAAATGGTAAGAGTTTTCCAGCGAACTGGTACAAATTGATTCTGCATACAAACAACAAATTAGTACAATTAAAGGCATATTTCATTACCAAGAATAAATTTTCATTTCTCATCTTGGCCAGAATATGCAAGACTGAGAAAATTTTCATTATCGAGAGAAATTTGTTTGATTTTCCCGATGTGATAGGCTTCCTTCCAAGCCTTCCATAATGATCCAAACATGCAACCTTGAGACTCAGTTTCTCATTCACTCATTAACCATTTTGGGCGTATAAAGTGTCGTCTCAAACCTCTCTCGGAGGAGAATACGATCCAACTTTCTAATTCCGAACTCGGGTAGGGGACCGCGAATAAATATGCCCCAAAATGGACAAAATTTCAGAATTTTTCCAACAGATATTTCATTTCTCTCATCATTATCAAAATTAAGGCCAAACCTCTAATATGCACTTATCACTTATGCATGTGAGAGATGCAGTGAGCTATATTAGAAGTCTTTGATCAGACTTTAAAAATATAAAGAATCTGTTCATGAATGGGAAGTGGTGGAAGGTAAGGATTCATTGTGTTTCAGTGTTTGGATGTGGAGACACGATAGTTAATTCCACCTATTGGATGTAAAAAACAACTGAGAATTTTTAGAAAGTACTATGAGAAATATGAAATTGAAGAATCAAATTTTGTTGCTGATTTAAAGAGTACTCATGATGAAATTCAAACTTCTTATGATTAGTCTTGTGTTCACAAAATTACAAAATTGTTGAAACATTTTAGTAAGATGACTCTGCATAATTTGGGATGTCTTTATACGTAATTTCTAACTCATTTTTAAGTGATATTTAGGGACTTGTGTTGCATTTTGAATGAGTGGAAGATTAGTGATGATCTTTCAGGATAACTTGTGATGTGTTGGTTGAAATCCCATTTGCATTTATTATCGGTAGGAGGGTACTAAATGTATTAGACTTCAAAAATTGTTGAAGCATTTATATTTACACAAGATTAATTGGCTCTAAGGTTCAGAACTCTGCAGGTGTGTTTAAGAACAATTAGATGAGCTTTAGAATTTTGAGAGAGGTAATTACTAGTTTATTGGATCATTAGTAAATTATGTTAATATTTTATTTCTATATTAGGTGATTTAAAGTTTATTTTAATTGATGTTACATAATATTTCAGAATTGCAGTTATGATCAAACACCAAGAAATAAACTGTAAATGAGGTACTAGTGGCTACTATTATCTAGTTACTTATCATCTAGTGCTAATTGATGATTAGTGATGATATGATATACTTATTATCATATTGAATTTCATATTTTATTTCCGATAATGGATTGGATGGACAAAATAGATGATTGTAGCATGATGCTGCTATATTTGAGAATTGCACTAGAATATTGTTTCTTATTGCCTCTTGTTTGTTGTCTTTTGTCGATCATAATTGTTATTGCTTATGGAAGTTCTTTTGTATGTTCCAAACTTTGGTAAATTTGGTTGTGCTTCTTTTGTTGAGCTTCAAACTTTGACTTTGGTGGATTATGTATTTAAGACATTCTAATTTATGTTGATGTTTTCTTGGACATGTTTGATCTTTGATGGTTGAAGTATTTGTTTCATTTTAGAATTGCATCTTAAATGTGTTAGAATTGAGTTTTGAGAAGCACAAACTAAATTTCAATTTTCTACCAAAAATTTGGGTTTTTATCGAATCAAACAAATTATTTAATTCAGTTAAAAAACGGTTTCAACTCATATTTCAATCAATTTGATTTCTTAAATATATATTTCGATTAATTCCGTTTTTAGATTCAGATCGATTCAATAGACAAGTCGATCGATGCATTACCCTACACTATTAAAAACATCACATGCTGATGGAGACTTGTACAAAAGTTGGGGATGATTTATCTCATTAGATTTAAAACACTATGAGATCCAATATGGAAAAAAACATTTTTTAAGTCCTCTAACTTAGCCCTTATCCAGAAAATATCTTATCCAGAAAATATCTTGTAAGTTTGATATGTCCAATTTTGATCCTATATGTATAATAAAATATCTAATTTAAGGACTCTGGCCATCGTCAACCACTTAAGTTGCTGGATTTTGGCACATGTGAGCACACGACCAATTTAATTAGTTAAAAGTAATGTTTCTTTTTTTTTTTTTTGTTGTTTTTCTTCCAATTGAACCCTCGAACATTTGTAGAAGTTTCGATCCCCCAAAATTAGGGTTCTTCATTAAAGTTTTTGTGTTTTCTCTTCTTGTTTGCTCGATTGTTCACTTAAAGAAGATGATGAGGTGTAATATATTTTTGTTCTTTTAATTTAAAGAGAAAAAAAAATCAAGTCCGATAAAAAATATCACATCAGTTACTTAGGCGGAAAACCCCAATTAAATTGATTGCGTGCTCTCACGTGCCAAAGTCTGACGATTTAAGTGGTCAACGATGGTCGGAATCCTTAAATTGAACATTTTATTATACATATATGACCAAAATTGAACATATCAAACTTATATGATATTTTCTAGATAAAAGCTAGATTACGGGATTTAAAAAATGTTTTTCGCGATCCAATATAGTGTATAAATCAAAACCACATTTTAAGCCTCTTTAATTCCAAGCATGCTTTGTGTCTAACAAAAGAGATACTGACTGGATCGGCCCACTCATAAGTCATGACTCATAAGTAGACGGTGACATATGATAGCAATATGTGCCACTCTGTTTCATTTTTCATTTTTTTTTTAAATCAATTTTTGTTTGATTTAGTTACCGCTGAACAAGAAATAATTGCTAGGGAAAGTACACTAATTTGTCCCACCTTTTAGATTTAATAGATGGTTAATTTTTGAATGAATCACGATCTTTAGGTTGTGTTTTGGTAAAGGGAATTAAGGAAATGTTTAAAATTCATAGTAAAAAAAAAAAAAGACGAAACCTTTTAGATTTGAATAAAGGGTTAATTTTCGAATGAATCACGATCATTAGGTTGTGTTTTAATAAAAGAAATTAAGGAAATATTTAAAATTCATAATAAACTAAAAATCATTGATGGTGTTTGAATTTATATGAATTTGAAATCCATCATTTTTATTTTAAACAATTTTTTTATTAATATAAGTAGATTTAATATTTAATTCATTTCAAATCTCTTAATCGAAACACATCCTTACTTTAATTGTAATTTTAACAAATATTTTGCATATAAGTAAAACAAATATGATTCCACATATGTTGTTCAATTCGAATCACCAAGTAGATTTCGATTTTGAATTTCCAACAAATTTAAAGTAATAAAATTATCATGGTTGTATCACTCGCTCCAGTTGTAAATGTTTTATATCTTTTGTTTTGTTAATATCCTAAATCGAAATCTAGTCCACTGTTCGAATTACAAAACATATCTAAAGTCATGTTTGTTTTGCTAATATCCAAAAAATTTAATTCAAATTCCAATTAAAAATAAAGATCATGATATAATTACCAATTATCCCTTGAATAAGCCAATATCATTACAAACAGCCAAGGAAAAAAGTTGATACTGTATTCACAGTCAAAATAACACTTTGAATAGTCATTTTACAACACTCATTCTAATTTCTAACACGATATACAACACCATTCAAAAGTCAATCATGTCGATTTTAGTTTACAGAATTTAGCAAACCATTGGAGGATGGTGAGCTCTGATCACTCTGCCATGAATCCCCCACAGAAACAGGAGAAAAACCTGTCACTGTATCAAGTGAAGTTGTACTACTGAATAAGCCTAAACTCTTCAATGGCTTCTCACTCAAATTGGAAGACGATGAACGAGACGATGAATCTAACGACGATCCCATGATTCGTATCTCCGACTTGCTCCACTTGCTTAGCCTAATCTGTTCCAACTCAATAGCAACTTCCATCATTGAAGGCCTCATATCCCTATGATATGCAAGGCATCTGAATGCCAACTCAGCCACCTTGTGCACTGACAAATGCTCCCATTCATCCAAACTAGGTTTCAAAAACGGGTCGATAATCTCATCCAAACACCCCCTCCCGATCCGGTCAACAGCAACGGCAGCCAGGTTGACTTCATCTTGAGGCCGGCCAAAATCCACCACTCTCAGAGCCGTTATTATCTCTATAAGCACCACTCCAAAGCTATAGACGTCGCTTTTATCTGACAAATGGAAATGCTGATGGTACTGAGGGTCGAGGTACCCTGGGGTGCCCTGAGGGGCAGTCGAGATGTGGGACGACTCTATTATCCCTAATCTCGAAAGCCCAAAATCCGCGACTTTGGACTTGAAGTTGTAGTCCAGGAGTATGTTGCTTGACTTTATATCCCGGTGATAAATCGGAGGGTTTGTTGCGTTGTGGAGGTACGAGATAGCCTGAGCCGTTTCAACGGCAATGGTTAGACGAACGGGCCATGGGAGGCCACTGCTTTTTTCTTTTTGAAGATGCTGAGATAGAGTGCCATTAGGCATGAACTCATAGACAAGAATCTGTTCTCCATTTTCGATCGAACAACCCAAGAGACGTACGAGGTTAGGGTGGCTCACAGACGATAAGAGTTTGATCTCATTGATCACTTGTTCAATAGTATCAGCATCTCTATGTCTGATCCTCTTAATAGCAACCCATTCGTCGTTGTTTATTTTCCCAGAGTATACGGTCCCATAAGCGCCGTTTCCAAGCCTTCTTTTCTCTGAGAATAGCTCTGTGGCTTTCTCCATTTCTTTGTAAGGATAGATGGGAATGGTTATGCCTATTGTCTCGCATAGTTGACGGCTCTTTCTGCTTCTGCTTCTCAGCTTGGATCGCTTTCGAATGAAACAGAACAGCAGAGTTAAAGTAATCATTAATGAAGCTCCTGTTGCTACACCTGAGAAGCATTTAGATGATGAGTTATTACACAAGCTAGCTTAGGAATATGGATATGGTTTGTAAGAAGATGAGATGATGAAGTTATTACCTCCAACTAGAACACCAATTCTAGTTGTTCCTCCACATTTCCCTGATAAGTATGTAGATGGATTACATGCTAATGATTCTGCATTGCAACATCAGATTATTATTAATACACAATTTCAAATAACAGGCTTCACTCTAAGTCATAAAGGGTAGAATATTAATTAATAAATTAAAAATAAAAGGAAAATCTTGTTGTAATGATGCTATTGACATGAAACTAGTTAGTACTCTGATTGAAGTTGGCTTCATATGAAATCCGATATTGGTTCTATATGACTACAATCAACCATACATATTTGTATTTTGCTTGGATTTTAATTTATCTGTAAATTATTATATAATCATCTACTTTTATATTTTGCAAAGAGTTAATCTTAATAGAGTCAAACTCAACAAAAAAAAAAAAAAAACTAATAATTTGTGTCTAAATTGATACTAAAGAAAACCAAATGTTCATATTCTACTTCATTACTAGTGATTTAATAGACATCATTTTCTTGTAGATTCTACAGAGAGAGTATTATTGTTGTTTTATATGTGGTAAGGTTATCTTCTTACGCAAAAGCAGACACAGATTTCAAACCAAATCCACATATTCAGTCCCTATCTAACACATTATTATTAATCCAAGGCCCCCAATTTAGTGCATTTATTGGACTTTCTAGCCACTCTAATTAATCTTTATTGTAATAAACAAAAATGATGAGGAATATTAAATTTTCCACGGCATGATGATGAAAGAAAATTTGGCACATTAGGGTAGTGGATTAGATTTAGTATCACCAAATAATTTGCGCAACAAACCAATCAAATTTATAATGTGGACTCTTATCAATAATTTATTATTATATCAATATTATTTGAATTAAAAGCTACACAATTTTACCATTTTGACAACAACACAACACACGAGTACATAATCACCACTTTATTTAATAAACCATGGCAATGTATTGAATCGATCGGCTTAAATTAAATTTCTTGATATTTTACTAAACAATATTGGGTATATACATATAATAATAATTGTTATTTTTATTATTTTATTAGCATACTAAAGAATAAATAGCAAATATTGACGAAAATATGAGAAACGAGAATTTCAACGTAGAGTAAAAGGTCAGCAATTATGGCTGCACATTTTCTTGAAGTAGTTGGTTTCTTCATTCGTTCAATATTCAACTTGTCTACAAATATAATACACACACACACACACTCAAAATATATATATACACTCCATTTATTTATGTACAAGTTGATGATGTTGTTAGTATGTGTACAACATATATTTTAGTGAAATAAAAATATTATGTTCCACCTGAGAGTTAGTACGAATATGGATGGATTCTTGGAATAGCATCCTCTTAATCTAGTACTCCCTCATTTCCATAGACTTGATTTTTTTATTTTTCGATAAATTTCAAATATATTGTCCACTTTTTATATAGAATATTATTTATTAACATACTATTATTCATTCTATTTTTTTCAGTCTTGAAATAAAAATAAAATATTAAGTATTAATAATATATTAAAAAGTATATTACTCATTAAATATGAAAATAATATGGAATCGACTGGTTTAGTTAATTTTTCCATAATTCTTGTGGAAAGTCTAACTATTTTATATATGTGTGTGTAGGACAATTGTTATGAATTACTACAATTTTAGTCTTGTAATTAATTATAGGACAACCACCTTTTTTTCTTTTCTTTTTTTTAACATCAAGAATATGGACTCTTGGTATGGCATCCCCTTCATCATAGTAATAATTATGAAAAATTGTGAATTTTGTTAGGAATTGAAGTGGGTAACATAATTAATTATGTTCTTAAAAAACATAATTAATTATGATTTGATCATAAGTGACAGCTAAAAATTAAGTAGATGTTGAAAGTAAAGAAAAAAGAAAAAGTGGTTTGGTCAAATGCAAATAAAGAAAACCAAAAAGAAAAAAATTAAAAAACGGAAACCAATAAAAGAAGCACGACAGAAATATATACCTTTACGGCAGCCCACCCCATCGGAAAATCCATCACCGGCGAACCCCTCCAAGCACTCGCACCGATACGCCGTCGTATCGCCGAGAAGCGGCGGAGAAACGCGAACGCACTTGGCGTGATCGGAGCACCGGCAATCCCCAATCAGCCACCACCCCAATCTCACAATCTGCACATCCAACGACACCATCGAGCTATTCGCCGACGACTCCATCGAGATCGCCGAGAACAGGGAGCGACACCTGCTCCTCATCAAATTGCTGTAATCGATAAACGACGTCGCATTATCCTTCTCCGAGTAGCAGCTAATGCTGGCGTTCTTGGCGTCGCAATCGAGCAGCTCGAAATGCGTCTCCACCAGCGTCGTTGGAATGAAGCACTCGCTGCTGTGGTTCCCGCAGTTCTGCAGAAGGATCGCGTTGTGAGAATTGGGGGCGAAATTGGGAGTGAAGAGGCGGTGGAGCGCCTCCACGGGGCGGTGGCACATCACCGGAAGGCTGACGGAGATGGTGTCGCCGGTGACGGACTGGACGGGGAGATCGGCGGCGAGGATCGTGGCGTTGGTGGTGCAATTGAGGTGGATTTGGCAGCCATGGGAGAAGCCGAAGGGGAATTGGAGCTTATGATCGCCGCAAGTGTTGTTGCACCAGGGTTTTGGGGAAGATGAAGGGATGAGGATTGTGAATAGGAAGAAGATGAAATGAAGGTGTTTTGATTTCATATTCAAGAATCAAGAGAGTGTTTTTCTATTGATAGAATTACTATATTTGTAGCTTAGTTTCCTGAAATTTGGCTTCAAAATCTTTACATACACAAAATTAATTATAATGTCTAGCCAATGTTGATGTATGGGAAACAATTAAATTAAGTGAAAAATATTAAAATATGTGTTAAGAACAAATGATGGGAAAGAATAGGGGTTAAATGGAGATGCTTTTCTTCTTTCTACCATCACTTTGTCCTATGTTCAAACTTTTGTGGGACATTTAACAATTTTTTCTTTCAATCATTTGATTTTGGGTTCCATACCCCAGAAAAAAAAAGTTTAAAAAAAAAAAAAAATTCTTCTTTTAATTTGTTTAAATATAAAAGCACTACTCGTTTTAGATACAAAAGAAGTAACAAAAATGGTAAATTAAGTAGGATACAATTCTAACCAGCTGTTTTATGAATATAATTTTGTAAAATATGTCAATTTGTTATTTGCAATCCAAATATATTTATGAAAATGAATTTGATTTGTGATTTGTAGACTGTAAAATTTTTGTCTCATGATGTGGGGTGAGTTTAAATTATTTTCTTGAGAAAAAAGAGGTATTTTATTATTTGTATTATTTGGGTCAACGGTCGGGTATAAATTCTTTGTTTGAGTTCTTTACTCAATTAATTGACAGGGCCTCATAAAGAGTCCAATATTTGTGGGCACACCATATACATGTATAATTATCGCTTTATCTGATAAATATATTATAAAAAGCCAAAAAAACATATGCAAGTTTTCTAACATTTCTTTTCTAATCTCTTTCATAATTCTAACTGATCAACATCAACAATACACCATTACTTTTGCTTAAATATTGCAAAATTAACTCAAACTTAAATAGAAATTCTTAGGCATTGAATTCATAAGGAAGGACACAGTAAATAGCTGTTCACCAAATTAACAAACTGATTAAGAATGTTAAATCATAGTATTGGTTTACTTTTCAACTTTATGAAGGAGTTGCTTGTATTAATTTAGTATCCCAAATGGCCCATAAGTCGATTTTTTCCCCTGTTTTATGCTCTTGTTTGGTTGGCATTGGCTTGGCTCTCCCTTAAAATACATAAATAAATATAAATAACGAGTTAAAAACTACGCAAAACAATATATTCAAATGTGAAGAAATATAATAAAATATTCAAACAATTACAAATTTAAATTTTATGAAACAAGTCAATCCACAATTTATATATGAATATTGAAATTGGATAATGTTATGGACAATGAAATTCTATTCATGACATTATATTTGTTAGATTGTGAGTTTTGTGATAAGAAAATAGTAGGATCAAAATCTATCACTAACACAATTATTATACCATTAATGATTTGATTAACGAATATTATAAGATAAAAAGTTTGGTTATACTCTCTATTTTAAACCGTACGAAGGTGCTATGCACTTTCATCAAATATTTTTATTGTTAAAAATAATTAAGAAAACATAATTCTTGTTTCACGGGATGGAAAATCAAAGGATTCATCTAATTTACTTTATTCAAGAAATTAATTATAAGGTCAAAAAGTCAAGTTGGGTTAATATCAGAATGGACTATCAGAAAATCGAAAGTCATCGTTATGGTTGGTGCAATGTGGGCTCCACCCATCACCATTTATAGTCATACGAAAATACTCTTTTAAGTTAAACCTCTAGTGGCTTTTAGATATTGTTGTGGAGAAATATTTGTGAATGTCATTTTTCACACAAAAAAAAAAAGTTTTTTTATTAGAAAGACTAAAGTATTTTTACAAGGAGGTTAAGCATATAATATACATAAATATATTAAATTAAATTGAAGGAGTTTTTTTTTTTAAGACTAAAAAACATATTTACTTATATTTATATGTGAAAACATTTTTACCATGTGTAAACGAAGAAAATCCTACAAACTCTTGAAGTTTAGGTTTTTGTGTATCAAATAATATTTTTATGCATATCATATGATATTTTGTGTGTATTACGTATTACTTTTATGCAATGAAGAATCTAGAAATTATAAATAGGGTATGCACATAGAAAATACTAAAAAAAAATAATATCAAACATTCAAAATGAAAAATAAATCCTAAAAAAGAGGAGTAGCATAAACAAAATATACATGTATTCTACGACTTGAATCATAAAGTGGGGTTAATATAGTTTTTATTTATTATTTTAAGTGGGGCTATTGTAAGTTATATATATATTTTTAAATCCTAAAGTATAATCATAATGTGTAAAATATAAACTATATGTGCGTGTTAGAATTTTTTTGACAAAAATCAGGGTATGTACTTGCAGTTTTGCACACCCTTGAGCTTACATACACCGCCCCTGCTTTTATGTGTATTAGATGATATTTTTGAGTAAATTATGTAACACATTATGAGTATCGATCATATAATACTTTTGTGTGTGTCATACAATATTTTATGTGTATCATGTAATTCTATTATGCATATCATGTAATACTTTTATGCATATTATATAATTATTTTATGTGTGCCATATAATACTATTTGCATCAGAATTTTTTTAATGTGTATAATGTTATACTTATTATACTAATACCTTGAAGTATACTTAAATGAGTAATATTTAATGTATAATTAGTAATACTTTTATCAAGATAAAAACTGATACTTTAATGTATCCGATAATATTTTTGCGTATCAACTAATACTTTTATGCATATCAGATAATTTTTTGTGCGACAATGATTGTAAAAATTGACATTATATTCATTAATAAAAACTACACCAAAGTTGATATGAAATAGAGACATAAGGTTCATGAATCGGTTATACAAAAGACGTATTCAATCTGAATTGAATTTGCAGTGAAGATTGTTATTTCAATAAGAATTTCATTTTACATTTCACTATATTTACATACATATATTACATATTAAATTGGTGCATGTGATCTATATTAATTGTGTATGTACTTAGTGTATTAATTAAGGGAGTAAATCACATCCTATATGTGAACAAATTTTTCCCAATCACAATGTGATATTTCATCATTTATGTTGATAAATTTTCCATGAATCTGCAATGCCACACACGGCATTCTTTTAATTAGTAAGCTATGGAGCTTTCACATCACTGAGATTGAAAATGAAATTTCACATCCAACTTTTATTCAAGTTTGAAATCCATGTTTCTTACGCTAATAAAGAGTTTTCAAATTAATGGCTTTCAACATGAAGTAAGAAAATAATTGATTATAATAGCAATACTTATAATAATGTTATATATTATGCATCGAATGCATCAATATTCACTAGTTATTTAATTCATATTACTTTGAACTTAAGATATCGGTTATGTTGTAGAAATATAATAAAAATACGTTAGTGGCCCAGGGTCATGCATACCCAAAATATTTTGGTTTAATGATATGTTTTACTCTATAAGAGTTTTAAATCCATTAATTAACATTTCAAGCTTATTTAAGTGTTGTTTTAGTTAATCAAGAGCTAGTTGATTTGAAGGTTGTGATTTAATTATATTGATTCACAGTGTTGGGATTTAGATTTGCTCGAAAACTTGTTTATGAGAAATGTGGTTGAAGTTTATAGAGAATTATTTGGCACTTAATTAGTAGGAATTGAGAGTATACCACATTATGGAAGATATCTTTAGTGTGCATCTCGTGGTTGTCTATCAAATTAACAAAATAAATCTTAATATTTTAAAAGAACTTGTATGTGTGTTGTGTGAAAGTGACAATCCTTATATTAGACACAAACTAATGTTTTACATTTTGTGGAATTGCATGAAGATAATAGTGTTGATGTTCTTGGCTTTTATTGATAATCAATTATCCATACAACGTTTATTTTCTTTTTTGATTGGTTGATTTGGTTTGCATTCTCCTTCTTCCAACCGTCTCAACTACACTCCACATTTCCAACCAAACAAAAATCCCAAATCATTTTCTGATTTTCATTCAATTTCAGCAAAGTTTGAGCAAAGTTGTAGCGCCCCGGACAAAAAAAGAAGCATAATTGAATAATTAAATATTAAACCCTCAATTATATTATTATGTGCGTTAATTTTGAATGTTTAATTTAATTACGTGCGTTTCAAATACATGTTTAACGCCGGTTTTAGATGGATATATTTTCCATACATGGAATATAGAATATTATTTTACCATGAGGTGTGTATCGGAAATACGAGAACATAGAAATGAACTAGAGGTCAATCGGAGACCCGTAGCTCAATTGGCGAACGAAAGGGTAAAATCTTGATGAACGGTAAAATATAAAAAGAATATTTTAATGAAAGGTAACTTAGATATTTTTGGTAAATAGTAATTTTCCAACGGTAAAAAGTAACTTTCCAAAATCTATAAATAGAGGCTAATTCAATTCAAAACTTAACATTTTTCCAAACAAAACCAAAGCGACGAAAACAAGTAAGTTTCTCTCTCTTTTCTTTTTCTTTAAAATTTTCCGGCGAACCGCTGCCATCGGAGTGCCGCCGCCGTCGCCGGAAACCGCCGCCACACCAACAGGTGGCTGCTGGTGGCAGCTGGGCGGTTGGGTCCGCGCTGGGGGCGCTGGGGGCGCTGGGCGCCGGGCTGCCGAGCCTGGCTGAGTAGCGGGCGGGCGCAAGCGCGCGGGTACGCGGTGCTGGGCGCGTGCTGCCGAGAAAACTCGGCAGCTGCCAAGGAACGCGCGCAGGCGTGCGCGGCAAGGCGCATTGATGCGCGCAGGGTGCGCGGCTGTGCGCGCGCCGGGCGAGCGCCGTGCGCGCCGACGAGCGTTTAGACTTGTCGTTCCGTTTCGGATATTTTCATCGAGTCATCGGAAGTCGGGGTTCCCGGTCAAAGTCAACTCTTGACCAAAATTACCAAAATACCCCTCAACCTTAAAACGCTTCGTTCGAGCTCGTTTCAACTCCGATCGAGCTCATTCTTTTTCCGTTGCAACCCAAATCTCGCCCTCTTTAATCTTAGCCTTATAAACTGATCTTTCTCTCTCATTTTCTCAACCTCAATCTTTCGATCTATCGATCCGTCTCGTCTCTATCAAACGATTCTTCTCTGCGGCTATCTTTATACATTTTAAATATAAGTTTTAAGCGTATTAATGATCTAAGAAATATTGTAAAATTGTGTAGGCTATCCATTGGGTTGGTATCAGTTGGATTGGGAATCAAGATGCCAAGTTTTTGATACTAACGACTCACGTGGTAACCACCGAATAAGGTGGGGGTAACTTCTAAACCCTAATAACTCTATATTTTCTGTATTTAACACATGATGATGATAACGAACGTATGCATGTAAATTGGATATTATTGAAATGATGTTGATTGTTATGAATTGGTTGAAACTTATGTGTCTTGGGTTATGTGTTGTGATTATATGTTGTGTTCGGTGATTACATGTTGTGATTACTATGTACATGTATACGTTATGATTATGATAAGAGAGGACGGAAGTCTATGAAATACGTTAAGAATGGACTGGTGGCCCATAAAAGCACCATACGTCGTTAGGGATGGACTGGTGGCCCGTAAAAAGCACCAACAGAACGGAGGTCCATGATCTCGTTCTGGGATGGACTGGTGGCCCGTAAAAAGCACCATACGTTAGTTGAGTACTCTTAGAGTTGTGTGTCCGTATTTTTTTTATGTGCAATACATTATATGTGATGTGTCTAATTGTTGCATTCGTAAATGTTAAAATGACATAATTGCTTAATGAACTTTAATGTACAAAATTTTTACCACGAGTGTATTCAACGCACTCACCCCCCACATGTACTCACACTACAGGAGATGAAGAAAGTCGAGACGCGTAGAGAGGGCGGTGCCATATCAAGATTCTCTTTTTGTTTTCAAAGCCTCATGATGAAACGTTGTTTTATTGATTCACGTTTGCGAAAGATAAACTCTTTTCCTTTTCTCTATGGATCCTGATGTTTTTCCGTTGCTATGTTTGAATGTTTTATCTTGGCTAAACGCCGAGGATTTATATATATAAAAACGTCTGTTATCATTTTCAAAGGTTTTTCTGTTTTATTTCATACACGTCTTTTCCCCATTTTTTTTTCACGTCCACAAAGAAAATTTTGATATTTTATGAAAAGAAAACGGGGTGACAAAAGTCAAATAAACATTTTGACTAATATGTATAAAAATGTGCGTGCCAGGCAGGCAACACAATTTAATTGTGACAAGTAATGCATGTATATACATTTACATGAACTGCCCTGCACGTCTGAAATATGACGTGGACTCTTCTTCTCATGCCAGCTTCATGCTCCTTTCCTAATTCACCCCCAATTTTTATTTGTAAAGAATTTTTTTGGTATACTATGAATATAGATAATCAACTTGGTAAATGTTTTATCATCATTTTTTTATTATTGACCCAGAAGAGATATTTCTAGTATTCGTAATGGGCTACAACGAATTTTTGGGTGGATATAAGTTAGTCTTACAAATACTTTGTTTAAATAGAAAATATATCGTTTTTATTTTTTTAAGAACTAAGAAATTTCTAGATTAATCTAATTAAATTATATTAAATGGGCCACCAAATATAAGACTTTAATTATGTCATTTGGAGTGGAGTCGACCCCTTGTAACAGCAATTGTATTATTGAAATCTGAAGGCATCAAATTGTCAAACATTTGATCACGGGAATAACAACATAACAGTACAAAAAAGTATGTAGCTATTTAATCATTTTTTATTAATTATCATATTATAATACGTTACGAACTCGTTTGGGTTTGCTTGTTAGGTTAGGGATGAGAAATATACCTAGGACTCGTTTGTCTTTGCAGTACACTAATTGATACCCCAAATTATAGTCATTTTTCTTATTAACACTGTATTATTTATCTAAAATATTTTTAATTAATATTTGTTTGAATTAATCACTTTCTATCATTTTCAATGAAAACAACCTAGTCATCAATACGTATAAAGAAGGGTATAATAGGAAATTTGTTGGCTAAAATTGTTTTTCAAATAAATTAAAGTATTTTCTTAATTCATGTGAAATGTAAAGTATATCTATTTTTTTGTGAGATGGATGGAGTAGTATTTTGTGATTTATATTAAATATTAATAATAAGGACTTTTGTGCACCCGGGGCACGGATCCAACCCACTTTGACCCGCATTGACTACAAATATATATATTTTTTTCTTCCCTCAGCTACAAGTGAAAATTTTAAGATATGAGGTATTATATATTTGTTCTGTAGGTATTACAAACATGAGTTACAAGTATGTAATTACATGCTTGAATGATATGTATGTTATGAAAAATAGTTTTGAGGTATTACAGATGTGTTATATAGATATTACAAACATGCACTACATGTATTACATAATCACATGCTTGAATGATATGTAAGTTATGAAAAATAGTTTTGAGATATTACAGAATTGTTCTGTAGGTATTACATAATTTGAAGAAGAATAATAACAAAAAGATAGAGAAGAAGAAGAAGAATGAACAAGACAAATAAGAAGAATAACAAATCGATAAGAAAAGAGACTAAGAAGAAGGAGGAGAAAGAAGAAGAAAAAAAAAGCAGAAAACATTGTTTCTGCATAATACTTTAAGGATAAATATGTGATACCTGAAGAGTAAATATGTGATAACTAAAGAGAAAATGTGTGATACTTGAAGAGTGGCTTGAAGAGTAAATGTGTGATACTTGAAGAGTAGATGTGTGATACCTTCGCAGGATACATTATATACAAATCAGGTGCGCGCACAGCGCCAACTATGATGTGGCCGTGCGTGGGGGCTCGTGGGAGCGGCCCACGTGCCGGGTCGGGTTGGGGGTACGGACCTAAGATCCGTGCCCCAGGGACATACAAGTTTTGACGATTAATAATTAATCCATCTTAAGGGTAAATTATAAAGATAACCTTAGTCTTCTTAAATGTAAACCTGATGAGTCCAAAACCCAAATTCCTGCTGGTGGTGAAATGATATAATACAATTCGTGAGTTATTTGAAATGAACTCGGAAAAAAATCGAATTTCACTCAAAAGTAATTGAGTTGAGTTCGAGCTTAAACTACTCGAGTAATTTTTGATCTCGAACCCGAGCATATTAATACTCTCCTCGACAAGCTCGCGAGCCTAATTGAGCGTACACTAAATTTACTATTTTTCCCTTAAAAGTTTATTTATTTACATTCTTTCCATTTTAATTTTACTTTTAGAAATTTAAGTTCTTTTTATAAATAATTTCGAGGTATCGATTCGAGCTTTTATCGAATTATATGTCAAGCTTGAGCTCTAGCCAAACAATACTCAACTTTGACTCTATTTGTTTACTCCCCTAACTCCCACGTATCTTTGTGTAGGGGTGATCATACAAACCGATAAACCGCACCAACCGGCCGCACCACACCATACCAAACCGTTTTAGCTAAAATTTTTAAAAACCCGCAATTTAAAAAATTATTTAAAATTGCACCGCATATATGGTTTGGTTATAGTTTTTGATTGATATCGGACCGCACCAAACCGCCTTTAATTATGTATATAAATATATATATATATATATGTATATTATAGACTTGCAATAATAAATTTTATATTTTAATTATATTGTTATTGTATAGTATATTTAATTTGTTTTTTAAGCTTATATTAATTTGTTTGTGTCTATATTTTAATATCTGCAATGGTCATCAACTATTTCACAATTTTTTTTTTTGTCTTTTATTAATATTAAACAAAAATATATATATTCTTACTTTTAGGTTATATCATTTTAATACATATAATTTAGAAGTGTTTGATTCTAATTATTAAAAACCAAACAATCAATTCATAATTAAATAGCCTCATATGAGCATTTGAAATCATATTTTATGAAGTTAACAATTATTATTCAATTAGTAGTGTACTTCTAAATTTTTTAATTAATTAATTTATCATATAATATAATTTTGAAGGTATCTATTTTAAATTTTGATAAAACTATATATATATATATATATATAACATAATAATATAATTTTAAAACATTTAAACTATCATAGGACATTAAAGTTATTTTTGATATGAAACAAATTAAGTTAAAAACCGCAAAAACCACACCAAACCGAACCAAACCGCATAAAACCGCATATTCAATTTTTGTATGAAAACTGCAGTTTTAAATTTACTTATAAATCAAACCGCACATAACAATGTGGTTTGAAATAAAGGAAAAAACCGCTAAAACCGCACCATGATCACCCCTATCTCTGTATAGAAACAACGAATTCCATTTTCCTTTTTTTTTTCCTCATAAAATTAGGCGGTGGAAAAATGTTTCATCTTTTTTTTATTTTTTAATATAGAATGTTTCATCTCTCCCTTTTCTCCACATAAGAGAAAAAGCTCTCTCTCTCTCTCTCTCTCTCTCATCAATTACTCTACAATCTACATCAGGTCCTAGTTTATTATTCAAATTTCCTCTTAAAAAAATGGATTTGGTAAAAGAATAGGATGAAATGATTATTTTTCATTTGGATATGTAAAATTAAATATAAACAAGGAACTCAATTAGCTTCAATTGTGCCTTCCATTTTCTAAGCTTGAATTGAGAACTCATTTTAATTTAATATTCAAAAATCAAGAAAAAAAAATTAAATTGGATCCCAAATTGAGAAATATCAAAATTTCAACTTATAATCGAGAATCAGTGAGTAAATAGAATCTTATTGAATTTTTTTTTAATTTCTAAAGTACACATATACATGTACAACATATTATTTTTCACACGATGCATCAAAAATGGACATCCATTCCCTGAAACATCTCTTATTGCCAAAAAGAAAAGGATTGTTGAAGCTAAAATTGACACACATTTTGATCTCTCCTTTTCTTTTTCTTTACACATCACCATGAATTATCACATCACATCAACATAACTAAGCAATCATAAAATCTGTCTCCACAAGTAGCATTACACAAACAGTCCAAACCTACCAGTTGGGATCTTTTGTTCCTAAGTTTTGTTTCATCTCATATTCCGACTGTATTTAATACAAGTCACATATTCATTGATGACATCATCATGAGATATACATGTGGCATGCATAGGTGAGACTAGATTGCAAGATTGATTAGAATTTGGATTAGATGGAAACCTATGGGTCCAGATAAACTATTTCAGCAAACACTGAAGCTCTTCGAAAGCGGAGTAATTCCTTCGCTAAGTCCCATCCACCATCCATCGAGGCGGGCTTAACAGTCATCCTTTCAAGAACTGGTGCATTTGCCAGCAAGAAGTTGATGAAGTTCAGTTCTTGTCTTATGCCAGAGATTCCAACGATCTTAATAAGCCGAAGTTGATTAAAAAGAAAGCTTGGAAAATTTTCCACAATATTGGCAGGTGTTCTTGCAGTAGTAGCCTGTTCCTCCGGGCGAGCCTGTACAATGATAAAAATATCAATCATGAGTAATGCTAAGGCTGTAATTGATCCTCAAATATTAGAAAAGGAAAATATTTTCTTCACTTCAAATGACAATAGCTTGGGCTTCATTTATTTGTTTCTAGTTCTAAAAATGTCTAAAGGGAGAACCGTGGTAAAAACCTAGGATTGTATTTGGATTGAGGGATTTTACATGCAAGGATTTGAAATCAATTAATATTGAATCCACCCAAATCCTTAGCTCAAAAAGAAAAAAGATGAATTCAAATACATATCAATCCACAAACTCTTCAATCCAAATGCAAACTTTGCCAAGTTTGTGAAAGATAAATATAGTCATATGTTGAAAGAAAACTCACCAACATCTCAAGCTCTTGAAGGTTCGGAGAACTTCTCAGAAGGCAAAGTGCAGCCAGATTCTCTTCCATGTCATTGAAATTAATGCGAATCGAAAGAAAACTAAGATCAAGACATGGTATAGGTAGCTTTCCTGGAATAGTTCCAGTGGCCAAATACTGGAAAACATTAAGGAGAGAAGAGACAAAAGAAGAATGATACAGTTATAAGCTGAGGTGAATATTAGTATGCATGTATATATTAACCCCTGCTGTTAATTGATAATTATGATTTCTTATAAGAACATTGGGAATTTAATATTACATCCAGTGTATTTAAAGCTTTGCAACACACACACACACACACACACACAAAAAAAAGGAAATCATACCTTCAAGAAAAAGCTTTGCACCTCAAGCCTTTGTATATGAGGCAGACAAGAAAAAAACTTGACCAAATTGCCAGAGCTGCCAAAGGCTAGATTTTTTTCAAAACCATTGTTCACATACAGACCTATAGACACTACAGCCAGATGGAATGTATCCAGGAAATTGACATCCTCAAAAACTCCTCCAACATCAAAGAAAAGAAGATTTGGAACACGAATGTTAAGAAGGGTAAAACCATCGAAGTTCATCAATGTCAACCGCTCAAGTAAAGGACAGCTGGATATCATTTCCTCAAAGGCCAATTGGTCCATGGTGATGTGCTGAAGATCAAGGCTCTTCAAGCTTCTAAAGCCACTGAAATTTGATGGAGGTTTTAAAAGGCAGTTAAAAAGTTCCAAATGAATCAACTTTTGACACGAGTAAATAGAAGAAGGAAGCTTGTAGCGATGACCTTTCCATATTTCAAGTATAAATTCCTTTACAGAACCTCTTGATAGGAATAGAATCCATCTATCAATATCACTAACACCTTGAAGGTCTCGGTGGGAAAGCTTAAATTTATGAATGGGGCCAGTATGAAGTAGTAGGACATGGTCAACAATACTCACTAGTTTGTTCTTTACAAGGGTTTGATCTTGGGTGGAGGCTAAAACAGATTGATTATCAAATACCAGATGAGGGAGGGTGACCCATTTGTATCTCCACTTGCTCGATAAAACACTTGTTCGAACAGCATCCCTCAAAGATAGATGTGACAAAATCTTGTCGATGATATGCCCTGGTAAGTTGCTAAGTCTGTCCACCTCTAATTTCAATTTGCAAGGCACATCAAGTGGTTCTCTTTGCTTCTGTAAATTAAGATTAAAAGGCAAAAAGCTCATCAGTAGAGTCATACAAGAAAACTACAGTAGGCCTGTGTAGTACACGATGAATCATCAAAATGAAGTTAAAAACAGATTAGAGATGCATTAGGCGTGCACAAACAAAATCCACAACTTAGTGAATTAAGTAAAGCAATTACTACAGAATACAAAAGTCAAGGAAATTCATACAAAAATAATTTTAATCAATTGAAAGGCATATAAAGCAACCAGTTTACAATAGATAAATGGTTAGTGATGTCTCCACTCTACTCTATACTTGACTCAAGCAACCATCCCTATGGACAAGACTTTCATTATGTTAATTACTAATCTGCTTTTGCACAATGGGAGATTAAGGGAACAAAAAGATCCTACTAGATCACATATGGGCTTCACAGATAGTCATCAAGACATTTTCCTTCAGTTATTGTGTGATCCACTAGAATGTTCCAAGAATTTGTAAGCAATACATGCACTTTCATTGTTTACAATATCTTGAACAACAATGAAAATCACGCGAAACAAATCGAGGCACTAGGCACATGTGTTTATGTTCTTTGTATAGATGAAAATGTATAAAACACACACCACTCGAAGCCAGTAAAGATTCAAACTTACCATATTACCCAACAAGAGGAAGAAAATTGATCAGGAAACTGAGCTTCTGAATCAAAAGATTGTTAAACTCCGGCTAATTTGTCCAAACACAGTAGCACGCGGGTCACAACTGTTTTTCCTTCTCAGCAAGACGTAACAATACATGTATAAGAGATACAATTAATTCTCCACATGAACATTAGGCACACACAATCATATTTCTTTCTCAGCACATGCATTGGCATAAGAAACTGAAAAATACTTCTTAAAAATCAAGGTAAAGACAACTTTTCCTAGTTTGAAACTGTTACAAACAACTATAGAAGCAGGTAAAGCATGTCAGATATCTCAAACAACC
The DNA here is from genome assembly GCA_946896805.1 of Scutellaria galericulata. Classification (NCBI taxonomy): domain Eukaryota; kingdom Viridiplantae; phylum Streptophyta; class Magnoliopsida; order Lamiales; family Lamiaceae; genus Scutellaria; species Scutellaria galericulata. The sequence continues at coordinate 15,028,051 of OX335793.1, forward strand.
AATTCCTAACAACATCATATTAAGAAGCAATTCTGCTCAAATAAATGAGCTCTAATAACAAAGCAATGACATTTAGAATTGCAGGTGCTTATACTGTTGATCATAAGTAAATTAGATGCTAAAACAGAACACTAATTAATAAACAGGAACTTTTTTTATCCAATCTCAATACTAACTGGTATTATTACTTCAATTCCCTTCCATTTTTCCTTCTAACGACTTCGATATTGATGACTCCAAAAAAGGGGGGGAAATCAGGGGAAAAAAGGAGAAAAAAGAAATCGAAGCTTGTCACTTACTGAAGCGAAGAAAGAACACATGAATGTTAAGAAAACCCTAAAATCGCCGACATTACAGCAAAGCTCCACAGCACAGAGAAATTGGGTTAATTCCTCTTCAGTTTGATTAACAGTAAGACGGTGTTGTTTCTATCTTCTTCTTTTCTTTTCTTTTTTTTGCCTTTTTTTAAACAGAGGTTTTTTTAATTAAAAAAAAAAAAAAGAGAGTAAAACCACCCCATTGATTTCTAAGGGCACCCAATTTTTTAAAAAATTAAAATTAAAATTAAAATTTTCCAATTTTACCCTTAGGGTTAGAAACTCTAGTTTCGTTCGGTCGAGACGGCCGAACGGCCTTCAACATGTTCGGCCAAGATGATCGAACGGCCTTCAACATGTTCGGCCAACACGGCTGAACGACTCTGCTCGGCCAACACATCGGATTTTCATACGTTTTGTCGGGAAAAGTCCAATATCTCGAAATGTGTTGAAATTTGCACACGATTTGTGAAACGGTGCGAGAAATCAAACACAGGTGCTGATGAACGATGGATTTTGGTCATCTGGGGTCGTTTGAGGGGCAAAAAAGTCAATTTACCGTTTTTCGATTTTTAAACGTTTTTTTTTCAGATTTTTCTAATTTTTGTTTTAAGTCGTTTAGGTCATACATAATGCTAACATAATGACGAACATTCTATGGATTTTTAAAATGTGCGAAAATTGTGTGAAAATTGTAGGAAAAAAGGTAAAAAAAAACGATTGAATTCGAGCAATTTCGTTTGATCGTGTTCGACCGAACCCATAGAAGCCCGTTCGGCCAACACGACCGAACACATAGAAGCCCGTTCGGTCGTGTTGGCCGAACACTCTTCTATATGTTCGGTCAACACGACCGAACGAAACTAGTTATTTTACTCCAAGGATAAATTCGAAATTTTTTAATTTTTAATTTTTTAATTTTTTAAAATGGGGTGCTCTTAGAATTCAATGGGGTGCTCTTAGTCCATCCCAAAAAAAAATTGTAAAGGCATTGGTTTCTGCAGCCTATATAATTTTTTTTTTAAATACTATGCCGTAAATTTCGTAGATACTGTTTGATATAATAAATAAGGGTTTTTTTTTTTTTTCTAATTAAACCTACGATTTTTTCGAATTACAATTTAATGTAATATTTTGGTCATTTTTCTGGTTATAATTGAAATTGATATATCCCGATTTGTTAACCAAAATATATGAAACTTATGTCAAAACACTTCACATTTCAAATCAAATGTTTTCCCTCAAATCAATTTTCCAACTTCCAATAGATTCGACTATGGTTTGAGGAAAAATTAATGAAAATCTGAACTTCGGCTGAAAATTGACTTAAATATTAGATTAGTTTGGAATGTGAAAAAATCATAAACTTTGAGATACAATTAAAAAATTAAAAAAAAAATTTATGTTGCATAAAGAAAAAAGATTATGGTCAATTACAGGGTATTAATATAGAATAACAAAGTAGAAAGGGAAACGTTAAAGATTATTATCAATTTATTAGAATTCCATGAAACATGATATGAGAATTTTGCAATTGAATTATAAATTTAGAAATGGACAGTTCAAACCCAAATAGGCAAGATTTTATCATCAAAGTTAACAATAAAAAAAATTAAAATGAACATGAATGAAAAGAAAAACCTTGATTAGCCACACGTGTTTCAATTGGTCATCTTTTATATAAATATATATGAAGATATGCAGTCATACTGTCCTGCATTGTACGCTAAAATTACCTAATTAAGAATAGATCAGATATTCGAACACATGGACACCAGTATGTGAAAGGGGATTGATCATATCTAGCTTATAATGATCATGTGACTTCTATATTTATTATTGCCAATCATCACTTTATTCTTATGCATTTCCACAGAATATGGAATTATCCAATTAGGCATTCCCAACAGATAAATAAATGAATAACAAGATATCTATTTCACAATTAATTATTTATGTGCATTAAGTAATCTGTGCAATTGGGTCGATCAAATCCGGGAGTTATTTTATGTGTTCTATGTGCGCCTCACGCGCCCAAACCTTAATTTCACAGTTATGATGGTCTAACTTTTAGTTTAGCATACTTAACATTTTATTTATATTCGCATAACCTTTTAGTTATGTTCACATAACCCAATACCTTTCAAAACCTTTACGTTGTAATGATATAACATTTATGCATAATAATTTAACATTTTCGTTATAATAATATAACCTTATGTTATTCTTTAAATACATAAATGTTATGATATTTGAATATAAAGATTATACTAATATAACATAAAAATTCAGTTGTACTTTTATAGTGAAATAAGTCTAGGTTATTCATTGAAAAGTTATGAAATCTGTACATAAATGTGATACTATTACAACATAAAAGTTAATACATGAATTTTTATAGTAAAAAAAGTTTTAAATTATTCACTGAAAGGTTATACTATTACAATATAAAGGTTATGACATAAATAAAAAAAATTAAAAATTTGGGCGCGGATCAAGACCCGACTCGACCCACGTGCACCCAGTTGCATGGATCATGCACTTGGTTGAGTTGATTCACACAAACACTACTCTATCTTTTTCTTGATATTACAATTCTAGCCTATTTTTTTGATATTATTATTCTTCCAAACTTAACAAAAAAGTTGGAACATACATTGGATTCTAGTTTGGAAAATTACGGTTTTTAAGTAATTATTGAAAATATAATTACGATTTTATTTTATTACATTTTCAATTTTAAAGAAAATATTAAAAAAATTTAATGACCAACAAGTGATTTGGCCATTATGTAAGTATGTTAAACTTAAGGTGTATATATGCCCATATTGTTTAAATTAAATTATGATACATATTGGTAATAACTTCTTTTTATAGAATCTTTTATCACATTCTTTCCTACATTCATTTTATTAATTATATTTACCTATTTGAATTGAACATTCCTAAATCAATCTTCATTTTTAAAGTCCAATTATTTTCCAAAAATATATTTTTTTTATTTAAATTTTCTCAATTTTACGTTATAGGATATTATCTCTAGTAATACACAATTTATGTTTTTTTTAGTGAAACCTCAGGTGTTCCCATGCTAGTAAAGTAATATTTTTTGAACTTTAATTTGGAATAAAGTACTATGTTGGAGGTTTGTTTTATTATTACTTTTTTTTTTTTTTTGCCATTAGCATATATATTATTTAAAACCTTAAAAAAAAGGTATAATGTCTCACAAAATCTTTTACGCATTACCTAGCATTCACTACCATATCCCCATTCACACACGCATTCCATGCACGCGCTCACGCTTTTTTATACTTGTTTGTCATATTCAATCTCTAATATCGATCTTTACCTTGTATGATTTATATTTTTACGTGATATATATAAGCGATACTCATACATTATATTTCAATAAAATTTCTAAAAATGAATTTATACATTTATGCAACACAACTAGCTAATACATTAATATAATATAATAAATATATTTACATTACATGACTAATATATTTAACAGATACAAGTAGTACAATTACCTTCTATTTCATTATAATAAGTGTACATAGTACACTTATGTAATGTATATAATACATTTTTGTGATGCCATGAATATCTTATGTAATACAACTGATACCTTTATTAATACAATTTATATATTTTAGTAAAATAATAAAATCTTTTTTTAAAATAAAATGTGATGATACATGATTTAAGTAAATACGATAATACTTTTTTGTTATAAGGTTAATATCTTTACGTGATATAAGTAATACCATTAAGTTATATTTTCAAGTAATACATTTATATAGATAAAATAATACATTTAGATAGATTGCATAATACAACTGGTGTAGAGGAGAATTACTCATTATGTTTTACCATAAAATGTAATATGTGTGATTCTCCTTTTTTTTTTTTTCCAATACATTTATTCACTACAAGAAAAATGATTTTTAGTAAGGAAATATAAGACATTTTGTTAAAGTGTCATTAAAAAGTAAATGTTTAGTGAATTTTATTTAAATGTGTATGTAATTTATGAAAAATTACATCACACTTACAAAAAAACGTCATTATATTTTTCAATTTAGAAGAGCCTCATCAATTTTATAATATTGTTAGTGACGCAAATCTAATGACTTTTTTTAAACATCATTAAAAATTAAGTTTTTAGTGGCGATTTCTTAAAAGTGTATTTCATTTAGGAAAAATTGAGACACTTACAAAACAATGTCACGTTTTTTAAAAGAATCAGATTTTAAAAGAGTTGGACTTTTAATGACGCAAATCTACACCTTTTCAAATGTCATTATGTGTGATGAAAAAATAAATGTTTGGTAGCATTTTTTTTAAATTGTATTTAATGTATGATAAAACACAAATAATTTTGCATCAGGTGCATGAATCGTAACTCGTGCAATTCGGATCAGGTGACTTTTACATGCTTTCACGCATCCCCACGAGCTCCCCAAGTTTGCGCTCAAACCCTTATCCACGAGCATAACCTTTCTGTTATATTCGCATAACTTTTATGTTATGTTCGCGTAACATTTCTGTCAGGTTAGTTTAACATTTACATTTTATTACAGACATATAAACCTTTTAAACCTTTATGTTATAATAAATACTTTAACCTTTATGTTTTATAATAATATAACCTTTATATGTTTTTAAAGTTAAAGTACTACATAAAAATTATGATATTTGTACCTAAATGTTATATTAATATAACATAAATGTTAAATTATTATAACATAAAGGTACATGAATTTTTATGTTGATAGGAAAGTTAAGTAATATCACTTAAATGTTATAATATTTGTATATAAAGGTTATACCAATATAATATAAAAATTATAGTAAGGGTCCAGCTATCCGCACCCCAATTATTCTAAACACACCTCACAAAATTAAATAAAAAAGATATGATTTACTTAAAGACATTTATACCCTTAAAGATAATTTTATAAACAATTATATTTAAATTAAAGTTATACTATACACACCCCAATTATGAACACCCAATCTTCTTCTTCCTCACATCTTTCTTCTTTCAAAGCCTCAAAACACAACCCTAATCTTGCAAACTCTCACCTCATATCTTGTTTGTACTCGAAAGACATCATGTCCGAAGAAAGAACACATGAGATGGATAATATAAGTCGTTTACAAGCTTTCTATCGATTGTTTTTCTGTATTTTGAGCTAAAAAAAACTGCGAATTTCCCGATCGGCCATTATAGGCCGAACAAATCGAAGAGTGTTCGACCTGTAAAGGCCGAACATAATGAAGTATGTTCGACCAATATCACAGAGTGTTCGTGTAATGCCCCGTTCCCATTTCAAATGAAAATAGGTCTTCACCCTTTACTTATTTAGGAATTAAAGGAATTATAATAAAAAAATTTCTTTTAATACTCAGAGTATAGCGGAAGACTTAAAAGTGAAGACACGGGAGTTATATATAAAAATAAAATGTAACGTATATACATATACATATATTTATAAACCAAGATTAGTCGTGTCTTACCCACGTTTCTAGGAAAAATATTCAAAACAAAGACTTACATGAATTTACACAATAAAACTTATATATATAATAGAATACGAGTCTAGGCCCATGATTTATTATACTATACATATTTAAACAACCTATTGTTCTCAATGGAAACATTATTCTAGTACATCAACTTTATAAAGACAGTGAGAAGTCAGCCGAGCCTGCTACACGTCTACGTCATCATCTGTCGAGCCTGAAAATTATAAAAAGTAACATCATGAGACACCTCCGGAGAGGGATCCCAGTGGATAACCTTACTATATATCTAATATATTGAAACAATTAAATTGTTAAGCAAGTACTACATGTCATCATCAAGGAATGTGGGAATCACTCGCCCACTAAACCTTGCATCATCATCATCATAAAGGAATGTGGGAGTCGCTCGCCCACTAAACCTTGCATAGACCAGACATTTTATTGCCCTTATGGTCGTCGTCGAGTATGGAAGTTACATACTGGTTATAACTACGGACTTCAGTCGTAGATTTTCATACATAACTTATCAATTCAATTAACAACACATAGTAGAGAGTAGAAGTTACCCACTTGTACGTTGATAGTGCAAGGATTGCTTCTGGATTCACCGATCGTTTCGACTGCACTCGACACACTTAACTGATTAGCCTCTTATGTCGTATAACATAATCTTTTGTATTTTATGTTAGGTTACTTTAACCTAAAGCGTAATCATTAGTAATTTAATGTAAACACTTCGTCCTAAATGTAAATATTAAAATGATTCTATACACATCATTTAAGTACTTATAATAATCATACTTTATTCAATACATACTTCATTTATATATGAAGCTTTAAAGATGATCCTATCATACATAATTCATCTAAGTGAGTTTAGAACATTAAATACATCATCATACTTATAACTTAATTGTTAAACATTTAAACTAGTAATTTGAAGGATAAAATGACACATAATTTTGCAATAATTTTAATAACTCATAGTTAATTCCTAAAATCACAACATTATTCGCATGATCACATATTAGTATTAATTATCATATTCTGAAAATTCACAAATTTTCAGTGTATATAAATAAATAAAAATAGAATCCTAAACAAGACTTTCACTTGAATTTTAGCTCAAAATCAGCCTATATAGCAAACCCTATCAAATCTTATAGGATTAATGAAATGCTCTCATATTTTTACAGTAATCAGAAAACATATCCAAGTATAACATATAAAAATATCAATTGAAAATAACATTTACATAATTAGTTATGAATTTTATAAGTTGGCTGAAAACAGGGTATAGCACATGCTGAAAATAGACTTTCTTGTAAAAATCACCATAAATCATACAAGGTTCTAAAAATGACATAGTAAATTTCTACATACTCATAAGAACGTTTACTACAACATATTAAAACATGGTTTATAAATACGATCTCAATAAATAGTTATGGCTTTAGAACAAGACTGAAAACAAGACATCATCTACGCAGAAAACAGGTTATATTGTAAAATCCGGCATAAATCGTACAAAACTCAAAAAAATGCATACTAAGTTCCTACACGTACCTAAGAACAGGCTATTAAACATAGTAGAAGATCATGTATAAATTCGAAGTATACTGTTCCAGAAAATTATATGATTCCGACCTAAAAACAAGTCGAAAACTGTTTCTGAACAACTTATCTTAGAAAAATCATATAAAATCGATTTTAACTCCAAATCTTTTGAAATTTTACAGACATACTCTTGACTTTATATATTTCAATATGGAAAAAGGATTTAGCTTAAAACAATTCCTAAGATTTTCGAACACATCCAAAACAGAAGCAAAACCAAGCACATCCTTAAGTCTATTCTAGGAACAACTTATTTCTTCATTCAAACAACATATAATCCCAAAAAAATTGCCAAAGAACATCTTTGGACTTTCTAACCTAAGGTATTTATCATAAATCATAAGATTTAATGAAGGTATTAAGAGAGTATTAGCCAAAATACCTTTAGGGTTTGAGGAAAGACTTGATGTATGCTTGATCTTTCTTTCCTTTGTTTCTTCTCTCTTTCTTTGCTTCTTATGTTAAACTATCTATGACCTTGGTTCTTCTCATATGATATGGAAGAGAGAGAGAGAGAAAGGGTATCATTAAGTAAGGATATTTTGCATGTTGCAAGTTGATGGATATTTTGCATGTTGGAATTAGGGTGGTAAGGTGGCTAGGCTAGTTTAGACTTCTTAGTCATCCTTAGCAATGACTTATCATGGAAGCTTTAGTTTAAATAAAAAGTTAAATTAATTTATTTATCATGATATTTTGATGTTTCATGTCACACATATTTATAAGTATATGTATACCTTATTGAAGGGACTAACAATAATAATGTAATGTATATAATTCACATAAATGTGAAAATTACTTAGCATAAAATTAAATATTAAAAATCTTCATATGTACCTAAATTAATAAGTGTTGTGGTTATATTAATTTTGTACAAAGAAAGTATTCATAAACGGTAACGAATAAAAATAGCATAAAACCTAAAATCATTTTATTCATTTAATTAACATCTTATCTTTTTTTTTTTTACTTCCATTCACATGTGTCGAGTGAGTGGAGATCGAGCTCGGTTTCCTCCGTAAGTCATCCTGCAAAAACCCTTAAAATCTCGAAAGAAAAACATGTCATAAAATCTTTAAATCATCAATCATAATATGATTCGTAAATCATAACTTTAAGTAATATAAGAATTTGCACTTAAACCGTTTATATTTGAACGATAAAAGAAAATTTATAAAATATGCAATGCAGGGTGTTTTCTCAAAATGGGGTGTTACAGTTCGAACAATAGTCGAACACATCATAGTGTGTTCGAACTGTAGTCGAACATCATGCATACCGTTCGGTCGACCAAGGTCGAACCGAACGCGTCCAGAAAAAAAAATGGTGTTCGCGATTTCGTTTTTTTGTCCAAAATCTACCACAACTACAAATATTTTCAACAATAATACATCCTAAACATGATTTCTACATAATGTTCCTCAATTTCAAACAACAAATTTACCCAAATAAATCAAAAAAATTGTAGAGAAATTGTAGATGTTTTATTAAATGTGAACTTACAAAAGCTTGTTCGAACTTAGGCCAAATGATTTTTTTAAACAAATCCGGATTGAGAAGGTAGAGTTCTTGGATTTCTTGAATTAGGGTTTTGATTTGGGTGAATGAATTGTGGGGTGTGTTAGGGTATGTTGGGGTATGTTTAGTATGTGTGTATAATTTAGGTATCAAGGGTATTTTGGTAATGTGTTGGGGTGTGTTTAGAAAATTTTAAATGAAATTGATTTAATTGTGGGTGTGTTTAGAAAAATGGGGTGTGTTTAGAATAATTGGGGTGCGGATAGTCGGACCCTTATAATAATATAACCTAAAGGTATAGGTATATTAAATGAATTTTATGTTGATAAAAAAAATTAAATAATACCAGTACTTAAATGTTATGATATTTTGTATAGTGGAATGACTGCTAATTTAAGAGTGACATCCAATTGAAGAAATCCGCACCACAAATGTATCCATTATCACATCTCAAGTATACCTAATTTAGCACTTTATTATATCATTTGTAAATGTTTTCATTTCACTATATAAAGTATACGAATTTTGTAGGTTACAATATTTCCGTCTGCCACGTCAATCTTGTCGGAGACTTTTCAAGTGCATTTCAATTTAACACTTTGCTATATGAACTTTAAAAAAATTCACTTCACTATATAAAATACACGGATTTTGCAGATTGTAATATTAATTTTGTCTACCATGTCGTAAAATGCCACTAAAACAGTTCATGTGTATCCATCTAATTTTTAGAGGGTAATTTGTTTTTCCTTTTCTTCTTCATCAGTAGTTAGGCTTCAAAATTGGATGTATCTGACAACAGCTCCAAGCTAATGAGCTTGGCAATTACACTAGGATAGTGGTGATGCTGGCTTTCATCAACCGTGTCACTTACAATATTTTCGCATAGATTGACAGTGGTGATAATGGATACATTAGTGGTGCGGATTTCTTCAATTGGATGTCACTCTTAAATTAGCAGTCATTCCACTTTGTCGATGCAATGGACCACAAACTTTCTCTCAAATTTGACTCCTTAAAAAATGAGAAAGATTATCCTGACAAAGGTAAATATGTAATTGAACATGTAGCCGATGACTCTCATTCTTTGAAATCGAATTGACTCCTCAGAGATGATGATATTGTATTTTCTCATTTATATTTCGACGTAGCAACTTGAAAATCTTAATAGTAATAGTAGTTGTTGTCTTGTCCAAACTACTCAATGCTGAAAATCTCGACACCATCTACAATGCAATGTAATCGAGCTCACAAATATCTCTCGGCATCCCCTATCTACTTTTGGTAATCATCTCCAATGACATGAAAATCGATGTTTTTGCACCTACCATTTTGATAAAGTAAACTCAAATTGCAGAAGAAGAAGAAGAAGAAGATGATGATGATGATGATTAGGTAATGAAAATATTGTAATCAACATCTTCAAAATAATTTATATCCTTAAGAATCATGCACGTGAATAGTTTTCGGTGAGATTTATGACGCGACAACTAAAAATATAATAACCTTCAAAACCTGTGAACTTTATATAGTGAAACGAAAAACTTTTAAAATTTATATTGCACAATCTCTGGCGATATTTTATGACATGGCAACCGGAAATATTGTAACCTGCAAAACTCTTGTATTTTTATATGGTAAGATGAAAACATTTAAAAATGATATATTAAAGTGCCAAAACACGTATATTTGAGATGAATTTTTGTTTTTTACCCTAAAATTTTTGAGGAAATTTGGTGAAAATATGAAGAAATATAACATTTGGGCGTGCGGTTTGGGGGCTTTGTTCCTTTCTTTTTCTTTTTAATATAATTTATAGTTTTAAATAATTTTAATTTGTTGTTAAAATTTGTTTGTTTAATTTTTTTTTAAACTTCATTTTTATATTTTCTATAACTTCATAATTTTTTGTATTCTTTGCTCTCAATTTTATTTTCTGTAATTAAATAATTTCAAATCTTTTAATTTTTTGTGGTTTTCATTATAAATTTCGTATTTGTAATTTCAATGCGTTGGAAGGGAATTTTATTTCCTTTAAAAAAATCATAAAAATCAAATGAAATAACTTTTTCATTTCAAATTCATTTTAATGTATGATATCAATTATCAAATTGATTACTTTTTATGATTTTTAAGTTGTTATTTACATAGGATATAGAACTAAAATAACAGGTCTAAAATTGTTAAAATTTTCGTTCATGTGAATTTTTTTAATTGATTTGTGGTAGTTTTAACCTTAGTAATAGACTAAACTGCAGGAATAAAAAAAAAGTGTTAGAATTAAAAATGTTATATTAGATAAATTGGATAACTGTTGAAAAAAAAGTGTTAAAATTACAGATCCTCTAAATTATTGGACTAATTGGATATAATTATAAATGTTATAAATGTCGATATATATATCAACAATCATCGACTCCCTGACTTAAAAGTATTTTGTACGTCAACATGTGAACACAAACAGATTGGTCACAATTCTATCATTAGTTATATCAATGCTAAAAATGTTACATTTTTTTCAACTATATGCAGATACAAAATGATCATATTGGACACAAATACCCTTTTAATGAGTTGGATATTTGTAGGCCATTCGCATTCAAAACAACATTAATAATTTTAAAAAGTAGGTATTAATGGTATATTTCTCGATATTTCAATCCATTATCACTTTGGAAGAGAAGTTATATAAGTAATTAAGAAGTCTTAATTTCAATCAAGTTTTGCTAGATTTTTCTAGACACACAAGGGCTAGTCCTTTTCAAACCTGCAGATTTGTAAATGTCATAAATGTCAAAGTCTCCAAACCTAACTCATTGAGAAATTGATTATCAAATCTGAAAATCATACAAACTTGAGAACCTAAATCCTTTGACCTTTTCTTCCTTTCTATCACAACCAGATAACCCAGATTTTTCATGCACGTATATATATGTAAACTTCGTAAACCCTTCACCTTAATTTACAAGTCAAGTATTGAAAGTCTCCTATCCTTTATCTACTCATTTTCCCAAATTTATCATCATATACTCAAGATAATTAATCTCACAAGGAACATGGAAGGATTATGCGGTTTAATTTCTGCAAAAAGGTACGATTTTTTTTTTTTTTTTCTAAACATTATTGTCTGCAAGAATTGGAATTTTTATTTATTTTAGTTACAGATCACGTAAAAGAGTGAGGATGAAGAGAATTCCGGTGGGAATAGTTGATCAAAATGGCGACGATGGATTGCATGAAGGGATCAAATCGGTCGAGGTGAATAGTTGTTGTGATTTTTCCGACAATAGTTCTGATCTTTGCATTTGCATAGTCACTTGGAACATGAATGGCAAGGTAATTATTATATATATATATTTTTCTTTTGGTTATTGATATAATTCTCGGAATTAATTAAAATATGGTGTTGAAGGTTTGCTATGAAGATATAGAAAAGCTGGTGGGGATTGAGAGGAAGTATGATCTGCTTGTAATAGGGTTGCAGGAGGTTCCTCGGACCAACATTTTGGAATTGTTGGAAAATACTTTACTTCAATCTCATGTGTAAGACTATTAATTCTTCATTTTCTATTAATTACCACATTTTTTTTTTCCATTTCTTCGGTATATTATAAATGCTATACATAGGGACGGAGCCACCTTACGGCCAATGGGGCATTGGGCCCCCTGAAATTTTGAAAAATAGGTAGGGGTATTTTAGTAATTTCACAATTTTAATTAAAAAAAAAGAAATAGGATAACAAGCACTTTCTTCCTTGTCTTCCACCCAACATAAATCACTTAGGCCTCAACTTTGTTTTTAGATTTTTTTTTCTTTCTCTCAATGTCTTCCTATCTAATTTTAACATAAAATATTATTTTTATATAATTTTTATGGTTTATTTTTTCTTTATTATTGTAGATTTATTATATCTTAAATTGTATATGTGATATAGATTAGATACAAAAGATTGATGAATGATTTTGTATTTTATTTACAAATTCTTTATCCATACTTATAGTTATGGAAAAAAAAATTATTATAGGTAATTGTCAAAATATTCTTTAAAATTTGTAGTTTTTGTATTCTAATAGTGATATCAATATTTAAGTTTAAGTGAAGTTATAAATAGAATTTATCAAGCATTGAGTGAACGAAGAAAGTGAGATAAAATTTTGTAATTCAAGTGTTAGATATAATTAAGTTACTAATTTTAGATTTTATTATTTTATAATGTAATATATTAACTTTATCGAAATCATGATAAATTTATGTGCTTAGTTTAAAATTATAGTATTTTTTTTATAAATTAACGTGGGCCCCCCTGAATCAAAATCCTGGGTCCGTCACTGGCTATACACACTTAATGAATTCATATATGCTATTTATTTTAGTTTTGAGCATCCAAATGTGTACACGTAATTACATGTGAATATGTGTGAAATGGAAGAAAATTTCACATGTATAATATGCATGCACAATGCCTTACTAGGGTTGGTATTACGTTTCGTTATGAAATTGGATTTTAATACATATGATATATATATATATATATATATATATATATATATAATAAAATGAAATTAGGGGGTATGGATGCAAATGGTTCAATTCCTTATGCACTTATTTGTATTTTCATCATCACTAACATTTTTGTCTTTCATTTTTATGAAATCTACATTTGTACTTTTTTTTTTGGTTATTTATCTAATTCGATGAGTTGAGTCTTCTAATGGAAAATAAGTGAAAAGGTAGATAACCAAAATAAAAAATAGAATATATATATATAAATAGACCACGATGATTTCATGTAGATATAGAGGCTGCATTATTATTGCCAATTGAACTCTATTTTCGAAACATGAGCTATTTGAGATATCCCATTCTACATTGCAATTGTTTAGTCTTTGTTGTCTTCTTAGTAGAGTAGATTTTTGTTGATTAAATTTTGATTGAATAATAATTGAATACCCAATATTAAAATTTGATTATTTATTTATTTTTTTGTTTGGAAGGCTCTTAGGAAAAGCAGTTATGCAATCTCTGCAGTTGTACATGTTCGGAACCAAGACTTCGGAGCTGCATATAAATGGTGAGCAATATTAATTGTTATTAGAGCTCAGATTAATTAAAATATACATTTTTTCTGTACTTTCTAATTTATTTATTATAATCATTTTTATTTTGGAAAAATTTCAGAATTAAAAGTTGATAAAGAAGAAGTAGGAGGATGTGGAGGATTAATTGGGAGAAAAAAAGGTGCAGTGGCAATTACAATAAGATACAGGGGCATCCATATGGTCTTCATTTCTTGTCATCTTTCTGGTTCGTAATTAATCACTTGTTTTCTTTTATAACTATATATACAATTAATGAATCTTGTTTATTTATTTATTTGGTTTGAAATGATGACCAGCTCATGCTCATAAAGTAGAGAAGAGAAATAGTGAGTGTAGGCATATATCACACTCATTGTTCTCAAAAAGCTTGAACCCATATGCTACACCAGCTCAACTCACTGTGTGGTTGGGAGATCTCAACTACAGACTCCAAGGAGTTCACTCTTTTTCTGCCAGAAAACTCATCCACAACAACCTTCATCAAGTGAGTTCATATATATATATCCTAATTTAATTAATTCAAACAAATGGAATATTCAAAATATCATGTGGTTTAATTTAATTAATGTAAATGTGTGATTGCAGCTTCTGAGGAAGAAAGATCAACTTTTACAAGAAGCAGAGAGAGGACAAGTTTTCAATGGATACTGCGAGGGGACATTAACATTCAAACCATCTTATAAATACAACATTGGCACCACTGACTATGATACAAGTTACAAGGTATATATACTACAATAATATTAATAGCAATTAACTATAATAATGAAAGTAATTGTCAATATTAATTGTAAATATATATAATATAACATTAATTAATAATGTTTTATTTTGATTTTAATTTGTGATGATAGGTAAGAGTACCTGCGTGGACTGATCGAATACTGTATAAAGTAGAAGACAAAGTGATGAATGCAAGTTTACATTTGTATGAATTAGTAGAGGGTATCAATAGTTCTGATCATAAACCAGTTAAAGCTCATCTTTGCTTGAAACTCAACATATAGTTATTTCAAGGAAGATTAATGTAAAAGTTGCAAATTATATATGAATCCTTTAATTTATTTTTTAATTTGAATTTTTGTATATGTGCAATAAAAGTGATATGAGATAAAATGTCTAGATAAATGGCATAAAAATTTGATTCGATCGAGATAAGAGTTGAACTATTTATTTGTAAAACAAATTGTCTCACTCCGGTGTTTATGGTTATTCAGTAATTGTTTGATTGGAGTATGACAATCCAAATTAAATCACAAGTAATAGATAACCAAACTGTATTTTCAACACTCTTTGGACAAAGAAAATGAGGAAGAACAAAATGAACTTTATATATAGGAAATTCCACACATTTCCATATGTATATTTGATGTGCTAACGATTTTTTGCCAACCATCCCCAATATACAATGACTCGCATCCTGTGTAGCGCTCAATAATTAAGAAATAGTGAACCACATTGTATCTTGATCACTCTTTAGAACTAAAAAAATGAGGAAGAACAAAATGATTTTAATAGGAAATCTCACACTTTTTTGATAGATACTCAATGTGTTAATTGTAGAATATGTAGTGTTTATTTATAAATTTTTAGGTGTCTATATGTGAAAAGGTTCACCATTTGAGTTAAATCAATCAAAATTCTTCGATTGTGTCTTTTCATCAAAAAGATTAATCTATATAATGACTCTTATTGCGTATATTTTATGAACAATCAAAAAATTTCATTCACAACTTATTTGTAGATAACTCTTAATCTAATAAACACCTTTTTTAATTCGACATTTAAAATCAATAACACAAAACAACATAAACACACAATAATTCACAAAAATAATTGCATATAATATTCTCCTGCTATAAAAACTACCACAAATGAACGATGAAAGCGAGAAAAGAAAAACTTTACCGTGCAAACTAAGGTTTCAACAAAACTTTAAGACACATAAATCACTTTAATCCAAAATTAGTTTAATCAAAAGAACAAACTGAATTTGTGAAAAGCAAAGATTGAAATTGGAATGCGATGAATTTGAGAAGATGAAGTGGAGTGTGAAAGAGGGGAGAAAACAACTCTTTCAAAATTGCAAATAAATTGGAAAAAAGAAGAAGGAAAACATGTATATCTATTTTAACCGGTCCGATAGGCTCAACCATTGGTTCAGTCTGATAGGCTCAAGCACAAATTGATCATTGGTGCGATCTCTTTACGCATGAAGAATTGGAAATGCAATTTAACCACTTAGAATCGGTCAAAATTGATCTAACTGGTTAAAAATCGGTCAAAAAACCGATTGACCAGGAATTTCATTTTACATTTTTTTTTTAAATGTGAACTTCTTAGCATCTCATTATAGTGAACTGCTTCAATACTAATTTTGATTCCAAATCAATTTGGGACAAAACACTAGCATTCATTTATGAGACATTGTCTCAATGTTAATTTTGATTTCCAATGGGATAAACACTAGCATCATTTACAATGTATTGCTTTAAAGTGGGAAAACTCATAAACAAGTATCATTATAGTGGATGACTTAAGTTTTCATTTTAGTTGATAATCAATGTGGGACAAACTTTTACACTTTATACTACAATCTATCATATTTTCTTTAGTTTTGCTTCAGTGTGAGACAACTTCTAATATAAACTTATACACTTTACTACATCCATAATATATTTTTTGGTATTTGTTTTCAATGTGGGACAACTAAAATATTGTGAATAAAATATAAGGAAATAAAAAATATTCATATTTTCCTAAGAGAAAATTCATATATATTATTACACTTAAGAGTTTTTTTAGTTTAAAAAAAATTAAGGAGATATAATTTGATATTCTATTCTATCTATATATGTGTAATTTTATATTATGCACTACTTTGACAGTTTGACTAATATTCTAGACTTTATTAACAATTTTTTTAATTTATCATTATTATTATTGTTATTACTAAAAAGGATTGTGTATTATTATTATTATTATTATTATTATTATTATTATTATTATTATTATTATTATCCTCTTTAATTTTATAAAAATTATATAATATAACAAAATTTCAAATAATATATTGTTAAATTTCTATTAACCGATTAGACCTTGGTCTAACCAGTTGAATCTTGAATCTTGAATCGGTAGTCAAGTCGGTTTGGCTATCGATTTCGGTTCCACAAACATTGGTATTTATTGTGTACCCTATCCCACTCCTCAAACTTTTTTTATTTATTTAGAAATAACTAACTTTTATTTTCAGTTTTCTTTTATCAGCTTTTCTTTAGGGTAATTATATTTACCATTTTTGAGATTTAATCAATTTATCAAATAAATTCTAAGGATTTGTGCAAATTATAGTTACATTTCTTAACTATGGAAAAATGAAAAAACTCTTGAAATATCATATGAATAAGTTAATTTGAATTCACTCATCTCTTATTGATATTATCTTATTATATCATCTTTTATGCTTTAAGAAGTTGTAGTTTTAAAGATTTTAGCGTTAAAGTCTTCTCTAATTCTAATTTTTACTATTCTCATAATCTATTTAATAATTTGATTAAACTTAAAAATATTAATGCAATTCAACTTTTCTCTTTTTCACCCACTTTTTTTTTTGGTAATAAAAAAACTAGCTTTAAAAAAAAATAAAAAAAATCCTTTGCCTTTTCTTGACGAAAGCTTTTCGCGTGTCCTTTGTGTAAAGAAAAAAGAAGAAAGAGAAAATACAGACCACGTGAGATATATATATATATATATATATATATATATATATATATATATATATATATATATATATATATATTGTTGGGCTTCTTAACCATTCCAACAATTCAACCACTCAAGAAAACACCCAACTGCGTTTGATTTTGGTTTGTCAAACGTTTTTGGGGTTTAATTTTTTCAGCATTATTAGCCGGAAAATATTTGTCTCTCTTTGACTTCGAAATTCGCCCTGTTATTTAAATAACAATTCTTTCATGAATGATTACTATATAGCAGTTTTCCCAAAGGATTTTAATTTTGATTTTCTTGGTGAGCTATTTGAATTCCAGAGATTTTCTGGAGTAGTTTGAGGAGAAAATAATTTCTCCATTTTTTTTTTATTGAATTTCTGATTTTTTCTCCAAAGGATTCTTTCAAACTTTTTTGATGATGTTGCTTTTCTGCAAACCCATTGTTCCTTTTTGATCTGCGCGCCTTTTGCTTCACCACCTCTGCAGATTCTGGGGTTTATGTTGAGGTAAGCTACTAATGTATGATTTCTTTTATGTTGTATTGAGAAAGCACAATGAAATGGAGTGATGATCATTCGGTTGATTTAGTGATTGATGAGGGGCTATTATTGCTGTTCAGCTTTACATTTTGTTTTATTTGGTTTTGTTGAGGATTGATTATACTTGGATGTGAATTACATTGCAACTTGTGGGAGATGGAAATGCTTTGCTGTTGTTAATATTATTGAAAAGATATGTATTAATTCCAAGTGATCTTATTTGGAGAAGCGAATGTAGGTGCTGCATTTGTCAATTTGTCCTACAAGTTGTTGTGCTATTAACCTATTTACCACAGCCCAGAGGATTAGAGCACATGGTTATGAAACATGAATGTAAAAAAAAAATCCTCAATTGCATCAGAGTTTTCTTCTTTAATGTGACTACAACAGTTCAGAAGAAAATTTTCTTCAACACAAGTATTTCCTTCACTTATGTACGTAAAATGTAGTAAACAGTAGTTTGTGAAAGTTTCATTTCTTATCAAGTTGGTTATTTTTAAATGGACAAGGAACATGTAAACCAAGGTCCAATAGGTATTGTAATATACAGAAGATACTAAAAGCTTCTCTCTCTTTTCTGGTTGCATTGATTTATCTTTCTTCTCAACTATCTTGACATCTTTCAAGTCTTTGAATAATGCTTCTAGAGACGTATTGAATATTTTGGTAACA
Organism: Scutellaria galericulata; assembly: GCA_946896805.1. Lineage (NCBI taxonomy): Eukaryota > Viridiplantae > Streptophyta > Magnoliopsida > Lamiales > Lamiaceae > Scutellaria > Scutellaria galericulata. Next base: position 15,047,086 of record OX335793.1, read on the forward strand.
GGTCAAGGCTTTGTTGACTATGTTGTGACTACATTTCTCCTAATGGGCTGGCTAAGCAAAATTTTCAAGGGTTCAAACCATGAAGTTTCGGAGGGGCTGCATGATCGAAGTTATGGAGCTGATCCAGTGGATCGAAGTTATGGAGCTGATCCAGTGGAGAATCTTCCATCCACATCATGGGTAAGTACTTATTACTTACCTTTTCTGTCGCTGTCAAGATAGTATGGGATCAATGTGAAGTTATTGTTACCTTGTATTTCAAACACTAGATTCCCTGAATCATGTGAACTTCATCAGATGTTGTTCTTCAATTATTTTACCTTTGTTCTGACTGTTGAGTCTAAGCATATCTATGTTTGGTAGGATGCCTGAACTGCTGTTTCTGCAATATATGGACTTAGTTATGATTTTAATTCTGGATTCTTGTTGCAAAATATACAATGTCAAAATTGAGAAACAGCCATGCTTTCAGATCATTTAGTTGGCTGATTTTGTGATGACGTGGGAGATGGAAAGTTGGACTATATTTAGAAAAAAACTGGTTGTTAGGTTTATCATGCCTCAAATTTTTGATCTTATTACATCCATTTTAATTTCAATATAAACATATTTAAGTCGGCATTTTGTCATGTATTAGCCATGCTCAGATATTCTATGTATCTGCATAAGTGAAGCAAGGTTGCTTGGACTAACCGCTTTACAGCATAACCTAGAATATATTTTGAAAGTCTCTAGTCCTAATGTTTTTCACTTTAAGTAAATGAGCCAATTTAGGAGCATCTTACAGTCTCAATTGTTAAATAAACTGAAAGGATAAGATGATGTTTTTCGCATTTCATAAGATACTATTTTGGATTACTGTTTTGTCCTTGGTAGTGGCATGAAGTACATTGACCAACAAGAATAATTTTAGTCTTTTACTTATTTCAACGATTAGCTTGTTCACGGAAGAAAAATGGTGTAGGATTCATGGTCGGAGATTGAAGACATAGACCGTGCTATTGCATTATCTCTTTCTGAAGAAGATCAAAGAGGAAACACTGTCATTGGTGAGTGCTCTATCGATATACTTGCATAATATTTTAGTTTCAAACTCCACTTGTGTTGGGGCTGGATAATATACAAACATAAAAGGTTGAATGCCTTACACCATTTACAGTTGGTCATTTTTTTATCATATTGCTCAGCAAGTTTGTGCTTGTTTCTAAGTGGAAGTTTCTAAAGATCTTTGCTTTCTTGGCCAAGACTGTATTCATTGTGTGGTGCTTCTTGTTTCTTTACATAGTAAAAAACTAGTTGCATGTAGTGAGTTATTGAAATTGCTTGCTGTGTATTGATATGCTCATTACCTTCTTTCTTTTGTAAATGTATTTTATCATTATACAATATATTTATACCAGTTAAGTAAAGGTAATATTATGCATGCATAGATAGTGAACCGCAATTGGAAGAAGATGAACTACTTGCTAGGGCTCTTCAGGAAAGCTTGAATGTTGAGTCTCCACCAGAGCCAGACACTCCAAATAACAGCGATTTTGGAAATGGATTTGTACATGGAAATGGATATGGACATGGTCATGGTCATGGAAATGGACATGGGCATAGTCATGGAAATGGACATGGACATGGAATTGGACATGATAGCTTTTACCAGCCCATAGCTTTCCCTTATTCCACTAGCCTAAGGTAAAATGATCTTTTATACTATAGGTCAAATATTACTCGATTTTTTGTACAAAATCCTACATGATATCCAATTTCATTTCACTATTTATGATCATGCATGTAAACTCAGTTTTGGTGATTGAGTTGTTTCAGAAGGTAAAAGTGTTTTGATCTTCAGTATTACCTTCAGTTTTTCAGTTTAAATTTTTACCTGCAGCTGCTTCAACATGTTGCAGAATTTTTTTCTTTTTAACTGTTGTATTATATTTCTGTTTTCTGGTATTGGCCATTATCTGTTGCTAATCGTGTTTTACATTTTTGTGGAATTTGAGTTCATACTTGCTGTTCAGGGTTTCCTTTCCAGTTTATTAAAATTAAAATAAAATAACAGCATAGGTCACCTTTCAATTTCAGCTGAACTTAGCTTCATACTGATACTTAGATTAGCCCTGCTTAAATTTTTATCCTACCATCCATTTGGTAATATATCCTAGATTTGTGTATGCTTGATAGTTCCGTTGTCCCCTCATGTAATTTGGTATCTTCCAAGAATAAGTAGCATTGGCATTTGAATACAATTGTTGACACTTTTTACTTGATTTTATGGAATAAGTTAAGCTGGTGATGAATACACTAAGTCTCCCCTATTGTGCATCAGTGCCTGCTGAATCTGTAGTATTTCCTTAGATGCTCACAGAACTATTTAGTTATGATGAATTACTTTCTGGTCTGAAATATAACTGACAGAATTTAGCAAGATATTGCTTAGAATCTTCTGTTTGCTTAGATTACTTTTGTTTACTTTCAGTCAGACTATAAACTTCCAAGTCTTATATTCCATGAGATCCATGGATACAGATGACAAAATTTTAACCCAGGTTGATAAAAACTGTGCCATTCTTATTTGCATTGGATGTGGTAGGATTTGCGCCGGTTGCAACACAGAGATTGGTCATGGAAGATTTTTGAGTTGCATGAGTGCTGTTTGGCATCCAGAATGTTTTAGATGCAATGGATGCAGTCAACCGATATGTGATTATGAGGTACCAACTTGGTCCCTCCATGAAATGCTAGATAGCTCATTCAGCATCATTCTGTACATGGATTCATGTGTCTACTTTTGTCATATGCTTAATTTATCTGAAGTCATATCTGAGCTGTTTCAATGTTCGAATGTTGTGCTAGCATCTTTTTGATGATAAATTGGTTTCACACTTGTTGCTTCTTGTGAAAATGATGTCATAGAATAATTTATTTTACTATTTACTTTGACTGATCTAGATAGAGTGAGCAAAGCATGTTCTTCTGAATTTTAAAAATATTGGATGATATTTTTCATTTATGAGTAAAAAAGTAATTTATGCATGTCTTAAAAGATTTTCTGCTGTCCTATCTGGTATTTCTTTGATATATAGTCATGGTGACTTGTATATCCATTTTTTGTGATGCTAACTTAAACTAGGACAATCAGTGTTATTAATTATGTAGATCATTTGTGCTCTTTCTTTTTTGAAATGTTTGAAATTGTCAATATTATATTTTCTAGAATACTAACTGATTAGATTAACTTTAAATAACTTAATTTTGGTATGTAGCATTTAATCAGTTAATCATTGTCATGCTCGACTTCTTCTTCTTCATGGTCGTCATCATTTTTAAGTTGATTATTTTCACTTTCTTCATCTTCATCATATTCTTCATTTCTTTGAAATAAAAATTTTCATCTTTGCGAGAGGATAGTTAAATCTCATATGAGAACCTGCCAAATCAGATCGTGATTTCTTTCCCAACCTATTCTCTTTTTCTTTTTCCTTTGTCTACTTGATCTTAGTTTTTGTTTTACTATTTTTAAGCTTTAGCAATCCTCTATGCTGCTCATTTAAATTATTTAATCCTCTATGATTCATATAAAATTTAAGTGAAAAGTTCAATATATATATGTTTTTAAACTATTCAGGCATTATAAGAAGTAACAATGTCATATTCAATATATTTTTGATACCTTTTGATTTAAATAGTAGTTCTGCATATGAACCGGTATTTGAGAATTGAATGACAGAAGAGTTGATGGTGTTAACTGCTATGTAAGAAAAGTTGGTTTAATTGCTTCCGAACATCATTAAACTTGTAAATTTCAAAATGTATGCATTGCGGAGGGAAAAAAAGGTCGGTCGCAATCCTGATTGCCAAGTTAAACAATTTTAATTTTGCTCACTGCATTATTTGAAGGGTGTGGTTCAGGTTGTTACTTGATGTTAACTATCTTTACATTAAATAAAATAATCAAGTTGCTATCTCAATGTTGCAGTTTTCCATGTCGGGGAGCTACCCATATCACAAAGCTTGCTATAAGGAGTCTTATCATCCAAAATGTGATATCTGCAATCACTTTGTAAGTATCTTTAAATGACCACTTCATCTGAATGATTAAGTTGTGAGAGAGGGTTATTATCATCTTAAATTTTAATTTAATGTCTTCAAAACGCCCCCCTCCCACCTCCACAATCAGATTACGTTTTATTAAAGCCTTGCTAGTAAACTGCTTTTGAATGGGTGGACACTGAGATTTGAATACAATACCTTACATTTGGTCTAGCTTTGATACCATCTTAAATATCCCATGTCATCTAAAGCTTAAAAGCTTTAACTGGCAGGGAGGAGGAGTATTCTAACTTTTAATTTAATATCTTCATTGTATCTATTGAGTTCATTGTTTCTAAATTTATCTTGCAAACATCTTGTTTTCCTTATTTTATTACAAAGCTCAACTTTCACATCTGAATTATTATTCATACTATGTCAATGCATTTTGAGCTAGCACACAATTATTACTTTACCTATTTTGTGATTTCTAGAGGTTAGGACATTGTGAAAAATCAAAACCCACATAAGTAATATAAATGAAGGATAAAATGTTTTTCTGGACATGACGAAAGAATAATGTAAAAGTGTTCATCTCTAATATTTAAATCGTTACATCTGATAAGATTATCTGAGCATTATAATGAGAGAAAATGAGATTTGTGTATGATATTTATTGATTTTGAAAGGCATATTAAAAATAAATTGGATATAGTGAGCGGATATTAGAAAGATATTGGTAAAGTAGCTTATAAAGGGATTATAACAATACATAAATAAAAGGAAAATATTGGTCCCCCAAATCAGGCCTTATTTCAGGTTTAGTACCCAACATTTCCACTTCATCATAACTAGCTAGTCATATAGTTATTCAGTTTTAATCAAATCTGCTCCTGCCTTTAAAAATCGTCCAAACTGACAGGATTTAACTAACTTGAGGCTTTTGGAGGGAAATAAGGTGCTGAAATCAGACATATTTCAGATTTGGATCCTACTTATTTATATGTAAGGATGCCGATGGGGTTTATCAGGCAAATTTACAGCTATATGCCTGCAGGATCAATTGTATGCCCATAAGTTTTTCCACCAATAATTTACGAGATCATAATCACCTATAACTGAATGTACATTGTTTGAATATTTGCAAACAACATAGTTTTAATCGATGAGACAAGAGCCTTGTAAATGCAAAGTTAGAAGCTTGGAGTAAGGGTTTACAATCAAATGGTTTTACCATAACTAGAGTAAATATTAAATATATAGAATGATACTTTCATAATTGTTGAAGTAGCAATATAATGGACATGAACTAAATCCATTTTAAAAGCTTTCTATATTTAGTTAATATTATTGAATCAAATGGGGTGAATATAAAAATATTACACATAAGATCTAAGGAAATAACTTGAGAATGATTTTTACTGGGAGCAGAATGTACGGATCATAGGACAGGGACTACCCTTGATTGCCAATTTGTTTCCTGAACTGTTATTCTCTAACAGGTATTAACCAAGTGTTTGCAGTTTGTTAACAGATAGGAATCTCTTTAATCTCAGTGATGAATTGTTGCATGAAATCTAGTTTGTGTGGACCTAGTCACTTAACAATATCATTTTCATGCTTTACTGTGATATATTTTTTGCAACATTTACTGTCAGTCGATTCTTACGTTTCTACAGTTTTTTCTCCTGATCATTTTGCATTTGGAAAAATATGACTAGATATACTCCTTTCCATTTAATAAGTGATCACTTTTTAGTTGTTGGTGTGTGGGTCATATAGAAAGTACAGAATCTTTAACTCAAATTAAAAGGGGAAGTGGAAGACCTGGAAGGAATCAGATAGTAAGTATCAAAGATGACATGTTATGTTTAAAAATCGAAGGCGAGATACAGCTATAAGGCCGACCCCACACAGCGGGATAAAGGCTTAGTTTGTTGTTGTCGTTGCTGCTGCTTGTGGGATGGAATAGCAGAATGATTTATTGTACCTAAAACTTTGGATGCTTTGCCTACTTAAATATCTGAATCCTCAGGTGGAAGTTGATGCATGTATATTGGGCTTCATATTGTGGGATTGTTTTGTAGCACCCAATATATGTCTTTTCCATTTTTTCATTGTGATTGAAAATATATGTTCCCGTGTTTAGTTTCTCTAAGAAGGTTTAGTTTTTGTGTTTTATCAACAGATTCCGACAAATGCTGCTGGTCTGATTGAATATAGGGCACATCCTTTTTGGTCTCAGAAATACTGTCCAAGTCATGAGCATGACGGAACTCCTCGATGCTGTAGTTGTGAGCGAATGGAGGCAAGTTGGAGCCGATTCCTCTGCATAACCAATTATCATTATAAAGAGTAGAAACAGATTTTGTCTAATTTATTGTATATTAATTGATTTGGTTTATCTTCTTGCAGTCATTGGATGCTAGATTTGCAGCCCTTAATGATGGTCGAAAACTCTGCTTGGAATGCCTGGACTCGGCAATTATGGATACCGATGAGTGCCAGCCCCTTTTTCTTGATATCCTAGAGTTCTTTGAAGGATTAAATATGAAAGTGACACAACAAGTTCCATTGCTTTTGGTTGAAAGGCAAGCACTGAATGAAGCGATGGATGGAGAGAGACATGTAAGAAAGTTCAATCATTAATGAAATATAACTTTGTCTTCTGGCTTCTTTACTTAGATTTTCTGTCTTTTTGTCGCCAGGGACATCATCACATGCCTGAAACTCGAGGTCTCTGTCTCTCTGAGGAACAAACAATCAGCACTGTAGGGCTTCTATTACCATACTTCTCCTTTTATTTTCTCTAAATAAAGTTGCAATTTAGGCCTTTATCTGCGTTTGGTTAATCAGGACTCTTATCTTTCCCCTATGGATCATTAGGTATTGAGGCGCCCAAGAACAGGAGGAAATCGAGCAATTGGCATGCGGACAGAGCCTTATAAATTAACACGCCATTGTGAAGTGACAGCCATCCTCATTTTATATGGTCTTCCAAGGTAATTTATTTCTCAGTTTGAGTTCATCACAAAGTCCACTTTAGTTTTGATTCATATCACTCAAATTATATTGTCTAATGCATTCAGGTTGCTGACTGGATCAATATTGGCTCATGAGATGATGCATGCTTGGCTGCGACTTAATGGTTCTTTCTCTCATCTTGTCTCGATTTGCTCTTATCTCTCTCTTTTTCCTCGAGACATGCTGTTTCACACAGTGAATTCACTCTTTAAGTATAATCCTGTTAGTGTTTATTTTCTAACTGAAAGGATCCATTTGAAGAATGGGACAACTCGACAAGCTACTATGGCTTTCTTTTAATTTATTTCATTTCCATAATTTATTGATCTGAGTCACCAGACAGTGTCTGCCAAGAAACTTGAGTTCATTTGATATCCTATTCTTGTGTTTTTGCACTTAAAGGTCGAAGAAATCTTAATTTGGTATTATCGATAATTGATAATTTGAAAAGGTGAGCAGAAAAATGAACACGAAAAATGTGTTAGAGATGAATAACATATTTCTTAGTCGAGCTTATGGGGAATAGTTATTGTTGGTATATGTAATGGATACTGAAGAGGTTTTTTAAACTTTAGAGTTGATGAGGGACACATTGGATAGATGATTGAACTTATACCATATGATGATCTGATATTGTGCTGACCAAAAGATCTGGTTATCTACTTATCATTCCTCTTATAACTCTTTCCAAATAAAATCAAAACTGTGTTTTTCCAATTTCTTTCCATGACATTCATCATGATTTGAAGAATAAGGCACTATAAATTCATTTAGTCATTGATTCAGGAAATGCTTCTTCTTTCTTTGCTGCATCTTGTGATTTGTTTTTGCTAAACAATAATGCCTGCATTTTTGTGAAAGGTTTTCGAACTCTGAGACAAGATGTTGAAGAAGGTATCTGTCAGGTCCTCGCTAGTATGTGGTTAGAATCTCAGATTCTATGCATGTCCGATGGTAATAATGCATCGACCTCATCCTCGTCCTCTGCTTTCACATCATCAAGTGCGGGAGCAAGATCTCCATTCGAGAAGAAACTGAGTGTGTTTTTTAAGCACCAGATTGCAACAGATACATCTGTGGTATATGGAAATGGTTTTAGAGCTGGAAATCAGGCAGTGCTAAAGTTCGGCTTACAAAGTACCCTCGATCACATGAGAGAGACAGGAAACTTTCCTTATTGAGTTGGAGAAATTTACCCCCCCCCCCCCCCTAAAATTCCTTGTCAAAATATAGCTTGGCTTTCCGTGTATCAACATAGAAGCCATTCCATAGGAGATACTTGTTAGTGAAAAAAGCTTCTACAATAGGTAATTAGGGAGTCATTTTTAAACATTGTACTTCTAGAGAAACAGTAAGATACATATTGATTTTTCTTTTCAATTGCTTGAACAACATGCCTTTTCAATCACAAAAAGTGGTGATTTTTGCTTATATGTATACTAGATTGCATTTTCCTAAGAATTGACACAACCTCAACCATATCCGGTCTATCTTCCGGATCTTGTCTGAAGCAGCTCAAACTTAGTTTCGCCATTTGGGTGGCATATTTTATCCCTCCATTCCCAGCAAGACCAGGGCCAATGAAACGGCTTAGCTCAGCCTCTGCATTCTGGCTTTCCATGATAGCAGCTATTGTCGTTGAAAGCAGTATTTCCCTCTCATCCTGCTTAAAAACCGAGTATTTGTCTGTTATCAGTTCCAACAATACTACTCCAAAGGCAAAAACATCGACTTTTGGAGTAGCATTGCAGTTTGCTGTTCTTGCTAGACTAAAATGTGCCATCTTTGCTCGCAGGTTACAATCAAGAAGAATGTTGCTACTAGTAACATCATTGTGCACGTACGCTGGGTTTGCAAAGTTGTGGAGATAGAGAAGTCCATTGGCAACATCAAGTGCAATACTAATTCGTTGGTTCCACCTCTTTACGCCTTTTCTGCTCAGCCATTCATGAAGGGAGCCATTTGTCATGTACTCATACACAAGGTACAAGTCATCTCTATGCTCACAGAAGCCCCGAAGTTTCACTATGTTGAAGTGATTTATCTTATACAGCATCTTCATCTCATTGTCCGCTTCTCTGCTACACTTTTTAACTGCTAAAACTTCCCTTTTGAAAGTTCCATGGTATACACAGCCGTTTATCCTCCTCTTGGATCCAAAATTTCTTGTAGCCTTCGCTATTTCAGAGAATTTAAACTCTTTGAGTGCTCGATCAAGTTTAGCAATTTCAAGAATTAAGTCTTGTGCAGAAGACACATTGGCATTTCTTCCTTGACTACGTTGTCCTCGTGTTCTTTTCTTATGAAATAGAAATATGATAACTAGGAGGATCAAGATTAGCAAAGAAAAAGCTCCTAAAGCTATACCAACACTCAAAAGAACTCTATTAGATCGACTCTTTAGAACATAATGCTTTGGAGATGGCAAAGGGGATATTGCCTGATTATAATCACGGCTTACAGTATGTGAACTTGAGGGCTCACTCGGGAGAGGAATAAGGATAGTTGTAAAAGGATAGATAGTGGAAAACTTATCAGAAAGACTATTCGCTTCACTTATACTCGTTACACTCACATTGAATTGTTTACTTAAAGCATAAAGAGTATCACCCATACCTACTGAGTAACTGAGCAAAAACTTTGTTCCTACTGCAGCTTGTTTCCTCGTTGGGCACGCACACTGGAGTGGGACCCACAGCTTGTGACCAGGTATCAAACGCGGCTCTGGGTACGTATTTGTACGTACAAGCGAGTCGCAAGTCGATAATCCCTGGTAGGTCTGGTTTGCAATGGTGAAGTAGGTTTCGAACTCATTTGGAATCTGGTAAGTAGTGATGGCTTTGTAGTGTTCATCCGAACACGAGCAGTTCACTGGCACGATGACTTCTTGTCCTTCCTGGAAAACTGTGAACATCGAAGCATTGTTGAGTTTCGAAATTTCTGTGTGATCGGACGATGTGAGAGCTGCAATGGCTAGAAGTGTGTTGTATGGAGACTTGGCTGTGAAGATGAGAAAAGCCCTGCAAGAGGAGTAGTTGCCATTGCATTTATACAGAAAAGATTCCGATGGCTTCGTCTTGTCGGAGCTTTTGGCTCTGCAATTGAACACAGCAGTTCCTGAATAGTTCTGCTGAGATTTGATGCATTGTGAAAGGAAAATGAGAGTGGAGATAATCTTGAGAATCAAGTTCATGATGATGATTATGATGATGATCTAATTCATTTTTGGAATTTAAAGTAGTGTTGCTCTACAGGGATAAACGCGTGGAGGATTATTAAATAAAGGATATAGAGGCAAGGACTAAAATATAAATGAAGCTGAGACAAATATTGTCATGCAATATTGCAGAATTATAGGATTGTGGAATAATTTATGGGTGTTTGCATGTTGTTGTTTTTCTTTTGGACGAGGAATTTAGTAACGTAAGCATCAAGCTGCCCCTTCCCGTGTGTATATTCGCCTTTCTATATAGTCAAAGATTTTAGAGAATAAATAAAAATAAAAATAATAATCATTATTATAATAAAATAGAATGTTTATGTTTTTTTTTCCGGGGGGGGGGGGGGGGAGTTAGATGAATGGGGATATAATCTTTGTAAAAGTAATTACTCATTTATGTCATTTTATATATTTGTTAGTTTATTTTTTCAATGATATTTTAATTGTAAATACTTATTCAGTCATATCTAAAACAGCAAAATATATCAATTAAATTAACTTTTAACTGTAAATAAATATGATTTGGACTGATAACGTATAATGTTTTTAATATATAGAAAAAGAAGCATCTATTTATATTGTATTTACATCTTTTATTTTGTCTGGACACTTTTTTATGATTACCAATCAGGTAACTTTTCTTGTTAAAGAATATAAAAACTACATACCCTCTAGCTATTCCAAATAAGATTAAATCTTATGAACGAAGTAAATAATTTAGAAAATATACAAACATAAAACTATAAAAAAAAAACATTTATTCCCATGTAATATATTACACCAAACAATGTTTAAGAAAAACATGTGATAATCATACTTGGAAACAAGCCAAAGAACAAAATTTTAAATTCATTAGAATTATTGTATTGGATTCACATGACATGAATGAAGCTAAGAGTGTTTATTAAAATATAATAATATAAAAAATATTTATGAAGATATACAAATACTTAACAAAACTTATTAAATAACTAGTGTAAGACCTATGTAGTACAGGAGTTATTTTCATTATTATTATCATAATAATAATAATAATTATTATTATCACTATTATTATCATTTGGAAAGTTTGATTAACATCCTTATGTAAAAATATTTTTTTAGAGTGATGATCGACATTACTGTGAAAGTAAGTTTGACAAGGTCATTTTATAGAAACCATATTCTTATTGTCAAATGGAAGCTTCCAAAATGACAAGATGATGTCCCAATTTGAAGAGCTACGAGCCTCCAAACATAACTGGCATACACTTGGAAAATTAAGGATGACTTGGTCAAAATTATGATGAAGATATATGCAATCAAATCCCCGACAGAATCCTATTATTCTGGATCTTTTGAACCATTCCTAGCAAAATATAACAATAAATAAACAAAATCAGAAAGTTATTAAAATCTGGATTTTCTTAATATTATATTTTTATAGTGATCGGGACTTCTTGTGACTTTAATGCATTTTTTAAACTGTGATTTGGAGTGAGACTTGATCGTGTAACCGTGGATTTTTTTTTTCTTTTTTAAAATATAAAGTTAAGCCGTCTTTTAGAATTGTGACTTGGGGTTTGAAATTCATATTGTTAAATTAATGAGTGATGTTTGAATTGATATAAATTTGAAATCAATCATTTACATTTGAGTTGTATTTTTGTGCACTTGATGCATATATATATGTGGGTCGGGTTCAGGTTGATTTGGATCCGCACAATTTTTTTTTCTTACCTTTATATTATATTAGTCATATATTTATGTTGATATCATACTTTTATTTAATACTTTTAGCTCTAAAATAACACTAATTTCGCTACAATTTGTACATGTTCACCTTTATGTGATATTACTCATACCTTTATGTAATATTACTTATACATTTATATCAACATATTCATACTTTTATATAATATATAAATGTACAACTAACATAACTAACATGTATATTTAACATAACTAAAAAGTATGAAAGGTTAATAAGTCTGTCAAAAAAATGTTAAGTTACAACTAACATTACTAAAAGTATGACTAACATAACTAAAATGTATGAATAACACTACTAAAAGATATGACTAACATAACATAAATGTATGATACCTGAGAGGATATTTGGGTGAATTTGTGCGCGACCTGATGGTGCGTGCGGGAGTGTGGCTGCGCGTGGTGGGCCGGATCGACTTAATTGAGTGCAAGGATTCTAGATCCGTACACCAGATGCATAAAAGTTTTTGTATTTACATTTTCAATTAATTTTTAAGCAATATAAGTGAATTTTGAATCGACTCTAATTTGAATGAACTTAAAATTCATTGATTTCAAATTTTGTATTTCAAATTTCTCAATTCAAACAGAACCAAAACTAAAAATGTAAAGGGGTTGAAGAAACTTTTGAACTTTGTGTGATTTTTCCAATACTAGATGAGTAAGCTGGGTTAAGGTTTATGTCACTATAATTTTTGTGTATAAAATAAATGTAAATAATATGCACAAATTATATTTCTTCAAAACATGATTTTGTGAGTTACAGTCTCTTGAATCCGTCGATTCTCCCTTTAACTTGACTTTGAAGATTATGATTTGGAAAACTTGTAGAAAACACTAGATCGGTGGTTTAGCACCTTGACTCCAAATCGAATATCACTTCTAATGAGGAACGCAAAGAAAGCTTTGAAAATTATTGTCATAAAACGCTATTGAAAAACTCTTTTAATGTTTAATCTCAATAATGCCGGTTTAAATGATTCAATTATCTTGATTTTAGATCAAATATGAATACCTTAAATATGACATTTAAGACAAAAAAAATTTGTGCACCCGGTGCACGAACCCTAGATCCATACACTCGGGTCGATCTGGTCTGCCATGCGTCTGTACGCGTCCGCATGCACCACTAGGTCACGGACAAAATCCGCCCAAACATGCTCTCAAATGCCAGACCTTTATGTTATGTTGATTATACACTTTAGTAGTATTAGTCATACATTTTATTTATGTTAGACATACATTTTGTAAGGCTAACTATACCTTTGCATTTTTTTTAGACAAACACATTAACCTTTCATTCCTTTTAGTTATAATAATCATACCTTTTAGTTATGTTAGATATACATTTTAGTTATGTTAGTTGTACCTTTATATATTACATAAATGTATGACTATGTTGATATAAAGGTATATGTATTATCACATAAAGGTAAACATGTACAAATTGTGGCAAAATTAGGGTTTTTTAGAGTTAAAAATATTAAATAAATGTATGATATCTGGACATAAGGGTATAACTAATATAACATAAATATATGACTAATATAATATAGAAGTTAGAGTAAAAGAAAAAAAAATTGTAAAAGTGTGTGAATTCGGATCAATCCACATGCGGACCCAACCCGAATGCATGTGTGCATTAGATGCACAGAAATGCTACTCAACATTTAAACCCAATTTATGACAGGGGCTCAATGTCAACCAAGGCCCTTAATCCATATACTAGCAATATATAGTTTATGTGGGTTAAGAAGCCTAAACCCAACCTAACATGCCCAAGCGAACTAAATTCCACACTACAACTCTCTCAATTCCTCACTCCAACGGCGACTCACAAGTCAATCCTCATAGCTTGTTAAGTAGGGTTAATGTAATAAATTAATAATGGTTATATATATATATTTTTTTCATTTTTTTTCCTTTAAAGTTAATTAGCCTGTTACTCGGTTAGGTACTTAAGTTGTATAAATTATACTATATAATTTATATTAAGGGTCTTGCTGCAACATCTCCATCCATCATTCACGTTTTTATTTATTGATTCAATTTGTGTTTTTACTTTTTTGTTAGAAAATATAAATAATGGGTTGACCCGTTTTTGGATTGAGATTTTCAAACCCATCGTCTTAAAAGTTCACCCCATCCCACATCGTTGAATAAAGGGACCAGAACCAAAACTACACAAAAAGTAATTTGGATTGACAATTTTACACACCTAGATTTTTTTATATCTAAAAGTACACAATTCAAATTTTTTTTTTTACCAAACTACACACTTTTTTTTAACCCAACCCACCCCCTCTAATAATTCCGTACCGTTTGGGCCTCCAAATTAACGGTAAATCACATCAGATTAGTTGTAGGAAAAAAGGGTTTGAATTGGAATTTTGATTTGTTATTTAAAAAAATTAACTGTACAAAATTGACTCATCTTTGCCCAAAATTGACTGCCCCCTTTCGGAAAAAAAAAATCACTGCTCTCTTGCCCTCCCCACGAAATTCATACGCCCGATGAATTTAGTGTAGCGCACGAAATTGTTGCCTCGGCCGCCGGCAAAAAAGGTGTGAAATTTGACCTCCCCCGCCGCTGTAGTGGTGTCGCCGCCGCCCACGAAAGTTGCAAAGTCGTCGTGAATGGAGTTGGGAGAACAAGTAAGTTTCTCTAAGCTGTAGGAATTTTTTTCGTTTGTTGTTGAAATATCAAGAATTTGATTTGGATTTGTGTGTTATGTTGTTTAATTTATGCTTCGTATCTGTCGAAAATTTGTTAAATATCAAAAACAGGAGCAGAGAATTGAGTTTCAACTCACCTTATTCCATAAATGAAAGTGGCTTATATATCCTTTACAAGACTGAAAAACAGCAACAATAAAAAAAGGACTTCTAACGACTCCTAAAGACGAGGTCAAACTAACAAACGTGATCTAAATTCCTACAAATTAGGATTTATTAAACAAAAAACAAGAAAGACCAAGTCATAAAATTGACTTGAGTAACAAATACTTCATAACAAAATTGTGGTTGGATCTGAAAATTTGTCCACGAAATTGGATTTGTAGAGAGTGTAATTTCGTTTAGTTTATCCTCCACGAAATTGCTACGAACATTTCACGAAATTTGCATTTGGCTAGTAAAAAATGCGTGGAAATTAGACTGCAATTTCCACGAAATTTCGTGGAAATTAGACAGCCATTTTATCCACATATTATGGCACGAAATTTCCACGATATACGGCATGAAATTTGGCACGAAAATTCCACGAAATACGGCATGAAATTTCCACAAAATTTTGCATAAGATTTGGCATGAAAATTCCACGAAATTCGGCACGAAATTTACTCGAAATTTGGCACAAAAATTACACGAAATTTAACATTTGGCCTCCCACGAAATTTGTTTCATTTTTCTTAGAAATTTATCATTTATTTCCACGAAATTATAGTGTTATTTCGTTTAAAGTCACATGAAATTAAGGCCTTTTATGGAACAATTTACAAAATTTTGGAAAAAAACCCTATTTATTACTGTCTGTACTCAATTTTTTATTATGCTTATATATTATTATAGGATATTGTATGGGTCCGTCGTGCTTGTCAAGGTCGTATGGCGTATATCAACGGATATTGTCGGATCACTTTATTGGAGGATTTCAAGACCGAGTTGCTAGCAGTAGATAGAGAGTGCCTCCGTAGATTTACGATGACATCATTCGGTCATTTACTATTTTGGATGACTGATATTGAGTCATGCAAGGATTTGTTGCATGTTCTCATGTCTCGTGAGATGCGACCCAGTAGAGGATCGCCCGAGCATGAGAGATGGTTTTGCATTGGCCGGAACCGTATTTGTAAATTCTCGAAGAGGGAGTTTGCACTCATTACCAGCTTGCGGTTTGGCGACTCCACTTTCGATCCATCCGTACCTCACATTCCTTTGGCTGGTGGAATTTATGACAGAGTCGTTGCTGGTGATGTTCGTTTGACAATCTCATCCCCCCATCAGTGTTTTGTAGATGGAGAATTTCGTGAGAACGCTGAGGATGCTATCCGGATTGCCAAGATCCTTGTGTTATACTGTATTTTACTCGGCGTCGACATAGGAAAGACTAAAGTCGGGATGTGGGTCTGGGTTTTGGTGGAACAAGACGATTTATGGGAGAGATTTCCATGGGGAAAGTTTTCTTTCCTCACTTTGTGTAGACACATGGACAGTATTCTGCATACTATTCCACATTTGGAAGGGAACCAGACGTTCACTTACCATTTTTACGGTTTCTCTATTGTTCTACTGGTTAGTGATTTTTTCATGATTTGATTTTGTTAGACAATATTTATTAACATTTCGAGTAACATTAGATGTCATTTACAGATTTGGGCGTACGAGGCCATACCTGCGACAGGTAAATTTGCGGGCCGTCGACTAGATAACTCACCAATCATGCCTCGATGTTTAAAGTGGTCCATGAAGAGGATGAGCTGCGATGTGGCCCAAAAACTGAAAAATGAGGTAAATTGTTTGTTTGCAAAAATGTAAAATTTTCAACTATTAGGGTTGCACTTTCATTTGTTTTTTTATTATATGTCATTGGGTGATATTGCAGGTTGTTTGTTTTGAGTATCTTGAGCCCACCCCTGAGAAGAGTCGCATGTCGTACTGGCAGTTCATCCAGAGCTGTGTAGGAACCGGGATTGGAAACCTTAAAGACCTCAAAGTACTTAGGAATCATTGAAAATGACGTTTCTGGATCGCCGTAAGCAAGACACATTGCATGACGTTTAGCCCTGAGTGCAACCCTATAACTGACGTGTAACCCATATCGTTGATTCATGTCTTCAATGATGCCCCTCGAAACAAGGGTGGAATTTTCTTTTCGTAGTGTGTCAACATAAATGTCACCAATGGTATTCAAGCGAACCTTCATAGGAGCACAATGATTCAAGTCAGACTCACATGTGTGCGGCACAACAATTTTCGCAATCTTCCACAACCCATATTTCTCATAAGCGTTGAGCATAAACTGACAGGTTGTGTGTACGCACTTCAATGTCCATCTGTGTTTATCTGATAACTCAACATGGTATTCGATATGATTCTCTAAATGGTATAACCCAACCACCTTCTTCAAATCGCTTTTGTTATTAAAAGTAAATCCTTTTTGCAGTCCATGATGATTACACTCGTTATGGGCGTACTCCTAACCACCAGGCTCGTTGAAGAATGAAATCTCGGGAATGAACCATTTCGGTCGTGTATTACGAGTAGTCGTACACTCTTCCTCAGGATTTACTAGGGGGTTACTCCAAACGAAAGCGAAGAATTCCCGATAGGCATCATGTTGGTCATTATCCAACGCTATTAACTCCTCTTCATCCAAAACAAAATCTTCATTTATCTGAACACTTGGGACGGAATTGTCTTGTGCATTGTTTTGATCTACCAAATTTAGATAAAAATTAATTTTTTTTTCACCAGTCAAACACGTACATTTTAATATATGAATAATAGAAAAATACCTGTTCGATCGTATTCATTCGTGTGAATTCTTACTCTTGCTTCTTCATTCTCTATTACTTCATTTTGTCGAACACCAATAGGAGATAAATTTAAGTCGATATTATCAAAGTCAACACGACCAGAAGTTGGCGATGAGAAAAATCCCTGCTCGTTTGTGTAGTTTGAAGCCCTGCTCGCAATGTTATTTTCATTCAGTATCCCCCATGATACACCAAAGTCTTCATCATTTTGCATTCCAATTGGGACATTAGAAAAAGCGAACTTTGGTGTGGCATTGTCGTCCAAATGGGTCACATCTACATGATAATCAAGAGTCGAAAACACTTTACCCTGTCCCACATTACTTTCATCAAAGGCAGACCCTTCATCTCGATGCGAGGTCTGACCGTGGATAGGAATTTCATTTGTTGATCCCTCACCCCTTGCAGAAAATCCGAGATCTAATCTTCTCAAAGTGACAAAAACGACCAGATCTTCATCGATAATGGACAATACGGTTAACAAATCAGAATCATTTTTTATCTCGATCTTTTTCACTCTTCCATTTATGTCAACTAGTGTGTGGAACACATATGCCCAAGAATTAATGTCCTCCATCAGCAGATCATGAATTGAAAATAATACATCATCAAATGTCATTCTTTGCAGGTTCAACAGACCCTTTCTACCGTTTTGATAATCCATACCTTAGCAAAAACCACCATACCAAACCACGATAGACATGTTTGGCCTTTTTTTACAAACTGCAGTTCAAAATATAATAATAAATTTACAAATTATAAATATTTATAACATCAAATGCAAATGAAAACTAAAAGTAACAATGCATATAAATATATAAAATCATGACATTAAATAATAATCCAACTACTGAAAAAAAAAAGATTTATAATCATATTTCGTGAGTTGTAATAATTCTAAAATACAAAATACTATTAAGCACAACCTTTGAAATATTACAAAACTTAATAAGGGTTGAAAATAATACCTATATAAATGTGTCAACCTTCGACGTAATTTGTTTTATTAATTCGAGTAAGCTATCAACAAATATTAATTTTCATCTAACCCTATAGCGTATCAAGCTCAATCTTACACGAAAATAATTATAGATGCAATTCTCATCTAAAGTTAAATTAATATCATCATATCTACGTTGAAACACAAATCCAATTAAATAGAAAATAACAACATATTCTAATAAAAAATTGAAAATAACAACGAATTCTAATAAACCCTCTACGAAATTTCAACGAAATTCCACAAAATTAATACGAAATTAACCCGGGCCTTAGGACATCCACGAAAATTCAACGAAATTTGCATCTGGTAGTCATCCACGAAATTAGACTGCAATTTCGTGGAAGTTATAATGCATTTCCATCCACGAAATTAACAATGCAAATAAATATATAAATCATGATATTAAATAATAATGCATATAAATATATATGCATTATTTCGTGGAATGTTTAATGCAAATTTCGTGGCATATAAATCATGAAACTATTGGCAAATTTCGTGGCATATAAAGCATATAAAGTTTATATTGGCATTAAACAAATATTAATGGAAAGGTATGCATTATTTCGTAATATGTTTACTGCAATCTCGTGGAATGTTTAATGCAAATATAACCTAATAAATAAAATTTAAGAAAATAACATACCTTTCCACGAAAATGTCTCCAAGTACACGAAATTTCCTAGAAATTTTTTCCCAAAGAATGATCCACGAAATTCTTCAACACATCCACGAAAATTGAACAAAAATTGCAACTGAATCCACGAAAATTGCACGAAGCATTCCACGAATTTCTCCAACATACACGAAATTCCCACGAAAATCCCACGAAATTAATAGGAAATTCTTCAATATCCACGAAAATTGCAAGAAATTGTTCAACGCACCCACGAAAATTCAACGAAATTCCCTCTAACAATAAAACCTCGCACGAAATTCCCTCTAACAATAATTTTTCATGACATTTCAATGTGTGTGTGACCCTCTTTATAATGGTAATCCACAAAAATACTGTATTCATGTAAAGCAAAAAACAAACATATGTCGGGTCAATCTTTTTACTTTTCAGAACCTTTTCAAACAACTTAACTGTGCCCGTTAAAATCATTGACTCAAACATAGAAAATGTGTAGTTTTGATAATTCTAAATTCCAATTATGTAGTATTGGAGTATTAAAAAAAACAATTGTGTAACAGTGTCATATTATTTTATGGGTTTGTGGATTAGGGCCATTCCCCAGATGTGAAACTCAAAAACAACAATTACTAGGGAACTGAAGGAGTATATACTTAAAAAAAAATAATAATAATTATGTCTTTTAGAAACAGAAGAGCTGACTTAAGTCTTAACTGCTGAAGCCATAGCTGTGACGAGTTTCACTTCGCAAAACTATCAAAACATAGTTGGCATGCGCATTGCCACCAGGCGCCACCGCGTGGATTCGCCGATATGGTAAATCTCGCCGCCCAAATCAGCCGCCTCTTGATCCTCCGCCGTTTCGACGCCCTCAAAACTCTTGGTTTCACTTTCTCCGACCACCTTGTCGACGCCGTTCTCAAAAATCTCAAGCTTAGCCCCGCCTCGGCCCTTCACTTCTTCAACCTAGCCTCCAAGAAGAATCACTTCAGACCGCATTTCAAGTCCTATATCAAGCTCATCCATATTTTATCCAATGCCCGAATGTTTGATGAAACGCGGTTGTGTTTACGTGGCCTTGTGGAGCTATCGGAAAGAACCCGCCTTCCAGTTTCTTTGATTTATGATGAACTGGTTACTACGTTTAGGGAATTTAACTTTTCTGCAACGGTTTTTGACATGACATTGAAAACTTATGTTGAGAGGGGGCTGGTGAAGAATGCCTTGTACGTGTTTGATAATATGCCTAAATGTGGTCGCTTGCCAAGCTTGCGTTCGTGTAATGGTTTATTGAGTTGTTTAGTGAGAAATAAGGATTTTCATACCGTTAGTTGTGTTTATGATCAAATGATCAGAGTTGGGATTGCTCCGGATGTGTATACTTGTGCGATAGTGGTGGATTCGTATTGTAAAGATGGTAAAGTTGCTAAAGCAATGGAGTTTCTGGAAGGTTTAGAGAGTATGGGATTGGAAATGAATGTTGTGGGTTATAATAATTTGATTAATGGGCATGTGGGGGAGGGGAATATGGATGGTGTGGAGAAAGTGCTGGAGTTGATGAGTCAACGAGGAATTTCCAAAAATGTAGTAACTTATACGCTGTTGATTAAGGGTTATTGTAAGTCGGGGGAATTGGATCAAGCTGACAGAGTATTTAGAGAGATGAAGGAAGAGAAACAAGACACGTTGATTTTAGATCACAAGGTGTATGGAGTGTTACTTGATGGCTATTGTCGTAATGGAAGAATGGATGATGCTCTGAGACTTAAGAATGAGATGCTGAGTTTAGGATTGGGAATGAATATGTTCGTTTTTAATTCTTTGATTAATGGGTATTGTAAGCTTGGTAGACTTCATGAAGCAGAGCAAGTTATAATGAGTATGGTCGAAGGAAACTGTAAGCCCGATGGTTATAGCTACAATACATTATTGGATGGATATTGTAAAAGAGGAATGATCAGTAATGCTCTTAAGCTTTGTCATCAAATGACTAGTGATGGTGTATGTCCGACTAATGTAAGTTATAATACTCTTTTAAAAGGTTTATGTCAGCATGGTGATATGGATGATGCTTTGTGCCTTTGGCGGATAATGCTCAAAAGAGGTTTTGTTCCTGATGAGGTTGGATTTAGTACCCTTCTCCACGGTCTTTTCAGAAAGGGAAAGTATAATGAGGCATTGACACTGTGGAAGCATATTCTTGCAAGAGGCTACACAAAAAGTACTATTCTATACAACACAATGCTGAGTGGGCTTTGTAAAATGGAAAAGATGATTGAAGCAGAGCAAGTTCTTGACAAGATGATAGAATTGGGTTGTTCACCAGATGAGGTGACTAACAAAACCTTGATTGATGGCTATTGCAGAAATGGAGATGTTCAAAGAGCCCTTCAAATTAAAGATATCATGGATGGAGAGGGAATTCCGGCTTCCATTGACGTGTATAATTCACTTATCAGTGGATTGTTTCGAGCAGAGAAATCAAATAAAATTTCAGATGTGGTTTCCGAGGTCTATTCAAAAGGATTAAGCCCTAATATAATTACCTTTGGGGCCCTCATCGCTGGTTGGTTCAGAGAAGGAAACCTGAAGAAAGCTTTTGATGCATATTTTGAGATGAGAAGAAAAGGAATTGCCCCAAATGTGCATATATGTAGCACAGTCATCAGTGGATTAAACAGGCTTGGTCTGGTTGATGATGCAAATATGTTACTGCAGAAAATGGTTGATTTAGATGTTGTTCCAAACCTTAAACAGTTCTACAGTTCTTTTAACTTCAACAATATTCAGATCGAAACACAGAAAATTGCAAATTCCCTTGATGAAAATGCTCAAAGATATATCATTCCCAACCACATTCTATATAATGTAGTTATAGCTGGATTATGTAAATGCAGGAAGATGGATGATGCAAGAAAAATTATCAATGATCTGTCCCAAAGAGGCTTCATCCCAGATGAGTTCACATACTCTGCCCTCATCCATGGTGCCTCCATTTCTGGTGCTGTTAATGAAGCTTTTCTCTTACGGGATGAGATGCTGAAGAAGGGTCTTTCTCCAAATATAGTGACATATAATGCTCTTATAGATGGCTTATGTAAATCTGGAAACCTAGACCGTGCACTTGGGCTTTTCCATAAACTTCACTCCAAAGGTTTAGTTCCAAACCTCATCACCTATAACACTTTGATTGATGGATGTTGTAAGAGTGGTAGCACCAAGGAAGCCCATAAAATTATGGGGAGAATGATAAAGGAAGGGATTGCTCCTTCAGTCAGAACATATTCTGCAATTCTCAGTAGTCTTTTACAGAAGGGTAATGTTGAAGAATACTTGAAACTTTTAGATGATATGCGCAAGGAGGGCTTTGAAAATGAATTCCAAAGACATTGTAGACCTTCTGAAGGTGATATAAATTTTCATCATATGCATGGATTGCTGTTTGTTGTACTTTTGATGCCCATTTTCATGTTCATGCTCAATAAGTTCTTTTACGCTGCTAAACTCTGACTCCAATCTTTTTGGTTAGAAGATATTGCATGTGCAGCTGGAGCTCTGAGTGTCTGACCGATTTTATTATATGATGCTGTTCATTCTATTGGTCTCTGTTGAAAGTACAGGTATGTATCATAGGCCTATTATTGAACTTTCACTTAATTTTTGTTACTGAAGCTTAAAACTTAGATATTCCAAACAATTTAGCCACCTTACAAAAATGTAAAAGGTGAGTTTAATCTTAATGTTATTAAGCTTTAGCAATCCTTTATACCAAATATATTGACTGATCCTCAAATTATTTTATCCTCTATGATTCATATAAATTTTAAATGAAAAGGTCATATTATTATTATGTTTAACTATTCAAGCATTATAAGAAGTAAACGATGTCATATTCAATAAAATGTTGATACCTTTTGATATAAATAGTAGTGCTGCATATGATACCTGTATTTGAGAATTGAATGACAGAAGAATTGATGGTGTTGACTGTTACGTAAGAATAGTTGGTCTAGTGCTTGGAATGCTTCCTAACATTATTGACATTGTAAATTTCAAAATCTTATGCATTTTCGAGGGGAAAAGGGCGGTGGCAATCCTGATTTCCAAGTTTGACAACTTTGATTTGGGTTAATTTCATTTTTGATCCTGTATGTAAGGCCTTTTCCATTTTTTGACAACCAAATATATGTTTTCCAATTTTGGTTCTGTATGTTTCAATTTTTTCTAATTTCAGTCCAATTTTCCAATTTTGGTTTTGTATGTTTTAATTTTTTTCAATTTCAGTCCAATTTTGGTCGGAATTCCCAAAATCGTCAATGTCACATGAAATTTCCCAACGGTCATCTAATCAAAATTGGATTGAAATTGAAAAAAAATTGAAACATACTAGACCAAAATTGGAAAACTTCACTGAAATTGGAAAAAATTAAAACATATAGGACCAAAATTGGAAAACGTATACTTGGTTGTCCAAAAATAGAAATGGTTTTACATATAGGACCAAATTTGAAATTATCCCCTTTGATTTTGCTGACTGCGTTATTGGAAGGGTGTGGTTCAGGTTGTTACTTGATATTAACTATCTTTGCATTAATAAAATGATCAAGTTGCTATCTCAATTTTGCAGTTTTCATATCAGGGAGCTACTCATATCACAAAGCTTGGTATAAAGAGTCTTACCATCCAAAATGTGATATCTGGAATCACTTCGTAAGTATCTTTAAATGACCTCTTCATCTGAATGATTAAGTTGCTAGAGAGGGTTATTATCATCTTAAATTTCAATATAACATCTTTAAGAAGCCCCTCTTCCCCAGCCCCACAATCAGATTTCTTTGTATTAAACCCTTGCTTGTAAACCGCTTTTGAATGGATGCGTTGCTGTTTGTTGTACTTTTGATGCTCATTTTCATGTGTATGCTCAATAAGTTCTTTTATGCTGCTAAACTCTTCAAATGACTCCAATCTTTTTGTTTAGAAGATATTGCATGTGCAGCTGAAGCTCTGAGTGTTTGACCGATATTAACAGATGATGCTGTTTATTCTGTCGGTCTCTGTTGAAAGTAGAAGAACGTATCATAAGCCTGGTATCGACCTCTCACTTAATTCTTGTTACTGAAGCTTAAAACTTAGAGAGCTTTTGTAATTAATTTTATCGCATGCTACATTTATTTGGATGTATTCAACCCACAATATCAAAGTCTATGTTCAATTGGGATTCATCTTTTAAATATCTATCTCATATTACCGGATCTTTTAGATTTGTCAGCTGGGAGTAAAAGCTGAACAAATTGCTATATATTTAATTGATTATCTTGTGACTTTTTTTTTGTCTTGGTTTTATTGTACTAGTTGAACTAGTATTATGGCGAATTTGACTTACCATTTCCTGCCTCCAGGAACGCTGCATTGGACCCAACATCCATTGTCTTTGAGGAGATCGTGAGTGTAGAACAATGGGTCATCCCAAACTTATTTGGTTTCTACTTCTACATCATAATGTGCTTATGCTTATGTAAGGCAGCAGTACTCTTGTTTATTGCTTCTTTACATCTTCATGTACTGTAGCTTTTATATTAGTAGGGATCCTTACCTAATCTCTCATCTCCTCGACTATTTTCAAAGAAAAAAATTATTGAATTGAGTATTCAAAGCATTCCTGTGTTGTCTTTCCTTTCCCAGTATTTGCCTTTTCTCTCTGTGTTTTCATGTTTTCCTGACCACTGAGTAAAATTCTTGTTAGTGTGGATGAGAGAGAGAAAGAGAGAGAGAGAGAGAGAGAGAGAGAGAGAGAGAGAGAGAGAGAGAGAGAGAGAGAGAGAGAGAGTGATTCAAAAGCTAACCCTAAATAATCTCTTTTATTTATAGATAAAAAAATTGTGGATATATTTAACAGAGAGTTCTCAAGCACTCTGATTATGAGTATGCTCTGCTACATCACCTATTCATTTGATAACGAGTATGATGAAGTAGTTATATCTGAAAAAAAGTCTGTTTGTTGATGCTAAACTTTGTATGGTGTTTAGATGTCCAACTCCTACTTGACTATGGAACAACTGACCTTTCACTGTACTCCTTTTGGTAGTTATTGGCAACTACATTTGAAGAATCCAAATCTTCCAGCACTACATCCCTTCCCTGGTAGATATCGTGATGGGCTCGGCTGCTACTTATATAGAATCTAAGTGTTCAAGAATTTCATCTTTGATGAACCCAATATACCAAACAAGTCTATTCACTAAATAAGTAAAGGTATGTACTTTCTCTTTAGATGAATTGTTTTTTAGCTCAGACATGACAAAATATTTGAGGATATATTTAGTAGAGTGCTTCAGTACTCGCATTGTATATATATGCTTTAGTTCAAGTGCTTATGCTAATTCTAAACTGAAATATTATGTGGTATTCAGGCTACTATTTGACTATAGAACAACTGCCCTGTCACTGGAATCCGTTTGGCAGTTATCTAGCGGAGTTTCATTAGTAAATAAGAAGAGTCCTTATTTTACAGCAATCAAACCCTTCCCCAGTAATAAATAATGCAGATGGATTTAGCAACTACATTTAAAGAGTCCAAGTGTTCTAGATTCCCAAGTATGATAATCCCAATATAATACAAGTCTATTGGTACTTGGATGAAGCATGTGTTTGTCTCTGACTCACTCTTTATACAAAAACCCACTTCCCAAAATCTACCGATTTGCCACCAGATCCTAGTTTATTTTTTTTGGTCATGTGCAACCTTTTTGTTTTTGTCACAAAAGATAATGTTTCCATTTTCATTTTCTTGGAAATGCTGTTGATTAAATTGCTCGTGTAGCTAAAATAAGATTTGGGTCATGATTAGAAATACGGCATCATATAGTTGGTAACTCCTGCAGTTACTTTGTCAACAGGGAAGTTCATACTTTCATTAAGCTCGTACACACAGTTAGTGGGATAATGCAATGACAATTGATTCAAAAAAGCAATGAAATAATCCACAAATAGTTATACATGTATCTGCTGATATAGATGTATTTTAAGGAAGTTTGTTCAAAAAAGATTTTTTTGGATTTGTCGCCTTTTTCCTGTATATATGCATTCTTATTGTTTCAATTGGCTATTGAATTCTACAACAAGCATCTTCAATCTAATCGGCATACTCTGAGTATGAAAAATCTGAGCTTCCTCAGTGATAGTTTCCTTCAATGTGTCTTATTTTTTATTTGTTTATCTAAATTTGGCAAAACTTCTTGCTTCATGGAGCTTTAATTTTACTGATGTAACAATAAGTTTGTTCAATATTTTGAGTTATTTATGGTGTTGTCCCACTTGTTATTGAACACCAACAAATAAAATGTTTTATTTTTCACTCTTATTTTGCAGATTCTTGTGATTAATGAAGAGGAAAAGAATACTTGCTGAGAGGAACTATCTTTCTTCATTTCTATGCAAAAGGACCAACTGCAGCTGTGTAAAAATTAGTAGACATTGATAATCTGTCACCGGAAAATGGAAGGTGATTCGAAAATTATGTTCACCAATATTAGAACAACATGGTACTGTAAATTGTCTTTTTAAAGGTTCTTGGTTTATTTTGTTAAATTTGAAAAATCATATTAAAATTGTGATTTTATTAGATTTTGTAGGGTTTTTTTTTCATTTTCAATTATGCTTTTATTTGGACGAATTGGTCATTTAAGACTTCCCCCAAATTGGAGGGTACAATTCGTTATTTATTACATTTTAGGATGGAAGGTACACAAGTTGTAGATTATATTTTAGGGTGAGACCAAGGACAAAAATATCGGTATCGGTGGAAATATTGGTACCTTAATTTTACAGAAATATCGATTTCGGTGGAAATATCGGACTTTTTTTTTTTTTTAAATATGGAAACTTTGTGAAAAATTTGGAAAATATATCTAGTAGTTTACAAATATTATAACTAACATTAATACATATATTAAACTTAAAACTACAAATAAAATGATAAATTTACAATAAATATAAAGATACACTCATAATTCTTTTATTAAATTTCAAAAAAATTAACTAAACTTAATTAAATTATGAGAGAAACCTAAATACTAGTGTACTAATTTATTGTAAATAATTTAATTAAATTTGTATACAGTAATTGTTTACTCCACTCATAGATAAAAATATAGATATATAAAAATTAAAGAGATGGATAAATAACTCAATTTTAAACGATATCCTTTAAATACACCATAAAAAAACAGGAAAAAAGAAAAAGCAAAACAAGAAAAAAGGAAAAGAAAAAAGAAAAAAAAAAAGGAAATCAACGTGAACAGTATCAATCAATGTGATCAGTATCAGGCGCGTGTCTTGCACGCTCTGAAAATATCGCGATATTTTCGTTAAAACAATATATTCGCGATATATCGAGAAATATCGCGATATTTTGGTCGAATTTTTTTTACACCCTTATTTTATATCGACCCCTTCATTTTCGCGATATTTTGGTCCTTGGGTGAGACTAAACTCACCCACCTTTTTCTAAGCACACCCTAATTAAAAATATTTAAATTAAAAAAAATTACCCTTTAAGCAAAAAACAAAAACAAAAACAAAAATATGAAACCCTAATCTCTCTCTTCTTCCTCTATTTCTCTATTTTTCATCTTCCTTACTTTTTAATGTTAAATATTTTAATTTCTTAAGGAATGTATTGCTAATATAATGATGAACATTTCACAAATTTGTTAAATGTATGAAAATCGTGTGAAAATCGTATGAAAAAACACAAAAGAAAAAAAATTAAATCTAAGCAGTTTCGTTCGATCCTAATTGGCCGAACACATAGAGTAGTGTTCAACCACATTGGCCGAACATATAGAAGCACGTTCGGCCATTATAACTGAACAAACTAGTAGAGCAAACCTAAAGGGTAAAATTGGTATTATTTATTTTTTTTTGATTTTTTTAATTGAAAATGATAGGAATTGGGGTGTGTTTAGAAAACGTTGGGTGCCTTTAGTCCCACCCTATATTTTATCCTCTGAGTCAATATAATAATAAACATTATGTATATATTGTTTCGGAATACACGATGAAATATTATTTGAAACGATCTTGATCGATGACGTAACATGTTAATCATTTATGATATGATTGGTATGTTTGAATGGACTTTAGGATGAATGAGATGAAAAAAAAAAAAGTACCAACCGTGAGTGCTCGTTAGATATCCAATATAATACCATGAGCTTAGATTCTAAGTACATATTCTCATGTGCTAGTCAATGATTAATTATTAACAGGCTAACAGCATTTAGAGAGACTAATTAACTCTTTTTTTTTTTTCCTGAGTTATTAATATATCTTTCTTCTTTCATAAGAAACATAATTTAACTCATTGCAGTCCAATTATAAATTGAATAATTGAGAGGGCCGACAACCTTCCCTAACTCTTAAAGTCAGTTATAGGAATCATTGACATTAATGAAGTCAAAAAGAGTATCTCTAAATAAAGACTTTTTTGCGAGACAGATTTCATGGATTAAGATTCAATAGAATGATAATTTATATAGAAGATTCAAATATGAATGATCAATCTGTTTTAACATAATAATAAATGGGTGAATAAAAACATCTCATCTTTTGCTAAGCACACTATAATTTAAAAATATATCATTTTAAAAAATTATAAAATTATAAAAGCAATTTTATTTAGGAAAATTAAAATTTTGAAATCATAGCCTCTCTCCCCTCCCTCATTCTCTCTCTCTCTCTCGTTTTTTTTTCTTTGATTTTTTTCTATCAATTTCTTGAAGAATCAGACACAACATAATGACGAACATTTCATGAATTGGTTAAATGTATGAAAATCGTATGAATAACATACGAAAAAACGTAAAAATAGATCAAATCCAACTAGCTCCGTGCGATCATGGTTAACCAAACACAAACACAAAAAAAATTCAATCATTAGGTGCCGA
The DNA here is from genome assembly GCA_946896805.1 of Scutellaria galericulata. Classification (NCBI taxonomy): domain Eukaryota; kingdom Viridiplantae; phylum Streptophyta; class Magnoliopsida; order Lamiales; family Lamiaceae; genus Scutellaria; species Scutellaria galericulata. The sequence continues at coordinate 15,076,229 of OX335793.1, forward strand.
ACACGTAGAAGTACTTTGGGCCACCAAATGCTAAACATGTTATAGTATGTTCGATGTCTTGTGACTGAACATATTTCTTTGTGTTCAGCTGAACAGGAGCAAATAGAATTAGTCGGGTTTGATCGATCTTTTATGTTTTTTCGTATGATTTTGACACAATTTTCACACATTTAACTAATCTGTAAAGTATACATCATTATGTTTACATTTGATTCCTCAAGAAATTCATTAAAAAAAAAAAAACTCAAAGAAACAAGAAAGATGAAAAAGAGAGCACAAAAACTTCTACACACCTGGCGCATGGATCTATGACCCACACAAATTCATTCCTAGGTATTGTATCTTTATGTTGTGTTAGTCATACATTTATATTATGTTAGTCATACTTTTAGGGTTTTTAACTGTACTTTAACATATTTTTAGACATCTATTAATACCTTTCATACCTTTTAGTTATATTAGTCATTCCTTTTAGTTATGTTAGTTGTACCTTTATATATTATATAAATGTATGATTATGTTGATGTAAAGGTATAAATAATATCACATAAAAGTATGAGTAATATCACATTAAGGTAAACATGTACAAATTGTGCTGAAATTAGGGCTTTTTTTGGAGTTAAAGTATTACATAAATGTATGATATTTGTACATAAAGTATAACATAAATGTATGACTAACATAATATAAAGATAAACTATTTTTTTTTAAAGTTAAAATATTACACTAAGGTTATGATATTTGGACATAAAAATATGTCTAATATATAACATAAATGTATTACAAACATAATATAAAGGTCAGGGCAAAAAAAAAATACGCTGGTCGGGTCAGATTCGACCCGACCCGAGTACATGGATTTAAGATCCATGCACCTAATGTATAGGAGACTTACCCAAGAAAGAGAGAAGGGATGAGAGATGGTAGGGTTCTATTATTTTCTAAAGGGTACTAAAATTGGTATTTTTAAATTTTTTTTAATTGAAATATATATAAATTGGGATATGCTTAGTAAATGATGGGGTATTTTTAGTTCCATCCAATAATAAAATGAAATAAATTAGATGGAGGTTCTGTCTCACAAAATATGATCCATGAAACAAACTACTAAGTTTCTACAATCTCTAAATAGTTCTATGTATTAAAGTGATTATTCATTACTTCTTTATCTTTAATTAAGACAAAATGTTTAGACAATTAATTGAGGACAATAAGAATTTCAAAGTCTGATGAGACAGAGAAGCAAGAATATGTCCGTGACAAAAGATTTGTACTTTATTTGATCTTAAAAATAATTTAGAAAGTGAAGAAAAACGCATGATGCACAATATGGTTGAAGTCATACTACCACCATTTTGTACCCCTATTTTTCTTTATACAATAGTATATTGATGCAAGTGAGACCTATTAATTTGATAATTGGTAAAGCTAAACTATTAAATATTGAGGAATAAAACTAGAGATAATAAGCTGTAAATGAATAGGTATTAGAGTTGAACCAAAGATAATATACTCATTTTTCAAATGAAGTAAATGTCAACATATTTATTTATTTCCAAAGACTAAATTTGATTAGAGGACGGCTGATCGTGCCGGTATCACATGGATCTTTCTTCGGTTTTCTAGCAACTTATTAGTTTATGATTTTGAGAATACATTATCTAATTAAGTTAATTCATTCATTCATTACTAGTCACCATATAGTTTACAAGAATAAAAATGAAAATTTAATAAACTAAATATTAATAAAAATGAGTAGTTGGCCCAGATACAATTATATATATAATATAATAAAATCACAACTTTGTGCTAAATTGCATTAAAACAAAACTCTCAATATTTTTTGTAAAAAAAAAAAAAAAGACCTTAGACCTGTAGGTAGGTATAATTTTGGCATTGATTTTCCGATTTTTTTCCTTTATAATTAAATTGTCATATAGTCCACAGACATCTCCAACATATAGAAACTGTCCTTGAAATTAACATTTATGAAGGTAATGAAATAATAAGCTCTATGTGGTTTCCCCTCACATTCATTAGATCACAAACATGTGAGTGAATTGACTGCAATGTAAATTTAGTTTTTATGAATTTATCAAATGGTTTTCCAATCATCTTTCAAGTAAGACAATGTGGACATGCAGATACTTAACTTTAGAAAGTGAAGTCAATTTGCTCACCACTTCTACAAACTACACCTTATAAATAATTTAATGAACAAAAATCTCCATAATTTATATTATTGTTCGGCCTCTTTGTTTTTTTTTTTTTCCTCCAGTAAATTGGTGGCTAAATTTTATTGTTATTCAGACTCCTAACTTGCAAAAAAATTGCTGAGGAAAAAATTACGTACATTATCATAAATTATTTTAAATTTTATTTCAATAGTTCATAATTTTTTTTAGATATATATATGTACAAAGAAGAGGAATAGACTAGATGTTTCTCAATTGAATAATCTAGTTTATGTTCAATTTAATTCATGTTTGTTGAGCAAGCACGAGAGAGAAAAAGAGAGAAACATTAATATACACTATTAGCAAGTGGTGCAAATAAAGTATAAGAATGGATTATTAATGGGGTTTATATTGATGATGAAGATGAGGTTGATACATATTTAAGTTCAGAGGGTTTGGCTACTCTTCTGAAATAGATGGAACAATAGGACTCCAAAAAAGTTCTAAAGTGAGAGAACGTGAGACAGATGATTTTGAATTCAGAGATGAGGAAGTGAACGAGAATGAATTTGAATTTGAATCAAATGGCAAACATCTGTGTTAGAAGATTTTGAAAAAGAAGAACAAGTTAACAACATATTGCATAAGTAGAAATGTTGATTGTTATTGTCATCTTTGATGTTTGAATTCTTGAACTAAAACTTTTGATCTTTTTTCACTTCTATTATGCTTATTATTTACTTATTTTGCTGATGTATGGAAGTTTGGAACCATAAATTTGATGTTTGGATATTATATTTTAAACTTTGGTTGTTGTTTGAAACTTTGAAATGATTTTATAAGATTAATATGTTTGTTTCCATCATTACAAATTCAATAATTTTTTCTCATCGGGACATACATATATAGATACTTAATTAGAGTATGCAATCATGTACCTTTTTTTTTTTTTTTTTTTTGGTTTTTCTTGTTACAAATCATTTAATGAATCATCTAGTGTTTAATTTCTTATAAAGTAAACTTCAACACATAGTATTAATACAATTTTGCATTTTCGGCTGCATTTTGTTATTTTAATTACAACATATAATTTTATTATTCATATTAGGCTCCATAAAAAATCATATATCAAGATTCAATATCAAAATTCTATACAAGACAATAACAATGATAAAATTACAATAATAATTTGACATCAATAATAGAAGAGGTGTTCCCAATTCTATAACAAACATTAATTATATATTTTCCTCGAATCTCGATCGACTATATATCAGAGGAATTTTCCCAAGTTCTCCCCAACTCCAGACCACACAATCCTTATAATAATTCTATATATATCAAAGAAAGTTCCATTGATCTACTTAAGCAAACACAATTCTTTAATTTAGGAGCATTAAAGCACGGGAAAAATTAGGAAATTTAGAAAATTATATAAAGTTTAAGTCTTTTTATACATATATATATATATATATATATATATATATATATATATATATATATATATATATATATAAAAGAGCATCTCCAGCACTACTGTAAAAATATTCGAATTTGATGTTTTCTATCGCAATAATGTAAAAGGTTGCACTAGCAACTCTCAATTATCATCTAGTAGGTGAACGCAGACTTAAAATATAAGGTTTTTTTTTTTCTTTTTTTTTCTTTTTATTTATTTTCTTTTTTTTCTTTTTGTTATTTCTTTTATTATAATAAGAAAAAAAATATTATGGAATATTTTTTTATTAAAAAATAATATAGACTATTGAAAATGAATGATAGTTTTTACATTAAAATAATATAAAATTATGAAAAATATTGTGCACCAATGAAGATGCCCTTCACTCCTGGTGACTAAGTCTTCAAATCAAAACGTTGAAAAACTAATGTCGTCGATAGTTTATAAGGTTTCATGTGTTAAGTATAAATTATTAGTACATCGTAGACATTGAATCTTGATATTTTCGCAATTAACGCAAATAAATTAAGAATTTTAATATAAAAATTATTAAAGAAATGAACCGACAGTGTGTAAACCTTAGAAAAACAATTTAATATATAAATTCTTAAGTAAATATTATCATGTGCTAATCAATATTTAATGGCAATTAGGGAGACAATTTAATTGTTTCTGGAAACATCATTTGACTTAATGAAGTCAGTTTAATACTCCTGAGAGAGTCCAAAATTCCTTTTTTTCTTTCTTTTTTCCTTTTTAACTCTAATAAATAATTATTAGTGTTAATCTTATATCTCTCTCTTAATTAATTAAAACGAAATCTTTTGGTTTTGATGTGGGCAATAAAAAAATTAAACGTTAGACAAACAAAGAAGCAAGAATAGCACCGTGACGAAAGACACGATCTACATGATCTATATAAGTACAAACGCGTCTATTGGAGATTTTGCATATATATATATATATATATATATATATATATATATATATATATATATATATATATATATATATATATATATATTAATTGGTCTTAAAAATAATTTATAAAGTGAACCAAAATGCATGCACAATATGGATGAAGTCATGCCACCATTATTTTGTGTGCCCGACCCGACCAAACTTCAACACGTCTAACATGTTAAAGTTTATGTCAAACTAATAAAGATAGAATTTGATTTTTGAAAGGTGTTAGAATTATAATTTAGAGATATTAATTGAATGACTAAAAGATATTAGTTAATGATTAAAGTATATATATCGTAAAATCTTTTTGTTGTTTTCATACTTCTCCTTTGTTCTTCTTCATCATGATCTGTTTTCCTTGTACGTCTTATATATTCTTCATCTTCTTCATCCCTTAGCTTCTTCGTAGATTTAGATGATTAATTTTAAAACCTAATTTCGTTATTGAAATTATTTTGTTATAAGATTTTAAAATATTGAAAATCAATTAGTTTCAACAATATGAAATCATCTGCAAGTTAAAGTTTATTTCAACAATTTTCAGGTTTAATTGGCAAAGTTTAATTCTTTTCTCAGATTTCAAGATTTGGTTTCGTGATTTGTGTTGGTTTTAATAGTTTTAATTAGCACTTATAATAATGCATACATGAAAGTAATGATCAATTCATGTATTATTGAGTTGAAAAATACACTTAAACAGTCATGTAATTTTATTTGTAAACATCGAGGGTTTATACTTTTATTTACCTTCAAATAAAGTCAATAAACCTTATCTATACAAATTATGTCAGCGTGCTCTTATTTGAATTCCCTTTTTTTGTCTTACTTTTCATTTGGGGCAAAAACTCCTGTGAAATTGGTGCACGGATCTAGGATCCGTGCAATTCGGATCGGCCCGACCCGGTACAGTATTCCACTTGCCGGCACGGCTATCCAAGCACCGACACGCGCCCCCACGCGCCAGGAAGAGGGTGCAACATATTTAGTGTAGTTTCTGCAGTTTTCTGGAAAATATGTGTACCTTTTAGTTATGACTTTCATACATTTATGTTAAGAGTTTCATACATTTATGCTATGATCTTCATACCTTTACACTTTCTGTCAAATTTTCATACCCTTTTAGCTATGCTATTTATACTTTTTAGTTATGCGTATCAAACCTTTAAGTTAAGCGTATTAGACCTTTTAGTTATGGTAATATTACCTTTATGTTATATTTTAGTAAATAAGGTAAAACTTTTACATGATACAACTAATATCTTTATGTAATACAATTGATATCTTTATGTAGTATAACTAATATATTCCAATAAAAATGGAAATATACAACCATTTTTAATTAAAATAAAATAATGTCTTTATATTAATATAGTAATACTTTTATGTTAAATGATTTATACCTTTATATGATATAAATAATACCTTTTACATTATATTTCAATGAAATAGACAATACCTTTATGAAAATGAAGTAATACTTTTATGTGAAACAACTAATACATTTATTCAATAAAGCTTATACTTTTATGTGATACAATTAATATATTTCAATAAAGTAATAAAATCACTTTCAAAGTAAAGTAAAATAAAACCTTTAAGTAAATACACTAATACCTTTACGTTATGTGGTTAATACATTTACGTAGTGTAGTTAATACCTTTATGTGATACAAGTAATACTCTTACTTCTATTTCAGGTAATACTTTTATGTATTACAAATGTTACCTTTCAATTATATAATGATGACCTTTATATTATAAGTATGATACCTTTATGAGATATATTTTTTACCCTCACTTATTTCAGAAATTGTATCAAACTCATCAACAAATCCATCTTCATCAGTAGAACTCAAGTATTTCATTTGTATTTGAACAATCACCTATCATACAACATTAAGAACACGAAATCTGACGTAATTTCATGTTTTCCAAACTAATAAAGATGGGTTATTTTTTCTCACGATTATTTGAAATTTTTATCTTCATCTTCCATGTTCTTGTCTACAATTCATGGAGAAGAGGCAGAGAGAAATGTGAAGATGGAGAAGAAGAAGAAGAAGGTTTTCGATAAAGGTTTTCAGATTGCATATCGGATTGGAAGTTGAGGGAAGAAGAAGAATTAAGTAGATGATGCAGAATGAGAAGTTTCAGGGGGTTCTTGGCGGTGATGTCGATGTCGGAGGCAGTCTGGGCGCCGAAGGGGAGGCCGTCGACGTGGGGGGTGGTGATGACGTGGAAGGAGATGAGGTGGGGGTGGAGGTTGTGGTGGCCGAGTTGGAGGAGGGCTTTTTGGGGAAGGAAAATGGAGATGGAGTGGCCTCTCAGGGCGAGCTCGTTGGAGAAGAAACAGAGAGAAACGCAATGGAGAAGAAGCAGAGAGAAGAGAGATTATGGTAAAATAAAATAAAAATAAAAACTATATATATATATATATATATATATTATCTGGATCCGGGTCAGGCAACCCAGTTGCACGGATCTAGATCCGTGCAACTGGTGTATAGAAGACTTACTCTTCATTTGGATTTTAACAAATAACACCAAAATATATATATATATATATATATATATATATATATATATATATATATATAGGATATACTCAATATTTATAAGAGTAAATTTGTTTTCAAATTTCGTGATACAGATAAACTCATAAATTATAAATTGATTTGTGAAAATAAGTTTGGGTTGTAGTAATAGGACATCTAACTCACATAATTATATTTTTCTTATATAAATTCATTTATGTCTAATTAATTAATAACAATAAATAATAATACGAATAGTCAATGTTGATTTACTCAATTTATAAGAGTATAACCCTTATAAAGTCGTTTATAGATCTATGTTTGTTAATAGATGGTAGAACTCTAACTCATATTACTATACTATATACATAAAATGATCGTATATAAATTCATTTGTGTTTAATAAATAATAGTTGTAGAGGAATTTATTACAAGTAGAATGTAACCAATGCTAAAAATAAATACATAATTCTCCCAATTGTGACCGACTCTAGTGCAGAGTGATGTAGTCCTCTGACAGACGATGAAGATAAATCTAAGGTGAGATTCTTAATTTCTATAATATCATAAATCCACTCATTCTCATGTGCAGTGTAGTGAATACCAAATTCTATTAATTTTGTCCACTTTCATTAAAATGGGACTTAGGTTGTGGACCATTTGCTACCTTCACTCGTCGCTCACCTTTGTTGACTCAAAGAATTACTCTCTTTTATGGGACCCACGATTTCTGGCCAATTCGGGTCTTGTACACAGCTCCTATCACACTATGGGAGCTCATATATATATTATTTACATATTAATAATTTTCTTTTATATACTAATAATGTGTGTAAATATATATACATATATATATATTAGGTCTAAGCTTGGTGTTTTTAAGCCAAAAGTGTTTTCTTCTGTTGTTAATTTGGATAATACAGAACCATCTTCTGTTTCTCAAGCTTTAATTTCTCCTAAATGGAAACATGCTATGGATTAAGAATATATGATGCATTGATTAGAATGGAACTTTGCGCTTGGTACCTTATGAAGACAATATGAATCATATTACAAGTAAATGGGTATTTAAAATATAAATCTGATGACTCTATGGATAGGTTTAAGGCCAGACTTGCTGCTAGGGTTTTTCAACAAAGAGCTGGTGTTAGATTATTTTTCTACCTATAGTCCTGTTGTTAAGCCGTTGTTACACATGGATGGCCTATTGAACAAGTGGATATTAATAATGTTTTTGTCAAGGGAGATCTTCAAGAGAAGGTTTATATGTTGTAGCCTGAAGGCTATGTTGGAAATTGGTTTGGAAAAATTGGTATTGACCAATTTTTAATCAATTTTTATATGATGTTTCTTTTGTTAAAAATGAAAATAAGTTGCAGATTTAAAATCTAAGTTTCGAGTAGATAAATTTAGAGTGCTTATTTTCTCAAATCCAATTTCGGATTAATGAGAAATTAATGTTTAAAGTTGGCAACTTAAATTAAAAATGTGTGAAGTTGTGAAAATGTGTGAGTTTGAATTGAATTGATGCAACCCAAATTAAATGAATGCATCTAATTCGAATCATTGTGGGACACACTATTTCATTCCAAAAGGTGTCTAATTATGGAAAGATTTTCATTCAAAACAAAATGTGTCTAATTATGAAAAGACATGATTTCAAATTAAAAGGTGTCGCTTATGGAAAAACACTACACCTATTCAACTTCTATAAATAGACTTCACATTCAATCATTTCATTAACTCCACTACAACTTGCATTATTAGCATTCTAGCAATTGTAGTTCTCTCATCTTCTTGTCTCAGAAAGTTCCAACTATCAAAGACAACCGTTTTGGTGCTGCTATGTTTGTATCAATGATCAGTCAATGATCAGCTAACTTCATTCAAGACTCAAGTGTTGATATATATTCAAGACTCATTCTGTAAAGGGTTTTTCTCACTTTAAGATAGATCAACGTGTAGAGAGAGAGAGAGAGAGATTATAGAGAAGTCAGTGAGATCATCACAGTTAATGTGTTCTTGAGAGTTTTGAGAGTTCATCTTGTAATCTGTTTCTCTTGTGATCAATAATATCATCTATCTCTTTTCTTTCCCGTGGATGTAAGCCTTTTACATAGAACAACATAAATGATTGAGTGTTGTTTGTTTTGATTTTGCTTTGTGTTGCAATTTCTTAAGTTGCTTGCAATTCCTGCAAGTTAGAGATTAGTTCATTCAAGGTGTTTGAAGACACTCTCTGATGTGTAGAAAAATATGCATAATTTGATTGGTTTGATCCATAGTTCTAATGCATTTTGTGTGTTTGCACCTGCTATTTTTCTACACATTTCCATTATATGTTCAGAGAACCCCAATCTTCGATTCTTTTGATTCAGGCTACGATTTTGAAGAAAAAAATAGAGAGGAGAAATGAAGACAGATTATTAGAAGTTGTAAGAAGATGGACATTGGGTACAATATCTACACATTGGATGATCCAATGTGTGAGAATTAAGCCCAACGAAAGCCCAAAAGAATGTCATGTTGCTGGAAAGAAGGAGCCCTAGCCCATAACACATATATTTTGTTAGAAGGGCCGCAGACGAAGGAGAGGACGACAGATTGGAGAGCGGCAGAAGAGATTAGAGAGAAATTTCAGAGAAAAATCATGATTGTGAATTTTGTGATGCGTGGCTAATTTCCTTACGCTAGTTCAAAGGGATGTTGAACCTTTATTCTTGATTTAGTCCGAATGATTAGTAACGTTTTCTTAATTTCTATCTCTTGAATGGTTTGTGTTGCTTGGTTAATTGTTTATGATATTGCATGATTTGATTTAGCAGGGCCCGTTAGATTAAATTGTTGTGATATCTATTGCTAGAATATGAACCGTAATTCGTAATTGTTACGAATTTATATTCCTTAGTAGCAAGAAACATTGGAATCGTTAGGGGCAACACATCTCTAGATTATCCAGATCGAGCTTGTGAATTTGGAGTCTAGTTCGTCCTATCGTCTTAGGTTTTAATGTGTTCATCACACTAAATCTAGAGGTCGTACCTATTAGGTTGTCTGATTGAACAGGGTTTATTAAAGAGCTTGTTTTAATAGACTAAACTTAAGAGACGATTCGGGTTAGCAGAGCTTGTTGCTGATCTAGGGACGGGGGTTTGAGAGATAGATTGAGAGAAACGTTATTAATTAATCCACTCGATCAAGAATAGATGGGGATACTGAACTGAGAACTAGTACTTGTTTATTAATTGATTCTTATTCATTTGATTTGTTTTCAGCTTTGATTGTTGGATAATTTCCCAACCAATCCCCCCATTTAGCTTGTTTATTTGTTAAGTAGTTAGCACCAGTGAATTTAATTGATTCCTCCGTTCTCTGTGGGATCGACCCTTATTTGCCACTTCTACAAGTTAGTTGAAGGTAAGAAGGTTTATTTAATTTTGTGTGCCTCGACAGCACGTCCACTCTCCTAAGATTAAGTTTTCTTCCAAAGTTTTTGAGCTACTAGTGTTGATGCTTCAAAGCACCGAGACACATCCATCATAGAGACGATAATTTTTTCATGCAGAACTATTCCTGTTAAGTACTATTATTAACGGGGTGAAAATTCCCCATTCAAATTCGTTCCCCAAGTGGTGAATTAGCATTCTCTTATTGTTAAAATGGGGATGGTAGCAAAAATGGTATTTGATATGAGGATGATATTATCAATACAATCCCCAAAACTGCTCATTGTCACTCTTAATCCGTTGTGATATGTTGTGGAGCATTATGACCTCATTTCATAACAACAAAAGTAAGTCAAAGTGGATGGTGTTTTAATTCACTAATGATATATTTCGCTCTTTTTATATGTAAGTTAAATGTAAAAGTACAAGGCTAGTTATTTAAAGAAATGATTCATGTAAAATGTTGTATCTCGAATCTGAGTTGTCCAAAACTAGATAGGTGGTCGATCAGGAGTGGCTGGCTAGGAGTCGACAAGCCCGTCAAAGCATACGGGGAAGGACCGACTAGACCTGGCTGGCCAGAACCATTTTCTGGAGGGTCGACTCCAAAGAGGGGCAAACCAAAAGTGATTGAGTCAGCCAGGATTCTGATCCATGTCCCTCTTCAGCATATGACTCAAATGTTTCAAAAAGTCTCTATTTCAAGTAGAGTTCTTCAAACTTAAGGCATTCGAAAAAGGAAACAAATGGAAGGTCAAATCAAATCCAATCCAATCTAGACGAGATCAAATCCTATTCAGATAAAATCAAATTCCTAAAATTGTATCTTCCGATATACTTTATTAGATTATGTAATCTAGTTCTTAGCCTAATGTCAATTATCATTCAAATGGATTTGAAATTTATTGTATTAGAGAAATGAGTGACACTCCTGTGCACAAGGTGCAACAATACTGTTATATTATATGAAGTGATACTGTTATATTAATATAACAGTATCACTTCATATAATATAACAATATTACTTCATATAATATAACAGTATCACTCATATAATATAACAGTATTACTTCATATTAACAGTATTACTTCATATAATATAACAGTATTGTTGTGCACAGATTTGGATCCGTGCACCTTGTGCACAAAAGTTTTTGCCTAGAGAAATATAGTAACATTTCTCTCTCAAAAAATCAATAAACTCGTTCTGATTGGCCAAAATCGTCTAATCAGATTTGACCGGACAAGCTTCTACGAGGTCTAATAATTTGTCTTTTACTTGCTTTATAACTCTCTTTTATTTGATATTCATCCGATTTATTTGGTGTTTGACTCAATTCATTACATACGATTTTTACGTCAATTGGGGTGCGGGTCAGATCCGGCTTGGATCCACGTCTAAATTTTTTTTTAATTCATACAGTAACATTTATGTTAAAATAATTTAACTTTTATGTTATATTAGTATAATCTTTATGTACAAATATCATAACATTTATGTGATATTACTTATATTTTTCTATGATTTTTATGTAGTATAGTTATACCTTTATGTTATAAAAGTTTAACTTTTATGTTTTATTAGTATAACTTTTATGTACAAATATCAGAACTTTTATGTAGACATAAATGTTATATATAACATAAATGTTAAATAATTATATCATAAAGGTTTAAAAGGTATTATATGTATGTAATATAATGTAAAAGTTAAAATAACATAACATAAAGATTACGTCAAGATAACATAAAGGTTATGCGAACATAACATAAAAGTTACGTGAACATAAAATAAAGGTTAAGTGCGGAGGATAAGAGTGTGGGTGCAGACATAGGGTGCGTAGGAGTGTGTGAGTATACGTGTGGAGCATGAAAATCACCTTCCAAGTCATATGACCTGGATTGCATGGATCATGACCCGTGCACCTGGTGTACAAAAACAATTGTGAATAAAATTATATATACTCTTTGAACCAAGGTTCTCGATAGGCTTTGGATATTTCTAGCAGTGCATAGTAAAATACTGTAAATTTTGTATCATTTTAATGTTAAAATTGTTCATCTCCAAATATCTGCACTATTTTTTATATCAAAAGATAATATTCTATAATATTTATTATTATAATAATAATAATAATTATTATTATTACTATTTATTATTATTATTAATATTTATTATTATTATTATTATTATTATTATTTTGGTCTTTTATTGTCATAGATTTACTAATATTTATAATTATTAATAATTCATCAATTTTTTATATTTATTATTTTAGAACTTATAAAATATGTAAGATGATTAAATCTTATTATTTTTCAACAATACATTATAAATATCAACATTGATATCCATTATATCAGTTACGATATCTAAATGTCGATATAAAACTTATCGATATCAATATCGATATCCATACTAGTAGGGTTGTTATATGTTATCATTTGAGTTGTGATATCTATATCGATTTATTGACCCAGTTTCGATTCCAAACCTCAACCGTAAATCATATTAATGTTGTTCGGTTTCAGTTTGTATATTTTTCAAATCGAAAACTCATAGTTAAATTGTCGGCTTATCTATTTTAATTTATATTCTTTTATTAATAATACCATTATTCTATTCTTTAATCTTGCATTTTATTGATTTTTTTTAATTTAATTATGTGATATATTAATAATAACATGTATTCTACTCAATATGAATATTTTATTGAACATATTTTGCATAATTTTTTCGAGACCAGTTGTATAAAATAGAGTTAATTAATAAAGTTATCAGATAATGCATGATTATATAAGAAATATTATAAAAAATTAATGACATGCATATTTGATTAAATTGAAATAACTGTGAAAAACTATATATATTATTTGATCATGATTAACTTTTACATCAAATTTGAAATATTCAAATTTTATGGTTGTGCACCATATTTGTAACAAATTTGGTTGAAATTACTTTCAAAATATATATTTATTATGTGTGTGTTCAACATGATTTTCATATTTTCATAAAAATATTAAAATTTATATGTTTCAACGTACGAGATTAATGCTAGTTATATATAAAGTAATTCAGATAAGAAAATTAAATAAAAATAAATTTATTTTAAACTGATTTTTGTTTGTATATTGCCTCTAATGGTGCTCAATCGGTTCGGACCGTCGGTTTCGGTTCTGGATCGGCGGTTCGGTGAACCGGTTGAGTTGGAACCGAAATCGAACCGGCGGACTGTCGGTTTTGGTTCAGGTTTGAAAACCGCCGATTCAACATGAATCGGCGGTTCCAATAGTTTTTTTTTGTTGCACGGTTCAGGCACACGGGGACACGGCCTGGGCCGATTCCGGTTCGGTTGAACCGGTGGTTCGAATGATCTAAGCCGTCCATCATCAACGGTCGTTTAATCATGACCGTCGATTCCATTCAAAATGCAAACAGGCGGTTTAAACAGCCGGTTTGCCCAATGGCTAGTAAATCAGAGCCGTTGATCATCAATGACTCTATCATCTTGTTCGTACACGTGGCACATTATCCTTTTTTTTTAAATTAAAAATAGGCAAACCGCATGTTCGAAATCCTCGGAACCGAAACCGAACCGTGGAACCACGGTTCACGGTTTTGGTTCGAACCGAAATCGGATCAACGGTTCGTTGAACCATTGACCGATGATTCAGAACTAGCCTGGTTCCCGTTTTTCAAACCAGTTGAGCAAGTCCCTCGTTTCAAAATTAAATGCGATTAATATTGACAGTTGATACGACAAAAAAGGTTGTTTCAAAATCTATACATGATAATTGATACGTGCTATAACTACCAATTTGTGTAAAAGATACTGTGGTCGAAAAATGATAGATGAACCAACGTATTTTAATTTCTTTTCTATATTATTAAAAGCTGTTGTAGTGTCATTTTAGCAAAATTTCTAAGACAGTAAGCATGAGTACCTTTGATTTGCAAACAAAGCAAAAGTTGAGTAGTCTTTGACATCAAGAAATTGAAACAGTATAATTCAGAATTTTCTTTTGAAGCAGTAATTTAAAAAAAAAAAACCACAATATTCGGATGTTAAAATCTAAAATCCTTGTTTGTTTTAAAACTCAAATTCAAAATTTCCATCAACCAAAATTCTACATTATAAATTATATAACCAATCGATATGACATATTGACATCTTTATACAATAAAATATATAGGAAAAAAAAGTTTTTGGTCCTCTAACTTTCTCTCATTGGATTTTTCATCATTTATTTTTCACCTTTTGTTTTTTAAATATCTATATTTAAAAATATCCAACTTTTTATCCACTTAACTACTACAATAAGTAAATGTCTTTTATTGAATTAAGTATAATAATATAGTATACTATTGATAAAGAGTGAGTTCGAATAAAATTACTCATAAAAACTTGTCGAATCGTTGAGTGAGTTTTTGAAAAAAATATATATATATAGTTAAAAGGTTAAATTGAAACCTTCATAAACCTTCTGTCAATTTTGTAATTTTACTAAACCTCGAAGTTGATAAATGTAATTCATCTAAAAATAAAATGACATTTTTCATGTTGTAGCACGTAACGTAAGTGAGCAAAAAAGTGAATTTTTCAGATATATGGATTAGAAACAAATGGTGAAAAATACATAATAAAAAATTCCAATAACGCAAAGTTAGAGGACCAAATTTTTTTTTTTTTCAAATACACACAACAGTTATTATCAACAATATATATTTACAATAAATAATAAGAACATCGATCTATTTCATACATGATTTGACATCCATATCATCATCGTAACTTATAAATTTCAAAATAAATATACATTATTCACTATTATATATCTTTATTGCACAATTCAAAATGTGAAAATGCAAATTTTCCAACCCATCTAGCATATGAAGTTTGCTGAAGTATTATTATCAAGGAGTGTAATATGTCCACATATTTACAGAAGTAATATCAATTCAAAGGAAGAGGGCTCAACAACCGACCTTATTTAAGTCAACATTTTTAAGTCCGTGGGTCCATAGTGAAGCCGTGTGTTTTGTCTTTATAGTTGAAATAAATAAATAAATAAATAAATAAAATTGTGGGGTTTATAATTCTAAAGATGGATAACTTTACATGGTACAATTAATCCTCTCCGTACTTCTCCCTCGTACCAACCCCTTTGCCTGCTCGATACTCTTCTTAAATATTTTGATTAATTTTTATATGAGCTTCATTTCATTTTAAATCTAAATAGTTTGCGGGAAATTATATAAGTTTTCGGTATGCAAATTATTTTAATTTAGATATTTTCTCAAAATAGATTTCGAGTAAATCAGAAAAAACACTGCAGACACCAACTCCAAGGATTCACTAAATTGAGGCAAAATCAGGATTTGAGGAAAATAATTCTCTCCAAGGTTGCCTCAAAGTTGGATTTCCTATCTATTTTATTCATTAATACATAATTTAAAATAAAATATATTTTGATTGTTAAATGTAATTTTTATATGAAAATATATTTATTAATTATGAACAAATACAAAATAATGAAATAAATTAATTAGAGATATTTTGGTAATATTCATTTTGGTGTAGAATTTGATGTAGAGTGACTGGAGATTGCTTTATAGTTTGCACCAAATCTTACAATAAATAAGAATTTTGCATGAATTTGAAGTAAAAAGTTGGAGATGGCATTACATACTTGAAATGATAATCCGAAAAGTTGAAACATCAAGACAATTATATCCCTTATTTATTAACTAAATTAGAATAATGTATTTGGCTTTCTCATTTTCATTCTTTCTTTTTATTTATTCCTTTTTTTTATATAACCGACGTTGTAAACATAACCATATGCATTAATGAAATTATTTTTAATTGCACTTTTGACCCTACTTATGCTAAATTCCACTTAAAATCTTAATCAATCTTCCCTCGTGTTTCTACTACTAGAAGTTGACTATGGAAATTTATACAGCATTCCCTTAAATGTTCGAGTACCAGTTTTTCCTCTATTTCAAAATAAATATCATTTAAAAAAATGTTTATTTCAAAATAAATGTCATGTAGAATTTCAAGAAACATTTATTTATATTTTATAGTCCTCGTTTGCTATTCTCAATGTAATGAGATGCAAAATGATTACTCAAAATTTAATTATAATAATTGTACTTAAATTAAGATACATCAATAAATTTCACACTACATTTATTTTTTAATGGATTCCCTTCCCGCCATATGGCTTTGCTATGTTGTTCAATCCTGTAATCTATACAAAATCAAGGGTAGAAAAATTTCTCAACTATTTTTCCATTTGCAATCTATATATAAAGATTGGATTTTCTCTATTATAAATGTTGATTCAACACTTATGATATCCATTAATATTCATACAATATTAATTTGAAATTAGAATAAAAAAAAATATAAGCAATGTATTAAGTAGAGGATCTAGAACAAAATCTTCGATTTCAAAACTGGGCTATTTCATTTTCTATTATAATGTTGAATTAAATTCATAATTTCTTCTTAATAATCATTAGTGAAGTATTTAAGCTAAAAAAATTTAAAAAAAAAAAAAAAAGTGTATCTTTATTTTGGTCCCCCTAGGAATTAGGAGCAGCCCAAAAAAAGTAAAAAAAAAATGATTTATCCACTACCATTCCATGCAAAGTTTAGAGATTTTTTCATAAGTCGTACCCCCGACACCATGCACAGAAGTTGGGCACCCCATGTTTTCACTTTCTTCCATCATTATTACCAACTCTCTCTCTAATCATATTCTAAATCAGAATGCTGGGCGGGCCCCACCTTTTCATAAAATTTAAATTCTATCTTCGATTTAATGAAATATATGTAGAAACAAATATGAAACCAAAAAAATTCCATTCCAAAATCTTTGACTACCCCTGCCCACCCACCCATCACCCTCACCCATCCAACTATACAAATTACAATCCCCAAATTTAATTTTTATTTTATATTCTGTAACTTGACACTAAATCCAAACCCCCCAATGAAATAAATCCCACTCCCCTTTCCCCCATTTCCCAATTCCACAACTCATGAAGAGCCCTTCACACCAAAAACTAGTATTCTTCTCTCTTTCTCTCACTATCTTCTCACTCATCACCACCACTTCCTCCCAACAAAATGTCCCAACAATCCCACAACAATTCAGAGAGGCCCCCAAATTCTACAATTCCCCAAAATGCCCCTCAATCGAAGCCTACAACGGCGACGAAAACAACAACGACAACTACAACAACCTATTCATATGCTCCAAGGACGCAGTCCACGTGGCGATGACGTTGGACGGCACCTACCTCCGGGGCTCCACCGCCGCCATCCTCTCCATCCTCCAGCACACCTCCTGCCCCCAGAACGTCTTCTTCCACTTCGTCGCCTCCGCCTCCTCCGGCGACGGCGCGTCGGCCCTACGCGCCACCGTCTCCTCCGCGTTCCCCTACCTGAGCTTCGAGATCTACCCCTTCCGCGACTCGGCCGTGTCGGGGCTGATCTCCACCTCCATCCGCTCCGCCCTCGACTGCCCCCTCAACTACGCCCGGAGCTACCTCGCCGGCCTCCTGCCGCCGTGCGTCCGCCGCGTGGTCTACCTGGACTCCGACCTCGTCCTCGTCGACGACATTGCCAAGCTCGCGTCGATCCCACTCGCCGGCGATAGGGTCCTGGCGGCGCCGGAGTACTGCAACGCCAACTTCACGTCCTACTTCACGCCGACATTCTGGTCCAACCCTTCCCTCTCCCTCACTTTCGCCGACCGGACGGCCTGCTACTTCAACACCGGAGTCATGGTCATCGATCTGGACCGGTGGCGGGCCGGTGACTACACCAGGAAAATCGAGGAGTGGATGGAGTTGCAGAAGAGAATGAGGATCTACGAACTGGGGTCGTTGCCGCCGTTCCTGCTGGTGTTCGCCGGAAACATAGAGCCGGTGGATCACCGGTGGAACCAGCATGGGCTCGGCGGCGATAATTTCAGAGGGCTGTGCAGGGATTTGCATCCAGGGCCGGTGAGCTTGCTCCATTGGAGTGGCAAAGGGAAGCCATGGGTCAGGCTCGATTCCAGCAGGCCCTGCCCATTGGACGCGCTTTGGGCGCCTTATGATCTTTTGAAACCTCCATATTCATTCGATTCTTGAAATTAACAAAAATAATTAAAAACAAATTAAAATTTTACATGGTTGATCATGGAAGTGTACAGAAAGAGATGAGTGTGCTGTGCATGTGGGAAAATGCAGAGTCAGAGATTTTTATTTACTTGCGGAAATTAACAATTTATGTATATGAATATCACCTCTTTGTAATAACAACATTTTTCTCAAATTCATCAAAATAATTTCTCCAATTCATTGTGTAATCACATCTTCTCTATTGTTTTTGGCTCCAATACAACGAGAATTTGCAGTTTGGTTAATTTATTTCGTTCCAGTAGTTTAAATTACCCAAAATGTAATTAAGCTTATAAATTTTACTACACTTATAATTTTTTTTAGAAGAAAGCAGTGAATTAATAATTTTATAGTATAATCAAATAGTGTTGTTGATTTCTGTGAATTTTTTTTTAAATTTAATTTCAACCTTACGTCTCATTGATTTTGAGATCGAATTCACAAATATTACTATGGATTTGAACTCACATTAGTATCCAACATGATTTGCACTTCTTTTTTTTTTTTCTTAATATATAATTCAATTTCAAATTTATGTGTAACTAAGTTAAAAATAGCAACACAAATACTCTTATATAAATCATCAGATATATCTGAATGACTCGATTTCTTAGTTATAAACTCAATGAAGAACTTTACTTAAGTAGTAAGGATAGAGATGGCATTGATCCTACTTGGCTTTAATCAAGAAATGATTTGAACTTACACTACATGGCTTTAATTTCTTTTTTCAAAGTCATAAAGTAGAGAGCATAGATTGAGTTAAAAATATATCATAATGCTTTCTCTTTTTAATTACTTTTGTGATTGAATATTTTTAAATTTTTCTAGGAGGAAATAAAGATGAAAGAGGGCTGGCGCACCAAGTCTAGTACAACCTGTCTTCCTAATAATGACTAACATGGAACAACCATCTTTGGTTGCTATATCTAGTTTAAAATTCAATATATTATAATCATTATCATTAATCTTTCAAGTGTTCCACTACACAAAAACTAGCAACATTTTTTAGTGTATTTTGACTTTTGCTCAATTTTTTATTTCATTTTGGCTTTTGTTCATTGACGTGATGACTTTACTTATATAAGCATTTATTATAATATTTTGTACAACATATAGATTCTAAGTGTGTTAAAATGTCAATTTCGAAGCTTGGAAAGTGTTGCCCCCCTTTCAATATTGATAATGCAAGTTTATAAATTGTTATATATATATATATATTATAATCCGGTTTGGGTCTAAATCATCAAATGGTGTTTTTCTCCAGGTGGTCACATCCTAATGAAGATATATATATATATATATATATATATATATATATATATATATATATATATATATATATATATTGTCTAGACTTGGAAGATATTTAAACAATCAACAATTTTCCATTAATCAAAGTCACATTAGCCCATCAAATATGTTTCAATCCCCGCAATTACGTACCCATTTTTAATATTAGGAAAATGCCAAAACATCCTGCCAAACATTGATTGTATTTTGGTTTTAGAACCACATAGTTGATCCGTGGTGTGTCATATATTCAATTCAATCACAATAGTTTCACTTCCATAAAGATATTATAATAGCGACTTTGAGTCCGACTCTAAAGTTATACCCATTTCAATTTCTGCAGATGACTGCGCTTCGTTTGATCATCAACTGCCAAATATGCATTTGCAAGCTGTTCCATATCAATAAGCAATTTAAAGGGGATAATATTTAGGATCATAAATTGATACGTAGATAGCATGTTTTATATCATCCGCATACCAGCACATTACTAGAAGCCAGCATGGATCTTTTAGTTTATTTCCCATAAGACATCGAAATACAGTCTTCAATTTAAATAAAAATTAAAAAAAAATTAAAAAGTTAAAAAGGAAAACCCTAAGATTATATATAGATCCATTCTTGTATCATATGACAGGACAACTATAGGTCTTTTTCTCCCTTTTTAATTACAATAATAATTGAGTATGATTTTTATAGGATCGTTTTACCGATTTAATTTTGTAAGATGAGTCAATCCATAACTTACAATTAAAAATTCATATATATAATTTTTTGAAATGAATTTGATTTGTTGGTAACGAATATGTGTCATAGATTCATAATATATGTAGAACTGTTTCATAGGTGCTTAATTTGTTTATATACTAATTGTATGATATATCACAGAATAATATCTTGTATTTTGTGATAGAAGTTTAATCTTATAATTAGGGGACATACAATACTTGGACCAAAAGCATGCCCAACATTTTGTTTCTGGTGAGCCGAACATGTACCTACGCTTTGACAATTTTGATTAATATGACAATATTATATCTAAATTATTATTAATTAAGGAATTAATACTACATATTTATGTGGAGCATTTTGTTACCGACTCATCACTAGTATATTATGTCATACAATAATAGACTACTTTTCTTTAATTTCAAAGCATAATAATTACATAACTAAATAATCAATTAAAATTTACAATAATCATAAAACGACAGTAATTTAACACATTAACAATCAACATTAACAGTTGCACTTAAGGCTTAACAATCAACATTAACAGTTAAAATTTATATCATTTACGTTGTCGATTGTTCTTCCAATACGTTAAATTCAACAACTTGCTTATCATAAACGTATCAATTTATCAGTATTTTAAGTTAAATTTCAACAAATAAAAATGTCTGTTATCGTATTTCTCAATATCTTAAATTAAAATTCAAACACTTTGATATAATTTACATTGATTTTTTCGTCTTTTTATTGAACCAATATTTATATATATAAAATTTGATACTCAAATTTTACATCAACGCCAATATTTTCAACCTAGCTTGGATACAGTGGAGTGAGGTTTGAAATAGTGTTTAAGGAGATCTCATGTGTCGGTGGGAGAATAAATAAATAAATAAAAACAGATTAATAATGAAGTCAACATCTGTCGTTAACACAGCACTTCTTATTTTCAAACAGGCTGAAGCTGACGCCACCCATTACTTTTTACAATCATACTTTTGTAATTGTAGGGGACCAACATTTTCCTTTTTTTTTTTTTTTTTTTCTAGACTTCAACAAATGTTTTGGTAAATATGCTCAATTTTTTCCAATATATTTTTATTCCCCTAAAATATCAATTATTTTTACAGACTACAATCAAAAATAAAATTGAAAATATATTTTACAATTAAAAGTGTTACTCGCTAATCATAAAAAAAAGGAGTATTCAACACTAAAAATTAAATAATTATTTTCTTAAATGATTGTGCAAAAGTTGACTTATTTAGTTATTTTTAAGATATTTATCAAATATTGTCATATACTGGAATGATAAATTTATATATACATAAATAACACTCTCGTGAGATCATCTCAGATGATCTCATATAGATTTATTTTCATGAATTAACTAGTTATCCACGGCCATAACCCACAAAAAAATATATTATCTTAGTGAAAATGCTTACAGTAAAATTTTGTTTTACAGAATATGTTCATGAGACTTGCTCATGTAAATTTGTAGATACATATAAATATATTTCTAAATATTGATCGGACAATTATGTGAAAAAACACAATAATAATAATAATTTGGTTTAGCTCTCATTTCAAGTATTTATATCGGATCAATAAGTGAACCACATTTACCTAACCAACAAAAGGAACATAAGGAAATAAATATTAATACGAAGTCATGCATGTATAGAATCATGATCATAATTATGAGGAAGATGGTGGGTGGTAAATATGTGCTGCCCATACCCTTTTTCAGATATTTGTTAAAGGAATTATTGCCCATACTACAATATATATCCAATTTTAGATGAAGGGATAAAATAATCGGAGCCTCTTTTTGACATGATCTAATCAATTCTTACAACCTCTATTGTGTGCATATATCTTGCATTACTACCCATACCCAATTAATTCTCACATAAAAGGAAAGTGCATGCATGAAAAATGGAACATTTTCAATTCTAGCCATTTCTTACCCATATCATCCTCATATCACTCACTCCCACATCAACAAAATTGATAGTTCTATTTACATCAGTTTGTATCGTTCAAACTTAATTTGCACTGCCATTCCTAGCTCCTATGAAAGGTATAATTGACCAAAATGTGTTAAATTAGAACAAAAAATAGGAAGAGAATGAAATATATATATATATATATATATATATATATATATATATATATATATTATGCAAGGTACTAAATTCTTACTAAAGATTAGGGTTTAGGGTTCCACTAAAGATTTGTTCAAATTGGTGTTCTGAAAGAGATTTGATTAACTTATGTTCCTTTGAACTTGATATTACCTCCCATTTCTTATTTCCATAGTTATGGTAATTGAATAGTATAAAATCATGATATCATAGATCGATAATATTATGCAATAGAAAATATTAGTTAAATCATAGCTGATGAATAACAAAATTGATTGAGCATAATTTGAATTAAAAATTTTTAAGGGTATGTTTGAAAACCATATATAATTATAATAACTCCAAGGCGGCTATATATTTTTATTTTTGACGAGTTCATCCTCTAATGATCTTGATACTCCCAAATTTCGTTGTAAACTATTTTTTAAAGTGATTTTTTTTTTTTTGGATTTTCTTTCATTTGATCAAATTCTTCCATTGAAATGCAACATAGAATTCTCTCTTGCATCAATAAATTGAAAAAATATATATATATCTGAATTGTAATTCATAATACCTAATTCAAGTAAAAGTAGTTAATCGGAATCTATTTTATACTGAACTCAATATATGCTACTCTATTTTATAAACAATTTTTTTTTTTTTTTTTTGTAGTGACATAAATAAAAATTGAAATAATATCAAATTTCTAAAATTAGACAGGGAAGATTTCATGGGCGGCTATAATGACTGGTACGATTTAGTAATTTTATTTTCTCCATCTAAGAGAGAGAAAAGGCTTTATGACGTCATTTTAACGCGTCCTTACAATGACATTACATATCATTTCACGCGCATTTGAAATAAATATAATAAATAAACATATAAAGTGTGCAATATGAATGCTGTAAGATGATTTCCAAATTTAATTTCATAAGATATGTTCATAAGCTATAATTTATAATTCAGAGTTAAATTTTGAAATTGGTTTTGGTTGTAAATGGTAGGTTTTTGTCTCACAGAATTATATTTATAAAAAGGTCTCACATATAATTTTTTGTATAAAATATATGATTAATTACATTAAAAATCATGAATTTATTGTGTAGTTTCAATTGCAACATAAACTTATGATTATAACACTAAAAACGTCAAATTTAACTCTTGTTCGAATGCATTGGAACTCGAAAAGCTCAAACATGTCTCGAATTAAAACAAGTGTTCAATTTGTCATTTTTTGTGTTATAGTTAAAAGTTCATGGCAAATGAAACTAGACTTTACGTTCATGTTCATATTTTTTTAATGTAGTTAACCCTAAAATATACTACCTCCGTCCCGTGATAAGTGTCACATTTACTGTTCGACCCTATTTTTAAGAATTATTGTATTTAAATGTAAGTGGGGGAGAGAGGTAGTGTGATATATATTATTATAATGTAAGTGGGAGGAGAGAGGTAGTGAGATATATTATTATAATGTAAGTGGAAGGAGAGAGGTAGTGGGATATATTATTATAATGTAAATAAAATGAACTTTTTTATGTTCATTTTTAGTAAGTGTATAGTGTGACATTTATTTTGGGACGTTAAAAAATGGAAAGTGTGACACTTATCACGGGACGGAGGGAGTATACGATTTTAAAAATGTTATATTCTTCAATAAAATATATCATAATATAATACTCATTTTTTGAGTGTGGGGTGAGATGTTCGAACTTTTTTTTTTCCCTTATCCTCTAGGGGCTCGTTTGGTTCTCCGAATGGGTTTGTTAGGATTGTTTGATTTGGGATTATTTTACTGTTCACTTGAACTTTTTGAAAAGTTATTTGTTTGTTTGGTTTAAGGGTTTAAGGATGGATTTGAGATTAATATGTTGTTTGGTTTAAAGTATTATGTACATTCAAATAGGATTTCCGGATATATTTTGTTGTTTGCTTTATTGGTTAATATTGATTATGTATTATTTGACCATTATACCCTTCCTATTCAAAACAAAAGTAACAGTGAGAAAGCTTCCTTTGCAAAACAAAATTTCAAGAAATAAATCAAAATCATTAAAACATCCAAATGCAAGTGCAACAACCCATACAATATACGAATGATAATTCAGTGAAACCTCACATGGCACTCAACTCAAACCAAAATCATGAAAGAGTACAAGCTTCAAGATATACAATAAAAAAATCATAATTTAATACCAAATTTCACATAGGTCTGCTGCAAAACAAATTATTTACAATCAAAATACTATAAAACACAAGCAAAGCACAGATTTGAGAACCAATGAATGTATCACAATGATTCTCTTCACCCAAACAAAAATCATAGAATTGAACAGAAAAGGATGCAAGATATCTACTGCCCAAAAGGATCCCTGCCGACATAATTTTCATTTTCAGCTTTCACAGATAAGACAACATAACACCGATCACATTATAATTCTTCATCTATAAAAAAAAAAAAAAAAAAAAAAAAAGAACAATTACAGAATATGCAAACAGAATTGCATCAAATTGAAATTCTAAGTACAAAGGAACTTGAAAAAGAATGGTGCCATAAACACTAGAAACTTCTCCTCCTAAAAAAAACCGGTTCAAAGCCTCAAAAAGATTCCCATCTTTTTTCTCTCTGTCACTCAGAATTCTTTCAACCATTAAAAACAAAAACCCTAAAAAATTACACAAAATATAATCCGAAATACGTATAAATAATTCAACATTAATTGGAATAAATTACAGAAAAGAGAAGAAGAAGAAGAGGAGGAGGAGACCGTGGGACGAGGGAAGGAAGCCATGGCCTTGGGCGCAGCTCTAAAGAGGATCATCTGCATCTTGGAGTAGGATTAGGGTTCTTCAAAGTCGAAATCCCCAATTTGAAAGGCTTAATTGCAGATTTGAAATTTGTTTGATGATATGGGGTGTTTTTGTCTTTTACACGTGAACAGTGGGGGCAATTTTGGAAGTTCACAAATAATTACTGTTGGGCTCCATTTATGGGTTTAGAAACCCACCTTTTTTTCCGTCTTCAAATCCACCATCCAAGCCCATGTAGTTTAGGTTAAAAAATTTAATTTTCCGGGCCTTGATTTAAAACCTGGCTTGAGTCCATCAAACCAAACATTGGTTTGGGCTGGTTAAAAATGCCAAACCAGCCCAAACACATAAACCAAACGAGCCCTAGGAGAATAAGTATAAACCGTTTCAATAATTATTCTGATTAAGGAATAAACTATTAGTATATTTTTAAATAATTTGAAGAAAAAAGGACATAGGTGCAGAAAATTGTTCGAATGGCCTGTTTGGTCAATTCCAGTGATGAAGATGCATGTCTGGAAGATCTTAATATCCACTAAACATGTCATGTGGTCCCAATTCATAATTATTTCAAACTTGTCCAAACAGTTGGAACCATCAGTTTCGGTTCAAATCAATGATTTAGAAATTGTGAAATTAGGAATTGAAATTGAACCATCTTGTGCACTGTTTTGGTTATCGTTTGCAACCAAAAGTTACAGTTTAAAGAATTGTGTTTTTTTTTTAAACTAAATTTTAATTTATATCCTATAAATTATGATATACTGAATAATAATTTGTTCAAGTTAACAAATTGGAAGAAGAAGAAGAATTTGGGATAATATATTTGATATAAATTAAAAACTAGAATTTAGATTTACAAGCTACAATTGTAGAAATTAAAAATAACACAGTACAACACACGAATTGCAACAAACTACAAATCTAAAAAGTTATCACTTACAAAGTTACAATACGAATAGCAAATTGGTATATATATCTGTATGTGTGTGTGTATATATGGGTGCGGCTATCCGCACCCCAAAACTTACTAAACACACCCCATTTCTATACAAATGAAAAATATAAAAACACTAGGAATATAAAAACACCCCATTTGTAGATTTGTAGTGATAACCAAAGAATTGAAATTCTTGGATCTGTTAAATCAGAAAATGGTAATCTTGTTGAGAATGTTGTTTATTCTCTTGTTACTACTTTAATTGAACATTTCACAGGTAGATATACTGATAATAGTGATACTATTAGAACACTTCTCAGTAATCATAGGTGTAAAACCTTAACTGAATTTAGATGGTATAAAGATACTTTCTTATCTAGAATTTTTGAATTACCAGAATGTAGTTCTGCACATTGGAAAGCTAAGTTTATAGACGGTCTTCCAAGTCTTTTTGCTGAAAGAATTAAAAAAATACTTAAAAAGGATAATATTTCTATTAATTATGAAAACTATACATATGGTAATCTTATTAGTATATGCATTCAAGAAGGATTATCTTTATGTAATGATATAAGGTTAAACCAACAAATAAAAAAGCAAAATCGTCTTGAAAAAAGACAACTTGGTCAATTTTGTGATCAATTTGGTATGGATATACCTAAAGATAAAAAATATTATTCACAAAAAGATAGAAGTTATGATAATAAACAAAAATCCTATCATAGAAAAAGAAAAAGATATAAAGATCAAGATAGACCTAAAGAAAAAGAAAGAAATTCTTTCAAAAAGAATAAATACAAAAGGAGAGATTCTCCTATTATCTGTAGAAAATGTGGTAAACCAGGTCATTATGCTAACCAATGTTGGGCAAAAGAAAAGATTAAAAATCTTGATATTAATGATGAAACAAAAGAAATTATTTATAATATAATTTTTAATAATAATCCAGAAACTGATAATTCTGAAACAGAATATAATAGTCATACTAATTCAGATAAAGATTATTTTCTATCAGATGAAGAATGCAATAATTGTAAACAAGGAATGCCTTGTATAAACCACATAAGTGACACTCATTTTGATGAGAAAATTGATGAAAATATATATGAAAAAGATGAAGAGTTTTATAAACTTATGTCTCAATTTAAAGATTTAAATATAAATACTCTTACTAATAATAATATTCTTGAATTTCTTAAAAGAATAAAAGACTCTAATTTAAGAGATCAAATTATTAATCAAATGGAAGATATTCCATCAACATCTAAAAAAGAAGAAAAGATTATTTCTTCAAACAATGATTACTCTATGGTTGAAGTTAATAGAATTCTTAAAAATAAATATAGTAATCAAAATCCTGTTACTATACAAGATTTACTCATTGAAGTTAATAACCTCAAAAATGATATTAAAATTCTTAAAGATAATAATTATGATTTTCATCATCGTATTTCCAAAATTGAAAAGGAAAATCAATAGAAGAACAAATTGAAGAAATACCTTTTGAAAGAAACCATCTTTCTACTATTACCATGATTATATCTCAAAAATGGTATACAAAAATTACTCTTCTCATAGATAACTCATATAAAAAAGAGTTTATAGCCATGATTGATAGTGGTGCGGATTTAAATGTTATACAAGAAGGACTTATACCTACAAAATACTTTCATAAGACTTCTCATTCTCTTTCACATGCTGGTGGTAAACCACTAAATATAAATTATAAACTTCCTAAAGTTTATATTTGTAAAGATAAGAAATGTATTTCTACTAGTTTTCTTTTGGCTAAAGATATATCTAGTCAATTAATTCTTGGTCTTCCTTTCCTTCACCAAATTTATCCTTTGACTTCTGTCAATACTAAAGGTCTTATAGGTACTTTTGAAGGAAAACCTATACAATTTGATTTCATTACAAAACCTATTCACAGAATTCTTAATGAATTACAAGAACAAATAGATAGAAAAACTTTTCATATAAATTCTTTAAAAGAAGAGATTAATTTTTTATCTATTGATGAAAAACTCAGAAATCCTAAATTACAGGATAAAATTAAAATCATTCATAATAATTTCTCTATAGAAATTTGTAATGATATTCCTAATGCTTTTTGGGAAAGAAAGAAACATATTGTTTCTCTTCCTTATGAAGATGAGTTTAAAGAGGAAAATATTCCTACTAAGGCAAGACCTTGCCAGATGAATTCTGAATATTTAGAGTTATGTAAAAAAGAGGTTCAATCTCTTCTTGATAAAAAGCTTATTGCTCCTTCCCAATCTCCTTGGTCTTGTACAGCCTTCTATGTTAATAAACATTCTGAACAAGAAAGAGGTATACCCAGACTTGTAATAAATTACAAACCTCTTAATAAGGTTTTAAAATGGATTAGACATCCTATTCCAAATAAAAAAGATCTTCTTGATAGATTAGTACATGCTTTAATCTTCTCAAAGTTCGATCTAAAATCAGGATTTTGGCAAATCCAAATTAATAAATCTGATAGATATAAAACTGCTTTTAATGTTCCTATTGGACATTATGAATGGAATGTTATGCCTTTTGGTTTAAAAAACGCTCCTTCTGAATTTCAACAAATTATGAATGATATTTTCACTCCATATAGTGATTTCATAATTGTTTATATTGATGACATTCTTGTTTTTTCTAAAGACATTGAAAGTCATTTTAAACATTTAGAATTATTTAAGAAAATTGTTATACAAAATGGTCTTGTCATTTCAAAACCAAAAATGTTACTTTTTCAAACAAACATTAGATTTCTTGGACATAACATTGAAAAGGGAAATATTATCCCTATACAAAGAAGTATTGAATTTGGGTCAAAATTCCCTGATATTATTAATGATAAAACACAGCTCCAAAGATTTTTAGGTAGCTTAAATTATATTTCTCCTTATATTGAAAATCTTAATAAAGAAACTGCTATTCTTTATGATAGACTTAAGAAAAATCCTTTACCTTGGTCTGATAGACATACTGAAGCAGTTAAAAGGATTAAAGAAAAGGTTAAAAATCTCCCTTGTCTTATGCTTGCAAATCCTCAATGGGAAAAAATTATTGAAACAGATGCCTCTGATATTGGCTTTGGAGGAATTCTTAAACAAATTAATCCTCTCACTAAACAAGAATATCTTGTTAGATTTTATTCTGGAAAATGGAATAATGCACAGAAAAATTATTCTACTGTTGCTAAAGAAATTTTAGCTATTGTTAGATGTGTTCTTAAATTCCAGGATGATTTATATAATCAAAAATTCATCATAAAAACTGATTGCCAATCTGCAAAATTTATGTTTATAAAAGATTTTAAACATGATGTTTCAAAACAAATGTTTGCAAGATGACAAGCTCATTTAGCTCCCTTTGATTTTACAATAATTTATAAAAAAGGAGAAGATAATAATCTTCCAGATTTTTTAACCCGTGAATATCTAACATGTTTGAATTTTCAGGCATGAGTACACCTGGTCGTGGAAACTTTTCCTCTTATAGAGGAAGAGGAGGAAGGGGAAAACCCCCGAATCTTAATTATGGAGGAAGAAGTAATACTTCATATCCTAATGTTGTTATACAACAAGGGAAAAAGAAGCTTATAGCTCAGAACATTGCAAATACTGAAGATTCTCTTCAGATTGAATTTCAAGAGTTTCTTAAACAAAAACAACAGAAAGAGGGACATATCCCAGAAACAAGTTCTCAAAGCTCATATGCTAATATTGCAAAAGATGATGATGATTCACATCTTTATATTGAAAATGAAAAAAGAGAAATTATTCTTCTTATAGAAGAGAAAGATTCTCAATGGGCAGAAAATCCATGGAATCTCATGGAAAGGTATTTGAGTCATAACTCAGAACCATACGGTTCATATAAACAAAGAGGATATTATGAAAATCTTCTTATTCATACAAAGAGTGTTGAAATTACTCATTTCTCTTCTGGAAATATCCAGGATAAAGGAAACTATAGTTTCTCAAAAATTGTTATCAAAAAGATCATATCTTTTGAGGAATGGGGAATTTCTCCATTAAATGAAAAAGAAATGTTTTCTCAAAGTCATAATACGACTTTTAAATTCAACTATTATGACTATATAGAAAGTTTTTATAAAACTTTTTATTTTGAGAATAAAAAACAAAAACATACTTGGTTCATAAAAATTTGTGAAAATAATTTCCACAAAACCATTCCTACATGGTTCTTTTCTTGGTGGAGGAATTTTGGACCATCTACAAACATTCTTCCTGAAAAATGGAACAGTCTCATGAATGAATGGGTCAGCGTTTCTCCTATTGTTCAAAACAATTCAAAAAATTATATTGAGGGAAAAACTTCTTGTATGTTCTTTATAGAATTTGGTATTCCTTGGATTTGGAAATGGAAACCAATTTTCGGTTATAACGATTACGGAGCTCCTTGCTTATGGAGAATCAGTCTCTGTAAATTATGGGAAAAGCTCATACGCATCGATCCAGAAAATAATGAAATCTTTGGTTATGAAACCATTGAAAAAATTGAAGAGATGATCAAGATTTATAGAAAAGATCATGAAAAGAAATTAGAAAAGGATGATTCTAGTCCTTTCAAAATTTTCTCTCAGACCCGTCTCATATACTCTTATAAATATTGTAAATCAACATTGATTATTTTTATATTATTATTTGTCACTTATTTATTAAACACAAAATAATTTATATAAGGTTATTTTATAGATATAATTATGTGAGTTGGAGTCCCACTACTAAAATTCAAACTTACTTTCACAAGTCAATCTATAATTTGTGAGTTGACTTCACGAAATTAGATCTATGAACAATTTTACTCTTATAAATATTGAGTAAATCTATATTGATTATTTGTATTTTCATTTATAAAATATAAGTTTCTATATTGTTAACTATTAAAGTTTGGTTTCTATAAAAAAAGACCAAATGAAAGTAATGCAAAAAAATTATAAATATAAATAAAAATTCAAATTCAGTGATCCTTAATTTGTATAAATAAGGTTTAGTGACTTAATTTGAAGGTAAATAAAGGAATAAAAAACCCTCGACGTTTACAAATAAAATTACACGACGGTTTGTTTAAGTGTATTTTTTAACTCAATAATACATGAATATATTAATCATTACTCTCATGCATGCATTATTATAAGTGCTAAAGTAAAACTATTAAAACGGCCAACAAAAATCACGAATACCAAAACTTGAAAACTGAGAAAGGAATTAAAACTTACCAATTACATCTGAAAATTGTTTGAAATAAACTTTAACTTTTGAAGATTAAAATCTAGGATTTCATAAGTAAATAAATATTGATTGTTTAGATAAATTTGAAAAATCCAAAATTGAAAAATTATAATCTGCAGACATAAATAAAATTGAACCAGAAATTGAATCTTTCAATCTCCTAAAACTTTTTTCATTATTAAAAACATAGTTTTACAAGATCATCTTCTAGAACTTATCTATATTACTTTCGTTAATGATATCCGATGGCCCATCAACTTTCCACCATTGATATAGAATCCATCCAATGACCGAACAAGCTCTCCGAACTCGATTTACAACTTATTTAAATATCTATACAATGTTTTGGAAACATGATACATTAATGACTTTCTAATTGTGAATCAAACTCTAATAATTCAAAGAAGTTACATTAAATCATAAATATAGTCAATTAAATGCATAATTCATTAGTCAGAAAAAATACGCAAATCATAAAAATTTTATAATTTAATTATAAACATGATATTGAGTTTTAAAAAAAAGTGGCTTCGTTTTTAGTTTGTTACCACTTCTCAATTATAACAATTACATTTTTAACGGAATGGACTTTTGTTTTGATAACAGTTAAATAATACTTCTTTCATTCCCAAAAAATCTGTATCGGACCGTAACCAAACCGATCTCACAATCGATTAGCAAGCGGTCCAACCGGTATAAAATAAATAAAACTTAGATAAATAAACCTCAAATGAGGCCAAGTTACAAATGTTCAGGCTCAAAATACAAAGCCCATCAAGATTAAGGCCCATAACCGAAGGCCCAGTAGAATTAAAATAAAATAACATTAAGCCCCAAACACATGGCCCAATCCTGAAAAATTAAGGTGCAAACTAATTGGACCATGAATATGAACTAAATACCCAAATCAACAGAAGGTCAACTGAAAGATTTAAAATGAGGCCCAAAAAACAGACCCACAACCGCCATGCAAAATAGAGCTTTCAAAACAGGTTATGTTAGTTGGCCCAAGGATCCATCCCCTATTAACAAAACAGAGGTCCACAGTGGGTCGAGTCTAAGTGGGTTTGGTTCGTGATGGGTCGGGCTTTTATAAGTTTATAAACGTATTCGTAATTCATGTCTGTATATGTTAATTTTGAATATGAGATTTATGAGTTTGGAAGCAAGATTTCCTATTTGTATTTATTCTAACAAATACTTTTGGAGTGTGAACTGATAAATTGTATGAATAAACATATGTCTTGCATATATTTTAACAAATATTCTATCAATTTGTAGTTATTTGTCATTTAAATATTCATATTCAAATTTCTAATTCCTTTTTTTCCCAAATTTTTTTTTATTATACTGCAACATTTAGTAAGCTCTAAATGGTAATAGGAAATTATAAAACAGTGGCTTATGGTATAACTGTAACATAAAGATTACAATGCCCTGAGAATTTTTGCTATTACAAAAAAATTCGTTAAAAATTTAGGTTTTGTGACAGCGTATTGTCATGGTCTAGTGACCGCATACTATCGTAAAAATTGATAATATATAAATATATATATATATATATATATATGTAATAAATTGTCTTAAAAAATAATTTAAAAATAATTAAAGAAGTGTATTTGTCACAACATGATATGCTCGTTAATATATAATTAACGACAACAACATTGGCACAGAAAAAAAGTATTTTTGCGAAGACTTTTCAGATAATAATACATCGATAAAATGTATTTATGACAACTATTAATATTTTTCTGACAATATGTGTTGTGAGTCTTGTGACTAATAAACTGTTATATCGTATACACAACCCAAAGCATTGTTTTTTAAGGAGTTAAATTCAATACAAAATTATAGTTTTTTTTACATGATGTTAAAGCTTACTGTTAAATTGTGTTAGAACATAGAGTTAGTACTTTTTCTTGAAGAACATGCCAAAATTATTAGTGGTTTATCTGTATACTTATGTGTGTGTAAATTATTCAAATATATTCCATAGATATTTGGAAAGTATATGATATTCATATTTGTATTTGCGAAGTATATAATAATGGATAAATTTTATAATAAGACTTAATTATATATTAGTTTTCTATTTCATATTCTTTTCTATTTCAGATTGTTAAAGGTGTTCAATTTAACATTTTTTTTATATTAGTTTATGTTCGTTTGTTAGTCTTAACGAACAAAGTCGAATAAGAAAACTTGTTCGGTTATGTTCATGAATATGTTTGTGAACATATTCATTTAATGTTTGGTTAATATTGGTTTATTATTAATTGATTATTTATTATTAGTTCAACACTTATGTATTTATTTATTTAATATTTATTTATGTTTATTTTGTTTTAAGGGTTAATGTCATTTTTCAACATGTATCATGCATGTTTTTTAATTTTGCATCTTAAACGTTTTTTCTCCGATCACAACATATATATACTACATGTTTTGTTTACTTTTGCAACCTCCGACCAATATTTTCCGACGAGAAAAAGTCCACTTGATTTTCGTGTGCCAATTGAGGATTATTTTCGTCATTTTCTAGGTCAAAAAGTAATTCCCCTCCGAAATCGAATTTAATTCTAATTTTTCCGTCATACAAACGGTTTGAGTAAATGAAGAATAGTGGTGATGGTGAGGTTGAAAGTAAAATAAGATCTCTTACTATTGAAAATAGTTGAAGAATCGAATTTACTCATATCTTAGAAGTGCAAATGATGAAAACAACCCTCAATTAACATGTGAAAATCACGTTTTTTAATTAAAAAAACATGCATAATACAAGATCCGTAGAAATAATTAATTGAAAAAACAAACATAAATAGCTGAATGTTTTTAAGTAAATTTGTGATCACTTTTAGGATTATTATTATTATTATTATTTGAATAAAACTTATGAATAATATATATGAAAATTATTCATGGTGTGTACTACAACCTTTTATTAAACCTATGCTCTTCACAAATATAGTCAAATCTATTATCTTAATTTCATTTATTAATATAAAGTGTTTGAAAGTTTCTTATAAATTTGAATACGCAATTCATAAATATAAATATAAATATGTGAAAATGAGTTTGATTTATAAATAAATAATATTTCTCATAGAATTATATATATATATATATATATATATATATATACATTTTTTTAAATTTTTTTTTTTTTTTGTTAAAACGTCTAATATGATCTTTTGTGATAGAAATATATAGCTATAATTATAAAACTAAAACCATAGAGGATTAAAAGCAATGACATTGATAGGTGCTTGTCATCTTATTAATAAGTTAGGTAATGCACATACATAGGTATTTATTGTTCCCAAAAGTTTAATTTAACCAATAATATTCTCTACTTTCAAAAAAAATTATTACCTTCTATATTTCTAGGAAGTGGTATATTATGCATACATGAATTCCAAACACGTCAAATTAAAATTGTAAACTCAGTAATGAAGTTGAATGAAATTAACATGAAGATTGGGTCTCAATGGTCAAGTCTAACATGTTGCCATTGGGAAAAGAATATTAATTGCTTCAACTTTATTCTACATCACATACTTTGAAAACTTCATCCCTATTTCTAAGTCAAAAAAGTCATCCTAAGCATATATCAAGATGATTGGATCTAGAAACTTTTTCCACAACGATTTTGATCAAAGAGAAATAAAAAAAGTCAATCAAGACCTACAAAATTAATTCATTGGATAAACTTTTTGAGAAACTTCCATTAATTTCCTCACAATGACATACACACATAATTTGCATTTAACCACCAATTTAATTCCCATATTTATTCTCTTCAAACCTCCAAGAACCAAATCAAAAACCAAACTCTTCTCTTTCAAAACTTAATCAAAATGTTACTACAATTCATCAACGACATAAATTTCCGACTATCTGAGCACCCCACCGTGGTCCACTTCCGGTGGAGTCCAACCGAATCGTGGGGCGGCACGTGGATATTCCTGGTCACCTCAATCTCCGCCTACATGGCCATCTCCACCGCCCTCCACCTCATCCTCCGCCTCCTCCGCCGCCAGAAGCCCGTCCCCCTAGGCCCCATCCCGGCCCTCCACAGCCTCGCCATGGCCCTCCTCTCCGCCGCCATCTTCGCCGGAATCCTCTCCTCCGCCGCCGCCGAAATCCGCGACACACGGTGGTTCTGGCGGCGGTCCAAAACCCCGTTCCAATGGCTCCTCTGCTTCCCCCTGGGCACCCGCCCCTCGGGCCGGGTTTTCTTCTGGTCATACATCTTCTACCTCTCTCGTTTCCTCCATGTCTGCAGAACCCTCTTCACCATTCTGAGAAACCCTAACAAGCTCCCATTTTTCCAGATGATCAACCACTCCATCCTCATCTGCATGTCGTTTCTATGGCTGGAGTTCTCGCAGTCGTTCCAAGTGCTGGCCATTCTCTCCATGACAATGGTGTTTGCATTGGTATATAGCTACAGGTTCTGCACGGAGATTGGGTTGCAGAGAAGCTATGGCTTTCCGTTTGTGATGTTTTGCCAGATAATCTTGGTGATGACCAACTTGGCATGGCATCTTGGGGTTCTGGTTTTGCATTTCTCCAAAGGTGGGTGCAATGGAATGGGGGCCTGGGTTTTCAACACTGTGTTGAATAGCTTTGTGCTTTTCTTTGTTCTCAACTTCTATGTGAACAAGTGCTTAAGTGAGAGAGAAGCTGCAACTTCTGATATAAGCCATAAGCTGCTGCTTAGCTCCAATCCATTGTGAGATGAAGATATTTTACATTGCTTGTTTCATCTGAGTGAAGTAGTTAACTCTTTTTTTTCTCTCTCTATTTGGAGCATTAATTTGCTCTTTGGGATATGAATTTAATGCCCATGTATATTTGAGATCTTGTAATTTCTAGATAGTTGGATTATTATACAATTGTGCTAGAACATGAAATTCGAAAATGAGTTAAAAACTCGAATTTCGATTGAATATCGTTTTTCTTCTGATTAACAATAGCCGTAGTTTAATTTTTGAGTTGAATCTTGTTCAAAATTAATTGTAGTGTGAACTATTTATTATTCAACTTTTTATTTAAAATATATTCATATCTTCCCTTTCTTTCCTTTTTTCCAACTCATGATGTTGATTATATTGAGAGAGAGATGGGAGTCATCCATCATGATAAGTGTTGATTCTTTAAGATTGCATTAGTCATTTTTTATTGTTTGCTTAATTTCTGGAAAAAAGAAATGTAATATGAGAATATTTGTAATGGACGTGTCTTGTTTCTATCCAAAAAGTTAGATCTCACAACGCTCATTTATGCTCAACTTTGATTACTATTGTTGTAGAGTATCAAGATGTAAGATAACAAAACTCCCGAACTCTCCGAAATCTTATATCACGATGGTGGTTGAGCATCAAGATTTCCTGAAGCTCAACACCAACAAGATCTAAGGAGTATTATGATTTGTTTTAAAAACACATATCTCGAAGGTTAAAAATAATGGGTGTTATATTTTCTTTTTAGAAAGAATTAAAACGAAAATATCCACAAATATTTAGCTAACTTCAATCCAAATTAAAAAATTATAAACTACAATATATTGTACTTCAGAGTAATGCTTTCTGAGCTATTTTGAGCAACAACCAAGAGATAGAAATGAGGCCGATATTTAAGGCATTTGGAAAAAATTTGGATTTGGAAAAATTTTGGGTAGATGACTCATTTTTGTATGAAGTGGGTGAAAAACATCTTTTATTATGACTATTGGTTAGAAAGACATATTTCTACTTATTTGTAAATTAAGGACAGTGCAAGTTTTAATAAGTTACGGAATATTGACAGATCCGATTCAAATCCAACACAAAATTTATGAATTTTGTTTGGTTTTACATCGGTTTGACTGATTTATTAATTTGTTTATTCATAGTTGATTTCTCATTAATTAAAGTTATGAATTTGGATTTATGGAGTACTATGTATTGTAGCCTGTAATTGTTTTTATGCATAAAGGTAATTGTATGTTATAGTTATACATTTGATTTTGACAGAAGTTGTACGAAGTGCGTTTGAGTGTAGATCTTCAATTTGTTATGTATTAAAGCTTTTATTCAACTCATGCTATTAAATATATATACCTATATATTTGTTAAAAGCAATATGGAGAATAAAGGGGAAATCCCCACTGTACATAATTTTAAAATTCATAGAAAAAAAATACACTAAAATATAGGTGATTGTTTGACTATGCACTTAAATATAGTGATTGTTACAAAAATACCACAATTGTTGACCAGTGTTACTATGAATAGTTAAAAGTGTCATTTATAGTCAAATCATGTCAGTGAGTGTCATAAGCTATTATTTATTATTTTATTACTCCAGAAAGTCTGAGCTATTAAACGGAATTAATTGTCTTATTAAACGGAATTAAAATCCTAAAACCTAAACAAAATTAATTACACTAATATTTACACGGACAATTAATGTTTACCCTAAACGAAATTAATTTTATTACTTTAATGTTTACACTGACAATTGCTCATGAAAGTTTGAGCTATTAAACGGAATTAATTGACTTATTAAACGGAAGTAAAACCCTAAAACCGTAACAGAAATTAATTGTACTAATAAATGAAAATATTTTACTAATAAATGAAATAATTGAACTACTAAACGAAATATAATGAACTGTTACACGAATATTTTTGACCTGATGAACGAATTTCTTGGCTTCGAAAATATGCACTATTAAACGAAAATGTTGTACTATTAAACGAAATATTTGACTTCTTCTCCGATTTTTTTGGCTTCGAAAATAGATACTGTAACACGAATTTTGGCCATGAAAATAACAACTATTAAACGAAAACAACCACCTTTTGACTTTTAACAATTGAGTTTTGAATACCAATTAAATGTCAACTATTACATGATATTTGAACAATGTCTAGTTTTTGAATATAAACCCTATTAAACCAATTTGTAAAAATTATTTGTTAAATTTTGACATTTTAAGAATATTTTACATTCCAATTAAATCATATCTATTAAACGATTTTGTTAGAATAAAAAAAATTACAATTTACTTTTAAAATTAGTAAATTTACTTTTAAAAAAAATTACAATTTACTTTTTAAAAAAATTACAATTTATTTTTAAAAAATTAAAATGTACCTTTAAAATTACAATTTATTATTTGTTTAATAATTTTATTAAACAAATTATTAATAAAATTAGTTTACAATATTAACTTGTAATTTTGTTTAACAAATCTATAAGAATTCATTTACAATAAATGAGCCTCAACTAACATATCAAGTCTAACTTTAATGAAATATGATTTATTTTCTTAAAAATTCTCAAATAAAGACAAGAGTCAAACGTTGCCCTATTTACCATTTCATCCGCCGATTTCACCCACCTTCTTTCACCTTATTTTATCCAAGTTTCAGATTTTTACAATTCACCGAACTAAATCCTTGCAATTTTTCGTGGGGGCAGATTCGTGGATACACTCATCAACAAATTTGGGCAAATTCGTGGAAAGACACCTATACTTCATTCAATCCATGGATTCTCAATCATTCAACCAGGTTAGTTTTCGTTTGCAAATGAATGTCGTGTAAACTTGAATTGTTTTTTTCGTTCAAGGTGCTTGAATTTTGTTGAAGCACTTCTATTTTTGATGAATTTCGTTGAAGCCAATGTTGTATTGAAGGATGATTATGAATGTTGAATTTCGTTTATGAAGTATTTGTCGAAGCATATGTAGGTACCCAAAAACTGTGGGATTTATGTACTGTTAAACGATGTTTTTGTGCTATTACACGAAATTTACGTGATGTTAAACGAATAATTCAGTGAAATTTGTATAGTTACACGATTATTTGTGGTTTTATGTGTTGTTGACTTGTTACATGAAAAATTACATTGTTAAACGAAAAATTTGAACTATTACACGAAACAATGGTTAAGTTAAACGAAAATTTTGAATATTTACATGGAAATTCTGTGCAGTTAGATGAACATGGACATTCGACTTATGTATGTATAAATCCAACGTAATATGGATGTATGTATTAATTTACCTTGTGGTACGTATTGTACTTGGGTCGTGTGTTCATCGAAGGGATCTTCAGGGTACACATGCGTATATTAATGGATACACACGACTTAGTATATTGGATGACATTAGCTTGAGTTGAATGAAGTTGGTATAGAGGGATTGTGGAGATTTAAGAAATCATGTTTCGGGCATTTCCTCTTGTGGTTCACTGATCACGAGTCATGCAAGGCGTTTCTCCACATCCTCATAACTCGTGAGGTGTCTAGGACTAGTGTAGATGAGGAGTACAAGAGATGGTTTTGCATTGGGCGAGATCGTCTCTGTCGGTTCTCCAGGAGGGAGTTTGCTCTTTATACTGGTCTACGTTTTGGTGACTCAGACTTCGATCCGTCTGGCTGGCATACACCCTCTAACGATGGATTACACGAAAGAGTGTGTGCCGAACATCAGCGTGTGACTATTTTGGATATATGTCAGCGCTTTGTTGCAGGCGAATTCCGGGATAGTGTAGATGATAGCATTAATGTGGCTAAGATACTTGTTCTGTACTGTATCGTACTAAGAGTCGACATTGGAAAGTCGAAGGTTGATAAGTGGGTTTGGGTTTTGGTGGAGGATGTGGAGCTGTGGGATAGCTTTCCATGGGGGAAGTTTTCTTTTCTTAACCTGTTAAGACATATGGACAATATCCCCACAGCTTGTCCAGCTCAGGGTAGACAACCCTTCACCTACCACTTCTACGGACTCTCGGCGGCTCTATTGGTGAGTACTTTTTAAATAAATCGTCTCAAGTTTTTCTCTTATCAATTTTTTTTCTCTTTGAATACTAACATAGTTTCGGTATTTTGCAGATATGGGCTTACGAGGCTATTCTGGTGATCGGCACACTCGTCGGTAAGGTTATCGATCGGTAGGAGTAGGGAGGTGTTTGAGATGGTCAACAAAGAGGGCGCTGACTGATATCTCATATATACTTAGCAATGAGGTTCGACAATTTATTTATAGTTTAAGTGCATAACCAGTTATTCAGGACCTTAAATATCTTTAATGTTTAATGAAACAAATATAATTCGATTTTTGTGTAGGTTGAGTGTTACAGTACCTGAAGCCGACTCTAGCAGAGATGAGAAAATTGTATTGGGCTAACATAGACCAGGACCTCTCATTAGGAGTTTAGCCATGTGGGACTCGTCGTGTTAGGGTTCCGGTAGTGCAGGAGACATCCAGACCTGCTACCACTTCTCTTTCGGCTAAGGGAAAATATGTACGAGTGTCGGTTCGTCATGTTTCGCCGGATGAGGACTTTGCGGATACTCATGTGGATGACGAGCCTGTTGGTCTTGACACGTATGGATACCAGCATGAGGTTGGTGAGGATTCACCTGCTGCGGTGCCGAGGAGGCCGCGAACACATGTGCCACAGCCGGAAGGCCCTGATCAGTGGGATCGCCTCTTCATTCGTTTTGAGCGCGTCGTGGACAGTCGGTTCGACGAGATACATAGATA
Organism: Scutellaria galericulata; assembly: GCA_946896805.1. Classification (NCBI taxonomy): domain Eukaryota; kingdom Viridiplantae; phylum Streptophyta; class Magnoliopsida; order Lamiales; family Lamiaceae; genus Scutellaria; species Scutellaria galericulata. Next base: position 15,117,721 of record OX335793.1, read on the forward strand.
TTTCGACGGTCGTTTTGATCAAATACAGACGGACTGGAGTGGCAGATTTGACGAGATGTCGTAGACTGTTAGGGATGAGAATGAGCGTTTAGAGCGTCAAATCCCCTTGGTTATTTAGGACCAGCTGAGGGCATATTTTGGGGATCAGGCACTGCAGCAGTCATACGAGCCCTGGGGCATATGGCCTGGAGATGACCAGCAACACACGAGATATCAGGCCGATGATCAGCAGTCATCCCTCCAGCATTATTACACACCTCGTTCACCGGAGCAACAGTCACCTCATTTGTCGGCCGATCCATGCACAACGTAATGTGTTTCTTCTGGCTCCGTCCACACTCTTGGAGATCTATTCAAGTCATACATGTCAAAACCCGAAGACAAACTAGGGTAATCTACATGACCAACTGACGATGGTAAATTCTCCGGATGAGCACTCGACCCTGATGTCCCAGTTTGTCTAATTCCATCCTCAAACGAGCCGATCCCATATTTTGCATAGAAGGTTTCATCGTGTTGTAGCTCAATCGGAACATCAGACATAACCAAATTGTTATCAAAATAAGTACTCCAGCTTGTGTAATCTGTAGCACATGAAGAAGGATTAACATTTTGCATATCTGAGTAAAAGCTAACTCCAACAACCATTCTTTTTAGGGAAACAAAAACCACCCGACTATTACTTTCCATGGACAATAATCGCATGACATCAGAATCATCTTTTATCTTTATCTTATTCAAAAATCCATTGGTCTCAAATAACGTGTGGATCACATATCGCCAATCGTTTTGATCAGCACGCATAACTCTATGCACTGCGTCCTTGAAATCGTCATATCCGATTGTTTCAAGTTGAAGCACCCCTCAGAGACCACTTTTGTATTCTAACCCCTCCCAAAAACCATGATACCAGACCACTATAGAGATAAATTCAATTTGTTCCTTTTCATTCTCTGAAAAAAGAATAATTGTTAGTTAATCGTTAAAGCGTAATTAAATGAAAACTCATTCGTGTAACAACCATCGGGACAATATTTAAATTCATTTAATAATTACAAAAATTCGTTTAATAGGTATTAAAATTCGTTTAATAAATAATGATATAAATTCATTTAATAATGGTACAAATTCGTTTAATAATTAAAAATACTCGTTTAATAGTTAATAAAATTCATTTAAAAGTATTAACATTCGTTTAATATTTATTAACTCATTTAACAATTACAAAAATACGTTTAATAATGACTTATTTAATTATTAGTAAATTTCGTTTAATAATGTCTGAACATGCTGTCGTTTAACAAGTTTATTTCACTAATTAATAGTAAACTATGAATACAAATGCACGAATTAAATTACTCAAAAAAAAACTATCAGATTTTAGCATACAATTAACACTGCATTACTTATCATATCATATATCATATCATATAATGTACATTCATAGATGAAAAGGTTGCATTCCTTCTGGTAATCTCTTAAAAAAATAATACACGTACCTGATTGCAAGGAATGATTCACCTCACGCTCTCCCAGTCTACTGATCTTAACATTTCTTTCTTTTATCAAGTCTAAAAATGAAAAGGAATGTGGGGATATTCTTGTATTGGTGTCTTTAAATAAGAGGGAAATGTATTGGTGTCTTTAAACAAAGTTACCATGCCACGATCATAAATTATCACATGTGAAAAAATGACATGAATAGCATCACTGAATCAATGACATGTATCACTGAATCAATGACATTTATTAGCCTTCACTATTCACACTTTATTGAACACTATTCACATGAAGACCATTGTTAAATGAATGGTTAAACAATGTTTATTTCATGAAACCCAAATGCCCAATTGAACAAATATTAAACGATTTCTTCAAAACAAAAATAACAACTATTAAACGATTTGATTGTTTTGTAATAATTATTTTCTTTCATTCGAATAACAATTGTTATTTTTTCAAAATTCAAACCCCATATTTTATCTTTTAAGTATTCGTTTATTATATGTTGTAACAAATTCGTTTAATATTCTTTAAAAATAAGCCAAAACTTCGTTGAAAAATAAAAAATTTCATGTAATAGTTCAAACAAATTCGTTTAATAGTATAAAAATTATCGTTTAATAGTACAAAATTATCGTTTAATAGTATAGTGATTTTCGTTTAATAGCACGAAAAAATTCATTTAATACTACACGTTTCATCATTTAATAGTACAATGATTTATCCGTTTAATAGTTCATAATTTCTTGTACTATTATACGCGTAAAAATTCAGGAAATAATATAATTAAACTAATATGACTCATTGACATGATTTAACATCACTAACCAAACAATCACATCTCTACACTATTCACATGAAAACTAATCAAAAAATATGATATTTTGGTAATATTCGCTATATTTAAGTGTACTTTTTGAAATAACCTATATTTTAGTTTTTTTTTTTAACAATTTAAAAATTATGTACAATGGGCCGGGAACCCATTTAAAATAGTCCAAATGTTGCATTATTTTCAATGCCTATTCTAGTCTACGCCAGTCAGCTGGCCCTAATTTGATAGACATTATATTAGAAGCTTCTAAAGTGCATGGAAGTCATAAATTGGCATATATGCATTCACTTCCACGACAAAAAAAAGCTTCACTATGTATATTTAGAATCTTAGATAAATAACTAGACTCAATTTTTTTTATTTTATATATATATATATATGTCATTTTCTTCTAGAAGAAAACGTCAGGTAATGTATTGTCAACCTAACTTTATTCAATACGTTACTAGAGGATTCGGCTACGGTTTGTTTCTTGAATCAACAATTAATTAAGAAATAGTTATTAATTATGAGACATGCAATAAAATTAACTATGAATTATGAGTAGGGTATAAGTTAAATGATAATAATAATTTTAAAATTACATAACGCAATCCCTATTTACATGCCAATCAACATAATTAATTGAACAATTAATGAAATGCCGTGAATAAATTAACTTCAATTTCTAATTTATTTCTTTCTCCTTGTATGTTTGTATAGTAGCATTTTCGTAAGACTGTTCAATGAATGTCATTTTATGAGATAACTCAATTTGTATCTTATAATTTATATATAAGAGATTAACTAATGATAATATATTTTGATTATAGAAATTAGAATTTCATTTCACGAAAATATATTTGTAAAATGTTTTTATATTCTGAATTTTCATGGAAAACTATGATATTTCACATAATTGTGACCTCGCTTCTAGATGCCGCCCTACCACCTCGTAACAATATGCATGGTAAGAAAATTCAAATTTTATAAATCCAATGACCTCTTAACACAAGTTTATTAATTGATTCATCAAACTTAATTGACTAAACTGTTTTGACTCAAATTCAATGAGTTGTTTTTATCCACGTAACAATCCTGCAAACTTATCTATTGTGGGTAGGGATAGAAATAGACTGAACAAAGATAGGCTTCTTCTTGATCGACCTAGACATGAGGTCTAAATATCAGGTTTAAGTTTTATCTATTGTATATAAAAAACTTTTTTATCAACTCGACTCTGATCTGTTTTCTACATAAGACTGATTTAAAGTCTATTAAAAACCTACAGCATTATCTAGTATGAATTACATTTTTATTTAAACTTTGAGAGAATTACATCGATAAACATGACAATATAAAATATAAAAAATATAAAACACAAATTAGTTTGCAAATATATACCATTTTATAATGATATCAAATATATGTATCATATATTTTCATGTAAATATTATAAATAGACAACCAAGTAGGCTTATTAGACCTTTAATAAGGTTCGAGTCTAGTCTATTTTCATAACTATGCTTGATAAAATATTTTAGCCTAACTCATTTACTAAATAGATTGAGTCGAACTAAACCAATAATAGATTAAGTCATAGATCATGTCGATTAGTTTAGATTATTTCACCCCTGATTGGGGCATATATTAATATCCATAATTGATAAATCATATATCTAACATTTTATTTATGTTTCAACTTCAAAATTATAATATCATCATTATACATCATTGCTAGATTATATAGCTATATCAAGAGTTATCCACGTAGACTTTGGAGGAAAAAGAGATTATAATTACAGTTTGCGCCACTTTGTGTGTGACGTTTATTAATTATAGAGTAACACTTCTGTGCAACTGGTGCACAGAGTTGCACGGATACCTTTATGTTATAAATGTAGTACATTTATGTACAAATATCCATACCTTTTAAAATGAACATGCATAAAGGTATTACATTTATAACATAAAGGTACTACATTTATAACATAAAAGTATGGATTGCACGGTGCAACTGGTGCACAGAAGTTTTTGCCTTAATTATATTTCTCATAACCATCTTTAAAGACAATGCTTTATATTTGGAAATTAATTTCCTTCCCACAAAATCGTATGGCAGCTGTTTTTTTTTTCCCTCTAAACTACAAACATTGTAATGATAAATTTCATAACAAAACTCAATTTACATATTAATTTTCAATTTTAAGTCCAAATTTTAAAATTTATTAATAAGGAACTTAATTTAACTTTATTTTTCAATTTAAGACTTTAAATTAGATTAATTCAAGACAAATTTTTATTTTATTTTTATTTCTACGTTATCTTTTTCTTATTATTTATATTTCAATATGAATTTATAGTTTTGATAAATTGAGACAAGTCAGATGAAAATCTTTCCAACATTGCATTAACTTGTCTTAATATATCCAAAATAGAAATCTATATTGAAATATAAATAAAAAGAATGAGCAAAAGTAAAATTTAAAAAAAAAAATTGAATTTTGTCTTGAATTGAGAACTCAATTTAACTTGAAGCCATAAATTGAGAAATAAGGTTAAATTGAGTATCTTATATTGAAATTTCAATTTTGAATTTTGAATTGAGAACTAATATATAAATTGGATCTTGTTGTGAAATTTATCCAAATTCGCAACTAATGGCCTTTGTTTTTTCCTTTTCTAATTACTTCAAGTTGTGTTTGAATGAAGAGATTTGAGAAGTGGTATGAAATTCATGGTAGCAAATTCATTGATGGTATTTAGATAAATGTGGATTTGAAATACATCTCCACTACAAAAAATAGGCGATATACCAAGGAATTTACCGAAGGAATAACGACGGAAAGTAGTTGGCAAAAGCAAAATATACCTTTTAAAAAGTTGATGGTTTACCGACGGACCACCGACGGCAGGCCGACGACAGATTATCCATCGGGAAACATGCCTTTCTAACGATATTCCCGATATCAGTCGGTAATTTACCGACGGAAAAATCCATCGAAATATGGAGGTTAAATGCTATCGTTTATGTAGCCATCGATTTTCATGAAGAAGCGACGTCGTTTTAGGCAAGCTTACTGACGAATATTCTGTCGATAAAATTGATAAAGATAAAACTATAACGCCCCGTTTCTTTTTAATAAAGGAAAATTTTTAACTAAGGCGTTACGTACAAAATTCACATTTTCATGATAATTAAGAAAATTAAAATCAGAAACATTTCTAAAATACATGAAATAAAATGTGATTTTCCCACATTCTTTTAAAAAACTGGCTACCAGCATCCACCGCTCGCGAACCTCCCTAAAAAATTCCTCAAGCTGAAAACATTTTTAACATAATGGGGTGAGTGTATGAAGACACTCAGTGGGGTGAGACTGATAAGCAAAATATAACGAAAAAGGAAAAAAAAAAACAAGCACAAACATAGTCATTTCAGAGAATTGCGGGTCTTAGCCGCCATGTAAGCATTTTGCGGGTCTTAGCCGTCATGTAAACAATTGCGGGTCTTAGCCGCCATGTAAGCATTTTGCGGGTCTTAATCACCATGTAAACAATAGTGGGTCTTAGCCACCATGTAAGCATTTCATGAACCACTAACACATTCGTACACGTTGCCAGTTACACATATTCGTTCACATTTCGTCAAGCATGTAATGAATATTTCATATAATTTTCACATACGCTTCACATAAGCACATCACTTTTCATCAAATTCACATAAAAACTTAACTTTGAAAGCAGGTAAATTACCCCACATACATCGCGTTGCTTAGAAACATATATTTCAAAAGACTCAAATTTGCACTTTAAATCGTAAAAGACACATAAGAGAAAACGTGGAAGTTACCCCCACCTTTGGTGATTAACGTCTCGGAGAGCTTCTAGGTGCTAAGCATGATTAACTGCGTCCTTCGCCTGAACTTCCTACATGATACATAATCCTTGTCTTAGCGACTAAAGGAGTCCATTTATAACTTCACTTAGGTCTTGAATTAAAAGCATTCTTAAACAAAGGTCGATGGAAAAAGGTCCGAGAAAGGACTTTTGAATGTAAAGAAGATTGCTTGTATCGTTTGGAAAAATGAGCGTTTAGCAATGGATAACGACTTATCAGGGAAAAGAAAAATGAGAGTTCTAAATATAACATTTGAAGGTTCGACTTTTGTGGTGAAGAAAACCCCTTGCACACTTAATTAAACTTGCAAAGAAAGCTTAAACTTGCAAGGAAAAATATTAATCTTGCAAGAAAGATTAAACTTGCAAAGAAGACATTAAGCTTGCGAAATTAAACTTGCAATTGCAAAGAAGAATTGGTCTTGCGAGGAAGAATTAAACCTTGCGAAGAAGAAACTAAGCTTGCGAAATTAAACTGGCAAAGTTGCAAAGAGGAGTTAAGCTTGCAAACCTACAATTTAAATAATTATGCTTGCAGGGAGTATATACTTGCAATCTCGCGAAGAAAAATAACTGAGCTTGCAACGAATGCTAAACTTGTAACTTGCGAAGAAGAAAATAACTTAGCTTGCAAAGAACATTAATCTTGCAAAGTAGAATTAATACTGCAAAATCAACCCATTATGCAATACAACTAATCTTGTAAAAATAAACCTCTTGCACACTAGAAAGAAGACCCCTTACCAAACAGAAAGAAAACCGTCGTTGCGTATCTTCCCCGTCTGAGCTCCAAACTGTGATCCGGGAAGCCCGTAGTGAAGCTCTCGGTGTGAATATTGATCCCGTGAAGTTTCAAGCCCATCCGATTTTCGACCACTTGGAAATTGTCCTCACAATAGGTTGAAATTCACCATTGTGCCACTACACTGCCACTCTTTGCCCCGTCACCTCGTATGCCCCTCAAACGGACTCGCCTTAAGATGAAACTTGGTAGGAATGCTCTCAACACATTAATAAACACCCCATATGAACAGTTTTAGGAAACTCTTTCGTTAAGACCTTCTGCTCCGCGACTTTTTCCCGTTCGGACGTGGAATTGAGAAATGTAAGCATGCATAAGCAAAGGAATAGGCTGTTTAAAGCCTTGGAAGAAAAATCGGTTTTTTGGCTAAGTAAGAGAAAGTCGCGTTTTTACTTAAAAAGTCGCAAGTTGAAAGTGCGACTTCAGACGGTTTTTTCTGGTAACTCCAAAGACGAAGCTTCAGTGCATGGCTCAACGGCTGATCTTGCGGGCTTGTTATCTCCGTCGATTCTCAACCATTTTCGAAGCGGTTTTCAGCGTTCTACTCCTTATATAATGTAGTTTCATTCTTTAGTTAGAGTTAGAGTAAGATCGGTTCTAGAGAGAGAGTTATTTCGTCTGCAAGATAGCTCGTTTCTTTAGGGTTTACTGTGCATTGTAATCTTGTAATTCTTTGAGTGTGATCAATAAAAATCTCCCTCACCTCTTTCCCGTGGACGTAGGCCTTTTAGCCGAACCACGTAATCTCTGTGTTGAGTTTGTTTTGGTTGAGCTTTGATCAGTTTTTCGTTTTGTTCTTGTTTGGATTGTTGTTCTTGCATGCAAGTGTAGTGTTGCATGTGTTCTTGAAGCCTTTATTTCTTGTCAAGTGGCGCCGTCTGTGGGAAGATTAGAAGACTTCAAGAATGGGATCCAAGTTCGACATCGAAAAATTCAATGGCTCGGGGGATTTTGGTTTGTGGAGGATAAAGATGAAAACACTCTTGGTTCAACAAGGCTTGGCTCTTGCTTTACAGGGTATCGAAGCTCTTCCTGAAACCATGAGGGAAGAACAAAAGGTTGTAGTTATGGAGAAGACACACAATACTATCATTCTCAGTTTAGAGAACAAGGTGTTGAGAGAAGTTGCCAAGCTCGAATCTGCAAAAGAGGTTTGGGAAAAACTGGAGAGTTTGTATATGGTAAAAACTCTGGCCAACAGGCTTTATCTCAAGAAAAGGCTCTATGCATTCAAGATCTTGGAAGAAAGATCACTGCCAGATCAGTTGGAGGACTTCAACAAACTGTTAGATGATCTGGAGAATGTAGATGTTGTTCTAAAAGAGGAAGATAAAGCTCTTATGTTACTGAGTGTTTTACCTAAGAGTTTTGAGAATTTTTGTGATTTAGTGCTATATGGAAGACAGCACTCGATTACCTTGGATGAGGTAGTTACTGCACTCAAAACAAAGGAACTATCAAAGGAGCCAGATCTCAAGAATGTAGGAGGAGCTGAGGGGTTAATTGCAAAGCATAAGAAACAAAAGAAGCAACAATTCAAGAAGGGATCCAAGCCTACAAACAAAAAGACTCCACAAGAAAGTCAAGAGACCAAGGATGACATTGAAGGCCAGAGGTGTTTTCATTGCCACAAACCTGGACACTTTAAGAAGGATTGCTTCAAGTTTAAAAAGCTACAGCAAGGAAAAGGGTCTGCCACTGATAAACAAGCAAATCAAACGGCTGAGACATCTGGTGCTAACAGTGGATATGAGTCTGCTGAAGTCCTTGCCATCACTACAAACCAAACCTCAGAAGATTGGATATTGGATTCGGGTTGCTCCTTCCATATGAGCCCTATCAAGTATTGGTTTCATGATCTGATTCTAAAAGATGAAGGAGCAGTGTTATTGGGCAATAACAAGACTTGCAAGATTCATGGCATTGGATCTATCAGATTGAAAATGTATGATGGGAAGATAAGATCACTCTCAAATGTGAGATATGTTCCAGAGCTAAAAAGGAACTTAATCTCATTAGGTATGCTTAACTCACAAGGATATAAGCTGCAAGTTCAAGGTGGAGTGATGGAGGCAGAAAAGAACTCAAAGGTTGTGCTTAGAGGAAACAACCATCAACTATACTACCTAGATGGACACACTATGGCTGCACAATCTTATTCAGCAAGAGAGATGGATAAAACAGTACTATGGCATAGGAGACTTGGCCATATCAGTTTAAAGGGTCTGCAAGAATTGAGCAAACAAGCTGTGTTTGGAAAAGACAAGATTTCAACCTTGGATATGTGTGAGCATTGCATTCTTGGCAAAGCTAAAAGGATGAGTTTCCAATCTGGAACTCACACTACATCCAAACCCCTGGAGTATATTCACTCAGATCTTTGGGGACCTGCAAAAACACACACTAGGAATGGTGGAAAGTATTTCTTGTCTCTGATTGATGATTATTCTAGGAAAGTTTGGGTTGTAATTCTCAAAAGCAAGGATGAGGCTCTCACTAGATTCAAGGATTGGCTAAAGGAAGTAGAAAATGTCACTGAAAGGAAGCTGAAATGCCTCAGAACAGACAATGGTCTTGAGTTTGTAAATGATCAATTCAACTCATTTTGCAAAGAAAAAGGGATCTTAAGGCACAAGACAGTACCAGGCACTCCTCAACAAAACGGATTGGCTGAAAGGATGAATCAGACCATATTGAATAAAGTCAGATGCATGCTTGTTAGTTCTGGATTATCAAAGGGTTTTTGGGGAGAAGCTGTAGCTACTGTTGTGTACATAATCAATAGGAGTCCATCTTCTGCTATTGGTTTTAAAACTCCTCAGGAAATGTGGACAGGAAAAGCTGCTGATTACTCAAGTCTAAGAGTATTTGGCTGTCAAGCCTATGCTCATATAAAGCAAGACAAGCTGGAACCTAGAGCACTCAAATGTGTGTTTCTAGGATATCCAAAGGGAGTAAAAGGCTATAAGCTGTGGTGTTATGAAAAGGATCAAATGAAGTGCATCATAAGCAGAGATGTTTCATTTGATGAATTTAAAATGCCACTAAACAAAGAAGAAACTAATGATAAACTTGTTTCTTTGAATGGCAGGTTGCAGCTTGAGGTGGAGCATGTTAAAGTCTCTAATGGAGACCAGGTTGCTATGGAGAACCAAAGAATATCAGATCAAAGTGATGCTGAAAATGATGCTTCATCAGATGATGATCAGTCTGAGATTAATGATGATCCACAGTTGGCAAACTACCAGTTAACTAGGGACAGACCTAGAAGGCAAGTTAAACCTCCTATAAGATTTGCTCACACTGCTAACACTTCTTTTGCTTTGCTCACTGCAGAAACTATTGAGCATCATGAGCCAAAGGATTATAATGAAGCTATGAGGTGCAAGCAAAATGAGAAGTGGAAAAGAGCAATCGAGGAGGAGCTAAATTCTTTAAAAAAGAATTCCACTTGGATAGTTGTCAACAAACCATCAAATCAAAAGCTGGTAGGATGCAAGTGGATATTTAAGAGGAAGGTTGAAGCATTCAACAAAGATAAAATCAGGTATAAAGCCAGGTTAGTGGCCATGGGCTTTACTCAAAAAGAGGGTATTGACTATACAGAAATTTTCTCTCCTGTGGTTAAACATTGCTCTATAAGAATGTTGCTAGCAATGGTAGCTCAATATAACCTGGAGCTTCACCAAATGGATGTCACTACTGCTTTCTTGCATGGAGAACTAAAGGAGTAGATATACATGACCATTCCAGAAGGGTTAGATGTGAAGAATAAAGAAGGTAAAGCTTGCTAAAGAAATCACTATATGGTCTCAAACAAAGTCCAAGGCAATGGTATTTAAGGTTTGATGATTATATGAGGAAAATTGATTTTATTAGAAGCAAGCATGATCAATGTGTTTATTTCAAGCATGAAAATAACACAACACACACTTACCTTCTATTATATGTTGATGACATGCTAGTTGCTAGCAACTCCATTGATAGTTTGAATGCTATTAAATGTTTGCTTAACCATGAGTTTGAGATGAAGGATCTTGGGGAAGCTAGGAGGATGCTGGGCATGAATATTAGCAGGAGCAGATCACATGATGAAGTGTTTCTGGATTTGAGTTCTTATTTTATGAAAGTACTCATTAAATATCAGATGAATCAGTGCAAGAGCTCAGCTATACCTATTGCTCAACATGTAAAGTTATCTAAGGATCAGTGTCCTAGTGACCAGGGAGAAGCTGATAGAATGAGGACAATTCCATATTCAAATGCAGTAGGAAGCATTATGTATGGAATGGTGTGTTGTAGGCCTGATCTGGCACATTGCATGAGCATAATTAGTAGGTACATGGCTGATCCAGGACCAGCTCACTGGGAAGCAACCAAAGGGGTTTTAAAGTACTTGAATGGAACAATAGAGTGGGGGCTATTATTCAAGAAGACAACAGGTTCTGATAAGCCTATTGCAGGTTATGTTGATGCTGATTATGCCTCGAACATTGATACTAGGAAGTCTCTTACTGGATTTGTATTCACTCTATTTGGCACTGCTATCAGCTGGAAGTCAACTCAGCAGTCAGTGGTTGCTCTATCCACAACAGAGTCAGAGTTCATAGCACTTACAGAGGCAATAAAGGAAGCAATTTGGATAAAAGGAATGTTGAAGGAATTTGGCTTTAATCAGGAAGAAGTTCAAGTGTTTTGTGATAGCAATAGTGCTATACAACTAGCTAAGCATCAGGGCTATCATGAGAGAACCAAACATATTGATGTTAGGTTGTATTTCATTCGAGATATCATTGAGCAAGGAGCAATTGAGATCAAGAAAATTCCTACTGAAGAAAACCCTGCTGATGCATTTACAAAGGCACTTCCAGTTGCAAAGTTCAAGATGTGTATGTCTCTAGTTGGGGTAAGAGGCAAGGCTTCCACAAACATTACCTGAGTCTTAGTAGGTGAGGAAGCTTAGGCATGCTTAAGGTGGAGAATTGAGAAATGTAAGCATGCATAAGCAAAGGAATAGGCTGTTTAAAGCCTTGGAAGAAAAATCGGTTTTTTGGCTAAGTAAGGGAAAGTCGCGTTTTTACTTAAAAAGTCGCAAGTTGAAAGCGCGACTTCAGACGGTTTTTTCTGGTAACTCCAAAGACGAAGCTTCAGTGCATGGCTCAACGGCTGATCTTGCGGGCTTGTTATCTCCGTCGATTCTCAACCATTTTCGAAGCGGTTTTCAGCGTTCTACTCTTTATATAATGTAGTTTCATTCTTTAGTTAGAGTTAGAGTTAGAGTAAGATCGGTTCTAGAGAGAGAGTTATTTCGTCTGCAAGATAGCTCGTTTCTTTAGAGTTTACTGTGCATTGTAATCTTGTGATTCTTTGAGTGTGATCAATAAAAATCTCCCTCCCCTCTTTCCCGTGGACGTAGGCCTTTTAGCCGAACCACGTAATCTCTGTGTTGAGTTTGTTTTGGTTGAGCTTTGATCAGTTTTTCGTTTTGTTCTTGTTTGGATTGTTGTTCTTGCATGCAAGTGTAGTGTTGCATGTGTTCTTGAAGCTTTTATTTCTTGTCAGGACGTAAAAACGCAGCTTCGACTTCGTAAAATTCTCCCTCGGTCCTCCAACCTCGGATGGCCACCAAACTTGGTGGAGACCTTCACCATACAGTCTAGTATATGCCATAAAAACAGTTTTTCTGTCCCATCTTCGTAAGTGCCTCAAACGTCATCCCGAGCGCTGCCTGCGCGCAGCAGCAAAAACAGGACAGCAAGCTCCCGGCGCTGCACACACGCGCACACACCGTGGTGAACTACTAACCTTTCCATATGCTTTGATGGGCAAGAAAATGGATTTGTTTTTAAAACTTCATGACACTTGACGAGGAAGAAAAAGTATTTACATCATTCATTATCATCCACCAATAATTTAGGACCTCACAAGATATCATAATCATAACCACCAAGTGAAAGGAAAATAATCCCTGTACAACTGGAACAATTTCCATTGAAACCAATCGAATGCCACCAAACTATTGGACCTCGGAAAATGGAGAAAGCATCATGAAGGAGCAACGAGAAACCAAGCCAAATAAGACGGAAAAGAGAAACACCAAATATTATCATCCAAAATACTCCGAATGCAAGCTTCTACAGAGCAAGTTCAATAGTCAGCAACTAAAGGGCGACAACGAGTCAGGGAGAGAGAGAAGGAGGCCACGTCTCTCCGGCGACGTACGCGGTGGCGGATTGGTAAACCGAGCCCGTACCCATGACGGGTTCGTTGTGTTCTACCTTTTGGTGCAAAACTCTTACCGGAAAACGAACGTTCGGCGACAGCAAGACGGTGATGGTTGGCGGCGGTGGAGAGTTTGGCGAGAGGAGAGAGACAGGCTTTTTCATCTCTTTCTTTTGTTTTTTTAAATTTGTTTTCCACACTTGTATTTCCTTGTCCTTGATACCAAAGTGGTAAGAGAGAGAATTGACTTAGGGGAGATAGGTGTCTCCTCCTTAGATGAGTAAGAAAATGAAGTGTCCCACCTTTAGCCTAGGTGATGTATCAAGCCATAGAGAGAAGTGGAGGTGAGAGGGCAATCAAGTAAAATCCTTAGACATAAGCAATTAATACATTATCTTAATTATTTATCTTGGGGTGTTATAAAAATGACATCGTTTAATATCTGTGTGTAATTTGGAAATGAAGAATCTGTCGGTATATTCATCGTAGGACCCTAAATTTAGGGTATTTTTTTCAACATAAATCTTTTTTAATGATTTATCTCCAATAATCTTAATTTAATTAATATTTCTAATATATTAATAATCAGAATATACCAATTTTAATGTTGTATTATTTTAATTATACGTACATGATGTGTGAACTAATAATTACGTACATATCTCAGTCGCTAGCAAACTTTATCTTAATCTGATTAAGATATATAATTATCAATTAGATTGTTATCCATCAATCGTAATCTTGTTATTGTAGTACTAGCACAATTATATACTCTTATTATTTATGTCATTCAAATGATCGATTTTACATATTTGAGAATATTTAATCGAATATGCACATATATCTTCGACCGATTGAGCAAGTTTGTTGTCATGTTTGATTGATTCGAACTCGTTTATAAAATTCAATTATTCATATAAGATTGTAGAACTCAAACTATGATTTTGGAACAAAAGTCAGGAAAAAAAGTCACAAAAAATGTGTTGAAAGTGGAATGAGACACTTACCGATGAAAGTGGAATGAGACACTTACCGATGGAATTCCGTCGGTATTTCCGTCGCTAGGAAAAAAAACGACACTAGTTTTGAGAGACTATCGATGAAATTTCCGTCAGAAAATAATTAAATATTTATTTAAAAATATTCAAATACTTGCCGACGGAACAAATTTTGTTGGCAAGTTTTTATTCGTCGGTAAGTTTCAAACACTACGATGTCATTTCTTTTCCCCAAAATTTTTTTGGGTAAGTTAAAATGACGTCGGTTTTGAACTTGAAAAATTTATCGACGGAAATTTTATCGGTAAGTTTGTCGGTACCTGCAACATAAATTAGGTCGCAGACCCCTCCCCCACCACTCTCACATCTCTCTCTACCTTTGCCGTCGCCAGCCGTCCCACCACCACCCGAAGCCGCCGCCACCGTCGCTCTCTCTCTCTCTTACTTTCTCTCTCAACCCCTCTCCCTCCATACCACCCTAAGTCGCCGTCCCCAGCCCCCTCACTCCCCAGCCCCTCCACTGCCCCCAACCCCCTGCCCTATCATCGCTTTCCATCGAAATTAAGGTTAGTACCCTTAATCTCCGCCTTTATTTTATTAATTATGTTGATTTAGTTAATAGTTGATTAATTTTTAATTTAATTTAAATTGATTATGTTAATTATTGAAATTTAGTTAGGTGAATTGTTAGTTTAATTGATTTATTTGTTGATTAGTTTGCATAACTTAGAATTATGATTAATTAATTTTATGTTAGTTTAAAATGTTAGTTTTATTAATTTGTTGGTTTAATTAGTTTAATTAAATTATTAGTTAACTTGGATGATATTTTCAGGAGGCTTTCCAAGAGAGGATGACCCAGCTCAATACTTCGGAGGAAGGCTCTGTGGAATCCCAGCCCGTTGATTTAGATCGATTGTACATTAAGATAGCCGGTGTGAAGAAAGGGCGGGTTTATGGGCTGTGATCGGTCGACAAGAGATGAAGCTTGATAAGTTGTGCTACATCTCATGCTATATCTCCAATCCGGTGGATTATGATCGGATCCTGTAAGAAAATGAAGAGTGATCAAGGGCGTACAAAGAGAGTATGACGGAGATGGAACACAACCATCATGCAGAGATCATACGACAACGGGAGGAGATGAAGAAATTCATGTTGTCTCAGGCTTTGATCACAGAGCAGTTCAGCAGAAATCAGACAGTACCGCCCCTGCCGTCGATAACCCCCTGTACCGACTGACGGGGATGAACAAGCTCCGGGTGATGACGCCAGGGATGAAACGGGGGATGGATTCATGAACAATTTAATTTTCAAACAATTTTATTTAAATTTGTAATTAATTTCCTAAATTTTTAAATTATAATTTCATTTTAAAATTTAATATACATCCCAAAATCTGCAAATATATATATATATATATATATATATATATATATATATAAAACATTACCAATGGAAAATATTCCGTCGATAAATAATAGACAAAATAAGACTTTCCGACGGAAGAGTATCTATAACACCCCATTAAAATAAATAAATAAGGAGTCATGTCTTAATTTTTGTTTATTATATAAAAATTGCATAAGTATTACTCCCTCCGTCCCACAAAGATAGGCCTAGTTTTATTTTCACACAAATTAAGAAATTTTTTGAAGTTCCAGTTATACCCTTATCATACATTAATTATTCAAAGAATTAATTCTACTCCAATTTTGAAGTTTCATTAATTGAAACAAAAATTATTTTCACAATTGTAATATTGCATTAATAATATTATTTGTCTCAAGATACATTTTTCTACTTTTGAGGAAGAGAGGCAATTTAATCATTAATGAAAATTTGGAAATACGAAATGATTATGGGAATTTGTCAAAAATGAATAAATGAAAACCACACATTCAATGCAACATTTTTTTTTCTTAAAAAATAAATAAGGGCATATATGGAATTACAAGTTAAAAACTACACTAATATAGTAATAGGCCTATTTTTGTGGGACGAACGAAAATAGTATACAGGTCTATCTTTGTGGAACGGATGGAGTAGTTAGCATAAGTTACAACCTTGTGTGTGGGAAAAGAAAAATGCTTAGTCATCACCTACTTCTCTCTCCTTACAAGAAGTTGCCACACAACTAGGCTAGGTGGAGGATCCTCACGTTAGATGAAAGGGAAAGGGAAAGAAAAAGAAAGAAAAAGGGAGCAAGAGAGAAGGACAGTAACACACATACAAATTCACCATTTACAGCTTTTCTCCAGCCTTCTCACTTCTCTCTCCCCATCGACCTCTTACTCTATCTCTCTATCCAAGCTTCATCGCTGTCCATCTTCATCACCGGAGAAGCTTGGCCGTCGTCGTCCTTTTTCGGCAAGTAATCGGTGCAAATCGTAGCTCTCGTCGAGCCCGTCACAGATACGGGCTCGGTTTGGTCTCCAGCATGGACCGTGCGTACCGGAGCCGACGCCGGGAGAAACGCCGACAGTGTGTTAGTGTATGTGTGTGTGCAGCTCCAGGGGCCAGCTGTCCTTTTTACCGATGTGCGCGCGGGCAGCGCTCGACACGCCGTTTGAGGCACTTTCAAAGATGGGACCGGAAAAACTGTTTTTATGGCATATACTAGAGAGTATGGGGAAGGTCTCCACCAAGTTTTGTGGTCATCCCAGGTCGGAGGACCGAGGGGGAATTTTGCGAAGTCGAAGCTGCGTTTTTACGTCTGAACTGGAGAAAGACGTGGAGCAGAAGGTCTTAACGAAAGAGTTTCCTAAAACTGTTCATATGGGGTATTCTTCAATGTGTTGAGAGCATTCCTACCAAATTTCACCTTAAGGCGAGTCCGTTTGAGGGGCATACGATGCGTCCGGGCACAGAGTGGCAGTGCAATGGCGCGATGGTGAATTTCAGCCTATTGCGAGGATAATTTCTAGACGATCGAAAATCGGATGGACTTGAAACTTCATGAAATTAATATTTACACCGAGGGCTTCATTACGGGCTTCTTGGATTACAATTCGGAGCTCAAACAAGAAAGAAACACAACGACAGTTTTCTTTCCATTGGTAAGGATTTTCTTTCATATGTGCAAGAGGTTTATTAGCAAGATTAGTTGCCTTGCATGATGGGTTGGTTTTGCAATATTAATTCTTCTTTGTAAGACTTGTTTCCCTTGCAAGATTAATGTTCTTCGCAAGCTAAGTTATTTTCTTCTAGTTACAAGTTTAGCGTTCGTTGCAAGCTCAGTTATTTTTCTTCGTGAGATCGCAAATATATACTCCCAAGCTTAATTATTTAAATTGCAAGTTTGCAAGCTTAACTCCTCTTTGCAACTTTGCCAGTTTAATTTCGCAAGCTTAGTTTCTTCTTCGCAAAGTTTAATTCTTCCCCGCAAGACCAATTCTTCTTTGCAATTGCAAGTTTAATTTCGCAAGCTTAATGTCTTCTTTGCAAGTTTGAGCTTAATGTCTTCTTTGAAAGTTTGAGCTTAATGTCTTTTTTGCAAATTTAATCTTTCTTGCAAGATTAATATTTTTCCTTGCAAGTTTAAGTTTTCTTTGCAAGTTTTAATTAAGTGTGCAAGGGGTTTTCTTTGCCACCAAAGTCGAGCCTTCAAAATACTATATTTAAAACTCATTTTTCTTTTCTCTAATAAACCATTATCTATTGCTAAACACTCATTTTTCCAAACGATACGAGCGATCGTTCTTTTCATTCAAAAGTCATTTCTTCAGACCTTTTTTTCCATCGACCCTTGTTTAAGAATGTTTTCAATTCGAGACCTAAGTGAAGTTATAAATGGACTTCTTTAGTCGCTGAGACGAGGATTATATATCATGTAGGAAGTTCAGGCGAAGGACACAGTTAATCATGCTTAACACCTAGAAGCTCTCCAAGACGTTAATCACTAGAGGTGGGGGTAAATTCCTATATTACGTATATGTTTCTTTATTAGTTAATGTGAAATTATATGTTTACATGAAACGTATAAGTTTGTTTAATGAAGATTGCATTATATGCGTTACTACGAAGTGCGAATGAATGTGAGTTATATGAAATGTGAATCAATGTGTTTACAAAAATGTTTACCAAGGTGGCTAAGAACCACACCAAGGTGGCTAAGAACCACAAAAATATTTTCAACGGCGGCTCAGAACCGTATTTTACAAAGGCGGCTCAGAACCGCACTTATGTGCTATTGAGTGAAATGTTTATGTTTTCCTCAGTATTATTAATTGTTCAAAAGTCCTACTCCACTGAGTGTTTTTATGCACTCACCCTCTTAAGTGATTTTTTTTTTACAGGATGCAGCCGATCGGAAAGAGGGTGAAAGAGGTGTGTTTTTGTTTTGTTTTATTCAAATGAGAAGTGTTAACTGAAATATTTTGGAAAATCTCGTTTGTAAATCTGTACAGTTTTAACTGAATATCAGCAAAGTAAATGTTTTCTTCCGCTGCTACAGGACTCGTTTTATAAGACAGGTTGTTGTGATGATTTTATTCTTATTTGCAAGTTTGGGTTTGTTTTGGAAATCTATGTTCTAACGAAGTTGTTGGACGCCCAAAATTAAAATCTATTAAACTCTAATATTTTGTAAAAACGTAAAATGGGGCGTGATAGTATTCATCGGTAATAATGGCAATACCGACGGATATTCCGTCAGAAAAATTACGAAAAATTTTGTGGATTTTCCACTATTTTCCTATGTTTACCTCTGTCAGAACTTTACTAGCAAGGAAATTATCGTCACTGATTTACCGACGGACTATAAATTTCGTCAATAAATCATTATTGACGAGGATAATAACGACGGATTTTTCCGAATCCACCTGATTTTTGTAGTGCTCTTCTATATTTTTGATGAATTAATTTTTGAGCAATATGAATGGATTTCAATTTCATTTCAATTCCTAAATTCAAAATCACTTTATTCAAACACTAATTAACCTAAAAGTTCTCTATAAGAAATGTATTTGTAATGTTATTAGTTTCTGGACAAAAATTTGAGTGCATGAGTTGCAGGGGGTTGTCTACTCGACTTGTCTTCCTAACTTCTTCTATTAACGAGAATGTAATAGTTTTTAGGGATTTTATGTGTTTAAATTTTGAACAATAGACCACCTATCAATATGAGTTATTAAAGATAAAACTTATCAATTCAGGATTTGAAAGATAAGAAATTATGAAATTGACATCTCTAACCTATAAAATTAAAATCTCCAAATATAATGTCATTAACATTCTATCTCAAACGTTATGTCATTCGCATCTCGGAACTAACGTGTTCTCTTCCGATAGTTGATGTGGTTCTATTTGTTTCATAAAATGCATAATTGAATACAAAGTTTATTGTTATTGTTAGTTCTTTATATACTTTCAATAAATAGTCCACTTTAATTACAATTAAATACATTTAAACAATAGTAATTTGTGAGATTATGGGCCATAACATGTTGTGGGCCCAGGATCACTTCTTGGCAGCCCATTGTGATCCTAGGCCCACTCGATAGCCCATTGAGATCCAGGTCCAGCTCCCTTTTATGTTGTTGTTTGATCTCAACCCTCCATCCATGTTCTCGATCTTATCCGTTGTTTGATCCTATATATTTCCCCCCTCTTTTCTCAAAAACCTTAACCCTCTCCTCTCTCTCTCTCTCTCTCTCTCTCTCTCTCTCTCTCTCTCTCTTCGCAGCGCTCCTCTCTCTCTCTCCAGTACATTTTCATACCCCGTCTCTTGCCATGACCGCCCAACGTCTCTGGCTCTGTCCTTGTCGTTCCTTAGGCCACCCTTGGCCACGGCTTGTACCTGGCCACTCCTTTGGTCGGCCAGTGTGCTATATATACAGTGAGTGAGAGAGGGTTTAGTGTAGAATGCAAGAAAAAATTATGTCTTTTGGTGATCTTCCTTCTGTGTGTTCTTGAGAGAGGGTTCTATTGTGTGAGGATCTGAGGTTTCGAGGTGGGCTGAGATCTAGGTCGATCTGTGAGATCCTTTGGAGCTACCGTCGGACTTTGGTGTTTCTGTGTGTTTTAGATAAGAAGGAACGGGGACTGAACCGATATTCACATAGTCCATGTGTTGGACTGACCCGGTCACTTCTTACCTTTATATTTTTGCTTTGATTAGATCTTTGTATCTCCTTGTTTTAAAGCTTGAAGTAGAATATATGTATGTTAGATATATCCAATGTAATAGTTGGCTAGGCTCTATGTTTCTGGACCGATACCCAACAGTGGTACTAGAGCAAGGTTGCTGAACAGTGTCGGTTCATCGGCGGTCAGGTATCACAGCTATCTCTTATATCTTTTATTTTTGTCTCTGTTGGTAAGATCCTGTGTGATCTCTGTGAATCTGTTGGGCTGCTACGTGCTGGTATAGTGTCTGATATCTCCAGGTCTTGCTTTGTGCTTTGATCTGTTGCTTTTGTGTGGATCTGTCTCTTTGTGCTACGATCTGCCTTATTCCACTGCATATCCTCTATTACCTGGTTCCTCGTTATACCCACCTTGTCCGGACCAACAGTTTCCCTGGAATCTGGGATTGAGAGGTTGACCAGTCTATGATCTCCTTTGTGTGATATCCTGTTGCTCGATTTCTGTATGATCTCCTTTCTGTTGTCTTGCTTTGTACTCTACTTTTTCATCATGAATGTTTATCTTGTTGCATCCTTTGATGGAAAAGGTGATTTCTCTCTTTGGCAACAGAAAATGAAAGGTGTGCTTATGCAACAAAAATGTTTCAAAGTTATAACTCTGTGTTATAATTGTCATGATGAAAAGATTACTGATGAAGTAAAACATGAATTAGATGAACTGGCTTATTCCTTGATCATTCTGAATTTATCTGACTCTGTGATAAGGAAATTGGGTAAGCATGATTCTGCTAAATCTTTGTGGGATACACTTGAAGAATTTTATACTAAAACATCTTTGTCATCTAAAATATTTTTGCTTGAAAAATTCTTCAGATTTAAATTGGATTTGAGTAAAAACATAGATGTTAATCTTGATGTGTTCACTAAACTGGTTCAAGACATCAAATTAACTGGTGATAAGAATATTGATGAATATACTCTCATTGTGTTTTTGAATGCTATTCCTGAATCCTATAGTGATGTTAAATCTGCAATCAAATATGGTAGAGATAAGGTTACATTGGACACTGTTATTAATGGTCTGAAAAGTAAAGAATTGGATCTGAAAACCTCTAAAACCAATAGGTCATTTGGTGATGTTAACTTTGTGAAAGGTAAGCATAAAAATAATTCTCAGAATAGACCCTCCACCGGTAACCAAAGTAAGCCTAATCAGAACCATAATCAGAATCAAAATCAAGGTCAAAATCAGAAAAATGATGGTTTTAAACCTAGGCCTAAAAACAGAAAGTGTTATAAATGTGGGAAACCTGGTCATTATGCTAATGTGTGTACTGAACTTAAGAAAGATAATAAAATCATTGGTCAGGCTAATGTTGTGTCTGATAGTCTTGGTGATGTTTTTCTGACGAATGACTGTGAATTCTGTGATTGCATCTCTATGTGACAATGATTGGATCTTTTATTCAGCATGTACACACCATATAACACCCCACAAGCATTTGTTTACTTACTATGTGGAACTTGAAAATGGTAATGTTTCTATGGCTGATAGTAGTGAAAGCACTGTGATTGGAATTGGAACAATTTGTCTTAAATTTGAAACTGGATTTGAACTAACTCTTAAAAAGGTGAGACATGTTCCAAACTTAAAAAGTAATCTACTTTCTATTGATATTCTTGAAGATTGTGGTTTGCATGGTAATTGGGGGAAGGGCTATCAAATGATTATGAAAGGGAATGTGTGTGGATTTAAAGCTGTAAGAATGCAAAACTTATATATATGTTCTACTGAACCTATCTTGCATGCAAATTATGTGTAACATGACATGACAAATGTATGGCATAAAAGACTAGGACATATAAGTGAAAGGGGACTTGAAATTCTGCATAAAACAACTTATTTGAGAAGTGATATGATTTATGAAATGCCCCTATGTGACTCATGCATTCTTGGAAAACAGCATAAGATGAAATTCCCTGTCTCCTCTCCCCCTAATCCCTCTAAGTGTTCTTTCATTCTTGAATATGTGCATGTTGATGTGTGGGTCCAGCCCCTATGCCTACCCATGGAGATAATCGTTATTTTCTGTCTATTGTCCATGATTTCTCTAGAAAAGTGTTTGTGTTTCTTATGAAGAACAAATCCGATGTGTTTGAAAATTTTAAAAATTGGAAAAACTTTGTTGAAACTCAAACTGGAAAGAAAGTTAAAACCTTGAGAACCGATAATGGGACAAAATTCCATAATGCTGAATTTGATACTATGTGCATTGAATGTGGTATTGAAAGGTATAAAACTGTTGCATACACCCCTAGCAAAATGGCATAGCTGAAAGAATGAATAGAACCTTGTTTGATAGGGTAAGATCCATACTTAACTCAGCTAGTTTGCCAAAACAATTCTGAGGAGAAGCTGTCTTAACTGCTGCTTATGTGATAAATAGATCTTCTTCTATGCCCTTAAAAGGGGAATTACCTGAAACTATGTGGTGTGGTAAATCTGTTGATTTGTCTAATCTGAGAGTGTTTGGCTGTTCTGCTTATGTGCATCAGAAACTGGACAAACTTGAATCTAGGTCTATGAAGTGTGTTTTCTTAGGCTATCCAGAAGGTGTGAAAGGATATAGGTTTTGGATGAAAAATTAACCTAATTTTAAAATTATTATTACTAGTAGAAATGTGATCTTTAATGAGATGAATATTCATGCGTATCTGCTCTTTCTGTGAATGTTCTTGTTGAGGTGGAGACTCCACCCATTCTGACTCCACCCATTCTACCTATTCAAACTGATGTTGTGGAAAATGAAACTAAACCTGTTAATAATCAGTCTGATAATGAAGAATTTGATAAAATTGTTGATAATATACCTCCTAATAGTGATCTGAGCGATTACATGCTTGCTAGAGATAGGACTAGGAAGAATATTAAGATTCCTTCTTATTTTGATGATTATCAGCTTGCTTATTTTGTGCATAATGTGTTTGATTCTTTGGATGACAAAGAACTCAAGTCTTATAATAAAACTTTAAAATCTAATGAATCTGATAAATGGTTAAATGCTATAAATGAAGAAATTAAATTTCTACCTGATAACCATACCTGGATCCTTGTACCTAAACCTGTTATGTGCTCAATTGTTGACTGTAAATGGTTATTTAAGGTCAAGCATGAAACTGATTCAATTAGGTTTAAAGCCAGACTTGTTGCTAAAGGATTTACTCAAAAAGAAGGCATTGACTACACTGAAATCTTTGCTCCTGTTGTTAAATTCACAACTGTTAGGATAATGCTTCCATTAGTTGCTTACTTTAATTGGGAATTAAAACAACTGGATGTTAAAACTTCCTTTCTAAATGGTGATTTAGATGAGAAAATTCACATGAAACAACTTGAAGGTTTTGAGGGTAAGAAACACCCTAACCATGTTTGTTTACTTAAGAAATCTTTATATGGTCTAAAGCAGTCTCCTAGGCAGTAGAACAAGAAATTTGATGCTTGCATGATATCTTTACAGTTTAAAAGAAGCTCTTATGACCGTTGTCTATATTTTAAAGAATCTGTCAAGATTTCTGTGTTTCTGCTTTTATATGTTGATGACATGATGTTGGCTAGCTCTTGCATTCAATCTGTTAACTATGTGATTAAATGTTTAAGTGATGAATTTGATATGAAGTTACTTGGGATGAACATTGTTAGGGATAGAACTTTGTGTACGAATGTTTCTTAATCAATCCTTATACATTGAAAAGGTGCTTGAAAAGTTTTCTATGTTTGCTGTCAAACATGTTACAGTTCCTCTTGCTGCCCATTTTGTGTTAAGTAAGGATCAATCCCCCAAGACTGATTTTGAAATTTCTGAAATGAAAAGTGTTCCTTATGCCAATGCTATTGGTTCAGTTATGTACTTAATGGTTAGCATTAGATTCGACATTGCATATGCGATAAGTTGTTTGAGCAGATGCATGGCTAATCATGGTGCTCCCCATTGGGAAGCCTTAAAATGGCTGATGAGGTATCTAAAAGGTTCTATGAATTATGGTCTTATGTTTTCTAAGTGTGAAAATGGTGTTAACCTGTGTGGTTATGTTGATTCCAACTTTGCTAATGACAGGGACAATAGAAAGTCCTCAACCTCCTATGTGTTTACTTTAAATGGTGCATCCATAAGTTGGAAATCTCAATTGCAAAATATTGTTGCCCTTTCTACAACTGAATCTGAATATATTGCAACCACTGAAGCTATAAAAGAAGCAACTTAGCTTAAGGGTATTTTGTCTGAAATTGGTTTTATACATAGAAAAGTCACTGTTTTCTCTGACAGTTAGTCTGGAATTCAATTGTGTAAAAATCCTGTGTTTCATGATAGAACAAAACATATAGATGTTAAATTTCATTTTATCCGTAACATTGTTGAAACAGGGATTATTGATCTGGAAAAGATTCCCTCTGAATTTAATCCAGCTGATATGGGCACCAAGTGCTTGCCCCTTGAGAAGTTTAGGTCCTGCTTGAAGGCCCTAAATATATCATATGCCATGTGATGTATTTGTTGTCTGCGGTCTTTAGGACTGCTCTATGTGATCTTTGTGATCTATCCGTCTTTCACTTCTGTGTTTTGTGCTCTTTATGTGTGATTCTTTTCTTGCTCCCATCTTTGTGATGGTTTTCTATGTGTGTGCAGGAAGAGAAAAAATCGGTGATGATGACCCCTAGTCCTTAAGAAAGTCCACAAGACACCATGGTTTGGCTCAAGGTGGAGAATGTGAGATTATGGGCCATAACATATTGTGGGCCCAGGATCACTTCTTGGCAACCCATTGTGATCCCAGGCCCACTCGACAGCCCATTGAGATCCAGGCCCAACTCTTTTTATGTTGTTGTTTGATCTCAACCCTTCATCCATGTTCCTCAATCTTGTCCGTTGTTTGATCCTATATTCCACCCCCTCTCTTTTCTCAAAAACCCTAACCCTTTCCTCTCTCTTCGCGGCGCTCCCCTCTCTCTCTCTCTCTCTCTCTAGTACGTTTTCATACCCCGTCTCCTGTCATGGCCGCCCGACGTCTCTGGCCCTATCCTTGCCGTTTCTTAGGCCACCCTTGGCCACGACTTGTACCTGGCCACTCCCCCGGTCGGCCAGTGTGCTATACATACAGTGAGTGAGAGAGGGTTTAGTGTAGAATGTGAGAAAAAACTCTTGTCTCTTGGTGATCTTCCTTCTGTGTGTTCTTGAGAGGGGGTTATATTGGTTGAGGATCTGAGGTTTCGAGGTGGGCTGAGATCTGGGTCAATCTGTGAGATCCTTTGGAGCTACTGTCGGACTTTGGTGTTTCTGTGTGTTTTGGACGAGAATGAATGGGGACTGAACCGATATTCACACAATCCATGTGTTGGACTGACCCGGTCACTTCTTACCTTTATATTTCTGCTTTGATTAGATCTTTGTATCTCCTTGTTTTAAAGTTTGAAGTAGAATATATGTATGTTAGCTATATCCACTGTAATAGTTGCTAGGCTCTATGTTTCTAGACCGATACCCAACATAATCAAACGCAAAATATTGATATGAATTGGACACTATCAATGTATAATACAGAATAACATAAAATATCATCGATCCATATATATATATATATATATATATATATATATATATATATATATTTCTCTAGTTTCTGTAGAGAAATTGTTCCACTTTCTGAAAAGTAATCTTATTCACCTTCCCAAATGGAGTTTTTGTGATACGATCCATGATGGGTTTGGATGGGCCCTCAATTCGATTTGGGCCTCCTAATAAAAAAATGTAAAATTGATCAAACTTCCCAAAGCACAGAAAATAGGCCTTCGTATTTATGGACCTTATTAATTTAAACTAAATTATATATTCTTGGCAAAACTTATTATACCCACTACAGTTATCAAAATGAGCTCACAAGGAATTGCAACTAGAATGAACAACCTAATTAAACTTCAATAAATCGAATATATATTTCGAGGCATAGGTCAAGTGATTTGAAAGTTGGAGTGAAATGGTGTTAATCGATTAGCAGCTTTGCCCATTTATCCATTCAAATTATATCCAACAATTTACAACTTGTATTAATCTTTAAAAGCGGGATAATGGGCCCCTCAAAGATGAAGTTCATTTTTTAATAAATTGATTTTTATTTTCAAAATATTACTAGTTCCGAATTTATTAATGATATGATCATAAAGAAGATTACTAACTGCAACAGTAATGCATTATATATGAAGCCATAGAAATTTATTGATGTTATGTTTCATTGATGCTATAGTTCTAGCTAGATGGAATGTGAAGAAAAAATGAATTTGTTATCGAATTATATATATTAACCTCATGAAGTTTAGATGATGTCGACTCATACTGAATTTTTTTTTTAAAGATATTTAATTGTTAATTTCTTATAAATGTGCAATATGTAGTATATTTTGCTATAGATACTGACCATGAATAGTGCAGAATATCCAAACTAATTACTATTTTTCTACCATTGTTGTTCTTCGATTTCGAAGAGTTATTTTATTTTGGTACCTTTTAAGGGTACCACACTCTATTAGTGTGTGGATATGAGGCCCACACACTAATAGGAGGATGGTGTCTAAAGTACACCCCTTTTATTTATCAATGTAGATTAAAGATAAATTGTTAAACCCACCATTTTCACTTTATTTATTTCTAAAGTTAAGAGTTTAGCATCTGATATTAACATCTCATGTACATACATATGAAATTCATTAAAACTGTTTTAGGTGTACAAAAAAATCGCCATGTCCGTTTATCACTTACAAATCCATCACGGAATTGTATATTTTCTCCATTACAAAACTTATATGAAATGATTTTACAGATAGTTATCGTGAAACTGATTCTTATAATTATCCATAAACAATTCATCTTCATAAATTCATATTGAAGTATGAAGTGTGGGTTACGAATTGGCCAGTCTCACGTAATTAGATTCGAGAGACCGATATCACAAAAATTATTCTACTCTTTTTCTATAACTGAAATGCAGAAATATGAGTGCTTATTTTCTCCAGAAAAGTGTATTCTCTTTACATGAGATTTGGAGTATGGACAAATGACACAATAATGACAATATATACTACCAGCTAAAAAGTCATGGGTATTACTATAATATAATAATTAAAATTAGTTTAATATTAGTATAATTTATTATATACATGTTATTTATGCTATATGCCTGTTTTCGAACAAAATAATTTGTGGGTTAATCTTATCCATGTACGTACAGTTGGCTAGTCCACAAGCAAATAGGCCATGCCCATGATTATGTCGGTGAGTAGACAATAACTAATTACTTTCATTATCATTATGGAAAATAAAAATAAAAACAATCATATTTTGCCAACAAAATTTCAAATTTTTTCTTATTCCCACTACTTTTCAATATTATTTGTACCCACTTTAATTTTGTGGCATTTAATCGCCATAATTTTGCCACTCTTCATTGATGAATGGAGCAAAAGTTGAGAAAGTGAAAGTAAATTGGATAAAAGAGTAAAAAACATATCATAAATAGATAGAAGTTAACAAAAATAAGAGGAACTAAAACATATTACCTTCATCCAGCAATGATATAACTTACTCATTTTTTATGATCTAGAAACTAATAATCTATTTTCTACATGTTAAATATGTTATTTTTCTTTACTGCAAGTATATTTATTTAGATTTGTACTCAGTGATCCAATTAATAAAAAAGACAATAATTCTAAATTATATAAGAGTACAAGAGATCATGTAACCGATGAGATACAATTAATTATTGAATTATCTTATCGTTATGTAAGAGACATATATTGACTATTTTGGTATATTTATTAGAAAACCAAAACTATTTTGGGAGAATTGTTAAATAATAAATAATTATTGATTATTGTCTTAAAACATGTGATTAATTAGATAAGATTCAATCAATGTTAAAAAAATATATGATTTAACCAAATCCTAAACTAAATGGTTTTCAAAAGAATCCAGGGGGGGGGGGGGGGGGGGGATTTTAGAAAGAGTTTGAGACATGTATTCCTTGTAGAGGGATTATATTAATTATAATCGTAATTTGAATTGGATCCATATTCGAATTCCTCATTGAATCATTTGAACTACTCTTTTCGATAAATTGAATTTAACTTTCCAATGTTTTTAACTTCCAATCTCGACCCCAAACTTTATGTATTTGCTTTAATGTAAATATCAAACTCTAATCCAACTTATCAATCAACATTACAAGTTACAAATAGTACTTTATTAACAATAAATCACTAGATTATGAATATTGTAATTCCACCAATTCGATTCACATGCCGTTTGAAAGATCCAATCTTATTTTAGATTATTTGTTTTTTAAAATTTTATACCGTTTTATTTCAAAATTATCTCTATCATTATTAGCTATAATCAATTAATTTTCAATATAACATGTGAAAAATACTATAATTCAGAAATTTGATAAAAATACTTTTCTTTTCTCGAAACTATTTCGACCTTCTTCCAAATTTGAAATTAAATTCTTTAATTAGAATATTAGTCTCAATTTTATGCTACTCATTTTTTGACAAAGCTTTAAAACAATAGGAGAAAGTATTTCTTGAACCAAATATCTACATATAGAAGGAAGATATTGCAGCAGAATAAATTATTTTTGTAAAGAAAAATGATCTAATTGGGTGGCCCAACGGTTGATAAGAAAAGATCATGTATAAAGTGATTCAAAATTCCCTTTCTGCAGAAAATATGTATTTAATTGATTTGATTCGTTTTCTACGATAAAAGTTAAGTCTTTGTACAATTTTTCTTCACTTGTCTTTAAGAATAATAATGCACATATGCTCATCACATATTCACATTATTATTTTAACCAAGATAAATAAATATATCTTAAAACATCTCATCCCAAACCAAACAAAAACAATATATATAAAGGTTAAAATAAAATAAATCTAAATTTTATTTTGAATTAAATATTAATTTAGATTTTTATATAATTTTATTTTAAAATTGTGCTTATTAATAAGTTAAAATTTAGGGATTTAATATGATCATTTTTATTGAATTAATTTGATTTTTTTCCAAATTTAAATCCTAAATTAATTTTTTAAATAATTAAGGATATATTTGTCTAGTTTCTATGACCTATAATAAAAACTCTAAAACGATACTCGTTTAAAATCGACAGAATAGTATTAAAATATTTTACGACGTTTTTGTGAAATAGTAGTTTCTAAGAACATATCAGATATACTCCAAATTTGATAAGCTATAAAATTAAAGAACATAATTAAGTATAATTAAAGAAAATCCACTAAAAATGGAAATAGGAGATAAAGATAGATGATGTTTGTCGGAGAAGAGTTTGGCCCCCTCTATTCTTAATTTGTTATCATTACACATGTCTGCTTTTTCTGCCAACTTTGTCAGTCAGATCCAACGGACACCATAAACTTCAGCCGAAATGATCCAACGGCTCAGGGTCCATCGTAGATCAACGGCCCATGATCATTCTTTGTGGCGGGAAACCGCGTTTTCCCTTGGAGGGAAAAATCTTTGTCAAACTATTTCTCTATTAATTCCTCGTGTGAATAAATTGGGTACAATTAAAGATAAAGAGCCGTAGATATTTTGTAATATTTAAATCTTTATTTTTCGGATTCTTGCATTTCATTAATAAGGAAAATGCTCAACATGTCAATTGTTAAATATGATGCATAATTTCATATTGCGAATATCAAAATTTTTACTTAATTATATTGTTAATATACAATTTAATTTAATTAAATAATGTTATCAATTTTTTGAGTCTAAATTTTATTTCAAATTAAGTGTCATTTAAGATTTTTATGTAATTTTATTATCAAATTATCTCTATTAATATTATTTAACTAAAATTTTGGAATTTAATATAATAGTTTTTATGGAATTAATTTGATTTTTTTTTTTCAATTTTGAATCTTAAAATCCTTGATGAGTTAAGGTCATATTTGTCCAAATTTTTTAATTTTTAATTCATTACAAAAATTTCAAAACAACACTTAAAGATTAATTATTATATATCTAAAAAAAATCATTTTAAAGGTTTAATATTGTCACCAATTACTAGCTATTTTAGTATAACCGTTTTTTCTTTAAAATTTACCCAATCTATTTAACAAAAAGATTGTATAAGGATCCGTTTTGTGACAAATTATTTTGGTTCTTAATTTTGGAGAGGGGCTCCAAAATGGTACTTTTGGAGTGAGTACATATTAAAGGTATTGAATAAGAAGATATAATATACAGTTGTAATTGAATAGAATAAAATTGAAATTTAAAAAAATAATATTTTATTTAATTGGAATATATATTGTAAACGGTGATTTGTACGTATCATTGGAGGAAATAAAGAAGTAAAAGGTAGTGGTGGGCCATGTCGGATAAGACAACACCGACGGCAGGTAGAGAGGCGGGGGTTGGTTTGGGTGGGACCCACTCATGACCTTTTGCTTTCCGTTACGACTATTGTGTCGCTTTCCCTTCCTAAATTTTCTCTCCAATCTTTTTTAATTTACTAAAACACCCTTACATTTTTATATTGTTTTCTTTTGCCCACTTTTTGCCTTTTTTTTTTTTTTTTTTATTTATTATGGGATGATGGGGTGTTGGTGTTTTGGTTTTTTATGTTTTGATTATTATTGATGTGGAGGGATGAAACTATGAAATTGGAGCTCAAATTTGTAATTTTGAGAATAAAAGATAATTAGTATTTCAAACAATCTAAAACCAATAAAATGCATATAAAGAATTAGAGTGTATTTAATTTAACTCCCTTTGTCTCATATATAAATTAGACGTTTCAAATATATAGTTCATTTTTTATATAAGTTATTATTTATTTAATTCACTTATTAATATACTCTTATTTAATATATAATTTTAATAGTATACTTAAGAATATAATGTTTATTAAATATAATCATTGTGAAAAATTCAATCAGCCAAGTATTGATTAAGATATTTCTAAGTTTTATAAATTTAATACAAAATTATTTAAAAAAATTAGAAGAGGATAATGGAGTTTTTTTGAGATACATATGCACGACGCTGTTTGTTGTATGGAATTGTTTTCTTATAGTACTTGGAAATAGAAGATGGAGTTAATACAAATACATAAATAAAATCTGATTAATGAGTAGAAATTTATTAATTATAGTTAGTACTATAATTTAAGACTACATAAGTTACATTCTTAAATAGGAAAAGAAAAGTTGTGTACAAAGTCTGATAGAATATTTAAAGAGTAGGACTAAAGGCACCACCCCATCTTCTAAGAGCACCACACTAATTTTCAGTTTTTTTTTTTTTTTGTAAAATTACAACTTTACCCTTAGGGTTTGTTGAACTAGTTCCGTTCGGTCAAGATGACCGAATGGGCTTCACGGTGTTCGGTCAAGATGACCGAACATCCTTTTATGTGTTCGGTCGTGGTGGCCGAACACTCTTCTATGTGTTCGGCCGACGGTGGCCGAACGAAACTGATCTGGTTCAATCGTTTTTTTACGTTTTTTACTATGATTTTCACACGATTTTTAAACATTTAAAAAATTTGTGGAATGTTCGTCATTATGTTGGCATTACATTCTTCAAAAAATTAAAATATTTAACATTAAGAATGTGTAAAAAGAGTAGCAAAAAACGTAAAAAAACGATTGAACCGGATCAGTTTCGTTCGACCACCATTGGCCGAACAGATAGAAGAGTGTTCGGCCACCACGACCGAACACATAGAAGGACGTTCGGTCATCTTGACCGAACACCGTGAAGCTCGTTCGATCATCTTGATCGAACGGAACTAGTTCAACAAACCCTAAGGGTAAAATTATAATTTTACAAAAAAAAAAAAAATGAAAATGAGTGTGGTACTTCTTCTAAGATGGGGTGGTGACTTTAGTCCTACTCTATTTAAATAGTTAAGCTCAGAAATCAAGTAATTAATAAAATAAAGTATAATTGAAGATTGGCGCCCCGCGCCCCTAGTATGTACATCAAAATTAGAGTTGACCGTTGGGTGCTGTTAGAATTGCTATTTATTTATTCAATAAATCCATCTGAGGAGTTGAAAATTACAAAAAATTATTTCCAAAATTCTTTATATTAAGGAGAAGATCAGATTCTATATCACTCACAAAAGTAGCAAGAAGGCTGTGGTATTCTGACAATTAATATAGTAATAAATTAAAAGATGATATTATTGTGGATAATTTTGGAATTTCCAATTTTACTATTTAGTTGATTGATATAAATGTATATGCTATAGAAATATCAATTATGAACCGATGTTCACTAATTTCTTTTAACTACTTACGCAAATATACTACATCATAGATTATAGAAATGGTATATAAGATCGATCTCACATACACTAATCTAAAATCTAATTAATCATTTAAATTCAGCACCTAATTTTATCGAATCAACTGAATATTAATATTTCAAATTAATAACTAAACAAATTAAATTAAGCACAAACGACTTCAACCAATATAACAAGACATATTTTAGGATATGTTTAAATCTAATTCTCATAAAAAAATCATTTTAACAAACTCAAATTCATTAATTAGTTTTCTTATATGAGCAATCTCGAATAAGAAATTAACTACTCCCTCGAAATAGTTAACTGGTGGATTAAAAGCTATCGAAGGTATCCTACACGATTTGAATAAACTATGAACTCCCAAAAACATCCAAGATTGATTTATCATTTCTCACCATCTAATTCACTTATATGTCATGTGTTATTCTTCGACAATTAAATCTAATCTCCCGAATTTTGATTCAATTACTAAAACATACTCAACTAGTGGATATCCAATAAACAAACAATTAAAACATAAACACATGAATAGAGTTCAAAACCACAAATTTGAATTAATAACATCAAATATTCATAATGGTTCAAATTAGACTACTAACAATCCTATAAACCTTAAAAACTTAACCATAAATAAATATAAACAAATTTATAGCAAGTTGGAGAATATCTAACCATACAAAAACTAACAAATGAGAAAATGAATTAACACTCTAGAGAAAAGTTGATATTATGATTCTTCAATCTTTGAATCTTTAATCTCTTCCTCTGTTGCTTCTTAGGATATTGAATTTCTCTATATGTGTGCATAAAGTGAAACAACATCAATTTTGACTTTTATCGTCTTGGAGGTCTTATAAGTCGAATCGAACTCGAAAATACTCCAAAAATCGAATTATGTGCGAGAAAGATGTATTCGGCACGATCATGTCCTCACGCACCATTTGACCATGCGATATTTCAAATCTCCACGTGTTTGGAGTACGATCCCATCTCGGAACACGATCCAACCACAGGCGGTTGCCAATTCCACAAATTTGGTTCCGACTTGTATTTTTGTCTTTTTCGTTGTCATTCTTCAGCGATTTCTCTTCAATGTTCTATAATTCCACTTGAAAGTCGTACATATTCTCGCTAAAACATGAAACTATATACAAACATACACTTATATATGAAAATCATATAGATCACTTTTAAAATGACCCAAAAGTACTCAACCAAAATACACAAGTATATGTTATAATACATAAAAAAATTATACTTATCAATAAGTATTACGGATTTAGTTAAAATTTTCTATGATGTGTTTTAATATATAGATTGAGAATCCATCTTAGAGCGTGTTTGACTAAACTTATTTAAAAGAGCTTGTAAACTCTTCCATCTTGAAGATGTTTTTAGAATTTATAAGATATTTTATTTTATTTTAAAAATAAATTGCTGTAGTGTTTGAATAAGTAAGATGGTGGAACATGTAAGACATAGTAACAACAATTATTTCATTAAACGATCAAATTTGAAGACGTTCATAAAAATAATATCTTATTTTAAATACAAAATCCATTTAAAGTTTAAATTTTTTTTATTAATCTTATAATGTTTTATTTTAAAATGGAATAAAATTATATATGAAAATCTTTAATCAACCATTCTGAAGACGCTTATAAACTCCTTAAAACATTTATAATATGTTTAAAAGCTTATAAGGTGGTCCCAAACACCCTCTTAATTCTCCCATCTACAATGATTTTTTTTTTTTTTTTTTCAATAAAAAAAAGAAGGAAGCAAAAGAAGAAGGGTATTTGGGTCATTTTAGGAAGCATACAACAAGGAAGTCAAAGAGTCAACCCCCTGTAAACTCATCCCCAAGTGGTATTGCGTCACGCCGAAACGCAAGCTTGTTGCATGATTGACGAGCCTTCATCGCCACGTGGCCCTCCACTATTTGTCAGAATAAGCTCTTCGGGATTCACAGCATTCACACTCAATAATTAAAGTAACAAAACAAAGCAAAGAAAAAACACACACAACCACAGAGTCACTGTCATCCTCTCTCTCTCTCTCTCTCACCAGCTGTGTTTCTCACTCTGGAAAAGAAACCCAAATTTCCCCCCAATTGCCAGCACCCTCAACCCAAGTTATTCGATTTCTTCCCTAATCAATGCATGATCTCTCAATCCAGCTCGATTCCACACCCTAACCTCCCATGATTCTGCTCATTTGAACAAATTTTGAAAAATGCTACAAGTAGCTGCAGTGGAGAGCAATGGCGGATTTTCCTCTCACTCCTCGCAGTTGCAGAGCTGTGGGGATAGTAGTGAAGAGGAGCTCTCTGTGCTTCCGCGCCACACCAAGGTTGTCGTTACTGGAAACAACCGTACGAAGTCCGTACTGGTGGGGCTCCACGGCGTCGTTAAGAAAGCTGTTGGCCTTGGTGGATGGCACTGGCTGGTATTTTTGACCTTCTTTCTCTTTATTGATACTTTATTGTGTCTGAATTGAGGTTTCTTTGATTTCAGAAACTCTTAATTAGTGATCCCCTGTTTGTTTATGATCAGTTGCATGATAAAGTTTCGAACTTCATTTCTGTAATTCCAAGTGTATTATCCATTGATATGTCAGAGAAATATCTGGGGTTTGAAATTAGTTTCATAACTGAGAATCATAGATTTTTTTGGAGTGGATTTCCATTTCTGTTGCATTACTATATATAATTATAATTAAATAACATATCGGTTTACTTTTCCGCTAATGGAAAAGGGATTTTTTTTTGGGGTTGGGGGGATGCACAGAATAAACTTGGGATAATTGAATTGTTCACTGGTGAATGTTAGTCTTTTATTAAGCAATTTTCTAATAGTTTACTTTTTTTGATTGGAAAATGAGTTGGAACATCTCTCTTTTTTTATGATATATGTGCTTCATTTGACATCCCAATTTTAAGAAGTTCCTTTCTATATATTTAAGAGTTCATGATAATAATTACTTATATTGATCATTTGCAAATATGGATGCTAATGCATGCTCTGGTGCTCAGAAGAAAGTATCACTTAGATTGTTTTGTTTAGGTATAGCAAAATGAATTTATCTAATCTAGAACTTATTCAAATAATGTAATTTGGGTTGCATATTACTTTGTTATATTGGACTTAATTTACGGAAAAGAATGTGCCGAGTTAGGATGAGTTCAAGATATTTTATCAGATCTTATTAGAAAAAAGGGGTTTTACATAAGGGTTACTGTAATACAGGTTCTCACAAATGGAATTGAGGTAAAGCTACAAAGGAATGCTTTAAGTGTAATCGAAACTCCTACTGGAAATGAGGATGAAGATGATCTTGAACTTGAACATGCACAGTGGAATGTCTCAGATATTGGTGAGTTTTTATTTTATGATTTTTTAATTTAGTACAGTCTACAGTTGTCATAAACGAATGGGATTTTTCATAAAACTATGCACATTATGAAGTTGGGTGATTTAATTTGAGTCTTGATATAATTGGTTTCCTATTCTCTTTTGCAGCCGATTTATTTTAATTCAAGTTGTGATTATTGGCCTTATGGATATTTATTGAAAAAGGGAATTATTTTGGCTATACTTTTCATGTCTGCTGGGTCAATTATATGTCAGAGAATTATTAATATCAGTTTTATCTACACAATAAAGGTTTTTGAGGTTGTTACATAGGATTCTCTTCATTCATTTCCCAACCTTTTCTTTTCACTCCTTCCACACATTTTAACAAGCTTTTGTTACTTGTTCCTTTATTCTTTTTCCTTTTGGCCCACCACGTAATCTGATTGTGTTGTGCATAACATTTTCTTAGCATCCGATGATACTCAAAAGTCCCATAGATCAAGACATCGTATGCACAGGTCATTTGGGCTATCTCAAAAGACCTTGAGTCGATCTTTTTCTTCTGACTCGCAGTCTAAAGATTCTGCTTCTACTCCAAGGGGGTCTACGGTGAGAAGATTTGATGTTTATACCTGTTTTTTCCTTTTATTATCATTTTTTCTGAAAAAAAAATGCAGGAGAAATCTTTATAATGACAAACCGTTTTGGTGTGACAGAAGGTTGACCTTGGAAAACTTGAGATGGCTGCTTTACGGAGATATTTACGTCACTTTAACCTTGTGAGTGATTCTGCAAGACTAAGAAAAGATGTTCAATTAACTTTCTTGTGGATTTTTTCAGCTTATCATTATTATCTTGAACTAATGCTCATGCTTAATCATTCTTGCTTAGGTGGATGCCATTCATAACCCTTCCAAAGAGCAACTCATTGATGTTGTCCAAAGGCATTTCATGTCACAGGTAATTTGCTCGGATTTGTCTAGATGCAGTGATCTATCTATGGTTTACGATTCATCAATTTCTGTGTGCCTTTGTCAATTGAACACTTCCTTTTTTGCATGTGTAACAGCAATTGGATGAGTTGCAAGTCATCACCGGATTTGTGCAGGCTGCAAAGAGACTGAAGACAGTTTGCAAATGAGTATCGAGAGATTGATTGTACGTACCATCTCATCGATTATGATTTTCTGACCCTTAACAAATCATGAAACATGAATGTGTGTATATGAATCGACCTTTTGTGAGTGTCCCCTTTTAGTTGCATAGGTGTTAGCCGTAGCTATGTAGATATATGTAAACCAGTTCGACTGACCCCCAACTCTCGTAAGAAGCGATGATCGATCCATATGCAATAGTGTTGGTTTAAAGTACTGCTAACCCTGGGGAACACTTTGAAATGTATGAGGCCCTGAATATTGGTGCTTAAACATGATCATTCAACCAAGATCAAACAGTTTGATGCTTGTATATTTAGTTAAAGATTCAGAAGCTCATCATTTTGGACAATACTACTATGGTTTATTGCATAATGGTCCTATATATTCCCACTTGGCTAATATAAATTTCTTACCCCTAAATTAAGTTCCCATGAATGATTTGGTTATGTTTTATGCTTACTTGGTCACAGCATTATATTTTGCAATCATGATGATAAGATTTATGTGTATATTTATAATAGGTGGGTCCCTCTTATCTATATACAACAAACTTCCATCTCAAAGTAATGGTGTACACCATGGGTTTTCAAAGCTCTTATGCTTTGATGATTTTGGAAATTTGGTGAATTAATAAATCCTTGGCGTAAGAAATTTAATTTCACTCAATCAATGTTTCTAAACTCAGCCCGAAAACTAAATAATTTTTAAATTAAATGATTCGTGTATGTGTGTGCATATATTATATATAGCTATATGTATATTATTTATATTAAATAAAACTAGCAAAAATATGATAAAAGTAAGAATTAATTAAAATAAATTAAGTAAGAATCTAACGGTCAAATCAAAATCTTGAAAATATTGGGTCATTCTGAACAACCAATTTTGGCCAATTTTAACATCATCATCATCATCATCATCATCATCATCATAATAATAATAATAATAATAATAATAATAATAATAATAATAATAATCATAATAATAATAATAATAATAATAATAATAATAATAATAATAATAATAATAATAATAATCATAATAATCATAATCATAATAATAATAATAATAATAATAATAATAATAATAATAATAATAATAATAATCATAATAATAATAATAATAATCATAATCATAATCATAATAATAATAATAATAATCATAATAATAATAATAATAATAATAATAATAATAATAATCATAATCATAATCATCATCATAATAATAATAATAATAATAATAATCATAATAATAATAATAATAATAATAATAATAATCATAATAATAATAATAATAATAATAATAATAATAATAATAATAATAATAATCATAATAATCATAATAATAATCATAATAATAATAATAATCATAATAATAATAATAATCATAATAATAATAATCATAATAATAATAATAATCATAATAATAATAATCATAATCATAATAATAATCATAATAATAATAATCATAATAATCATAATAATAATAATAATCATAATAATCATAATAATAATCATAATCATAATAATAATAATCATAATCATAATAATCATAATCATAATAATAATAATAATAATAATAATAATAATAATAATAATAATAATAATAATCATAATAATAATAATAATAATCATAATAATAATCATAATAATAATCATAATAATAATAATAATAATAATAATAATAATAATAATAATAATAATAATAATAATAATACATGTTAATAATAATAATACATGTTAATAATAATAATACATGTAACAGTAGATATTTATTGTAGCCAATAATTTAGATCAATTATGAAATGCATTGATTTATATATCATGAATAATAGTATATTTTGAAAGGCTTTTACAACTTAGAGCCGACCCTCTGTTTCAAAAAAGTAAATGGGCCAACAAAACTAATTGAAAGCCACCGAATGGTATGGGCCTATGCACATGCTCCTCATAAACTTGATCCATTTATCTATCCTAATTGTAATAATTGTAATAATAGTGGTAGTAATAATAATAATGATGATGATAATAATAATAATAATAAAAAATTATTATTATTATTATTATTATTATTATTATTATTATTATTATTAATTGTAATAATCTATATGAATACATATCTATCTATATATGTGTGTATAGAAGCAATTACATGCCAAAAATAGAAAGTCAGAATTTTCCCACCCCATTTTCTATTTCTAAATTGAGGAAATAATATTATCGAATAATTTATTGTTCTTTAGAATTCACCATTAATATTCATTCAACCTATTCTTGATTGTTTTGATTCATGGTTTGATGTGAAAATATTGATTAGACTTTGAAGTCTCAAACTTAATGGCTCAAACAAACCTTATATTTGGTCAGATCCATAAATGAAAATTTACCATAATCCCAATATCTTACACACACATTGATTAAAGATAGTGGAGGCCTATTATTTTATTCTTTAATTACGTCTCTTTTTTTTTTTTTTAAATAACTGATTTGATGTAAGAGAATCTCGTTTGAGTATGAAAATTTGCAGGAAGATCTCGTTCATCATGATTATTCTCGACATGTATTTGGTAATATGCATTTATCTAAAATTTGTGATGAGATGAGTGTAAATGGAAGAAAATCATCAACCTTACTTAATAAACAAGACTTAATTAACCTGCCAAATAATGTGAGATGCAATATAAATAATATAGGCAAAATACCTTAAATTACCACAAAATGTTTTAAATCAGACTAAATTATTGTATGAGACTAAATTATATATATGTTGTGTGAGACTAAATTGTCACCAATCCCCATACATCATTACATATTGTAAATACTAATATTTTAGAATCCATGTATGAAACTAAAAGTTTGTATATTCATTAAACCTAGCTAGCTAAATACTATTCTTAGCAATTAAACCATATAAATAATACAGATTGTTGATATAACTTAGGGTGTCTAGACCCCGCATCATTTACTCAACACACTTCAATTTATACATTTTTAAATTAGAAAAATTAAAAACATTAAAATATAAAATTTTCCCTTCATGAAATAAAAAATAAAATATCGCAACCCTACCATTCCTTCCCTTTGCAGTACTTTCTCTTTCTTGATTATGTGAGGTTATTTCTATGAATTTTTTGAAGAATGAAATGTCAACACAATGATGAACAGTTCACGATGTAGTTAAATGTATGAAAATAATACGACAAAATGCAAAAAATTGATAAAATCCGACAAGTTCTATTCGATCCTTTGGCTGAAAATGTAGAAGTATGTTCGACCATTAGAAGTTATGTTAGAGCCGATCATATTATTGTGTGTTCGGTCACTATGACCGAACATATTTTTTCGTGTTCAGCTAACTAGGACCGAACAGAACTTATTGGCCATTTAATTGATCTTTTACGTTTTTTCGTATGATATTTCAGACATTTAACTAATCCGTATGATGTTCATAAATTATGTTGACATTTCATTAATCCTCAAGAAATTTGAAGAAAGAACATCAAAGAACTAAAAAGTATGAAAAATAAAGAGAAGGCGCGGGAGAAGAGAGAGAATAGGGTTTCCAATATTTTATTGTAATCTCTAAAGGGTAAAATTAGTATTGTTATAATATTTTGTTTTTAATTAAAAATATTTAAATTGGGATGATCTTAATAAAGGATGAGGTGTCTTTAATCTCAACCTATAACTTATTGTTATTTATTTTCCATGTGTGTTAAGGACCAGGTATACGTTTACCATGTATTAAATCGATTTGGACAACAATATTCTACATGCATGTAAGTATCTATAGCCATTAGCTACCAACCACAAACCTTGTAGTTCAAGTGATATTTGGTATTCCATCTTTATAAACATGCAGATGATGATGATCAGAATTCGAATTGGAATCATATAAATTTTCAAGTTGTTCCCCTCCCACCTCACAAAGTTTATTTAAAAAATAAAGTTTCTATAGCTACCGAGCTATGGAACTGTAACCTTCATGATGAAGAAGGTGGTGTACATGAGTTCAAAAGTAAATAGGGCAATTTTATATCCATATGCATTCCACTATACGTCCATACCTCACTTTATATATTGTCAAATTAAGTAATCGGTTCATACAAAGTTTTTTTTTTTAATTATCTTTCGAAATATTATTTCTTGAACAAATTAAGTATTTTTTAGAAATTTTATCACAATCTTTCAAAAAATTAATAAATATATTGCTTGACCATTTTCAACTATTTTTGCTGACAAGAGAAACAAATTAAAAGTTAAATTGTATTCTGTTTTCTTTCTTAACTCAAAAAAATTCAATTTTTCAACATTTTATCCAATCTATCTTAAAATGTATATGAACTAATAAAAACATTAAAAAATGTAAACAAAATATGAAATTATCACAATAAAAATATCTAAATTTTATTTAATATTAAAAAATTGAAAATTTATTTTGGTAAATGTTTTATACTATACAAATTATATCATTTGAATTTGAAGATTTTGAAATAAATTTTAGATTTGATAATGTTCTTTTAGATATATAAATAAACTTAACATTCGAAATGACGTTATTATGTCTACTTCGTTAATTCTTAAATTTTATCTCACAAAGTTTTTAATTATATATGAAAATAATTTTTAGTATGTATTTGTATATTTTTATATTAATTAATTGAATAACTTTCCTATTTCAATTTCGTATAATAATTTAAAATTGAGAGTTCTCGATTATTTTAGTATCTATTTATAAATAAACATTATGATTTTGATTGTAAACTTATCTCTATATCTAAATGCTATAAATATACCTGAAAATTATTTTCAATAGTATAAATAATATTTCAGATTTTCACTGTTATTTTCATGTTTTATTCTTTTTCACAGTATTTAGTTAATCCTTTTTTATATATAGTTTAGAGATAAATTTGAGAAGATTGACTTAAAAAAATGGTTGAGATCTTGTTTAAATGAACAAAAAGTTGACATTTTGATTTTCCAAATAATGTTAAAATACACATCTTGGGCAATTATTAATATGTTCATCGATGATGTGTATGATCTTATCCCCTAATTATATGGAAAATAAAGTTAATAAACATATTAGATATGTGACACATCAATAGTGAACACATATTAATGTGTCCACAATAGATGGAGTGACATGGTTGAATTTTATACAAGACTTGATCAAAATTGGACATACGATATATTTGGCTTTTTTTTTTTTTTTTTTTTTTCATGTGCCAAAATTGTAGGGATTGTAATAAAATTGTTAAACTCTAAAGTTGGATTATATATAGCATACCTTTTCTTTTATCGTCTCCACACTTTTGCTACATATATAGTCAAAGATTCACTTGATTCCTTGTCATTTAGTTAACTCCAAAATCTGGTCATTACCCACTTTTGGAAGTGGTCATCTTCTCTTATTGTTTCCAGTGATTTACAATTGAAATCGTGACATAAATCTAATTATTTAAGATGGATAAATTTATAATCCACACCTCATAATTTAGATATATTTTTTGTTAAATATATAAAAATCTGTCTTACGATAACTATTCGAAAACTATGTCTTATAAATTTTTATATATTGATGTTATTTTCCATGAGATAAATCCATAGCAAAAGAAAAGCAGCTATGTAAACCCAAATTAAAATGTAATTGCAAAAATACAAATCAGGCCCAATTTTAATTTGGAACATATATATATATATATATATATATATATATATATATATTAATGTAATCTTCAATTTCAATTATACAATCTACACTTGTCTACAATTATTGCTGCCAAATCAGCCAAATAATGCATTTAACTCAATCAATTAGATAGCACTCCCAAAGAAAAAGAAAAACAAATCAAGATAGAGAACTTTTATATTTTTCTAGTCCAAGCAGCTATAGAACAAAAGAGTAGTCATAGTATGAATTCAAAATGTAAACATTTTATACACCTTTTCTGAAACTT
Organism: Scutellaria galericulata; assembly: GCA_946896805.1. Taxonomy (NCBI): domain Eukaryota; kingdom Viridiplantae; phylum Streptophyta; class Magnoliopsida; order Lamiales; family Lamiaceae; genus Scutellaria; species Scutellaria galericulata. The sequence goes on from OX335793.1 coordinate 15,160,920, forward strand.
TTCCTTTATTATTGGAGAGTTGAAATGTTTTAATTTATCTAGCAAAAGTTGTCATTTTGTTAATTGTAATTGACTATTAATCAGTGCTTGATTTGCTGCCAGCTGAGACAATAATAAACTCTAGAATATGCAAGCATTTGTTTTCTGTACGTTGAAAGAAATTAAAAATTGAATTTGAATTTAAATCCATTCATTTTAAGTCCTAAATTTTAAATCACTCTATTCAAATACAATCTAAGCGTTCATCATATATAGATGTTCATAAAAAAACAACGTTATGAACCAAACCCTCAAAGTAACATTATATTAAAAAAAAAAAAATCCAAACCTAAAGAAGATTTAGTTAAATTTCGAAACGAAAATTTAAAACTCAAATTCAATTGAAGTTATGAAGTAAAAGAATCATGCGACTTTTCTGGTTTGTTTATTGTATAATAAACTCAAAATTTATTGTTAAAATGACACATGTATGATTGGGACAAGCTTGTAACTTACAAATTAAACTAATTACTTTATCTCCAAATTCCAAAATAATTGGACATATATCCATCCTTATAATAAGGATGTTTGGTATACTTTATATAGTACATGCATGCATGCATAGATATTATTATAGAAAAAAAAGGCAATTACTTGAAATGCAAATATATAGGAGATAGAAGCTTGAACACGAAATTGAAGTCGATCTGAATTACTTAATTACAACACATTTTTCATTGCAGAATTGGCGAAAGTGATTGTTTATTGAGCATATCTAATTATTTAATGAGAATTATTCGTGTCACTTTCTAAATGAATTACCAAACTATATATTCCATACATTTACCTATTAATTTAGATAGGAATATCTCAATGAAAAATTATGGGGATCGTTATATGTATCATGATCGAAACAACCACAGCTAATTACTATGAACATTTTAGACCAAATTTTACAACTAACAGTATTAATAATATTGTATTATATAAATGTTGTATTGCATGAAAAATACTGTTAAAAACAGTATGATTGAAGACTATGATATTCCAAAAAATCTGGATTTACTTAATAAATGGACTATTCCTAAAATTGAACCAAAATTGGTTTATAAGACAGGAACATTTGAAAATTTTGGATTTAGACAAACTGTTAAAACTACTGAATCCTCTATTCCTCTGCATGATGAAGAGATGGTTATAAGACTTCTTAATAAAAGTGATCTTATTCCTTTTAAATTTCATAAATTCCTACATATAGGATGTGTTCAAATTGCCTTCAGACCCTTAACTCTTGAAGGATTACCTGAAAGTTTCCTTGCCACTCTTAGAGATGGTAGAAATCTAAATTGGAAACAATCTCTTATGGGAATTATTCAATCCAGTTTGGCCCATGGTCCAGTATATTTTGATGTTTATCCTAACCTTTCTTTATCTCTATCTGATGTTAACATTCTTGATGCTTTAACTTTAAATGTTAAAACACATGGTTATAACTATATTTCAGGAACAGAAGTCATATGTATCTGTTATAGAATTTATTACAAACCTCTTTTTACCCTTAACCCTATGTGTAAAAGAGTTGATAAAAATTCTAATGAAACGATTCTTATAGAAACAAATTTCAATAAATCTAAAATCACAACTATGAGAGCTATTAAATGGGAAGAAATTGTTTTCCCTGAAAATTGGATAATTGAACATGTTGTTCCAAGAAATCCCATCATAAATGATAGATTTCAAAATATTATTCAAACGAATGAAGGATCTGTACATATACAGTTTGAAAATCAAAAGAAGAATTTCCCTTCTTTATATAGATCTAATTCAAACCACTCTTTTATATCTCCTATTGATTATAACATTGATAATCCACAAATTTCTAGAGCTTCTACTTCTTATTATAGGGAAGATATAAGATCTCAATCCTCTAGAAAAGATGAAGAAAAAGATCGTGTTGATAACATAATAATAAATAAAAATAACATTGTTCATAACATTAAAGAAACTGATACATTATCAGAAATGAACTTTACAATTTAATTTATGGATATAAAACCCAAAATAGATTTTTCTAAAGGATCTAGTGCTAGAGCACATATAAATGAAGAATTTTATCAATCCAAATGGGATATGTTTAGAGAATGGTATTTTAAAACCTTTTCTAAAGAAGAATTTGACTTCTTTGTCATAAGTTTTTACGAATTCTGTGAAAATCATAACAAAATTATATATTTTGTTCCTTGGTTCTTTAACACTTTTGTTAAAGAATATATCTCTGTCATAGAAAGAGATTATAAACTCTCTACCGGACAAATACAGAAATCTGTTTTTCCTCCTCAAACAGCTTTTCAAATTGAAAAGAATGATAAACAAATAAATTTTACTGCTTTTTCAAAAATATTTGAAAATGATATGCTTCAAATTACCACTAAGCATATTAACCAACTTCTTGAAAAACAAAATTATACAAACCTTTATTTAACTATCCTTGGAGAAGAGATTATATCTCTTAAAGATAGAGTCGAGAAAATCATTTCTCATATTAATCAAATAAAACCAGATGTTCATATACAACTTGAAAAATCAACTTATTGCTTCTATTGCATCTTCTTCCATTCAACCTCCTCCCGATATAAAGAATTTTAAATTTAAAAATTCTATTTCTCAATTAGAAAATTTAATTGAAGAAAAATTTAAAGCTTTTAATATATCTGCTCTTGATAATGAAGAATATGAAGAAATTCTCAATAAAATAAAATGGGCTGATAAACCTACTCTTAATAAATATTATTATCATAGGCCAACTCCTATGGATGTTCTTAATGAAGAACAAGAATTTACTATTTCAAACAGTTATAATGGTAAAGAGATTTATGAATGGAATCTTAATGGTAATACTAATACACATATCTATACTCTTGTTCATAGAATTCTTATGTTTAGCACCATATGCAAAAATACTGGTAATACTGATAAGGAAATTGCTAAGCTAATTGTTGCAGGATTTATTGGTCAATTAAAAGGTTGGTGGGATAATTATCTAAAACCTAACCAAAGAATTGAAATTCTTGGATCCGTTAAATCAGAAAATGGTAATCTTGTTGAGAATGTTGTTTATTCTCTTGTTACTACTTTAATTGAACATTTCACAGGTAGATATACTGATAATAGTGATACTATTAGAACTCTTCTCAGTAATCATAGGTGTAAAACCTTAACTGAATTTAGATGGTATAAAGATACTTTCTTATCTAGAATTTTTGAATTACCGGAATGTAGTTCTGCACATTGGAAAGCTAAGTTTATAGATGGTCTTCCAAGTCTTTTTGCTGAAAGAATTAAAAAAATTCTTAAAAAGGATATTATTTCTATTAATTATGAAAATTATACATATAGTAATCTTATTAGCATTTGCATTGAAGAAGGATTATCTTTATGTAATGATATAAGGTTAAACCAACAAATAAAAAAGCAAAATCGTCTTGAAAAAAGACAACTTGGTCAATTTTGTGATCAATTTGGTATGGATATACCTAAAGATAAAAAATATTATTCACAAAAAGATAGAAGTTATGATAATAAACAAAAAACCTATCATAGGAAAAGAAAAAGACATAAAGATCAAGATAGATCTAAGGAAAAAGAAAGAAATTCTTTCAAAAAGAATAAATACAAAAGGAGAGATTCTCCTATTGTTTGCAGAAAATGTGGAAAACCAGGTCATTATGCTAACCAATGTTGGGCAAAAGAAAAGATTAAAAATCTTGATATTAATGATGAGACAAAAGAAATTATTTATAATATAATTTTTAATAATAATCCAGAAACTGATAATTCTGAAACAGAATATGATAGTTATATTAATTCAGATAATGATTCTTTTCTATCAGATGAAGAATGTAATAATTGTAAACAAGGAATGCCTTGTATAAACCATATAAGTGACACTCATACTGATGAAAAAATTAATGAAAATATTTATGAAAAAGATGAAGAGTTTTATAAACTCATGTCCCAATTTAAAGACTTAAATATTAATACTCTTACTAATAATAATATTCTTGAATTTCTTAAAAGAATAAAAGATTCTAATTTAAGAGATCAAATCATTAATCAGATGGAAGATATTCCGTCTACTTCTAAAAAAGAAGAAAAAATTATTTCTTCAAACAATGATTATTCTATGGTTGAAGTAAATAGAATTCTTAAAAATAAATATAGTAATCAAAATCCTGTTACCATACAACATTTACTTATTGAAGTTAATAACCTCAAAAATGATATTAAGATTCTTAAAGATGATAATTATGATCTTCATCATCGTATTTCCAAAATTGAAAAAGGAAAATCAATATCCATTGAAGAACAAATTGAAGAAATACCTTTTGGAAGAAATCATCTTTCTACTATTACCATGATTATATATCAAAAATGGTATACAAAAATTACTCTTCTCATAGATAACTCATATAAAAAGGAGTTTATAGCCATGATTGATAGTGGTGCGGATTTAAATGTTATACAAGAAGGTCTTATACCTACAAAATACTTTCATAAGACTTCTCATTCTCTTTCACATGCTGGTGGTAAACCACTAAATATAAATTATAAACTTCCTAAAGTTTATATTTGTAAAAATAAGAAATGTATTTCTACTAGTTTTCTTTTGGCTAAAGATATATCTAGTCAATTAATTTTTGGTCTTCCTTTCCTTCACCAAATTTATCCTCTGACTTCTATCAATAATAAAGGCCTTATAGGTACTTTTGAAGGAAAACCTATACAATTTGATTTTATTACAAAACCTATTCACAGAGTTCTTAATGAATTACAAGAACAAATAGATAGAAAAACTTTTCATATAAATTCTTTAAAAGAAGAAATTAAATTTTTATCTATTGATGAAAAGCTCAAAAATCCTAAATTACAGGATAAAATTAAAATCATTCATAATAATTTCTCTATAGAAATTTGCAATGATATTCCTAATGCTTTTTGGGAAAGAAAGAAACATATTGTTTCTCTTCCTTATGAAGATGAATTTAAAGAGGAAAATATTCCTACTAAGGCAAGACCTTGCCAGATGAACTCTGAATATTTAGAGTTATGTAAAAAAGAGATTCAATCTCTTCTTGATAAAAAGCTTATTGCTCCTTCCCAATCTCCTTGGTCTTGTACAGCCTTCTATGTTAATAAACATTCTGAACAAGAAAGAGGTATACCCAGACTTGTAATAAATTACAAACCTCTTAATAAGGTATTAAAATGGATTAGACATCCTATTCCAAATAAAAAAGATCTCCTTGATAGATTAATTCATGCTCTTATCTTTTCAAAATTTGATTTAAAATCAGGATTTTGGCAAATCCAAATAAACAAATCTGATAGATATAAGACAGCTTTTAATGTTCCTATTGGACATTATAACCATCTCTTCATCATGCAGAGGAATAGAGGATTCAATAGTTTTAACAGTTTGTCTAAATCCAAAATTTTCAAATGTTCCTGTCTTATAAACCAATTTTGGTTCAATTTTAGGAATAGTCCATTTATTAAGTAAATCCAGATTTTCTGGAATATCGTAGTTTTCAATCATACTGTTTTTAACAGTATTTTTCATACGAAAAATATTCATCAAGAAAGATTTGTGTTAGATCTTGACTATATTCTAAATATTACACTACTTCCATGGCTCTGATACCATTTTAGACCCAGGTACAAACATTTTTAAGTTATTCATACAGGCTCTTTTACACAGCAAAGAGAGACTGAAATCATTATTTAAACTTACAAGAAAAACCCACAAAACCCTAACAACGCCTGCGTCACACCTGGACATTACGGCAACAAGGGGAGAACGGCACGAAGCAAGTTTAAACAAATCATCAATCAAAAGCCGTAACCTTAAAACAACTTAAATATGTTTGTTCCATGTGTTAAATAATTTCATTTAACCATGTCAGTAGCATAATATATAGTCAAGTCATGATCTAACACAATGAATCTAGCCGACCATATAGGCGGCAGTAACAACAATAATAAAATAAAAACAGAAAAGTAAAACACACAAACTTACAAATAAACCTTCAAGGCTGAAAGCTTTTATAAACTTCAAATATTACAAAGGGAGAGAGTTTTTAGAGAGAGAGGGAGAAGGCGAGTCAATACTCAAGCGTACCTTCTGAAATGAAAGAGAAACCTATTTATAGAGAAATTCCGGACATGAAACCCCGGATTTCAAAACTAAAACTTAATAGTGATATGTCACTGATAAGTAACAGTAAAATGTCACAAAGAAAAGTTATAAACAGTGGAAAGAGAATCTTATCTTATCTCTTTATTTTGTCGACCATTGGTTGCTTTTATGGTTGAAACATGTTGTCAAAGAATATAGCGTTTTGCTGAAGACATCTTTCAGTAGTCGGATACTTATCCATACATCTTTGAAATTTCTGATCAAGAATTTTTAACTCTTTTTTATACTTTTTCTTGATGCAATTTTCCAAGGCAATCCTTGCCATAAGAGTATCAAGATCAATTTTCTCTTCTTTTGGATATGCCAATAATGCTTGACGGAATTCTTTTCTTCCTTCATCAATAGTATGTTGTTTGTTGATTCTCCATTTGGAGTAACAAAAGCATCTTGAACAAGTACTTCTATGACTTTGATAGAAGCGGTCTTCGAGTCCTCTTGAGAGATTCATGGAGGAAAAGCCTGTAAAATCATTATGAATGAGAAATATTTTTCTCTTTCAGAGAATTCTTTATTTTATCAAAAACTCCATCAATGGTAAGATCCTCAATATTATCTTCAGGATCCTGAGCATCTTGCATCAATTCATTGAATTGATTGAAACTTGTATCAGAATTCATCGAAGTATCAGATTCTGAACTTTTTATTTGCTTGGATATATCCTTTCTCATTTGTTCTAAAAAGATTTCAATAATCTTTTCTTTGGGATAGATTTCAGCATATTTCTGAGAGAAAAGTTTGAAAGGACTAGAATCATCCTCTTCTAATTTCTTTTCATGATCTTTTCTATAAATCTTGATCATCTCTTCAATCTTTTAAATGGTTTCATAACCAAAGATTTCTTTATTTTCTGGATCGATGCGTATGAGCTTTTCCCAGAATTTACAGAGACCGATTCTCCATAAGCAAGGAGCTCCGTAATCGGTATAACCGAAAATTGGTTTCCATTTCCAAATCCAAGGAATACCAAATTCTATAAAGAACATACAGGAAGTTTTTCCCTCAATATAATTTTTTGAATTGTTTTGAACAATAGGAGAAACGCTGACCCATTCATTCATGAGACTGTTCCATTTTTCAGGAAGAATGTTTGTGGATGGTCCAAAAGTCCACCAAGAAAAGAACCATGTAGGAATGGTTTTGTGAAAATTATTTTCACAAATTTTTATGAACCAAATTTTTGTTTTTTATTCTCAAAATAAAAAGTTTTATAAAAACTTTCTATATAGTCATAATAGTTGAATTTAAAAGTCGTATTATGACTTTGAGAAAACATCTCTTTTTCATTTAATGGAGAAATTCCCCATTCTTCAAAAGATATGATCTTTTTGATAACAATTTTTGAGAAACTATAGTTTCCTTTATCCTGGATATTTCCAGAAGAGAAATGAGTAATTTCAACACTTTTTGTATGAATAAGAAGATTTTCATAATATCCTCTTTGTTTATATGAACCATATGGTTCTGAGTTATGACTCAAATACATAATAAATGTTGTATTGCATGATAATAATAATGTGATTAAATTATGTCTTATTTATGAAACAATATATGTAACAAATATATTTGTTTACATTATCCAGTAAGTGACTGCTAACCTGCGCATGACTTTTATGAGCACCTTAAATACTAATTTTATAATTAACTTAGTTTATGTCATATCAATAGATGTTCGCAGGAGATGTACATAACAACATTCTTAATATAATAATATTTTAATTATTTAATTAATCATAATAAAATTTAATATTTTCGTCAAAAAAAATTAATGTAATGTTACATAATATTATTTATAATATAATCTACAATTATGCATAGTAATAATGTATAATAGTGTATAAAATAGTTAAAATAGTTTCTCACATAAGCATTTATTTATTTATCTATATTTATATATTCAGAAAATACATTCATTAAATTATGGGCATATTTTCGTCATTTTCCTTGAAATTCCATCTTGAGTTATTTTGTTACCAAACACTCCGATTTCTATATTTTTAACTTTTCACTTTTTATTCCAACCACTACCACAATTTTCACGGTTTTTTAAATTCAATCATTTCTTAAAAATTAACACTTCCTACATCAAAGGAAAACTGAATTATACTGAAAAGAAAATATAAGATAGGTGGTTAATAATTTTTTTATTTTAACAAACCTTTAATTAATATTAGTATCTGTCATTTTCTATCGAAGAAATATATATATATATATATATATATATTGTTAAATAAGAAGAATATTAATTGGAACTTATAAGAAATATGGTTAATTTCAATTTGCTACTTGAACTATTGCACTTTTTTTTTCAGTAGGTGTATAAACTCAAAAAGTTTTCTAATCACTAGCCATTCTCTTCAAAATTTTCCGATTGTTACCCGAAACACATATTTTCCGACAAAATTCGTTGGAAAACTCAAAAGGTCATGATTTATATGCCAAAATGATCATCTTTCGAAGTCGAATTATAGTCCTAAGTTAAGTTAACGATTCTTGTTTGATTTACACTTGAATCGGAAAAAAAATGTTCAAACCCTAGAATGATTTGTGTTCGATTCATAATTGGATCGAATGAGAATCATGAAATTGAAATGGGGTTATAATTTGGCTTAGAATAATGGTCATTTTGGTGTATGAATCATGCATTTTTTACTGATATTTGGAAATGAATTGCATTTTCAATTTTTCCGGTGAATTTTGGTCAAAAAATATATGCTTGGGGTAGCAACCGAAAATTTTGAAGAGATTGGCTAGTGATCGGAAAAAAAATTGAGTTTAGACACCACTGAAAAAAAATGCAATAGTTCAAGTAGCAAATTGAAATTAACCCTAAAAAATATGGGTAAACTTAAAGTTAAACATTTCATTAATTAGTTTGTTAGGGAAATTGTTATAAAGTTTAACCCTTATATATAGATTTTGGATGACAAACTAAAATAGATTAGAAGTGATAGAATAGTTAAGATCTATGTAATGGATTGAAAAGGGGAAGTTTCCTTGATGAAGCTCAAGTTAGCAAAGATATATCTAGGTGAAGACGTCTCAAAACTTGAACTTCGCAAGGTTGTACAACTTGTTTTTTTACCTAAGATACGAATGAATATATATATATATATATATATATATATATATATATATATATATATATATATATATATATATTGCAAGTCATGGATTTTATTTTACCATGGATTTTGCAAGGTTTTGATAAGGCCAAATTGCGGCTATTATTCATTGATCAGTTGATAGAAGTGTAAACGAATCAAATTGGACTAAGTTTTCATTAATTTGATCGATTCGTTATAAATTATCGAGTTGAGTTGTAACTTATTATTATACCCAATGTATTTACATCTCATGATTTTACTTGAGTTTAGAAAAACTTAAGACAAAAAATCATATGCCCCAGGGGCACGGATACCCGACCCGGCGCGTGGGGCGCTCCCCCGCGCGCCCACATCGTAGTTGGTGTGCGCCGCGCGCGCACACATGATTTATTCTTCAGGTATTACACATTTACTCTTCAGGTATCACATATATACTCTTCAGGTATCACCTGATTTGTAATACCTATAAAACAAATGTGTGATACCTCAAATTTGCGCGCCCATGCACCCATGTTGTGCGCCCACGCCGCGCGCCCATGCACCCACACCCGCGCACGCACCTCACAAGTCTAAAGGTATCACACATATACTCTTCAGGTATCACATATGTGTAATACCTATAGAACAAATGTGTGATACCTCAAAACCGCATGCGCCCATGTTGCGCTCCCACACCGCGCGCTCACGCCGCGCGCCCATGCGCCCACACCCGCCGCACGCACACCTCACAAATCTAAAGGTATCACACATATACTCTTCAGGTATCAAATACCTTTAGTACATGTGTGTAATACCTATATAATAATTATATAATACCTCAAAAAAATTTCAAATATATTACATATTTTGGAGTATAAGATTCTGTAATACATATAAAATTTTTTAAGAATACCTCTAGAGGACATGTGTAATACCTGTAGAACAAATTACGAATACTTCATTCATATTACATATAATTGAAGAATGTGATTATGTATTTCATTTATGTATTACCGATGTAATGATTATGTACTACTTATAGAGAACATGTGTAATACCTATATAGTAATTTTGTAATACTTTAAAAATATTTCAAATAAATATCACATATTGGAGCATACAATTATGTAATACATATAGAATGAATTACGAATACCTCTAGAGGACATGTGTAATACCTATAGAACAATTTATGAATACCTCATTCATTTACATATAATTGAATAATGTGATTTTGTAGATCATTTATGTAATACCTATATAATGATTATGTAATACCTATAATATACATTAGTGATACCTCATACATAACACGGTGAATTGAAACAAATCAATGTTAATTACCTTCATTTATTGTCTCAATAACTTGATTAAAAAAAAGCTGATGTTTCAGCATTTTCGTCATCTTCTTCACTTGATAATAGAAGAATTGTATTTGATTCATTGTTCAAATCATCCGACATTGTTTGATTTCACGTTTTCTTGATTAAAAGGAGATGACACTGAGGATATTCCAAAATCTGAAGTCAAAGTTTCACTGGATACAAACTATGATTACAACTATAATTTCATTAGAAAAATAAAAAATGGCGTGGTTATCAAAATAGGTGAGCAAGTAGAAATATTAAAAAAGAAGAAGCATATGGGGGTTTGACATGAGATGCCCATCTCGTTTTAATACTTGCATTTCATTAACCATCATTCTTCATCTGCTACCTCATATAATTTTACAATCAAAATATATTTCTCAAATTTGTTTCACTATGGCTGAATCTGCTTTGTGTCAAGTTGCTCTTCAAAATCCGGTTTCCCTCATGAAGGATGAGATCAGATTGATTATTGGGCGTCGACGAGGAGATGAAGAGGCGGTGATGGCGGTGGTGGCAATGCTTTGAATTTAGAAGAAGAGGAGGAGGAAGAAGAGGCGGCGATGGCGGTGGTGGCGATGCTCTGAATTTAGAAGAAGAGGAGGAGGAGCGTATTGGAGAAGAGAGGGGAGAGATTAGGGTTAAGAAATATATATACATACATATATGGGGTCGGGTCGGGTCAGGGGCACAGATCTTAGATCCGTGCCCCTGGGGCACAAGAGTCCTACTCAAAACTTAATAATTATAAATTATTAAATTATTCTTCAATGTATTAAAAACAATTAAATTATATATTCTAAAAGATATAATATATTTACTAGAAATTTTGATTTTATTCAAACAGATAACTTTTACTGGTTTTCATATATTTATGATCGATAAAAGTTATTAATCTTGAGCTAAATTCATTTGATCTTGTTCGTTTATAATGCTTTTCACTTATTCCATAAGAAATAACATAAAATTGTCTTTTAAAAAAAAGATAATAAATTATTTTGAGAAAGCATTCCTTTTATTTATTTTATAATACTTTAAGATGATAGAATTATCTTTTGAAAATATCTCATTTATTTATTATTTTGTTAGTGTATCTACCGTTCACTACAAGAAAAATACACAAAACAACGGTTAAACTGTTGTTGTAGATATATTTTTACCGTTGTGGAAGATGGTGTTGTCATAGACACCCTTAACCACAACAGTTAATAACCATTGTCTTAGAAAATAACGACACTGGTTGGCACAATGGTCAACCAACTGTAGTATTTGAGCATATAATTACAACATGTGGATAACAGTTCATTAAGGTCAACAACAACAGTTTTACAAGGATTACAAATAATTGTCCCAAATTTTAACGACAATGGTTGGCACAATGGTCATTCATCTTATAATGTTAAAATTGCTAAATGTGCCTACCATCCTTTAAAGTTGTACATCTCCAAGTATGAGATGACGCTTTCCCAATGGTCCTAAAACAATAGGAGTATAATTCTTATATTAGAACGTCTCAAATATATTTAATTTTGTGATACAATTTACAATCAAAAATTAATTACAATCAACATATAAACTTTTGTAACTAAGTTTGAATTATAAATAATGAGATCTTGTCTCATAAAATTATATTCATAAAATTGTTTTATGTGAGTTTTTATAAATTATACTATAATTTATAGAGATCCTTAATTCCATCTTCCCCTCCTATGGCATTTCAAAACAATAATACCTTTCTTAGGCTCTTATAATTCTCTACTTTATAAAAATACAAATGCTATTCACTACACAAATTTTGATAACCACATAAATGAATATTGACTCATATAAATTAATGACAAGTGTTTTCAATACATAGTTGAATGAAAAATAATGTGATTTGCAAATCATGTTAGGAGAAGTATTACAATAGTTATCCCCAAATATGTAAATATATGTTTCAATAATTGGTTATATAATACAAACAATTTCATTCCAAAATGGATATGGATGCGTTGTCAGCCCATGATTAAAGCTTTTATAATTGGACTCCTTACATCACAAACTTTATACTTGTTTATTATTATTTTTTTTTGTTTTTTTTTTTGAAACAATTATACTTGTTTATATATATACTACTAAAAGCATGTTTCTTTTGGTCAATACTTGTTTTCTTTATCCCATTTGGCTGTTTTCTCTACGCTTACTCAATTGCCCATTCTTTCCTTTATCAAATTTGGATCACTCCTGTTACTTTCAGACTCGATTATATTATTTTATTTATCATTTATAATTTTTATGAATCATAGTTGTATCTTTTAGGTCGCTATAGCAGAACTATGATTGGCCAGAATAAAAAATAAATAAATAAATTATTGGAATATATTAACGGAATTACATTGAGATACATTATTAGTGTTTGCCAGCATAATTTTGTTACATGTTCATCTCCACTGATTAATTAATGTTTCTTTTACTAAAAATTTCTGAAACACCTTACTCAGAAAGTACTGTCAAAAAATATCTGTCAAAAAGAATTGTCACGATTTTTAATTTACTATAATATAATAATGAAATTGAGAAACAATACATGATAACAATTATTACCTAATATTGATAAAAATGATTACCTAATACACATAAAAATATGACATATTATAAAAGCCAACACACATGGACCCGATCCGATATCCATATGTTGGATATATATATACACACACGTACAAACACATACCTACATCATCTAATTGACATGCACTACACCAAACCCGGTCCACACATCACATGACCCGACCTTGTTGGGCATTTATATGGGGTAACAACAAAGCCAGAAGGAGTTTCATGGATTTAAAACTCTATTAATTCCAAATAAAGAATATATATAGCTCCCAATTACTAGCCCTGGCTAGTTGTTTAATTACCATATTTCTGATTCTAAGTTTCTACAAATCTAGCTAGGCTAGCTCCATGTACTCATTGAACCGAATCTTTACGTATTTTGGATTAGTTTAACTTTTATAATTTATACTTTAATTATCATGTCAAATTAGTAAATATCTACAAAGTAGTTGTCAGTTAAATTTCATGCTCTTCTAACCATTTTTGTCAGTTGTGCCCTTCTTGATTTGTTGGTGTGTCTAGCTTTGATGGATCCAGAATTTAGTCTTTGGTGGAGCGACGAAGGAAGCATGTATGAAAAGTCTAACTATATTGAAACTGTACCTATATATTTTCTATGTTTATATACATTTACTTTAAAAAATATATTTTTAACTAATTTATGACACAATATATATATATATATATATATATATATATATATATATATATTGATGTGGAAATATAAACAGCGGGATAAGAAATAAGGTAAAAATATAAAATCTCGTTTGAACTTTAGGGGGCGACTGGATATAATTATTTTATGATATGTTAGGGAAAAAAAAATCTCTCAAAATCTTTGGGGGACAAAAGCCCCCTCTTGTCCTCCTGTATCCGCCCCTGATGTCTAAGTTAATACAACATGAATTTGAATGATACAATATATTCGATCCATATGAGATATGTTGATATGATTTGAGTTTGAATTATAATTTGTGATGTTAATTAATTGAACACCTTTATTTATATTGATAAGAGATAAAGTTATAATATGAGCTGAATTTGGATAATATATATACTGAATTCGGATAATATATATAGGTTGTAAATTCTAGGGGACAAAAAAAAGGTAAAGATGTCCAAAAACATTCTCAAATAAAAAGTAAAAATGAATAAATTTCAAGGCATGAGTTAAAAAAAGTACGTAAGATAAATGGTTTGGAAAAAGGACTTTAAACTTAAGGTTAATTAATCCAGTTCTGATACTTAATAACAGCGACCAGTTCTTCTAGAAACATAAAACTTAATTTATATTTGTTTATGATAATTTATATTTTCACTCACAATCGTACCAAAGGTGGTGGATGTTTACATATCAATGCAATTGATAGGGACCAAAATGTAAATTAAATATTGGAATAATTGTGAAAGCCGTGGTAATTGGCTTTATTAATCCAATAAGACTAATGCTGACAAGTGACATGCATACCCTAACTTTTTACAATATCTTGATTTGACATTTTCTTTAATATATTACTAAGTAATAATATAACAAAATACAACATTAAATAAAAATAGAAAATATGAAAATAAGATGTCATGCAAGCTAACTGCCAATTGAAAGTTAAGACCACGTTGGTTACATAAAGCTAATGATTAGCTGCTAAGTGATGCCAATATAAGAGGATTATAAGCCTCTGTTTTTCCCCCCTTATTTAGTATTTTTATCATATAAATATTGAGATTTTGTAATTTGTGAATCAACTTTACGTCCATTCAATTTTGTCATCCATAACCTATTTTTGGTGTACATATGTCTGTTTTAATTTGTTATCAAACTGTGTCATTATCTAGTCTATATTGTCTCTCTTTTTTTTTTTTAATTCGGTGTCTTATTTATTTTTCCATATTATTTTGTTTAGTCTGCAATTTGAAGGAAATGCATTCACAGGTACAGTTTTTCTTAGTAAATTAGTTTTAACTTCTTCATTTTCTCACTCAATTAAAGATTTCTAGTTCTAGCTAGGTATGTTAAACATGCTAGTTCTAGCGATTTCGAACTTGTCATATTGTATTTTGGGTTAAATGTGTTTCAAATTAATCAAACTTCTAATATTGTGAATTTAATTCTTACTTTGTTAGATTTCGAGCAAAAGAGATGGTTATCAGACTATTATAAAATAAAATGATTAATTATATATTTTAAATGCGAAATTTTTGAATCAAAATATACATAACATTAATATTTAACATATAAAAGTAAATGATTAATAATTATAAAATTAGGCATAATTTATATTTTCATTGCAATGACAAATTCAAAATAGTTGAACGTCTACATTCTTAAATTAAAATATAATCATAAAATACAACTACTTGACTTTCAATTCTTCTTTACAGTCAACATCATTAAAATTAGATTAATGAGAATCCATGCTTGCTAAAAGAAAATTTCATTGATGTAACCATCACAAAATGTGAAATACAACACGAGTACAGTGTAGTTGTTATTTGTACACATTTATCGATTGTGCATCGCGTGATGATGTAACTGGTCTTGATGCTGTTCTTACATCATGGGAGCCCTTAGCTACTTTATTTTCCATCGTTCATATTCCTTGTTTCCCGCATCACCGTTGGCCACAATCTTGGAAAACAACTTCACATGACACATCTCCTCAAATGCAGGGATTTGGGCACACATTCTACCCATTAAACACTAGTTTGGCATTCTATAAAAGGAAGGGAATCATTGGGTTTTTTTATTACACTCATATAATAACACACTTTCCTAGTCACTAAAATTATAAAAAATCTGTTTTAGTCATTTTGTTTTAAGATCAAAATTCCCTTAAAATGCCTTAAAATTTGTTTTCATATAAGCTAAATTAAAGTGATATTTTCGTCTGAAAGTAAGAAGTGATTCAAAAAATGTTTCCTTATATATCTATGGGTAAAATACATTTTTATTATCAATAATTAAATGAATATTTTAATTTTGTACTACTACAAAAGTAGTCAAATATTATGGGAAAAAAATTAAAACTAGCCAAAACATAATATAACAATTTTCTTTCAGATATATTGACTGAAATATCTTTAATGAAATCAGCATCAATCATCACATAACATATAGAAATAGGGTTAAAAACAAAAACTCATCCCAAGTGGAGTGAGATCTTCTATTACACTTGGTGTTACATCTTGCACTTTACAATATTATTTATAAATTTTTGCAGTTTACTAGCTATATCATATACACGAATTTTGTAAAATACAATAAATCCGACTGCCACATCATCAAATCTCGTCGGAGACTTTTCAAGTGCATTTCAATTTAGCACTCACTACAAGAAAACTTCCCGACGGTGACAGAAAAATCCGTCACTAAAACCAAAAATTCTGTCACTAACATGTATTAGTGACAGATTTGTGACGGAAAAATTCTGAAATTCTGTCAAAAGGAGCTTTGATGACGGAAATATCCGTCACAATGTTTGGTGACGGAAATTACCGTCACTAATTGTATGACGGAAAATTTCGTCACTAAAATTGGCGGAAAAATTCTGTCAAAGGGAGCTTTGATGACGGAAATATCCGTCAAATTCCGTCACTATATTTCCGTCACTAAAATTGACATAATGCTGATGTATTCATGCCACGTAGTCATAAAGCTGACATATCAACATGGCAAATATTCTTTCACTAATATGTATTAGTGACGGAAAAATTCTGAAATTCTATCAAAAGGAGCTTTGATGACGGAAATATCCGTCACAATGTTTGGTGACAGAAATTACCGTCACTAATTGTGTGACGGAAAATTCCGTCACTAAAATTGGCGGAAAAATTATGTCAAAAGGAGCTTTGATGCTGACGTATTCATGCCACGTAGTCATAATACTAACACATCATCATGACAAATATTGCGCGTTGTTTGAGATTGACGTATTCATGCCACGTAGTCATAATGCTGACACATCATCATGACAAATATGTAGTCATAATGCTGACACATCATCATGACAAATATTGCGCGTTGTTTGGGATTGACGTAGTCATAATGCTGACACATAATCATGACAAATATTGCGCGTTGTCTGGGATTCGAATCCAAGTGACAAGGTGGTACTCCAACCACTAGACCACTAGTGTTTTATGTAATAATATTCTATATGCATTTACTTTATTTCAATTTTTTATATTTTTCAATTTTATATTATCACATATTTTTTGTTAATTTTTATTATTTGTATTTTTAATATATTTTAAAAGGTTATATATATATATATATATATAATTGGAAGATTAATGACTAATTAATATGTTTAGTAATGTTTAATCTAATTTCATTTTAAGAAAATTATAAAATATACTAGTGCATATTTTTAATATATTTTATAAAAATACTAATTTTTAAAATTATGAGTTTGTTCATATAAGATAATATTAATGCAAATAATATAAGATAACATCATAAAATAATTAAATTTTCAAATTTAATTTAATTAAAAAATAATTAATATTATCACATATTTTTTGTGACAGATGTATATCCGTTACTAAATTTGCTATCTATTTGTGACATAATTTTCTATCACTACATAGTGACGGAAACTATCCGTCACAAACAAATGGAAATTTATTATATTATTTTGAATTGTCTTAATATAGAGACGGAAAATTCCGTCAAAAAGAAAAATCAACGAATTTATAATTTTTTTAAAATTGGAATTCATGTTGTGACGGAATAATCTGTCGTAAACATAATTTTGACAGAATTCTTGACCGAAAAGTTTCCGTCAACAATTTCCATCAAAAGTCCGTCACAAAATCTTTTTTGTTACTATTCTATCACTATTCCGTAACAAAATTTTGACGGAATATTTCCGTCACTAAAATCCGTCACTGTCAGTGAATTTTCTTGTAGTGACCTAGCTATATGAACTTTAAAAGTTTTCATTTCACCATATAAAGTACAAGATTTTTGCAGGTTATAATATTTCCAACTACCGCATCATAAAATACTATAAAAAACAACTCATATGCATCAATCTAATTTTTATAGGGATAATTTTTTTTATTCTTCTCAAATTAGAGCTTAGAATTGAATAATAATAATAATAATAATAATAATAATAATAATAATAATAATAATAATAATAATAAATAGATTAGGTAATGAAGATATTGTAAATGACATTTTCAAAACAAATTTACTCTAAAAATCATGTAAGTGAGTGGTTTTCGATGAAATTTTACGACGTTGCAGTTGAAAATATTGTATCCTACAAAACTTGTGAATTTTATATAGTGAAATGAAAACTTTTAAAGTTCATATTGTAAAGTGCACAATTTAGATGCACTCGAACAATCTCCGGCGAGATTTGATGACGTAGCAGCCAGGTTTATTGTATTTTGCAAAATCCATGTACATGATATAATAAACTACAAACATTTATAAATGATATCGTAAAGTGCAAAATGAGATATACTAGAGATGATTTTTTGTTTTTTAACATACATAAATATGATACACATGCGCGCACAATCACGACATGAGTAGCATGATCCATACGACATGAGTTGCACGACACATGTGATACGAACTATATACACATACATATACATACAACCTCCATTTTAGTAAGGTGCTTTTGTCAAATAACAATATATATATATATATATATATATATATATATATATATATATATATATATGCTAAAAGAATGTTTTTATTATGAATTGACTAGTTTAAATTTTTTGTTATAGGCTATTTCTAGTCATAATCACTTTTAATTTTAACCTTATAAAGAACCACATTAAGGTCCGAAAAATTATAATTTTGCATTCGTTCAAATAATAATTATAAAAATGTGGCAAAAACTTATATACCTCCGATGTATGTGCTCCAAAGGTGTTATTAGTTTGATATTAGTTATAAACTCATAAGGTATTATTTGTATATTCACAAGATATTAGTTGCATACTTATAAGGATTTACTTGTATAACTAAAATATATTAGTAGTATATTCATAAAATATTAATTGTATATTCATATGATATTAGTTGTTTACTCGTAAGCTATCTACTTGTATAATTGAAATATATGAATTACTAAAAAATATTACTTAAGGTATTACTTATTATGCGTAAAAATATTAATCATATTACTTAAAGATATTAGAGTTTCTAAAAATGTTTGACAGTGATTGGTTCAACATTTTGATGATGTTGGACTATAATAAGCTATAATAAGTTGAACCAATTATATTTAACCATGACCACCAACTCCTCAGCTATATATGCCGGAATTAAGCCACCTTCATTATTATTATTTTATTTTTTTCTTTTTCCAGAGAGATATTTGTTCAGATGGGTTTGGACGAGAAGAATTTGTTATTTGGGGACTATGTTACACATTTAGGGGAAATTTTAGATATTTTTAATTGAATTATTTTTTACTAAATAATATCGAGGATGTATTTAGGAAAGATGTGGATATATGAGTATTGTCAACCTAAAATTAATATTTTTTATAATGTAGTGTAATAACCAGTCATGTCTTTTTTTATACTTTTATTAGATAAAGTTGATAGTGTTGATGATCTAGTGGGCTAATTTCATTTTTGGCCCCATAGGAATTGTCGTGGGCCAATTTTGGCACCTAGTATCAAAAGTGGCCCAAAAATCATCAAATTTAGCCCAATCCGTTAGTTTGGTTAACGGAAACCGTCAAAACTGGTATTAAAAAAAATTCAGAAAATAAAAAATTGAAGCCCTAGTTCACTGTTCATCTCATTCCTCTCTCTGCAGATTCAGCGCCGCTGTTTCTTCTCCACAGCTGCATCTCCGCCATCATATCCTCTTCTTTGTCGTCGCACCACCACCGCTTCTACCTTCAATCTCCAGCGAGTTCCACCCCATCCCGATGCCGCCACCCAATCACCTCTGCAACAGCGCTGCAATCTCGCAGCTTCAATCATTGTCCCAATCACCTTCAATCGTCGTCGCCCATCTTCGCAATGCTGCAATCTTTGCCGGAACTCGATGATAGCCGAAGATATCTGCCGTCGGCATCGGTGGTGCCGCCGCCTCCGATGGAGTCCATTGTTGATCCAGATCTGCAGCTACTTCCAGAGATAATCAAATAGGTAGGGATTTAGGAATGTGTAAATTTCATGTGGTAATGTGCGAGAGTGAGTAGATGTGTGAGGAGAGAGAGATGATTATCTCGTGTTTAATATTGGGATTGGGAATCTTCGAATCTGTTTGATTTGGGAATTAGGGTTCTATAGAATAGAGAGAATTGTATCCCCTTCAGTCTGGAATGCAACAAATAGAGAGAATTGATGGCCACGTGCATCGCACATGGTAGCTCTGTTAGATTTAGACGGAATTGTGAGGGTGGGCCAAAAAGGCCTGAAAATGGGCCAAAATCAGCCCGCGGCAATTCCTACGGGGCCAAAAATGAAATTAGCCCTGATCCAGTTGTTTCTAAAATTGTTTACATTTGAACTATCAATCAAATTACAGTTTGTTTTCTTAAATTCAAGTCATGCCTACGCTGCACCTATAATAAGATAAAATATTTAATGAATGTTTGTGGGTATATATTGATACGAGTGTGAATATTCAGTAGTCGAATCGAACCAAAAAAACTGAAAATCAAAAAATATAATTTTATTTAGAAAATGAATTGAATCGAATGGGAGACCTAGACTTTTTTGGGCATTAGATATATGAACTTTTCTATTAATTTATTATAAAAAAATCAAATCCAAAAACATATATAACATAGCATGTATAACATTTAGATTATATTTCAGTATTTTTTTTTTCTCAAAACTGAACCAAAATAGATGAATTGTTCTAAAATCTAAAATAAAAAATTTGAAAATCAAACTAAAATACATTTTTTTATTTTAAACTAATAAAGAATATCCCTATACATTTGGAAAGCATATTGCTAAAAGGTTTAGTACATATACACTTTGTTCATGATTATCATATCATAAAAGAGAGATTTTCTATAACTTTTAATAGATTAGGAATGCAATTAACGATGTGTTATACCCTAAAAAATTAACAGCCTCAAAAATTTAATCAAAGAGAAACATTAAGGATCCACCTCCGCTAATGCTCACACGAGCTATATGAGAGAATATGAGCTTCGTCGGGCTCCGGGATGTCTCCAGCCCGACCACAACCGAACATAAGCAGGATATGAACTTCCCCATCATAGTCCAGAATGAGGACCAACCGATCTCATACCACCGATACAGGACTGGGGTCAATGCATGAGACCAATCACATTAACATTAATGACAAGGGAGACTCCCTTAAATCAAGAGATTATAGCACAAAATCCATCCAAACATTGGCTGCTATATATAGAAATGCATTTATTGTAATTAGGGGTTGGCATGAAGAAATAATAGACATTTTAACCCAAACTACTGTAATAACATCCGAGCTCCGAGCCCTCTCTATTGTTTGACCGACCAGGTCCAACAAATCAAAATTAATACAAGCAAGAGCCCTTAAGACTTTCTATTTTGCATATTTTGTGACTTTATATCAATATTTTCTTGATTAACCTTCATAAATTCTATTATTTAGATCATTATTTAAATACTTTAATTGTTTGGCTATAAAGACTATTTACGGTTTTTAGACGTCTACACGATGTGTATTAAAACTTTAATTTAAAAAAAGATACATAATAACAATGAATTAAAAGTGCGAAAACATTATTTTATCTCAAATTTGTAGGTGCATGATTCGATTTGTAATTTTATGTTGAGTGACACTACTGTGCACAAGGTGCAACAATACTATTATATTATATGACAGTATAACAATATTACTTCATATAATATAACAGTATCACTCATATAATATAACAGTATTATTTCATATAATATAACAGTATTATTGTGCACAGATTTGGATCCGTGCACCTTGTGCACAAAAGTTTTTGCTTTTTACGTTAGAGACAAACTTTGTCACTAAATTTAAGGATAATTGGCTCTCTCTAAATCTCACCAACAAATTCTTTTATGACTAATGATTTGTTTTAACTTTGTTTGGATTGAGGCTTCCGAATTTAGAATGGACAAAATCTCAATCCATATTTTGTTATGAGATTTCAAAAATCGTATAATTTTATCCTACTTCTTTCTATTTTTTATATTTTTTTTCCAACAACAATATCTATATTTTTAAAATAAAATATTACAACAATATCTACTTTTAATACCAATTATAATGTGATTGTAACATTTTAACTATAACTATATCCTATAGAATCTCAAAACAAATACAAAATTATCAAAATCCACTTAAATTTTAAATCCACAAAACAAATATAAAATTATCAAAATCCACTTAAATTTTAAATCCAAACCCAGATTCCTGTCCAAACTAAGCGTAGTGTTGGACATGATTTGCATGTACCTTTAATCTACTATCATTATATATTGAACCATAATATAGTAGTTCGAATAAATCATATATATTCATTATTATTGAAACCTCGAATAAAAGAAGGTTCTAAATGATATTAATTTCCTCTAATTGATTGCCAGGTCCATTACCACTATATCCAAAATATCTACCAAAATGATGCTGCTGTCAGCCTGTCCACTTATCTCAATCACTCATTGTTTCATTACCTCATCAACCTTTTAATTATTAGACAATTTAGAATTGTCTCTACCAGTTCACACTACAAGAAAAATGGCCAACAACAATCCCTGAAAGACAACACTTTTTATAAATTTATGTTGTCTTTCTAAAATTAACAACCTTTTTTTCAAAAAACGTTATCTTTTTTCAAAAAATGTGCTGAAAGACAACGCAAATAATGAGAAAAACAACGTTTTTTACATATAGTTGTCTTTCAGCGGATTTAAAAAAAAAGACATGTCACGCCCCGTTTTCGTACTTCAAATATCAAAGTTTTCTTTGTAGGCGTACAAGAAGAAATAGAAAAAGACGTACATTTTTAAACAGAAATCTTGGAAAACGATAACATGATTTTTTATATACAAAACCTCGGCGTCTAACCGAAACAAAATATTGAAAAATATACAGTGGAAAAACATCAAGATCCATTAAGAAAGGAAGAAGTACAGTTTATCTTTTACAAACGTGAAATATTAAAATAACGTTTTAACATCAAGTTTTGAAAAGCAAAAAGAGAAGACTTGATATGACACCATCCTCTCTACGCATCTTGACTCTTGAAATTTCCTGTAGTGTGAATATAAATAGGGGTGAGTGCATTGAATACACTCATGGGGATAATTTCCATGTTCGAACAATTATTAAGCAGTTACACAAATCAAACATATATAAATTCGGTAATTAAACACATCACATAAATGGCACAGCACGTAAAACGTTTCCTTAACAGACGACCCAACCTATCTCTAACTATCGGTGTATTTACAGACCACCCGGTCCATCCCTAACTATCGGTGTATTTACGGACCACCCGGTCCATTCACAATATAAAAACATGCACACAGTATTCACAGTACAAGGGTTCAACAATTCATATATCAAATATGGAAAACAATAAACATATAGAGATTGGAAGTTACCCCCACCTTATTCGGTGGTAATCGCGTGAGTTGTCAAAGTATCAAATTTTAAGAGTATTGATCCGATTGTAAGCCTACACATGTAACGAGATTTCTTAGATCCATAGTACATTAATTATATATATATATAAATTATAAAAATTCTCTCGAAGAAGAAACGATAGGGAAAAACAAGATGGAACGAAAGATTTAAAGATCAAGGATGAAGAAATGAGTGTAGAAGGGTAAACAAGTGATCTTAAGATGAATAAGGAAAGATTAGGGTTGCAACGGAAGAAGAACAAAATTAATCGGAGTTAAAAAAAAATGAGCTCAAACGGAGCGTTTTAAGGTATATGGGCGTTTTCGTAATTTTTGGAAAAGAGTTGACTTTGACCGGGATCCCCGACTTTCGGCTGACGACACCATGTCGCCGGCGACTCAACGCACACACGCACACGATGACACGCACACAGTGTGCACAACAGACCCAGTGCCGCACGCACAGCGCCTCCGTCACTCGCTCGCGCACGCGCGTTCGCTTCTATCACCCGGTGCCGCGCACGCGCACCGCGCGCCCAGCACCTCCCGTTGCGCGCACCAGTGTGCGCAGCACCCAGAAACACAGCAGCAATGGCGGCTCCACCCAGCATCGGCCACCACCTCCACCACCATCACGGCGGCGCTGCACAACACCGCCACCAACAGCAGCGACACAAACACACACATGCATACACACACCATGCACTCACATACACACACACACCTCTGCACAACTCCGGCACCGCCTCCCACTACACGACGCACACACACCTAGGGAACAGCCCCATCACAGCTCCGGCGAGAAAGAGAGAGAGAATAGAGAAGAGAGAGAGGGAGGAGAGAGAGTTAGGGTTTTCAGAGGTTTGACCGGCCGTTTTCCGGCGAAAGAGATGTCGGAATGAAAATCCGAGACCTGTTCTAGAATCGTCTCGTTGAGACCTACAAGCTATGCGAAAATCGACCGAAATCGAGAAAAAGTTTCCGGTACCGGCGGCGGCTGCCGAAAAACAGAGGAAGGGGAATAAAGAGAAATGAGAGATAAGATTCTTACTTTTTCGATTTCTCGTTCGAATAATTACGTTTACGATTCGTTTCGTATTATTTATACCCTTTTTCAAAAAATCGTACTCCCTCCGTCCCGTGATAAGTGTCACAATTTCCATTTTTGGACGTCCCAAAATAAATGTCACACTTTACACTTACTAAAATTGAACATTATAATATTAATATATCTCACTACCTCTCTCCCCCCACTTACATTATAATAATATATCTCACTACCTCTCTCTCCTCCCACTTATATTATAATAATATATTTCACTACCTCTCTCTCCTCTCACTTACATTATAATAATATATCTCACTACCTCTCTCCCCCCACTCATATTTAAATACAATAATTCTTAAAAATAGAGCCGAACAGTAAATGTGACATTTATCACGGGACGGAGGGAGTACTATTCATCGAGAATATCTTAATTTTTACTATTCATGAAAATATCTTATTTTACTATTCATCGAAATATCTTACTTACTATTCATCGAAAATATCTCATTTCCGATTCGTCGTATACTTCGTGATTTGAGCTACGGGTCTCTGATTGACCTCAGATTCGTTTCTATCTTCTCGTTTTTCGATTACGAACCTTATGATAAAATTATTATCTATGCCTTTCGATTAAATTATACTACCGATTAATTAAACATGCATTTTATCATTTTTTTTGAAACGCACATAAATCCAACAATTATGGGTTTAATTATTTAATTAATCAATTCTGCATCGTTTTTGTCCTAGGCGCTACAAGACAACCATTTTATGCGTTGTCTTTCAGTGTACCTTTTCGCTAATAGACAACCCATTGTGGAACGCTTTTTTTATGTGTTGTGTTAATTGTGCACCTTTTCATAATATTAATTGTTTTTTAATTAAATTAAATTTGAAAAGTTTAATTATTTTATGAAGTTATCTTATATTATTTGCATTAATATTATCTTATATGAACAAACTCATAATTTTATAAAAATAGTATTTTTATAAAATATATTAAAAATATACCCTAATATATTTTATAATTATCTTAAAATGAAATTAGATTAAATATTACTAAATATATTAATTATTCATTAATCTTCCAATTATATATATATATATATAAATTGTTAACCTTTTAAAATATATTAAAAATACAAATATTATTGTGATTCTTCAATAATATTTTAGGTATTGAATAAATCTATGTACGTAAAAATATATGTAAATAAATCTATGTACGCAATATGACAAATAGTCCAACAAATTAAAGTAATGAATAATAATATTTTAATTGAGTCACATTTATATTTTGTATCGTGAGTGCATTAACATTTTGGGTTTTGAACATTCATATGTTGGCCATTGAAATCGAGTTAAATACAGTAATATATCAAAATTGGAAATCAATGACTTATATTAATAAGTAATGGTACTTTATAAAAATTAACAAAAAATATGTGATAATATTAATTATTTTTTAATTAAATTAAATTTGAAAAGTTTAATTATTTTATGATGTTATCTTATATTATTTGCATTAATATTATCTTATATGAACAAACTCATAGTTTTAAAAAATAGTATTTTTATAAAATATATTAAAAATATGCGCTAGTATATTTTATAATTGTCTTAAAATGAAATTAGATTAAACATTACTAAACATATTAATTAGTCATTAATCTTCCAATTATATATATATATATATTAATGAATGACTTATATTAATAAGTAATGATACTTTATAAAAATTAACAAAAAATATGTGATAATAGAAAATTGAAAAATATAAAAAATTGAAATAAAAGAAATGCATGTAGGATATTATTACATAAAACATCAGTTGTCTAGTGGTTAGAGATTCCCAGACAACACGCAATATTGGCTATGATGACGTCATTATGACGTCAACACTATGATGACGTCAGTGATCCTATTTAATAGTTAATAAAAAAAAAGACAACCCTTTTGTGCAACAGTTTTTATGCGTCATTATGACGTCAACAATATGATGATGTGTCGGTGCTATGATGACGTCAACGATCCTATTTAATAGTTAATTAAAAAAAAGATAACCCTTTCGTGCAATGGTTTTTATGCGTTGTCGTATCTAAAAAAACAACGCTTTTAGTGCGTTATCTATGCTTTTAGCGCGTTGTCTATCAGTGCACATCTTTTACAACGCTAGATACGACAACACTCATTTTCTGGGAAAGACAACAGATAAAGTCCGTTGTCTTTCAGCGAAATTCTTGTAGTGTTATATACCAATTTCTTTTGAGAAATTCTACCTAGTTTAGTATTTTCGTAACATGTCAGAAATTTTACTTAACATCAAAATTAATAACCAATGTTTTTTTAAAGTATATATGCATGTTGTATACTACCTAGTGTAGGATAATAATCATATGAATATAATAGAATTAATACTACAACAAAAATGATTATTTGTGATGAGATTTTTGCTCAACAAAAGTTGTTGAAAAAAAGTCTATTTCTACGACGACATCATACAAGTTGATAGTATAAATTGACAAAAAGTTGTAACAAAAAAATAATTAAAAAAAGATTAAGTGACAACATAATATGTTTCTTAATGTATTGATGACAACAATATTATCTCGAAAAATTATTAATGAGAAGACTCTTAAGATGATAATTTAGCGATAACAAGTTGTCATAAACATATTTAACGACAACTATCAATGTTTTCACAGCAACATTCTGTTGTCGCTAGCTAATAAGGTTTTTTTTTTTGTAAGTACACAATTAAAAATGAGAGATTCACTTGAGAACTTCTTAAAATTGAAAATAACGTATATCTTGAGATTGTAATTAATAAGTTAAAAAAAAAAAAAACTGAAGACATCTCAACTTGGCTCATATAATTTCAAATTAATTGCAATTTTTATTTATAAAACCCAGTAAAAGTTCCCAAATGTGTTTTAGATTTGAAATTAAGTAAATAGAATTATTAAATCTCTTTTTTTGAACAAAATCTCAAGATAGATATGTCTATCTCAACAAGTTTTGTTATATTAAACCCACAAAATTCAAGATTGATTTCTACGAATAATAATTTGCATGGAGTTGGATTGCTTTTATATATGTTGACATAGTGTGTGTGTATATATATATATCATGAATTTAGCATATGAGTCAAATCCTAACTGGCTTATTGACTATTTAAAATATTAATATGCGTATTATATAAAAGTATTTATGATAAAGTCAATGAATTATAAAAGTAATCATCTTCAGTTGATTTGTTAAATAGTCTCGCACATAGGCTTCCTGTCTAAATCAAATACTATAACAAAATGGCGCCAAAAATAAAGACTCGTTACTTGTTTTTCTTTTTATTTACTCGAGATACGGATCGGAGGAATGAAGATAATAAAGATTAGAAAATTTACGTAGATTCAAACGCTGATAATCACAATTTACATTTTTATAAAGTTGGAATATCATTTAAGTTATAAGGCTCGTGTTGGTTAACTTGTTACTTGTTAGTTTAACTTTCAAGTTTTACTTCATTGAAATTTTAATTACTCCCTTTTTTTTTTTTTTTACATTTTACATTTCAAATTTTATTGTGATAAACTCATCTAAATCTATTTGTTTTACTAAATCTTTAAAATTTAATTTGTTTTACTAAGCTCTTTTACATTGAGTATTTTGGTTTAAAATTGTTCTTAGAGGTCATGTGGAGATTGAAAATTGGAGCAAAAATTCATGAATATTTTCGTAAAGAATCCTTAAATAAATATAGAAAAAATTAGTATAATCTATCCAAAAAATTTAATGATACAAAATAATAATAATAATAATAATAATAATAAATACCTTTTGTAATTATATTATAAACTATCACGCCTAATTTATAGTAGGTTTTGCGAAACGAAACATAACTTTGATAAAGATAAAGAAGTGACGTGTAGATCATTAATTAAAGATGGTGCAAATCAGAGTAGGAGTTTCAATCTTTAAAATTAAGGAATTTGAATATTTAATTATAAATTAATGCTGCTCAATTTTCATCCAACAACGTCATAACTCATAACCCTTATTTTTCAAAGTCTAATTAACGGCTAAGTGGACACCTTGGAGATGAAGTTTTATAATGTCACCAAAATGCCATCACCATTAGGCATATTTTCGTCACTTTTTACTTTAAATACCAAAAGATAATCTATATGTACATATAATATTCAAATGAGTGATCAAGTCTTATATATAATTGTCTCACGGATTCCATTCACGTAATGAGTTGGGTCGGTTCAATTAGAAAAGGGGCGGAGCGCCCCAACTGGATTATCTATATCGCAACGTTCGAATAAGAATTCTCTCGCTAGCTAGCATGAATTAATATAGTATGTTCTCATCTAATTTTTTATCTGGCAATATTTTGGAATTCTTACAAAAAAAACCATGACTCGCGATTCTTATAATAAAACCCGTCAATTCAGAAAGTTTTATACAATGAAAACAGGGGAAATTTTATTTATTTACAGTGAAGAAGAAGGCATTCGGGAAATAAAATACAAGGTAAAAAAATCGATTTAAATTATCACTACTTAAACAATGTAGTATTACTTTCTATTCGTGAAATTAATACATGTTATGTATTATAGTATTACTATTTATTATGTCATCATCTGTTAAATTATTAAAACGCTAGTGTTCAAGTGTTACATACCTTTGTTAAAGTATTAGTTTTTATTTTTTTGCAGAAGACAATAAGTGTGATGATTTTAATTAGTGGTTCTCATCTAGATCTCATGTGAATTAACAAAAACAAAAAACAAAAGAGAAGAGTTATAGGAAGTCAACTATTAAAAAATAAAACTTAATGATATCTATGATTTGTATTGTAACCATGCAATTGCAGTTGGGTTCAATGTTAGGAAGTCCAACATCAGATCGTCTAGTGACGGTGGTGATGTATTTGAGAAGTGTTTTGTATGTTATTGTTGTGAAGGATTAAAGAGATTGCAAAGTATAAATTTACAAAAATCAGACAACCTATTAAAAATGAAAAAAGTAAAAAACAAAACAAGTTTCCTATAACACGAACAAGCTAATACTTTTGTTCATAACATGTAATATTTGTATGAATAAAATATTAATCTTTTTTTTTTTTTTTTTTTGGTTTTCAAAGTCAAATTGGATGAAGAAGACGAATTGACTAACATATATTGGAGGGGATTCAATGAAGAAAGAAAACTACATATTATGCATGACAATGTAATGATATTTGACACAACATATTAAACAAATAAGTATAGTTTGATTTGTGCTTTTGTTGGTGTTAACAATCAGTCAACAAAATGTTATTTTTGATTGTGCATTCAAAACCAATGAGAAGGTTGAAACATTTGAGTGGTACTTCTTATGTCCTTAAGAAATCAATGAAAAAAATTCAAATCTCCTATCAACATTTTTACTAATCAGGACCAAACAATCGCCAATGCAATAGAAAATGTAATTATGTCATATATAATTAATATTTTTATGTGTATTATGATGTAATATTAATGAGATATAATTTTTGTAATAATAAACCGATTTGGACTACTAAAGCGCAACATGTCATTCAAAGATGCATCAACAAATGTCATACAAGTTATTTTGATGATACTGAATTTGAGAAATGTTGGAGTTTAATGATATCAGATTATAGTATGGATGAAGATGCTTGGCACCGTTGTATTATTTGAAACGAAAATGGTGTACTGCACTAAACAAAAATTGTTTTTCTGTCGGGATATTATCCTTACAAAGAAGTAGGAGTACAAGGAACACAATATGCTTTAATCCAAAGAAAATAATGAATTTAACTAAATTTTATCATATTTTTCTTGGATACGGTAAAAAAGGTGGAAGAAAAAAGAACAATTCGATCAATTTCAATATTCATGCTCACATCCTAATTCCTGCATCACACTTAGTAATTAGTATCGAGTAGAATGTCAGGACATACATTGGATACACAATGATTCTATTCTTTGACTTTAAGATTGAATTTATCTCATAGATATTTACTTATTGTGAGAATGGATATTCCTAAAGCTAGATAACACAAAATTGAAATTGTTGAATGAGATCTCAATAATAAATTTAATTAACTCTAAATCCACTAAACAACGACTATTTACATTTTTCCAGAAATACTTAATGCATTTGTCCAAATCCTTTAAAAAGTGGTTGTTTTTAGATATAAAGGTAAAAATTTACTATGAGAACTAATTAATTGAGACGATACCACATCAACTATCATTTTGGTTTGAAATAAGATTAAAATAAGTTTTTTAACAATAAAATATTTAGATTATTGGAATAAGCTCCGTGAGATAGTCTCACATGAGTTTTTGTGTAATTTTAATGCACCAAACATATTTTTAAAAAAAGCATGAAAATTTTGGTAAGAATTTGGTAGAGTTGAGAAACCACAAAAGAAGGAAATGGGGATAGTAGACATTCCACTAATGTCTTAGAATCCACAGCCCAACCAAATGGAATCCTATATATATATCCTTAGGTGTGATTCCACATTGGTTGGGAATTCTTGTAAGTTGTGTATTTAAGGATCTCACAAACTAGTATATTTGTTAGGGAATAATATATATATTTTAAGGAATATATTTTTTCTCAAACATATTGTTCCTCACTAACATATCCTTGTAATAAAATGGTTCCTTCTTTTCTCAAAGGGCTAGCCACGAATCCATCCATCACATTATCAAAATTCCATATGGGTGACATCACTTTACCTTTACTAAGAGATTTTTCACCAATATTTTGATGACTTAATAGATTAAGATTGTTTTAGAATATTTGGTATAGTGGATGTGGAATGTAGTATATTACTATTAAAATAGATGATGAAGTTTGGTCAAATGACACTAATACGGTGTTTTGTGGTACATTTTAGGAAACATATATTGTGAAACTCCTTAATTCTCAAATTTCTTTCATTTGAGTTTTTGTATATATATATGTTTTTTATTTATTGAACCCCCCCCCCCCCCCAATTCATATTGTGCATCAATTTTTTTTTTCTTGTTCGCATTGAGTCTTTTAATTAAGATAATACTCATTCATTAGTGTATCTATGTAGAAATAGTGCATTTTTTATCTGCTGATCAACTCTTTTTTAATTATTTTCTTTGTACTGAGAGCTCACGCTTTTATAGTGTTTTATTTATTGATCATTTTAGGTAATATATACATTGTATTTTATATAGGTAACCCATGATTTAACCCTTAAACTTCTGATTTTACTCTCTAAGCCTCTCAAAAGTCCTCAATGTAAATAACAATAAAAATTTAAGTTCTCAATAGAACATAATAAAAATATGAAGGGTCAATAAAAAAAAATGTTCCGGGTATTCAAAAAAAAGAAGTAAAAAAAATTATATATAGGTATTTTTTCGAGCTTTTTATTTTTGCTAACATTGAATCCCTAAAATTC
The DNA here is from genome assembly GCA_946896805.1 of Scutellaria galericulata. Lineage (NCBI taxonomy): Eukaryota > Viridiplantae > Streptophyta > Magnoliopsida > Lamiales > Lamiaceae > Scutellaria > Scutellaria galericulata. The sequence continues at coordinate 15,193,324 of OX335793.1, forward strand.
TTCAATATGAAGAAATGAAATATGTAATGGGTCAATGAAAATGGTTCACATTTTCTATTACATTTAGTATTAAGTCTTATGTTTAGTCTTATGTTTAATAATATTTAAAACATGTTATGTATTAATTAATGATATTATTTAATTCATTTTACATATAGTGATTATTTTAAAATAAAAAATGTAACATCAATTATAATAAAAGATTTCATGTGCGATGAAAGAAACATGAAGAGTTTAGCCTACATTCTATGACAAGAAAAAAAAAGTTAAAATTAACATATAAATATATAATTAGTATCACAAAAATTTACATGAGACAAATCATTTTAACCCATAAACCAAACTCATTTTCACTTATTTATATATGAATTGTGAAATGTGGATTGTGGGTTGACCCGTCTCATGTAACATTATCCGTGAGACGATTTCATATAAAACTTACTCAATTAGTGTTGGGATATTTCTAGTGTTATTTTGATGAGACAAAAACAGTTTGCTTAAAGGTTTGGAGTACCTATTCTCCATACTGGTTATATGATCTTTAGTCTCCTTATCTGTAAAAGATCATGTAATGATTTTTCAAGTTATAAGGAAAACCAACCTTAGAAGATATAGGAAGATATCTTTTGAAAGCAGCATGCAAGATGTAGCATGCAGAAGTAGGAAGCAGGTCTGGAAACTGGCTACAGGTTTCTAGAACAGGAAGTTGTTCTGAAACTGAAAGCAGCATATAGAAGCAGATGCAGGAAGAAGAAGCAGCATGCAGGAAGCAACAACCTGCAGAGATGACATGAAGTAGCCAACAGATCTTTTGCAGAAAGATAAGCGCTACTCTCATTCATGCAGTTCAAGGAATAACAAAGCTAACCTTCAACTAAGATTAGCTACCCGTTGCATGAATATCAGTAATGGACCAATACTGTCTTGCCATGTCTGCTAGCATGTCAGAGAGGTCCGAAAATCGATGTCAGGCACATTAAATGTTTATAGAAGGATTACACGCCACCTTCTTAGTTTGACCATGATGCATTTAATGAAGTCAAAGAGAAGATCTTTGGAGATCAAGTTTAATATTCAAAATGGAGAAATATCTCCCTTCAACGGATATTTTTCTTACTCTATATATAGAGGGTATGAGTGACCAAGAAAGGTACCGAGCCGACCCGAGTGGAAAATCAGATATAATCCAAAGCTTACATAAGCTCAGCCACTCAACTTTCAAGAAGCAGTCAATCAAGCATTAGAGCTCTCATGTCCAAGACTGACTTCGAGTTCGCACCGGTTGAAGATATCTTTGTATCTTTTTAACCATTTGATGTGTGCTAGGTTATTTTAGTTTGGTGTAACTTAGTTGATAAGATTAGATCCTTACTAAGTGTTTAGTCTTGTGTAGGCTATTTGCCCTGTATGAGATTTGGCCTAGGAATCCGTTGATTCTAGTAAGTAAACTTGTGTTAGGAAGAAGTTTGTAAAACTGAGGCTTGTAAATCGAACTGACTTAACAAAGTTCCTCCTCTGGGAAGGAGTAGAGTGGACGTAGAAGGTTACACCACCTTCGAATCACTATAAGCCATAAGTGTTTTATTGTTTTTGATTACTTGTTGCATTGCATTGATATATCCTATTGCATACATCATAAACATCCTGCTAAAACCCCTTGACTTTTAGCATACTTGTAAAAGTAAACGTTTTCCAAACAGAAACTCTATCGTTTATTTTCAGCTGCATACTATGATAGCGAGACAGGAACCTGATACAGCATACTGCCAGGTTTCTAGATCGAGTCAGGTTACTGTATTCTTCATAGAATTAGGAACCTGTTCACTAAAAGTTTTTAAAAGTTCAAAATCGATAAAGATTCATTCACCCCTCTAAACCTCTGACCACTTGGGACCAACAATTGGTATATGATAGGATAGTGTCATAGTTATGTGACATCTGATTACGTATGTTAGTAAGTGTAACCATTAATATAAATATATTTAGAAACTTTAGAAGTTGTAAAATCCATACCCACATCATTAAAAATGTATCTTATAAGTTATAATTACTCATCTTTATATGGATCACTATGAACATGTGGCAAGTCTATTTTCATATTAATTAATGATTTCAAATATTAAGTTGTTAAGAAATATTATTAATAATATATAAATGTTAATTTGATATATCTAAATAACATATATATTAGACTTCAATTATATAAAATTATTTAAATATTTGAAATTTGTTAAATTTAAAAATTTAGAAAAAAAATATATAAATAAATCAAAGAAGACAATTGAAAATGAATATTCAAACTTTTCAAATTTATTAATTGATAAAATTGAAATTTTTTGAATATGTATTTTAAAATAAATTATGAAATTCATTTATGAAATTTTGACTTTCATTTTTGTATCATTTAATTGAAAAGAAAAAATGAGGGTTGTTATAAACGTTAACAAGCAAAAAAAAAAATGAATGAGTTGAATAATATAATAGAGATAACATTATATATTCTTTTCAAAATAAGCAATCAATAATTATTTATGATCATCTATAAATACAATATATATTTCAAAAATTAAAACAATTATTTAATTATATTATGTTATATTTAATATTAATTTAGACGATATGCATTGTATAAATCATAAGTTTAATTTTATTATAAGTAATATTTAATTTTTTTCTAATTTTACTAAGTTTAGAGAATCTCGTGTATTAAACGGAATCTATACTAGTTAGTCTACATATGAAGGGTGATTAATTATTTAAATATTTTGTAAGAGATTACATACGTGTAACCATTGATACATAATTGGATTGGATCGCATTATGTTGATCCCAAGTGGTCAGAGGTTCGGGGGGTGAATGAACCTCTATCAATTTTTCAATTTTCAAAACTTTTATGTATAACAGGTTCCTAATTCAAGAATGAATGTAGTAACCTGTCTCGATTCAGCAACCTGGCCAAAGGCTTACTCAACTTTCTGACTCAGTATCACAGTATGCAGCGGAATAAACTTGATAGAGTTTCTGTTTTGTAAAACCTGTTTTCTTTTCAAATATGAGTTTTAGCAGAATCCTTGAACAGAATGCTTATGATATGCTCAACAAGATAGATATGCAATATATGCAGTGCAGCAATTAAATCAAAGTAATAAAACACTTATGGATTATAGTGGTTCGAAGGTGGTGTAATCATTCTACGTCCACTATACTCCTTCACAAGGAGGGACTTTGTTAAGTCAGATTGATTTACAAGACCATGTTTTACAATCCTCTTCTCAACACAAGTTATACCTACAAGAATCCCAAATTCTTAGGTCACAAACCCATACAGGATACACAATCCACACAGGGCAAATAGCCTATACAAAGACTATAAACTTAGCAAGGATATAATCCTATCAACTAAGTACACCGATTAAAACAACATAGCGCACACAACACAAATGGTTAAAAGATACAACGTTTCTTCAACTGTGGTGAAGTTAGTCTTGAACTTGAGAGCTCGAACACTTGAATGATAGACTGTTTCTTGAAGGTTGAGTGATTGGGCTTGATAAGCTTGAGAAGAATAAGACTTGAGAAGTATATGTAATTCAAAGCTTCAGTTGGTCAGTTATCCAGTAGTCTTCATGGTCACTCTAATCCTCTATTTATATCAATGGAAAAATATTTGTTGAATAGAGGCATTGTCCTTTTTCCATTTCAAAGTGATCTTGCAAATCTTCACAATTAATGCGTCTGGGACAGACTAGATTGAAGGTCATGTCCTTCTCTGATTTGCATTAATGACACCACTCCTCGGTTACAGAGTTTCTTGTAGAGCCACGGATCCAGGTGGTATCGTCTTATTAGCTTGGCACCAACTTCTATCTAACGGGTTCTTAGTAGGAGCCATCCTCGTACAACATTCAATATACATTCCTCGTACTGTATTAAATGTGTAGGTTAGACTTATAGCTTTCTGATTAGCTTTCAGTATTTGCTTACTGTAGGTGTCAGCTATCTGATTTTGAGTCAGCTTTTAGTATCCCGATAAGCTCTCTGCTTCATCTGCTTACTGATCCTTCTTCTTCTTCCTAAATTCAGAAAATTGTTCCGAACAATTTTCTTTTTCTTTCCATAGTGCATCATTACAAATCAGAATTTAGACAGATGAACTTATACATTATAGTTCCACTTAAAAAGACGTGGGAAATGGGTACTCTAACTTTCTCTCTAAAGTTACATTGTCTCATCAAAACCTTAACAGAAATATCCCAACACATTATAAATTATCTAAGTAATGGTATTATGTAATTGTTTTGTCACATTCCACTCCAATAAATTAGACGCGTTACTCATATGTATATGATATATTATTCTATATATCCGACAGTTTTCCTTTCAGGCAGAAACCTTAAGCTACTATTTTCATTCTCCGAATATATACTATATATGAATTCTGGAATAACATTTAAGAATCTAAATATTTCTGGGAAGAATTTGTGATATAATTTGGTGGGATCATATTCTTGTTAGATAAGAGTATCCCAATTAATGTATATTACATATAAAATCTCAATTTTTTTTTTTTATTAACTAGGACAAGATAAAGAAGGTGAGTATCTCCATCTACAAGTGACATAGCAACTAGTCGAATCTTTTCCCAATTAATGACTTAGATTTTATGCGATGGTTTTACGAATCTTGTATGATTTTTTTTCTTTTTTTACATCTTTTGTTGCAGGTTGTTTCACTCTTTTTAGATCATACTACAACATAGTTGACTTTTATAACACCAGACAAATGTTATTCTATTTGATTTAAAAAATAAAAAATTCGTTCTGAAGATTGAATTTAATTCTAAATTAAATTGTAATTAAGGGTATACTTGATGACAAAATAACTAAAAATTTCTTAATTTTGGACTTATCTAATCTCTTTAAAATTAATTCATACAAGATTCTATCATATTTCTTTTACTCAAATTTTTGCTTACTTCTTTCTTTCAGAATCATCTATTGATGTGGGTACTTAACAATTTATTGTAAAACATTGTAAAATTCAGTGTAAATTTCGAATCATATTAAGATTGTCTAAATTCTAGATGTTTACTATTTGGTGAAAAATATTCCATTACATTTTCGAATTTCAAACTGACGTTAAATTTCACCAACTTATAATTTTGATCATTTTGATGCATGTTATACCACGATGTAGGGTGATAAGGACATATTATTCTACTATTTATCTATTTATGAAGGAAAAACTATGATGACATAAATGTAATACAAGAATAGAAATTTGGAGAATATTTTGCCATTTAATCAATATTCCATATATATAAGATACAAACCAGAAGCATTCTAGTCCCAATACTTTTTCTTTTTGTTTCAATTAATTTTTTTCCGTGGCAAATGGTCATTTTCCATCATGTTTCCCACCTACGAAAATCAATAGTTAAGTCTCTCAAAATTCAAATGACATTTTAAGGGAAAAATCGATACTTTCTAAACATTTAGGAGGAAATTAAACTTCATCAACCGTTCAAATAAAATCTTAAAACAAATAAATAAAATATGAAATTTAAACACCAAGTAAAATTTGGAAATTATTTTAAATTAAAATATCTAAAAGATAACCAAAACAAAATTTAAATATTAATACTTAGTAGATCCAATTAAGAATAACCAAAAAATATATAAATAAATCAAAGAGTTGTGAAAAATTAAAAACCATTTAGTAAATATAAAAATCTCCAGATAAGACCTGAAAACAAACAAATAAGTTAAAAAAGAAAAAAATTTAACGATTTCGGATGTAACGAAATACAATCAAAAATCTATTTAATAAACCTTAAAATTTTTAACAAAATCTCAAATATATTTGAACAAATAATTTTTTTTAATTAATTAATTTGAACGTTAGTTGATCAAAAATTCAAAAATATACTATGAAAAATAAATTAAATTAATGATTAGACCTATTAAATAATTTTCAGATTTTTTTGGTAATATTCATATTTTTAAGTAATAATTAAAAGATTCTATTAGTTAATTCTCAAATTTATAGAACGATATTTTACATTTCATTCTTTCTAGAGTTTATTTGGTAATCATCAGATTTATTGAAATACTTCTAGATTTTATTTCAAAATTTTCAGAATTAAAGAATAAATTTAAGATTGTAATTTGGATATTTATTAATTTATTAATCTAGTTTCAAGATCTTATTTCAGACTTTTTATATTGAAAGAATTTAGAAATTTTATTTTGTAACTCTAAAATTAATTAATTAATTTTCAGATTGCATTTTGTAATTTTTATTTATTTATATTAGTTTTATTTATTCTGTTGATTAATTCTGAAATTTATGAATCATTTTTTAATTTATTCGATACTCTTTAAATTTTTTTTAATGATTTCAGGTAGTACTATAAAATATTTCAATTATTTACATAATCAACAGATTATTTTAGTTATTTTCCGTGTCTACAAATACTTGTTTAGATTTTGTTTCATTAACTTTTATTTATTAAATGCTTTTTAGATTTTGTTTGATAGTTTTCATTTTTCAAGTTCATGAAATGAAGTTTACATTATATTTTGAAGTTTTTTAGTTTTGTTGTATATAAATAACTTTAAGATTTTGGTTTGTGCGCAGTTCTCATATTTAAAAAAACTATATATATATTTGGATAATTTCAAATAATTTATAGATTTTATTTGGTATTTTTAAGAAAGAAAAATAATAATTAAGTAGTTCTTAAGGTTTTATTTGGTGTTTATAAAATTTATAAATTTCTTTTAATTAGATTTTATTTTGAAAAATTTTCGATTATTTACATAATTTCCAGGTTTTGTTTCCTAGTTTTCAAATTTACAGGATCGTAAATCACAGAGCTTTAACTTGATTGTTAAAAAAAAAAGTGTAATTGGCAAACAATTACATATTCAAACAACTTTCTAGCTCTATATACGATTTTCCTTTCTTAAATAGTTCTTAATGTTCCTATTTGCTAGCAACACAAACTCGCTAACGTTTCATTTTTAGAACAAAATTTCTCCAAGGGCTTCAATATTTTTGGACTTTGGAGTCCAACTACCATATTTAATTTTTAACCATCAAAATTCAGGAAAAAAAACACATATTGTTAATGCGATTAGAAAACTCGTTTAACATTTTTTTAGAACAAAATTTGTGTTGTTAGAAATAAAATAAACGAAATAAGCACTCTGAAATTGTAATTTTATTATTTTACTACTATTAATATACAAATTCACTAAAATTAGCATTCCATTTTTCTATATTCAAATGAGAGATAGGATATAAGGTATGCATAGGATTTTGTAGAGCTTGTGAAAAAGGGTTTCCATTGACATAGCACGTGAAATACAAGAAATGTCATGTTTAACATCTTTTATACATGCAATGCTATGCCCCACCTTCATAACTAACCTTTGTTTTTTTTTTTTTCTAAGTCTCCTTTGCTGATTTGGGCTAAATTAAACTATAACCTCATATTTTAGGATGCGGAATTAATTCTATGTACTTATTATACATAAAAGTAGGACAATTTGAAAATTTTGTCACACAAATCATTATGTGGAAAAAAATAAAAATTAAAAAGACAGTTTTGGCCTCTCACTGCAAGAGAGAGAGAGGGGCAGGGCAAAAGTGTTCAAAAAATTTTCCCTAAATTTTTAGAGGACTTCAGAAATAATAGCCGGACATTTTTTAACAAATGTAATCATTTTTACATTTATATAATAAGGTTATATTAGATAATAATTATTAAAATAAAGATACAAAATCAACATTCTATGAATTACAAATAATAAATTATCATATAATGATTGAAATTTTAATTAAATATGTAATACAGATGAGATATTGAATTGCAACTTGTCATCCAACCTAACTCAAAAATGAAACAATATTAGAATTTAAAAACATTTTAAAGTTTATAAATGAAGAAAAATATCCAAAATAAAGTAAGGGTCTGGCTATCCGCACCCCATTTTTTTCTAAACACACCTCAATTTTTTTATTTTTTATTTAAAAAATTTAAAAAATAACAAAATTATAATTTTACCCTTTTGCAAAGAAGTGTGTTCAATTAGTGGTCGAACACAAAGAAGTGTGTTCTACTGGTAGTCGAACACAAAGAAGTGTGTTCGACCATGGTTGGTCGAACACACCTCTTTGTGTTCGACGAACCAGGGTCGAACGGGTTCCATATTTGTTGTTATTTTTTCGTTCTTTTTACACGATTTCACATGATTATTATATAGTTTGTTAACTTATAAAATGGTTTTTCATACGTTATCCCCTTATAAATTTAAGATTTGAGGATTGAAAAATAAAAAAATAAACAGAAGGGAGAAGCAAGCAGATGGGCAGAAGAAAAATTTTCAAAATTTTCAGTTTTTTTTTTTTAAAAGGGTAAAATTGGAATTTTATTATTTTTTTAATTTTTTAAATCATTTTTTTTTAAACTAGGGTGTGTTTAGAAAAAAATGAGGTGCGGATAACCAGCCCATAAAGTAAATGGTTGTAAATGTAAAGGAACACCATTAATTGAATCATCCCTCAGATTCCAAATTAAAATAAATAAATAAAATTAAGAATAGCTCAAAGAATCTCTACCTCTCTCCTCCTCTAACCTAGGAGCACTATAAATACCCCTCCCTCTTCACACCATTACTCCACCATCGGAGATTCTTCTCTCTCTCTCTCTCTAACTTTCTCTCTCTAACATCTCTCTCTCCACCTTCAAATGGCGCTTCGCACGAAACTAAATATTCGCCTGCTGTATAAAACCATTCCAGATAATCCATCTCCGATCACCACATTTCTACCATCCCCAATTCCACCGCCGTCGACGGCTGCGCTGAACAACTTCATCAACTCTAACTTCCGGCGCGATTTCGTCACCTCCGCAGACGCAGCCTCGACCGGCTTCTTCCGCCGCTTCTTCCAGCGGCGAGCAATTAACAACCACTCATCTCCGATGCCTCTCCCCTCCTTCCTCACTCTCCCCGTCGGCGAAAAGCTCAGGCAGGAACTCAAGTCGATTAACAATTCCGGCCACCAGCTCCCTCGCCTTGATGAGCTCCGGAAAACGGCGCCGTTTCGTCTGGACGCGGCGGACGCGAAGAGGCTGCTTCGGTTTGTGCAGACGGAACAGATTAGAGAACGATTGAGGAATATTCCGGCGAGTACGATTCCGTACGGTGAGCTTCTACGGCTCTGCGGCGACGCCTGTGGAGATGCAGAAATGGGTGTGGAGATGGCGAAGGCGTTGGATGAGTCTGGAAACGTCATCGTTTTAGGTGGTGTCGTTTTCCTCCGCCCAGATCTGGTATACATCATATATTCTTTCTCTATATCTATTTATTATTCCTGTTTTTTCTTATAATTTGTACGTCATCATCAACCAACATTTCTAAATAAAAATATAAAAAAATACCAAACATCATTTTAAGTTTCCCAATACAATTTAAAATAAATGTAGTTTCAGACTTTCAGTCCAAAAACAAAAAAAAATATTCTGTAAAAATGTTTTGATTTAATTTCTTAAATTAGTTTAAATGAGATATAGAATAATTATTTGAAATTTACGTATAATAATTGTACAAAAGTAGAGAGATGAATCTTTTCATTAATGTATGTATGTATGTAAAATTTTAAAATATCATTTATTTTGAAACTAAGAGACTATATTACTCTCATTCGATTATTACTAGCATTTTAAAATAATATAATATTACACACATCAATTTTATTCTAACATCTTAATATTTTAGAAACAATATATCATGTTACAATATATAAGGATTTTACTATTAAAGAATTTGAAAATCATGATTTCCATCAATTCACTTAAATATAGCCTTAGTTTCGTAAATTAGATAAAATATTAGATATTACCATGAAAACACTCAACTAGAAAACACATATAATTTATAATTTTGAATTATACATGCCCTTTTTTAATGGAGTTGTGTAGAATAATATAAATCGGATTTGACCATATTCTAATCTTTAACGTAAGAAGGACAAACTTATAGGAGGTGTATTTTGTCATTTTACTACGGTTTGTTAGTCTTGGGAACAAGAAATCTGAAGAAGTTTTTGTCACTTTCCTCAAAATATTATAATTGATCCCACAAAACATGGAAATCATGCTTATTGAGCAAAATATTTACATGAATACCTCAATTTCTCAATTAATATTTCTTTTTTAGTTTCGATTTAAAAAAAAAAAAAAAAAGTTGTATATGCAACAAAAGCATATAATTTTTCAACCAAAACAGTTGTAGAATAAATATTTAAGGCAATTGCACATATAAGTAAATAAATATTATGTATATAAATATATAATGGAAGTATTTTGTGGGTTGACAGGTGGCTAAATCAATGGAACGATTAATTTCAGAATCAATAGCAATGCCAAACGATCCAAGGAGAAAAGAACTGGACATACTTGAAAACAAGAAGGCCCAAATCGATGAGAAAGCCCAATCTCTGGTTCGTGGAGAGCTCTATTGTGGGCTGGGCTTTTTGATCTTGCAAACATTGGGCTTCATGAGGCTTACTTTCTGGGAGCTGAGTTGGGATGTGATGGAGCCCATTTGCTTCTTCGTGACGTCACTCCACTTTGCTTTAGCCTATGCTTTCTTTTTGAGGACATCAAAAGAGCCTTCCTTTGAAGGCTATTTCCAAAGAAGGTTCAAAGTTAAGCAAAATAAGCTTATGGAAATCCACAACTTTGATGTCAAGAGGTATAATCAGCTGTGTGAGGCTTTTTATCCTAATTATGGTAAACAATACAACAACAAAAATAGTGTTGGATCTTTAGATGATGGAAGAGGTGCAGTTTTTGGTTGATTTTGTACATTAATGTTAGGACCCATTGTAGATTATTGTAGTTGAAATGGAGAAAGATTTTGAGGTTTTAAATTTGTTGTCAATTATTAATAAAAAACAAATGTTATAGTGCAAGTGACTTCGAGTTGTTTGGTAATATTTTGTGGTGTGTATATTTCATCGACTCTTGAAAGTAAATATTGTTTCTTTTTGCTCATATCGAATCATTTATGAAATAATATACGCATACTGTACATTTTGCATTATTTTAATGTATAAACCGAAATTCATTTTCAGTAGCCTACACTATTTTTGGTACTATAGAGAATATTTTATAATATTCCTTATTATTATAAAAAGAGAATGAAAAGAAAACGAGAAAGAAAAAAAAATATCAGATTTTGCGTTTGGTGTAGAGTTGTCAGTTGAGAAAAGTTGGCCAGAAAAACATCAAATTCAGATTTTTTCAACGCATTGTTGAAGATGCCATAAACAAAATAATTAAGCATGGATTTGCACAAAAATAAATCACATAAAGAGTGAGTTTTTTTTTTTTTTTTTAAATAAGTTTAGGAGAGTGGAAGGGAGTGAAATAATAAAAACTTAAAAATTTGTGTGATCCAAATTCGAAACTCTAACAATCTGCATTTTTATAAAATTGAGATAATACTTGAGCCTCTACAAAACTCATGGTGATATAAAGAGTATGTTGATTTGTCCTTTAAATGAAGTCTAGCTGCAAGCCCGGGTTTGTTGATTATATTTACTTTGTTGGAAAAATTATATCATTGTCAATTAGCTACTAATTTTAGAATTGTCCTTACCTAAAATAGTTCCTTATACAGTTATTTATTTGAACCATGTATCCTAATCATTTATTATACACAAAAACTTATATATTTCAGGGTACAGATTTTTAGATCCGTATCTTTGAAAGTATTAGTTATATAAATATTATTTTTCTATCTACTGTGGATATATCTTAAAATATCCACCGTTGATATATAAAGATTTCATCCCTATAAATATTATGATTTGAATTTAATGATTATGTTGAATTTTTGACACATCAGCCGTGGACACATTAACATGTGCCCAAGGTGGGTAGTGTAACAATCTTGTTAGTTATATACTCATAAGATATTAATTGTATACTAATAAGGTATTACGTGTAAAAGTGAATATATGTTTCAATGAAATATATTTGTTGTATATTCATAAAGTATTAGTTGTTTACTTGTAATATTACTTGTACAACTTAAATATATGTTTTAGAGAAAAAAAATTATTACTTAAAAATACTATTTATTACATATAAATATATTTAATCGTATTATTTAAACGTAGAGTTTGAGTTGGAGTACTATATACCCCAAGAACACATCAGCCATTTCTTTATTACAAATGAAATTAAACCATTATTTTATTGTGAATATTGCAATAGTAGTCCACCCAAGTGATGCGCGATTTATTATTTATTATGTTAATATTTGCAATTTGTAATAATACTATGAAGTTGCATAAACTAACATGTTATTCATAACATCTTTTATTATTTTAATTTACCATATATAAATGATTTTTCATATTACTCATGTGCGTTGCACGAATTGTCATATAACTTTAATAATTTTAATTGTTAATTTTATTTTTAAACATTTTTATTTTATTTGTTGATTTATGTTTTCGTCAAATTAAAATTATTATATACAATAATATTTCCTTCAGTCATAATAATTAATCTTTCCTTTTATATTTTTTATAATTTGTCTATTCCACTCTCATACTTGAATCATCATTTATGGTTTTCTTTAGTGTACAAAGTCAATTTGGTGGGATCTCTTTAAATGAAAATATGAGACAATAAGATTTGAAAGAACTTTTTTTTACCTTCGAATGTTTAGCAAATCTTGTATTCTTTCATTTTTTTTTTTTTTTATATAGATTTGAGAAATCATTATATTTACGATTTTCTATTGTTCTTTTTTTTTTCTTTAGATAATAAGATCTAAAAATCTTGCATTCTTTCATTTTTTTTTTAGTTTTATATAGATTTGAGAAATCATTATATTTATGATTTTCTATTGTTCTTTTTTTTTTTCTTTAGACAATAAGATCTAGAAGAATTTTTCTAGGTTTGAATCTTTAGCAAATCTTGTATTTTTTTAATTTTTTTAGTTTTATATAGATTGGAGAAATAATTATATTTACGGTTTTTTTTTCATTCTTTGTATATCTTGTTTTTTTTTTTCATTCTTTGTATATCTTGTTTTTTTTTTCCATTCTCTATGCATCTCATTTTTGTTGAGAAATCACTATATTTTTCTCTATTTTTTAGTTTTACATAGATTTGAGAAATCAATATATCTCTCTCTTCATCTCTTAGCTTTATATAGATTATAGAATACCTTTTAGAGCAAGATTGATCTTTTTTTTTTATTCTTATTAAAAACTAGTTTATCAAGTAAAATTTACTTTTTTATATTGACATAACATTTTTAGGTGGGAAAGTGACAATTTTATAATTTTTGTCAACTTTCTTTCTTTAATATATAGTATAGATATGATCACAATTAATTAAGTAATAAAACTATATACTCTTCAAGACCTTATCAACCCTCAACCCCCAATTCTTTGATCCATATCACCATCACGGATCACTACTAGTTCTTCTGGAAAAAAAAAAAGAAAGGCTAATTTGTATTAATATTGACCATGCTCGTCTATGCTGGGTTTTTTTTTATGAAGCTTGGGTTTATTTTAAAAGTTTTACTCCGTCTCTTTCAAACTAAAATAATTAGAAGACTATCTTTGCACAGAATAATTTAAAATGAATGAAATTCATTCATTTCAAATCCACTCGAATCAAACTGCATTTAAAAGCCACTTATATTGTTCAAAAATTTGTTCAAAATGAAAATAATGGATTTCAAATCACAAATTTACATTCAAACAAAGCCTAAGAAAAATGTTTTAGAATTATTTTCATGGATGACGAATTCACTCTTATCTTCCTTTGGAAGTTTTTGTATGCATTGTTTATGTCCATATATACTATATATTAAAGTAAGAAAATTGACAAAAATTATAAGAATGCCACTTTCCCGCCTAAAAATGTCATGTCAATAAAAAAATAGTAAATCTTACTTGATAAGTTATTCTTTAATAATAATTAAAAAAAGATCAATCTTACTTTACAAGTTATTCTATAATCTATATAAAGCTAAGAAATGAAGAGAGAGAGATACATTGATTTCTCCAATTTATGTAAAACTAAAAAAATGGAGAAAAAATAGTGATTTTTCAACAAAAGATAGATGTATAGAGAATGGAAAAACAACCAAGATATGCAATGGATGAAGGAAAAAAAAGAAAAAAAAACAGTAAATATATTTATTTTTCAAATCTATATAAAACTATAAAAAAAAAAAAGGAAAGAATACAAGATTTGCTAAACATTCAAAGGTAGAAAAATTCTTCCAAATCTTATTGTTTGAAGAAAAAAAGAACAATAAAAAATCATAAATATAATGATTTCTCAAATCTATATACAAGATTTGCTAAACATTCAAAGGTAAAAAAGTTCTTTCAAATTTTATTGTCTCATATCTTCATCTAAAGAGATCTCACTAAATTGTTTTTGTACACTAAACACAAATTGAACAAATAATTTTATGAGAGAGAAATGAAGAAATGACATAAGAAAATTATATATGATGATTGAAGTATGAGAGTGGAATGTACAAATAAAAAAAATATAAAAGGAAAGATTAATTATTATGATTGAAGGAAATAATTTTAATTTGACAAAAATATAAAATCAACAAATAAAATAAAAATGTTTTAAAAAAAATTAACAATTAAAATTATTAAAGTTATATGACAATTCGTGCAATGCACATGAGTAATATGAAAAATCATTTGTATATGATACATGTTATAAATTAAAATAATAAATGATGTTATGAATAACCTATTAATTTATACAACTTTATTATATTATTAGAATTTGTAAATATTAATACAATAAATAATAAACCGCGCATCGCGCGAATGGACTGCTAGTATCTAGTAAATATCGATCTAACTAAGCTTCATCCAAGAGCTGAAAACATGTTTTTATTGGTTATTCACTAAATAAAAAAGGATACAAGAGTTTTAATCCAAAAACTAGACAAGCTAGTGTTTTTATGTATATGGATGTTAGTTTTCAAGATAAATCAACTTTTTTTTAATTAAATTTCTCTTTAGAGGGAGACAATGGAAAAACAAGAAAAAATTTAGAAAGTTAATTCCAATCTTCTACCTAAAACCACTAATAACCAATCCTGTATATATCTCAAAATGAGCCTTTGAATAAAAAGGAAAGTGATACTTCTAATTTTGTTTTGGGAATTAGTGATCCAGAGATTTATTTACTTTGCAAGATATTTTTGAGAGCTCAACAGGGAAAGAAATACCACTCTTTGTTCCTTAATGAATTCAAGATACAAATTTCCTCATCATATTAATTAATCCTAATCTTGATAACATATATGATGGTTGATATTTAAGTCTAATGAAATTGATTCTAATGATATTGATATTATGATAGCAAAAGGAAAATGGTCTTACACCTCTCATTCTTTGTCCAAATATATCATAATTTATATCTATATCAAGCCCAATTGAAATAGATTTTCGTTTAACAATATCCATATATTTCGAAAGATGTTGACCAATAACAAAAAATTTGTCACATCACTCACAACACAAATAAAAACAAATATTGAAAATATATTTCCTTATCTATGATTATATCAATCTCTAAATAAAATAACAAATAGAAAAATCAAAATTACATAATTAGTAAGTTGAATGGACAGGAAAATGTATCATTTTAATTTCCACTTTAGGATTATATATATATATATATATATATAAATATATATATATATAACTAATAAAAAGTCACTTAATAAAAAGTATTACCTAATACACACAAATATTATTTCTATTGGATTCCATAATACAAAAGTATTACCTGATATACAAAAAAATATTACTTAATATACATAAAAGTATTACATGTTTTATCTTTTGGATCCATGTGTTTTCTTATAACCCGTCTCATGGTGTGGGATCTGTGAGATGGTCTTACTCAAGACTCTCTAAATTAAAAAAATTACAATTTACATCTTATCAAGTTTACATAGAAATTAAGTTTTGATTAATAATATATGTATTAAATACTTTTAACAAATAAAATAATCAAAATTTGCATCTATATATCAAGTCTAAATTGAAAGTGATTTTCGATTAACAATATCCATATATTTAGAAAGATATTGACTAATAACAAATAATTTGATATATCATTAATCAAAAATAAATATTTGAAATATATTGACTAATAACAAATAATTGTTATATATATCACTAATCAAAAATTAATATTTGAAAAGATATTTTCATATTTATGAAGATATCAAATCTTATAAAATCAAATAAATAAATAGAAAAATCAATATTATATAATTAGTAAGTGGAATGGAAGGAAAGATGCATTACTTTCCATTTTTTAAATTATTCTTGTATTTTACACACACACACACACACACATATATATATATATATATATATATATATATCAACTCTTTTTTTCCTTTACATATTCGGTAGATCTTATTGTAAGGGTAAAGCATGAATCTCAGAGATAACTGAATTGGGAAGAGATTCAAATCGAAATACCTTCAAATTGATGACAAAGCGTTGACTTTTGACTTTATATGTCACGAACTGCTCTGATTATTTTTGTGTTAAACCGAACTATACTGAACCAAATTTAGAACTAAATATAATCGATTTTAAGGAAGTAACTAAGTATAGATTTATATGTATTATTTAAATCATTTTTTTATATTGCTATATTGGATGAGTTACAAATTTGATTGAATTTTTATTATTATTTAATACTATTATAAATGTAAGACTTTATAGAAAAAATTAACAATTAAATAATCACAATTATTTGTGTGCACCAGGTGCATGGATACTACATCGTCTATATATATTTGTGTGCATCAGGCGCATGGATACTAAACTCCCCATACACACCTCACGAGCCCAGAATCAACGTGTACACTCTATCCCACATTTTTTACATTTTAATTATGATATTTGTATATAAAAATTATACTAATATAATATAAAGATTACCGCATACATTAATATATATATGTATATATATATAACTCCAACATCGAATCATAGAAAAATATAAGTGATATTGTACATAAAGCTTATATTAATATAACATAAAACTTATACTAATATAATATAAAGGTTACCGGATGAATTAAAAGAATTAAATTAATTCAAGTGTGGATACAAGTTGAATCTAGATCACGCCCTGTTACACCATGCAACTGGTGCACACAAACAATACTCTTAAATAATAGAGTAAAATATTTATAATGAATAGTTTTGGAAACACGTAAAATCTATTAACTACAATGTATTAATCAAATAATTATTTTATGTCTTATATAAAGTAATGAATGATACATTTAATTCAAGTTCACATTTATCAACAAATTTTACTACAAAATATATATTATTTCACAGTTAAAAGACGAAGATCACGTATAAGGTGTAGATCAAGAAGATTTCGGAAAATAAAATTTGAAGAATAACTTGAATGTAATCTTTTGTTTTTGAGAAGATACAAATATTTTAGTAATTTGTCAAGCCTATTTTATTAGTGTATGAATTGTTTTATGATTTAAATTAATAATATGGTACGATATATTTATCTATTTATTGTATTTTGTTTGAATGAATATTTATTTTAAATTGTAAAATTTTGAACCTCCGAAATCCAAACTGATCCACTTTGTTATTCCCGGTTCTTTGAAGGAACCGACCGATTTGATGAAGCAATTTCGAGGAATTTCTTTTAATATTCTTCAAAAATCTCCAAAATTTAGTGCAAATTTATGGAGATTCACTTATCCTTCACTTGCTCCAAATTGTGCTGACTCTAAATTAATCTTAATATTCATTTTCGTTTTGAATATATATATAAGGAAATAAAAAGAGAAGAGTGACATTTGCGTGCCCCGGGACACGGTGCCCCATTCTTTTTTTGTTTTTATTTTTATTTGTTTTCCATTTTTTTTCTCTCCTATGCTAACTTTCCTTATTCTTTTTCTCTCTCTCTCTCTTATTTTCTCCCTTCCTTCTTCCATTTTTTTCTTCTTCTTCTTCTTTTTTCTCTCTTTCTTCTCCATTTTTTTCATATGATTGCTACAAATCTAAAGAAAAGATCTTGCTTGCGCAGCATTTGAATTTTTAACTTGAATTTAAATAACTCATACATAGAAAAAGTTCAATAAAAATTAAAATACAATAAAGAGTATGAAAAGCTAGAAAACTAGCAAAACCACAGCCTGCAAGTACTAATGGGCCTATTAAACATAATATGTCATGTTGATTATACAATGAATACATCAATATGGGCCTGTTAAATATTATGGATTATAGCCCACCGATAAAAATAGGTGCACATCACATACTTAAATTGCTAACAACCATTCTGTTAAATATTTGGATCCTGCAAATTACATGTTCCTCAATTCTCCATGCACATATAATGCAAACGAGATCCCTTATTTTTTATGTATTTTATCTAACATTTTAAAATAATTATGATGCATTATATACATAAATGATCATTAATTAACACATGGGTTGAGTATATTAAAAATAATAAAATACAAAATCAAAAATCAAAATTTAATAAAAATTTCGATTGCCATAATGGGGAAGCCCCCACCTTTGTTTCATTTCATGTGCCACTTAGGTACTATCAATTATTATTTGGCATCACTTATTTCCACCTAAGCTTACAATCCGAATCAATCTTAACTAATGGGTAACTGTCAATCGATTGTTGAATTGATTCAACTCTTTATTTTTATTTTTATGTAATTTTGTATATTTTTAAACATTTTCTTATGTAAAATAGTATTATAATATCTTAATTACTATTTATTATAGTAGCTATAATATCCTAATTACTATTTATTAAAATTTAATTATAATCAACAATACATATATAATTAATTTAATAAAATTGAAAATCCTAATAATGAACTACTTATATGATTCATCCAAATACCAAATTTGAACTTTAAAATAATTAATTGTTTTCAAGACAAATAAAAGTAAAAGAAATTACACCCTAAACCGGATCAATCGATTGTGGTTATTTTTATGGGTTGAAGAGTTCAAAGTTCAGTTTGACTGGCCTGCATGAGATGATAGATTTATTTCATTTTTTTATGTAGCATTCTAAAATAATTATCGTACTTTTTTTTTTAAAATGTCGATCTTATGATGCTTTATGTTATATGTCGTTGTGTTAATAACACAAATGGTAAAACCATTAATAAACTTTTCTTCCATTGTATATTTTCAAAAAAGAGTTAACGATGATACTAAAATAATGACATTTTCACAACAGCGTTTTTAATTGAAAATGTAAATACTTTTTTTAGTGCAACTAAAATTTAAAAATTAAAAATACATTTTTAAATAATGGCATTAAAGGTATTTATTTTTTCAACACTTTTTAATAGTGTCATTAAATTAAAGTAGCAACAAGCAATAGATCCTCTCAATTCGTTGTAGTGTGATGCTTTATGAGATGCATGCCGATTCATGAATATATTGTTAAAGGGTGTTAAATATTTTAGGCATGCTTTATTCAATTCAAATTTTTAAATACAAAATTATTCAAACATCAGTAAATCATGCATATGCTTTTTTTGTTTTTTTAACTATAAGTGTTAACCGTTTTAATGTAATTTATTAAAATTTTATCATTCAATATATCTAGAACAACGTTTATATATTGAGCTTGACCAGTAAATTCAGAACAAAATTTTAATTCCAATTAATCATTGAAATATTTTATCTAGATTCGAGAATATTTTTTCTTTGTATTCATCCAAATTAATCTCGACCACTATATATATATATATATATATATATATATATATATATATATATATATATATATGTGTGTGTGTGTGAGAGAGAGAGTAAATTGATCATTACGTATTATGACATATATTTATGTATTTAATATTTCTTATAGAAATACAGTATCACTCCAAGTGCGTGTTTAGTTTTTGGTCTTTTATTTATTTAATTCAAGTGCGTGTCTAATAGTTTTATCTTGAATTTAATTTTTGTTAATTATTTAAACTGGCAAGGTATTTTTACTGATATTAGTTTAACAAATATAATACTATGATTGAATATGTAGGTGTTGTTATAAAACTTCTAGTAGATACTTGATCAAATAAAATACTTTTTGAAATGGGTAAAATATTAATCATTAACAACTTTTTCAATGTTTGCTAGTCGAGCATTAATTGTTTTTCAATGTTCTTTCACTCAAGTGCTGATGTTTGACTTGCGCCTAATACTCTTGTAGATTTACTTTAGCTATTTTAATTTTTTATATTCTACTGATTTAAAAAAAAAACCACTCATCACCTATGACCACCTAATCCCGTCTAGTGCCTAAAGCAGTTTAGGAAAAAAAAAAAAAATCTTTTTTGAATAAAAATAATAAGATACCAAAAACACCTTAAGTTTAAAAATAAAATAGAATAAAATAATCAGGAGCACAATACTCCATAGATTCACACTATTCCACATCAATTAGTTACCGACACCCACATATATGAACAGAGAAAGTTGATTTTGACATTAATTTTAAATTCTAATGTTTGATTTTCTATGAAGTAATTTTAACAAAAAATGTTAATACTTTACTCTACATTACTAAAAAAAAAAAAAATTGTATCATATAAATTACTACTAATAATTTGTATTAAAATCCAGGTTTGAACTAAATATTGAGTTTTATATAGTGGCAGTTAAGTTGATTAGTAGAGAATTAGAGTGTGAATTAGATGAGTAGTCATGAAAAGTGATATTCATCGAATGCAATCATTTGTTAGTTAGTAACTACTACCATTTTTTAAGGGGAAAGCAACAGCAATCGCTCACCACACCCTCTAACCAATGTATGCTCGTTCAATATCAAAAAAATTCATATATGATGATTTTACGAATATACTTTAATTAGCTATAATTCATTATTCATAAATTAAACTCATTTTTATAAATTTATTTATGAATTTTTTGGATTACTCAATTCACATCATTATATTTCAAAGATGATCTCATTAGAATTAATATTAAATTCATCAAGTCAAATCACAGTATATGGATCATTTAACCTAATGTACGGGTTATTTGGAAGACACTATATATCTAATAATTGAGAACTCTATTATTCAAGGTTTGTCTAAAATTTGAAATTATAAAAAATTTCTCCAGATATGATCCAATAATTGACTAAAATGTTCAACTTGAGTACTATATAACAATAAACTAGTAATATAAAATCTAATAATCTTTAATATTGATGACATAATATAATAATATATACTTTAAATGTAAAATATATATTATTTTTAATATCCATTTTAATAAAAATGTTAATATTGGAACTTTAAAATTATGATATTTTAAATAATTGTATTTGATAAATTAGAAATTTTGAATGCAAACAATTTTCAAACTCAACATTTTAAATTTGATATAATTATATATGCAATGTAAATAATAGATTATGAATTTTAAAATAGATATGAATTTAATATAACATGCATTAAAAATGAAATTACGAATATAATTAATAAAATCTGAATAATAAAATAATAAATTGAACATCAATATTAAAAAATTAATAAAATAATAAATATAACATCAATATTTTACAATTAAATTTGAAAATAAAATTGATCACTTTATATAATAATAATAATAATAATAATAATAATAATAATAATAATAATAATAAGAACAACAACAATAATAATAATAATAGTTTTGTGTTTGTTAGTTTTAATTTTTGAATAATTAAAAAGTGATTTATTATATTTACTAATATGTTTCGTTCATATTTTTATTCTTTATATTTTAAAATTTGTAAATAATTTTCTGCATTGGTTTTAGATGGATTTGTTCAAAAAAAATTAAATTTATTCCAAAATTTAGTTTATATTGAAAATATTTAGCTTCTAAATTATATTTACATTTTAAAATAATAATTTTTAGATTTTTGAACCCATGTTTCAGATTATTTAGAACAAATTCTAGTTTTTTTTTTAAATTAGATTAATTATATCTCTTTATTTGAAATAATTTCGAATGAATTACCAAATATTTTTATTATTTTTATTAAGCTATTTTTTATTCAATTTATTGATATTTATATCTTTCAAAATTAATATTACATATATATTTGAATTAAGTTTTAAACTTTATTTGTTGATTTTAAATTTTTAAACTTTGTTATTATTATTAATTTTATATTTTTATTATTTTGATATTTTTATAATAGTTTTCAAACTTTTAAACATTTTATAGCATCTCGTAAAATTATTTTTCGATTTTAAAACTATTGTTCACATTTATATATTAAAATTTTAAACTAATTTTCTAAATTTTTAATTTTTGACATAATGTTTAAATTTCATTATTTTTAAATTTTAATTACATTATTAAAATAAATCATATCCTTAAAGTATATGATTACCAAAGTGAATATGTAAGAAATTATGTTGGTGTATGGTGCTAAACTTCTCCACAATTTATAGATGTGAACAAATCTTGTTTAGTACTTTTCTTACTCTTTTTTATTTCCTAAAAAATGTATTGAGTAAATTTAAAATTAGGATGCAAGGAAGTGGATTTTATTGGAATATGGCCCACAATTGAATTTTTAAATATTACAAATAGTAGGGTCCACAATTGAATTTTAAATATTATTATCATAACATTTTCTTGTAAATGACAAAAAAATAAAATAATGCATGATTACATATAAAATATTATTTTTTAGAGCCTACAAAAAAAGTCAAAAAAAAAAAATCTATACTATACTAATAGTAGGTAAGTTGGAAAAATTTACTGTATTGTCATTTTCCCACTAAAAAATGTCACATCATAATGCTGATGGTGTAAATAATTTTTTTTAATTTCATTTTAATTTTTTAAATAATTTTGAATCAGACTTCCTCATCAAGCCATTTGATGAGGCTTCCTCTTCAAGCCATTTGAATGAGGTTTTCTCTCCAAGTCATTGTCTATAAGTTTTAAGTGGTTGATTAGAATACACATTGAACAATTGAGCAATTGAGCAAGAAAATAAATAATGAAGATGAGCATTAAGCTCAAAATAAGAAGAAGATTAGTGAGCCTCAAAATGTCAAAATAAGAAGAAAAATTAGAGATGGAAGTCATCATCTACATATTAACTAAAGAATTAAAATGAAGAAATAAAGAAAGAAAAAATGGGAGCATGAAATGCACGAAAATGAAGCTACCTTTGCTGATTAAATGATGATAAAAATTCACGATTCGTAGTTTATAAAATATTTTCAAAAGAGTTGAAACTCCTGACGGTATTGGTGAGCTATCATATTATAATAAAAAGAAAAATAAAAATATCAGATACTCCATTGCAAATGAAAGAATGAAGAAAGAGGGAGGACAAAAATCAGATTTGAAGAAAAAAGAAATTAGATCTCAATAAGAGAATGAAAGAAAGAAAAAGAAGTAGAAGATGAGGGGAGAAGAGAATGTGAGAATGAAGATGAAGCCGCCATTGTTTAGAAAGAATTGAGATTTGCAGAAGGAATGAAAATTATGGTAATTGTGTATACTTATTTAATGGGTAGTGAAGAAATTTATTGAGCCAATTATAATAAAGGGGCCTTATAATAGCTATTAAAAAATTAATTCTTAAAAAATATAAATATCAACAAATAAGATCTTTAAAAATATTTAATAATAATAATGATAGTACTAATGGGCCTTTTTTTTTTTTTTTCTAATTTTGTCGAAATCAATAGAAAGATTTAAATAATTTTATAATATTTTTTTGTTTGGATGCAATAAAAAATTGTTAAGAAATTCGAAGTTTGTTTAGTATTATTTTAAAATTTATTTAAAAATATAAAAATAAATTGAATTAGTTATAAATATTTAAATAGTACTTCAAATTTGGAATAACTACAGTTATTATATCTTCAAAACGCTTATAATTAGTTACATTATATTATCAAATATATGATATAAACCACATATTATATGACAATATATGATATAAATCACATATTATATGGCAAGACGCGCAACGCACGGGTACATTGCTAGTATTTATACAATCATCAATTTGATGTGATATTTTTAGGAGAGAAAGTGGCAAATCAGTAAAATTTGTCAACTTCTCTCATTTTATATATAGTATAGATTAGTGCATATACTTGATTTGAATTTAGCTAACTCAGTTCAATTTGTAAATCTCATTCAAAACTAGATTCATTTACATATAAATCAATCACTATTTAAAATTTTGTAATAAACTTAAAATAATTGTACACGATATATATAATGTGTTTTGTAGGGAATATGAATTATCTACTCTTCTCCTCTCTCGCTTACCGCAATACAGATAAATTAATAGGTTGGTGTGTTGGAATTACTTGGAATAGAATGTAGACAATTATTAAAAGTGTATAATTGTTTTAAGGAGACTCGGTTAAAATTAAGGGTAAGTGCGGTTAGAAATAGTTTGGGAACAAGAGAATCTTCGGAACGGATTTAAAGTTCGGATATTTTTAGAGAAACTTAAAAAAATCCCCAAAATTGCTTGCGGTTCAGTTTCTTCAGAGATTCGGGTATGAAGGAGCAACCAGTTCGGAATTTGGAGGTTCAAAATTTTACAATTTAAAATAAATATTCAATCAAACAAATGCAATAAACAAATAAATATTCATTCAAACAAAATACAATAAAAAAAATATATCATACAACGTTATTTAATTTAAATTTTAAAACAAGTCATAAACTAATAAAATATACTTGATAGATTACTAATGTAGACGTCTTCTTCTCGAAAACAATAGATTACATCAAAAAAAAAAAAATTAAGTCTTCTTGATCTACATCTTATAAGTGGTCCACAGAAACTTCATCTTTTAAAAATGAAATAAATATAGATTTTATAATAAAATTTGAAGTAGATACATATAAACTTGAATTAATAGGGTTAAATGCAAAAAACAACCCAAACTATTGACTTTTTTCAATTTGCAACCTAATCCTTTTTTTTTTTTCCGATTGCAACCTAGTCTTCTGTAATTTTTCCGATTGCAACCTCCGTCCACTTTTTGAGCATTTTTCCGGCGAAAATATCATCAGGTGACTAGCACATTTATCATTTCAAGAGTAAAATCGTCTTTTACATTATGTATCTCACAAAATAAAAAATAAAAATGATTTTTCCCTAAATAAAAAATTAGGGTCTTTCGCCGGAAAAATGCTCAAAAAGTGGACGGAGGTTGCAATCGGAAAAATTACAGAAGACTAGGTTGCAATCGGAAAAAAAAAAAAAAAAGGTTGCAAATTGAAAAAAGTCGATAGTTTGGGTTGTTTTTTGCATTTAACCCTAAATGTATTATACATTACTTTATATAAGTTATAAACTAATTATTTGATTAATATCTATTGTAGTCAATAAATTTTATGTGTTCCCAAAAATTATTCATTATAAATATTTTACTTTATTGTTTAATTGTTAATTTTTCTATGAAACCTTAAAATTATAGTAAATAGTAATAAAATTCAATTAAATTTTAACTAATCCAATACAACAATATAGAAGAATGAATTAAATGATACATATAAATTTGTATATGGTTACTTCCTTAAAATCGACAGACCACCTTTCTCTTATGGAAGGGGTACCCAATATGGTAGGCGGTAGTCAAGGGAAAGGCGCTTCTACTCGATTCTAAATTCGATTTTTCGGTTCGGTACAATTCGGTTTTACACAAAAAATAATTGGAACGGTTCGATTCGAATACAATCAAATAGTCATCGATTCTTTATAGTTCGGAACTGTTTCGGTTGGATTTCTCCACAGTTTGATTATCTTCGAAATCCATGCTCACCCTAGTTAAAATGGTCCACTATAGATTAAAGTAATTAGTTTTCTATATGTACATATCATTAGGTGGTCTTCAATTTGTTGAAGAATCAAATTAAAAATAAAGTAATTAAACTTATTGTTATAACAAGTTAATGTTATTTTCTTACATCAGTTTTCTCATTTCACGTTTCTGTTTCTCTACCGACAAATGAATTAAGAAGAGTGAAACTAATTGTTTGATAAACCATACCGATTTTTAACACAAATTGATTCATGAATTCAGACATGTTTTCTTTTTATGATTATTGTTCTTCTCTATTTTAACCAATCATCTTAGAGTTCTATAAGAATTATTTGGGTGTTTGTATTGAAGCATGATTAAAGCATGTTGTTTCGATTCATTAATTCTAACAGAAATAACACATGATTATTTTTCATCAGCATAGTTAGATCAATTGTTATTAAGAGTATGTGTTGTGAAGAAAATGAGGAGAGCTATAGCCATTGTTATTAAGAGTATGTAAGGCATATAGGCCTAACATTGTTAAATCTGTTTTGGTTTGCATACGTTCTCTATCTAATTTAGGATTTTGTTTCCTTTACATACCCTTTTAGAACCTTATTTCAGGTTGTTGAGATCATCAGCAAATTTCTTTTAAATTATATATGTGGAATATATACGAAACTATACTAAGATTACGCGACTCTCCTATTTATTTGTCCGTATGATTTTCTATTACACTTGATGTTATATTTTTTTATTTCAAAAAAAAAAATTAACACGTTATGTCATTCATCAATTAAATAACATCATTAATTAACGTGTGAAATATATTAAATATCATGAAACATGAGATGTGTTGGGCCCTCAATATTAGGCCGCCCACGCATGGATCGAGTTCGGACCCGAACTAAAGACCATCTGACCCAATGCACCGAGGAGGACCGGCCCCATCACCTGATAGCTCAGTCCGTCACCCTGTTCGGCCCGGCCTGACCCCGCTCGAACTGATATGACCGTTCCGCAGCCGTGACCGGTCCTCCAGCCCGGCTCGGTTATTTCGCCGACCTATGTTTCGGACGAATTAGAGGGATGACATGGCCGAGCCGAGCAGAAAATGGCCGTCCAGGAACCCCTTAACCGGCCTGTTGATACTTCAATGAAACCAGCTTCCTAGAACTCAAAATGGAGGGAGAGCTCGAATCAAGTCTTCCTAAACGCCGACGTGAGCAAAAGCCGACCTTCTTTGACCGGCTCGGCCAGAACGACCGACCTTCCGCATCCCATCAGAGGCAAAGCCGACCTGACCTAACCGACCTGATTTTCAGCTCGGATAGCGGTTGATAGAATCTCCATACCTAGGAATATGTCTAAAAATTAGAATATAAAAAGAGCTCGGCTCGGTTTGTAATAGTATGGGACAGGGAGCATCTAGCCCTGGCCCTATAGGGACAAGATCCCCTGACTCGGGGAATGCTGTCCAGGTGAAGGGTCTATAAATAAGACCCTTCAAACATTTGGAAAGGGGTGGATTTTTTGAAGGAAAAAAGACAAGTGTTCTACATTTTCTTGAACTTCCTCTCTCATTTGACCTAGCTCTTTTAACTCGGCTAATTAGGTTGGGCTAAAAGAACGATTAATTCGAGTGTTTGACTGAGATTACGAACCAGCCGTAAATCGACGTCAACATTTTGGCGCTAGAAGGAGGGGGCGCATTCAGCTCTACTCAGCTATCAATTAATGACAGGAAGCGAAAACTCCAAGGGAGGAAGGAGCACGGGGAACGAAAATAGAAACCTAACAGGGGGCACATCAACAGGGGGAGACATGACCTACCAAATGGTCATGGAGGGCGGCACCACGACCCTCTCCCCCGAGATGATACAAGCCGCGATCCACCAGCTGACGGAACAGCTCAACCAGGCTCGACAGCGTGGCCAGGCAGAGTTACAGGAAGGGACCCCCCGCGAGGAGGCCGTGAATTGCCGAGCCGACCAGCCCATTCAGAGGGCCTCGGAGAAATCCCAAGCCGAACTCGAAGTCGACGATGAGTCATCCACGGACATATCGGCCGACCTGGACTGGCCGAGCCGGCTAAGGAAGCGCCCGCGGACCGCAGCCCCACAAGGACAAAGGAAAGTGGGAAGCGTCTTCACCAAGCTCGGGTCTGAACAGGCGAAGGAGGCATCGAGGTTGGCCAAGCGGCTCGACTATCATGATGAGCCAGCCGAGGGAAGTGAATCCACTCGGCAACGAACCAGGAAGGAGGACGAGGCTCGATGCTTGAGAAGAAGGCTCGCCGAACTAGAGGCCCAAGAAAATGAAGGTGAGGACGACAATCAGAATTCCGTTGATGATTGGGCCGGACCGACCCCGTTTTCCAAAAGGATAAGTGGTGCCGACCTGCCGACCAAATTTAAAATACCACCGATCGGCACCTACAATGGAGAGACCGACCCCGCATACCATCTAGACAACTACGTGTCCTGGATGCGCCTCCAAAAGGCCGATGAAATGTTCATGTGCCAGGCTTTCCCCTTGACATTGGGAGACCTGGCTAAAAGTTGGTTCAACAATCTGCCGAACTACTCCATTAGCGGATGGAAGGAGTTGTCGGAGCTCTTCCTCACACAATTCATGGGGTCGAAGAAAAGGAGGACGCCGAAGGAGAAATTGTTGAATTTCAAACAAAACAAGGGCGAGTCCCTAAAAGCTTACCTCGAGCGGTTCAACAAGCTAATCCTCGGCATGGAATATGTCCATGATGAGACCAAACTCATGACCGCCATGGCAGGTCTTCGGGTCAATTCAAAGGTGTGGTGGTCAGTTCGGGAATTTAAACCAAAAACCTACCACGAGTTCCTCCGACAGACAGAAATGTATGTGGACGCCGAGGAGGCCATCCAGGAGGAACAAGGGGCAAGGGAACATCCAGAGAGGAGGGAGAAGGAGAAGGAAGGTTCGAGGCGCCAGCCAAGCTTCCGGCCGCCCGGTAATTTCAGGCCATACCAGGCGACCGAACCAAGCCGAGACCGACCCAAACAGCCCGACTCAGCCGAGCGAGTGAGAACCATCCTAACGGTATCTCCTCGACAGATCCTGGCCGCCATACAGGACCAAAATTTGTTGCCAGAACCGCGCCCTCAGAGGCCATCCCCGAGCTGGACCAACTCCAAAAAATACTGTGAGTACCACCGAGCTTCCGGCCACGGTACTGACGCGTGCCAACACCTATTGGCCGAGCTCATGAAGCTTATTGAGAGAGGGCACCTCGACCAATTCGTGAAGAGACCCGGCCCCCCTAAGGAACAAGTAGCTCCGCCAGCACAGCGGTTACCCCCTCCCCCCATCGGAAACCCTCCGATAAGGGAGATCAACACACTGATCAATCACAACTTCGAGGATGACCGGCGATCCAAGCGAGCCCGGCGGCGATACATTCGGGAGGCCAGAAATGCCTACCAAAGGTGCGACCCGCCCAAACGTACCGCGGAGGGGCACGCTATCACTTTCTATAGTATGGAGGCGGAGGGCCTGGTGCACCCCCACGAAGACCCACTGATCGCTGTCCTGGACATCCAGGACATCAGGGTACATAGGGTCCTGGTGGATACGGGAAGCTACGCCAACGTGTTATATCTCAACACGTACAGGAGGATGGGGCTCAGAGACGCCGACCTCGAGCCCACGTCGGAGGTCGCGGTAGGGTTCGGAGGGCAGACCACAAAGGTACTAGGCAAAGTGCCTGCTGAAGGTGGCCTTCGAGATGGAAGGAGAGAAAGTATATACCCTGACGGAATTCAGGGTGGTAGATGCACAATCAACGTACAACGCCATATGGGGCCGACCTCTCCTGGCCAAACTCAAGGCCGTAGTGTCCATCTACCACCAGGCCATCAAATTTCCCGTCGGGGAGAAAATATTTGTCATCGAGGGCAACCAGCTCGCCGCAAGAGAGTGCGAGGCCGGGCTTAGACCGAGGGAGATCAACCAGGTTGGAGAGGCCAGCCAATCCCAAAGCGATGAGCTTGCCCAAAACGACCTGGAACAACCCTTCCAGGAATTGGAGACCTTAGACCCACGAGGGGAACACGAGGTCCGGGCCTCGCCGGTGGAGGAGCTCGACCTCATCAGCCCGGATCCGAGTCACCCGGACGTGACCTTCAACATAGGGCGGACACTTGAGGAACCGATCCGAGCCGAGCTCATCCAATTCCTCGGCTCCAATACTGACGTGTTCGCCTGGACCCACGAGGACATGGAGGGCATCCGACCTGAAGACGCCTGTCATCACCTCCACATCAGCCCATCCGCGAAACCCGTAGTCCAGAAAAGGAGGCGGCTCAGCCCTGACAGGTACGAGGGCCTGGAAATGGAAGTCCAGAAGCTCCTGGCCAATGGTTTCATCGAGGAGACCCAATACGCGAAATGGGTGGCCAACCCGGTCTTGGTGAAAAAATCGAATGGGTCGTGGAGAATGTGCATCGACTTTACCGACCTCAACAAAGCATGCCCGAAGGATTGTTTCCCACTCCCCAACATTGACCAGCTCGTGGACACCACGGCCGGCCACGAGCTGATGAGTTTCATGGACGCATACTCAGGATACCATCAAATCCCAATGGCCGAGCAGGACCGGGTGCACACCACCTTCGTGACGGATCGAGCTCAATATTGCTACAAGGCGATGCCATTTGGACTAAAAAACACCGGAGCCACATACCAACGGTTGGTTAACAAGATGTTCGCCGCCCAGATCGGTAAAACAATGGAGGTCTATGTGGACGACATGTTGGTCAAATCAAAAAGAAAGGAGGACCACGTTGCCGACCTGGCCGAAATGTTCGGCATCTTGAGAAGGTATCGAATGAAGCTGAACCCGAAGAAGTGCACGTTTGGGGTCGGATCGGGCAAGTTCCTCGGGTATATGGTTAGCCAGAGGGGAATTGAGGCCAACCCTGAGAAAATCAAGGCCATCATCGACCTGACACCACCAAGGCGGGTCAAGGACATCCAGTGCCTGACAGGCAAGGTGGCCGCCCTCAATAGATTCATTTCAAAGTCAACCGACAAATGTCGGCCGTTTTTCGATCTCATCAGGAAGGACAAAAAATTTGAATGGACCTCGGAATGTGGGGCGGCCCTAGAAGAATTGAAAAAGTCCCTTATGACCGCACCTGTCCTCGCCAAGCCCCTCCAGGGAGAGAAGCTACAACTATACCTGGCCGTGTCCAGCTATGTGATAAGCGCCGTCCTGACACGAACGGAGAGGAGCTCCCAACAGCCCATATACTATGTTAGCCATTCCCTCCACGATGCAGAGTTGAGATACCCGCCAATGGAGAAGTTGGCTTATGCTCTGGTCACCTCGGCCAGAAAGCTCCGACCGTACTTCCTGGCCCATCGGATTGAGGTCTTGACCAATTTCCCATTGAGACAGGTCCTAGGCCGACCTGACGCTTCAGGAAGGCTTCTCAAGTGGGCAGTGGAGCTAGGGCAGTACGACGTGCAATACTCCCCCAGGACGGCCATAAAGGGGCAAGCATTGGCCGATTTCATCGTTGATTCACCCCCACTACGCCCATCCAGGAGGAAAGCCAGGAAAAGCCATGGAAAATGTACGTGGACGGCTCGTCCACCGTCACCGTAGCCGGGGCCGAAATCGTCCTCATCAGCCTGTCAGGCAAGCATTTCTGCTCGGCCCTCCGATTCAAATTCAAGGCCACCAATAACGAGGCCGAATATGAAGCCCTGCTGGCCGGACTCGAAATGGCCAAGCAGTTCGGCGTCGATGACCTCGAGATTTTCAGTGACTCCCTGCTGATGGTCAACCAAATTTCGGGCGAGTACGAGGCCCGGGACGAAAGAATGGCCGCATATCTCCAGGCCGTGGAAGTCATCCTGGCCGGCTTCCGAAGCACCCGGGCCGAACAGGTTCCTAGGATACAAAACGCTCAGGCCGACGCGCTCGCCAAACTATCCACAAGCGAAGGTGCCCAGGATATCGGGTCGGTTAATGTCGGCCTTATGGAAAACTCGGCCCTGGAGAGCCAAACGATATGCACGATCGACCTAGAGGACACGTGGATGAGTCCGATCATCAAATACTTGCAAGAAGATACAAGGCCAGATGACCCAGTGGAGGCTCGGAGATTGAGAATCAGGGCGGCCAGGTACACGTTGAAAGATGGCATTCTGTACAAAAGAGGTTTTTCCTTACCTTTGCTGAGGTGCCTTAGCGAACGAGAGGCCGAATATGCGCTGAGGGAGGTTCACGAGGGAATTTGTGGGAATCATACAGGAGGACAGGCCCTGGCCTTCAAGATAATCAGGATGGGCTATTTCTGGCCGAGCTTAAAAAAAGAGGCAATAGAATTCGCCAGAAAATGTGACAAATGCCAAAGATATGCTCCATTCACTAGGGCCCCGCCAGAAGAGCTGAACATGGTGCTCACACCATGGCCATTCGCAAAATGGGGCATAGACCTAATTGGGCCCATGCCGACGGGACGTGGAGGTGTAAAGCATGCTATAGTCGCAGTGGACTACTTTACGAAGTGGGCAGAAGCCGAACCCCTTGCAAAAATCACCTCGGCCAAAATCACAGACTTCGTATGGAAGTCAATCATTTGCCGGTTCGGGCTCCCCCAGTCCCTGGTAACCGACAATGGGAGGCAATTCGATAGCGAGGAGTTCGCACAATTCTGCTCCAACCTAGGGATACAAAAGTTGCTCTCCACGCCATACCACCCCAAAGGCAATGGCCAGGTAGAAGCCATCAATAAGATAATCAAGCACACCCTGAAGGCCAGGCTGGATGAGCTCAAAGGTGCGTGGGCGGACGAACTCCCCGGAGTACTGTGGTCCTACCGAACTACAGCCAGGTCGGCCACTGGAGAAACCCCTTTCTCCTTAGCCTTCGGGGCAGAAGCAGTCATCCCAGTAGAGGTCGGAATTCCGACCTGGAGAGCTACACAGCGGGACGAGGAAGGAAACGAGGTCGCCATTCTGGCCTGCCTCGATCTCGTAGAAGAAAAGAGGCTGGAATCGGAGCTCAGAAATGCGGTGTACAAACAGCGCAGTGCGAGGTATTACAACTCCAAAGTTCGAGCCCGAAAATTTGAGGTCGGCGACCTGGTCCTCCGCAAGGTCGTCCTCAACACCAGAGAGACAAACGCGGGGTGCCTAGGACCGAACTGGGAAGGACCCTACAAAATAGCTCGGATATTGAGTCGAGGGGCATATGAACTGGAAAGCCTGGCCGGAAGGGTGCTCGACAAGCCATGGAACGCCGAGCTCCTCAAACGTTACTTTCGTTAGCTAGGATAATTATAAGATAATTGTAATAGGTGCTTTTTGTACAAGAAACTTCAGTGAAATGAAAAATATCTATCTTGAATTGTCTCGGCAAAGATGGGGCTCCGACCCCCCGAGCTTGTCTCGGCAAGGATGGGGCTTCGACCCCCCGAGCTTGTCTCGGCAAGGATGGGGCTCCGACCCCCCGAGCTTGTCTCGGCAAAGATGGGGCTCCGACCCCCCGAGCTTGTCTCGGTAAAAGATGGGGCTTCGACCCCCCGAGCTTGTCTCGGCAACGATGGGGCTCCGACCCCCCGAGCTTGTCTCGGTAAAGATAGAGCTTTGACCCCCTTGACTCGGTAAAAAAAAAAAGGGAGGACTGGACAGCCCGAGCCGACCAAATGGTCCGACTTATGTGGGCCGAACCGAGCTAAAAGACATGGGCTGAAAAGGGCGATCTAAAATTACTTGGTGGAAAATAAGTTCAAGGAAATCAGACATAATGGCCGAGCTAAAAGACATCCGAGCACAAAGCATACACAAACTGAAATAATGCACGAATATTGAAAGTGAACAAAATATATATTAATTCAAGAAGAAAACCGGTTTGGAGGCCGGAACCTCTTACAAAATAGTGTATGACCCGAGCAGAGATGGTGGAGCAAACTCTGCTCGGGCCCCGAGCAGGGATGATATTAACAAATCCTGCTCGGAATTAAACAAAAAGAAATCTAAAAACAAAAAAATGAGGGCGGTCAATCCACCACATTCACCACCTCATCCGCCTGGAGCTCGCCAGCTTCCGGACCGACCTCAGTTGAGGGGAGCGGAGGGTCGGATGATTCGCCAGCGGCCTGAGGAACCCCATCCCCATCTACTTCCACGGCGACCTCCTCCTCATCCTCGAGACCGGCCTCGGAGGGCATATCTATCTCCGGCCCGGGCTGGAGGACATCATGGCGATCAGCAGGAAGAGCCGCCTGAAATAAAAATTGGTCAGAACCAAGCCGAGGTAAAAATACTTGAGAAAAAAGGTATAAATATATATATAGCCTACCTCCAGTCTCTCCCTTAGAACGTCCAGGAAGTCCGGCGGAAGAGGGTTCTGAGCGAGGTACGTGGCCAGGGCGTCCTGAAGGGGGGCGATGTTCCCCTCATCCGCCTTCACCTTCTCAAGGATGTCCATGAAGGCGAAGAGGTACCCCACCGAGCTCCTGACCTTGTACTCCGCCGACCGGAAGAAGGCCCGGAGATAAGCCCCAAAAGCCGAGGCCGACGAAGCCTTCCTGGCGGCCTCCAATTCCCTCCCAAGACGGACGGCCTCCGCTTGGGCGGAAGTGATTGTCTTCCGGGCCTCGTCCCGTTTAGCCCGGGTCCGACCCAGCTCGTCCCTCTTCCGATCGACCTCTGCCCGGGCGCTCTGAACATCTTTGGACAGGCTCTCCTGTTTAGCAGTGGCGGCCTTCAGCCGGTCCACCTCGGCCCTAGACTTACCTAGTTCGGTCCGGCAAGCCCGGAACCGCTCTTCCGTCTCGACAGCGACAGCATAAGACTGCCACTGGAGGACGCTGGCCTGGGCAGCCAACACCGCGGCGCTGCACTGGAGGTCGACCGGGTTGGTCATCCTCTGAACGTGCTCTTCCAAATCCTGGGTCCAGGATTTGGGAAGGTTGATCTGGGCGGCAGCCACATGAGGCGGGAGCTCCTGGCCGGTGAACGGCTCCCGTGCCCGGGCAAAGGCGAGCTGGAAAGGAGGCCTCCTCCCCTCATAGCGGCGAGTCACCTCCACCCTCTCCGGATCATCGCCAAGGATGGAGGAGACACGCGAGGGCCCGGCAGGAATGTCAGTGGCCGGCGGAGCATGGCGAGCTGGCGGGCTGGTGGAGACCGCCGGTCTAACATCGGCCCCAGATCTGTCGGAAGGAGCGCGGCGGGGCTCCTCCTGGTCATGAGATGACCCGGATCGGCTGATCCGAATCCTTTGACGCGGTGGCTGTTCAGCCCGGGGGGTCGGTGCCCGGTCAGCCCGCTCAGATCGGTTAGACGGCGGCTGTTTACTCTTCCGAGCAGCACCCATTGCCTCAAAACGGCTCGCTGGGTCCGCCATCAATCCAAGAATGGGGAGGTTGCTGACTGCCAAGAAAAACAAAGTTACCAAAAATAATACACAAGGAAAACGAGCCCAGTTGATCAAAACATACCTGCTCGGGGGCTCGGTACGGGACAAAATGGGACGGTAAGTCCGACCTGTTCCAAACGACGCTGGGCCACCAACCGTTTGAAATTCCTATCCTCCTCGGATACCTGGTCCCGTAGGTAGGCGAGCTGGCGAGAGATGAGCCCAGATGTCTGGCTCTCCCGAGGATGCCGAACTGAAATAAATAAAAAGAAATCAACGATCAGAAAAATGCAAAATGAGTTCGGTTCGGAACAAAGCTCACCTTGTTGAGCCTCTTTAAAAATGACCGGGCAGGCGACCCGAGTGAGTTGGCCGTCCACCTCAAAAGGGCTCTGCCAATCTCCGCCCACCCAGAACCACTTCGTCTTCCACTCCTTCACGGAGGACGGGGCGGCGACGAACAATTGCGGACGCCGAGACCGAACCGATGTATAATATATCGGTAGAGGCGAGCCCGGCGCTTGTTTCAGCACAAAGATCCACTCCATGTCCGCGGGGCTCGGCGTTCCAAAGCCGAACTCCCAAAACAGACTGAGCAGCCCTATGATGGACGCCCAACCGTTTGGATGAATCTGGGCCGGGGCCACCCCCCAATGGAGCAGATACGAGGTTATGGCCGGTGCCAGCGGAAACCTCAACCCGCCCTCGAGAGCTCGGAGGGACACGGCAACATGACCAGGAGGGGGCTGATCTGGTCGGGCAAGATTGACCGGCTCCTCGAATGTCACCGAGCTCGGAATCTTGAACCGCGCCCGCCACTTAGACAGCTCGTCTTTACCGACTGAAGGACGGAACGGCCTCAAATCCTCTTCGCCCAAAGTGATGATCGGAATCCCCATAGGAATATCGCCTCGGCCCGAAGTGCTCGGCTCGCTTTGGTCGTCGCCATCCGCCAGATCTGGAAGAGGCCGCTCCTCCGTAGCAGACCCCGAGGAGTCGCCAGGGGACGGAGAGGAGCTGGGGCTAGGGCTCGGAGTAAAGGCCGGTCGTTCAAGCCGCCCAAATGAACCTTGGTCATTTTCAGAAGATGAAGAAATGGTTACAGCAGACATAATTACCTAAGGATGGAGAGGGCGGTGGAATTAGCTCGGGCGATTTAGCTCGGAATTCAGAGAGAAAGTTGCGAGAGTTGAGAGCGCGGAGAGAAGAATGGAGCACAAATGGCGGAGGGGACCACTATTTATAGGTTAAGGAAAGAAACCGTTCGCCTTCCAGCCATCGGATTAAGGACAGGTGGTGGGACCCAGATGCGCCACGTGGCGACACACGTGTCTCAAATCACCACGGGACGTGTCCGCACAGACTAGGGCCCATCGATCGAACCCGAGCCTCCGTTGTTCTGCTCGGGTCCGAGGGGCTAATGTTGGGCCCTCAATATTAGGCCGCCCACGCATGGATCGAGTTCGGACCCGAACTAAAGACCATCTGACCCAATGCACCGAGGAGGACCGGCCCCATCACCTGATAGCCCAGTCCGTCACCCTGTTCGGCCCGGCCTGACCCCGCTCGAACTGATATGACCGTTCCGCAGCCGTGACCGGTCCTCCAGCCCGGCTCGGTTATTTCGCCGACCTATGTTTCGGACGAATTAGAGGGATGACATGGCCGAGCCGAGCAGAAAATGGCCGTCCAGGAACCCCTTAACCGGCCTGTTGATACTTCAATGAAACCAGCTTCCTAGAACTCAAAATGGAGGGAGAGCTCGAATCAAGTCTTCCTAAACGCCGACGTGAGCAAAAGCCGACCTTCTTTGACCGGCTCGGCCAGAACGACCGACCTTCCGCATCCCATCAGAGGCAAAGCCGACCTGACCTAACCGACCTGATTTTCAGCTCGGATAGCGGTTGATAGAATCTCCATACCTAGGAATATGTCTAAAAATTAGAATATAAAAAGAGCTCGACTCGGTTTGTAATAGTATAGGACAGGGAGCATCTAGCCCTGGCCCTATAGGGACAAGATCCCCTGACTCGGGGAATGCTGTCCAGGTGAAGGGTCTATAAATAAGACCCTTCAAACATTTGGAAAGGGGTGGATTTTTTGAAGGAAAAAAGACAAGTGTTCTACATTTTCTTGAACTTCCTCTCTCATTTGACCTAGCTCTTTTAACTCGGCTAATTAGGTTGGGCTAAAAGAACGATTAATTCGAGTGTTTGACTGAGATTACGAACCAGCCGTAAATCGACGTCAACAAGATGAAATACCAAATTAAAGGATTCAAACGGATTTATTTGTTTCATTTCAAAGAACATTAGTCCATAATGCAAAGCAAACAAAATATATGGACATGCATCAAATTTGAATCACAAGTCAACATCTCGGTGATTGGATGATGATGTGTTCTACATTATTATTAGTATTCTACCGTCGAACAAACTATCATCCAATCACCGAAAAATTGACTAATTGTTCAAGTTGCAAGCTAGTTACAACTTATAAAGGTGATATTTTTTATCCAAAAATTTGGTTAAATTAACAAGTAAATCAAGTTTCAAGATTAATTTACAATTATCCCCAATATATATGTGTGTTTAACCGCCGCTCAAAATAAAGTTGCTTCAATTAAATTAGTAACAAATGAAGTGATTACCTCCATTTTGGGTAATTAGAAACCTATTAAAAATTGGTACTACAATATCTTCTTCAACTAATAATATTAAAATCGTGACTCTTATGATCAACTTTGACCACAATTTGGAGTAATCAAGTTTCAGTTGTGCACGCGCCAAGTTAGTATAATTGGATTGGGGCTACCCCAATTAAAATGTGTTAGTGTGTAGTGCCAACATATTAAAGACAAGGCTTATCAACTTTTTTCTATTTCCTGTTGAATTGTTGTACTAGTTTTCTATGTAGATTGTAGGCCCATCCTCTCACACTATAATAATTGGCTCCACAACTTGCTAGTATGTATCATGGCTGCCATTAATATAATTGTATATTTTATAATGATTTTATCATATGTAGTGGATAAGGATTTAATGGAAAGAGGACTTTCTTTCTATTATCATGTATTTGGGGAGAAAAAGAATTAATAAGCAAATCCAAATTTGAAAAAAAAAATATAGAAAGAAGACATTGGATTTGATTAATAAAAGTTAGAATCAGTTATAGAACTAGGGTGGGTCTCTTGTGGGACCGTCTCACATGAGTTTTTGTGACACAACTATTGTTTTGAAGATAAAAAATATATTATGCAAATATGCAGTGAAATGTACTCATATAAAAGTCATTGGGACATTCTATTGTTAAAATTATCAAACAATTTTAGATCCAATCTTTTGAAATTTTTATTTTTACACATGGCCATTCAGAAACTTTATAAAAAACCATGTTCATCCGGATTTTCATACTATCTTGTATACGTGGATATCCATAATTTAACCTACATTTTATTTATGAAATTCAAAAGGAGAATAAAAAGAAAGAGCGAAAAATAAAGAAAGTTAAATTGTGTGCAAACTCTATTATACCCTTTTCACTCCAAAGTTATACCAATTTTTGAAATCCCCGTCCTGTTGGATATTTATATGATAGGTATAATATAATGATGCGAAATAAAATTATTGTAATTACGAGTTAAAATTTTGAATCGAGATATGAGTTGAACTGTTTCTTTGTTATATTATGATATTGCTATGCTCGAACTCTTATAAATCATAAGTCATATCATTATGACAACTACACTACAAATTCAAAGTTTTTGTCATATTTTTCATAAACCCCTTATGTGGATTCAACCATTGATCTTTCATTTGGATAATGCTCCATAAGAAATAATTCTTTTGTTGCATAAAACATATCTATCAAACTCTTTATAATGCGAACTTCATTGAGTAGTTCTAGATCACTGCAAATTACCCAATATTATAATCTCTACAGGATATATATATGTATATGAGCATCATTTTAAATAGTATACATATTAGAGAGTACTATAATAGAACATAATAGAAAACGATTTGTTTAATTCATCTTTCCAATGACTTTCTTAATTTTTGTAAGAAATTCAATCAATATATATTTGGAGGGGGTATATCATCATTGCATATTTGGACTAATCATGAAATAACATCAAACAACAATAATAAAGATGAAATAGAGAGTTTTAATCAAAAAATTAAATTGTAAAAAACCGTGTCATGACATTCATTAGTATTTCGAAAAATTAGGTTGGACCTGTGCTTAATCATACAATATTTAATAAATTACATAGAATGGGGTGCTAATAGGTGATCAACCATCTTGGTTGATTCATTTAAAGAAACGATGATTCTAGATTGTAAACATAGTAGTTGTTAAGCAAAGGAACCTAGCTTGTTTTAATTACTAGTGAATATATTATTTATTAATTATTATTCAAGACCAAGAGTACTTAGAAAGGTCAAAATTTGGAGAATAAATAATTGAACCAATAATTGGTTTTAGGTTAAGAAAACACCAAACCTAACCACCCCACATCCAACCAAAGATTTGGATTAGGTTTAATTCCCTTTTAACATTTTGTTGATTTCAGGAAAAGAAATACTATGTCAATTTATTATCGTCATAACAATTTTTTTTTTTTTTTTTCCAAACTAGATTTTCATATATCGAAAGTCAAAACCTACTCTCCAATTCACTATATATTTGACCGTCTGGTCTGGAAGGCTTCTTTGGTAGGAAAGTTGTATCCACAAATTGAGAAATGGTGTGAATTTGAATTTGATCATTAATTCATAAATTGAGTTCTTCTTCCCTTAATTTAAAAAGGAAAAAAGAATTTAAAGGAAAAGGAGAGAACACTCATTTAAAAAATTCTGATGTAAAAGTTAATTTGTACATTTTGTAAAATTTATAATAAATTAATTATCTTTAGTGAGTATTAAATAGAAGGGTAGCTAGAAATATTAACGGGTGGGTAAAACAAAATCATTATATGTTGGATGGGTTTTGGTGAATTAAACAACTAAAATAAATAAATTAAGAAAAAAAGGAATATATGTGTGTGTGTGTGTGTATATATAGTTGGTATGTGTATATATAATTTATATTGGATTCAATATTAAATCTTATCAAATATTTGTATGAGAACATCTCATAAATTTTAATTCGTAAGGTTGAGCTTATATGGCATTGTAAATTGATAATCGGTGTGGGTCAACGATCAGGTTAATGAACGGGCTAAAATGGTAAACTCAATTTTAAGTTCAATCCTACATTTTTTCTTTGCTTAAAAAATATTAATATTAACTTAATCTTTTATATTTACTTCAAATTAAAAGTATTACTTTACTTTAAAAATTATTGTATGACTTTTTAAAGTATTAATTTTTATTTTGAAATGTACTATTTTTTACTTCACAGTACATTATTACTTTTTACTTAAGAAATATTATTTACTTTTCCTTGTAAAAGTTTTTTTAAGTGTAGTATTTTTTTTTTTATATCTATATAAATCTCTTTCAAGAAGAAAATAGACAAATCACACAATAAAAGGTAATTAGTTTCACCTACGAACATCCAATGCAAAATATTGACTTTAATGATGATCGTTGTCATATAAGAATTAAAAATGTAATTTCAAATCTCAAAGACGGCAATAAATTTGATCAATTTCATCTTAAAATCATTCATAAACTTAAGAAAATATGATTTTGTTGTTATTTTCAATGAGATTGACTTTGTCATAAGAAAAAGATGACGAACAAAAGGAAAAAAAAAAAAAAAAAAAGGAAGGAAATAAGATGAATTGAGACGAATATTTATGCAAATATATTTAACAATATTGGAGACGTTTATATTTTATATTGCAAACGAATATTCTTGCTGACTAACTAGATAATCAAACATCATATTTTATGATTAAAATTGTTGAGTCTATTTAATCTCAAACCATGTGATTAATCTTGAAGAATTCCATATTATACCAATAATATATTTCACATTTTTATACTCAGTTCTTAGTCAACCAAATCAACTCACATGGAGATGGGTGTAAATTATCTTGTCAGATACAATTTGGCATTTAAAAACGTTCCTAAAAATCGAGATATTTGCTTCCTTAGTTTTTTAATCGATTGTATTTTTAATATTTCAAAAAAGGGCCCACTTTCGGAGCAGGTATAGTTGTACACTTATAATACACTTCTTTTAGTTGTTTTTATTTGAAAAATTAAATAAAATAAAAACAAAGGTTGACATTTTTGCCCAATTTGGCATTTTTTTCCCATTGTTCATGTGGCTCATAATGAAGGATGAGAGACCAAAATATTATTTTACCATTTTTTTCTTTTAATAATGTAAATAGAATTTAATAAATGTAGCTGTACACGACTTTCTTCTTTTACTCCCACATAAATGAAACTGTATTTATCAATTTATGTGCTTCTTTTTCCTATGTCTTCATGCCTTTATATAAGGTTGAGTATGTTAGAGATTTTCTTCTTTTTGCCCCGTCACCTTTTCCATGCTTTAGAATTGAAAACTCAAGAAGTTGGCCAACGATTCATCTTAACTCATACTACAAATATAAAAGTCAAATTTTAATTTTCATGCAATCACTGTCTCAAATTGGATGCCATAATTGTTATCAATCAAATCATCCAATATATTCTAAGGTTAAGTTTATACATGTAGGCCTAATGTCTAAATCAACCTAAACTCATAACAAAACTCCTTTTCAACAAAAATTTAAAAAAATTATCGATCTTAATGATTGGTTCCTCGAGAATTTTAAAGTCTGAATTACATTTGCATGAACCATAGTTGATAGAAATTATTCACATTAACTATGGATCATGTGTGTGGCGGATGTTCGTTGGTATATCTGTCGGAACTCTGTCCACCGACGGTTTTTCGTCCATCGGTAACTACTGATAAAATTCTATTAAAAAATCATTGTTCTTTATAAAACAAAAATTAAGGATACACCGGCGAAATTTCATTAGGAATCCGTCGA
Organism: Scutellaria galericulata; assembly: GCA_946896805.1. NCBI lineage: Eukaryota > Viridiplantae > Streptophyta > Magnoliopsida > Lamiales > Lamiaceae > Scutellaria > Scutellaria galericulata. The sequence goes on from OX335793.1 coordinate 15,235,649, forward strand.
TAATTACTGACAGATTCCGTCCTTCGGTAACATCCGTCGGTATATCGCCGCAATTCTGTAGTGAGCACAAATCATTTATATTATATGATTCAAAGTTCATGTAAATGTCTCATGAATGATACCAATATATGACTTGTATGAAACCATAATATTTTGTGTTTGAAGGGATTTGCATGCCTACACTTAAAATGGATGATGATTTAGTCATAATACTTACTTTTAGCTAGAAAGGGAAGATTTTTTTTGAGGTTCACTGAAAAAAAAAAAAAAAATCCTGTGGCACTTCTAACCATTCTCATTCTATCCAGTCGTATTAATATGTTTTGTCTAGGGTTTTGTACTTTGTAGAGCCAAGTGTCCAATCGGTTTCGAAAATTTGAATCGAAAATGAAATCAAACCAATGTCAATGATTTGGTTAATCGTTGACCCAATTTCAATTCCAAACTTAAACTAGAAATTATAATAATACAATTTACTTCTATTCTTATATTTTGGAACTGACGATTCAAACCGTTAGTTTCTCCTTATTTTTTAAAATAATTTTATATTATGTAAAAATAATATATACTATGAACTATACTCTTTAACTTTAGTAAATTATAATATTTTTCTTCCAACTTGTAATTTACATTGTAAGTTGCAATTTTTTTTTTAGATTTGTAATTTCTACTTTATTGTATTTAAATTGCAATTTATAATTTCTACAACTGTAATTTGTATTTTGTAATATCAAAGTTATTTGTACAAATACCACTTCTTCAAATTTGTTAGAACTTTGATGCGTGAGATTTTGATTTTTGCTGCAATTTGAGATTTGAGAATCATAATTTATTGTTCTTTAGGCCAAGTGAAAGTAGCCTAAGTTTTTTTCCTCTAAAAAAATCCATCTCTTGTGAGTCGTAATAGTAAATTAAAAAAACATGCTTAATATAATTCGGTTAGTTTAGAGATGTTCTCATAAAATCGAAATAACTGAATTTCTAAATTAAAATTGAATTGAAATTTTGAACGCCGTATTCGGGGAAATTTGAGATTTGGAAAAACAAAGTGCAATATCTTGTATAGTAATTTGATGAGTAATGTGCAACAAAAAAAATTTGATGGATAAAGTGTGAAATTTGGATGGTTCAAAGAATTTAGTACAATTACCCCCAAATATATATTTATTAACTAGAATAACCAACATAGTTAAATATGAAATTTGTGCTTATCATTACCTTATTAAATACAACATTACATAATATGCACTCCATATATATAAAACCTAGACATAGTTATTTAAGTTTTCTTAATGCGAAATTTGAATTCATCATACAATTTCAATGCATCAGCAATAATTTGTTGTTCCATTTTATATTTTTCTTATTCCGTTTCCGTACTAAGAATATTCTCGGATCAAATAATATTAGCAAATTTAGTTGCAACTTTTCAGCAACAGTTGGGTTTATTTGTTTCTAATTGTATTTACGTTTTCTATTTTAATTTCATCAATTTACCCCGGATATATATATTAATTATTGTGTTTATCTGTTAGCTTATTTATTGTGTACATTAATGAAGTTGAAATCATTAAATACAATTTTGTGTAGAGGATTCATTTCATACGACGTCGTTTCTAGTTACGCTTTTTTATTCACTTGACGACATTAATTAGCGTCATGAAGTAAACTACCCACACTTATAAAAGTGTCACGAATTGCGTTGTTAAATTTGCCGTCACGAATTTTTTCCTAACATAAAAAACCATACGTGGGTAAAGTTCATTTAGTGACGCTTTTGATAATTACGTCACTAACTTTAAAAATGGCGACACTACTTTGTGTCACTATTTTAATGAATCTGTAGTGTCTTTTTTTTACTCTTGCCAACACTAACCATTTGTGTCACCAAAAATAGCCACACTTTTTATAATATATGTTATTAAATTCTATAATGTTGTTTTGCAATTTTGGTGACATTAGTCAATGATCGCATCCCTAAACTAGCAACACTCTTAAGAATTATTATTGTTAAATTGATGACATTTTTAAGGACAAATGTTGTTAAAGCGTACACTTTTAAAGTGTACCATATTAAATTGATGACACAATCTAAAATTAGTGTTATTAAATATATGACATTTCTACAACTAGATGTTTTCAATTTGACAACTCTCTAAAATTAGTGATGCTTTTGGATTGTGTACATAAATTAGCTACACTCTTTCGAATTGTGTCCTTAAGTTGAATATACATATTTTAGATGATAAACTATTTACAGTAAATACACTATATAAATAATACTTACTCAAAAGAATATGAAAATAAATTATCAAATAATTCTATTTATTAAAATTTCACCAATTCTCATTACAAAATAGAATGTGTAATACACTAACAACTGAGTTTATACTATTAATTAACCCTCTGACATAACGTTATTGTCTTCCTTCATTGTTAATACTTGCTCAACATAGGAAGAAGTTTTGGAAATGACGACAAAACATATGCTCAACCGCAATTTCTTTTGTCAACTTATATAATCATGTATCAAAATCAAATCAACAACAATACGTAGTTTGATTATTTAGCATTTCGTAAATTAAGTAGAAAAAAAAACTTAAAAATATGATAAGAGAATACATCAAGTACTTACAATTCATTCCAACATAGAAAAAGCTTCATGTTTTTTAATAGCTGAAGAATCTGTATAACCTACAGAAGTATTAAAACAAAATATGAAAAAAAAAAAAGATTAAGTTAATAACTTTACTCACAAATTAAGTATAAGAAACTTGAGGCCATCATTTTTCTTTCTCTTTACATCCCTTTTTGTATGCACGTTTTTTTTTTCTTGATTCTATGGGAAGTTTATGATTTATTGAAAAAAAAAAAAAAGAAACTTGAGAGATATATAGTACATTTTAAATGTGCATATCTTGACTCTAAAAAGGAAAGTTGTTAATTTTTAGTAAGTGTTCCCTCTTTTACTCCTCTTTCCTTTGGTTTCATATACTTTCTAATTATTAAATATTTTCCTTTTCCATATTAGCAACCATTATTTTTGTAATAATTTTTTTGTAGTAATTATTCTTGTAATAATTAAGGTCATTGTATTCACTTTAAAATTAAAAAAAACATTAATAATTTTCTAATGTAAAGTTCTCTAGTAAAAAATTAAACGTCAATGTTTCTGTTCATGTCCTCAATTCTTATAAATTATAATAACACAAATAAAAATTGTCAAAAATTTTGTGATTTTTTTTTTGCAAAGTGTTGTAAATTTATATCACAAATAATAAAAGCGTAAGTAAATACAACAATATTGCTTGCAATTCCTTTATCAAAATATTAATAATTTCAACAAAAACGTCATTAATATGTAAACGCTTTCATGTAAGCGTCACTAATTTTTATAGTTAAAACATACTATATATTTAGATTGCTTATTAATGCCTAAGTAAAAAAAAAGTAGACAATGTCATTTTATTATATTTACTACACAAAAATAGTAAATGTCATCAATTTTATGACTTTCTTTTAAATTGTTGTTATTTTAGTGACACAAACAATTAAAACGTAAGTAGGTTTATTCGAATAATGACACTTTTAAAAAGTGACATTAAATTGGCAGAAATACAAACACCTTCTGTTGACGTCAGATTTTGTAGAGTACAAAATCCTAGCCAAACACCAAAAATCTCGATCTGGCTCAAGTAAATCGAACCGAACAAATGATATGAAAATCGAATAAAATAAGAAAAAGACGACGCTCGGTGCCTACTCGGGCAAATTTGTTAGGCTTGTTCTAGTTGGCTAATTCTAGCCGGCCAGAACGTTTTTGTATAAAATTGAGAGTAAAATGCTCTCTAATTGCTTGAATACAATGATTTTCGACCCCTTGAATGAGGTTTTTAATCTTATTTATAGACTATGATATAAGATACGATGCTTGGGGAATAAGAAACAAATCCCTTGATTCTAGGGTTTCGATGGAGAGAAATCAGGTAAAATTATATCTAAATCGGATATGATTTGCTTAAAGATTTGTTTCCTTTCTTATGGATTTTCCCTGAAATTATCCAACTATTTTCTGCTCATCTAATACGAGATTCCTGGTTGTTTGAGTGTCACTACTCAATTATGTATTGTATCTATCATCACCAATCAAGTTCTGGTCGGGCCGATCTAACTTCTAGTCGGCTCGGGTAGTCGGATCTATCATTGTGGGAACGCAACACCTCTAGTCGGGTCGGCTCCTCTGGTCGGACCCGACCTCTCTGATGTAGCGTTGCTGGTCCGGTTCAATGCCGACTTTTTATGTTTCCTACCATTCCGGCTTGGGAAACTGGTCGGATGAGCAGGGGGTCATCACCTTCTACCAAGAGTCGTTAACTTTTATCACTTACATACGCTTTTGAAAAAGTGTTGTTAATATCTTATTTTTCACAACGTTTTTTAGTAGCGTTGTTAAATTAGCATCATTAAAGACCTTTTTTCTTGTAGTACTCAATAGACTGTTTGGCTTCATTCCCACAATTTTAAAACTTTTTACAAGCCAATTATAATTATACGTTTACTTTGATCTTCCCATACAGTATATCTTTTAAAAAGATGAAATAAGCTAATTTTTTTTATAACTTCATAATCCACCTGCAAAAATAATAATGCTATCAGTTAGCTTTGAAATGTAATTTTGAATTTTAAAATCCCAATATATGTTTGTTTTCGTACTTATTTTCAAATCATAAAAATCAAATACAATTATTACCACCTATATTACAAATCATCAATCATTATTAGATATATATTTTCATAATAAAATATTACATCAACTCACATTTTCATAATAAATATTACATCAACTCACTATTTTACAATAAAATATTACATCCATCCACATTTTTCAACATTGATTTGATATCAACAATATAATCTTACCCTACTAAATTCTCAAATTTTCATTAATGTTAACCTTTACTATAATATCCAGTATTTCAATGACAAAATTTTCCAAATTCCACATAATCCCCTTCCAAACATGGTCCTTAAGGTTATATTATTTTCTTTTATACAAAAATCCCAATTAGTTAAGAGTAAGTCTTGTGCGAAACCGTCTCACGGATCTCATTCCGTGAGACGGGTCGGCTCGGATCAGATATAATAAATTAGGTAATACTTTTGTGTGTATCAGGTAATACTTTTCTATATATCATGTAATATTTTTGTATTATGTATGTACGTTGTGTACATAATACAAAAGTACATACATAATACAAAAGTATTACATATTGCACGAGAGAGAAGAACACCTGGACAACCTAGGGTCTGTGTGTTTTTTGAACGACTCGACCCGACCTAATTCGGATCATGCATCTTACAATACAAATATATTACCTTATATAAAAAAAAGTATTACTTTATAAATATAGAAGTATTACATATTTTTTTATAGTCCAACTCAACTCAAAACATATCTTATAATACAAAATATTACTTAATATATAGAAAAGTATTACCTAATACATATAAAAATATTATATAATTTTTATGTTCGGCCCAATCTGTCCCGTCTCACGGAATGAGATTCGTGAGACCCAAGACTTTGCTATTAGTTAATTCTAAGAATGTGGAAAATATGAACCTATCATAGTTAGATATAAAAAATATTGTTGTAAATCATGTTGAAGATTAATACCATGACTTAAACTTCTCAACTTTTTTTGGGATAAGATGTTATAAACTTAGAAGGGCCATATTGTTATTAACAAATTGGTCAACCTAAGTTGAAAATTGAATTATAAAGATAAAATGTAGAAAATACGAAAATGAGACTAAAAAGGGCTATTAACTTTGTCTCAAAATAGAATCAAATTGAGATAGACAATTTGGTAATTATCCATATCTTTATACCACTTTTTCCTTAGATGTATGCTAAATGCACAACACCATTTTCTAAGAACACCATATCCTATTAGTGTAAGATACAACACCATTTTTAAGGGCACCACACCCTATTGCGCTAATAGGGTGTGATCTTTAGAAAAATGTGTTGTGTCTTTAGCACACACCTTTTCTTATAGAACCCAATCCATGATATTTTAATAAATTTATTTATAATAATTATTTATTATATGCAACAAATAAGTGACCTTTTCTTTGAAAACGTTATCTGCCCCCTACTTTGTCCAGATATATACATACATGTGTATACACTGTCTCCAACACATATATAAATAATAACATATTTGAAAAAGAAAACAAACAATTAAAATTATTTAATTATGCTGGACTACAAGATTTCTATCAAACTCTACCCACCCCACCCACATTCATACTTTTTTATTTAATTCTTGACAAAAAAAAAAACAACTTTTTTATTTGACTCGTTAAATATGAGCAAAATTATCACCCCTATTTTCATCTGTCGTCCCTGTTTAATCAACTGAGTTAATTCACTGTGAAGAAAGCAGTGTAGTGGAAGAAGCTTCCATTTGAAGGAATTTTCGAAAGCTGAAATCTTTTTGTGTTTTCTGAGGAGTTAAGGGTTTTCAAGTTGTGGGTTTTGTGTTAAGTATCGTATAATGTGGAGTTGTTTGAAGTTCTTTGACGGGTCGGAGCCGATCGGAGCAGTGCCGGCGATTTGATGGAAACGAGGTTGTCTACATTAAACGCCGCCGTTTCATGGAGTTTAGGATTCGGTGTAACCGATGCGCCGAGGTTTCTTTACTCCAAAGATTTAGATTGAATTCTGCTGTTTTATTTATTAAGGTAAAAGTTTTTTTGTTTTCTTGTGATGGGTTTTCTTCTTTTCTGGAAATGTTTGGGGGTTTGGTAATGAGCTGTAAAGTTGGGGGTTTGAAGACTCTTTGGATGCTTGGAAATAATGCTGCCATGGAAATTGGGATTTTTCTCTAGATTTTGAACTGTTAGTTACAGTTTTACTCTGAATAAGAGTTGCAATGTTTGTGTTTTGCTGTTTCTGTTTTTGGTTAATATCAATGGTGTGAACTGGGAATTATTTGAAAGAAAAATTGGCTACTAACTATTACATATCCTTGCTCTTGGAAGATTTTTGTTTGTGACCTTGTTTTCCTTGTTATGTCAAGTTCCCTTTTTGTTTCTTAATTTTTTCTTATCAACTGTGTGCTTAAATGGCTTATTTTGTTGTTGTTGTTCTTGATTTGTTCAACCTTTGTTTGAAGGTGTGGTGTTCATAGATAGATTCATTTGATGTGCTTGTGCTGCACTTGGATAATGAAGTTTAAATTCCGATTAATGAATTTGGTGTAATCTGACAAAATTATATGGGAAAACTTGTGTTTGTTATACGAAGTACTCGTGATCATTCACACTTACTCAAGCCTGAAACATACTGATCGGTTTGTATCTAACTTTTCTAAGGCCAATTCCATGTATCTTTTAGGTTATATTGGCTTTGCTGCTGTTGGAGGCTGCCTTTGTAACACCGAAAGAATTTAGATTGCAGAGGCAAGGAATTGAAGAGGACAAAGAAAATATAATAACACATTCTTGCATTCACGATCAGATTATTGAACAAAGAAAAAGACCTGGTCGTACGGTGTATTCTGTTTCAGCTCAGGTCTATCACGAACCTGATACTTCCAAGTCCTTTCCACGAAGAGGAAGGACATTGCTTGGTTTGTCTGAATCGTCGAGGCAGCAGCGTGATGCCAAGAAACCAATTAGGATTTATCTAAATTATGATGCTGTTGGTCATTCTTCGGATAGAGACTGCCGAAGTGTGGGGGACGTCGTGAAGGCAAGTACATATAACAAATTTGAACATTTTGCTTTGGGAAATAAATTCTCACTTTTGGATTCATATTGAGTTTCTATATTTCCTTTGCCAGCTAGGGGAACCGACTGGTGCTTCTTTTTCTGGTACTCCATCTTGTAACCCACATGGGGATCCTCCAGTTTATGGGGATTGTTGGTACAATTGTACCCTAGATGATATAGCCGGGGAGGACAAAAAGTATCGCCTTCGGAAGGTTATACTCCTAGTTAATTATTTTTCTGTTTTGTGTGTGTGTGATATAGATGGTAGATTGCTTAGTTCACATTGGAATTGGTTTAAGAGATACCATATTCATCCTCTCCAAAGAGTTCCATCCTTTATGTATGGAGAAATTAATATATTTCCTCTACATTGTTTAAATTGACTTCTCTTTTTCTTTTTCTTTTTTTTTCTTTTACATTGCTTAATGATTGATTTTGGACCTTACAAGGGGAAACTAACATTCTAAGTCTTTTCCAGGCTCTTGGTCAGACAGCAGATTGGTTCAGAAGAGCCTTATCCGTTGAGCCTGTGAGGGGGAATTTGCGGTTGAGTGGATATTCTGCCTGTGGTCAAGATGGAGGCGTGCAACTTCCCAGAGAATATGTTGAAGGTCTTTCTTTCAAAGGATTATCTGTTTCAAGTGAATTAGTTATGCATCATTTATTTGCTTGACTTAAAAATGCTGCCATTGGTAACTTTCATCTTTTCATCTTTTCAGAAGGCGTTGCTGATGCAGATTTAGTTCTTTTGGTTACAACACGACCTACCACAGGGAACACTCTGGCATGGGCAGTGGCATGCGAACGTGATCAATGGGGTCGTGCTATTGCTGGTATCTTTTCGTTTGAATCTTTGAATGATTTAAATTGTGTTAGATAGTTTCCCCTTCTGGAGGAGAAGTTATATTAAAAAATGTGACCCTTTTGAATTCATGTAGGGCATGTAAATGTTGCACCTCGCCACTTGACTGCTGAAGCAGAAACTTTACTTTCTGCCACACTGATTCATGAGGTGAGTTGATTGGGCTATATCATTAGAATGCTGTGGATGCCCTTATATTAGAAGTATTGAAGTTTATACCTTTGTAGGTGATGCATGTCCTTGGATTTGATCCACATGCCTTCGCTCATTTTCGGGATGAGAGGAAAAGAAGGCGTATTCGGGTAAGTTGTGTCATGATGTTCAGTATTATTCTTAATCAGTTATTGAACACTCTCACCTAGCATATAAATTTACTTCTTCTCTTTTCCAGCAAAGTTATGATCCAAAATGATAGTGATATCTGAGAGTTGGGATATACTTTCACACAACAATCAGTGTCCAGCAGACTTTCTTAATAACATTATGAATTTATGTAACTGAGATAGATATTGAAAAGATAAAGTTCATCTAATGTTTTCTGAACTTGGAACAGATTTTCATTAGATTTTGGTTAACCACCCCTATGTGCAGTTTATAAAGAGCTAGTTTTGTAACGATTCATGATTGGATTGAATATGCACCCAAGATTCTAATTTTGATTCCGAAATATTGAATTATGATGGCTAGCTGATTAGCTGACTAGTCTGACTCAATTTTATATGGAAGATCATTATATTTTTTCTGCTTGATTGAAATGGTAACAAATTGTCTGGCTGTTTTAAATGTTAAAAATATGATGTGTGGAAACTGAAAATGATAGTTTTCCTCCTAATTTCACACACACACACACATACGTCTTATTTGTCAACATATATATGTAATACCAAATTAATACATTACTATTTTTGTAGGTTACGGAACAAGCCGTGGATGAAAAACTTGGACGGATTGTAACAAGAGTGGTGCTTCCTCGAGTTATCATGCATTCACGCTATCACTATGGGGTAAATCATCTCTCTCTCCCTTTATGAAATTTATTTATTTTTCCCTGAAGAACATTGAATTTTTTTGGGTAATATTTCCTTACATGGTGAATGGTGATATAGTATCATACTACTATTGTGAGCAGAAATTCACAGACCTTTTTTCTATTCCCTTTTTATAGGCTTTCTCCGAGAATTTCACTGGTTTGGAGCTTGAAGATGGTGGTGGCCGTGGCACATCAGGTTAGTAGTTCTTTCCAATACATTTGAGTAATCAGGCCAAGGGATGATCTGTTGCTAATTGCTAATTGGTATACAATTATAAATCTGTTACAGGGTCTCACTGGGAGAAAAGACTTTTGATGAATGAAATTATGACTGGCTCGGTTGATACGAGATCAGTAGTTTCTAAAATGACCCTTGCTTTACTTGAGGACAGTGGATGGTATAGTGCTAATTACAGTATGGCTGACCGTCTTGACTGGGGTCGCAACCAAGGAACTGAGTTTGTTACATCCCCTTGCAACCATTGGAAGGGTGCCTATCATTGCAATTCAACGCAGTTTTCTGGGTGTACGTATAACAGGGAGGCAGAAGGTTACTGTCCTATAGTAAGTTACAGTGGGGATCTTCCTCAATGGGCTCGTTATTTCCCACAGGCTAACAAAGGTGTGTTCTCGTGTTTCTGTTACAATTTTAAGTCTACTTTTTTTGTCTTGGTATAATTTTATGTGTATGAATATATAGTTATGTCTGAATTTTATGAATGATATGTACTTGCATGGTTACTGTTACTACTGTCAATTTGGAATTGTTAATCTACTGAACATCATATCATGATACGGAATGACCATCACTTCATGTTTCTTCAGTCATTTTCCCTTGTTATCCTGTCTTTGCTGTTCTCTCTGTTGATAGGTGTCTATTTGGTTGGGATATACTAATGTGCATTAAATCTGTTTGGATGTTTTAAATTATGAGATTTTGGGTGCAGTTGGCTAAAATCAGTATCGTTAATCTTTTAATACTTGAGAACATCTGCTAGCAACTTCTGTACCAAACTTTCAGCTATTTTTCAAGGACGATTACATTTTTATGCAAATCCTTGGTTTCTAGTGAAATGGCCTCCTTTGACTTGGCATAAATTTTTGGTGAAAGATCATTAGAACGAGCTGCACTCAATATTAAACTGCTCAACTGTAAAATATACACATGCTCAATGTTGTAGCCAAGAGCTATAGTTTGGAGGACAGAACATTTATCATGGTAAAAACTATAGTTAAGATATCCGTGTTGTCAATTTCAAATAGGGGTGCAGGACTCATTAAAAAAATTAAGATAGGTGCTTTGTAAGTCCCTGTAGTCCTCTTTTATGGAGGTCTGTGATAGGATGTTGACTTGGTATTTGATTATGTTTTGGTGTTTGCTGAAGTCCTTGGGCATCTAAAATTATGAGTTCATTTTAAGTAGCCTGTTCATATTATGTCTACTAAAAATATATGTTGTGAAGTCTGTTTTTTATATTAGGTAGCTGCTCCTGTTATATATGCATACAAGCATGTGCCTTTTCATCTTAGGAAGTCCGGATCCTGGATGCATGTATTAATTCAAATTGAAATATGAAGATCTTGGTGCACTCGTTATATTATTATGTGAACTAATTGAAATAGTTACTCCATGACAGTATTTTTCATATGTTGGTGTTATTCTTAGTGAATAGGGAATGCAATGTACAACCCTCTCTTGTGAGGGAGAGTAAGAGGTGTAAAGGTGATTTTCGTCATCCTGACCTTTTTCTCCTTTTTTTCAGGTGGTCAGTCATCATTGGCTGATTATTGCAGTTACTTTGTAGCTTATTCTGATGGGTCTTGTACGGATACTAATAGTGCCAGGGCTCCTGACAGGATGTTGGGTGAAGTGCGTGGAATTAACTCAAGGTAAGATTTCATCTGGACCATCTGGATGTTGTAAGGAATTATAAAGTTGAAATACAATAGATTTCATTTTTCTTGTATCGTTGCATGTAGGTGCATGGCCTCTTCATTAGTACGTACTGGGTTTGTGAGAGGTTCTACTACCCAAGGAAATGGTTGTTATCAGCACAGATGTATAAACAGCTCGCTGGAGGTATGCTTTTTTGCATTACTAAACTGGGTTATAACTGTTTTTGTTTATTCTTGTTGGATGAAGTAAAAATTAAAATGTATATGAAGATAACTGAGAGATGAATTTGGTCTTACATTATTAGACACTTGGTTGAGAAAAAAGGTAGTTCTTATTTGGCACCACCCTCCTACTGCCTACTATGTGTTACACTGTTTATGTTGTGAGAATTAAGAGGGTGATTTGTCAGTGTTGATGGGGGTGGGTGGAATAGTGCAACGTTGTCCCATTGTCTATAACCTTGAAATATCTGCATTGGAATAGTGTAAACTTGAAATGCAAGGAAATGCTCCTGTAACCAATGAGGCACAACTTAATGTGTCCAGATGTGGCACTAGGGAGTATATTCCAAATCATTGTGATCATGAAAACACCTCCATTGTTGCTTTGCAACATCAGCAGTGAACACATTAAGATGTGCCGACGATGGGTTGGGGAGTTTTCCCATTGAAATGCATCCCCACTTACAAGTTTGTGTATGGACATCAAGAAGTGAGAGCCGAGTTTGTTTTGTCTTCCACGACTTTTAATTTCTTTCTTACATGTTAGTTTCTATGGTCAATGAGATTTTTCTGGTTTGGTTGAGTGGTGAAAACAGTGAGTAAATTATCCTCCTTAATCATACCCTGGGACTCTGCCTGTTTATTCAGTATATCAATAAAAATCAGCTTTACGTATTGTTTAGCATCATTATGTTTAAAGCTTGGAAGAAGGGGACAAGAAAAGACTCATAAATACCTGGAGTAATAAGTTGAACATTTCTGTGTCTTCTGTATATTCTATCATTTTATGAGTATATTTTGTATGTTTACTAGGTTGCTGTGGATGGCAATTGGAAGGCATGCCCTAAAGCTGGTGGTTCCATTCAATTTCCGGGCTTCAATGGTAACAATTCTGTTTCCTATGGTGCATAAGATTCTTTAACACATTCAAATGCATGCTTATTACATATGTTAATAAACACAATGTATTGTATACCAAAATTTAGATTTAAACTCACCATTATTTCCTAATTTGTTGGTCATTACATTGTCTGTCAACTGTAGGTGAACTGAACTGCCCTGCCTACCATGAACTCTGCAACGAAGATCCAGTTCCTGTATCCGGTCGATGTCTTAGTTCGTGTCATTTTAATGGTGATTGCATTAATGGAAGATGCCATTGCTTTCTGGGGTTTGAGGGACATGATTGTAGCCAGCGTAAGTTCTTGAACCTTTTCTTCTGCAACCATATCTGCGAATTCTAATCTGTTTGAATATCTCTCACATTCAATCACCATATACAGTTTCTTGTCCCAACAACTGTGGCGGCCATGGTGAGTGCCTTAGAGACGGTACTTGTAATTGTGAAAATGGATACACTGGCACCGACTGCTCAACAGGTAATTAACATTCATTAAGAATTTAACGAAAATAATGTGTGCTATGCTTAATATAACATCGTTCCTTTATTTTGTGACGTGCAGCTATTTGTGATGAGCAATGTAGTCTTCATGGTGGAGTTTGTGACAATGGTGTGTGTGAGTTCCGCTGCTCAGACTATGCTGGCTACACGTGCCAAAACAGCTCGATGCTCCTCCCAAGTCTCTCAGTGTGCAAAGACGTATTGGAGAAAGATGTTTCGGGCCAACATTGTGCACCCAGTGAATTAAGTATCTTGCAACAACTCGAAGAAGTCGTTGTCATGCCCAACTACCATAGATTGTTTCCTGGAGGTCCTCGCAAGTTTCTAAATTATATCAGAGGCAGAGACTGTGATGGAGCTGCTAAGAGATTAGCTTGCTGGGTGAGTTTCTTCCAACTTGATTGTCTTCTGTTTAACATTTCTTGTTTAAATGGTCATGTCCTAAGATAAAGAATTTAGAATCTGGATTGCAAAAAGTGATGACTTGAAGAGAAAATAGAATATAGCCTTGAACTCTTTGGCTTAATGAAACGTACTTTAGTGTTTTGCTATTTTGTTGATCCAATAAAAGTATAAACCATTCGAGGGAGAATTTAAGTAGTAGTTTGAAAATTAAACTTTGGCATACTCATCTGAGCCCACGAATGATCTCAATTAACAATACTTCTAGGTTGTGTTTGGATGGAGGGATTTGAGGAAGGATTTGAAATTCATAGAAGTAAATTCGTTTGTGGTGTTTGGATTGATGTATACTTGAAATTCATCCATCTCATTTTGCACTGATTTTGAGCAATATGGGTGGGTTTTGAATTCTTCCTAATTTGAGTGGATTTGAAATCCGTTCATTTGAAATCCTTCAATCCAAACACAACCCTAGAAAACTTATCGACAAACGGTGGGATGATTTGTTTAGTTCTGTGTACCACCTTTTTATTTTCTTTGTTTTTTTTTTTTTTGGAAATTTGAAGATGGACTAATTGTTTGAAGCTTCACTTGTACTGGGATTGAGGCTAGTTCATTGTCTTTTTAATTGAATAGTGGTTGATTATCACATGAGATTTCCTATTCATTAGTTTATTCGACTACTTGATCCAGATATCCATCCAAAAGTGTGACGACGATGGTGACAACAGGATACGAGTATGCCGGTCCGCCTGTCAATCGTATAACTTAGCATGTGGGGCATCGCTTGATTGCTCGGACCAAACATTGTTTAGCAACGACGAAGAGGGGGAAGGTTTGTGCACGGGCTGGGGTGAGTTAAGCTCATGGTTGTAACGAGCCAAGTGTCGTTCATTTGGTCTCCCTCGAGGAATCGTGTAAATTGTAGGAAGCTTTTTAGCCTTGAAATTTTCTTCTATGGCTTGCCATTTTTTGGGGGTAGGCTTTGTAGGAAATGTGAGAACTTCTTCATGCAGGTGCATTATTGTTAGTGTAGAATTTTCATTTTCTCAGCCCAAATTTGTATGGAAAAGATTGGGAGGGAATGATTGTTGAGATTTGGCTTTCAAAGAAGAAAGCTTAGATTTAGAGAGAATTATGTATGAATAGGGGGATAAGAGAAAGGTAAGAAAAACAAAAAAAAAAAAAAAAAGTGGGAAAATGAGAATGTGAGAGAAGTGTACATTTGGCCTAAGGCCTTTAAGAAATGTAATATGTTGGTTCCATTTTATAAAATTTTCTCCTTAATTCTATAATGTATGGTTTTCCTCTTATGCTTTATATGGTCATCAAGATAAATAGTAAGATTATGTTTGTTCTGGATTTAAAGATGGTTTGACATGTCCTGATTTGGATAGTCTGAATTTTGAAAATTTTGTGTTTGTAATGAAATTTTGTAAAGTAGGATTATAGTTAATGCATCATTTTCATCTTGGTAAATATTATATAAAAGCAGATGTTTGTTGAGAATTGTAAAAAGTAAAAAATGTATGTTATTGTTGGAAATTGTAGAAAAAGTAGAAAAAATAGGATTGGATTATAGAATTTTGTACGTTCCGTTGCAAACATGAGCTGAGTTCATTCAAAAATCAAATGTGTCACGTCCAATTAGAAAAAAAAAATTAAATTAAAAAATCAGGAACTCCACGTCAAAGTATTTGAACACAAAACAATATCCTATTAAAAAAAAAAAAAAATCTAACGTACACATGTTTTTTATTTTCCATCAAATAGCAAATATATGTGCATAGTTATTCATCTCATATCAATATTGGCCAATTTTATACATATAGAGACACATGCTGATGGAACTGCAAATACAAATCAGGATGACAAAGATATTATACTGTATTTTTGGCTGTTCCCATGGATTTATGACTAACCTATTTAAATAACAATCTAATCAACCGACTTGCTGTAATATAGCAGACTTGTTATGTTTTTGTCCCCTTTCTTAAACTCCTCTTTTAATTTTTACTCTCACAATTTTCACTGGGATAAATTTCATAACAAGATACTGTAATTTTAATTTAGATTTAATATATTTTAATATCGTGCATATATAATTGGATTTACTGTAATTTTCACTTATGTTTAGTTGACTATTCACAATAATTTATTTTCAATTGTTTTGCATGAACATGTTCAAATATTTGTTCATAAACAATTTAACAGTTTATGGCTGTATTTGTGCATCGTTCTTTACTGTTTTTAAACATGTTTGGTTATTAAATAAATTAATACGAAAACCTTAAGATTGCAAATGAATTAAATTTAAACGAACATGAATTGTTTGAGCTTGATTGTTTACTTTAAGGTTTTATATTGAATAATGAAATTTAAAATACAAAATTTAAAATGAATGGATTTCAAATTCCTCAAATTGTAACTCAAAATCCATTCATATTGTTCAAAAAATATTTCAAATGAAAGTGATGAATTTCAAATCTATATATATATATCGAAATTACACCAATGGATTTTCTACCGAGAACTTCAAATTGGGCAAAAATCATTTTTGGCCCTGTAGGAATTTTCGCTTCTCAATTGTGGCCCATTTTCAGGCTTTTTTAGCCCAGACGATGAATCCATCTAATTTTTAACGGGGATACAACGTGTGGGGCACGTGGTCGTTAAGTGGCTTTTGTCATTCGCGTTCTAGAGGAGAAGTCACAGTTAAAATCAATCCTAACAAACCCTGAATTCCCAAATCACCAATTGTCAAACCTAAATCCTAAATCAAAGATTCCCAACATGAGAAGAGAAAATCAGGTTCACCAGGCTTGGGCATTTTGGGGGATTTCCAGGTGTTATCAGAAAGAGCAGATCTCTGCTGCTTGAGATTCATAGATCCATGGCGGTCATCATCTCTGGGCTTAGCTGATGAACCCAGATAAGGAGAGGTTTGCTTGAGGATGAGGGGTGAGAAGTTGAGTTCGCCGGAGAGATGGAAATGGAGGCGGTGTGAAAGCAGCGAATCGGCGGCGGTGGAACTTGGCGGTCGATGGTGGCTGTTGCAGAGGCAGTGGAGATGGTGGTGGTCTCTCGCCGGAATCGCGCAGCGGCGGCATCGTTCAGGGAGAAGAGAAGATGGAGACAACTGATAGGTGCAGCGCTGCTGTTGCGGTGGCGGCGGATCTGAGAAGTCGGAGATGGAGAGAAGAAGATGGCTGTCGGAGGGCGAAGCAAAGAGAGAAGCAGCAATCCGCCGGAGATGGAGTGTGAAGATGCAGACGGTGAGATAGTAGTGCTCGCCGTTGTGAGATGGAGCAGAGATGTGTTTCGCCGGAGAAGGTGGTGGGCAGATCGGTGTTTGAGCAGCGGCGTCGAGGATGGAGGTGAGCTGCGAAGAAGATGAACAGTGACAAATTAGGTCTCCAAATTGATTTTCTGATTTTTTTTCTTTTTATTTTTATTTTTTATTTTCAGTTCTTTTATATGTATAAACTAACGTTTTTGGTTAACTGACTAACGGAGAGGGTTCAATTCGAGAATTTTTGGGCCACTTTTGAATATAGGGGCCAATCCTATAGGGCCAAAAATGAATTTTGCCCACTTCAAATCTCTTCTTAAATACTTACATCCAAATGAACCTAAATGTAAGGTGATTCTGTAAACTTAAAAAAAAAAAAAAAAAAAAATCCTTTCGTATCAAGGTGCATGGTGCTATGACTTACTCCACTAATCCAAAATAAATGTGATATTAAAATTTTACACAAAATTAAGAAAGTAGATAAAAGTATTGGTCTACCATCATTTAAGTGCAATTATTACAAATAAATTTCCAACAATCACTTAATTTGAGAAAAGTAAATGAGACAATTTTGGTAGAACAACACTTGATATGAGACAAATTTTGAAGTATAGCCATAAAGACAATTATTTTGAGATGGAGTATATTTTTATTTTTTAACACTATTGTTGAGAGTAGAAGTTTATAATTTGTATTATGTTGGCTCTTAAAAATAATCAGAAAATTGAATTATTTGGCGCTATCTGAAATAGAAAAATAAAGGATAGACAACGGACGGATTCACATTCACGGACACAGATCTATTCTTGACAAACATTTTAAATTAAGTGGACATTTACCTGGACTGGATCACACCACACAACTAATTGTTATAAATTCACAACAAAATATAAATTAAATTATGTACCAATTCTTTATGCATATTTACCCCCACACTTATACTTACATTTTCACAAATAAATTACAAGATTTTAAATAATTTAACTAAAGACAACATGACTGAGAGCATCCACGTTGGATATGGCTAGTGTGATTAGTAAATTCTTACATTTGAAGGTTGACTCACATCATATATATTTCTAATTAAAATTTTCACTAATATAATATAATTTTCATTAAGTTATTTTTCAAAACTATATATAACTTTGTCCTAATATTGAAAAAAAAAATCGATAATATAAAATTGGCAAAGTACTTAAAAGCTTATTCCTTAAAGTAAACAAATGTAGATGATAGATATATACTCGTTATCAATCCAATACAATTCGTCTTTAACAACGTAAATGGAGCAACCTTCATATCAATGTTCATATTAAATCTTCTATTAAAATTTATATTCCATCTTCCCATCTACAATAGATCATAGATTAGATCAACTAGACACATGTTGAAACAATAAACCAAAAAAAGAAAGAAGGGACATAAAATTCTAAAATATAAATAACATTAACTAGAACAAATAAAAACAGTACTTAAATATTTGACCCAATCCAATGAATCAAGAATGCCAACCGAATAACCAACAAAACATCCAACCAATTTGACCAATTTCAAGATAACAACCCATAAATCACTAGGGTTCAATCTTGCCAATTGAATAGATTTACTCTCCTAAAATAAAATTAAAAAAAAAAAAAAAAAAAAAAAAAACCAAGAATTTAGACACGAGTGGGACAAAACGTAATGAAATACTCAGAAGCCGTACACGTGCATGTACTCGACAAATCATCGTACGCATAACTGTACGCTGTTGGGCACGCACTCTTGAACATCTCCGAATACTTCGTCGGCGAACACGTCTCCGGCGTCGCGTGCTCGCCGGTGCAGCAGAACTCCTCCGTCCCGAACTCCGCGCATGCGCTCTTGCACGCCACCACCGCGCCGCCGCCGTCCACCACCTGCAGCTCCCTCGGGCAGTTCCCGTTCACGTCCGCCACGCACCCCGCGTACTGGCAGTTCCCGGCGCCGCCTGACGGCCGCACGCCGACCCCCACGTTGTAGCCGTCCACCAGGCTCACGTCGTAGAAGTCCTGGCTCGCCTCGCCGCCTCCACCGAGCGTGAACTCCACCAGGCTCACCGGCGGCGCGCCGCCGCCGACGCATCTGAGCGTGCCGCCGCAGCCGCCGGTCGTGCAGTTGCCGTTGCCGGCGTCGTCGAAGTTGCAGCCGGTCCGGGCCCAGAAGCGGCCCGACCAGCCCGGCGGGGCCGGCAGCTGAATGGTGGCGCCCGGCGGTAATGCGAAGCCGCCGTCGCCGAGGATGGCGGCGCCGTTGCCGGAGATCGTCCCCGGCCAGATTGTGTAGCTGCAGCTGTTTTGGAGAGTGAAAACCGTCGCCGATGCATTGGAGAGTTTTATTCCTACAAATAATTAAAAGATTAATTAATTAACAAAATGGTTGGATTAAAAGTAATCTCCTGTAATGACAACTTAAACATACCCAAGAAGAAGAGAGCAAAGAGCAAAGCATAGAGTTTCATGGTGGAGAGAGTGAGAGGGGTAATGAGGTGAATGGTGGAAGTTAAAAGACCTATTTATAAAGAGGAGAAACGCGGTAATTTTTTTTTTTTACACAATTGATTGTTACAAGATTTCTGGATTTTTTTTCCTTAAGTAATTATTTATTTACTTATTGGGTAAAAAACGAAGCACAACTAATGCACTTTAAGGTTAGTTTTAAAACGTGTGAGGCTCACCTAAAGGCCGCGTCTAGAGTTGAGGGTTTAGTGGGGTAGATTCAATACCTTATTTTCGATGATTTTTCATTTATTTATTTCTATTTTGTAATTTTTTTTTCTTTTTTTATGAGTTTTAAATAGTGTCATAAGGATTCGGATCCCACAATATTGTAACACATAAGATCATTGATTTCCATAATTGTATTTAATATATATAGTCGACATTGTAATAATTTAATTATATATTTTATTGGCTTTTTTGTGTTTATCGGTAATCAAAGATGCCCATTGGACGGACCCAATTGCGTAATGAACAAAATGTACCTAGTATTTCAAATGATTCTATTTAAATGGTTTTTAAAATTTTGTGTTATAAATTAAGAAATATTAGATGTTGTTAAAAGAATTTATGGTGTGGAATAATTTAAGAAAGTTTGTTCAATCTTAATAGTGTCCGATGAATATTAAAGAAAGATTCTAGAATTAATCTTTTCATACCAGATTAACGTGATTTATGAAGATATCAGACATACGATTTGAATAGAAAAAAGATAAATAATAGGAGACAATCTGAACCTTAAATAGAGATGGTCTCTTCCATTCTACATCTAACACTAGTACACTGGGTGTATTAGATTATGACAAGAGTGTAACTGAATATTTTCTCACTTCAAATCCACATCTAAAATTACAAAGGCAAAAACGTGTATATCCCTGGAGTACAGATCTAAGATCCGTGCCCCCAACCTAACCCGCCCATCCGACCCAATCCGACCACCATAAATATAATTTTTTTTTTCACTTCTCTCTCTCTCTCTCTCAAATTCTCTGCTGCCTGAACTCTTTTTTTTTTTTTTTCCACTCTCTCTCTCTCTCAAATTCACGTTGTTGTTGTTGTTCTTCCTCATATTCTTCTTCTTCTCAATTTCTTCTTTCCCTTCTTATCAGAAATCCTCCTTGATTTTTTCGGATTCACCCTCAATTCATAGCTAT
Source organism: Scutellaria galericulata (assembly GCA_946896805.1). Classification (NCBI taxonomy): domain Eukaryota; kingdom Viridiplantae; phylum Streptophyta; class Magnoliopsida; order Lamiales; family Lamiaceae; genus Scutellaria; species Scutellaria galericulata. The sequence continues at coordinate 15,256,207 of OX335793.1, forward strand.
TGCTCTAAAATCACAACCATCGATCTTGTCTTCATGGGGTTGATGTTGTGATTCGTCGGAGATAGTGATTGAAAGAAGCTCGGCATCTCCTGAGGCTGCTTTGAGTTTTTTGGATCCATTAAAAACAATTACTCTAACTTGAATTTACAGTAGAAAATTGAGAATTATCTTCTTGAAAATTCGTGTTTGATTGAAGAAAAAAAAAAAGGGAAAATAACTTGAAATTGGTTTTGAGTGCTCTGCTACTTTGATTGATTTTGAGTTTAATTTTTTCTTTTTTAAATTGTGTTTGAGCAACAGGGAAATGAAAGACAAAATTGTGAAATCTTGAAATCCCAAAGTAGAAAATAGCATTGTTTTCCTTTGGGGAAATTTGTTGACAAAATTTACAATGCTAAAAACAACAAATTTGAATGCACTAAAACTGCTAATCATTAGTAAGAAACCTTACATATTCAACTACATGAAGTATTTCAATTCATCGTAAAGTTAAATTCACAAGCAATCGAATTTCATTTATTGGAGAATTTCATATTCACAATTGACATACCCTTCTATCACACTATTTTCCTTTAAGGTATCACATAAATACATTTAAGGTATCACATACATACCTTTAAGATGTTACATATTTTCCTTTAAGGTATTACATATTTACTTTCAAGATATTAATGCTTATAGTATAAGGTATTATATATGCACACATTTAAAGTATTACATATTACCTTTAAAGTATTAATGCTTATAGTATAAAGTATTACATATGCACCTTTAAGGTATTACATATTTATCTTTAAGGTATTAATGCTTATAATATAAGTTATTACATATTTACCTTTAAGGTATTAATGTTTTATGGTATAAGGTATTACATATTTATAACCTTTAAGGTATTAATGTTTATAATATAAGATATTGCACATGCACCTTTAAGGTATTACATATTTACCTTTAAGGTATTTATGCTTATAATATAATGTATTACATATGCACCTTTAAGATATTACATATTTACTCTTAACGTATTAGTTGCTCATTCAATGAAAGATATCACTTGTATATTATTTAGGTATCACTTGTATACTCTTAAGGTATCAATGTACTGTAGAGTGAGTTTAAAATTTTAAAATTTCAAATACACGATTTTTATCTTATTCTTCCCCAAAATTTATGTAAATTCACATTACTCAATTAATAACCAAGTATGGTGTTTGTTGTATCAATTTTGTCGTATGTTGCTATGAATCGGAGTAAGATAGAAAGAATTTCAAGTTATAGGAAAATAAAAACCCTAGAATTTTATACACATTAGGAAGAGAAGAATTTGTTGGAGTATGAGAAAAATAAAAACCCTAAATATATAGCAATCATATGAATAAATTGAGAAGGAAGAGAGAAGAAGAAGAAGAAATAATGCACAATAAGAAGGAACAAAGAAAAAAGAAAAGAAGAAGAAGAATAATGAAGATAACAGTGCAGGAGAGAAGAAAAAAAACAAAAAAGGGAGTGGAGCTGTATGGGCGGACGGACCGGATTGGGAGCACGGATTCTAGATACATGGCCCGGGGCACAAGAATATCTCTCAATTACAAAATTAAATATATATAAATGATGAGACTGATGTGAGTATTAAATATAAATGAGTTGGTCTTGTGTGCACTTGGTGTACATGCAATCCGGGTCGACCCAGTTTTTGACCCGGATCCGCGTGTTTTTAAATTTTGCTTTTTTTTTTCTTCAAGTTGTGACATTTATGTTGTAAATGCGTGACTTTTATGTTATAAATGCGTGACCTTTATGTACAACTATCATGACCTTTATGTACAACTATCATGACCTTTATGTACTGTAACTTAGAAAAAAATGAAGATTTTCAATATAATTTGAACTGTACACCTTTATGTGATATCAATGCGACCTTTATGTTATATTATATCACTTTTATGTACAAATATTTTGACCTTTATATAATATATAAAGATGCATAAAGGTCGGAATATTTGTACATAAAGGTGACATAATATAACATAAAAGTCACATTAATATCACATAAAGGTACATAGTACAAATTGTGTTGAAAATCTTCATTTTTTTCCTAAGTTACAGTGCATAAAGGTAGAGATAGTTGTACATAAAAATCACACATTTATAACGTAAAGGTCAAGACAAAAATTTGAAAAAAAATAATAAAAAAAATTAAAAACTCGCGGATTCGGGTTGGATCGACCAGATCCTAGCATCTGGTGCATAGGAGTTTTTGTGAATATAAATATACTAATAGTTTAATGCCACGGTGGACCTTAATTCCAAACTGTAAAGGGAGGAAAAAAGAAATGATGATTTGGATGATGAGAAATCAGATCACGCAAAGATTTCTCACAATTTATTAATTGCTATCATAAAAAGAGATTTTCAGTGAGTAGGTTAGTAATCGATCTTGCTCTTTTATCCAGCTACTTTTCATTATTCATTCTTTAATTTTTGTGTTATATCATCGATCAATGGTTAAGTTGTTGATGAGTAAATAATTTGATTGAGAAAAAGATCATGTGGGCTAACTAGTGAGCTAGTCGTGATTAAAACTAAGTACGTATTCACTCTTTCATCAAAATTAATAAAATTAAAAAAGAAAAATAAAAACTAACATATATATATTTAGAAAAACTCATATAAAATATTTGCGTAATTGCAAAAAAAAAAAAAAAAAAAAAAATCACAACCTTTCTTCACTGTTGCAATTTAGACCACATTTATATTTTTTGGCGGTCGAAGTCCACGTGTCCGGCAATATGCCATGTCAAATGCCACGTCATTCACTACAAACACAAATTTAATAAATCAAATTAAAAAATAAAATCACCACCTTTCCAAAATTAAAATTTAATCCTAACTTTTTATATAATTAACAAAAAAAACCACAACGTTCATTCATTGTTGCAATTCGAATTTATTATTTGGTGTCTAAGTTCATGTGTCCAAATAAATTTTCATGTGAGGTTAAATATTTGAATACTTGAATAAAAAACAAGGATATAATTTTTTTAAGATATACGATTCATTTATCGGCAAATTAAAGAAAAATGTTTAAATTAAGATATACTTGAAACGACGTTGTTTTGATGTAAATAAATTATTTTTTAAGATTGTGTGGCTTATGTGACATCTCAATTTATTTGGACTCATGAACTTAGACACCAAAGAATAAATTCGAATTGTAACAATGAATGAAAGTTGTGGCTTTTTTTTGAATTATATAAAAAAGTAGGATTAAATCGCAATTTTGGAAAGGTGGTGATTTTATTTTGCAATTTGATCTTTAAGTTTGTTTTTGTTGGGAATGACGCGGCATTTGACCTGGCATGTTTGTCGGGCACATGGACTCTAGTCGCAAGATAATATAAATGTGGTTTAAATTGCAACAATGAATAAAAATCATGATTTTTTTTTTTTTTGCAATTATTGAAAAGTGGGGATAAATCTACAATTTTTGAAAAAATATATGGTGATTTTTTTCACAATTACACCTAAAAAATTTATATACAAATTTTAAATTGTAAATTATGACTATTGATGGTAGAGGGGAAATTTCAACTTCTGAATCTCGATTAATTGAATCTCCCGCTCCGATCACTTGTTTAGGAATGTTATTTAGGGATTTATTAGAAGGTCTCACAAGACTTGTTCATGTATTTAATTTTGATAGATTGAACCGGGTGTGTAATCCTCTTACCATGAAAAATTAAATATAATGAAAACTATGACGTACCTAAATTCATTTGAAAATGAAAATGGCTTAAAATCACACCAAAAAGACTTCAAACTTGCACATTCCATAAATTAAAGAAGAATTGGCCTTAAAAATATAAGATTTATATTCATAATAAGTAAAGGTCCCACGACACAATAATTATATCCAATGACTATCCAATTCCAAAACAGCATCTGTAGATCTAATCTTCATTATTGCCGACAATACATCCAAATCAACTAGAAAATTGTTGTAATTTTTTTAAGGAGGAATTGAATCAAACACCAATTAAATCTAATAAGAAATAAATAAAATAAAGTTGTAAATCACACGAAATTAGTTTATTCGATCAATTGGGTTGGGCTCAATCAATTTCTTAATCGGACACACCGATCGACTTTGTATCTTACTGATGTAATTAAAGAGAAAATAAGATCCATCTAATACAATGAATTTCATATCATTTTGAATGCCCTATTACATAATCGTGGAAGGTATATAGAATAAAATGATTTTAAGGATTTGCTTCAATCGAAATTGGATTTGATTATATTTTGGATTGTTTTTCTTTTCCAAATATCTTAGACTGAAGAATTCCATCTGAGGCCGACTTCTTGAAACCTCAAGGGGGCATTGGTTCGAGGGCCGACCCCCTAGTTGGACACGTGATCCGTCCCTGGTCGGCTCGTCGAGTTTTAAAAAAAAATTATCAACCACTTATTAGATGAAAATAAAATTTGAGAATTAAAATGAATTTATACTATATATTAAAGTAAGACAGGTGGTAAAAATTATAAAAATACTACTTTCCACCTAAAAATGTCATTTTATATAATTCTAAGAATTCTTTAATAATAATAATAATAAAAATCAATCTTACTCTATAAGTTATTTTATAATCTATATAAAGCTAAGAAATGAAGAAAAAGAGATACATATCTCAAATCTATGTAAAACTTAAAAATAGAGAAAAAAAATAGTGATTTCTCAATAAAATATAAATGTATAGAGAATGGGAAAAAAAAACAAGATATACAAAGAATAAAGGAAAAAAAGAAAATATCCTAAATACTTCTAGATCTTAATTGTTTGAAGAAAAAAAGAACAATAAACAATCATAAATATAATGATTTTTCAAAGACAAAAAATCATATGCCCACGTGCGCCCACACCGTAGTTGGTGTGCGTTGTGCGCGCACACCTGATTTATTAATCAGATATTACACATATACTCTTCAGGTATTATCTGATTTGTAATATCTATAGAACAAATGTGTGATACCTCAAATCCGCGCGCCGATCACAAGTCTAAAAGTATCACACATGTACTTTTCAGATATCACATATGTGTAATACCTATAAAACAAATGTGTGATACCTATAGAATAAATGTGTGATACCTCAAAACCGCACGCGCCCATGTTGCGCTCCCACACCGCGCGCTCACGCCGCGCGCCCATGCGCCCACACCCGCTGCATGCGCACCTCACAAATTTAAAGGTATCGCATATATACTCTTCAGGTATCAAATACCTTTAGTTCATGTTTATAATACCTATAAAATAAATCTGTAATACCTCAATAGTATATGCGCGAAAAAAAATAAAAAATATATGTGTGCGGGTCGGAGAGGGTCGGGGGCACACAAATGGCACTCTTTTTCAAATCTATATACAAGATTTGCTAAACATTCAAATGTATGCTTATTATCTCATATCTTGATTTAAGGAGATCTCACAAAATTGTCTTTGATGAAAAATCATATGCCCTAAGATTCGTGCCCCCAACCCGACCCGGCGCGTGGGCCGCTCCCACGCGCCCTTACCGTGCATCCACGCACGCGCACATGTTGGTATCACACATTTGTTCTAAAGGTATCACACATATACTCTTCAGGTATCACATATGTGTAATACCTATAGAACAAATGTGTGATACCTCAAAACCGCACGCGCCCATGTTGCGTTCCCACATCGCGCGCTCACGCCGCGCGCCCATGCGCCCACACCAGTCGCGCGCGCACCTCACAAATATAAAGGTATCACACATATACTCTTCAGGTATCAAATACCTTTAGTTCATGTTTGTAATATCTATAGAACAAATCTGTAATACCTCAATAGTATATGCGCGAAAAAAAAAAATATATATATATATATGTATGTGCGGGTCAGAGTGGGTCAGGACGGGTTGGGGGCACGTATCCTAGGATCCGTGCCCCAGAGGCACACACGTGTCACTCATTGTCTTTGTACACTAACACAAATTGAACAAATAATTTTGTGAGAGAGAAATGAATAAATGACGTAAGAAAACTATATATGATTGAAGTATGAGAGTGGAATGTAAAAATATAAAATGAAAGATTAATTATTATGATTGAAGGAAATATTATTGTATATAATAATTTTAATTTGACAAAAATATAAAATCAACAAATAAAATAAAAATGTATAAAAATAAAATTAACAATTAAAATTATTAAAGTTATATGACAATTCGTGCAACATAAATGAGTAGTATCAAAAATCATTTGTATATGGTACATGTTTTAGAAATAAAATAATAAAAGATGTTATGAATAATCTATTAATTTATACAACTTCATTATATTATTATAATTTGTAAATATTAACACAATAAATAATAAACCGTATCGTGTGGGTGGACCGCTAGTACGAAGGAAAAAAAAAAAAGAAAAACAAAAAAGAGAGAATTGTATAATTTTATCCAATAATTGAGAGAGGAAAATAAATAAATAAATAATCAAATAAATAGAGAACTTTACCAAAAGTAGACTCGCTTTCAGCGGCCTTTCTCAGATTCTCTGTCCTAATATTCTCTCTCTTCAAACTCTCTCTCTCTCTCTGGGTTTGATAAGACTCAGAGCCCTCCCTGAAATCTGAAACCCTCAAACCAATCGCCCACTTTTTTTTCTTTCAGGTTTTTCATCAAACAGGTATTTTTTGATTATTCATTCTGTTTTTGCTGGAATACGTATTTCTAGATTACTGCGTATATCACGATTGTGTAGATTTCATTCCGTATATATCACGCGGTGGGTTTTTGAGCAGATCGCTCAGTTTTTGCCTATAATTCTTTATATACTCTGCATCTATCCCTACTCTAATTTTGACTTTTTATTGTCGTTTTATTTTTGTGTTTTATTCTTTGTTGATTCTTCTTCAAAATTTTAATATATTGTTTGAATCGAATCTGATTGATTATAGCTGAATTCCGTGGATGGTGATAGAATTTGAGTTTAGGCTGAGTGTCTTTTTTGTAGGTTAACGGTATATTAGGTTTTAAATTTTGATTTTAGTTTTTGTGGCTGGGGCTTTAGTTCATTCTCTTTGGTATGAACACAAATATATGGCTGGTTTTTGTTCAGGGACCCTAGCTATTAATGCAATTATATTATATTATATGGTATGAAAACATTTATATGGCTTCAGTTGTGTCAAAAAATCATGTCACTGGCTGATGGAGAATTGGGATTGTGTTCTTAGTAGTTTTGATCGAAAAACTTTTATCTTTGTTGTTATTTGTTCCTAGGTTTCTCCAGTTTACTTGGCTTACCTTTGTGCATATGCGTGTGGACATGTGTATAGGTAAAATCTGATGCTCAGTACGTCATTTAGAACGCATAGATTCTTTACCTTAAGCTAAGTGGGAAAGGGGAAGACCTAAAAGACTTGTAAAGGATCTATTAAAGAAAAGTTATGTTCGACTTGATTATAAATTAAAACACGTGTCTTTACCAATAACAATGGTGAAATCTTATCCATATACGACTTCTCATAGTGGGATATTAGTTTTCTGTTGCCGTGGTAGTATGTGATGTGTAGTTAATATTTTTACCTTCAGCTGTGATGTATTCTTAAAGGATCAATTACCAAATATCAAGATATTGGTTTGACTTTTGAAATAGATAAAGGCCTTGATAATTTATTACTATCCAGCATTTGACATTTTCTCTGTACTTTGAATGCCAAATTTAATAGTTTTGCTTTGTTTAGAGAATTTTTGGGGTTGTAATTTATTCATGGGTTAATTTTTCTTGAGATTCCTATCATTTCTCCCATAAGTAATTTGAGCTAACATTATTTCCTATTCCAAAAATAACTTCCATCATTTGCATTTGCATACATTACGTTTCAAAGACAGACACAAAAGACTCAAAGACAAGATTACATAGTGTAGGACCTTCTATTGATGTAATTTCTTGCACTCCTGTTTAACTCTGTGCGTGTGCCCTTTTCACAGGAACACTGGTTGCACTGGTTGCATCTCATATACGTAAGTGATCCATGGATTTCAACACATTGTTTGGATGTCTAATTACTTTTTTTTAAAACAAGAGATGGATAAAAAATGCTATACCATATGCTAATTAAATACCATTTATTTAGTAATTATTATGATCTGTTTAGAAATACATGGATACACTGTTCCAATTGTAATTTTATTGTTGGACTAGTAATCCATTGTTAATTTTGCTGATGGACCTATCGTCCAAATTTTTATCTTGTTGCCCTTTCTGTGTTTCTATTATTATATTTTTCATGCTTTTTAACCATATTGTTTTTGTCTTCTTCAAGCTGTTAATGCATTTTAATCTGAACAGCTCATTGTGGTAACTTGGTAAACTGAGATATATAGCCTCTCAAACTTAATTGTTGTAGTAGCAATAACTTTTTTTTGGGTGTTTCAAGCTAGATGTGTGTGAAGCTCTTGCTTTTTAATCAGCCAAACTGGTAATGGAATTCAAATATCTTCTATCCGTATACTACAAAGAAAAGCTGGTGTCTTGTTGTTTTCGTTGTTCTTTTTATTTTTTCTTTGATTTACAAGCATTTTTGTGGCTGCATAAATCATAGGAATCTGTAGTAATTTCATGAAGATGTGTACATCAATTCTATGAAAGAGGTTTTTGTTAATATAGCTATTTATAATAAATTGATATTTGAGTTTATGTTGCTCAGATAAAAAGTACTCGGGCAAATTAAAAATTATGCTTTGATCTATAATAGTCAGTGTTTTGTATCTTCTCCTTGTCTGTTAGAAGGTGACCGCTGTATGTTCCTAAGATCGCCTCTATACTTCCTTAAGTTTGTTAATTGTTTTGTTATCTGCATTATACATTTAGGCACCATGATTAAGTTGTTCAAAGTAAAAGAAAAGCAGAGAGAACTTGCTGAAAGTGCTAATGGAAAGCCTCCTGTCAAGAAGCAAAGTGCTGGAGAATTACGCCTTCAAAAAGGTTACTTTTGTTATTCTCTATGATGAATGTTTCTCTTCTTTTTTATATGTGAGCATTTGGTTTACCAGTTTCTCATTTCTTTTTTTCTTTTCTTTGAAGTCTTGGGTGCAGTTTATGAAGTTATGTGCACAATAATTTTGTTGGTATTATATTATATTGTTGGAAGTGTTTCCTGAACTTGTGCACCATGCCACCAATTACCCAAGAGAGAATCATACAACTCAGGGATTGAAGTACTGGGGGTATAGATAACTACTATAGTTAAACAGTAAAGTGAAAAACATCATATAGGCTCTTGTTAAGATAGTCAATTCAAGGCATAATATATTGTAGTTTTTTAGGAGATGGTTGAGGTCCTACACGTTTTGTTGGCTTGCTTCTGTGATGCTTTTGATGCACCTTTTACATTAGATTTTCACTTATGTTGTATTTTTCTTTGAACTAAATATGAAAGGAGAAACCCGTAATAGGTGTAATTTTGTTTTACTATTTCAACAACTGCTATTTGTTTTAACAAACCTGTTCTCTATTTGTTTTCCTCTTCATCTTATTTACCATAAACACGTCCGCAACTGCAATTGTGGGATTGAAAATATATCTGAAATCTTCTTTGCAATGATTTGATACTACAACAAAGGAATTTTCTGTCTTGGTTCTCTGACATACTTCCTCTTGAGAAGCCTTGTTAATACTTTTCAACATTTGACATTGACTTCTTTCATTGCACTCTTGATGATGTAGATATTACTGAACTGAATCTACCGAAAACATGTAACATTTCATTCCCTAATGGCAAGGATGAACTCATGAACTTTGAAGTTACCATTCGCCCTGATGAGGGATACTATCTGTAAGTACTTATATTTGGTATGGTTTTTCATTAACCACAGAGAGCTTTGTAGTAGTTTTCTTCTGTTTCTAATTCTTAGTCATATCCATGCAACAATTGTATCCGTGTTTCAGTGGGGGAACTTTTTCTTTCTCATTCCAAATTTCTCCTATCTATCCTCATGAAGCACCGAAGGTTAAATGCAAGACAAAGGTAGTGAAATCCCCAGATCTGTATTTCTATGGTGTCCTGTGTTTAATTAGTTATGCATATGCACAATAATGTTTTGGACCTTATTGCCAATTTCGACTATGTTGCAGGTCTACCACCCCAATATCGACTTAGAAGGAAATGTTTGCCTAAACATTCTTCGAGAAGACTGGAAACCTGTGCTAAACATAAACACCATCATTTATGGGTTGTATCACCTCTTCACGGTATTTGAAATATCGTTTTTTTTTCGCAACAACATTAAAGCTTGTAGCTTTACAGTTCTCTTACAAGATCTATATATATAGGAACCAAATCACGATGATCCTCTCAATCATGATGCTGCTTCTGTGTTGAGAGACAACCCGAAAATGTTTGAATCTAATGTAAGGAGAGCAATGTCTGGTGGCTATGTGGGACAAACTTTCTTCCCTCGCTGCATATAATATTATGTGACGATTCCATTGCATCAGTTGCCAATTTATTTGAAATTGGGGCTGCTGTGAAGCCAGAAGACTGTACATTTGGACGCCAATCTAAATCTCGAGTCTTTCTGCTACAAATGTGAAGCTTTCTTTCAAATTTTCTATGGAATTCATGTGACTAAGAAGCAGAAAGATGTTTGTATGCTCTCTACTGTAACTTTCCTTTATCTCAGCTATTCATTTAGCAACTTATTAAAGATTAAAACCTGTTTGATGAATGTGATGGATAAGTACTTGTGTTAATTTATTTTCTGATCGTTTTTACGTGACTTGATATGCTTAGGTTCATATATTATGATCAAGTTGTAGAATCCACCACCGATTCTATGCAATGTATAAATGTGTGTTGAATATTTCATTTGGTGGAATGCATCGAGTGTAGGATCTATCACTCTGATCGGATGGTGAGACTGTTGAGTGGTAGTCGTCTAGCAAATGATGGCTTTGTCTTTGTGAACGGGGCATACATTCTGGTGTCGTAAGTGCTATTTAGATTGTATTCAAATTGTGTTTTGAAATATAAGATCTGAATTAAACATAATTCAAATCAATTTAAATTGTTTAAAAATTAGTTCAAAATAATGAATTTCGAATCCACGTCAGTTGAAACATGACAAATGAAGTTGTCAATGTGATTCTCAAATCCTTAAGTAAGGATAAACACAACACATGAATATATTTTCTTTTTTTGACAACGTACAGTATGATACAAATATAACAAGTCTTAAAACTAATCTGTAATTCGGAGTATCATGCTTTTGTATCACATCAAGAATTGCAAAACTCTAACAGGGACAGAGACAAATATAAGTATATAACACAAGTTTTCATGTTCTTAACAGGTTGACTCAATAAAGACATGAGAGCATGATAAAAATCTAAACACAAACATGTTAAATTAAAATCATATTTGTATGGTGTCAAGTATAGACACCCCCTTACACTGTCTAAATTTGTTGTATTACACAGTAATTAATACACTAGACCTTTGTCACTTGATGAATGGTTTATTATGTGGCCTACTAAATAAAAGGGATGCATTATTATACTAGCAACCAAAAAACACATAAAATCTTCTATTTCACTTTATATTTCAAAATAATCACTATGCATATTGAATGACATCATTAGTAACACAAGACGTATAATGAATGCAGTGAAACACCAAATGTAACCGATAATTTGAACTAAACCAGAAACGAAGGATACTATTCATCCACTAAATTAAAAGATACATAAAAAACATAAATTGATATTACATTTACATTATAACATTGGTAACCTTACAAAGATGGCAAATTCCTGTTTAGTTCACACACTCACAAATCACACAAATGTACGCTATATTCAGAAAAATCATTCTACCTGTTCCTAATAATCAGTGGTACAATTGCTCAAACACAACAAATGCAAAGCACCCCAAGCACACATAACATCTAAGCAAAGAGAGAAAACTATAATGGAACTGTTAGATTAGAATGACTAACAGGGTGGTTGATGATCAAGTTGTTGATATTAGATCGTTTTCAGCACCATGGCTGCATTCATAGTATCTGTAGCATGTTATGAGATGATCGTTTACCAAACCAGCTACTTGCATAAATGAATACACGACCGTTGGTCCTACGCAACGGAACCCTCTTTGCATCAGATCTTTGCTTATGAGGTCAGATTTGGGTGTTTTAGCTGGTACTTTTCGTGCATAACGAAACCCACTTTTTATCGGTTTATGGTTTACGAAACGCCAGCAGTAGTTGCTGAAGGACCCAAACTCTTGTTGGATCTACAACAATAAATCGGAAACACAAGAATAAATATAGTTAAGCATGTATGAGTAGGTTCAAAAAATAAATGTATGAACTTTTTGAATACAAACCTTGAGTAGCTGCTTCGCATTCTCAATGACTGCACGGAGTTTTGGTTCAGAGAGCAATGGGCCGCCATGCACTCTCATTGACAGCACTCTCTCTTCATCAAGATTTGCGACTGAGATTGGATCAAAGTCATAGAAAAGCTTTCTGAAAACAGTGCACAGAAATGTCAAAAAACATGTGAAAGATGCACAAAGTAGCTCAAAGCTTTAAGCTACATGTGATATTAATATATATTTAAGCAACCTGAATACTGCTCTCTTGCTGAGAATCAGCGGCCAGGAGAGTTCTGCCAATGCTTGTGAAAAAACCAACAGCTCAAATAGCTTGATATCATCAAAGACTGGAACTCCCCATTCTTCGTCATGGAAAGAAGTATAGAGTGGTTCTGCCAAGTAGGACACCAAAATGAGTAGGTCAAAACATTTCGACAAGCCATATGAATTGCATTTCAATGAAGCCACGGGTTTTCTTGTGCTTTAGAGAGGAAAAATGAGGGGCAAAAAGGCATTGATCATTTTTTATAGTTGATGTTAGACTTCTTAAAACTTCACTATTTATCTCGAAAAAAGTGCTTATCTCCAACTAATAGAAAACTGTTTCTCGAGAGAATTTTCTTGAGACTCAGATTTAGAAATCCTTCTCCCCACCAAATTTATCTCAATGCTATTTTAGACTTTTTAAGTGCAAAATGGCTAGATTCCATTGTTTCCCAAATAGGTGGTGGTTTTCCCTTTTTTTGTGCATTTTCCAATTTGTTTTCCTCAGATACATCAGTTTGATGCAAAATTAAAGGTGCGAGATTTTGTACTTGGGGTAAGGCTGAAAACATGACTTTATCTATGCACAGGCCTAGTGAAATTCCAGAAATTCAAAGACCAAATACACTTATTATCAGACTTTTGCAGATATAGTCACTCTAAAAAAAACTGTGGAAAGTTTCAAAGCTGGGAATTGAGGGAATGTGGAAACTGATATGATCTCTTGAAGCTGATCTTTAAGGTAGATTAATTACTCTCTCCGTCCCAAATTATTTGTCGTTTTAACACTTTTCACGCAGATTAAGAAAACTAACAAAAAGACCGATCTATCCCTATTTAATACATATTTCCAATGCCTATTTTGAAATAATAGAGCATTTAGTAAGGAATAATAAATAGGGGTAAATTTGGAAGAATTTGGGAAAATATGCCTTGAATTCCTATAACGTCAAATAATTTGGGACAAATCTCAAAAGCTAAAACGACAAATAATTTGGGACGGGGGAGTATATGTTTTCGCGTTTAACATGATTTGCATCTAGACAATTTATTAGCTACAAGAGTTCTCCTATTTTCAAGTGTGCTCATTTGAAACATAAGCAAAATTATGGAAGAGTGCCTTTTCTTTTCTAGCTTGGTGCCATTAGCTCACCTTTTCTTCCTAAAGCAATAGAATTACGACATTTTGTTCCCTGCTTTTCACCAAATCTCATCTCTTACTTTCATGCAACAACAAAACCCAGTACAATCAAGACCAATTGTAGTTTCCAATTTTGAATCGAATTCGTGAAATTCATCACAACATGGATCCCACCACCTAAAAGGATCTTGTAAACGCTACAACGACCACATCAAATGCATTATCCTCTATCAATATATACACAATCACACATATATGATATATCCATGTGTATATGTGTAAATATACAATAGATATTGCAACTAGGCACTATATTCCATATCAATTCAACAACAAAACATAAGTCAAGAACATTCAGTATATAGCCTCTATTTATCACCTCAGTTTCAGAGTCCTTTCTTTTTTTTCAATAATTCAATCCAGAATTAAAAAAAAAAGAGCTCATAAAACAAATAAGATTGAGAGTAATTTTAAAAAAGGATTACAATCGGAAAGTGAAAAAAATTACCAGAATATGGCGTGATCCAATCGCAACGTTTAATCGGAAGTGGAACCGCAGGAGATATCGACGGCGCTTCAACTCCATGAGACACAATCTTCGCAGTTTTACCAACTCCATTACTATGCTTCATTTTCCTCGAGCCCATAGTTGTCGTAGATTTTACATTTGAACCACCGGACGAAGTAGCGGACGAAGAAGAAGAGTCCACAGAGCTATCAGCGGAAACATTGCACCGTACAACAGCTTCGGCGGCGGCGGCGGCGGCGGCTGGTTTTTCCGGCGACTTCGAAACTTCTTTCTTCGGCTTCTCCGTCGGCTTCTTCGTCACCTCTTTCTTTCGCCTCTGTGCTTCGAAAACTCGAAGCCGGTTTCCTGTAGGAGCGAGTATGGATCGAGTTTCAGCACTGGTTTTTTCAGTAGCCACAGACATTTTTGGTGGTGTGAGAATGCAGAGTGGCAATGTGAGTTAAATTAGAGGGGAAGTGAAGGGTAGAAGTGGAAATAAATTTTGCAGAATGGAGAGGGAGACTTAAATTAGAGTTTGAGGAGTAAACCAACGGTTTAAATATTTGGGGACTGTTTGGATACGGTGAATGAGGTGTAATTATACGAATATTTGACTTCACTATTTATAATTATTCAAGTTTTTTCTTTTATTTTTGGTAGACAAACTTACAAAAATGTGTTATCGCAGAGATTACATTCAAATGAATTCTAATGAAAATATTGATTTATTTAAAGTGAAATATTAATAATAATAGATAATTTAACGTTTATCTATCATGATTTGATTCCGGTTCAGTCTTCTTCTTCTCTAGTAAAAATTGGAATTCTTCAGTCAAAAGTACCTGCAAAACAAAGAACACCGGAGATTTTTCCCGGTGAAGGGACTCCGATGTTCAAGTTAGTAATATGAAAAACTAGCAATTTTCTTATAACCATTGTGTATATATTATCTCTGTCTTTTAAAAGAATGAAAAAAATAAGTTAAAATACTCCCTGAAAAACATGGCAGTTAAATCTTTACGAAAAAAGTGGGAAGTGGGTGGTTCATCCATGAGCATGATGGTTATTTGAATTTGAACTAGTTCGCCTCATATACTCAAGATCAGTTTGTCTTCTTATCTTGAAAGTCTGGTTAGTTCGCGCTTGTCTTCATATAAACTACGAACTCTCATCGAATAGAGTGTAGTTCGCGTCCAACCGTACCAGAATTCAGTTCATTCATCTCGAGGAGTATCTGTTCGCTTTGCTCTAAATAATTCATATCGGTTGGTTTTTATTCTTGATTCGGTTCGCTTTCAAAATAACTCGATTGGTTCAGTTCGACCACATCATATCATATTTTAAGAGTGATATTACAGTATAATAATTGATAGTTATGTTTGTCTGGTATATATGGTATAGACTAGTAGAGTTTATTACTTAAAATTAAATACTGGGATTAAGACATTTTCCTCCTAATGTTTTTGGCAAACACTCCTGTGCATCAGGTGCACGGATCTAAGATCCGTGTAATGTGGGTCGATCCGACCTGGATCCGTGAGTTTTTTTTTTTTTCCAGATTTTTGTCCTAACCTTTATGTTATAAATGTATGACCTTTACGTTATAAATGTGTGACCTTTATGTACAACTGTCTCTACCTTTATGCACTGTAACTTAGGAAAAAAATGAAGATTTTTAACACAATTTGCACTATGTACCTTTATGTGATATTAATATGACCTTTTATGTTATATTATGTCACCTTTATGTACAGATATTCTGACCTTTATGCATCTTTATATATTATATAAAGGTCAGAATATTTGTACATAAAAGTGACATAATATAATATAAATGTCGCATTGATATCACATAAAGGTGTAAAATTCAAATTATATTGAAAATCTTCATTTTTTTTCTAAGTTACAGTCTTTAAAGGTCATGATAGTTGTACATAAAGGTCATACATTTATAACATAAAGGTCACACATTTATAACATAAAAGTCACAACCTGAAGCAAAAAAAAAAAGGAAAATTCAAAAACACGCGGATCCGGGTCAAAAACCGGGTCGACCCGGATTGCATGTACACCAAGTGCACACAAGACCAACTCAATGTTTTTAGTTAAAATTGTCAAATTTATGTAAAAGAATTGTTAAAACACAAACACAAATTACTTTAATTTGTGGTTACATAATTAGGTAATTGGAACAATGATTATGCAATTATTCCAAACGACTACTTTTACTTTTTAGTTGAGAAAAACTACAATTTAAATCACATGAATTTCATATTAAAAGATAGTATAAATTAGGGTAAATTAATAGATTGTGACAATTTTGGTGTTATGAAAACCATCCCTAGATCAAATATTTGAGCCTTGAGGTATGTATGATTATTCAAATTCATTTCATAAGTTGTCGGTCTCTATTTTCTAAACTATGAAGGTAAATTGATTTGTTTCATAAATCTAACATCATGAGATGGTTTTACAGAAATCATATCTTTAAATAAATTCCTAAAAAGAAAAAAAAAAAAAAAAAAGCCAACTATACCATTCATGATTTGATAATAAAATAATGAATGCAAAAAATGAGAGTGGATATTAGGAAATTAGGAAAAGAAAGATAAAGTGGGGGTTGGAGGGTATTTTGGCTAAGAGTCACATTCATATTGGGTGAAGAGGGGTTGTTTGGTAGCGAGCTTTTTACCGTTACGATAAAGAATTTGAAGTCCCACTTCCAACAGCTCCAACCAACGGCTATTCACTTTACTTCCCGGGTTAGATCCGACTACTTCCCGGGTTAGATCCGACTATCTTAATCCGACCCGCCCCGTTATTAACCCCACTTAACTCACAAGTACAACACATCTATCTGATAATAATGGATGCTTTGATATGGTATTTCCCATATAATAAATTGAAAATTTCCATATGAATGATTGTATCGAAAAATTCGTTTTAAAACATTTTGATATGACACTTAGTTCATATTATCTTGAGTTGAAATTATTATGAATTTACAATTATATTGAAATATTTTTTTAAAAATGTATAGATTTGAAAGAAAAAAAAAGGTACCATGATGAGTCAATGGCAGCATACTCACGACGGAATATTCAAAATAAATTTTACAATATCCATGGCCCAATAGTCCAACACGACAAAATGTTAAAAAAAAAAAAAAATTCAAGTCACAACAAATATGAAAATGAATAATACAATTCACGGTTGAATACAAAAATTAATTTAATTTCGAAACTCCAATATCTCAAGGAACTTATAAAAGTTAAATAATAAAATTAGTTATAAATATTAGAGTTGAAATAAGAAACATAAATATAGTCTTACTTTTCAAGTAACTCATACAAAGTGGAGGTTGGAGAGTATGAGAAAGACCTTGAAAGACTAATTGCAATTGTCAAAGAAACATTAATAAATGTTAAATACTTTACATAAGAATAACATAAATAAATATTTTTTAAATTTAAACTTAAATGCAGAGGCCCTAACTATTTTCAATTTCTTCAATTTTCTTATATGAATTAAGGTATTTATAAAGTTGAACTTCTCTGCTCTTAGTACACACCAATGCTTCTGTAATTTTAGAACTAAAACTACTTCTAAATGATCCAAAATCATTTTGACCAAACTAAAAGTGGAATCACTAGTAATAGTTGAGCATGATGCTAGGTACTTATCCATTTGATTAGATCCACCACACCAAAAGATTGAAAAATTGATTAGATCATTTTTCAATCTCATATGTTAGGTACTTATCAACTTCATTGAACATTCCTTAAAGTTGTTCTTCATTTTTTGCTTCCACGTCATAGAACAATTTATTCAAAGACCACTATCATGTTGGGTTATGGAGCTTGATCGTCTATGTCACGTCATAACCTTTAAAGTGCTATTCGGGTTAAATGGGCTTTTATTGTTACGACCCAATTTTGGGTATATATATAACCCTTGATTCATTGTATTTGTTAACACACGAAAATTAGTAAATTCTCCTGACTTGATAGTGCCCCCGACGTAGTTAGTTTGACGAACTAGTCAACAAATTGTTGTTTTTTATTTTTCGTTCATATCAACTTCTCCATAATTGCACGTCAAAATCCTAACACCACCCATCACTACTATTATCATTTACACCGTCACACCTTTTTTTCATACAGTCTCTCACTATACAAGATATCATTTATTTCCTTGTATTCTGTCCATGAAGTTACCAATTTTTTTTAATTTCAAGTTTATCAATGAACTATTGGACTCTTGTAGAGTACTTCTCAATTTCTTGATGCCGACTTTGATCACCTGAAGATTGTTTCTCGGATCTACAATATTCCAACAAAAATCAAATGGTCCTTGTCATTCAAATTCCTCATAATCATTTTTCATCTTCTCAATCACAGTTTGTAGTGCAATAACTGATTGATAAAACAATTGAGAGGTAGAAGTTTTTAATGCACTCACCTTCATAGTAGCATCATAGACCTTTTTCAGAAAATCTCTATAGTTGGAGTCTTTATCCTTTCTTTTCGATTTCTAGCCTGTTCATAGAAATAATTCAAAAAACTGCAATCATTTTCCAATCATCCTACCAAACACTCTTCTATATTTTAATGATGCGACTTAAAGTATTTTATAAGTTGTATTTCATCTAATTTTCGCATTTATTCAACATGAAAGACGATGAATAAAAAAATTGCATTACATATAGATTTAAAGCATAAGCTCCTTCAATTGTTGTATCATTAGAAGAAACAAAATGGATACACAGCTCTGGAAATGGGTGTTGTGGGCCTTTAATTTGCAGATTGATACCTCAGATGGGATTATGCAGGTGATGTTGAGGGCAATGAGAGTAAGCTTTAGTGAGCAATTGGGGACTTTATGGTTGTTTTCCTTTTTCAGGTGGCATTGGTAATGCGTTTCATGTAGAATTCTTGCTGTCATGTTAGTTGTTGAGGTGGCTTCGGCGAATGGATGGAATAAGATATTGATATGTGGTGTCTCATCTCATATTCGTTCCTGCTAGGTGCCATGGGCTTCGATTTTGCTGACTCTTGAGTACATGGATTTTCGAGTCTCGACAAGGGAATCAGGTGGCAGATAAGCTTACAAACTAGATATGTTTTCCAATTTCTCTGGCCAGCCTTTTATAGATTCATGTAGTGCTTGATCCTCTTTTCCTCACTCCGAATGGTCTTTTTCCACTGGCTTTTGCTATATTGAGGTTTTAATGGGGCCAACACTTTGTTTTTCTTTCCTTTGTACAAACGATTTTTTATTTCTTTTTATATGATATTTTAGCTTATTAAAAAAAAATAAAAAATTCTATTGAATATATTTTTTCTATCCCTCACTCCCTCAATCATACTTCAACTATCTTGTCGATTTTTTCACCAACATGACTAATGATTTTTATGAAGTTAACTATCTTTGTATGCAATTTT
The DNA here is from genome assembly GCA_946896805.1 of Scutellaria galericulata. NCBI lineage: Eukaryota > Viridiplantae > Streptophyta > Magnoliopsida > Lamiales > Lamiaceae > Scutellaria > Scutellaria galericulata. Next base: position 15,275,966 of record OX335793.1, read on the forward strand.
CACCAACTGCCCAAAAAGTGAGGCGTAACTATTATGTAAGTTATAATTTGTAGCAATAAGTAAATATGATAGCAATTAAAGTTTATTATCAATTTTGCTCAATAGCTCAGGGAACTGACACTTTCGGATAATAATTGTTTAATGACAATTTAGGATAATAACTTTTGAAAATTCAAAAAATGTAGCCAATAAAATAACATTATTTGGCTCAAATTGCACGCAAAATGCATATGGAAACCTAAAATAAGGCCTTTTGGGATTAATTTGTTGATATCCTTGAATGTGACAGTCACATGTTGATTTAAAATATATTAATTATCTTTAAAAAATAATAAATATATAAAACAACTAAAAAAACATTAATCAAAGAAAATCGAGTGTTTACTTAAGAATTGAAATTTGCATTCCAAATAAGAATTTTAAAATCTTGAAATATTTAATTTAAATAAATAAGTAATTTTTAATAATTTACTAAAAATCCCAAAAAAATGATAATTTTTAAATCCACATTTAATTCAATCTTACAATATGTTTACTAAATTTTAAAATATTCAAATAAAATCTGAAAAACATTATTTTATAAGTTAATAATTTAAAATTTAAAAAATAAATATTGATTTGTATCAAAATAAATTAAAATTAAAATTAATCTTAATTTAGTTAAAAAAAAAGTCAAATTCAAAATTAACATAAGTTTATATTAAAGTAAAACTAAAATTTAATATTAATTATTTTAAAATGTTAATTTAATATTTAAAATTTTGAAATTTAAATTACATCAATATTATTTTATATTAAATTATTTTATTTTTTAAATTAAAATTCTAACTTTTGACAAAAAAATAGAAATATAATATTAATTATTTAACATATATTTTTCAACTTTATTTTTGTATTTATACAATTTTTTAAAATTTATTTTTGTGCTCCTCCTACAATGCAATCTAGTGGTGTTTAAGTGTTTTAGGTTTTAGTCTTTTCGTAACCAAGTGGCTTTCCATTGGTTGAATAAGTGGTGCTGCAGTGCTGCTACTTCTGGTTGATAATTTTACAAATATTATATATTTTTATAAATGGATCGGTCTATTGGATCCAATTGTTTGACTTTAGATTATTTACATTAGCCGACTTGATAAAATAACTTTTATTACCATAAAATGTTTTAAATAACTTTTCTATCACAAAATGTTTTGAATTGACCCTAATCAATGTATATGATTTTAGGATAAAATATTATTTTATTGGATTATGGTAGAAAAATATATTATTTATCTTGTGTGATAGAAAAATAAATTATTATATTAATTGTGGTACAAATGAACGATATCTCTTATAAATAATCAATTATATTTTCTTAAAATAAAATAAAATCAACTTTTTTTTTGTTTATACAAAATAATTTAGTTTGTAGAAAATATAGAAATACAAAAAGGGAGGGACTATAAGCACAACTTCATTTTCTTAGAGCACAACACCAATTTTTATGAATATTTAATAAAATGTTAAAAGACCAAAATACCCTCTATGCATATATTATATAAAAAATAAAATAACTACCCAAACCCTTCTTCTACACTTCTCAAGTTTTTAACCATTACTACAACACTAAGTTAAAAAAATTCACCATTTGCCCCCTCATTTAGCGAAGAAACATACAATGACGGATAAAGATTCATTTGAGACAAACAATGTAAGTTTTCGAACAAATGTAAAATGAGTTTTATGTTTCATTTTTTCAATTTTGCGAAATCACGCAGAACTTACGTGTTCGGCCAGCACAGACCGAAAATAAGGGTGCGCGTTCGGCCAAGGCCAGCCGACCATTTATGCGCGTGTTCGGTCAGGCCGGCCGACCATATATGCACGCGTTCGGCCAGGCCGGCCGACATATTCTGTGCTCTTTCGACCAAAGCAGCCGAAGTTTTTTTACACTGTTCGGTTGTGTTGACCGAACTTTTCACTACCTGTTCGGTCATCTTGGCTGAACAGTATGTTCTTCGATGTTCAATAAATACGAACTTGTTTTTTTATGTTCTTATGATGTTATTTACTCATTTATAACAAGAATACATCTCATATTCCACTGAACTAAGCCACATAAACCAAATGGATGTTGAAGAGCCGTTGGATGAAGAAGAACCGATGAATTCGGACGATCTAGATCCTCAATATATGCAGATTGATTTTACTCTTGACTTTACCACCGATGAAGTATTTGAGTCTCGGAGTTTGATGATGAAATGGATAAACGGTGTAGCCCATCGACATAATATGGTAATATTAGTTGTACGCTCTCAACTTGGTGGTGAGAAAGGTCGTCACCCTCGAGTTGATTTGGGTTGTGAACGAGGTTGTGTATATCGTGTACGTAATAAGGCGAAATCATTACTAATGAATGAACTTGCCGATGGAAAGATTGTTGGAAAGAGAAATACAGCCACAAAGAAATGTGAATGTCCATTTCTTTTAAAGGCTATTCAATTGAATGAGTCTGGACAGTGGTCAGTATCGATCGTATGTGGTGTTCATAACCATCCAATGGGTCGGAATTTGGTGGGACATTCATATGATGGTCGGCTAACATCGGTTGAAGATCGATTTGTAGCAGACTTGTCGAAAAATAAGTGTAAACCAAAGGAAATCCTAAGTACCTTGAAAGAGACATTTATTCAGAATGCGTCCACTTTGAAGACTATTTATAACGCTCGTCATAAGCATAGAGTAGTGGAGTATGGAGGTCGATCTCAGATGCAATATTTATTGGAGAAACTGAAGTTTCACAGTTATTATTACCTGGTCAAACGGTGCGAGAAAATTGATAGGGTGAAGGATCTCTTTTATGCCCACCCGACTAGTGTGGAGTTGTTGCGTGCCTTTCCAAACGTGTTGCTAATGGATTGTACATACAAGACAAATCGATACAAGATGCCACTATTAGAAGTGGTTGGCATCACATCCACAGATATCACTTTTTCTGTAGCTTGCATATATTTGGAGGCCGAGTGTGAGAAAAACTATAGATGAGCGCTTACGACTTTGAAAGGATTGATGGACAAATCATTCTTGCCACATGTCATTGTCACTGATCGTGAGATTGCTCTGATGAATGCGATCGAAGTTACATTCCCCAACAGTAAGCATTTGTTATGTCGTTGGCATATTAGTAAAAACATTTTTACGAAGTGTAAGAAAGAGTTTCATTCCAAGCCGAAGTGGGAGTCATTTAATTACTCATGGAATATATTAGTTCTTGCCAAAAATGAAGTGATGTTCAATGAGTACGTTGGAAGATTAAAGGGTGATTTCGTTGACTATTCAATCGCCGTGAATTACGTCATTTCGAATTGGCTTGATCCTTATAAAGAGAGATTTGTGTCGGCCTGGACGAACAACATCGTGCAATACGACAACACAACAAGTAAGGAATTCGGCCAAACGCGCTGTAGGATGGCCGACTGACGCAGCCGAACGTGTTGTAGGATGTCCGGCCGAAGCAGCCGAACGCGATGAAGAAGTGTCAGTCGAGCCGGCCGAATGTGTGAAAGGTAGTTCGGTCGTACCGGCCGAACGCGCTGAAGTTGGGCTGGCCGAGGCGGCCGAACAGTATTGAAATGGTTTCAAATTTAACCTAGATCCAAATTAAATACTATATCCACATTTCATACTATTTCAAATTTCATATCATTAAGACTGTCATTAAGTACAATAAATATATCATATAATCAAACAAATATGTTTCACATATATTCAAATAATTAATGTGTTACAATATCGAAAATTTAAAATGTCTACAAAAATTCCAAAGTCGAGAAGTCATTTACTAACACTATGTCCTACGAGATCTACGAGACCTACTCGATGATGGACGTTGTGAAGGTTTTGTAGGATGACTGTCATGTATAGATAAGGCCTCGTATGCCTGAGTGACATAAGGCATTACATATTCGATTTGAAGTGGTGGACCTTGTGACATCCATTGTTTGACGATCGGCCGAATATACCCTCATGCATTCTCAATCATTTCCTAAGGCTGAGCTTGAGAATAAGAAGCACCTACACTAGTGGACATCCTCTGAGGATTTTGGACGAATGGGTGTGAAAATGTTGCGTACCAATCCAGATAATCGGCACTGCATTCCCATGATGGACTAGCTAGGCTATCCCGAACCTCAGCGGCGTACATGACTGCTTCACATCCGAAAATACGAACTCATAACATCAATGGTTCGCTTGTGCTTGGTACTGCTTCCTCGTCGAACCTCAACTGGAACTATCGGGGCTTCAGAAATCATCTAAACATGACCAAACTGCCTCAGAACGCGGTCAGAAAGGTATGGTTCGACGACATCAAACGCTCGAATGCATCCATGATAGAATGTCACTCCGTGACGTGGAAAGGCATCCCGAACACTCGCATATGGAGTCCAAACAACCTACAACACAGTGCATAGTATAACATTTAAAATAACACCCAATCTATATATTATTGGGTTTAAAATCACGACGAATAATAAAACATAAACTTACAGAATTTGTTGCACATGTATCTAACATCTCTCTCCAAGCAACTAAACGATCGAGGGAACCCCTAGGAGGGGCTTACTCGGCCCATCACGATGCCAGAGGGAACGCTAAGTATGTAATTGACATTGTGCGTTGGCCTTGTAATGGGAAAATACTCGTATATCCATGCCTGGAGACAAAAAATGTATGTCAATGATAACAACATAATGAAAATATGAGAAAATAGAATTTCAAGAGCAAAAAATTACCTCTAACAATGTCAAGTACCCACTCATCTGCTTCACCCCATATCGAGATGCAAGCCCTAGTTGCCGATACAAGTTTGCAAGTGCAGCGGCTCCCCAAGCAAACTTGTGAACTCAGTCGACTCTCTCTATAAGACGAAGGATGTTGGTGCAGACTCTAGTGCCGCTCTTATTAGCATAAATTGTGCAACCTAGCACAAACCACAAGTATGCCCTAACAGCATAGTGTCTATGTGCCTCATCGAGAGAAGCTGTCATGCCACTAAACTTTGATCGCAACCACTCAAGCTTAACAGAACTCCCTCCCTTACCCGACACAACATCCTTCGCCTCAGCTTGCGTCATCCCTAACAATCATTGAAGCAGCTTAGAGCCCACTTCTCCACTTTCTTCCCTTTGGACAACCGGTTTTCCTGTAATGGGAAGTCCAGTGATGCAGAAAACATCGTCCAGTGTAATTGTCATCTCACCGAACGGCATATGAAAGTTGTTGGTCTCCGGATGCCATCGCTCAATAAAAGCACATATCAGGTTCTTGTTGGGGCTCTTATAAGATATGGATCGTAGATCGGCGATTTTTGAACGACGGAGCAGCCTCAACCACTGACTTATGTCGCATTCAGAGTTCCAGGATTCCATCTTAGTTGTGTGACATAAACACTTCAGTATACCTCGCTCCTCACCAAACCAAATCTTCGATGCCACATGTGTCTTAAAACTAGGTAGAAGATGGTGGTCGATCGGGCCTCCGGGAAAAGGTCTTGTAAGTACCTCACTGTCAACTATGGGCTCCCCATCAACTTGTTCCTCTTCAACATTGTGGGCGACATCTTCGAGATAATCGGGATGATGGGCCTCACGAATATCTTCCATATTAGCGATTTCAGGAAAGTCTTGAATATCCTCCATTTTTGGAATTTTTGGATATTGACCAGTATGTGAAAAGTCTGAAATATCATCCATTTCTGGATCGTCTCTAATTATAGGATTGTCTTCGATTTGTTCTTGCGTGCTTGAACCTTCGCCACGTCTCTTCTTCCTAACATATGTCATACCTATATTACAAACAAAAATAATTAAGACAATGGATCAAAATAATTATCGAATTGGACAAAGTTAAAAAAAAAAGGGACTGTTCGGCCATGATGGCCGAAAGCGCGTTCTAGGGTTCGGTCAACTCGGCCGCTGCACGCGCTGGGCGTTTGGTCGCCTTGGCCGACGCGCGCGCTGGGCGTTCGACCACTTCAGCCGACGCGGACACTTTTATTTTGGTCGACTCGGCCGCCCCGCGTGCTGTGCGTTCGGTCGACTTAGCCGTCGTGCGCGCTGCGCGCTCGGTTGACCAGTGCCGACACGTGCCCAGATTTTTCACAACATCAATTTCAATTTTTCAACAAATTTGACAAAAAACGGGCATTTTACCATACAAATTTATCAAATTAAACTATTAATTCACTAACCCTATAACAAATCCTAAAGATAAGTATGCAAATTTCTACAAAAATCGACTCCAACAATTGCAAAATCAAAAACTTACCCGAAAAATTAATCTTTCCAAAAAGCTCTTTAAAGTGTGGTGCCATTTCGGACGAATCAACCGAATAAGTAGAACCGAACAAGTAGAACAGATGAGTTCTTGAAGAACCGAACTTGTGGAAGAAATTTTTAAAATTAGAACACAACAAGACTGCCGTTTTTTTCTCTTTTTTTTTGCTGATTTTTTGTTTTTTCTATTTTTTTTAATACTATGGGTAATATTGGAAAATAATGTTGTGCCCTTGAAAATCTATATATCTATATATATATATATATATATAATAACAATTACCCCCTAAAAATAGTAATGTCAAATGTTTTCCCGCCATTTTCACTTACTAAATATGTATTATATTAATAATTAATAATTGATAATTATTAAATATAGAAAATATATTTTGTGTGATCTTCTACATATAAAAATTGCACCTATCATTAATTATCTTATATTAACCAATCACGCATTTCCTTATTTAGTGGGTATATCTAAATTTAAACATTATTTTTTTCCACTAAGTTATCACCTAAATTTTATGTTTATAGATTGATATATATAAAGGTTAATTTAATTAATTACTACTCACCAATTGAGTAAAAACATAAACGTCATTTTGTGATTCTCAATTTTCTAATTTTTTTACGCCCACACACATATATATAGATATATATATTGATTGAATACTAATTACAATTATATTCGATAAAAACACTCAACTTTTATACATAAAAAAGTAATTAAAAACATGTTTAACAATAATAAAATAGCATTAAACTAATAATTATGATATAAATTTATACATACATAGATTGGTAAACTTTATCTGCATAATTACATTTCAATATGAGAGATAAAAAAAAAATTCAAGATTAATATAAAATTAGATGAAACATGTTTGATTGATACACTAAATAACAATTAAAATGATACGTGTTTTTTATTTTAAAATGTTTTAAATAAATTTGGATATGTCATTCACAGCTGATTTCTAGAATAAGAGCAACTTTTTTTTCATTTAATTTTTATCTAAAAACATTTTAAGTAATTTTTTCAATCCATTTAATATTTTCAAATGTAACAAATAAATGGAACTATAACAAAACAAACAAATTACCATTATTTTATTTTAATATACATTAAATTTAATTTGTGATGTGTATACAAACATAAATAATTAAACAAATTAATTTGAACAAGTAGTATGTTCTCTAGAAAATATCTTAATATTTGAAAAATGTTAAATAATTGAGTACACTAACTATGAATGTTAAAAGAAATAATAATACTTGATGGAATCTAATAAAAAAATGTACAGACTGAAAAAAGTCAATATTAAAATTTAAGATACCCTTTTATATTTTGATTTATGCAATTGTATAGTTATAATTAGAATTCTAATAACAAAATCAACAAATATATTTTAATATATAGTGAAACACTTATTTAATATTTTCCATCAATTTGTTATAAGTTTGTTCCTCCAGTAAATCGTCGAGATTTATGACAATATCATGACTATGAGCATCATACTCACGTTTTCAAGTGGGAAATATTAGAAAGTTAAGCTATGTAGAAATGGTGATAAATATATGAAAATTCATTGGTGGTGGAGGGGGTTGGTAGAGAACATAATGTCGTAATTGGAGAATGAATGTTATTTGACATTCTACTATATATTTAAAAAAATGTTTGTTATATTTAAAAGATATTCTAAATAATTAAGATTAGTTTTGCACAGTCAACTTATCCATATCAAAAAATTACAACACTTGAAATTTATATACCATGCATCACACGGATTACCAAATGAAATTGAAATATTATTAAGAATTTGATTTTTTCGTAAATTGACATTTTTACATTAACCTCAAAATATTTAAATTTTATGGTTATGCATCACATGGATAACATATTATATTGAAATTAATCTCAAATAATATATTATTTTGTGTTCAACATTTTCATATCAAAATAATAATTTTTATTTACCCGTCCTATATACTAGTAAACTTAAATGATGTTTTAACGTGTGTTGTGCTCTTAGAAAGTGTTGTTTTCTAAAAAGATGTATTTGTGCTTATAGTCTCCCCATAACAAAAACGGTATCGGCACGCAAGTCAAGATGATGAAGAAGAGGACGCAGCGTTTTCATTCCGATCGTCACAACTGAATATTTCTTCAAATTCATAATTTATTTTTGATTCTTCCTCAAATCCCATCTCCATCAATGGATTCCAACAAGTCCCCACCCAGAGATCCCAAACCCCAAAAACCCAAATCCCCCGCGAAGAAGGATTTCTTAACCCACCTCGAAATCTACTTAGCCAAGCGCGACGGCGTTGACAAGCTCCTCAAAATCTCGCGCTACGCCACCAAGATCGCCCTCGCCTCCTCTCTCCTCAACCACCACCCCCTCCTCCCCCGCCTCCAATCCTTCGAATCCAGCGTCGGCCTCAGCCGCAAGGCCTTCCGCTTGGGCAAGTTCGTCCAGGACGTCAACGCTCTACGCGCCGCCCATTTCACCTCCCACTCGCGCTTCCATTCCGCCCTCTCCGTCGTCGCCTACGGCGGCGAGGGTTTCTACTATTTCATCGAACAGTTGGTGTGGCTCGCCAAGTCTGGCCTCATCGACAAAAGGCACTTGCCCGCGCTGCAGAAATTGAGCGCCTGGTGCGAGTTCGTCGGCTACTTTGGCAGCGTCAGCTTGAAGCTGATCGAATTGCGGAGAATCGGAGAAGAGGAGAGGTGTTTGGTGCCCGCCATTGACGTGGCGGTGGTGAGGGGGATTAGTTGTGAGGAAGAAGAGGAGAAGCTGAGGAAATTGAGGGAGAAGAAGATGATGAAGAGGCTTTCTGTGGTTCAGGATTTGGCTGATGGATTGATGGCGTTGGCTGATATTAGAGATGGCGGTGGGAAGCTTTCTTCGCCATTGTTGGTCTCTTCTGCTGGGATGCTTTCTGCGCTTATTAGTACTCATAAGAACTGGATTTCTTGTTGAGGTATGATTGTATGATTTCTTCTGTTGTTTATTTATTGATGATTAGATTGGAAAGAATAGAGAATGTGAACCCAAATGGAATGGGGAATAATGGGTTCATTGAAGTTATGAATAAAAGATTAAAGATTAGTTGTTGTTTTAGGCTAATATGAGCTAATTGTATCATATTTTGAGTCATGATTAAATGAGATTGGTTATATGTGTTAAGCAAAGCAAGAAGATGAAATCTTGTTGTTGATTGATACAAGGTTTTTTCTCTATCATTTGTGATCTTTGTTGCCTTTTGCTATGGAATTTGATTCTTGAAACTTGAAATTTAAATGCTTCTCTGTTTTTTAATACAAGATTTTTTATCCAATATTAGCCGGTCTCAAAATAATTGTCATTTTAGCATTTTTCACACTGTTTAAGAAGGCCTATCAGATCACCATCTACAATAACTTCTCTTCTTCCTTTTTATATTTCCAATACCCACTTTGAAATAATAAGATCTTTTCTTCCTTTTTATATTTCCAATACCCACTTGAAATAATAAGACATTTAGTAAGGAAGAATAAATTGGGACGATTTTGGAAGAATCGAGGAAAATGTTTCTTGGATTCTTATCATTCCAAATCTTAGAAGCCAAAATGATAATTAATTTTGAACCAACATAATATATAACAATGGGGTAGGTTTCCCTATTAAGCATAGAGGCATTGAAGGAAAAGAAAATATTGATTAGTGATACCTTTTTCTAGCAGTGTGAATTAATGTGGGTAGACAATTAGGTATGAGATTAGTTCTAATGCAACAGGACTTTGCATTACAAATTCTGTGTAGTTTTGTAAGATGCAAGATAAACTGTATTTGGGGAGTTGAGATTGAGATTAGCTTATGATGCTTGTGGGGTACGTGCAACTTTTGAGTTGTGGCAGAGCTATCAAGACGGATCGGTGGAATGGATGGGCAATGGTGGGCACAATCCAACCCAATTCATTGGTGGGCCGTGAGCTAGGCAGGCCGGTCTTTTAAAATTTATTTCATTATTTTAATATTTATATATTTAAAATGAAAAAAAAGTAATTTAGGTAATTTTTTTTATATTTTAATAAATTGTATATGCATTCAATAATATGTAAAATACAAAATTTAAAAAATAGTTCTTTCACTAAATATCCTTAATTATTTGGATTATGTAAGAATTTTTATCATTATTACTCATATCTTATTTATATGTTCAATGATATTAAAAAATAAAGATAAAAAATTGGAGGGCCAACTTCCAAAAGCTCGTTCCATCGTGGACCACTAAATAGTTATTCGGTCCAACCATCCATTTTGACGTGGCAGGGTGACGTGGACCACTAATCTATTTTGACAATTTTAGTTGTATGTTAATTGAGGCATGATAAGGGCAAACCAAACCGAGTCTCAAATAGCATCGTTTTTGGAGATCTCTTTCAAACATCTCAAATGACTAAACAACGACTTAACACTACACAATGATGCATATCTAACTTTATAATTAAAGATTCATTTGAGTTTGATTTTGTTAAATAAGTTAATGAAATTCGAACACCTTTATTTATATAAGAAAAATTTGAGCCAATTTTTATTAAATTTGGCCTTCCTTCCTATTTTTTTTTTTATTTTTTTTAATGATTTTTTGAAATATCATTTACTCTTTTGAAATCCCACTTTCCAAAATACTACACCATTTTCATCTCTATTTTTTAGGTCTCTTCCAAAACAATATAATAACAAGCAAACCAAGTTCGAACCAGTATCATTTTTAACCTTTTCTTTTGGAGATCCCTTTCAAATCACAAATGAACAAACAACGATTTAAGTCTATACAATGACGTTTATTTGAAAATTAGGGCTGGCATTAGGAAAATACTTGAATAACGTGATTTTAAGATTTCATGATTAAAAAAATTCATTTGTCTTTCATTTTGTCAAATAAATAAATGAAACTCAAACACCTTTATTTATCTAATAACAAATTAAGCTGTTTTTTTTTTTTTAATAAAATTGTCCTTCCCTCCAATATTTTTTCTATCAGTGCTCTCTCTTTCTTCTTCTTTTTTTTTTCTTGAATAGTATCTACTCTTTAACATGCCTTTCTAAAAATTTATAGCATTTCATCCGTTTTTTTTTTCTTGAAAGTCTCTTCCAAACATCAAAATAATGAGCAAAACCAAGTTCTAACTAGTATTATTTTTAAAAGTTTTATTTATCTATTTATTTTTGGAAATATGTTTCAAACATCACAAATGAACAAACAATGACCTAATTCTACACGACGACGATGTTTATCTGAAAATAAATTTGTATTAGGAAAATAATTGAACTACCAATTTTAAAAGTTTATAATTAAAGCTTCATTTGAGTTTTATTTTGTCAAATAAATAAATGAAATTCGAACACCTTTATTTGTCTAATAAAAATTTGAGCCAATTTTGATTCAATTTGGCCTTCCCTCCAATTTAACCAATGTTGAAGTTGGGTTTGTTTTAAGGATCATGCCAATTATGTTTTCATAAGCTAGGTGTAGACATTATATGTTAAAGTGGGACACAAAAATTCATGTGCTTCAGATATATGGAACTAGGGTCCGTGCAACTCAATTCAGCTCGTTTTAATGCGTCCCAAACGCACTCACGTGCTTCTATATTCAAGTTCACATTTTATAAATTAAAATATGTCATACATTTTAGTTATGTGATTCATACCTTTTTAGTTATGCTAATAATACCTTTATGTTATATATATCTTTGTAAATAAAGTAAAACATTTTATGTGATACAACTAATACATTTATGTAATACAATTAATATATTCCAGTAAAATAATAAAATTATGTTTAATTAAAATAAGATATTACCTTTAAGTAATTGTAGTAATACCTTTTTTTTAAAGAAGGATCAACATATTTCATCCCTACCCTTTGCGATGACTCAAACCCAGAACCTATGTCTAGGTAGCAGACACATTTTACCACTAGGCTATCAATGTTTCGTCTACCTTTATGTTATATAATTAATACATTTATGTGATAAAATAATATTTTTATGTTATATTTCAGTAAAATGGAACAATACCTTTAATGAAACGAAGTAGTACATTTATATGAAACAACTCATATCTTTATTCAATAAAACTTATACATTTAATCAATAATTTTTTTTTGAAGTAAACTAAAGTAATACCTTTAAGTAAATGCACTAATACATTTACGTTATGTGGTTAATACCTTTATGTGAATAAGTAATACTCTTATATTCTATTTTCAGGTAATAACTTTATGTAAATGGTGCACTACTTTTATGTGTTACAAATGTTACTTTTATGTAATACGACCAATACCTTTAAGTTATATAATTCATATTTTTTCTCAATTTTCTGTAAATGATTATTATGTTTAATCTTGTTGATGTAATGGATTTTTAATTCTTAAAATATTTGTAAGAAAATATTTCTCAATTCACAAAGTCGTGAGGAAGGCGGAGAAGAAGAAGATGAGAAAGAACGTAGCTTAGAAGAGTTACGTGAAAGAAAAGAAGAACAAGAAAGAAAATGAAGTTGGGTGGAAGAGAGCGCTAATAAGCAAATCAGAAAAAACAAATAATATGTCGATTGGGGTCGGCCGGTCCAATTGCACAAATCTAAATCCGTGCAATGGGTATATGGTAGATCTACTCCAAGTTTGATTAGGTTTACTCATTCATTCATCATGAACATGTATTAATGTGTCAACCATTGACATGTTACGAATCTAATATAATTATTAATTTTAAATCACAAAATTTTAAAAAATATAATCTTTACACATCAATATTCAGCATATTAATACACGACAATAGTGAACATGTAACATTTTTTTAAGTCTAGTGCTATCGAACAATTCGTAATCCTCAACAGGCTCTACCAAAGCCTTTTTGAAGGCCTAATTAGCACCTTCTTTAGAATATTTCTTAGTTGACTCCAATTGGGTCTCTTCTTTTCAGCCACTTCAAGATTGATTTTCAAGTCCTACTCAATAATTTCTCAATTGGCCTTTGAAATAAAACAAAAATTCATGTGCAACCGTCGCACCATGCGACGATTACACTTATAAAAAAACATACTTATAACTGTAAAACAAATACTTGAATAACTCATGCTTATACTGTGAAAAACATACTTATAAAACACATACTTATAGCTGAAAAACACATATTTATAGTTGAAAAACACATACTTATACTTGTAAAAGGTATACTTGAATCCTGTTACATATGAAACGGTCTCACAAGAGACCAACTCAATAACAAAAAAACTTGAAATAAAGTCTAGATCTTAACTAACACGAGCTATGGTCAAGCTCATCTATTAGGGTGTGTTCGGGGGCTGAGAAGTGACAGAACCGTGATTAGAAATTGAGGGGGCCACTAATAATAAAAATTGTTGGTCCCAAGTGGTCAGAGGTTCAGAGGGGGTGAATGAACCTCTATCAAACTTTGCGTTTTTAAAACTTGTCTGTAAACAGGTTGCTGATTCTACAAAGAATGAAACAACTCTCTCGATTCAGTAAGCTGGCAGAATGCTGATTCAACTTACTGTCTCGGTAAATTCACAGTATGCAGCGGAAATCAAAGATAGAGTTTCTTTTGAGAAACAGTTTTCCTTTACAAGTATGATTTTCACAGAATCCTTTTAGCAATATGAGCAAGATAGATATATGTAAGATATGCAGTATGCAGCAAATAAGTAAAACGATAAACACACAAGGGTTTAAAATGGTTCGAAGGTGGTGTAATCATTCTACGTCCACTCTACTCATTTACACAGGAGGAAATCCACTAGGTCAGTTTGTTTTACAAGTCTCGACTTTACAAACCTCTTCCTAACGAGTTTAACCTACTAGAATCAGTAAGATTCCTAGGCAGCTTTCCACACAGGGTACAATACTCACACATAGTAAACAACCTTACACAAAGACTTAAACACTTAGTGAGGATCTAAATCCTTCCAACTAAGGACACCACTAAAACAACCTAGCACACAACAAATGGTTAAAAAGTATATGGTCTTCAACTATGCTTTCGAAGTCAGCCTTAAATCTTTGATAGCTCGAAACTTTGACTCGACTGCTTCTGAAGGTTGAATGGCTGAACTGCTAGAAAGCTTGAGAATCGCTTGAGAGAAGATAGCTTAGAAAATTGGCAATAAGTTCAGTCGTGTTCACTGTCACCTTCACCTTCTATTTATACTCGTAAGGATATGCCCGTTGAAGAGAAACATTGTCCTTGTAGAAATTCAAATTGATCTTCAAGATCTTCGCATTTAATGCATCTGGATGAACTGGGATATAGGGCATGTCTTACTCTGATTCACATTAATGACGCCACTCCTCGGCAACAGTGCTTTTGCAGAACCGCGGTTCAGATGGCATCTCCTTATAGGTTAGGTGCTAACTTCCATCTAGCGGATACTTTGACAATGCAGATACCTTGTACTGCATTCAATATATTTCTCGTACTGCAATGAGTGAGTTAGAATAACTTACAGCTTATTGCTCAGGTTGCAGTAACTGCTTACTATCCTACGCCTGCTTCATGATTTGCGTTTGCTTGCTGATCCCGAACAACTTCCTGTTCCTGAATCTACAGCTTCCTGTTTTTGAATCCTACAGTCAGCTTCCAGTTCTTCTTGCTGTTTGTTATATGCTGCTTACTGATTTAGCTTGCTGATCCTGTTTTCTCCTTCTGCTTACTAACTTTCCTTGCTGAAAGTCAACCTTCGATACTTCTTCATATCCAAAATCCTGCTAACAATAGTATTCTCCGTTTTTCTGATTTTTTACATCTTTACAAAATACAACTCAGAGAATAAACTTATCAAGCTAAGATCCACTTAAATAATGTGGAAAAATTGGTACTCTAACTTCATATACAAAGCTATGTGTCTCATCAAAATTCTAATAGAAATATCCCAACAAAAATAAATTTACCCTAAATAAAATATATGAATTTATCACCAAAATATATGAAAGGGGTAAACCATTTTTTTAAATAAATTGCGGGGGCTAGGGCCACCCTGCACTAGGCCGTAGGTTCGTCCCTAGGGCTGAGATTGACTTATCTCCATTTGAGATTGGTCAAATTTAAATCTATGTTTATTATGAGATTATAAATATCCTACAACTTTGAGTCTGTAATTTTTTTTTTTCAATTTTTCTATAATTTTCAATAACATCTATCTTTTCAAAATAAAATAATGCAATATCTACTTACTATTTGGGATCTTCTTATTATACTCTTACAAATTTAAAGTCCAAGCCATTGAAGAATCTCAATTATCTTACGAACACTGATCAAACGGTTTTAGGTCATCTTAGTATTAGATGATCAACTCTAGACACGCTTTTTCTTCTTTTTGTATGGTGTCCATGAAGATGAAATATGATACAAATCTTCCCCACCACCTGTAATTTCTCTATTGCTCTCATTCTTCTTCTTCATCGCGATATCCTAGGTTGTTTTGGTTATTGATGAATGATGACGATTGGTGTTCATGAAAGATTCAGTTTACATAGATGATTGATACTGAGGCCATCCTTGTTTGAAACAGATTAGGCCTTGAGAGTCTCTGCAAATTTTGATCTTCCACTTTCCTTTACAGCTTTTCAAGATTGTATCTTTTCTGATTTCTTTAGCTTTTGTTTTTACTTTGAAAGCATAACAAAAATTGAATTCTTTAAGATTATCTGCAGAAAATTTGATGAGGAAAAAGATGATTTGTAGAAATTTTGAACTATTTGAAAAGGTAAATATGTGATACCTTCAAGGTATTTATGTAATACCTTGAAGGTAAAAATGTAATACCTTATATGTATAAATATAAAATTTGAGGAAAAAAAATGATTTGCAAAACATTTGAACCATTTAAAAGGCCAAATATGTGATACATTAAAAGTATTTATTGAATACTTCGAAGGTAAAAATGTAATACCTTGAAGGTAAAAATGTAATATGTAATACCTTAAACTACCAACATTAATACCTTAAAGATAAATATGTAATATCTTAAAGATGCATATGTAATAACTTATACTAATACCTTAAAGAGAAATATGTAATATCTTAAAGATGCATATGTAATAACTTATACTAATACCTTAAAGAGAAATATGTAATATCTTAAAGATGCATATGTAATACTTTATACTAAAAACATTAATATCTTAAAGGTAAATATGTAATACCTTAAATGTGTATATGTAATACTTTATACTAAAAACATTAATATCTTAAAGGTAAATATGCAATACCTTAAATATACACATATATAATACCTTATATTATAAACATTAATACCTTAAAGGTAAATATGTAATAGTTTAAGAGCATACAACTGATACTTTCACTGAAAATCTTAACATTTCAAATGTTTCATCATTTTCCCCAAAAATTTTGCAAATCGCGATTTCATCATCTTTTTCGTCAAATTTTCTACAAATCATGATTTCATATTGTTTGAAATAATTGATTGTCAATGTTTTAAAATTATTGAATAAATTGTGATTAGAAATCAATTATCTAAATCTATGAAAATGAGTAAAAGAGAAGGGGAAGAAAAAAAAACCCCATAAATGACTCTATGACAATTTGAAGAAGAATAAGAATAAGAAGATAGAGAAGAAGAAGAAGAAGAAGAAGAAGAAGAAGAAGAAGAAGAAGAAGAATGTACAAAACAAATAACAAGAATAACAAATCGATAAAAAAAAAAGAGATTAAGAAGAAGAAGGATAAAGAGAGAAAAAAAAAAAGCAGCGTTGTTTCTACACTAATATCTTAAGAGTAAATAAATGTGTGATACTTGAAGAATATAAACCTAATACTTTTGCAGAATACACTGTATACAATGAGGTGCGTGCGGCCCACACAAATTATGGTGTGGCCGCCCGTGGACGCGCGAAGCAACGTTCGGATTAAGGGCACACAAGAATTTGCGATGATTGAAAGGACCAGGATATGTGAATTATAATCGAGATAAAAATGGCAAAGAGATTGAAACTTAAAAAATATCGTAAGTTTATAAACCAAACACTTACTCAAAACGTGGGATGAAAGTTGATTTTTTGTCTTTTATGTAAGTACACACTACACACATTTTTAGATGATTTTTTTTTTTTCCATATTCACTGAGCATAATCTTTTTCCAAAATTTAAAAAATTGAAAATTATTAAATTAAGATTAAAAAATATAACAACGTTAAGATTTCTATGTCATATCAATCATAAAAACTCATATGACACTATCACACATGCGACGACCATATTTATAGCAGAAAAAGACACACTTGTAGCTATAAAAGACATACTTGAATAACTCATGTTTTTACTGTAAAAACATACTTAAAAAACACATACTTATAATTGAAAAACACATATTTATACCACACATATTTGAATCTGATCGCATGTGAGACTGTCTCACAAGAGACCAACTCCATATCAATGGTTATCTCATTCTCTCATTATTTCCCGTAGTTGACGTTGCAACCAAATAATGTCAATCAAAAAATTAAAATTAAAGTGTAAAATTTTATTTTATTAGATATATGGTCGTTAATTGTACATGACTACGAAATGGCATTGATGTGTCTATTAAAAAAATTAAAAAAAAAAAGATAACAACGAATAAGATAACAACGAATATAAAAGTCAGAGATGGATAGAGAAATCGATAGAGAGATATTAAAAAATCTAGATTTTGAAATCTTAATTTTATAATTTCAATCTTTAAATTAAGTAATCGTAGAGAAATATTAAAAACTTAAGATTCTTAATTTCATAGTTTGAATCTATA
Source organism: Scutellaria galericulata (assembly GCA_946896805.1). Classification (NCBI taxonomy): domain Eukaryota; kingdom Viridiplantae; phylum Streptophyta; class Magnoliopsida; order Lamiales; family Lamiaceae; genus Scutellaria; species Scutellaria galericulata. Next base: position 15,294,105 of record OX335793.1, read on the forward strand.
TATTGGATCCAGAAAATCCCATTAATATATGAAATAACCTAACACAAAACAAAACCTAAAAATACTTAAGTATAAATTGAAGAAAATATTGCATTAGCTTTCGTCAACTCATAACCCAATCACAATCAGATCTTCTTCGTCAAAATCCACTCTTCACAACTGTTTTACCTTCTTCTTCCTCCATCAATGGCTCCCCACTCAACACTTCTTCGCCCATGAACAATTAACATTCAAATCCTCACAATCTCACTGGAAAACAACAAATGGAGTCGCAGCTCAAAGTCCTAACAACTCGACACTCCATCGAGCGCCAACGCGAGCCCGATGTCAGGCCACTCCTCCAATCCGAGCCGAAATCCCCGGAATCACAGGCACAGATCCTGGGGCCCAGCCAAAGCATCGAGGAGATGGAGAAACAATACGCGGCGTTTGTTCGCCACGATGTGTACGGGCGAATGGGGCGGGGGAAATTGCGGTGGACCCAGAAATTGTTGCTGGTTCCAGGCTTGGTGGTTTTGGTGCCGGTGAGAGTGGTGGCGGGGGTCACTATTTTGGTGAGCTATTACGCTATTTGTAGGGTTTGCACGGCGTTTATACCTCCCAATAGGAAGGGCGAGCAGGAGGACTACGCGCACTTGAGGGGCTGGCGGAGAACCGTGCTTGTACGCGCCGGTAAATTCCTTTCTAGGGCTATGCTCTTCGTTTTCGGCTTCTTCCGGGTACCCGAAATGAGTAGCACCAGCAGTGAGGAGGTGCTGTTGAGTAATAAGGTAATTCTTTTGTTTTCAAGAGTTGTGAATTGGTGGTGTTTGATGAGAATCTTATAGTTAATGTATTGAGTTACCATTGAATGTGATGCCCTTTTGCATAATTGAATTTCTTGGAAATCATTTTTCCTATGGTTGTTTTTGTTTTTGTGGCTTGTTGAATGTAGAATTATATATTGATCTTGAATATATGAAGATTGATCTAAACTATTAAACTCAAAGGAAGGTGCGATTTAGTACCATTCTAAAGAAAAGGTCACGTTTTTTGTGAACTTGTAGAACCACTATTATGATTGATTTGTATTTTGGAAATTTGGATATTTGTAGTATCGCACTTGATATGTTTATGCCAATGTATCTGTAATAATTTAATTACTTTTTGTGTATGTTTTTGCCTTAATAGGCTGCTTCATTTGATTTCATTTTTAGAAGATTTAAAGAAGAGCTGGCTGATGTCATTTCTGTTTAAAAAGTATATTATTAATCTTATGTTATCACAAACTTTTCAGAATGTATCCAGCGATCAATCCGAAGGGTTGGAAAGTCCTGGGGCTATCATATCAAATCATGTATCTTATATTGATATTCTATACCATATGTCATCCTCGTTTCCAAGTTTTGTTGCTAAGGTTAGTTTACTTTCATAATAACATTTGTTTGTTTTTGCTGTTAATATTTCCATGTTAGCTACTGATTCTGACACTCTTTTTTTGTTGATTATGCTTTTTTGGCGCTGAAGAGATCCGTGGGTAAACTTCCTTTTATTGGTCTTATAAGGTAGGTTCACTATCGTTTTTGAGAAATTGTATTTTTCAAAGCATATGATCTTTCTCTCAGCTATTTGCTCTAATATGCATTTATTGCTACATTAGACTGACAATCTGTAAAAATGTGTGGCTTTTGCACTACAAGTGTTGTTAGATTAGTTTTTGGGATTTGCATTTCCATACTATGGCTTAAAATATGGTGTTTTATATATTCCTTACTTATCATATGCATAGATAACCATTTTTCCAAACAAATATTCACGACAACGTACCGCCATTTCTTGGCTGTCACCTGTATGGCCTGGATTTTCTAAAAAAATTCTTCTTTCCGCCCTTTTATTATTGTCTTCTTTTAATACTAATTTTAGGTTACCTACAAGACAACTGTAGTCCCACGAAGAAGTACCCAGATTAGCATATAGGCTGGCTTTAAACTGTTATGGTTATTCAAATTATTTTCAATTTGTGAATTTTAGTTCTTCTGCCATGCATATTGCATTTATAGTTATTTGCCTTTGGGGAAGTACCTTAAAAGTATTATTGCTTTTCATATTTCAGCAAGTGCCTTGGCTGTGTCTATGTACAGCGGGAATCAAAATCATCGGACTTCAAGGGTGTCTCAGGTATTTTTGTTACTACTTGGAATATTACAGTACCTCAAAGTGTAAATTGAATGTTTCAATTCTCCGCTTTCAAGGTGAATATTCTTAATTGTGACATGACAGTAACATTTCTTATGTGCAACTCGTATAATTCTGATGCCACCAGATGAATAGCACATGTTGCCTTTAATGATGGAAATCTATGAAAATTGGGTTATCGATGCAATTCCTTTCAAAGCCACACACACAAACAAAATGAAACTCATTTGAACTTGACAATCTTTTATGTTTTGACCTCCAAAACACTATATTTTTATTTTGTTAGCATAAGTAATATTTCATTCTGATGCCACCAATTAAATTTGTTGCTGCCTTTTCCATTGGAATCTAGTTTTACTGGTTCTCTTTTTCTTTCTTTCTTTTTTTTTTTTTTTCCATATTTTTCCATGATTTTTGGAGAAAAAAAAAACCTAATTTTGAAAACTTTCATTTCATTACGAATTGATCAAAATTAATACAACAAACCTTAATGGGTCACTGCAATTCCACATTCTACATCATCACGAGCATTGAAGATATAGACTGTAAATATTAGATAACATTTTTTGGCATACACCTTTCTATGGAACATATTTGTTCCTTGTAAGTATACAAATATTTCCATTTACTTTTAAATTCATGATTGAGTTGACGAAAGTAAGGGTTTTTGCTATTGATTTTGATCTAAACATTCCATGTAGCTTTCTGTTCCCTGAAAGTATACAAATATTTTTTCATTTTTGTTATATTTAGGATAGGGTTTCCACTATTGGTTTTGATGCAAACCAAATAAATTTTTTTCCCTAATTCATGTAAAAACACTCCCCAAAAAAAAAAAGTTTACATTTAGATTCCGGAAAAAAAATTGGTTAAAAATATTATAGGTTGCAAACTGAAGAAAACATGAGAGTTTAGGTTGTAAAAGTACAAAAAACCTGTAAAATCGGAATCCAGTGAAAAAGTTGCCCAAAAAGGGATCATGCATTCAAACTGAAACTGATGTGGATTGCAATCGAAGAATAAATTTTTTAGGTTCCAAAGTGCAAAAAGCACTATAATACAGGCTGCAAATTGAGATTAAACATTGATTTTTTTTTTAGGGTGGGGCTAAAGGCACAACACCCATTACTAAGGGCACAACACCCTATTAGTGTATTGATGTGGGGCCCACACACTAATAGGGTGTTGTGCCCTCAGTAATGGGTGTTGTGCCTTTAGCACACCCCTTTTTTTTAATTGATAAGTGATTTATTTCATTAGTGTATTTCTCACATATCTATTACACATTTCTTTAGGTGTTGTTACCTATTTGAGAGAAATGAAAGCACTTTATTCACAGATATAGGCCAAATGATTGAACCATATTATGCCTGTGTTCTTTGATCTCTTTCCAATTCGTGTAAATTGAAATTAAACACACACTCTAAGAAACTGGTGTGCTTTTGGGAAGTTCTCAAAATAGAATCCGAGCTATACCTTTTTTCTATGCAATGTTGGGAATTTTGACCAAGGGAATTCATTTGGTTATGTCGATATGGGATTATTGGTATAGACCACCGATCTAAATTCTAAACTACTTAGATTCAATTCATCTCCACTGAAATAATCTCTACATTGGGTATGTTATTCGGTTTTACTGAAACATTTAAGATAAAATAAATTATACTTGGCTTCGTTCAACAATAGATCTTATAAAAGAACGAAAATTATAAATGGATATGCTAAAACAATATTGTTTTACTGAGTTTTAAATAGGAACTACCTGGAACACTATTAAAGTACTCGTGTGTGTGTGTGTGTGTGTGTTTGTTACTTTTTATCTTATATATTTAGTTTTAAAAATTTTAATGTTGTTTTTATCTTATATTTTCAGTACTGCTATGGTTTGATGGTTTATGGAATTCTGAACAACCTTAATCTTGAGATTTTGTTTATATCTCTCGTTACTTCAACCTTTGTTGTTTGCAGGTATAGTGAATGAAAGAATTCGAGAAGCCCATCAAAATAAGTTTGCTCCAAAGATGATGATTTTCCCAGGTTGTGTTTGTGATACAGTTTGTAACTTTTGTTCTTTTTATTTTTCCTTGAATTTTTCAATGTTCTCAAACTGGTTTCTTATCTGTTCGCTTGTTAACTGTATGGACACTTAGTTCTGTTAGCCTTATCCAAGTCTTCAACAGATGAGTTGTGAGCAAATCATTAATTGAGATACTACAAGAAAGAATCTGGATAAAGTAGATAATGTTGACTGTAAATTATGTATATAATGATCCTTCTTTACACTGTATACAAGAAAGAATTGTCAAGTGGGGACACAAATCATCTTAAGATTTTCTCTCTGCGAAGCTTCTAACTATAGATTTTTTAATCCAAAGTCCTACAACAAAATTATAATTTTAAATATTTTAAATTCTTGTCATTAGTGAAATATTGCATGTAACAAATCTTCTAGCCTTAACCCTCTATGGTACCCAAGTTTGACTTTAGTTCTATTTATTTTGTCATGGTAGTATTGTTTCTTCATTTTCATAACTTCAGTTGATCTTCTTTCAATCATTTTATGTCTACTGAATACTTTATTTGGTCTTTCAACAGAAGGAACAACCACAAATGGAGACTACCTCCTTCCGTTCAAGACTGGTGCATTTCTGGCAAAGGCTCCAGTACTTCCTGTTATTTTAAGATATCCCTTTCAAAGATTTAGTCCTGCATGGGATTCTATTTCTGGGGTGAGATTTTTTTTTTTTTATTTACAAAAAAAGTGATATCTTTAACACTCATGTCTGATTTCTGTATAAAACTTGTCCTAGTTGTTGCTAAGAATTGATACACCTTGTATTTCTGTGCAATCGAGTGACCAGCTTGCATAATTAACAAGCATCTTGTGCAGGTGCGCCATGTGATTCTTCTTCTCTGTCAGTTTGTAAATTACATTGAAGTGAAACGATTACCTGTGTATTACCCCTCGGAACAAGAAAAGGAAGATCCAAAGCTTTATGCTGCAAATCTTAGAAAACTGATGGCTCATGAGGTATTAATTTCTGAAGCTTTGTCTTGGTGTGGATATTTATGGCCTTAGAAATTAACTGAGTTTCTCGTCTGGAATCTTACGAAGTAATCTCATACGAGTGCAGTTTGTTACTTTAAGCTGGCTATGCCAATATTGCTATGACATTGTAGGTTTTAACCATCATTGAACCTGAAAATGTAGGTTCTTGCTCTTACTAATCTAGTAAAAAAAAAAACTTAGTCAGGTGAAAAGTGCGATATATTAAAGAAAAACGGCTTTCAAGTGGTATGTTCTAAAAGCTGTAACTGTCATAATTTGATTTATGATGGAATTTTTGATTTAGTAAGTTTTAGTACAATAACATCGACATTCCTTAAGTAAATTATCACAACATCAAGCAGCTACACATAATACGGCCAAACTTTGGGGAGGTGTATGTAATTATTCCCTTGTTACAAAGCCATAGGTTTTCCTTTGTGTTTACCAACTGAAGAACTAAAAAGAAAAGGTTTAAAGAGATAGAAAAACTTGGTAAACTGTGAGTGTGTTCTATTAAAGCTTAAATATCTCATTTCTGTTGGTCTTGTGATGCAGGGTAATTTTCTTCTTTTGGATATCGGATTGCCAGAGAAACGTGTCTATCATGCTGCTCTCAATGGTAATATTAGCATGCCTACTGTTTTGCATCAGAAAGACAATTGATAATTGCATCGCCCCTTCGCTCTGAAGTCTTGGAAGTTAAACAGATATGTTTTTGAGAAAAGGATATTAACATTTTAAAATAGGAAGCAGATGTATACCCAAGGAAGAAGAATACATATACTATCATATTGAACTTATGCAACTACAATATTATTATACACATGGGTGGCCATTTAATGAAATGGGTTGAATTTCCCATTCAACAACTATACACATATTGTTTTCTTATAAGTCTTTTAGCAAAAAGATGGTTGTTGAGCTGAATAATCTCTTTGGTGTTCTCTGCAGGTTTGTTTTGTGAAAGATAGCCTGTGTTCGTGTCTATTATCCACTGTATATATCTCTATTTAGAACCCCAAATAGTAAAAACAAAATGCAGATAAACGATGCAGGAAGAATGATTATTTTTCTTCGTCCATAAAACTTATACAGGGAACTAATTTAGGCAATGTTGTTACTTTGACAGCTCTATCTTTTTATTTTTTTCTTACAAAACAAAGTGAAAAATAGGGAATTTTTGGTTACTATTACGATCAAGGGTTGTGAAGATTCAACTAAGGGGTACTTGAGACTTCATTTGTAATTTGCAACTCAATGAGTGATGTCTTTAGTGGATATTACAGGGAAAGCAATGGTTTGTAGTATGTTGTTTGTTCTTGTATTTTGGTAATGCTCACTCAGTTGTAATGGTGATGTGATAATCCTGATATTATGAAGATAGATTTTTTTAATTTTATTACTTAGTTTCCACCAATGTGTCTTTCATTACTAATTTATGAGGATAAGTTGAAGCATATAATTCAACACATGAGACGCTTTTGCATCAACTAGAACAGCCCATCAAAGTAATACTAAAATTGCTCTCTAAAAGGTTCATATTGTCAACTAGAAATACTATGTATGGCTTTGCCAAAGGCACAATACAATACAGCCAACGAACAAGACAAAGCCGGGTGATACTTCACACAGAGTTAGTCGATTTACATCATCTAATACCAACATAAGAATACCCAGCTATAACAACAAAAAAGAATTTTATCAAGAGGGCATATTACTGCCTCAGAAATCACTATTTGCTCGATCATGACACTGCCAAGACAAGAAGCCCAAGAAACCAACCACACGGCTCATGGTGATCTGATATAGACACATTTCAAAGCAAAGCTACTTTGTGAATTTGTATTTGCTCTCACCTTTCCTTGAGCGAACCGTTGGCAGACCTTTTGAGTTCCCATGGCCGCAGGCACCCTTTCAAGGGGGACTGAAGCAACAATGAAGAGGTGGATAACTGCTTTTGCCTTGATGAGATTGAGGAGAGACAGCTGAAACTACTTCTTAGCCTCCTTGTTTCGCTATCATTGTATGGTTGGTATTTCGGATCATGTTGCACAGCACTGGTTTTAAGGGCTTCAGGTAAGACACAGTTGAAGACTGAACCTACATGGATGAAACAATCCGTCGGATAAGTATGACTTAGATTTTCAGGACCTCAGATGACATTAAACATACTAGGATTAAGGGACAACGTATTGTATTTGTTTGAAGGAAATGATCCCCTATCCACTGTGGAACACTGCTTAATGTGTTCATCGTATTTGAAATCATAGTGATCATGAAAACACCTCCACTTATGGGATTGCTACATTAATAATGGACACATTAAGTTGTACACACAGTGGGTTGGGGAGCAATCGTGATTTGTTTTGAAAGCATAGATTTTGGTAACTTTTTCAAAGAGTTTCTCCAGTCAAATGGGATATGCTAATGCTTGCCAAATTATTGTTTTGTTATTTTCTTCTCCCTCTAGTCTAGGTTGATATTTTGAGGTGATTAAGGTTGGAAAATAAGAGAAATTTGAAAATAAGGAAACAATGATCAATTTTATAAATGAATAAACCTTCTTCAAGTGATAATACAAGTAGACTTACCTAATTTGGCTAGTCGATTCACCCATTTTGGGGTTGTTTTTCCTGTCAACTTGTAACATATGTCCTTGCAAAAATGGTTGCAGTTCTTTACAATCAAGTGATATGAATCGCCATTGTAATTTGCAGCTTGACGCTCCATGAACTCCCTAACCTGAGTGGCATCCATTGATGTTGTACCAATGAATATGGACTTTCTGAACTTAAACCCGGGGCATTGACGCGGCTCAACTTCAAAGACACCACTAGATGAATAGTCATGAGCTCCAAATGCATACTCAACGCCATGGACTGTGAAGTACAAACAAACCTAATCAGAAAGATCCTACTGATATTTGTGAACTAAAATAAGCAATATGAGGCAAGGAAAAGCACAGAACACATTTGCCAATTGCCATCATGATTCTAAGCATTAGTATGGAAATGTAACATGAGAACAAGTGAATACCTTCGACCCCGGAGTGAAATATGCCTAGGCCAGCCCAATAGACATAACCATTCATGGGTGTTAAGTCGTACACATTTAGATACACTGGAGTACTTTTGGCATCATCACTATCGGACTTCACTTTTGAAAACAAACAGAAACGCCGTGCTGAATTTTTGGTCAAATGGAGTGGCACTATGGACTTCCACCGTTTCTTGGATTCTAAATTCATGCTGCTTATATAAGGTAATTCACTTCAATCTAGAATCTTCTACATCTGGAGAAAACAGAACACAAGGCTGAGAAATTATAACAAAGCCAAAGAAGCAACAGATTAGAAACAAATGTAAACACTACATCAATGACAGATTAATTTAATTTCAGGGTATTCTAACAGTGTCTATTAGAATGCTATATCAACAAGATATAACTTGAGATTTGAGAATAATGGAAACAGGCGAATAATAAGCATATAGGCATTCAGAAAAACAAAATTCATCCCACAGGAAACATGGTAATGGTAGCATATATTCACTAGCTAGAAAAACAGTAGGACAAATTTATTATGTTGGAGTTCAGGTATGTCAAAATGCAAGCACACATCAATGCATGGGATTACAAATATGCATAATGAGGCGAAAGAGGTAAATGCTTTGCTTCTGCTTGTCCACGCTGATGGATATTGGCCCTCTAGTGTAAAGGCAAAAGGAAGCTTGAGGAAGCCTACCCTTGTGCAGGACTAAAGTTGATTTTAGTGCTTCAAATGCATGATTCTGCTACCAATTTTATTTCTGTATGAATATGTTATCTGTAACTCTAAGGGTAATGGACCTCAGAGGTAAAACCATAAGAACAGGTTCCCAAGGATCCTTGTAGTTGATGGGGAATTTCACAATAAATGAAGACACAAAGGGAAGGAGAAGCTAAATGTATCTGTATTAGAATTTGTACTCAGTTGCTGAGGGTATTGCATCTTCTCATGAAGCATAGATGAATAATGAAAAAGTTGAGGAGAGAAATGTAAATTGATAAATTACCTGTCATATCCAACTCATATGATCATTGTATCCTAGAACAATCTTGAACCACATGATCATTCTTCCAGATATCTCATGCCCCCCACAAAATGATATGGATATATGATTGCTTGAAGGATTGCACGAAGGGGTATGTTGTTAGTCTATCGTCACCTATTATAAAGCTGACTCTTCCTACAAGAGAACATTTTAAAATATACATACCGTCCAATTTTCAAACATATATCGACCTACGTTTCTCAGCTGATGTCATCATTTCAATATGACCTATTTCATGCCACCTATATAAAAACACAACCTACTGCTGTTTACTCCCTTAAACTTTATTCTATCATTTAAATATTATAAGATATGCAATTGAAATGAGTTGGACAAGGGCACAGAAGTTGGTTTCTTTGAATCCTGATAGAGAAACATAATATTATTGTGAAACTGTTCAACAGGAATTTAAATAAGGAACCAGAAACTTTATTAAAGAAAATTTCATAGAAGTAGTTAAATAATAATGAAAGTCAAATTGACAGGAGTGGAAGGCCACTAAACATTCAATTGTTGATTGTATAAATCTTGCTTGTAGCATTGTCATCTCTCTTCCCTCATTGTTATAGACTTGTATTCAAATTTCAATAGTTGTCGGAAAAGCAACACTTTTCACTAGAATGACTCGGCAAATGAAATTAGTCTCAGACTTGAAATAATGTCAATCTGTGGTTTTTCAAGTCAAAATCATCAGTGCTTCAATAGCTATCTCAAAACTACATATAATAACTCGATTATCGATTCAGAATCTGCTTCAAGATATGGATAATTCAAATATTCTCAGGATGACTTTTGCTTAACTATAAAAGCATAAAAAATTCAAGAACTTCTATTGCCAGTTCTTATACTTTCTGGCAGCAGCAAACGAATTCCAACAGAACCGAACAAACCTCGTCACATATACAAAAGAGAGAGAGAGAGAGAGAGAGAGAGAGAGAGAGTAGGCATCTTTAATTCCTCTTCTCCATCTTTATTGACCAATAAGATGATAATAAAGAATTTCCCCAAGGTTCTTAACTAATCGATGATGTAATATATATGTGTCAGCAAGTCAAAGAAGTTAGGCAACGAAATACAAATGACAACAATAAGCAACAAACAACATAGCAGATATCACACAATCATTGCTAATTTTATTTTATTTTTTAGTCAACAACGCAACTAGCTAATCACCGAGTTAGTTAGAGAAACACCAAAATATATTGACAGAGATATACAATCAAACACATCATCTTCGTTACAACAGCAATTCTACCACTAATTCTACACCATAAGTAGAATTAATATTAAAAAACCTTTAATTCAAAAAATAAACAAAATTATCCACCCAAAGAAGGGGAATGGGGTTTATTCATGCCAGATCTTGAGGCAAATGGAACCCTTACAGCTAAAACTTGAGAAAATCACGAAACAGAACATTTAATTCCAGAAAAACAGATCAGCTCTCAACCAATTCGCAGAGAATTCTAGGTAATTGCACAACTAACTAAACAAGGGGAAATTATACATAATTGGAAAGAGAGAGAAAAGTGTTAAACCCAGCAAACAACAGAATTAGAAGATGCAGCATAAGAAAAGTCGAGGAACAGAGACTCACAGATTTGAATTGGAATGACATTGGTAGAGATTGGTTGAAGAATCACTGCTTTCAGTTTCGTTAGAACATTGCATAGAGAAGCACCGTGCTCGCCCAATTGTGCGTTTTCAGAGCGAGAGAGTAAGAGAGAGAGAGAGAGAGAGAGAGTAAAGCAGGAATGGGTTAATTAGCAAGTGTCGCTTTCTCTCTCTACCATAATTATCAGCACATTCATGGTATATCTGACAAATCCCAGGTTAATTGACACTAGAAAAAGTGTGAACAGAATTAACAAAATCAGTTAAAAGCAAAAAGGAAGGAAAGAAAGAATGAAAGAAAACCGACTTTATTTATAAAACGACCTCGTTTTGATACATTAGAACAAACTTATATGAATAAATGATAAATCTTGTTATATAGGCAAATTTTGAGTCACATATTGAATGACTGTAGTTTCTAAAAAAACAAGGTACATCAATTAAGTTATATATAATGGGTCCAATCGTATTTATAAAACGACGTCGTTTTGATACATCATGACAAACTATATACTGATAAATGGTAGATTATACAAGCAAATTTTGTGCCACATGTAAAATAAATCTAGTTTTTAGAAAGGCAAATTACATCAAACAAGTCATATATAATGGGTTTGTTGCATTTATAAAACAACATTGATATATTAGAATAAATTATATACAGATAAATGGTAAATCGTACTTGTTATAAAAGCAAATTTTAAGCAACATCTTGAATAAATCTTGTTTTTTAAAAGATAAACACCATCAATCAAGTCATATATGATAATAGACTAAAATCAATCCAATGATACAAGACATACTATAGACAACTAAATCGTGTTAAACTTTTAATGACATATTAAGTAAATCTTGTAATTGAATAATAGCTTGTGCATTAAATGAAAAGGACAAATCCAATTTTGAAATACAATATATATCCACTTTTTACCATCTCATCAAATAGTGGCTATATTTATTGTCTTGTTTATATTCTTTGTTTATGGTGTTGGGAATAAAGTGAGAAGGTGAAACAAAAGAGTAAATGACAACGCAGATAGAAAGACTGACTGAAAAACATTAGCAAGAACAAAGATGCAGTTTCAGACCTTTTTGGGATTCTTTCTTTTATTTATTTATTTGTTTTGTTTTGTTTCGAATCATTAAGAGGATTGGATAATGTTCATTTAACTTTTAGAGCCACAGAATCATGAGACTTATTAAAAGATATGCTTCTATTATTTGCTTGCTATAAGACAAAGTCAAAATATTCTATTTTTCCTACTACTCATCACATCACAACTTTTAATATTTTTTTAATAAAACTATCAAGTTTAATGTGTTAATATTATATTTATATATGGAATATATCAATTGAAAAATCTTCACTTAATTATTCATGTCAAACTTTTAAAATTCATTGAACTAGCTGGTCGATAACACCCTGTTTTGTGATACACGTTTTTTACACACATATATATACTGAAGAGTAACGCATATGATACACACGATATTATGTTGTTTTATAATAATATTAATAATAACGATATTTCATAAAAGTGATATTTATTTAAATACTTAATTTGCATTTGTAATTAAAGTGTTTTAAATTACTTAGAGAATATATTGTCTATATTGTTGTTTAAAAGTAATATTATATTTAAACTCAATAAAAATGTGTATATTGTTAATATTAATGTTAGTATGCAAAAAGTCATTTGGACACTTGTTTTGGTGAAGGCGCAGTTGATATATCTCATGTGTTTAAATTTTCAATTTTTCGAGTTCTAGATTAGTAATTATAGCTCGAAATTTCATTTGTGTATTTAATTGTGGAAACATAAGTGAAGTAAGTGAATAGTTGCTACGATTTATAAGGAAACTTGTACTGCATGAAGACCCGAAGTTACAAGAAGACAATAGATACACCGACACAGTACTTACAGTGGGGTGGTTCTCAGGGACGGATCCAGACTTTTTTAATTGGGGGTACAAAATAACTAAAATATAAAATACGTGAAGAAATTTTTTAATACATAACAATCTAAGTCTATTACAATTGAAACCTACGAGTTTTCATTGACTGAAATATTTGCATTATTGACTCATTATCAACACTATCAAAAATCTCTTTTTCAATGTATACAATCAAACTATCATTCATCCATTGATCTCCCATCCGATTGCATAGACGATTCTTTATGATATTCATTGCAAAAAATACCATTTCAACTGTAGCAGTGGCAACCGGAAGAATTAAAGCAAGTGTTATAAGCAAATAAACCAAAGGATATACCTCGTGCTTTTTCGTTTCTACCATCTTTTGTGCAAGAGCTCCAATATCTTTTAGTCTTCTAAACACATCAGTAGAACGCATATCAAGGATATAAGTTTCAAGCTGATCATCAAGTGCCTCAATCTGAAATGTAGAGAAGTCTTGAGGGTAAAATTTAGCAAGGATGATCAATTTATGCTTATCAAAAGCCGAGAATGAATCATATGGACATAAACATGCTACACAAAGTAACAATTTTGTATTTGCCTCATTGTAACGATCATTTAACTCCATGAGCTGCATATCTATGATAGAACAGAACACGTCAAATCGATAATGATGGAGATATGTAACTTCAGGAGCTTTATGCCTTGATCTGCATCGAGCTACAAATTTATCACTCATATTCGGAACATCAATATTTTCTTTCTTACAAAAGAAAGAAACTTGATCATAAAAAGAATCCCATCCTTCATCCCTCATCATTTGTAGCCGTTTCTTGGCTATTTTCACTAGACCCATAGCATTGACAATATCTTGATCTTTCCTCTGTAATGCCTTTGACAATTCATTTGTAATTCCTAAGTTGGCTTTCATCAAATGTAAGGTAAAAATAAAATCAAATGACTGCATCAATCCCACTAAATTATTCACCTCACTCTTTTGCTCAGAACTTACCCCATCCTCCACAATTATCTCAAGAACCTTGATTGTAGAAGAAAACGAAGTGATCAAACTAATCAAAGTATCATAATGAGAGCTCCATCGTGCATCACATGGCCTTTTGAGTGTTGTTTCTTGATTTAAACCTTTTCCACTTGAAAGATCACCATTGTTGAGAGCACTAAAAAAATTCTCAACTTCTTTTTTATGAAGAGTGTCACACCTTTTGGAAGAAGCCCCAACAACATTTACCACACTAGTAACTGAAAAGAATAGTGTAGAAACTAGAATGTGTTTTTTTGCAACAACTACAAGAGCAAATTGAAGTTGGTAAGCAAAACAATGGATGTAAAAGGCACATGGATTCTCCTTCAAAATAAGAGCTTTTAAACCATTAAACTCCCCATGCATATTGCTAGCTCCATCATAACCTTGACCTCGCAACCTCGAAATGCTCAAGTTATGTCTAGAAAAGAAGCAATCAACTGCTTCTTTTAGTGCAAGAGCAGTGGTGCTAGTAACATGTTCAACACCGACAAATCTTTCAACTATACAACCATCCTTATTCACAAAACGTAGTACAATTGCCATCTGCTCCTTCATTGAAATATCACGAGATTCATCAACTAGAATTGAAAATAGTGCACCTCATATTTCTACCATGATGATATTAATAGTTTTTACTGCAACAACATTCACAAATATCCTTTTGAATACTAGGTGCTGTCAATTTGAGATTTTCAAGAGCACCTTGTATAACATATTTAATATCATCATTGTGATCAGCATAAAACTTCAAAAACTCAAGAAAATTACCTTGATTAACGGAAGTATTTGATTCATCATCACCGCGGAATGCAAGCCCTTGACGTAAAAGAAATCGAACACAGTCAATTGATGCATTTAACCTCATTCGATAATCTCTTCTATTTTGATCTGTTTGCTTTTCAAATGCATATTGGATATGTTGTTTCTGATTTTTCAAAGCTTCACACCGAGCCCAAGCTTTGTTATGAGCACTATTAGGACCTCCGACATGTTCTTTTAGTCTTTCCCTTTTTTTCCAATTCCTAAACCCTTCACCAAAAAAGTCGCCATGTGCTTGTTCTCCAGGTTTTGATTTAAAGAGATAACAACAAAGGTAAAATACTACATCTTTGGATATGCTATACTCCAACCAATTTGCATATTCAGAAAACCAATTAGAATTGAAATGCCTTGATTTTTTTCCAAAGATTGTGAAAGGAAAATTATGCTTCAAGGGTTGACAAGGACCCCTCAATATGTATGCCCTTCGAACTTCATCTCTAATATTTGGATTATAATCCAAAATATGAATTCTTAACCCCGGATCTGTAGGAAGGTCTTTTGTGTCTACATCGTTCCTCAATAATTTTGCACTATCATCATTTTTTCCAATAACAAATGGTGGTTCTAATGCTCTTTTATAAAATCTTTCCATAGCTCAAATCCTCAAAAATCCCTAATGATATAAATATATCATAAGTTCAAACTCACCACAATTTAATGCTCCTGAAATAAATTAAAATCATATTAAATACTTTCTAGCTACAAAATAAAACACATAAAAATCTTATAAAAAAATAACCCTAAAATCCTAATAATGGGGGGAGACACATATCTATTTTTCAAACCATAAAAAATTGAAAACCAAACTAAGTTAATCAATAACAAAATTCAATATATAATTAATGATATGAATAAGAATTTCCTCACAAGAAAAAAGCAAAAAACAAAAGAAAAAATCAACAGAAAAATGGAGACCACATGTAGAGATTATTATAACATCAACCCACATAGCAACAAAAATCAAATGATTAATTAATCTCCATTTACCTTGGAGTTGGGAATTTGGGGTGTATAAATTTGTTTCTCATCATGGTGGAAGTTTGAACCTTCGTGAAAATGGAATTATGGAGACTCTGATCAAATTGGAATTGTGGTGGAAGTTAGAACCTTCTTGCAAAAGCCAAGTGGTGTTGTCGTGTTGGGGCAATTACATATATAATATATTATATATAGTAGACATTGTAGACTAGTAGTAAAAAATTTTAAAAAAAATGTGGGGGCACGTGCCCCCATGGGGTGTGTAAGTCCGTCATTGGTGGTTCTAATAATCTAAGGAATCTTGTAGTTGAGTATTGACAAGATGATTATTGAAGGCCAGTTAGCCTACAGTAATTAACTAAATACGATTATGAAGGTCAACATCAAAAGGAGATAAAGTCAATTGTCTCCATATAGAACTCAAAATATAGCCACTAAAGACAACTTGATCACTCGATCTTTCAAGTTAGAAATAAGGTGACACATGTACTCAGACACTGTAACAAGTTACAGCTCCTTGCAGAAAAGTACTTATATGCGCCTGCATATCTACAAACATTGTAAAGTGCAAACAAAATGACATAGGTCGAGCCCGACCAACTACTAAAAAATAATTACGTATCTCTCTTCAACTGACAAAATTATTGCTATGAAAGAAAGGAGTATTGCACCTAGCTAAAAAAGATTACCTAGAACAATTGCATAAACTTCAAAGAGCCTGAGTCTCAAGTGATCTTCAAATAAAAATTTTAACTTATTCATCCTCATGAAGCAAGAAAATATCGGGATAAATCGGTGATTTATCGATAAAAATGCACTACGGATATCGATATACCATGACAGAAAATTTTGTCAAAATATCACCGATATATCGGCGATTTATCCATATCGGTCAATAGTACACAAATATTGCAGAATATCACCGATAAATCGGCGATTTATCGCGGATATATCGGTCGGTGGTTTTTTTGATTTTTTTTGAAATTTTTTTTAATGGTAAATTAATTAGGTTAGTGTGTTAAACAATGAAATACATATTTGAATTCAACTATATTTTTAATTAAATAATTAGTAAACTTATATTTAGTAAATTATTTGAATTTAGGTTCCTCTCATAAATTAATTAGGCTAGTGTGTTAAACAATGAAATACGTATTTGAATTCAACTAATAGTTTTAATTAAATAATTAGTAAACTTATATTTAGTAAAATATTTGAATTTAGGTTCCTATCATAAATTATCATGGCTAGTGTGTTAAACAATGAAATATGTATTTGAATTCAAAATTTGTCATGTTATCATAACTAGTGACGAAAATGTTATTATAAGAGACAACGTTTATATAATAGTTTATCTCTAAATTTGTTGTAAACATAACTTTTTATTTGAAGTTTAAGTTCAATATATGTATTAATGTTACTTATAATATTATATAGAGTACTAGATATATTTTTCAATTTTTTTCAATGTTTTGCGCAAAAACCGATATATCCACCGATATCGATATATCCGTAAAATCAAGGTACCGATATATCCGCAAGTACCGATATTTTTGTCCTTGGTGCCATCATATCAAAGTTCACCGGTCGAAAAGAAGTCGGTAGTTCGTCCTCCATTACCCCATCAGAAAAGGGATTTCCTCTTGAATTCCTCGGAACCCGTCGAAGGTTCCGTTGGACTTCCCTCAATTCCTTCTTCAGCTCGTCAACCTTCTCCAACAGCTCGTCATGTTCTCGTTTCTGGCCCCTAGGGTGATCAAACTGACTCTCCCTCTCATCTGTTTGTGACTTATCATCCTTTTGTTCCTTCTCAACATTAATTTCAACATTATCCTGTTGTGACCACCATTTGTTTACCCAAAGCCTTTTGAACCGCCGCCGATATCAAATCGGAAAGTTCTTCCGATGTTAAAGTGATGGTGCGAGGAGGATTAACCGGGACAGAACTCTGGCTATCTCCTTCATCCTCTCGTTCTCTTGATGGTCCACCTATCTCCACTCTTCTCTTTGATCCTCGAGTATTCACCATGTTTGTTATCTCAACGTCTTAAAAGCTTAGAAAATTTTCCCACAGACGGCACCAATTGATATTGCTCCGATCCAACCTTCTTCTTCTTCAACCAAAAACTCGAAATCTAGGATCCAAAAATCTGCAAAACAAACACCGGGAGGGGTTCCCGACGATGGGACTCCGACGCTCAAGTCAGTAAAGTCGCTAAGCAATCTTTCAAGCAATGTGCGTGTCAGTATTTTTGATATAATTGTGCCTCTAAGATAAAAGAATGAATATAAAAGGTATATATACTCCCTAGGATTCATGACAGTTGAGATTACCCGAAAAATAGAGGAAGTGGGTAACTGGTCCGCGAAAATAGCGGTCATTTGATTTCAAACTTGTTCGCCCCTTTTTCATCATGAATCAGTTCGTCGTCATCATGTCTCAAAACTTAATCAGTTCGCAAATAACGTCGTAGAACAGTTCGCTCATCCTGAAATAACCTTTGTTCGCTTCTTTAAGTTGTTCACGCATACTGACTTTGACTTTAGTTCGGTTTAAGGGAAAAAAGCCCGGTTCATTTTAGTTCGACCATATCAGTACTTATATGCGCCTGCATATCTACAAACATTGTAAAGTGCAAACAAAATGACATAGGTCGAGCCCAACCAACTACCAAAAAATAATTACGTATCTCTCTTCAACTGACAAAATTATTGTTATGAAAGAAAGGAGTATTGCACCTAGCTAAAAAAGATTACCTAGAACAATTGCATAAACTCAAAAGAGCCTGAGTCTCAAGTGATCTTCAAATAAAAATTTTAACTTATTCATCCTCATGAAGCAAGCTCGAATTCATAAATTTAATCTCTCTAAATTAGAGGTTGCTACAAGTTGAAGAAAAATTGTTTTACATCCTCAACACTGCGTGCGGTTGTTTTAAAAGTCCTTAGATAAAAAATTAGGTTTCTATCTAAGTGTTATAGAGTTTTGTGTGAGCTGAGTGTAAATGTGTTGAGTAACATGTGAGAGAACTAACACATACTGTAGGTTTGTCAGATATAAAGTTAGAAAATTGTGTGTGTTGTGACCTTCAAAGTATCTTAATTAAGTTCATCAACTAGTAGAGTGGATGAAAGAGATTACTACACTCTTGAACCATTATAGTCTGCTTGTACTTTTACTTACTATTCTATATATTATGTTAAGCATGATCAACCTTACTTATTAAACTCATCATTTGAGAAAATGGTTGCCAAATAACTCCTCAAAATATATTTTCGTTGCATAACTTAAGAGACTTCAAACAGTTAGAAGTTCTCTTATCGAAACGTTGTAAGACAACTTGCGAATAATTCTAGGTTGCATTGAACAAGTTCTTACTTGCAACAAGTTTAAAACAAACGAAAAAGTTTAATACTTGATCTTACCGTCTAAAACTCTTCTACCAATAAATAAAATTATTTCAAATATAGTGAATTTTACAAAGTTAACCCAAATATGATAAGTTATAATTAAATAATTCCTTATATGAATTTATAATTACATTAACCGCAAATATATATATATATATATATATATATATATTGTTCACTATTTTCTTTTAGCTACTCCCGCAAGCGTGCGGTGTAGGGTGTAGAAGTGGTGAGTAAGGTCGATCCCACAGAGACTGGCTATCTAGGCAATAACTAACTACTCAAATTCAGTTTTCAACTTTATCTAGAAAAATCAAATCACACCGATTGCAGATTAATTCAATAGAAAAGTAACTACGCAGATAAATTCACTCAAGAATAACAGATATCTAAGATAGGTTCTAGGACATGCTTTCATCTAATTCTCATCAAAATATCACTTTAACCAATTCAAGTTCATTAATCAATCATCCTATATGAGCAATCACATATGTCGAATTAACAGCTCTCCCAAATCAGTTAACCGGTTGATTATTATGCTACCAGAGGTATCCCTACTCAATCTGATTGAAACATAACAACTCCCAAAAGTACCTAAGATTGATTTCTCATCACATAAATTCTTTAATCTCCCGATCTAAGTTTTTTTATGTATCATGTGTTTATTCTTCCATAATTAAATCTCATCTCCCGAATTTTGATCTAATTACTAAAACATGCTCAATTACCGGCCGAATAACCAAACAAACAATCAACTCATAAACACACAAATAGGATAAACGATCATGAACTTTGAATTGAAATTAAAGATCCATCTAGATTCGAATCAAATTATTAACATGCCCTAGAAACCCTAGAAAATTAGCTAGACATGATGATAAACAAACTCATAAACAAGATTGGAAATATCATATCTACTAATATTCAACAAAAGAAGAAAATATTAAAAACTCTAATAGACGATGATCTCGCGATTCCTCGATCTCTTGAATTCTTCCTCAAATCCTCTCAATGCTTCTCAGACTATCGTGTTTTTCTCTATGAATCTCTCTCCTCAATTTCCCTCCCTCTTTTTCTCTCTCTTCATGTTGAGTATTTATATTGTGTTGGGAATCTTCCAAGTGAAGTAAGAGGTGAAAATACTTCAAGAAATCCAAAATTTTTCGAATTTTTGTTCACCCGGGCACGATCGTGCACTAGCGTTTTCACGAAGTTGACCGTGCTGTGGGGCACAATCGTGCCCCGTCATCGAGCACTTCTGTACACTGGCGCACGGTCGTGCTGCATGGCACGACCAGACCGTGCGCCACCAACTTTTCCACGCGATCTCGTATTTCAACTTCTATTCTTCCTCATTTTTCTATGATTCCTTCATTGATCATCAATTACACTTAAAACTTGCACTTTTCTCATCAAAATCATGAAACTAAGCACAAACCCGTCAAATGCAACTTATACAATATAATATCAGAAATCAACATATTCAAATGAATACATAAACATACGTAAAAATACGTGAAAAACGACACTAATCATATATATATATATATATATATATATATATATATATATTTCTCCTTCATAATATATACATGACAAAACCTAACATTTGAAAAGGTACAAATTTGGTGAAATCAAATAGAGCTATTCTAGAAAAGCAATATTCATATTAAATTAGATTATATACGTAGCAAAATAAAATTAATATGGTGATAGGTAATTAATATATATAGTTCACTTGTTCAGAACTATTATATTAAAGTTATTATTTACTTCACTTGTTCGGTACTATTATATTAAAGTTATTATTTACTTTTTAATTTTAATTATAGTTATATGAATATCTTTATTCTAATTTTCAAACACATGACCCTTTTAAACAAAAAAAGTTAACTTGTTGTCTTTTTATAATGTTATTTATTCGTAACCTCATTTCTATAATCCTGAATCCACTACAACCGCATGTTTAAAACACATGTTGATGCATATTAGGAAGCATATATATGTGCAAACTTGATCTTCTATTTTAAATTTAAAATTTAGTGTTTCATCTTATATTTCATGTTTTTAATCCATTTCATGTGTAAATTAGTAATGTCATTTTACACTTGATGCATGATGATTATTTTGGAATATAAAATGAAATATCAATATGAAATAAAGGATCTTGTTTGATATACATGTAGTGCAACTGTAAAGATTACATCAATAATTTATACATGATATAAATTAAAATCAATGAAATATAAGAGGAAATATCAATTAAATTGACTTAGCCATGTTGCATTATTTCTACATTATTATATATCCTTCCTCATCTATATATATATATGAGAATTAAAACATGTATTTTTTTTTAATAATCGTGTAAAATATAAAAGAATCTAACATTTCATAGTCAAATAAATAAAAACCAAACCAATATGAATTTATTGAACTAGCTATCTGTTAAAATTTTTAGTAAGAATTTATAAGTGTCATTTTTATTATATATTTTTTTGAAACGACTTTATAGATGTCATAAAATGGGCAAAACATTGATACTTGATACTTGTATGTAATTATAGTATTATATATATATATATATATATATATATAAACAGAGTTCAAGCTCCAAAATAGCATGCATGCCCACAAGATTGAAACTCAAATTAACATCAGTTAAAAAACAAAAATTACAAGCCATATGAAATATTATAGGTGAGGATTTTTATAAGGGCCTACCTTTTTTTTTTTTTTTTTTTTACTGAGATTTTATATTATAAAATCACATTCATATGACAAGGCCATTTGTTTTGCATAGAATGATGAAAAATCATATGAAACAATTTTTTGGAAATTAATGAATAAGAGAATCGTAAAAATCAATTATTATATAATTATTGGTAGTACTAGAAAAAAATCAATTAGTAGCGTAATAAATATACGTGAGCACCAAGGGTCCCTAAGTCACATGGTATTAATTTTTCCTATAATTAAATATCTTATGATCTTCACATACATTTTAAAAAATATATCATCAATAAGGAAAACTTGTCCTTGTACTTTGTCCTTATAATTAAAAGTCTTATCAACAAATGTATTTATTTAAAAAAAAAAAAAACACCAATAAGAAAAGGTTGTCCTGTACATAATTTAATATCTTATCAACCCACATATTTATAAATTAAAATTAAAGAAAAAACATCAGTAAGAAAAAGTTGCTCTAGTATACATATTGACAAACTCTAATACTAGGTATCAATTATCATGTGGTCCTTTATTACAAGATGCCTAATTCTATCTACTACTAATTAATCAATATGTTCATACATTTACTTTCAATTTATTGTTAGAAATAAATCACGTAATTAGTACATAAACATGCTACAATATAAAAGCCCAAACTTAAATTCTACGATAATTAACCGAAATAAAGAAGAGACGATAACCATAAAATGAAAGCGTACCTGAATTCATAGATCGATTATTGAATTGATTCGTGCTTTAACTGGTATGATTTACCAAACTATCAGTTCACCTTTTTCACTTTTCCGTAGAGAGAATACAAAGCGTGGGATGAGAATCTGATGTTTGGGGACCATAACCCTAACTTATAATAATATGTTTCCTTTATTTTCAATTTGGTCCATTAACAAATTGAAAATCACTTAATGATATTTACATATAAAAGTTCATGAATATTATGATACCTTTGTAAGCTCATAACTTAAACTTAAGTGGATCACTTTAATTGGGCATCTTTAACACAACTATACACATTTAATTTAACACATGGAAACCCAATATTGGATTTTTCCAATATTTATATCAAATAATCTTTTATGTTTCACTGCATATCAACTGCTCTTTCATCTAAAGGAAGAATTATATATAGCATGCCGATTAGTAGCTGAAAGAAACTAATCTTTTCAATATAATATTAATCCATAGTACTTGTAATTAATTTGAGTAGGCTGGAGTTCTAACGATTAAATACCAAAAAAAATTATTTAGCTAGGTTAAAATCGATCAGGGGCCTAAAAGATAAATCCATCGATATGAGG
Organism: Scutellaria galericulata; assembly: GCA_946896805.1. NCBI lineage: Eukaryota > Viridiplantae > Streptophyta > Magnoliopsida > Lamiales > Lamiaceae > Scutellaria > Scutellaria galericulata. The sequence goes on from OX335793.1 coordinate 15,317,256, forward strand.
TTATAATGAAATTATATATATATATATATATATATATATATATATATATATATAAATATATATATATATGTATGTATATATTCTGGATCAAGGGCCTGAGACCCATGATCTGAGAAAGACGAGTGTTGCCCAAGCCCAATGGGCTTACTAGTAAGATAGGAGTTTTCATGGAGGATAAATGAAATACTTTTGTACCATTTGACAAGGAAGATATAAATAGGAAAATCATGCCTTGTAAACCTGTGTTACCCATTTGGAGGCAAGCAAATAGACAAAGATAGAAAGAGAATTTTATCTTGAGAAAATGATCCTGTGTACCACCAAACATATAACTTGATATCTTTTTTACCACCAAAGATAAAAAAATGTGCCATTTCTACCATTTTGTATCTTAAAGTCAATCCATCTATTTAAATGGCCAGTGCACTCTCATTTAAATATTTACTCTTTCATTGATAAAGTTACACGAAAATTATTATAAAATAGTTATATGAAAATAATACAGCATGATAATGTTCATGTAATCCTATATTCTGCAAAATGTTTGTGTAATCCTATATTATATAAAGTTTGTGTAATTCTATATTGCATAATGTCCGTGTAATCCTATATTCTACAAAATATGCGTGTAATCCTATTTTACATAAAGTTCGTGTAACCCTATATTGCATAATGTTCATGTAATTCTACTTTTTGCAATGTTCGTGTAACCCTAAATTCTACAAAATGTTCTTGTAACCCTATTTTACATAAAGTTTGTGTAACCCTATATTACATGATGTTCGTGTAATCTCATATTGCATAACCTTTGACTGTTACTATGTAGTGATTGGATGGCAGATGGTTGGGCCCATTAATGCCCTCGTCAATTGACAATGAAGAGACAAAAATGGGGTTATACTTCCCCAAAATTTAGTGGTAATGAAGAGACAAAAATGGGGTTATACTTCCCCAAAATTTAGTGGTATTTTGGGACCAACTTTTATATTTAATAGTAATTTGAGATCACTTTTTATCTTTAATGGTAGAATAGCATTGACTTATATTTATAGTTGTAGTTTCGGATGCTACCCCTTTTATCTTTTACACATTGGTTGCAGCTAGCATTGAATATTTTTTCATCCTTTTAAAATTGGGTTGATTATTTTATTAATTGTGATCATCATCCACTCTTTTCAAGGAAGATTCTGGGTTATTTGTGTATTTTCCCATTTTATTTTTGATATTCGGTAACAATATAAATATATATATATACACACACACACAAGTGTAAATAGTTCATCAATCATATTTTACAATTATCATTTTAAAAATATTTGTAAACAAATAGGAATTTTATGGTGCCAAATAAAACCTTAAGTTCATGAGTCTTAAACTAATTTTATCACCTAGGTTTTGAATGGATAGTTTTTATCTTTTAAGCTTTAAAATTGATAATTTACTAGTTTTGACCTAAATTAATAAAAGTCTGATGAGTAATTTGTTGATGATAGTATTTTATTTTTTTTGTTTTGTGTCATATATATATATATATATATTTTTTTTTTTTTTGGAATTCATGTCCTTGGGATATCCTTGAAAATGCCAGGAAAAAAAAAAGATGAAGATGAAGCAAATATTACTTTACTTTTACAGTTTCATAATCATATCAATTTTCTTTTCTCTCTTCTTTTTCCCCCTTAATCGATGTGAACTATTAACTTTACTAATAAAGATTTTGTGTTGACGATATCTTATAAAACACACTGAATCTGCAAATATACTCATGGATTAAAAGTTCTTCTTGGCCTTTAATTTCCTGCCAAAAGTAGCTAGTCATGAGACTCATGACAAAGAATTAATCATCACATGTGAATATTATTAATTTGTTCTTCAAATATCGGCAAGCAAATCGCCACGGATATATATAGCTATTGAAATTCAGTTTCACAATGCACTCATTTTGTCATATACCTACCCATTGAGTTACTTGAGTATGTTTTAATATGTCTACGACTTAAAAGTAAAGATCACATCTCTTTAAATACTACCGTTTGAAATTAATGATTGTGTTGGATTTGTACACATCAACAGTGGTGGTAGATTAATATTTGCTCACAATGGATAAGGTAGCAGACATACAACGACAAATCTATGTAGTTACAAGGGGTACAAATACAATTGTACCCCAAATTAATAAAAAAAAAGTATTATTATATATTGTTAAAAAATTATACTCCTTTTAATTTGAACTTACAAAGATCCATTATGTTTAAATAATAAAAAAACATCAAAATATTTTGCTTAAAAATGATAATTGTGATTTGAGATTACCAAAAAATAGAGATAATAATTGAATGAGTTTCATAGGTTATGAATTATTTTTTTCCAATATCTTGTCCATAAAAATTTTCACATTATTAATATTTATTGTTTGATTTGATTATTGAGTTATTTTTTCAATAAGTTAATTAATATGATGTTGTTTGTTGATAAATTAGGGTTTGTGTTTGCATGTGTGAAGTTAGTTGATTTTGTGATAAATTTTGATGCTGCTAATTCTATTTGAAATTGTTGTGGGTTACCCTTGCAATTTTGGATTTTTTTTTTTTTTTTTTGGAATCAGATTTATTTAATTAATATGATTGTATTGGTATTCTTTGTTACTAGTTCAATTAGAAAATGAGAAATACTAACCTAAATCAAATTAAAATCAAGATAATGAGAAAACAAAAAATGAAAATTCGACGGAGCTTATTGTAACTTGACTTGATTCTTGAAATTTATGTAATATCTTATTTATTTGCATATTTTGATTGTATGCCTTGTAATATTAAACAATGTTAACATACAATTTTTTTTACTATATATTGGTCGTACCCCATATTAAAATTTCTGAATCCACCACTACACATATATTAGAAATATGAAACACAAAACACAAAGGAAAACACTAACATATGGGCACATGCAATAGGAGGACAGTGAGTGGTATGTATGACATTTCAAAAAGTTCGTAACAATTGAGATAACTTTTCATCCTATTTATTTCACCATCTCAACAAAGACAATTTTTGAAAGCTAGGTGAGAGTGCATGCATGCATACACCCCATAAAATATCAAACACATTCCAATTTCTTTTCTTTTCTTCTCTTTTTTTTTTAATTCAAAAGTATAAAATTTTTTGGGGTGTGTTAGTATTTTTGGGATGTGGATAGCTTTACCGACCCTATTTGAAAACACTCACATCAATATCGATTTGTATGCAAATATTATCTATGTTGGTAGAATGGTGGAGAGATAAATTGGTTCCGTTGCTTTTCATATATATCATCATACCCTATAATTGAATTAGGTTGTGCAAATCCTTCAAAAGTAAATTAAAGTAGACTAACATGCACAAAATGATACAATTATCGGCCTTAATCCTCCCATCATTGAATGATTTAATTCAGAAAAAAAAAAATTGATACAATTAAATGAAATAGGGTACAATTGACAATATAAAACCCTAACAACTATATCAGTAAGTTTTAAATTTCTCTAAATGCAGATCTAATAAGTAAACACACACACACATTACACATATATAATTATGAAAGAATTCAGACCCAAAACAAAATTAACATTGTATTGGAATTAGCTGGCTGGCTATTCAAGAACGTTTGCAGTTGGAAAGTCATGAAAAATAAATAACTTTTTATTTTTATTTATTTTTTAAATAGTTTTTCTAATCTACGGCTCTGCACGTGGGTTAGGCATGATGTCAACAACAAATGTAACACTCATAAATTCAGTATGGTACAAAATGAAACTTGGTCCTGTTAATTAACAGATGCATGCATTTTGGGAGCTCATCCATGTAAAAGAAACTCGCTTTTTTAGTTTTTATTATTATATATATCCCACAAATATGGTCTACTATTTCATTTTTAATTAAAAATATTTAATTTCTGTAATACACTCTTACTTGGAAATCCATGAAATTTGTATATATAGATAGATGGCTTTTCAAGAATATCACTTTGGATCGCTAATGTTTTTGAAATAAATAAATAGCACAAAAATTATATAAGATGATCTGACAGATAATATCCATCGTGAGATGGTAGAATCTCACTATTCATAAACGAAACTCATTTTCTTAAATTTATAGGTGATAATTGTAGACTACTGGTGTGGAATATTATGGGTCAACTCAACTCACGAAATCCAATCTATGTGACGATCTCACAAAAGTCGTATTCAATAAATAAAAGTTTTAAAGGAAACTTAGTGCTTAAAATTTGGTTTCCAAGCATATTAAATCTGTATTCTTTAATTTGTATGAAAAATAAAATTTGACTTTAATGAGTTACTGGAGTGAGGGAAAAGGAAGGCAATAAAGACTACGAAATCTGGGTGATTCAAATTTGAACTCTAATCATTCAAATCTGCATTTTTATAAAGGTTGAAATATCACTTGAGCTATAAGACTCGTGGTAAATAATTTTGATTATTTTTATGCCTGGAACGAAGAGATTAAGTAACAAACTAGTAGCTATCAAGAATATGTAAAAGATGACTAATATTCCCCTACATCAAAATAATTATTCTTTAAGATTATTTCATAAAGATTAGTAAATCATTTAATACATATAATTAATTTAGTATATAAAATGATTGTATCATTCTAAATTCAAATGATATAATATTTGTATAATATTAAATAAAAGATTAATGTAAAAGTAAGATGTGAGATCACTAACATTTAAACTAAAATATCATTTTATTTTATATTTTAAATCAATAATTATTTTAAATGGGGGGAAATATTAAATATGAATATGTATGCTCCTAAAATAATTCTAAGCTGGGGGGACTCGGTTAAAGGTGGTGCAGGGCGATACCTAATTGATTCTGTATGTTGACCAAAAGAAAGAATGAAAATTTGCCAGCTAGCTCTGCAGTAGCTGCTTTGCTACTTATGTTTGCTGTCATAAATTATACTCCCTCCATTCCTAATTAAGTGACGTCCTACAGCTCTACACACAGATTAAGAATAATTTTATTTTCTTAATATACCTCTCATTAATTAAGCTTTTCTTTGACCATAATTATTATTGGTGCATGCCTCTATTGAAAACATGAGTATTATACAATGTATTTAATTTAGACATTAATTAATCATAGGGGTATATATGGAAATAATGCACAAAACGTCAATTAAATAGGAAAAATTTTAAAGTTTCAAAACGTCACTTAAAAAGGAATGGAGGGAGTATTTATTATCTTCAAATTTTGGTCAAATTATCAATCAATTTTGAAGTTTTGTAAAAAAATTAATTATATCATTTAAACGATCGACATTTCAACTGATGGTTCTCTTAAAATTTAAAGTATGTTTATATAATAAATATGAACAAAAATGGGCGAGTTTAAATCAAAGTATTCATAAAACTCAGTCGAAATATTACGGCATTTTTCAGTTTTTTTCATAGTTAAAGAATTTCAATTTAATTTTTACTAATCTTAGAATCTATTTTATAATCTGATCAAATTTCAGAAATGATAAATATAATTCACTATAAAAGTTTTCAAAATAAATATTACCTTGTTAGAGGGAGAAAAGGTTGTTTTCGGAAAATATAAAATGGAATGAGGATTTTTTTTTTTTTTTTTTTATCAAAGACAAACATTGAATTTTTTTTTAATTAAAGAAATCATAAAATATTTTTTAAAAAATTGAAAATCACCAAACAAGGTCGTTTGGTGCACAAAACAGTTATCCTAAATCCCTGTCAAATATATTACTATTCTCACCTTAATAACATGTACATATGTTGATTGTTCATGTATCACGTATTTAATGTAATTATTAATTTCATATCGTAAAATTTACAAATATGCATGTGATGTTTGCACATCATTAGTTGATATTTTAGGATTTATTCATGATGAGCATTTGAATATTTTTTTGTCACTGATTATGGATATGTTGGCGTGTGTTGTGTCCCTATGGATCGTAGGAGTATAAGCAGAAAATGTAAAATGAGATTATCTATTTTAACGTGTGTTTCATTTGATATTACAAAATAATTATTATATGTCATATATATAAATAACATTATTAATTAATATATATATATATATATATATATATATTAAAGATGATGAAATATAAAAAAGTTAATAGTTGAAAAAATCATCTTTTTTACTTAAATTGTCATTTTAACCAAATTTTTACTATTGATCAAAATAATATAACTGTATATATGTAGTATGTATTTTGATCACCTCAGTCAGTTTTGAAAAAAACAAATTGTAATGTGTCTTGATGCCCATATGAGGTTAATAAACTAATCTAATTTAAAAAACATACCACATGTATAATATTATGTTATTTTAATAAATAATTTGATCAAAATGACAATTTGAATAAAAGTTGTTAGTTAGACAATTAACTCAGTAAAAAATGAAATGTGAGAAGTAAAGCACAAAGCTTGGAACTGTGCTGCGCGTTTTCAAACCAATAAGTAATGTGCTGCTCAGTATAATTATTTATTTACCATTGATCCATGTGCAAAAAATATTTATTTACAATTTAGTACGTTGTGTAATAAATAGACAATGAATGGTGATGTGTCTTATCAAAATTAAGTTGTCAAATTAATTTATAAGGTTTGGTGGATTTTTTACCATCATTAATATAACAATTTTCTTTTTTTATCTCAAAAGATAAGAAACATGTTTTTCTGCCACAATTTTGAGAAAAAGATCGAAATAGCATTTGTAGTAATGATTATGGAACATATACGTGGAAAATTGGACTACTACATTTTTTCATGATATAAGAGATTACACAATATGATCATATCGTGTAATTCTTATATATTTGATCTATAAGGAAGTTACACAATATAATATGATCCATAAGAGATTACACACAATATAATACGCCACTCTAATCCATGTAATGTTAGTAAAATTAAAATGTACTACATGTTTGATAAGATAATGTGCGGATACAAACACAAACAAACCAACATTGAACATATGTGAAAAAGATTTAGATCTTACTGCACGAACCTAAGATTCATAGATCAATTGTATAAAATATTTGTGTTAAAAGAAATACATTTTGTAATATTTTTTTAGGATGAGCATTCTTACCATCTTCAATGAATTTGGAGAGTAATGGCCATATTTTAACCGTTATGGTGTGAATGGATCAATCAATTAGGCACGTGTCTTTACAAGGATTTCTTGACCCCCACACATCAATCTTGACCACTCAAGTACACATTCGTACTGGACGAAACATTGATAGTCTAGTGGTAAAAGATGTCTGCTACCTAGGTATAGGTCCTGGATTCGAATCACTGCGAAGAGTAGGGGTGAAATCTGTTGATCCTTCTTAAAAAAAAAAAAAAAAAAATTACACATTCGTACTACTTTTACCATATGTCGATCGCATTTATATGCAAGCTGTTAAAATATTTGTGTATAATTTTACCATATGTTTTTAGATTTGGTCTTTGCAAGAGACATGCATGTGAGAATTTATATAAAATGAGGTTTATTGAATCAATAAAAAAAAGGGTTAATTATTTAGTACGGTCAATAATATTGGTCTTACATGGTATCGGTTAATAATTTATTTATTTCACGTGAGGATTTATGTAAGACAGTTTCATATAAGTTTTTTGCGATGTTTTGATTGTACTTTTCTAATTCTACTATTTATTTAGATCGGTGCATCCATATTATCCAATTTGATTCTTAAGTATTGGAGGATTAAAATAGGTAGGGGTTATTCTAATTAGGGGTGAGCATGGTCCGGAGCAATTCGGGGATAAGAGAATCTCTGGAATTGCTCCAAAGTTTGGAGATTTTCGGAGAATTTGAAAAAAAAATCTCAGGAATTGCTCCGTCACTTGGTTCGGTTCCTTCGGGGATTCAGGGAAAATGGAGCGGATCAATTCGGGTTTCGAAGATTTAGATTTTTATAATTTAAAATAAATTTTCATTGAAACAAAATGCAAAAAATAAATAAACAAATATATCGTACAATATTATTTAATTTATCTTAAAACAAGTCATAATCAAATAAATTAGATTTGATAAATTACTGGAGTAGGTCTCTTCTCGAAAACAAATATTACATTCAAAATTTTCTTTAAATTTTATTCTTCGAAATATTCTTGTTCTACACCTCATAAGTAGTAATCAGAAAATTCATCTTTCAAAATATCTTATGCATTACTTTATATAAGTTATAAACCAATTATTTGATTAATACCTATTGTAGTTAATAGATTTTAAGTGCTTCCAAAATTATTCATTAAAATTATTTTATTTTATTATTTAATTGTTATTTTATTCTATGAAGTCTTAAAATTATAATAGGATTAAAAAATAAAATAAATAATTTAATAATAATAATAATAATAATAATAATAATAATAATAATAATAATAATAATAATAATAATTAAAAAAAAAATGAATTCAAAGATACATACAAATTTGTATATAGTTACTTCTTTGAAATCGATTCTATTCGGTTCTAAATCGGTTCTTCGGTTCGGTACAATTCGGGTTTGACACAAAAATTAATCGGAGCGGTTCAGTTCGGATAAAGTCAAATAATCAACGGTTCTTTATTGGTTCGGGTTGTTTCGGTTCGGGTTTCTCCACAGTTCGGTTTTCTCCAAAATCCATGTTCACCCCTAATTCTAATATTGGGATAAAAATTAAACTATAACTTTAAATATCAGGAAACCCTTTTTTTTTAGTCCTTTAAACTTAATGGACAAAAATATATTTTTCTCAATTTAGGTAAATAAAATAAATCAATTCAAATTCTTAATTTTCTGACATATTGTCTGGTAAAAAACAGTCGTCGTAAAATTCAAAGATGCAATCAACTTCCAAACATAAACAAAAGTATATTAATTTTATAATTCTTCTTCGATTAGAACTCAGATGAAACACAAATCATTCAAAGTTTTAAACGATTTTTGTTCGATTTGAGATTCTTGTTTGTCACTATTTATGGGCCTTAAACTAAGGAGGCCCAAGTTACCTTACAAGGCCCAAAAGTAAATAAACTGCGGAGAAGGCCCAAGTGAGAAGATCCAAAATCTAATGCAAGGATTCAAATTCAAACCTTGGCCATAAGAAGAGAATAAAGAGGTAACCACCAAGTGCATTGTATAATTATATGTTAACATATAAATAAATAATATATTTACTTAAAAAAAATTTTTGGATATGTCGGATACTAAACTTGTAAAAAGACCTAATTAATTTGAGGAACCAGATCCAATATTTTTCCTTACTTTTCAAAAGATTTAATTTGTGAAACCTTTTGAAGTGAGTGAGTATAGTAAGCTTTTTAACATTCATGAGGAAAAGATTCAAAAAAGAAGTATGTATCATTGTGTTCTCTATAAAAAAATCCAATCTATACTTTTTCTCTATCAAAATCATATTTACATCTTCTTCACTTATCTTCCAAATGTTCAATTGCATATTGGCCATTAGATCTACCTTTCCATTGATCACACGGTTACAGAACAAGTGTTGAAATGGTCCCATGCCTCCTGCATGAAAATTACCAAGTTATTTACATATATATATCTCATAAAATTTCATTGAAAAATCACCATTTACTTAGAAACATTTTGAGTACTACTCACTTGAAGAATGTCAAAAACCTTTTCAGCAATGTATTTGTGATGAAAACTAGCACCTTTCTGCTGCAACTTATCGGGATGTAAACGAAGTAAAGCTTTTTGATATGCTCTCTTTACGGAATTTGCTTCTATCAGATCCATGAGAGGCACCGGTTTCCATCCACTTTCCGCCCAAAGAACCTACCAATAAGTAGACACTTATGAATTTTGTTCCAAAAATATTACTAAAATTTACAAGAAAGCTTACATATTGCAGAGTTGATAGCAATGATCGAATGTTGCCTTTCTTTCCAACCGACCATTGCCGGATTTTGGCATCTATAGCCTGCATTTAGGTTAGAGACTATTACTATTCCTCCTAAACAAAAATATGATGCTAAAATTTAACTATACTCAAGGTGGTATACTCTTAGGTTGTGTTTGGATCAAAGAGACAGGGAGTTGAAATTCATAATGCAAATCTATTGCTGATGTTTTGATTAATATTAATTCGAAATTCATTACTTTCATTCTAAATTGAATGAAAATGAAATACAAATTTATTACAACCATTACAGATCTTGTATTACAAACACAACCTTGATGTTGTCCCAATTTTCAGTCACCAACCATTGAGATTGATGGAAAACATGTTTAATATCTTTTTCTATGATCAATAAAAACTAATTATATGTGATGAAAAATCATGCAAGAAACTGCTCCATATTTTACCATTGATGCCATCATAATACTAAATATCTTGTATATCTTGACAAGCATAATCAAATAAGGTTAGTTTCTCAATAAAGGATGAAAACAAATCTTACTTTGGTTTCCTCTGAGCTTTCACTCTCTGTCACATTTTCATTATCATCAGTTAATTCCTGAACCTGCCAAATCATGTAAGACTCCTCCATTAACCAACAAATCATCAACAACATGCTAATAACAAATCAAGAAACCATATATATACCAGGAAGTTGTCTTCCAATGGATCATCTGCAATCTCAGCTGGAATTCTTGAATCCGTGTGTATTGTCTCTAAAGAAAATACCAGATAATATGAATTTCCCATATTAATTTTCTAACTTGATTCATAAGTGTCGAAAGTAACTAACCTGATGAAAATGTTTTCTGTGGATTATTATTAGTGTATTGTTGTTCTTCATTCTTGTTAACATTTTCATCCACCTGAAAAAGATATACTTAGCAATGCATCAATGATCATATGAAATTATATTCATTCAACTATATGGATCGAAGCAAATACCTTGAATGAAACATCCGGTTTCTTAACAAAATCATGTAAGTTAACCTGCTCTTTAGCTGTCTTTGCATTTGAACTAACTTCGTTTGGATCAAAACCTACGTTTCTCCATCTAGAACTCCGACTTTTTTCAAAAGCAGGTTTAGGCATTGGATCAGGTTCTTGGTTGAAAATGTGAACAAAATCTTTAACCTTTCCCTTGGTTGCACTTTTAGTCACACCTTTGAAGCTAGACTTTTCGGGTTTTTCTTTGTTCAAATCAATTCCAATTCCTTCATTTCCCTTCACTTTTTTGCTGCCATGGACATCAGCATGAACTCCTTCTGCAGTCTTAGTCTTCTTATCCAATTCAGAGTTGAGAGATTCTGTTTCTTGTTTCTTGATTTTCTCACTTTCGTTTGAAACAGCATTATAACTTGGGCTACTCTGAGTCTCCATCTTTGGAAAGTCATATACTGCTTTTGGTAGTTCTTTTGTCTCTTCTTTGTTCCTCAAATCTTCTGACGAAATCTGTTTCTTCACGACTGATGATTTATCGTTTTTCTCCTTAGGTTTCAAGCTATTCGCAGCCACGAAAGGTGTTAGCATCGGAACACCTTTGCCTGCCCATTTGTAAATGGAGAAATGAAACGAATTGCCAATGCTATCAGCACTTTTGGTATCCTTCTTCAGATTATGAATAGTATCTTTCTTATCAGATATGAGAGCGGATGGTGAATCCTCAGTGATATAAGAAGCTTCATTAGAGAATAGACGAGGAAGTGTTTGAACTTCATTCGTTCTCTCATCTTGGCTCCGAATTGCTGGAATTGAAAATCTTGATAAAGGGCTTGAAGAGTGTGGGCTGTTTAATCCATTTGTACTGCCAAGATTGTGCGAACCAAACGTGGGAAACTCCGTTGTTTTGCTCAATTTTGCAGGCAAACTAGAATGTACAAAACCACTTCATCAAGTATGAGATAGAGAAACAAACCAAGATTGATATCAACATAATATCCACAGGCAAAAGTTATACTTAATGAGAAGATTAACGCAAATTTGATCAAACAACTCATAGCACAATAGAAAGATTGCTTTAAAGACCAACACGAATATGTTGAAGATTTCCATTGGATCAAGTATATTGAAATTTATACGAATAAACCGTGCAACCTACTAAACCAACACAAAGCCTAATATATAGTAACACGACGCTTAAATCAAAATTAAATATTCAAATGTGCATATCCAACTAATGTATTTGGATCCGGATGGGTATTTGAGAAACACATATCCAACTTATTACAACATGTTTCTCATTAAAAACTCATATCCAAACACACTCATTTGAAAACAAAAAAATCTCAAAATCCCATTAATACAAGTCCAAACAAGCCCCAAAACGAATAATCATAGTTGAAATAACACACTCAAATTCTTCACCTCCTCATTGTCCTCAATGACTACAATATTCTTGTCAAGTTGTTGTTATTAGCATTACCATTTCACAAGAAATCTTATTCTTAAACATTACAACATTGAATCATGATAAAGAAGTGAATAGTACCTAAGATGAGGAGGGGCAAAAGGGTCAGACTTAGAAGGCAAAGGCCATGCAGGGCTCATGATCCTGGAGCCAGGATTAGAGCGATCACTCCACCTTGGTGAAGTGGAAGATTCACCCACTTTAAATATGTCGTCGAAGAAATCATCACCACCATTATGTCGTCTCCTCGACCTGATTTCGTCTCCAAACACAGGCTTCTCCTTCAGACCACCCCATGGCTCCTCCTCTGCCTCAAAACTGTATGATCTTGACCTCACCTCCTGCAACGAAAACCTCTTCGGTGGGCCCCCGAATACGTCGTTGAAATCCATGTCCCCTGAGTTTCCATACCCCACATCAACATTCTCTCTTGGCATCAACTTCTTCATTGTCACTAATGAAGTATATCAATCCCAAAAAGAAAGAAATTCAAATATCCAAGATTTGGCGGGAAATCTTGAATCCCATTGGATAATCTTGATCAAGAAAAGGAGAGAACATGAAACAGGAAACAGAGGCTGCAGTGATGGATTTATTCTTCAAATCATTGGACATTTGAGTAACATATGGTTGTGCTGATTTTCTTGAAAACTTTTCTTGCATGAAAAAAGAAGAATAAAATGCAAGAATTAAAAGATGATGACAGCTAGAGTGGGGTTTGGTAATAGAGAACAAAATTGTATTGAGAAATTGAAGCCACAGAATGGGCTTTGAAGAGTCTTCGATTGAAATGAGGATAAGAGAGAGAGAGAGAGAGAGAGAGAGAGAGAGAGAGAGAGAGAGAGAGGAATGCCAGACGACAAGAATGTTGTTATGGTTGGCAAAACCCAAATTTTTTTTCCAACTTTTGTTTTGGGCCTATTTTTTATTTTTAATATTAATAAGTGGGTTTTGATTTTCTTGTAATTTCGATTGGCAGGTGTTAATTTGAATTTTGTGTGACGTATAAATAATTCGTGGGGATTTATGATGTTTTAATTGGATAGAGAATGGGGCCACATGAGATAAAACATGTGAAGGGTATTCACTTTGAAATCTGTCTTATGCTTCTTTTAATTTGCTGATTTGAGTTGTCACTTTCGTTCTTAAGATGTTTGCCTTCTTTAAAAATGAAAAGGAGAGTTTGGAGTCAGCACACCAACCCTCCCTGGGTATCCAAAGATGATTTCTTGAAAAATGATTTTAAATAAAAAGGTTGATACTATATGCTATTTTTAGAAATAAATTATATTATAAAACAACTTCAAAATTTAATTATATCGGGTTAGATCAACATGTGAGTCAACTTCTATCTAGTAAAACTTTTATCTGTATTATGTAATAATTTTGTATGTATTAGATGATTTTTTGGTATCATATAATATTTTTATGCAAGTATTATATCATAAACAAAAAATATTATTCAATACACATAAGTATTACATAATATTACATGATATGTATAAAAATACTACATGATCAAATTAAAAGTATTACATGATAAGAATAATAATATTCACTTGTCAAATCACAATATTACTTGAAATGATATATGCAATGAAATGACATTGTAATAACAAATTAAGGACTTTTACTGCTCCTTTCACGACTTCTCTACATTAATTCAATACACTATTTTTTTCTAACAATCTTTCTAGTTACTTCCGTTCTCTATTTCTATTTGAGAGGATCCTAAGGAAAATAATTTTGTTTCCACCGAGCTAAAACAATATACCAATGTCTAGTAAACCAAAGTCATCGTTGAATAGCTATTTTGCTCCAATTTCTTTCTAAAGAAAGAAAAAAAATGGAAGATTTAGTTATCCCTCGGTCTATTAGTGAACCATCTCTCTGAAAGATGTTCCACTAGAAATATTCTTGTTATTGCTTCGACTCATATTCCCCAAAAAGTGGATCCCGCTCTAATAGCTCCGAATAAATTAAATATGTGCATTAAGATACGAAGGCTTCTTATTCTCAGCGGTTCGAGTCCGCTTATCTCCAACTATTATTATTGTTGGTCATAAGTGGTACACAGGTTCAGATTGAGTGAATGAACCTATATCGATTTTTTTAAAACTTTTCGAACTTACAACACTATTGAGCAGTGTTGGTTACTGTAACTTAGAGTTCTTGCAGCAAAATAATAACTTTGATAAATAGGGTCCTTTTGAAAACTTTTGTAATATGAGCTTTGCAAGGTGTTTTATGCAGTATGACAAGATATAGATGCAGCAGAATATGAAAAATAGAATATGAAAACTGTAAATAAACACACAAGGGTCTTATAGTGGTTCGAATGTGGTATTATCTTTCTATGTCAACTCTACTCCTTAATGAGGAACTTTGTTAAGCTTGTTTGATTTACATGACATTTTCCTAACAAACTCTAACTTAATAAAAATACACCTACCAGAACTCAGCTTTCACACAGATTGGTGCAAGTTCCAAAGGCAAATCCACACAGGAACTCTACAAACCACAGAGTTATTGGCAAGACTCTTGATAAGGAACTATTTTCCTATCAACTGTGAACACCTAAAACAACCAAGAACACAGCACAAGGTTAAAAGTATATAAAGAGTCTTCAGCTGGTGCAGAAAGCGGCCTTAAGTTTTCTGAATCTTGATTGAGCTGTTTCTTGAGGTTGAATGACTGAAACTTGATAGTTGTTAAAATTCTTGAAAGCTTTTTGAGATTCTTGCTTAAGACTTAGGCAGTTGTAGTTTCAGTAGTTGTTCCGGTCTTCTCTTCCTCTATTTATAGTTGTAGAATTATGTTCATTGAATGAGGCACAATCCTTTGAATTTTAAACATCTTCCTTGGTGTAGAGCTCGCATTAAATGCCTTTTTGATCATGCATTTATGATTTCTTGTCTTACATTTTAGGTCATTAATGCAACTTGTACTAGGTTGCAATTTTTGTGCAGTTTGTCAGGCCACATGTATGTTGTTGATAAGCTCTCTATACTGCAGTCTTCAGTTTGCCTCTATTGATTAGTATTTGATTCGTTGAAGTGATCAAATCTCGAACTGATGTTGATCTTCGTATTGTATTGATATTAGGTCTCCATAGTTTTATCTATTGTGTCTCTTAATTCTTGAAGAATGTGGCATGCAGTCCTACAAACTAGGTCTTCTTGCTGTAATCCAACTTACAGTGCTTCTGATGTAACTTTACTATTTATAGCATGTTGCGCTATATCCTCGTTTATCTTGCAGCAATTGTTTCTTCACTATTTGCCACAGTTCTTCACTTGTTTTTTTCTCCATTCTTCAACTTATACTAAGTACTCAAATTCTAGTCTAATTTCACTTAAACATTGTGAAAAATGAAATACTCTAATTTTTTATTACAAACTTGTTTTGTCTCATTAAAATCTAAACATAATTTTCCCAACTATTACTATTGTTATGATGTTTTCTTAACATAATTTAGTTCTCGTGATGATATTTTATTCCTCAGGATGTAATAAATGATTATAATCTCAACCTCGAACATAAGATTATTCTAGTTGATCCTAGTGGAAGGGAGTTTTGTAATCTAAAATGTGGAGAAGTATCAAAGGAGTTCTGGTCCCATGCAAGAAAAACACAATAATGCAGATTAAGACATTGTTTGAGTCCAAGCACAGTTCATCAAGATATAGAAGTAAAACTTGGGCAAAATCCATATTTTCACCATGCTATGTATGATACCAAAAAGGAGATCATTTTTTTACTATCAATAGTAATGAAAAAATGGAGCCAGTATCAATTTGCCTAATGAGGATGTGGGATGTAGATCACCAGCATCTAAAACCCTATACTCTTTTACTTTAATCTATACAGTGTGACCATTGGAATTAAGCAATTTCTCTTCCTCATTAGGTATGTCAATCATGGATAACTGAATATTTGATTTTGAGTTCATTTTATTCCACTCGTTCTCCACACGAAAGAAGACCCACTGGAAACGACGCAGCATCTCCAGTGCAGTTATTGCAAACACTGTGAGGTAGTTATGGCGAAGATGGGCCGAAAGCTTGTACGTCCATGTGCAACGGAGGACAAGATTGCTTGCAATTACCCAAAAGTACACCTGTTCAAAACAATCAATAGTAGGACAAGGAAATAGAATCAGGTTTAACAATAGCCTAAAGCAAGAAGAATTCTCTTACCCATCTCCTTCCATACAACAAGTGAGATACAATATGTGGTTTGCTGAACTTGAAAATCCGCGTGAAGCAGCTGGTTAAGGGGGAAAAGTAGAGTAAGTTTCAACTGATTTCCATCCACAAATGAAAAGGCACAACAAGAATAGTCATCTTCTCAAGATTGTAGGGAATATTCTCTCAGAAAAAAATTACAGTTTATCGATTATTTTTGTTGGAAAAACAAAAATTGATTAAAACAGTTGCTTGTATACATACCTCAAGTCCCAATCCCGCGTGATATCCCAGTAGAATGAGTACAAGGAGTTAAATACACTCGATAATAGCCACAGAGGTCGATAAATATTTGTCCATTTGTCAGGAAAAACATGATACTTGAGGGCGGAAAGAAAAATAACTGGTACAGCTGTTGAATACTTTAAGGCTGAAATGATTGGAAGATCAAGTTATTACTGATGCAACAAAAACCATATGAACTTATGACTTCACAGCAGAAACCAACCCCAAAATTGATTGTGTCAGCAAACCCAGAACTTATGGGCTTAAATAAAAAGGTAGAGCACGATAGGGGTGTGATCTCAATAATGAAAAGAAAAAATAGGACAAGTTGAGTGGAAATGTGACAGCAAAACATCATCAAGAAATGGAAAAGAAAAAAAAAGTTACAGTATAAGGCATCTGGAATAATTCTCTTCCCTTTTGGGAGGAAAATTTTCGATCACATTCCCAACAACTCGGAAAATAAAAACATGATTGACCGATAGGTGGGTTTGAGTGGTACTACTAAATTTCCTCAATTCAAGTTCCAGTACAATATTGCTTGTGCAGATAAGGATGTCTAAGAGATGCATCAAGGTTTTATCAGCTTAAACCAAAGTATGACTAATGCTAATTATCGTAATTTCTCAAACATGATATAATGGTTTATGGTTTACATTTCCACTGATGAATTGATTTTGTTTTCCCTCAAAATTTTGAAATTTTAGTTAAACGTGTAGAATAGATAAAATCCTAAGAAAATATGAAAATTAACCAAAACCAAGGAAAACACTTGTATTTTGTTCTTCCTGTCTGGAAATACGCCCCAGATGATTAGATAGGAAATCCAAAGAAAAAGAGACACCAAAAAAAAAGAAACGACACTATAGTATAAATGAAGAGTATCACAATAAGCATTACACTATCTCCAAGATGATTTTTTGTTTTGTTTTTAAAAAACAAATTAATTTTGATGTGGCTGTTATTTAACACACTACAATAACCATTTGTGGAAAAGAAACGGGTACAAACTACCTAGCTCTTAAAGTGTCTGCCCTGGGCATCAGTGAAACCCTGCCTGTTTGACAAACCTAGATTCAGCTGAAAGTATAACCATCATTCCACTAAAAAAAACTAATCCTACAATCTTTTATAACCATCATTCCACTCACAAAAACTAATCCTACAATCTTTTATAACCATCATTCCACTCACAAAAACTAATCCTACAATCTTTTATAACCATCATTCAACTAAATCGCAGTGCATTATGCATCAGGAGACAGGTAACTCATCGAGTGGACCAATGCAATCACAATACCATTTTCCTGATTCTCTAGAAAAGTTTCACATGATTCCATTAATTTCATCACAATTCACACCGAACACCTTAACTGGGGCAGAAAGGGGGGAAACACACCCACGAAAGCAAGCAAACCCAAGACATGCCTTTGATATGCACACAATGTGTAAAAGTATAGAAATGTTAATACAACATAAATGCCAGAATAACAATTACCATTTAAAAGAGACGTCTTTTCTCTGGTGTCCTTGTATTGCCGAAGGCATTGAAAGAAACGAAAAATGTAAGGCAAAACAAGAACTATTGGTATTGCAACAGAGTGACTCCCACAAACAGAGTCTGCCTCAAACCATGCGATTGTAGCAACCTGCACATACATAGACTCTCATAGAGCAGAAAGGGCAAGCTTTGGAGGAAAACTAATGCATTTGCATTAGACAATGTAGAAATAATGTAACTAGAAAATTCTCATAGAGTTTCACCAGAAATCCAGCTCCATAGATATTGAAGTGCAAATTCTAGAGCCCCAGTGCTCATAAAATTTAACATGGCTAGAGAAGATGAATCATAAATTTAAGCATCAAGCGAAAAACTTTGGCACAATATAAAATCAGACTCTTCTAAGCTACAGCCAAGTAAAATTTGAGGATATCATGTTTAACGCAGAGAAAGGAAATTTGGAAGATGATGAAAATTTTAACCTGGCGATGGACCATTCTGCAAACTGAACGCTCCAAATCGGAGAAAACCTGCATGGGTAGACAAAAGAAAAAAAAAACAATAACATCAGTGATGGACCATAAACCAGTTTTTTTGGTGCAAGACTATGAATTATAAGATAACATTTCTTTCTAAGCTTATATTATATCCCTCTGGTCATTATCCAAATACTATATTTTTACAGTGAAACAGTGAAAAAGAATTCAAAGAAAGGATGTTAACTTTGAAATACTCATTGTTATGTGAATCATTCATCTTGATTATCATATGCTCTTCCTGAAAACAGACTCTTACGGCATGACAAATGGTATACTTCCTGGATTATCATGAAAGGGCTTTTCTTGGATCAGGAGCACAGACAATTGTACAACTTGCTTACTAAAACAGTTTGCTTGGGCGTTAAAATCCCTCAAATTGCGAGGGATTCGTCATCTCTTTCTTATGTCATAAAGGGGAGAGGAGGGAGTTGTGAAGGTTGGCAAGAGCAAAATCAGTAGCATATGTTTGTATACTTTCAGGAATATTTAGTTTGATATGTATTCTGATTTCATCTACCAACTCCTAAGGGAAGGATCAAGCAGAGGTAGAATCTACAAGTTCCAGAAGCTCATCAAGCATAACATGTTTTCCAGTCATTGTATGAATCTCCTACAACAATCACTTCTATCATTTAGTTTATATTTTAAACGAAAGGTGGTTTAACTCAATGTATTATATGTGCCCTTTCTAAGAAAGTTCCTTCTGCTTGAAATTCGGGACTCTTAGAGTATCCTCTGTTTACTGATTTAAATTGTCAAATGTCAGAAACTGAGAAACCTTAAACAAAGTTTAAATGAGGTCAGTTTCTTTCACATGGTTGGGTGAAAAGCTTCCATATAGTATTAGTGTTAGACTTCCTCAAGGGTGGTGGACACTCGGTACGAGTCTCATGGAAACTGTCTTCGAATTGTCATCTTAGATATTCATGTTCCAGTTGATGATACTAGATGGCGAAGACAGGGCTAGCAAATGGATATGGGATGGGAATTATCTTCTCCCTGCGGCACAAATTTTTGATGCAGCAAGATTAATTGCCTTAAATGGCCCTAAGTAATAGGACACAACAAACTCCAAAATCCCATGTGCACCATCTTGTATTAAGATTCTTGGATAGTCGTTATAGTCAATACGTGATACAATTTTCATTTTAGTGTTTTTGCTACCAGGAGTGCTGCAGTCAAACAACCACCTGGACTATCCATTACTGGTTCAATTGGACGAATTGAGTCCTCAACAAGATTGGGTTTTTATCTCCTAGTCGGTGAGAGATGCTAAAACTGGGAAACTATCATCATTGTGACTACATCTAAAATCTATCAATATTTAAAAACATAAAAAGAACTGGTAATTAACTGCTTCAAGAGACTGAAAAACATGTGTGGGGTATTGTTAATGCAGATCCTGAATCAGATGTTCTCATGAGCGGGTAAGATAGATAAGAAAAGAGACACACTAGACTCAGGTTCTCATGCATGCCAAACACCAGTAGCATTAGTAGAACACTTTATGTACAAAACAGTGTTTATTTTGTGACGCTAAAACAGGATCTTGATGCTAAAACAGGATCTTGCATTTCAAAGCTATAAATACTCAAGGACTACTAAACATTTTGAGTATGGCAGAATTCTGAAAGATGTCAATAAACAAATATAAAGAATTTATTGTAGTTGCAGAACTTGAAAGACAATCTGATGGATACCTTTGACATAGAGGTAAATATATCAGCCAAAAAGAAGTCAGCAAATGTTATCGCCTGTGTTCAGAAAGTAAAATTGCATGAGAAAAATATAATCTCACAATACCAAGTATTGAAATTTGGGCATATCTCTGTTTGCAGTGAATCAAACATACAGAATTAGGTGCAAGTGAACTTTTTGTCAGTGTGAAAAACTTTACACTTGCTAATGAAGGGTGGATGGATTGGCATAATTACCAGGACTGGATTTGTTGTTTTTTTGACATAGGAAGAAGAGGGTTAAAAAAACAAAACATCAATCACAGAACATATCAACTCAAGGTGACAAATCTAACAGCAAACTTTTAAGCAGGGGATAGCAGTACAAAAGATAAAAAGGAAAGAGACCTGATCGGGGTGAATGGAAAAGGTGTTACATAATTTAGGAGGCAACAAAGAGGTGAAGCGTCAACTACTGTGCAAATTAAAATGTGCATCTGTTCTTACAGGTTATGCTTTAATGCATTTGCTCTTCCATTCTCAACATATGTAACAAATAATAACCTTAGTTTTTTTTTTTTGGGTAAGAAACAGAAAACAAGAATTTATTAATTAAAAGTGTAGGACAAGGAAAGGATCAACCCTTCTAAAAACAGACAAAATATGACTAAGAGCATAGCTCTAATTTCTAACATCAGAAATAAAATATCTTAAAAACTCTTTAACGATTAGAAACTCACCAAGCAACTCTGATCTTAAGTTTATAAAAGACACAGAATTGCTCCATGAGTTGATACAGAACGATTACTTGCCTGTAATGGAAACACTATACGCCAAATTGTCCTCAATAAAAAGAAACGAGATGACAGATAGAAGATATCAAAGGGGAATATGAGGGTCATTAAAACGGCAGCATATAAGAGCACCTGCAGTTGCCAACATAATGTTACAACAGCATCATAATATAAAATAAACAAATAAATAATAATCACATTGCTTAACAGAAAACATGGCTGTCCTTGGGCAGGTCAGATTGAAACATAATGCATGCTGATCAGCAATAAAGACAATAAACAAGCCAAGAAACAACTAACATGATGATAATGAGTACAATCAAACATATAAGATTAATGCATTAAACTTATCAGCGAACAAACCCACTCACTGCCACATGCCTCAGAAGGTAAAGAGCATATAGTTATTTTCCTTCAAATCTAGCATTACAGGCTTATGTTATCGAATGCAATTTATCCTAAAGATGACCAAGGATTACCAGGCAAACTAAGATGTAGTCGAGCCCAAAGTCGAATGTTGCCATGCAAGAGAAAATATTGTTGACGAAGGTAGCAAGTTGCAAATTATTGAGTATTGTATTTTCCAAAGTAAATGTTGCAAATTATCGAGTTTTGTATTTTCCAATGTGTGCATATCTTTGAAGTGGTAAGAGCCATAAACAATGGCTAAGCCCAAATTGAACTTGTGCTGCTTCATGACCTTCATAATATTTCATAGGTATTATAAAGTAGAACCATGGAAGAATTTCTAGCCAAGATATATAAATTTCTCCACATATGTCCTAGATCATGTTCATCAGACTAAATTAAAAGAAACAAGCATCGAATAAAATATTGCTGCATTTTAAACAGAAGTACAATAATGAGGACTGAATATTATTACATGTTTTCGTAATCCAAAAACAAGAGAGCTCATTAAAGTTTATCATGGACAATTATATCATTTGCAAGAATATCAACATAATAAAGCATCACAATAATCTCTACAAGAAGAAGCATCTATTACACTGGTTGAGATGCAGCCAGCGAAACTTCTCCATGAGAATAAAGATAAAGATATGCCGTCATGCTAGTTGGGACAATGATTGTCATCCATGTAGCGCACTGACACATTAAAAGGATTGTGAGTAAAATAAGTAAAATATAATCACTATCAGGAACAGAGAGAAAAGTTAAATGGACAAACTAATTTGTACTTGGAAATATGGAATTTTATCCTTAAGACGACACTTAAAGAAAATCAATAAACACTTGGACAGCATACTGCTACAGACATAGAATAGATAAACGTCTAAAATAAACAGAAGCAATAGACTCTGATGAGAAATTACATCCAACAGACAGTCCAATATAATCCACAGAAAAAAGACAAACTCCACAAGTTTCTAATATAGCAATGCAAGTGTATAATTTATCCTGGATGACTTCGAGCACTACAGTTGTCAGCAATTAAATAGGCACAAATTCAAATATCTACAAAATGATGCAAACGGATGGCAGTAAAAAACAGTAATAAACGCAACACAATTGATACTGCTAACAAGCTCAAATTTTATGCATACCTTCCATATTTCTCTATGAGTTAGATGGCTTTGGTCTAGGTCAAAGATTTTAGAATAACCGATATTGGCCTGTGTAAAAACCCATAAATTTATTCCCCAAAGCCAAACCATCATAGTCTGCAACATCAACCAAACACATTATAAAGAGGCTAAAATGAATATTACATACAAACTTAAACAATTACATATAAGTTAAAAACATTATATTAATAACTCAATATATACAAGTAAACTGACCACAAGAAGGAGAGGATTATAATACAAGAAAGCCTCATATAAAAATAAATCCCGCAGGTCTGCGCTCATTCTCATTACTGAATCCCATCCAATCTGCAAAATTTACATAAAAACACTAGATATTTCAACATTTCAAACCAAGAAAATAAGAGCATGAACTTCACAGATGTGTTATGAGCTTGGATATATGGATATGAAATGAATATTTATAGCAGATAAATATGTTTGTACCAACAGATATTTTTGACTAACCTTGCAACAAATGAATCCCCATATGAAAAACAGCAGTACCTGTATATCAAGTTAGATTAATGATAAAAAAGCTGATTAAAAAGAATATAAGATACACACAGATTGGTGACTTCAATGTCGAGTTTGATTGAGCTCCACCATAAGAACACCCGAATAAAACATATAAATTGAATATACTATTCTCTAAGGGGTGGGGGTGGAGTTGGAGGTGTGGGGCTAACTATTTTACAGATCTACACAAATTAATCTAACTTTGTCGTTTGACCAAGTTTTTTTTTTTTTTTTTTTATCAAGACAAATTATTCATCAATTATACAATATTTACAAGTCATGGATAAGTTGTCCAGTCAAATCAAACCTATAGAGGAAGTAGCCAATTTCATTATAGTGTTAAACTCATACCTCTAACCACATCAAAAAACAAACAAAATTCGTTAAATATCTGTCTTTGAATCCATAAAGACAACCTAAACTTAACTATATCCCAAACATCTCATACAAGTTCTTCAGAATCTTCTAAAGTTCTCTTGTTCCTCTCAGCCATATAAACCAATCTTTTTGTTTTTAAACCATGAACCAATCATTTTCAATAAGCTCTTTCTCTACGACCAAGGAACCACTCTAAATCAACAGCAAAAAGATCCATGCATGACCTTGGGTGCACCCAAACAAGTCTCAACTTGTAAGACTCTAGACTATATTAATTATGTAATTGCATCTTATATGTTTGATAATAATTTTTTGGCTGAACATTTCAGTAACTTATTTTTAAAATAAAACGTAACGGCTTGTAAGCTTCCAAAAGTTCTGAGGATATAGGAGCTCACAAAATCTATAAATATATTTAACCAAACTGCAAATAGCTCTGTGTTAATACCCAAACAATAATTATAAATAAATAAATATAAATATATATATACACACACGCACACAATTTTGATTTTCTGTTATTCAGATTCCAGTTTTTTTTTGGGGGGGGGGGGGGGGGGGTATATTCAAATCATGCCACAAGACATGATACCTCAACACTCCTATCTGATTGCCCATAAACCTTCAACGACAGAGCAGCCCTTTTATTCAGGAATTGATCTTGTGTTGTGGAACAAAAAACTTTTGGCCAAACCATTGTTTTTGTTTATTGTCTTCAAAATGCGGAAAAGAGAAAGACCAAATATAGAAAAAATAATAATAATAACTGAAACTTTATTGTATTCTTCATAATTAACTTTCCAGTTTCCAAATCATAACAGGAGAAGAAATAATTGCTAATCTGCCACTCTGGGATCAAATAACAGTAATACCTTGAATCTCCACAGCAAAAGAGGAGAGGGCATAATTGCCGCACTGCTTAGTGTTGGGGTACTTCCCTTCATTTCATTTGACTCTATAGAAAGTAAATGATCTTCTTCAGAACTATTTCCCAGCTCACTTGCACCTAAGAAATAATACTATATTACCACAAGCATCTGTTGTGGAAAAGGAATATAGATGGACATGCAGATAATAAGAGGGATTTAGAGATAATATTCTCTTACCAATATCAAACACAACAGGTCGGCTTCCAGACTTGCGTAAATGAGGACTATTGTTAGGGACAGACTCCAGACCTCCAAACATAGATGGAGGTGGTAAATGCTATGGGTTTTAATGTGTGTCCAAAAATATCAACTGCGGGAAACACAAACACAGTTCAAAGAGTTTTAGGAACTAATCAATCAACTTATAGCTCAGAAACATGTAGTACTGAATCAAGTAGGTTTTATTCATTTATTTTCAAATAGGAAAAATTGGTAGTAATTAGACATGGAATCCTATTGGGCTGTTTTCTTTTTTTGTTTTGTGTGTGTGTGTGTGTGTCAGCGTTAAGTAGGAATTTAGGTCAAACAACCTTGGTTAGAGATATGCACGAGTATCCAGTTATCAGTACTTGAGACAGGAATCAATCAATGTACTGCAATGCAGCACAAAAACAGCACATGCAAGTAAGATGATCCATCTGAGAATCTAAAAGCTCGTAAGGATCTAGAAAATCATACAAACAGGAGTAAACTATCACAAAGTAAGAGCGTTTCGGTAGAAAAAAGTTAATCCAAAGTTGAACTACCAAATTAGATATCTGAAGCACATGCATACCAAGATCAGAATTTTGAATATCATCTTTTAATTATTTCTCTAGTCTTACTGCTGCTTTGTACCCTTATCTTTTCCTTTTCCTTTTTTCTTTTTGGGTGTGAGTGTGATGTGGGCGGGTGGAGGCAGAGAAATGCAATATACATACACAATCTTGCTCAATTAGAACCATGTCCAGCCAACATGGGCCATGAACCCAAGCAACATAACAGATATGAGAAGTTTTAGGTGCAATAAGTGCCCAAATTGGTTCTAGGCTTCTAGCTTCTTCTAATGCGACCTAAGTGTGTAATTTTTTTTTCTTCTCTCTCCCCCACACCTTTTGTGTCCCCAAAACCAAGCATAACCATGAACTGTGCATGGTAATATACAAATGAGTTTTTGCCTCCTGATATTTTTTATGTAGAGTCAATATATATTAGCATCTTATCTGTGAGCTAGTGCTGCTTTTTGGATCCAATTCAGCTTGAAATTCTACCTGGTGTAATGGAAAGAAACCAAATATATATATATATATATATATATATATATATATATATATATATATATATATATATATATAAACAATTGCAGCAACAACAACAATAGGAGGATCTTGATTCTAAATTATTTCATCTATGCATCTTCTAATTGGAACAAATCAACAATCATAGTTTCCAGTTCCTTTTCAGCCGACATCAAACAGCACCCTTTAAAATGGCAATAGCAATAGCAAATAGCTGCCACCACTAACGTGAAATTCTAACAATCTTGCCAATTATGACGGGTGTATCAATATGTTAGCCATTATATCATACAACTGTCCTAGTTTCAAACCAAACCAGGCAATAAAATATGTTAGCCATTATATCATACAACTGCCCTAGTTTCAAACAAAACCAAGCCACTACAACTCCAGTTTCAGCACTAAAACACACTCCAGTTTCTCATGTTCACTCATAAACAAACCACAAATTCACTCCATAAAACATCATCAAAACCACTACTCACAAAACCAAAACGATCCCAGTTTTCACGACGGTTTTCCTAGATCCGAACCACCCATAACATAAGACAAACAAACCCACGAGGCACGAGCACAATCGAGAATGTACTTGAATAAACATAAAATCACATCACATCCAAACAATCACTCAGTCTATTACCTTGTCAGGAAGCAAACACTGCAAAACGAGTAGCGAGTTGAATCCGATAATGATTCAGCGCATTGATCCGGGGAAGAGTTCAAAATTCCGCCGGCAACAGAGAAGACTGTTTCAAGAAGACGAGATCCTGATCCGACGCCAAGAATTGAGCGGATTTGTGAGTGCGTGAGTGTTGAGTGAGATTGAAGGAAAGGGAAATTTGAGGGTGCGTTTGAAGGAAGTTCGCGTGGATCAGTAATTCCTTTAATTGTTATATTTTCTCCGATTGGAATTTCCTCCTCTCCATTGGCTTTCTAAATGGGGAAGATTGTAGTTCTAATCAACCAATAAAAATTTATTGAAAACTCAAATATAATATATGTATTCTAAAATTCGCTAGGCGACCGGCGCCTAGGGTCTAGGATGTCTAGGCGTCGTATCTAAATTAAATAGATTTTTTATTATTTTACCTATTTTTTTTAATTTTTTATCCTTACAAAATATTTTTTGAACTCTTATATTATATTATTTTGGTTTTATATAGGAGGACAAGTAATAACATCATATCTCATTTATAAAATTATTTTTATTTGTATTTTTCAATTTGTGAATTTTTTATTTATATCTAATTAATTAATAATAATTTGATAGAATACTATAATATATTAATAATATCATTTTGCTAAAAAGTAAAAAATGTAAAGGAAAGAAATTTTAAAAAAAAAGTATTTGGCGCCTAGGACCGCCTAGGGCCGAATTTTTCCGCCTAGGACCGCCTAGCGCCTAAAATGATCGAACAGGCAAAAATCGGTACGATTAGGTTTTCAAATGGGATTTTCATTAGGGATGTTTTTTTTTCCAATTGCATTATGTAATGACTACAACTCTTATGACATTGTTTCACGAATCTTTTGATAATTAGATTTTATGAAACATGTTTTTCATGTGAGAATTTTCGATTTCATATCTCAATCAATCATTTGGTAACATCTTTTATGCTATGTAAGCAATTCTTATTTTATATTTGTGATCAATGTAAAATTAGTGTATATAATATGTAGTTTTTTCAAATTGAGTAATTTGATTAATTGTTATCTTTATATAAATAAAAGAATGATCATATGTGCCACATGACAAACATACAGTTTTTTAATATTAATTTTTTTTACAAATTAAATATATAATAATAAATAGAATTTTTAAATTAATTAATGATATCGAACTTAACCTGTAGTAGATGAACAAACACAATTATTTATGTACACTAGGTGCACGGATCCTGAATCCGTCCAATTGGGTCTACTTGACTCGGGGATGCATTTCACGCATCCCACGCACCCACAAGCGCGCCCATGCACCCTAAATCTGCGCAGAAACTCTAGCCCAAATTCTAGTTCCGCAATTATGTTCGTCTAACATTTTAGTTTAGCGAACATAACCAAAAAAGTTATGTTCGCATAACCTTTATGTTTTGTTCACATAACATTTTGTATTATTTATACTGAAAAAAAAATATCACTTTAAAGGTTATGAAATTTGTACATAAAAGTTATACTGTATTAATATAACATAAAGGTTATACTCGTATAACATAAAGGTTATATAACTTTTATGTTATTTATACTGAATTTTTTTAAGTAGTTTTACTTAATGGTTATGATATATGTACATAAAGGTTATATTCAAGGGATACAAACCAAGATTACATAATAATAAATTCAAAATATCCAAAACTACACATTTTCCAAATTCTAATACCCCAAACTACACATTTTGCAAAATACCCACCCCCAAATCACTATTTATGTTTGACTTTTTCCCAAATCATTACCATATAATTCTTTCACTCAAAATATTTAATTACATCCGTATAAAACGTCTACTGATCAATATCAGGCTCAACATGCTTCCGTAAAATAAATTAATCCCCTAAAATTCATACCTTTCTTTGACTACAACAACACTGGGTGAGATGGTTTGCAAAGCCACCAGCTGGAAAATTACTGCCCCCAGACATTTTTACGAACAACTCCTCACTGTCCAACTTCAACCCTCGAGGAAGATGATCTGCAAGTTATCCAGCTCCTTCAGCAACTGTACAACACAACCTCGGTTCGTTTTCTATACCAGGTGTACAAAGTATTCCTTCTAGGGGACGAACTAATCGTACTAAGAACACATGTTGAAAGCAAAAACCTTTATTTTATTAAGAACTTGAACGGAATATTTAATACATATGTAATCTCTTTTTGGGAGGAGAATACTGGTTTAGCCTCTCATATATGAGGGCTTACACTCGAAACACATAAAACTATGAACACTCAAAACTATTACAAAAGATTTTATTATAAGAAAACTAAGAGGAATGATCGATGTCCTCAGCTTCCTTCAACTCCTGCTATATATAGGCAATGAATCCGGACTTGAAGTGCGGATTCCAAATCTTGTTTAACACCAGCAGACCTACTCCATTAGTGCTCCCATGTGAAGTAGTTGGGGAGTCTCTTTCGGCTTTAGTTGGTGCTCTTCCTTTTAATGCCCCGTGTGACTCAGCCCATGTTAGGTCTGTTGGGGAATTATTAACTTTTGACTCAGCCCACCATGTGAGGTTGGTTGGAGAGTCACTTTCTCGTGGCCTATCCCATTTTATTTTGTCGAAGGAATCTCTAAAAGTTTGGTTGTCGTGGTCCCCAGGGATAGCGTCTCTTCTGTGCTAGGCCCTTGTCTTTGTTAGACGCATGTGCCTGTCGGTCGGGTTTGGGTCGGAATCCTTTCCCAAACTCGGGTTCCTTCTGATCTGGACATACTAGACAAATCCGATCAATCCATCTTCCTACATGCGCCATGTTACAGAACTTTCGATAAGTTTCTTTGCTTGCCGGAATCTTGTTCTGCTAAAGAGTTCTTCTTTTAGTTTCAAAGAGCTCTTCTGCGAATCCTGTCGTTGATCCAGTCATTGAATTCAGTAGGAAGGATCCATTTGCTGAATTCTGAAAAAACTTGAAAGGGTATTTGACTTTGTCCATCTCTATGAGACAAACCCAAAGTCTCCATACTCATCTTGTAGAAGCTTCATCTTCTGAGAATGCTCCTACCAGTATCGAAATTTCTTCCGGCGAGGCTGCCTTTATGTTTTTCAAGGCATTACCGTCCGGTCTTCTAAGCTTGATAAAATGAAAGGCTTCGTGAGAGCCTTTCTTTGCTGGTTATGGAGCTGCACTGATTAAATAAAGCTCCAAAATATCTCCCCTAGACAAATGAGGATTATTTGTCCAGGTTTCGTGAACCGCTTCTCCTATCTATCTCGGTAATTTCGAGATTTTTGGGAATCCTAATGATGTGGTATAAATTGAAGCTAGAACTCCGAAGTTATACCATTCTTGGACCTTGTTTGGATGACTGTCTGGTTTCATCCAAACTCTGGGATATTTCCCTGAGATATCAACTATGGTTCTTTCCGGGTTGATATCTTTTCTCGTAATCAATTTCTCCCATTGACGCTGGTAAACCTACATAGGGGAAATTTTTAACTCGTCAGTTTGAACCTTTGTTTTGCCTGTCTGTGGCCTTAGGTTCAACTCTCCCTCTTTTACCCCAGAGGTGCTGGGTTGACTTGAAAACTCGGGCTGTGACGCCAGAGCTTCAATATTTGTTGCAGGTTTTACATCCTCAAAGAATGCATCACCTGTAACACTCGTAGGCATGGTATTTGAATCCATAGCCTTCAGGTTAGAGTCCCGATCTCTAATCTCTCATTTTTGCACCGTGATAGATGCAGCCTGGAGGATAGGCTTATGCAATGCTTGGAACAATTGTCCCTGAGTGAATTGGCATGCTCGTAGTAGACCAGAAACGGATTTCTAATCTTCTTGTTGAAGTCGTCCAGCAACTTTGGCATTGAGACATAATGTCCCAAATTCTCGTTCAAGACTCTCCAGGTTTTCCCTGAGATGTCTTACTCGTTTAAGGACCTCGTCAGCAACGTGTCCTTCCATCTCGTGTTAGGAAATCTGCAAGAATATTTTCATGAGATTTCACAATGACAATATCATAATCATAATATTGACATTCTGCCTGTCATCTAAGTTTCCTAGTATTTTCTGGTTTAGACTCAATTTTATTTTTCAGAAATGCTTTGACACTTGAATTATCAATTTTTAAGGTAAACTTCTTAGCCAGTAAAAAGATAGGCCATTTTTTGAAAGCCTTTCTGACTGCAAAGAATTTCTTCTCGTTGATATGTCATCGAATTGCTTCTCCATCTGTAAACAAACCGTTGCAATATCTACATGGCATTTCTTCGTTTGGTGCAGCTTTCATAAGAACTGCTGCCCATCAAAAATCATTGGCATCTGTGTAAAGAACCAGTTCATCCTCGTCCTGAGGTATAACAAGTTTTGGAAGTTTGCTACAGACTTCCTTAAGTTGCTTAATCTTTTTTCGATGTTCATCTTCCCATTTGAATATAGCATCTTTCTTGAGTAATGGGCTGAACACCTTCATGTGATGTGCCAGATTGTTAATGAACATTCCAGCAAAATTGACAACTCCAAGAAAACTTTGAAGTTGTTTCTTGTCTTTGAGATCATCTGGAAATCCATGTATCTTTTCCACAATGTGGCTTTATAGGATGATCCCAGATTCGTCGATTTCAATTTCGAGGAATTCAATCTGTCTCATAGCAATTATTGTCTTCTTTTCAGAAAGCACTAATCCTTCTTTGTGACAAACATCTGAAAATATTTCTAAATGTTTAAAATGTTCCTTCATGTCCTTCGATGCGATAAGAATATCATCGATGTAGACGAACATAAAGTTGAAATAATCCTTGAATAGATTATCCATCTTTCTCTGATATATCTGAGGTGCGTTTGCCAATCCCATCGGCATTACGTTCCAGACATAGTGTCCTTGTGGTGTAGAGAAAGCTGTGAACTTCTTACTTTCTTCCTCCATCTTAATCTGGTAAAATCCAGACTTACAATCGAACTTTGAGAATATCTTGGCACATTTGATGCAGTTAACCAAGTGTTCTCCACTCGGGATGTAGTATCCATCAAACTCCAGAATGTTATTAATTCCTTTATAATTAATAACAAGTCTAGGTTTACCTCTTTTGATTTCTCCATGATTCCTAACTAGAAATTCAGGGCTGCTATATGGAGAAACTCCCGGTGAGATCAACTTAAGGTCCAGATGTTCCTTAAGTATCTTCTGCATTCTGATTCATAAGGATTGGTTTGAGTCTAACGAACTCATGTTCCTTTCCAGGTTTAACCTTTAAAGATGCTTTGAGCTCGTTCCTATCCCATCATGCCAAAGGATCTTCGTTGTAATTTTTTTGGATCTTTTTCTTAAAATGCTCGAGTGATATTTGTTCTTCAATGGTAACATCACTCTGTGGATTCTCCAATATGGTTTTTCGCAATTCTGCAATAGCCTCTGGTGGAACTCGTTTTTCTCCCTGTATTCTGAATGAATACAAAGTATTATCCCATCTCTTGGTATCTTTCTGTTTTGAACCAAATTGCCGAAAGGATAATAGGGCATCACCAAATCTTCTTTTATCCGCCACCTTTGGATGTCGAAATTTGGCTTTATCACCACACTTGCTGCGAAAATTAATAGGCATTTTTTGTAGAATGCCTCCCGCAGTCTCTGGACAATAATTTTATGATCACATAATGTTTTGAAAATAAGTCTTCTTGTCTCATTTTCCTGTGTGAAATGCTTAAATGTTTGTAGGAAATTGTTTCCTAACAAAACATCTGCTCATGTATCATGGAAATAAATTGGTGGCGTCTTTACTTTGTACCATGGGGTACCACCAGCGCCTCCGATCATGATTTCTGCTTGCTTGATTCCTCTATTAAGGATAAGAATCCTTTTTGAGAAATCTCTTACTGCAATGGCCGGTAGATCTTCTCCAAAATGTTTAGGAAATACTCCTTGCTTTGCAGTACAAATCTCTGCTCCTGAGTCAACATAGGATGCGAAATACTTAGTCATGTACTCACCATATATCATTCCAATAGAAATGTATATAGAGAATGGACTAGTGGTCATCTGATTCTGTATCTTTTATCAGCCACTGTAAACTCCATTCCGTCTTGTAGTCTTTCCCAAGGTTTATGATCCTCAAGAAAGTCAATACCCAGTACTAATTGTTTTAGGATTCTTCCTGCAACTCCCGTGATAGTCAGTTCAATTTCACCCATTTTTAGGCTTCTTTGAAATTTTCCAACTATCGGTTGCTGAAGATAATATAAAACATCACAAGGAAAAATATTATCCTTTTGGGTGATGTCGAATATTATTTCAACCTCTCTCCAGCCTTCTGGACATTTCAGCTCTCCTTGTGTTTTGAATACACCTGGGATTCGCTGGACTGTACTAGGCCTTCTTTCTTCCCAACGACTGCTACTCATCAGTCTGTCTTGTTGTAAAGACATTCTTCTTGTCTTCATTCTAAGACTTTGACTCTTGTTGAAGACAGGTTGGTCTTGTATTCTCATATTGATCTTCTTTATAGTTGGAGACTCGATTAGTTCTGGAAAAACTACCTTGGTGAAATCCTTAAAGATTCTTAGGACTTCGATAAATTCCTTTCTCAAGAATACATCTGAATGATGTGTATTCGAGAGAGCATAGAAAATCTTATAGGTGATCGAGTACGGTCTATTCCCTTCTTTCATCAAATCTTCTCTTTTGAAATCTTGATGAAGGGTTAAGACTCTATTGAAGTCTCGATCTCCCAAATTGTATGCAATTCTAGGATAGACATTGAATGTCAGTTTCCCTGTACACAAGTTTCCTGTAACCGCTCCAAGGCATGAATCTTTGAGATTGGAGATTCATTTGTCAAAAATCACAAGATTTAGTGGCGAATCAATTCTTTCCTTAAAATTTGCTTTAATTACAACTCATATGACTCTGATATGAATCCATGAGAGTGTATTTGCAACTTCCCTTTTGACCTTGCTTCTTATCTCCTGTACTTCTTTGTAAGGGATCAACTGCATCTCGATTAAGTTACTAGTGAATTCCATTGGGATGGAAAATTCTCCAGTAGTAACTCTATGAATAATTTGGTGTTTTCTATTACGAAACTCAAACCTATCCAATGTCTTTTCCATAGCTCCGATGGTAAAACCATCATACATTTGAAGCTTTGAATCCTCTTTCATAATCCTCATTAGAGTTTTATGAGAGACTGTTGTGTGAGAGAGGAATCCTGACATATCATCTCTCGTTGTTTGAAGAATTTCTTCTTCACTCCGATTCTGATGTGGATTCGCTTTCATCATCCGAATAGATCTCTTCTTCATAGATGCTTTCATCTGAGGGTAGATCCTCAAATTGATACACCTGTATAAGATCTTGGTAATAGACAGCTTCTTCGAACTCTGGTGTTGTTTCGAACTGTCGTATACCTCTCTTCTGGTTATCCGGGCAATCTGTTGACATATGCCCTCTTGCTCCGTAAGTCCAGCAATTACAGTCTTTGAAACTTTCATTAGCTCTGGTTTGAGCTCGCCTGAAAGTTCTCCTTCCTGGAGTTCTGCTGGAACTTCCTTGGTTAGAACCCGATGAATAGGTTCTACTCCTACTTGGTACTGGTCTTTGCCCTGATTTATAACTTCGGTCTTTTTGTTTCGACCACACTCTTTTAGGTCTCCATGAAGACCTACGATTTCCTCTTTGGTTGTTATCTCCACGACGGTATGGATGGCTTCTCAGCTTTCTCCTTTTATGCCTCCGTGGTTGATCTCCCACGACTGTTGGGATGTCATTATCTTCGCAACACAAGAGAACCATTTTATTGATTCCTCAGAGTCTTTTGTAGTTTTTGTAGAGTGCTGTCTGGTGGCACCATTCAGCTAACTTGGTCTTCAAGAAAGACATTCTTCTGGCCACAGTATCCAAATCGTCTGCACTCTTGTATTCCCTGATGAGCATCTCTCTCCAGAGGCTTGGTATCTTCGCAAAGAAAAGTTGCGAAGCTTCTTTATCATCTACCTTTGACTTCTATCGGTACTCGGTGAATAACTTGATGTATTCGTCAATATGACAAATATCACGTAACTCGAGGCAGTAGAGGGCTTGTTTATATATTTTTCTTTTTTCCTCTTCTATTCCCTCAAAATAACCTATGCCAATAAAATGGATTTTGAATAATTTTACCATATTATTGACAATCCCTTTTAATGACTCACCAGCTGTAACATCGTTTCTCATTCCTGGTGCCGTCATTTCCCACGTGATCTTTGCAGATCCTTCAAGACTCATCTCTAGGAGTAAGATGAATCCTTCTTTTGTAAGGTCAATGGTTCCTACTGCAACCCTTATTCCTGATGCTCATTCATCGATTAGGACTTCTCGATTTTTAAAATCTGGAATGTCCAGATTTAGTATCAACCCATACGGATGTATTGGTTCAAGCTGTGACTTTTCATAAGGTGTATTCATGAGATTTGGCCTTTTGGAACGTTGTCGAGTTCCTGAAACAATAGGATCTCCTCTTGTTGTTGAATCTCCAACGTGCGACATTGGTTCATCCATATGATGTGAACCCGAGCTTTCTGCAACATTGGGATCTACAGGTGGAGGTGGTCTTTGGTCACGTGTAACCAAAGCTAAACCATCTCTTGTGTTCATCTTTAGATCCACGATACCTAATCCTGTGAAGGACTCGGCAAGTTCGTGTAGATCTTCAAGATTAATCTTTTCCATATCCATCACTTATTAATTTGTGATGGATTTTCCTTTGATGATAGCGATGAGCTTTTCATCTCTGGTCATTGGACGTATGACTTCAGTAGGTTTCCCTTTTTGGTGTAAATAGGGTACTGTCCCGAAATCAATATGTTTTCTTCCTCTAGCAAGACTTGGTCTGTCCTCTAGGGTTTTTACTCGTGTTTGAATATCATGAAGGATTTCAATAGTCTCATTCTGATATTTTATCATCGTCTCCATCTGGTTCTGGATCTGATGGACTTGGGTCAGTAGATGATTATGACGATTGCCATAATTCTGCACCATCTTCTGGATTTCCCTAAGATCTTGAGAGAGCTCAGATGTGTCCGGAAGTATCTCACTCCATCCAAGTTCTCCTTCTGTCATCAATGATTTAGATAAACTATTTCCTGGAGGTTTATCAGTTCGGCATATAATATCAGGTTTACCGAATGGAAACCCCTGTGATATTCCACTTGTCTACTGCATTGCCTTAAGGTTTCCTTGTCGGCTCCTGCATTCTCTTGTTCAACATATTGATTCTGCCAATAATTGACATTATCTCTATGTTCTTGTTCATACGTTGCCAAAATTTGACGATATCTCATGTATGGTAAACATCTTGGACATTCGTCCAAATCCATATTTTTCGTGAGAAATTCTCCTCACCAATAGTTAATTACATAATAGTAATAAATATAAATGTAAAAGTTCTTAATAAACCTAGACTCTGATACCATTTCAGGGTCCGGATCAAACCAAATACTTAGAGTGATATTTTCAACATTTTCGAATTTAATTTTTCTGAAGGAACTTGTACGTGGCATTGTTACTCATTCCAAACCACTGTTTTTTAGATAGTATTGGCACGAGGAAAGTATTCCAGCCTATATACTTATTTCAGAGGGTGATCAAATCTTTAATATTTGAAAAATATGGACATGATTTAATAAAAAGTACTTGTAAATATTAAACAAATGAATAGTGGGTCAAAGTGTGTAGTTTTGGTGTTTTTAAATTTTCAATGTGTATTTTTGGAGTATTTGAATTTAAAAGTGTGTAGTTAGGGGTGTTTCCCTATATTCAATTAACATAAAGGTTATGATATATGACATGAAAAATTAAAAAAAAAATCTTGGTGCACACAAACACTACTCATAAACAAAAACAAGTTGGATTGATTTACAATCTAACCATTTTCTCTCCCAAGAATGTCATAACATGAAAACTATTACAAAAGGGAAAAAAATCTTTTTTACTAAGCTATCTGCAATAAAAAAAAATTTTAAAAGAGAGAAAATCTTCACTACTAAGCTACCTTAATAACAAATTTTTTTAAGAAAAAACAAATCTTCCTTTGTAAGTTATCTATGCATACATAGTATAAAATTGGAAAATACAAAGGGAACAACTTCTTAACCTCAAACACTAGTTTAAAATCATGAATGACAAGCAAAGGTTCTTGCGGATGTTCAGGACATGCAACATATCCTCCAAAGTCAACTCATTTTCAGAAGTTGCTAAAACGTTGGAATTTAAAATTCTAACATCTATAATTTATCGAAACTTAAAACTGGTAAAATACTAGATTGATATAAAAATGTGAAAGATAAGGTTTTTGTATTGGTGAGGCGACGACAGGTAGAACCACTTGACCTTATCGGCACGGGAGGCCGAGTTGATAAATGAGCGCTGGTAGTAAGTCAATAAAGTTTTGAAATTATGTCGATTGAGTAAGATCGGACATAGATAATGAGATGGCAGACGGTAGTCGACAATCGATGGTGGCCGATAGAGGAAGGCAGGGTTGAAGTTGGATGTGTAGATAGAAGAAGAGTGATATTGGCTAGATTGAAGTCAAGTACAGGCCATGGTGGCATAGAATTTGATAAAGGAGGATTTCGATTGTTCCATTTTAGTTGAAACAATGAAGGTGAGGAAGATGAAGTAGTTAGAGAAACGGGCGATAGAGGGAGGTAAGTAGTAAAGGGTGAGGCTGGTGGTGAATGATGGAGATTAAGAGTTTTTTTTTTGTATAAACTGTATATATATGGAATTGGAAGTTAATTGGGTCAACTTAAAATAAATGAACCTTAATTGTTGATAATTTTTTACAAAAACTAATTCTCATAATAAATGATTTTTTTATTTTTTTATTTCGAAAAAATACATATTAATATGTCTATTATATCAACTCTCCTACCATTCTTAAGTGTAAATTTATTGTTGAAGTTTAGATTAACCTAAAATTTTCTTTTCAATGAAATGATAAAAAAAGAAACAAAAATTTTCTCAAATAAATTTTAAATTAAAAAAACCAAATTTATAAATGTTTTTTTATATAATTTGAAGTATATCATGTGTTATTTAACAAATATAGTCAAAATTCCTACATTATTTATTATTTTTATTTTCAACATTAAATTTGATATCCTTAAATAATCATATTAATTAGTTTTAAATTTCTATTTATTATAGATTTAATTTGTAAAAAAAAGAAATTAAAATGAAAAAATGATAATAAAATTATAAAATTAATTTAAAAATTAAATTAAACTTACTAAATTTGTTGGGATATTTCAGTAGTTATCTTGATAAGACAGAACAGTATGTGTAATAAGATAATGAAGTTTGCTAAAAGAAAGTTTCCACTGATTACATGAGCATAAGCTTATCTCTCTATGAATAAGATCATGTAATGGTTTTCCAAATGTTAAGGAAAACCAACCTTAGAAGAATTAAGAAGACATTCTCTAAGGGTCAGCAAGTTGTAAGAAACATCAAGCTGAGAGGAAGTATCTGTATAGGAAGCATAAGAAGCAGATGGAATGCTGCAAGGAGTAAACAACAAGCTATAAGGAACAACATGCTGAAAAAGAAGAAGAAACTTCGAACAGAAAGTTGTCGACGAAGGAAATAGGAAGTTGTCAGCAGATTACAAAAGCTAGCAAACTGGAGAGAAGCAGCAAGTTGAAGACAGCAAGAAGCAGCATCAGGAAGATCATGCAGTAAGAAAAAGAGAAAAACTAGCTAACTTCAAGCAGTCGTTGCATGAACTTCAGCCTTGGACCCATACCGACTTGATAGGTCCGGAATGACAGAGAGGTCCAGGAGCAAATTGTAAGCGCATTAAATGCACACATCAAGATCAACTCAGAAACATTTAATGCAGCTACAGAAGAAGATCTTGAGAGATTGGAGTTCACATTCAAAATGGGGAAGTGTCTTCCTTCAACGGATACTCTCCTCCAACAGATATATTCTCAAGATTTATAAATAGAAGGTATGGCTGATTGAAGAAAACCGTTAAATAGAGTCGAGAGGAAAATCAGACATATTCCAAAGCCTCTCAAGTTTATCCATGTTCAGCCACTCAACCTTCTAGGAACAGTCTACAATAGCATTGAAGCCATCAAAGATCAAGACTGTTCCGCACCAGTTGAAGAACCCTTTTTTCTTTAACTATTGTGTTGTGTGCGCTAGATTGTTTATGGTGTAACTTAGTTGAGAGGATTAGATCCTTACTAAGTGTGTAGTCTAGAAATAGATTATTTGCCCTTTGTGGGATTGTACCATTTGTGGGTTGTGGCCTTCAACTAGAGTTTGGGATTCTAGTAGGCGTAGTTTGTTAGGAAGAAGTTTGTAAAACGAGACTTGTAATTCGAACTGACCTAATAAAGTTCCTCCTTGAGGAGTAGAGTGGATGTAGAAGGCTTACACCACCTTCAAACCACTATAAGCAAAATGTGTTTATATGCTTTGATTTACTTACTGCTTTGCATTTTATTATATCATATATCTTGCAGTATACATCATAAGTATTGTGCATTAAATTATTGGTAAAAAGTATACTTGTAAAAGAAAACTGATTTCCAAAAAGGAACTCTATCAAGTTTATTCCGCTGCACTACATTCTAATATCGGGTCAGTAACCTGATTGAGCTTAGAGTCAGGTTGCTGATTCGAGACAGGTTACTACCTTTAGGTCAGAACCTGTTATACAGAAAAGTTCGAAAAAGAGTTTGCAAAATCGATAGAGGTTCATTCACCCCCCTCTGAACCTCTGACCACTTGGGACTCACAGGACCAACAAAATTAAATTAATTTTTTAATTTAAAAAAATTAATTAAACTTACGATAATTTAAATATTATTTATATACGAAAAAAATTATATAATATTTATTTATCAACATTAAATTTGATATCATTAAATTGTTCATAAACATATTCACTTAATATTTGTTTAATACTAATTTATTATTCATTCATAATTTATTAGTCAAAACACTTATTTACTTATTATTATACACGAATTTTTACTTTGATTTTCATGTTTTTATAATACAACTCATTTATATTTAAATCTATTACATTATTAATTTATTTTCAATAATGTTTGTGGAAATGTATTGATCTTAATTTTTACATGAACATTTTTTATGAA
The DNA here is from genome assembly GCA_946896805.1 of Scutellaria galericulata. Taxonomy (NCBI): domain Eukaryota; kingdom Viridiplantae; phylum Streptophyta; class Magnoliopsida; order Lamiales; family Lamiaceae; genus Scutellaria; species Scutellaria galericulata. The sequence continues at coordinate 15,357,094 of OX335793.1, forward strand.
AAAATTATGTTTGTGAACCGTTCGTTAATGTCCATAAACATATTCAATTATTAAACAAATTAATGAATATAAGTACCCTCTTCAAATAAACAAACAAATATAAAAACCTCTCGTCCATTCGGACTCGACTCATTTGGTTCTAATCTTAATGATTATTATCTTTATATATATATAGTAGGTCTCATGTGTCCCGGACACACCGTGTCCCTAGCCCACCCCGTGGGCCCCACATTCGGACTCGTTCAGGTTTTTTTTCATATATACAAAAAAGGTATCACACCTATTTCAGATGAAGGTGCGCGCGGCGTGGGCATGCGACTTGTGAGGTGCGCGCCCGATGAGGGCGCATGGACGCACGCAGGTATCCATGGCGTGGATGCATGGTATCCACATGGATATCTTCAAGCTATCCACAGAATACGTATCACATGTATACCTTGATGGTATCCATGGAATACCTTTTGGTATCCACATGTATACCTTGAAAGTATCCATGACGTGGGTGCATGAGCGCGCGGTTTATGAGGTGCATGCAGCGTGGGCGCATGAGCACGCGGTTTGGTAACCAAGGTGCGCGCAGGTATCCACATGTATACCTTCAAGGTATCCATGATGTGGGTGCGCACGCGGCGTGGACGCATGGACACGCGGTGTGCGCGCACGACGTGGTGAGATGCATGTAGGTATCCATGGAATATCTTAAAGGTATCCACATGTATACCTTCAACCTAGGTATACACGTGGATACCTTGAAGATATTCCATGGATACCTTCAAATATACATGTGGATACCTTACCCATGGATACCTATCAAGTATCTCATGGATACCTATTAGGTGCGCGCGGCAAGTGCCCATGCGCGTGCATGAGCGTGCGTGGGGCGTGCGTTGGGCACGGGTCGGGTTGGGGACACGAATCTAAGATCCGTGTCCTGAGGACACATAAGTTTTTGCGATATATATATGTAGAGAAAAACTCAATTTTCGTCCTGTAACTTTGGCCTTGTTCAATTTTGATCTGATATCTTTTCACTTTCCAATTTTATATAGTCCTCTAACTCCTAATTTTATCCAATTTAAGTCTGATTTTAGGCACGTCAGCAAATCCAGTGGCCACGTAGGTAAATTTGCTTATGTGGCCACTCGATTTGCTGACGTGCCTAAAATCGGACCTAAATTGTACAAATTAAGGAGTTAGAGGACTAAAATTGGAAATTGAAAAGATACCGGACCAAAATTGAACGAGGCCAAAGTTATAGGACGAAAATTGATTTTTCCCATATATATAATAATAAAGAAAGACCATGTGTGCCCCATGTCAATCCTTATTTTTTTACAAATTAAATTTATAACAAACGAATAAATTTCTTGATTGTTAATATTTGCTTATTATTAATATTTGTTAAGACTAATAAACAAATATAAGCAATTACTAATCTAACTCGATGACAGTTGTTTGCCAAACGCTTTGTATGTGAGTAGGGAGATATGATACAACTATGTCTAGGGTTAGATAGAAAAATAAAGAGAGAATATATAAATGTTATGGGAATCTACTTAATTTATTGTACTTAAACCTCAAAATCCAAAATAATTGAAAGCCTAGTTAAGAAGTTATCGAACCTTGCCCTATTAGCCCTACCGCCCTAGGGGTGATTATGAATTGGGCCCGGCTATCCGCACCCCATATATTCTAAACACACCCCATTTTTTATTTAAAAAATTCAAGAAATAATAAAAAGATAATTTTACCCTTATGTGTTCAACCATTGTTCGAACACACTATAACGTGTTCGACTCCTGGTCGAACACACTCGAACACACCTCTTTGTGTTCGACAAACCAGGGTTGAACGGGTCCTCAGATTTGTTGTTATTTTTTCATTTTTTTACATGATTTCACACGATTATTATATATTTTGTAACTCATAAAATGATATTTTTAAGGGGATTCAAGGTTTAAGGAATGAAAAGGAAAAAAAATTAAAAAAAAAAGAGAGGCAGGAGACGGGAAGGAGAGGAATTCAATTTCAATTTTTTTTTAATTAAGAAGGGTAAATTTGTCATTTTTCCTTTTTTTGAATTTTTTAAATAAAAATTGGGGTATGTTTAGAATATATGGGGTGTGGATAGCCGGCCCCTTATGAATTATGATGTAGTGTGCATGATGGCCTTTCCTACTAATTTAAAATCGAATTATCAATCCACTTACTTTAAAAAGTATAATGTAATTTTTATTTTTAAATTAAAACAAGGTTAATTACCATAAAAATCATGAATTTTTTCAAAAATTGATATTATAACTATTATTTTGACTATTAGAAAATATAATATCACTTTTATGATATGATTGATACGATGGAATGGAATTATGTAAGAATAGAATGAACTTAATAATGGAATAATGATGGGAAATAAATGATATAAAAATATTTATTCACATGATTGGTTTTATAATTCATAAAGAATAGGAAATGAATGAAATAATCATTATGATTATATTTTTTGATTGATAACTACAAAAAAAAAAAATGTATAAATATTAAATCCATTTTTAATATTTATATTCAATATATCACTCAAATTTAAATTATTTGGCATATTTAAATTTAAAAATAATTCTTTTTGCATAAAATTAATCTTTCTACTAATATTAAGGTATATTATATCTTTATATTTTAATTTTATTAATTTTATTATTAGTTTACTATTTTATTATTATTTACATATTCTTAAAGTAGTTAAATAATAATATATTTATCATATTTTTTATTAGTTATTTTATATGATTTTATATTATTAAAATTATAATATCTTATTTTATATTATCTAAAAAATATTTGAGTTACAATTTATTTATATTTTTTTATAACCTATTATATACTAATATTCATTTATCTTTTATATATATATATATATATTATATCAGAACTAAAATTATATGTATTATTAAAACTATATTCATATTATCTTTATATTTTTGAGATTTTTATATTTATTAATTATTTTTATACTATTTATGTATTTAATTTTTTTTCTATATTTTTATTTTTATTTTATATTAGTTTCCAATTATTAATTCATATTTTATATTTTTTATAAATAATTTAATATTATTTACACAATATATAATATTTTAACTTTAGAAAGTTAACTTGTGAAATAATAAAATAAATAATGATGATTGTCAAAATTATTTAAAAAAACGTTCATTTCCTTGTAGACAAGAATACATAATACCATGAGATAGGAATGAATAACTACTCCCGCATTCATGATAATAACAATTTCTCGGGAAATCATCATTCCCACTTATATAACATATCAATCAAAAGAATATGAATGAAAGTAAAAATGATGATTCTATTCTCACATCATTCCATCATACCAATCGTGTCGTTAATGTCTCGTGCATTTGTAACCAACAAACAATATTTTGGGCATACATTTCTTGCAAAAAGAAGAGATTTTGAGGTTTTTTTTGTTTTTTTTTGTTTGAGTGATGATCAAGTATTTAAAGGTATGTATGTTGAATTTAGTATATCGAAGAAGAAATTTTTGCAATGAAGATATTCCCGAATCCTGCCCGTGGGTTACGAGTGCACGAGGTATTGAAAGTCATGGTATATTTATTAATAGTCAAAAATTGTAATTTTTAGAATGTTCGTAATTTTTGCAACAATTAACCTGAATCAAGTGTGGCTTGATGTTGTTTAACAATTTTGAAGTTGATTTCTTTGAAGTTTGAATGTATAAGTTTTTATGTATGTTCATCATATATATTGAGTTTAAAATGATGCATAAAATTATCAGGGCCTTCCACATTTTGAGAACTCATGACAAAATATATACATAAAAAAACAACTAATCCTAAGGAAATATTAATAGATGAAATTTATTACAACCTTGATAGAAATATTCCATCACCGAAGATAATTTATGCATACAACACATACTCAAAGCTGACTAATTATTGAAACCAAATATCAGTTTTTACATAATAGAAGTCAGCTAAAATGAGAGAAGCAACATCTGCTTCCAAACACCCACGATCACGGTTAATAACAGCAATCGGGTTTATCCTGAAAAAGGCAAGTAATTAACATGATGAGACAAAAACAACTTACAGATTTATTTCGACTTTTAATATTTTGATGTAATTGATCAAGAGACTTGAACTTACAGTGTGGAACGATCCTCCAGCGTTGATTGTCTCCTTTCTTCCACTCCCAGAGATAAATTGTGGTTCCATCATGAACCCCACCGTGATTTTTATCGCCATTAAAGGCGTCTACATTCAGACGAATGTTATTAACCATCCTTATCGCGTAATAACCATCACCCAAAGCCAAATCCTTGTAAGTCCACAAAATGGATTCGTCGAGTTCATTTGGATTGTAAGGAATCAACTGTACCTGCCAGATTATAACCAACAAACGATAAGCTGCTAACATAGAGTTTCTTACTTAGGATTTATTTTCAATTAGCACTAGGGATTTCAGTTTCACTACCAAGGTTGAAAATATCGATATCAGATGGGTCTTGCTTGAGGAAGAAAATCTTGTAACTATAGTACTCAACCAAACTTTCAGTTATACATCATATTTAGAAGCTCTAGAGTTATAATTTACTATCTTTCTTCAGCAATGGACCCTTTACTCATGCTTATTCAATTCAAAGTACATATAAACTTGTGCAGCTTATCAAGCAATTCAAGCATAAAAGACATCAAAACTAGAAACTCGACCAAATCATGCTCTGCGTAATTTCTAAATCAATCTAATATAAATAAAAAAAACCTAACTTTTTTTTTTCATTTTGCAATCTGAACTTTTTTTATTCTCCAATTGCACTCAAAGCCCACCAGTTTTTCGTTGCAAAGCCATTTTCAAATCATATTATGGCCCAAATCGAATTGGATTTCCTAATTTCTTTAACCAAATTACATGAAATCTATACCAAAACATTCTCAGCTCAAACCAAACTGAAGACACAAATCAATTTTCTGATCTTTCATTCGATTCAAACTCAATTCGAGTAAAAATCCAATAAAATTTTCGATTTTGGCCGGAAAAATGGTTAGAAATTGAGTTGAGGTTGCTCAGTAAAACCCGTTGACTTTTGGATATGATCAAAGAAAAAAATTTACATAGATCGCAAAGTGAAAAAGAATTTCAGGTAGTTTTTCTATTTGAACTCCAATATTTACAAAATCATGATCTTCTTTACAAGAATATCATTCACTAATATCACAATCCAGAGAAATAATTAGCTTGAGATCAATAGCAGTTCCCTAAAATTAGAAAACGCTCACACAAGGAACAGAGAAATTACAGGGTGGGTAGCACCAATGGAGTGCTTCATTGCTTGTCCAGTGGCTTTGTTGATCAAAGCAAAGCTGGGCAACCCCTCTTCATCCTTCACTCTAGTGCTGTATTTCTCATCTTTGATCCAGTGCTGTAAATATTTCAAACCCCCAATTCAAAAATTGGCAAACACACAGATATATATATATATATATATATATATATATATATATATATAGAGAGAGAGAGAGAGAGAGAGAGAGAGAGAGAGGCAGTACCTGAAAAGGGTCGGATGGATTAGAGCGAGCAAGAATGACCTTACCATTCCGAATGGACAAAGAGTAGTTCACTTCGGCTTTGCTGTACACCCTAACTGAGGGTTTGTTGGCCAAACTGTCATGATGATCTTCGTGGTGGGTGTTGTGATGGATCACCGGCGGAAAATGGGGCATATGAGGGTGGTGGCTGTGGTGGTGGTGGTCTACGGCGGGGGGTGGTGGTGGAGGGTAGATATTGACAACCGGCGGAGGCGGCGCGTGGTATGGGTCTGGTCCACTATGGCCGGTGTGGTGGACTTGCGGTGGCGGATGGTGGTATGGGTCCGGTCCAGTATGGCCGGTGTGGTGGACTTGCGGCGGCGGAGGATACGGCCCCGGCGGCGGTGCCGGCGATGGATGGTGGTGGTGAGGGTTGTTCATGGATTCGTTGTTGAAGGATGTTTGTGGTGATATATGTTTGATCAAGAACAAGAAAAGGAAGAATGGATGGATATAAAGTAGCTTGTCTTAAGAGTTAAGTTAGTTTGGGTGGTTTGACTTAAGGTGGTTGGGTTTTTTGACTTTGGTAGTTGAGTTGTTTACCAAGTTTCCATCTGCTAGACAAATCAATTTTAGATTCACGATTTTTATGATTAACATGTCACCACGTGACACGTGTTAATGTGTCGATTACTATAATATATGTCGACGCATAAGTTGTTTTACTTTGAATTAGCCTGTTGTAAGAAAAAACATCATCCTTATTAAAATTGGGATTTACACAGTAATTTTTTATTTGAAGAGAATTTTTTTACAAGAGACCATCATCTCATGAGTCTCATTTTATAAATGGATTGAGGTAATTATTAAGTCAATGCGAATTAATATTTGATCAAAACGGTTAATATGAGTAATATAAATTGAATGATATATATATATATATATATATATATATATATATATATATCAATCATGTAACACTTTGTATCAAATAATATTTTTAAGAAATTATAAAATTAACGAAAAATATTACATAATATTTTTTTTTTATGTCATGTAATATTTCTATACATATCATGCATGTGATACTTTTAGTTACATGACATCATATTCATGATTAATTTGAGAAAATGTATTTTGACAAGTAATATTTTTATTCTCATCATATAATATGTTTTTCGTATCATGTAACATTTTCAAAAGTAGTACTACATTATATACATAAAAATATTGTTTATCATATTAGTTGATTGTGGGGCCGTGTTAACCGGGAATTGACCCGCATTGATTGGTATTGCATTTCATGTTTCATGATTCTTAATATATTTTATGAGTTAAACAATAATATTATCAAATATAGGTAATGTGTTGTGATTGTTTTACGATAAAAAAATATAACATGAATCGTAATAAAAGTCTCATATTCATATGATTCTTATTTAAAATGCCCAACCAACAGAAATTCTCATTTAAAAGACGTACATTCATAAATTCTTGTTTAAATGACCTCTTTTTAAAATGGTCTTCATTGGAGGTTTCCTCAATAATGTTTGGAAAAGTAGGTGGGTGTGTAATAAAATGATACAAAATAAAAAGGTTAGAAAATATGGGACATAAATTTGAGTCGCAAGAGTTAGATTCCTTCTCCATAAGATGAAATTGCACCGCTCTAGTGTTCACGGTCTCCAGCAATCGACCACAAGATACAACAAATAAAAAATAAAAACAAAAGAACACTTTGTGAAAATATTATTTGAAATAAAGTGGAATCTGTGCTTCTGCGCGTGAGCACTCCCAGTCTATTTAAATACATGGAAATCGACCAAACAAAAAAAAAATCTCTATACATAATCTAAGATAACAACATTTGCTATTCTATAGAAACTTTGACTTTATCTCTTCAGTACACTTGGACTAGATTTAGGCTTGATTCTTGACAACGTAAATATCTCATTAGACTATATTTTGGTTTGAACTTGTTGACCTCAAATCCTCTGTATCACCAGATTTCCTCTAACTGATTTGGATAAATTCACGGCAAGGATTTGCAACCTTATCACTCCAAAACATTCTTATCACTTCTTTCATCATTTGAGATTATCTCAAGCCGTGACACATTGCTAATAACAACAACTCACATCTTATGATTGTAGTACTCTAAAACACAAAAAACAGCGAACCAATTTGTATTTTGAACCCTCTTTAGATAAGGAAAAAAAGAAAGAGCAAAACAAATTTCATAGGAAATTTCATACATTTTCAATGTATGTTGGATGCTTATTCGATGAACATTCGATGTGTGAATTGTGGAAGAGGGAGGGTCTATTTATAGATTTTTAGGTGTCCATTAGTGAAGAGATGTACCATTTGAATTAACTCAATCAAAACAATTCAATCGTGTCTTTGTGGAAGAGGGAGGGTCTATTTATAGATTTTTAGGTGTCCATTAGTGAAGAGATGTACCATTTGAATTAACTCAATCAAAACAATTCAATCGTGTCTTTTCACAAAAAAATCGCGATTTATAATGTCTTTTCAATTTTTTTACGATATCGATATGCGGTATATCTGTAAATTAAAATTGCGATATTACTTGCAATATCAATATTTTCATCTTGATTACCTATAATAAAAAATTGGAAAAATTGTTAAGAATTTTTTTACATACATTTAAATGATGACAATGAATATAGTATAAGAAATTTTATTCGACTTATTAAAAAACACTGGGTGGACTCGCACAACTACAACAGCATATAGAATCGTTTTTGATCAGTACAAACCATGTCAAAAACAAAATTTCAAGCTAAAGCACATAAACTCCAACAGATGTTTCAAAGTAACATTACCTCAAAAAAAAAAAAAAAAATCCCAACAATTCAAGATAACAATTCATGCTCTAATAAGTTCTCATTCAACTCGTCCTGGGCGTCCCAACACTAAAATGGTCAAGAGCATCATCCTTACCATTGACATAGAACTCATAAACAGCCTTCATTCTTGGAAGCTTATCTGGATGATAATTCACATGAACTATAACTGGTTTTTGCTTTCTCAAAACAGGATCTTTTCTAACATACTTGAAGAGAATCTTGCTGTTCATAAACAGATAAATATCCATAGTCCTCTTCGCAGCATGAAGCCCAACATAACCTGGATGTGAGTTAAAGAACAGCTCCTCATTAAAAATTGCCTGATCCCAATCACCAGGCCTTTGTGCCAAGCTATCCGTAACTCGATCCAAAAGCTCAATCGAAGCCACAGTAGCTCTTATATAGAAGAAGCCCGAATTATACGCCCCGAATCTTGTCGTGTACACGTAGCGAGACCACTGCATTTCCGGATCATCAAACACGTCATTGTAGCCGTAAGCGGACCAGACATCGTGGCCATCGGACATGGACTCGATGTCTGAGTCTCTGTACAAGTGATCAAATGGATTCTGCAAGTATATTATATCTGTGTCTGAAAGAAGTACGTTGTAGCCCAGCTGGAGAAACTCTCTCAAGATTGTGAATTTCAGGCCCGAGACGGCGAGGGTCCCACCTGTTCTTCCGATGGAGTCGATGGCCTCGTCTGGGTCTCTTTGATACACTGGGACATTGTTCGATTTGCAGAAATCTAGGGTTTCGTTGTCCAGTGCCACGACTAGGTAGTTGGAGATGTTGACTTGCTTGATGCTGGTGAACCAGAGTTGGAGCATGGGTTTGACGTTTGAGTTGGCTAGGGCTACTATAAGCTCGTTGTTGATGGCGATGTGGGATAACATGTTTGCGAGTTTAGGGTTTAGGGTTTCATCAGGAAGCACTGTAGGGTTTGTTCTTGGAGCTTTGACTGTGCCAAAAGGGCCTGCCTTTGGGGCATACTGTTTTTGTTGCTTGGCTAGCTTTAACTCTTCACTCAGCTGCCTGACTTGGGTCTTCAACTGTTTGATTGTTTCCATGGATTCACATGATGATGAATTGATCTAATAGTAGCCAAATGTCAAGTATCAATCAAGAAAATGTGTGAATAGAGTTCATCGAAAGTTTGAGCATCAAGCTAGTTAGCAAAACATCATTTAAACCATCTTTTGACAAAGTAATAGTTGTATATATGTTGTATACCTCCAATAGCATCAAAGTCTAATCCTATTTTTTTGAGTTAGATGTGATGATTTGGGTTCATAACAAATCAACTTCACGGCCCGAGAAATGGTTGGTTGAGCTCATCTTGAATTTTGGATGAGCTCAATTCAGAACTTTGTTTGGATTGAGTGGAAAAAATCTTACCCTATAAAGTAACTTGGAAAGTAATTATAACCTTTTTCAAACAATTGTCACAAATTTCAATAAAGTAACATATACTAATAATCATATAAATAAAAAATTAAACATTTTAAAATAAATATTGTTTTAGGTGTTTTCAGATTAAGAAAATCGATATAAAGACAAATCTACACCTAATTAACTATGGTTGTTGTAGTCGTTTTCTTTCTCTTTTCTTCTAAAAGCATTCTTTAATTTTATATGAGTCAATGACAGTATTTTTGATAGATTATTGATAAATATATCTTGAAATCTTATAATGACATTTATTTTGGGATAAAAAAAATTTGGAACGGAGGGAATATACTTTTATCCTACGAAATATTAAAACAACCTAAAACAAATTTATAAAATCCTATATTTAAACTTACCAATTCCCTTGAACAAGAACAAACAAAATAAATTGAGCTCAAATTGAAAATGCCAACCCCATTAATGAAGTTCCTTGGCCCAACTATGAAAGAGCATCGGTCGGTTCGGTGATCGAACCGAATCGAAAATCAACTAATCGAATCGAAATTTTTAGAATTTTAAAAACCGAAATCGAACTTTCGAATAACAACCGAACCAAAATATTATTTCACTAAACATAATTTGTTTTATTTTTCACTAAACCGAAATAACAACTAAACTGAAATTTTAATCGAAATTTTAACATAATTTGTTTTACTTTTCACTAAATTAGAAAAAAAAAAAAATTAGGCATATCAATATAAATCAAACTATAAAATTTAAACATCTATATTCCAAAAATCAAGATCATATAAAAAAAAACTTAATAAAATCAATTCAATTCATTCGATCATCTACAAAATAAAAACATACATTAACAATAGAGTTATAATTTTTTTTAATTTATACAATCCAAACAAAATCTAACAACTAAACAACAATAATTCAAAAGTATAGAAATTAAAAAAATATTGAATTTGGATAAATCAAATTAATATATATATATATATATATATATATATGAAAATTAAAATAAATTTCAATTCGGTTTTCAGTATTTCAGTTTTTCAAATATGAAAATCAAACCCAAAATCAAACTCCGAAATTTCCAAAAATAAAAAATCGAAACAAAATCGTATTATGCCCTAATTTCGATTTGGTTCGATTTTTTATTTTCACTAATTAATGCTCACCTCTAGGCCCAATAGCCCTAATGCGGCCTATTCGTCACCTCTACCAAGAGTATGTAGTAGAGTATATCCACTCAATTTGGTGTGATTTTTACCCAATTTTCCAATTTGTTTTATGCATAGTTTTGATATTGAATGCAATCAATGTTGGTTTCTCATAGAGTTGGATTTAAAAATACTTTATACACAATTCACACAAACACATACAGACAATTTATATGAGATCGTCGTATGGTGTAAATTTATGAGACAAAATCCAACTCTACAATCCAAACTCATTTTCACATTATATCTATTTTATGGATCGGAGATGGATCCATCTCACGTTAGATTTATAAAACAGACTTAGAAAAGTGTGATTGAGATAATATATATGCATATAAAATAGTGTTGATATTATACCTTGTGAGAATTGGAAAGGGGGGCATGTTGATAAGCAAGCAAACCGGCGGAGAAGAATCCATAAGGCAAGAAAGCAAGAATGCATACAGCTGCACCTATTCCAACAACTGCTGCTATAACCGATTGCAACACTAATAATTTCACCATCTCTTCTCTCCAACATCTCATCATCATGAGAGAGAGAGAGAGAGAGAGAGAGAGAGAGAGAGAGAATTTGGAGAGAGAGAGAGAGAATTTGGAGAGAGATCAGTCAACTTGATAAAACTGGAGAATTTGGAATTTGGCAAGTAGAGTTTGCCAAAATTGGTCACTTATTTATATTCTTGTAATTGCAATTCATAGAACAATTCTTAAAATGTGAAGAAAGTCATACTGCATTAGTGATTATTTAAAGCAAATTACTATATTTGAATTATATAGCAAATTATTTTATTTGTACACACAATCTAAATTAATTTACTTCACAAATTATGTTCACTTACCATAATTAAAAAATGGTTTAATAGGAAAAAAAAACCGCCTTTTCAAATATTACAATTTAGTAATGACGTTTACAATTGAATAAAAAAAATTCGTCATCTATTCATGACCTTTAGAATTTAAATCAAAATTTTATTTTAAGTCTTCTTTTTTTTCTTTTTTTTTTTTCCAATTATGGAGCTTATGGTGTAGCATCTAATGTGGCTATTCAACTGAAATATAAACTAAAATCCTGGAAGATACAATTATAATTGAAAGTGCAATATAATGTTAACGTGTGTGTGTGTATATATATATATTCAATATAATATCATGGTTAAATTACAATTTTAGAAACTGTTGGTGATATTCTTTTCCATTATGCCTTAAAAGATACCATAATTCTAATGAAGATTTTTACAATACACGGAATTACTGAATTTAGTTTGGAAAATAATTTAAAGGATAACTTGAATGGAGAATATATGTTGATGGTATTTAAAAATCACAAAAACTCATATGAAATGGTTTCACGGATAGTTACTGTGAGACAAAACCCCATCACCTACATATAACATGTGAATTGTAGAGTTTGGGTTAGGTTGACTCATCTCACGCAATGTAATAAAAATTCGTGAGACGGTCTCATAAGAGATTCACTAATCTTAAAAAATAGTTAATTATATAAAACTCATGAATTTTAAGTTAATTTTCATTTATAAAAAGGTACTCCATATTTAAATATTTAAAATATGAATGTAATTTACATTAATAGTTTTTGACCTTTTAAAACATGACTCTGGTAAGATCGTCATACGAAATCTAATTATATGAGACAGGTCAATTTACAACTCACATTCTATATTAATTAACAACTAAATTTATAAAAATGAGTTTTGTTTGATAATAATTGGCCCACAATAACTATTTATAAGATTGACTCATTTAAATTTAAATTTGTGGGCTTTTTTAATGTGATGATGGTTGAATTTTAGTAGAACATTAAATTGCAGATTTATGTGAATAAGAATAAGAGTGAATTAGGAAAATGATGTGTAATTTACTTTTCCAACGACATTCTTGATTTGTACGATGATTAACCAAATATGGGTATATTATGGAGATATATAGAGGAAATATATAATATTTTAAGAGTAATATTTTCTAAACTCAGTAGTCAAATATATACATTGTTGAGTTGGTGGAGCCCAAACCAACCATTATAATTGGACTTGTAAATGAGTTTTTGAAATCCTTATAAAAGGATTTAGAGTTTCATGTTTTGTAGATGGTCTTTGTTTTTGAGATAATTGAGTCTCTAGGTCTAGGAGATACATTTTTTGTGAGTGTGTGAGGAATTCTCTTGTAATTTAATATCTTCTGATTTTATATTGAAATCTGCGGCGACAAACAGGACGTAGTCACATATTATGGCAAACCTGTATAAATTTGGTGTGTTGTTTTTATTTTCTTTATTTGTTCGTTCTTTGTGGTGAATTAGATTGAATCTCTAATTCCCAACAACTGGTATCAGAGCCAAGATTATTTTTTCAGATCTGAGAATGATGGTCGGTGAAGAAGGGATCAGGTTTCACCAATTTTGATGGTTCTGATTATTCGTATTGGAAAATGCAGATGGAGGATTACTTGTTCAGCAAGAAATTGCATTTATCTTTGAATGAGAGCAAACCCGAAGGCATGAAGGGTGATGATTGGAATCTCCTTGATCGACAGGTACTGGGAGTGATTCGTCTGACGTTGTCAAAGAACTAGCAAATGAGAAGACCACTACAGGGTTGATGAAAGCTTTGTCGGATATGTATGAAAATCCATCGGCTAATAATAAGGTACATCTCATGAAAAAATTATTCAATTTGAAGATGCTTGAAGGTGGTTCTATAGTAGAGCATTTGAATGAATTTAATACGGTGATGAATCAGTTAATTTTTGTGGATATTAAATTTGATGATGAGATTTGTGCTTTGATTTTCCTGGCTTCGTTACCGAATACTTGGGAACCTATGAGAACGATTGTTACTAATTCGATTGGTAATGCAAAGTTGAAGTTCATTGATATTAGGAATTCTATCTTGGCGGATTAAGTTTGTAGGAAAGACTCTGGAGAAGGCTCAACACCAAATTCTGTCTTGAATATTGACAGGGGTAGAAGTTCCAACAAGGGTAATGGTAATAGGGGCATGTCAAAAATTGAAGATGTAAATTAGGAACGGGTGTGGTGGAGAGTATTGGAATTGCGGCAAGCCTGACCATATAAAAAAGAATTGTAAAGAATCGAAGAAGAATGCCAACAAGAATGGTGACAAGAAAGATGATGTCGTGAATGCAATCATTGATGAAGAGCATGATGCATTGTTGTTGACTATTGATAACAATTGTGAGTCTTGGTTTATAGACTCGGGAGCATCATTCCATACTATGACATGTCGTGATGTCTTGGAGAACTATGTTGCCAGAAATAATTGAAAGGTTTATCTTACTGATGGAGAACCTTTAGATATTATTGGTGTTGGTGATGTTAGGTTGAAAATGCCTAATGGATCGGTGTGGAAAATTCAGAAGGTCAGACATGTACCAGGATTAATAAGAAATCTGATTTTAGTTGGGCAACTAGATGAAGAAGGACACTGTGTGACTTTCGATTGTGGAGGTTGGAAAGTTACGAAATGAGTCATGGTTGTTTGAGGGAACAAAACATGAACACTTTACACAAAGTCCAGTTGCACGAATACTATAGTTGTTGCCGATTCTATTGTTGATTCTGAGTTATTTCATTATAGGCTCGAACATATGAGTAAGAAGTGAATGAAGATACTTCACTCTGAGGAAAGACTAACATGATTGAAGACAGTTGAACGTAGTCTATGTGAAGGTTGTCTTCGGCAAATAGAAAAGAGTTAATTTTTCAAAAGAATGTCAATAATTGAAAACTGAAAAGTTGGAGTTGGTTTATACAGATGTATGGGGGCCTTCTACTGTAACTTCTTTAAGAGGTGTGAGTTATTATGTCACATTTATTAATGACTCGAGTAGAAAGGTGTGTGTTTATTTTTTGAAAAATAAATTTGATGTATTTGAAGTCTTTAAGAGGTGGAAAGCTGCAGTGGAGAATGAAATAGACTTGAAAGTTAAGTGCTTGAAATCTGATAATGGGGGAGAATATACATATGAGAGGTTCAAGATATATTGTACAGAAAATGGAATCAAGATGTTGAAAACTGTCTCAGGAACTCCACAATAGAACTCTCAATGAGCGTGCTAGAAGCATGAGGTTGCACATAGGGTTGCCAAATATGTTATAGACTGAAGTAATTAATATGACCGCATGCTTGATCAATCGAGGACAGTCTACACCTTTGAATCTCAAGCTTCTGGAAGAAGTTTTGAGTGGGAAAAATGTAAATCTTTCTTTTTTGAAAGTTTTTTTGGTTGTGTTTCGTATGTGCATATTGATTCTATAACCAGAAGTAAGCTTGATGTCAAGTCTAAAAGATGCTTTTTTTTGTTGGCTATGGTTGTGATGAGTTTGGTTATGGCTTCTAGGATGGCCAAAGTCGAAAGATTATCAGAAGTAGGGATGTGATTTTCAATGAATGTGTTTTGTACAAAAACAGGATTGGAGATGACACTGAATCAAAGGGTGTTGGAGATAAGAGATCTGAGTTGATTCATTTGAAAGATATTTCTGAAGTTGAAGTTGAGAACTTTGGAATCGAAGATCACAAAGACATAGCTCCGGAAGAAATACAGACAACTCATATTGCTGCAATTAGGAGATCAAACAAAAATATCAGACCACTACAAAAATATTTTTTTATCATTGTATTATATTCTATTAACTGATAAGGGTGAGCCAGAATATTATGATGAAGCGATTAAATCCAATGAATCAGTCAAGTGGGAGTTAGTTATGAAAGATAAGATGAACTCCCTAATGTCTAATTGGACATGGGAACTTGTTGAGTTACCGAAATGTGTGAACAATTTATAAAATAAATGGGTATATATCGGATAAAAGAAGAATATGATGGCAATAAAAGGTACAAGACAAGGCTAGTTGTGAAAGGATTTCAACAGAAAGAGGGCATTGACTACAATGAAATATTTTATGCAGTGGTGAAGTTAACCACGATCAGAATCGTACTTGCATTAGTGGCAAAAGATAATTTATTCTTAGAATAGTTGGATGTTAAAACTGCATATCTCTATGGTGATTTGGATGAGAAGATTTATATGTTGTAGCCACAAGGATTTGAGGTTTGAGGGAAATAGAATATAGTGTGTAAACTTCAGAAGAGTTTGTATGGTTTGAAACAGGCTCATAGGCAATGAAACAAGAAGTTTAACAATTTTATGTGTAGCAATGGTTTTTTGAGGTGTCAGGCAGATCACTGTTGTTATGTGAAGAATTTTGGTGACTCTCATATCATCTTACTAATTTATGTTCATGATATGTTATTAGTAGGTGGTTGCAAACAAGGAATTAATAGGTTGAAGAGAGACTTGTTCAAGGAGTTTGTAATGAAGGATTTGGGTGCTGCTAAACAAATTATTGAGATGAGAATTACAAGGAACAATGGTGTCTTGAAACTATCAGAAGAAGAGTATGTGAAGAAAGTGCTTAGTGGATTTAATATGGATGATGCGAAACCCGTGAGCACTCCATTGGTAAATCACTTCAAGTTGTCAAATGAGCAATGTCCAGTTACTAAGCAAGAACGAGACCATATGGCTAAAGTGTCATATGCTTCCGCTATTGGTAGTTTGATGTATGTCATGATATGTACTAGACCAGACATTGCTCGTGTAGTTGAAGTTGTAAGCAAATACATGAGTAATCCAGACAAACAATATTGGGAGACAGTAAAATGGATTCTTAGATATTTGAGAGGTACTGCACCTTTAGCTTTGTGTTTCAAAAAATCTGACTTGAAACTGCAGGGTTTTGTGGATGCTGATATGACTGGGGATATCGATGGCAGAAGGTGTACTACCAGATATGTTTTTACTTTGGGTGGAAATTCAATCAGTTGGGTCTCATAAAAATTGTGTCGATTGAGAAACTGAAGTTGTGTGCGACTTCAGTTAGACTTCTCTTGGATGCATGAGAAGTTGATGACGCAGTGAGAGACTTGATGCTTGATTGGTTTGTCTCCAAGTGGGAGATTGTTGAGTTGGTGGAGCACAAACCAACAATTATAATTAGGCTTGTAAATGGCTTTTGAAATCCTTATAAAAAGAATTAGGGTTTCATGTTTTGTAGATGGTCTTTGTTCTGTGAGAGAATTAAGTCTCTAGGTTTGAGAGATGAGTAGCACTCATATGCATCTGATGCACACATGCATGCAGGTCGGGTTTGAGTGTGGGTTGTCTCGGATCCGCACACTTTTTTTTTGTCCTAACCTTTATGTTATGTTAGTCATACATTTATGTTATATTAGTCATACTTTTATGTCCATACATCATACTTTTATTTAATATTTTTAACTTTAAAAAAACCTTAATTTCGCCACAATTTTTACATGTTTACCTTTATGTGATATTACTCATACCTTTATATGATATTACTTATACCTTTATATCAACAATTATACATTTATGTAATATATAAAGGTACAACTAACATAACTAAAATGTATATCTAACAAAACTAAAAGGTATGACTGTTATAACTAGAAGGAATGAAATGTTAATATGTCTGTCTAAAAAAATGCTAAGGTACAACTAACCTTACAAAATGTATGACTAACATAACTAAAATGTATGACTAACAATATTAAAATATATAATTAATATAACACAAAAGTTTTTATCTTGATTTATACACTTTTGGTATGTGAGGAATTCTCTTGTAATTTGGCATCTCCTGATTTTATAGTGAAATCTGTTGCGGCAAACAGGACGTAGTCACATATTGTGGCAAGCCATTCATAAATTTGATGTGTTGTTTTTTGTTTTCTTTATCTGTTCATTCTCTGTGGTGAATTAGATTGAATCTCTAATTCCCAACATACATAATATATAATTTTAAAAAGAGTAGGTCTCCTGTGCAACTGATGCATGGATCTAAATGGATGCACTCGGGTCTGATCGAGCCGGATCCGATCCGGATCCGTGCTTTTTTTTTCATTGACAATTATGTTATATTAGTCATATCTTTATGTCCAGATTTTATACCCTTACTGTAATACTTTAACTTAAAAAAAATTGCTGACCTTCATGCTATGTTTTCATACCTTTATGTTTATATTAGTCATACATTTATGTAATACTTTAACTAAAAAAACCCCTAATTTCGGCACAAGTTGTACATGTTTACCTTTATGTGATATTATTCATACATTTATGTGATATTATTTATACTTTTATATCAACATAAACATACATTTATGTAATATATAAATGTACAACTAATATAACTAAAATGTGTGACTAACATAACTAAATATATGACTAATATAACTAAAAGGTATGAAAGGTATTAATAGTTGTCTAAATATATGTTAAGGTACATGTAAAAATCTAAAAGATATGACTAATCTATATATATAAAAAGAGGTTTTGGCTCTCCCAAAGCTTGCCACCTCAGCATTTTGGAAAAGTTTGCATCCGCCAAGTGTCTCTCCTCTCCAGCCGCAATGTGTGTATCCTTTCATATTCTAAGAGATAATGAAACTGTCATTTTTCTTTCTTAATGAGCTACTTAAATTCTATTTGGTAATGTCTATTTTGTAACCCACAACGGGTCAATGAAAATGACTCGAGCAGGGAAAAAAGAGAGACCTGAAGGGAAAAGTATGTTGTCTTAGAAGATAATCGAAAATATGAAGCATAACTACAGTTCAAGTCATCTCTTGCTTCTCCATCTCCAAAAATCAAGATTCCTCCAAAATCAGGTAGTAATTCATTGACTTCTTCTACACCTTCTTCTTCGCATATGTGGGATCCCTATCGTGCAGCTGAAAACCCACAATTCAGGTTTGAAACTGGAAGAAAATGACAGCAATTCAGGCTTTGGTTTGGCACCAATTTGCGTGATCTGTTTAAAATCTCTTTCATTTCAAATCCCTCACTATAAACATTCTTCTGGTAATGTGAATTGAACTTGGATGGATGATAGTTTTACATGATCTTTGTCTTTAGTATGCAACGATTATCCTCTTTTGATTGAATAGATCCAGACAATGACATATGGTATATGAAATATTAATTATTTTTCTATTTGCATAGGACTGTTTTCTTTTTTTCCATTATGATTCAAGAAACAAGTTTATGTAGGTTGGCTTTTTTAATTTCAGTTTTAAGGCGAACTAGCTTCTCAAACAATAGAATAAGGGATTTTGACGATAATACTCTGAAATGTTATTGGTGGGTTTTGTGATTGTTAATGTGGTAGGGCTTAAGCATTGCCAGAGAACTACAATGACTTTTAATTGGTGGGATTGATTTGTGAAGAGTTGAACCCCCATGCTTCAAATGTCGTTAAAGTTCTCAATATGATATCTCGGTGCAGGTGGGATACATTGAGCTCTCCACCCTCACCGGTTTGTCCCCTTTGATTGATGCAGGTTTGATCAAACATCAAAAGTATTTTGATTTTTGTTTCATTTGTATCAGTAAATATTGGTAATCACAACAAAATTGTTCTTCAAAATTGTCCTTTGTAATATGTGTTTACATGGAAAAGAATGTATAACGTTAGGGAAAATGACTCTTTTTATCCATTATCTTCTGATTCGATTATATGTTATTTGTTAGTGTCAAGATTTGCACATAAAACCAATGAAAACTACAAAACAACAAAGAGATCAAACCAAGAATCAATCACAACTCTCACTTCTACCACTTTATAAGAATTTTTCACCTTCAAGATGACATCTCTATAAAGACGTCAAGAATTCTGTAGATTTTGAGCCAATTAGAAATGAATGAAAACTTGTAACTTTCAAGTTGATTGCTATGTTGAAGCCAACTTTGATAGCTGTCATGTCTTTTCCAATTCAAATCATGTTTAATATTTAACAACATCATATGTATTGAAAATGTGCCAAAACCAGTGGGGAATGGAAGAAAATATAAGATTCCCTATCAAGTTCACAGTTTTGCATGTGAAGAGGGGTTTGAGAGAGTTGAAGTGGTGCTAATTAGAGGCGGGTTGGAGTTAGTTACAGAAAACAGTGTTATATTTACGTTATAAGAGACAATGACATTATAGGGGTGAAAAGTTTAGATGAGATATTCAAGATATTGGACTTGAAAGTTAGAAAGAAATGAGTATTGAAGGCATTAGAGCCACCAAAATAAATTATAAAAATGGTGTTGTTTTTGCATCAGAAGGGAGGTTTGGGATGGATTGTTAGTAGAGAGAATTATAGTGAATTGTCTCCTTTTTGGGTAGAGAAGAATGGAGGTTTATGTGAATCAGACTAATTTCCAAAATGGTTTATTTGTCTTTAAACATTTTTATTCCTTATTTGATCAGATTAACGTCATACAAATTTCCTTTCTTTTGTGGATTGGAAGTGATTGAGATGTATAATGCCTCTAGGTGTTAAAACCTTTAAATTGTGTAGTTAATTTGTTTTCTTTGATTTTTTTTCAAATAGGGTCAAAGGGTGCTTACTATGTTTTGATCCAGTGAATTAAAATACAATGAATTATATGTAAAGAATTAGTGTCATGTATCATCTTTTTAATTGACATGAAATCATGTTCTTATTGTATGGTTCGTATGACAACCATACATTTAAAGAGAACAAAAGAAAAAGGCTTGGTTGGCCCATCATCTAAACTATAGAGACAGTTTTTGTGGATGTTTATGCAGAAGAACGTGAGCTTTATAAAGAGATGGAAGCACATAACAAATTGATTGATAATCACTTTTATGATTGTGAAGGTGTGGAGAAAAACCTAAGTGTCACCACTTGAGGGAACAAATTGTACTTCTATATCTATATATATATAGATTAAAATTACTTTTTGGTTTACATTGTCACGTTAAGGATTTGTTTTTTGAATGAGATTTTTATAAATTTGAATTAATTATGTTGTATAATTATGGTATTATTTTGTGTTATATTTACTATGCAGTAGTGATGGTCATCAAAATTTGGTTTAGAATGACATGGATACGATGATAGTGTATGAATTAAGATGCAATGACGTATCATAGTCATTAGAGCATATTAATCTCTTGATAATAATAGTTAGCATGTAAAATTAGATGACAATCATGTAGCCCATACAACGCATAGGTTCAAACCTAGTATAACATAAATGTATGCTTAACAATACATAAAGGTATGACATATGAGATCAAATCTGGACGAATTTGTGCGTGACTTGGGTGCGTGCGAGCGTATACAGATGCATGGCTGCGTGTAGGAGACGAGTGCCTGCGTGTAGGAGACGAGTGCACGGTTTAAAAACTGTGCAACGAGTGTATAAAAGTTTTTTTCTTTTAAAAAAATCATATTCAATTTATAAGAGTAAAAAGATCACTAAAATATGTATTTCAAATAAATATTTAATTTCTTCAATTTTTTTATTTAATCTGATAATTAAGTAGTTATTTATAATCATGGATGAAAATATTCGAAATATCTGCGATATTTCCCGATATTTCTATTTTTTCACGTGACCGATATAAAAATAGGGTGCAATCGATATATCTCTGATATTTTCATTTTTCTACATAACTGGTAAAGAAACGAGAAATTTTGTCAAAATATTGGTAAAATATCGACGAAATATCGATTTCAATATAGATCGATATTTTTGTTTTTCCACAAATTTTTTTTATCAAAATATCGGTAAAATATTGACGAAATATCGATTTCAATATCGGTGACTTCATGGTACAATTTGTAGGAAAATAGGTGAAATATCGACAAAATATTGATTTCAATATCGTTGACTTCATGGTACAATTTATAGGAAAATAGGTGAAATATCGGGGAAATATCGATAAATATCGGTGGTTTCATGGTACAAATTATATGAAAATTCGTAAAATATCATAGAAATATTGGTAAATATTGGTGGAATGTTGGGAAAATATAGGTAAATATCGTTAAATATGGAAAAAATATTAATAAATTTATGTACTAATATTTTCACCGATACAATATTTCCACGATATTTCCGTAAAACTAAGATACCCATATATTGGTGGAATGTTGGGGAAATATAGGTAAATATCGTTAAATATGGAAAAATATCAATAAATTTATGTACCGATATTTCCACCGATACGATATTTCCACGATATTTCTGTAAAACTAGATACCCATATTTCCATCGAAACCAAAATTTTCATCCTTGATTGTCACCCATCATTTGCAACGCGCTATTATAATTGTTGATGTAATTCCAGGGCAAAGTACGCTATTATAATTGTTGATGTAATTCCAGGTTGTTGATGTAATTCCAGGGCAAAGTGCTAACCTTTTGTTTGTAGTTGTAGATAAAGATTAATTTGCAGTTTGTAGATGAAGATTAATTTTGTGAATATGTCATAAGTCAGTTGTAGATGAAATTTGCAGTTGTAGATGAAGATTAATCTTTGTGAAAATGTCATATGTGCAAGGTGGTTAGAGTATAGATAGGAATCATTAAATTGGGAAGTTTGTAGATGAGATTAATCTTTGTGAATATGTTGTAGATGAAGATTAATCTTTGTGAATATGTCATAAGTCAATTGTAGATGAAGATTAATCTTAGTGAAGATGTCATAAGTGCAAGGTGATTAGAGTATAGATAAGAATCATTAAATTGGGAAGGAATCCAATCCAGATTGGGAGTACGTCTTGATAGTTCCGAAAATCTATTCGAGGGTGGATGTCAGTAAAGTCTTGATACGTCCTCATTCTTTGAATTAGTTCCGAAAAACTATCCAAATTCTTTGAATTAGTTCCGAAAAACTATCCAAATGTGAATTTGGACATCCACGCAACAAATGTTGTTCAAGTCTCGCTGAAGTTTCGTCTTCTCGACGCCAATGTGGTCGGACGTCAATGGGGTCGGAATCTGAAAATTAACTCTCAAGTTTGACTCTCCAAAACTTGAGAGTGCTGTTTTGTTGTTTTGATCATGAATTGTGATCAAAATCTAGGTTCTGCGCCAATGTGGTCGGACTCCGGTAATTGACTCTCCACGGTAGTCGGACTCCGAAAATTGACTCTCCAAAACTTGAGAGTGTTAATTTTTGAACACGAAGTTGTGATCAAAATCTAGGTTCTGCCTTGCATCAAAAATGCATTCAATAAAGTCTATCATAGACTTTGCTACCTGTTTGTGCTCCATCTTTACAAGGACATTATGACATAAGGACATATGAAGCCGGATCATTTTCCATCCTAAATTCTTTCCTATTCTTTGAAGACATATGAAGCTTGGATCATTTTCCATCCTAAATTCCTCCCTATTCTTTGAAGACATATGAAGCTTGGATCATTTTCCATCCTAAATTCCTCCCTATTCTTTGAAGATACTGAAAATTCCTCCATATTCTTTGAAGATACTGTCATCGAAGTAGTCATGCACTCGGTAATCTTGACCGTTCAGAAAATAAACATAAACGTAGTTATGTCAATCCGATGTCCGACCCCGACCCCTGTCACGCTGTCCAAACCATGGATGAAAATATGCGAAAATATCTGCGATATTTCCATGTTTTTATGTGACCAATATAAAAATAGGGTGCAATCTATATATCTCCGATATTTTCATTCTTCTAAAGAAACGAGAAATTTTATCAAAATATCGGTAAAATATCGACGAAATATCGATTTCAATATCGATCGATATTTTCATTTTTTCCACAAAGAAACGAGAAATTTTGTCAAAATATCGGTAAAATATCGACGAAATATCGATTTCAATATTGGTGACTTCATGGTAAAATTTGTAGGAAAATGGTAAAATATCGGCGAAATATTGATTTTAATATCGATGACTTCATGGCACAAAATCTAGGAAAATAGGCGAAATATCGGTATCGAAACGTGAAAATTTAGGAAAATAGGTGAAATATTGGTATTGAAAGGTGAAATATCGGTATCAATTTCGATATCGGTGGTTTCATGGTACAAATTATATGAAAATTCGTGAAATATCATAGAATAAATATTGGTGAAATGTTGGGGAAAATATCGGTAAATATTGGTGGAATGTTACAGAAATATAGGTAAATATCGATAAATTTATGTACCGATATTTCTACCGATATTGATATTTACACAATATTTTCGTAAAATTAAGATACCGATATTTCTATGGAAATCAAAATTTTCATCATTATAAAATAATTTACTAAAGCAAATCATTAATGATATTTTTCAATGTCTATATACCTAAAAGTAATGAAATATTTCGCGGTTAAAATATCCCGCTACTTCCTCAAATTTTGAACCATTTGCCGCCTAAAACCCTATTCCCCCAATTTATCTACGCATTTCAGATCCCAATCGAATCGATCCCCCACTTTCCTCCTCGCATTCCGATCACAAGATTAGTGTTTTCAGAATGGAGAGCGACGACGAGTTTCAGACGTTTTCGCCGCCAAAGGAGCCGTCGCCGCCACGCAGGCGGCTCAAGCGCTTGAAGAAATCCAGTCCAAAATCCACGAAGCATTCTTTGCCAGAAGAGATTGATGATCCACTTTTGTTTTCCCATGTTGATTTCGCTAAATTGGAAGCCTTGGAGAATGATTCCGAACCCCAATGTTTTGATGAATCGAATTCGACTGAAGAGGCAAATTTATCTCAAGAATCACTGTCGCAAGGCATTGAAAATGAAGTGGAGAATGGTGGTGAAATGGAGTTGGGGTCAGACGTGGAGGTTCCGAGTGCTAAGAGGGTTTTAGAGTTTGATGCTGAGGTGGCGGATGGAGTTCACGAAAATGAAAAGGCGGCGGTTGAAGAAGACAGTGAAAGTTTTGAGCAGGAAAAAATAGGTATAGAGGGATTGTTTGAGGAAACAGAGGAGAAAAAGAAGAAGATGAATAAGAAAAAGAAGAGAGAGAAGAGCGATAGTGGTGATGAACTGAAGACCGGGCGGGGTTCTAACAAAAGGAGAGAGGAGAAGGTACCGCTATTTTAGCTATATTCTTTCAATTTAATTTTTGTAAGTTATTCTCGGTTTTATTGGTTATGTCAGTATTGAATTCTGATCTGTTGTTTTGAGGATTTGCAGGAAAGAAAGGCTTACTTAAAAGAACTCCATGCTGAATCACAGAGACTATTACGAGGTTTTTTCATGTAACTTTTCTATTTGTTGAGGTTGTTGCTGTTTTAATTTTATCTATACCCTTTGTTGTGCGTCTGAGAGTGTTCTGTTTTGTTATGTCTTGATTTGCTAGAAACAAGAGATGCATCATTTAGACCTATACCAGTGGTGCAGAAGCCTATATCGTCAGTTCTTGAGAAAATTCGGAAGCGAAAACTTGAAATTACAAAGAAGTGGGTACATTGCTGTCTTCTATTGTATATGTGTCTTATCCCTGAACTTATATGTATTTTTTTGTTGGATGCTAGATCTGTACTTGTAAATGATAGTACTCATAGTAGTGAGGGAAACATCAGGCCAAGAGACAGATCAGTGGACTTTGATGTCTCTAGTGATAATAGAGAAGAAAATGTAATAAAAGTGGAAAAGGAGATGGTTGCACCTTCTGTAGATGGACAAAGTAGTTTGGCTTCCAATGTGGATAATGATGCTGTCAAACATACAGGCCATGAAAACGATCAAAACCCAGTGGTCTGTTTTCCCCCTCCTCTGATAAATATAAATATATATTGTCTTGATACTTTAAAATGGTTGTGTGATGCTGCCTGCTTTTCCTCTGGTTTGAGCAAGTGAATTCCGTGATAGTAGAGAATGAGGAAAATGGATTGTTGATCATCTTACATTTGGGAGCATTGACCTGTAGTTTGGTTAAATTATTTGCTAATTAAGTAATGTTTTCTACCACATTGTTGCAGTTGACAAATGCAGAAGCAGCAGAACCTTCACCTGCATTTCGAGCACCAGTAGATGATACTCAGGTTATCTTTTAATTTTGTTTGAAGAAGCTTGTGAATTGGCTGCTGTTATTCTGTTTCAAAGTTTTTAAAAAATGCTTACAAAGTCTATTTGCAGGATCTTTTTGACGATTCAGAACCAAATTGTGCTACTGCTGTACAAAATGATGAACAACCAAGTAGCCCACTGGAAGAAGATTTTACTCCATCTTTACTTGCTATGGACTTGAAGTTTGATTCTGCTCCTGTGGATGATGATTGGTTAGTGAGTTTTGGGGGCCCTTTCAGCTTGAATGTTTGGAACTTTTATTTTATT
Organism: Scutellaria galericulata; assembly: GCA_946896805.1. NCBI lineage: Eukaryota > Viridiplantae > Streptophyta > Magnoliopsida > Lamiales > Lamiaceae > Scutellaria > Scutellaria galericulata. Next base: position 15,383,320 of record OX335793.1, read on the forward strand.
TTATTTTTATCAAGAATGTTTGGAACTTTTGGGTGTGATCTATATATATATATATATATATATATATATATATATATATATATATATATATATATATATTGGGGGCTGCTTTTAACTATAACATACTCATAATCTTATCCAAGAAAAGAAAAAGAAAAAGGCTTTCCAAATAATATGCTGTAGATCTTGTGCCTATTTTGATGTCATTTCTGTTCTTCAATCAAATGATTATGATGCTGGTGCTCATTACTATAACTGATGTTTGAGTTATACTGTAAAGTGATCACCCTTTAATTTTCCAGTTCTTCAGAAGAAGAGGACAATGACAAAGAGAATGTTGATCCTCATTCTTGTGGGATTGCGGATGGTAGCTCATCTCCAAAAGGAGATCCTGTAAAAGATTTCATTGATGATGAAGCGGAGGATGAAGATGAGAGTGATGTTGATCTTAATCCCTTCCTAGATAATGAAACAGCTGATGATATTGATGATTTTGAGGAACTTAATGATATGATAGCCACTGAGTATGAAGAGAAACCTATTGATAAAGAGAGACGAGATGAACTTCATCAAAAGTGGCTTGAGCAACAAGATGCAGCAGGAACTGATAATCTTATGCAGAAATTTAAATGTGGTTCGGCACTCAGAGATACATTTTTGGTAGACAGCGAACCTGAAACTGACGAGGATGATGAAGAATTTGAGGATGAAGCTGAAGAAGCCTCTCTGACACAGAAACCTGTCCGAGTAAATATTAGAAAGGCGAAGCAGATTATTCTAGAGTTGCTTTCTGAGAAAGAAGACACATATTTATCTGATGATGATGATGGCACACTGAGGAGGCATGCTCAGTGCTTCATCAGAAAAGTGAGTTTCTTTAAGCTCATTGTTTAATCTGGTGATCAGTCATTACATTATTGTGTATGCATCTTGAGTAACATAATGTTCTGCATCCTTGTATTACAATAATACTTTTTACTTAAAAGAATGCTTTTTACTTAAAGAATTGGTCTTACTCCAATTTGCTTGACTGTTGTTGAACTTTATATTGATTTGAACAGGAAGAGCAGGCAAAAATAGAGTCACCAAATGACGATGCAAGTTCCAGTGAAGTCTTTGGTCTTATAAAGAGACTGAATATTGCCTCTGAGAACAAGAAGAAACCAAAAGCATTATGTACAGCATGCTCTTGTAATTGTGTATTATTACATTTAACATATGTTTCTTTTGTATCTTTCTCTCATTTGTCAGTTATGATTTGTAGCAATTTTTGACTCGGTGCTTAATGGCGGAAATGGAGAACACTCTTCTAAGGTAATTTGCACACTCAACCACAATTGTTAGTTCAATAATAGAAGTCCAACGATCATTATTCATCAAGCAGAGCACCTTCTTTGTAAAAATACATTTTAGTGAAAAAGTGTGCTCACTAGTGCCATTTTCTCAGTAATGTTGTATTCTTGATTGCCAAGGTTTTGTTAGGCTACCACGGAAAATTATTTGTGTAGTTGCAGGCTATTCTTACAATTGTTCCTTTCTGCTGTTTTCATTTCTGGGTTGCGTAAAAATATTTTTCTTTAAGATCTCGTGAAAATTTAAGCTTGTAATGATAATTGCAGTCATCTTTCCTTGGACGAGCATCAAACCATTCTGTTCCATCGTCTCATAAGCAGGGATCAGCAACAGTTCGATCTTTTATTTTTGGAAGGGATGACAGTAATAGCCGGAGTTCCATGTCAATATCAGAGGATTCTTCAGATACAGTGAGTCTTTGTTGCATGAACATTATTATTTATGCCACAATTGATGCATATCAGATTGTAGGTATGGTGTTCTACAGTCATTGAAGAAGTGCATTGAAACTGCTTAAGTTACACTTTTTATTGGGCTCAAAAACATCAATTATGATATTTATATGGGAAAATTGCAATTTTGATCCTCTACGTACACCTTTGTCTGCTTTTAGTGCACTAAGTTCATGAATCACAAAAAAAGTAGTGCACTTAAAACTTTTTTAGCATATTTGATTTTCATTTCTTGCCAGAAATTGTAGCAACTGAAACTGTTGATTTGGCCATGAAATTGCTGAAACTTTATTCATAACCTGCAGGTCTCTCGAGAGACTCGACCAACCAAGAATCTTACAGCTAAATATAGCAGCTCGCAGACCAAAGTTAGAATTGAAACAAACAATGCTGCTGTAGAAACATTATCAAGGACTTCTTTGCTTGAGATTTTGAAGCGGTCTTCATCACAAGTATGTAATCAAGACACCACTGTAGATCTAACAAAGAGTATGTTTGCTTTTAGAGCTCCAAAAAAGCCGACAAAGATAGAAGGAAGAAGCTGAAATCAGCGACTCACTACACTTGAAACCTCGTACAGTTAGCCTATTATCATCAGCTCCAAACAGGTGAGGGTGCTTTTTCTTCGGACATAGCCTATCTTGGAAAGTTTTGTATAAATACAGTTTAAACTATATGAATTATTTTTCTAATCGTGTATTTCTCCGGTTTTTCGGTTCATTTTACATTAAAGTTTATTTAAGTCTTTGAGGCTCTATTCTAATTGGTGAGTTTTAACATCCATTGCTTGAAGGACTATCAAAGGGAATTCAAATTCAGGTGCATCAACATCGTCTTGAGTCTTGTTCTTCAGGTCATTTAATGCAACTGTATTGTATTGTAGGGTTGTTGCAGTCTATTGATCAACATGTCAACAAAACATTGGTTCTTGGTACTGCTAGATTACTTTATCTCTACTGGCTATATTTGACAAGATGTATTCTCGAATAACAGTGATCTTCCTCGTATTGCATTGTTGTGCAATAATGTCTCTTCTTACTTCGAGTCTTCTTTTAGTTTTATAATACTGTGCCAATTTACTACAACCTGAAATTGCAGTGCAACTTTCTGTCTGCCTTGCTATATTCCTTGTGTTTGTTGTTTGTTGTATTGAACTACTTACTGTAAACAGATGTTCCGATATACTGCTGTATCTAGTAGTGGTTTTTCATGTTGTATCCGTCTGAAATGTTCTACTGAATTTTTGAGTTTCTCCATTCTTCATCTTTGACTTGTAAGACTCAAGACTATTCTAAATTTCCACCTAAACAATGTGGAAAAATGGGGTACTCTAATTTTCTATTACAATACTGTTTTGTCTCATCAAAATCTAAATATAAATTTCATAACATACAGTTAAAAGTTCATGTTGCAATTGAAAAATGATACTAAGTTTGTGCTTTTTTACGTAATTAACCTTTAAAAAAGTGAACAAAATTTAGCCCAATTCACACTTGAAGTGAGTGATGCACACTCTCGTCAACTTTGACAGAATATACGATTTTGCGCGGACTTATTCAAATTAGAGGTGTAAATGTTGTCATTTTTTTAACTAATAGGGGATCAATGCAACATTTGCAAATCATAAGAGGGGCTGATGCATTTACCCTATTAGTTTATTACATAAATAAATATATAACTTCATTTATGCAAATGTATTACCTCATTTTTGTAATATAATGTAAGATTATAATTCACATAACATAAATGTAGTACTTATATAACTAAAATGTATCACAAACATTTTAATGCGTAGAAGACTTACTCATAAACTTAAAGTATTATAGTATAGTGAAATAATTAATTAAATAAAAGAGTAAATTCATATTAAATTACAATAGTAACCGGTTGAAATGTTGCATAAGTTTTTCAATTTCCTCATAGTTGAAAGATTAAGTTATAATTTCCACAAAATTGAAGGTTTATTTGTAATTTATCATATTATTTTGTCAACGATTAATATGAGAGCTAAAGAATTTTAATGAGCTGATTAAGATATTATTTACTATTAATTCAGCAAGCCCAGAGATCTCTCCATTATTATCGAATTAAAATCAAAATATATGGCTGCTATCTTTTTGAAATAGTCCTATCTCCTACTAAATTGCACAACATATCTATGCGATTAAGAATATATTATTAAAAAATAGATTAAGAAAAGAATATATTATTAAAAGAAAATACATTTTCTTATCCTATCTTCACTAATGGCCATATATATTATATATGTATGTATATGTATATGTATATATAGGAAGTTATGAAGAACTGTAACCTTTTAGCTTCACGTGTTATTTTAATCGAACGTGTGGAGTGAGTAAACATTCGAAAGTTTGAACTTTAGACGAAATATTGCGCACTGAGAATCAAATAGTTTCAAACACCTTTTCCCCTTCTTCTTCGTCTTCAATCTGATTTTCTGCAACATTTTGATGTGTTTATGAGTTTATCGATCTCTACTCTGCGAAAACCAGATTAAAAACAGCAGCTTATTGTACTGCGCAGTTTGGATTGGTCTAATATGGCGGAACCGAGTTGGAACAACGGCGCTTCATCATTGTTGACGGAAATCGGAATTCCGACCGGATTGAACCGGATTAGGACTCGGAGAGTTAACTCAGTTTCAGGAGATGAAGATTCTGATCAGTTTAATGAGTCGCCGAGTAGTATATTTTCAATTGCGGCAACTCAAATGAAGCAGAAGTTCAAGGCTTTCAATAAAGGACATGCGAAATCCGGTCGTTCTAAAGAAGGTTTTGATGTCGTTTGAATATTTAGAATCCATATTTCGTATGAATTTTCCTTATGTGGTTGATATTGGCTGCATATTATTTTGTTTTTAAAACTGTATCAGGATGATTGATTTTTAGCTCTTCTCTGTTTTCCTGTTAAGATGATTAGTTACTGAATGGTTTATATCTTGAATGATTGTTGATGAGTTTTAATTCATGAAATCAACCAAAATACCTATTTAACTCTCCTTGTTTGCTGAGTGGTCTGTATGTCTCAAGGACATAAGATAGTGGAGACATGGGAAAAAATTTCAGTATGATGAGGCTCTCATCAGATTCATGGCTATCACTAACTCGTAGTTGGATTGTTGATGTTAAACCTTTTCCATCTTAAGCTTCAATCATTTAGCAAAAGATAGTTTGTGTTTTAGGATGGTTTATGATTATTAGCATGAGGTTTCAAATATGCTAGAAAGCCATACTTGTTTGATTCTGATATGCTGGTAGTAAAGTTTTTCTACTCTTCTTTTCTTCTTGTCGTCGATTCTCTAAGTTCTGACAGTAATTTGATTAATTTTAAGTTTGGATCTTTTGGAGTGGGTTATCTCTACGTGATGACTATGGGAGGCTGCAACATACATAGCAAACATCATAGAACTTCTTCCTATTGACCAGTTAAAGTAAAAGTATGTGAATTAAGTGTACTGTGTGAGCAATGTAAAGAATATATTTTGACATTCATGCATCACCCATCACTACTTAAGCATGATTCAGGATTGAAGCACTTTCTGAATACCACCTCCATAAAAGAAAAGAGAGGAGGAAAAGAAAAAAATAGCTAAAAAGACGAAATGAACAGAAAAGTTGGTGACTACATTTCTCTTGCAATGAACTCTTCACCTGTCCAACGTTTTTTAACCCTCCTAGCAAAATACATGTTGTATAACAAGTGTCTTCTTTTCAGATACACATTTACTGAGATTTCCATCACATAGGATAGTTGATTTGAATGCAATAAAGTTTTAAAATCCAATTCATGATTACTCAGCTTCTGAAATTGCTGAGAATTGAAGTGACATTTAATGAGAAGATAATAACAAGATGATCAATTGGTACAGGAATTCATTCAAATATTCGTGTGTGTGTGTGTATTCTCTTACTGGAATTCTTTATTATAAGGGAAACAGTACATCCCATTTACTAAATTGTTTATGAGGCAGGATGCCGCAAAGGAAGGAAGATAGCTAAGTGGCTTACTTCATCGCTTTTTAAGGATTCTGATCATGTTTCAGGTGATTTCCAAAGCACCAAGGTCAGGATCTTTTGCAGTGCATCTCCAGTTGTCAATGTTCACATGTTCTTTTCTTTAGTCTTTGTGGCTAGCATTGACCTCATTCAACTATTTTGTCAGTCTAGTGAATCAGAGTTCAATAGGCTTGGTAAAGAAGGCACTAGAAGAAAATTGCGTAAGATGCGAACAAATTCACCCAGGGATTCACCAAAAATGACGCCAACATATGAAGTATCGAAATGCATTAAGAGTTTTTCACATGAATTGGGTCCGAAAGGTGGAATACAACCTGCTCATCCTAGGGCTCACAGCTACAATGACTTGAAGGTACAGTTGATATTTATTTCAAAATTTTTGTCATTTGTGGTGTTTTTAAACTATTTAATTTATTATAGTCTTGTTGAAATATATATTGCTAACTTGTGTTTCAAGTATATGTACCTAGGATCAACAGAAAACCAATTTCTGTTGGCACTAGTGTGAATTTCTTTCTCTCTTCTGATTTAGTGAATAAACAATGGTGATAACTTCCCTATGTCATGACATTCAGGAGCTCTTGGGATCATTACGTTCAAGATTTGATTCTGCCAAAAAAGTTGTGGACATAGAGCTTGGTTCCTTTTCACGGGAGATGCTGGAAATTTTGGAGAAAGTGGAATCCTTAACACCAGATGAATATAAGATGGCAGAGGAACTTTTTGTTCTTGCGCAACAATGTATTGACATGAGTTCTTTAGACTTCCGTACAAAATGTGAAACAATTGCCCAAGATTTAGCTGCAAAAAGGCAGACATACCAAACTGAATTGCTGAAAATGCTATGCACTCGTATCTTGTTCATAATGACACGGTGCACAAGATTGCTGCACTTTGAGAAGGATAGTTGGCCTGTGAATGAGCAATCAATCGACAAATTTAGAGAATGTTTAGAAAGGATCCCTTCAGTTGACATGAACTGGGTTATGAATAAGGGGTTTGTAGAGTCTGATACAGGTTTTGATTTGCTACACAAAGGTGATGCCAAACAAAAGTGTCGGGGAAAAGATCACACTGGTAATTCTTCCTGGGAGGTTTTGTGTAAATCTAAGGAGCCTGCTGACAAGAAGGACCTAGAAATCACAAAGAATCACCTGTCTATTGAGAAAAAAGGATCAGAAAATGCTGATCTTTTAGATGGTGAACAATTCAATACAACTGATGAAGTGTTTCGGATGGAATCGATCAATATGGATAAAGTGAACTTTGCCGATGATTCTAATTTAGTAATTTGCCGGATATGTGAGGAACTGGTTCCTGCTATTCACTTGGAGCCACATTCCTATGTATGTGCTTTTGCAGATAAATGTATTTTGCAACATTTAGATGTTAATGAACGTCTCCTGAAAATTGCCGAGTTACTGGAACATCTATCAGAACTGCGCAATCCAAGCAATCAAGAAACTTATGTAAACCCTGAAATTTTGAGGTTGCGGACCAGTAATCCAACACTAAACACGGAAAGTTACTCACCAAAGGGCAGTGAGTGGCGAAGTAAGGGAATGGATGGAATGTTGGAGGATCTCCATGAGATGGACACTGCCTGCATTGAAGATTCTCATATTGCAAACTTGGTGAACTTGAAAAGCCATTTTCTGACTAAGGTAAACCAATATGGATCACCATCTTCTAATGGAAGCATGGCGTCAACATCATCCACAAACAGTCCCCGAGCTGGAAATATTGACATGTTTTGGTTAGATCAAAATAATTTATCAGAGCAAGAGGACATGCAGCAGGTTAGTCTTCCATGACTGTCATTACATCGGAAGAGTAAAATCTTGTAGGAAGATACCAGGCTATCTTATGATACATTAGATGAAGTGTGATGCTTTTCCATTAACTAACTGTACCATAAGTCGGAAACATTTAAAATTATATATAGTGTTTGTGGACATAGAAGATGAAAGGAAATAATTCCTAGATGTTAGTATGGACCCAAAGTATGAAAATTCTTTGTCTTCTTTGCGCAAACATGATTTTTAGTTGTACCTTGTTGAAATCAATATATTGGGAACATAGTCTGCTATTGTTGGGGGCCTCATCCCAGATAACTTGTCCAAATTCTACCTTAAAAATGATCTCCACATCAGGGGATGAGGATTTGTTTACAATGTTAGTATCAAAACTCTTGGATGGTGACTTACACTAGATTAAGTTGAGCTTACTGAAACTTTTCCTCCGCAAAATGGTTTATGATAGTTTGCTTGTGCAGGAAAGCTATCTTTGATCAGTATTATCGTAGTGAATTCCTTTTTGTTTCTGCCTCTGTGGTACTTAGTAGCAGGGTGTTTAATTCGACAGTGTACCATGTCTTTCTAATTTTATTAAGGGATGTGTCTTTGGATTTTATGCTACTTTAAGTGCCACTTTCATGTGATGATCATTCCTTGTAGATAATATCAACTGTCCTGTTTGTTAATGCATTTCCTCAACATTGTATTAACACGCAATACTTATGCTTCAAACATTTGCAGATAAATGACCTTGCTGATATTGCCCGCTGCGTCGCAGGGACTGACCTTTTAGAAGTGGGATCTCATGAGGCTTTACTCACTTGTATGCATGACCTGCAAGAGGTTTTGCAGCATAGCAAGTATGAGGCTCTTCTAGTGGATACCTTTGGTGGCCGAATAGAAAGTCTTCTCAGGTAATATTTAAAAGGACGAGAAGAATTAAAGGATTGTGCATATGAATTTTTAGTAAAGTGATCCACATTCTTATATCGATATGCAGAGAGAAATTTATACTTGCTTGCAATCAAATGGATAGAACTGATGATACAGGACATCCAGAAAGTGCCAGATCTCTGCTGGATAGTGCATCTCAGAGTAGTACAACATCAACTCCTTCACATCCTGCGCATAAAGATCGTACAAGCATTGATGACTTTGACATTATCAAACCTATCAGCAGAGGCGCCTATGGGAAAGTATTTCTGGCTAGAAAACGAATTACAGGGGATCTATTTGCTATTAAGGTATGCATTTCATTTGTTTAAGATTCTATATATATATATTTACTTTCAAACTGCAATTAGTTTTGATATGCTTATGACCATGATTTTATTGTTGGGCGCCTATGGATATTGTATTGAGAGTTTTAGCAGGATTCTGTTGGTAAAACTGGTGAATATTGATATTGCCACACATCTCAAAGACAATTCAAAATTATCGAAACTCACCCAAGTCACACAAGTTTAGCTATCCTTGCATGCATGTGTTTTAGAGAAGTGCATGACATCTCCTTAATTTTCATTATATCTTTCTAAACAAGTAGCATACAAATATTCACATATCTTTTGTTTATTCTTTTGAAAAGTCAGTGAAATCATTCAAAACCTAATTATTTCTGGAAAAAAAAAAAAAACTTGCCATGCATTTATTAATAACTTTTGCAATTACAAAAAAAAAAAATATATAAAATCAAATTACCTTAAAGAATATATATGTTTGCAAGTCCAAGGTTATATAGTCAGCGTTTACCTTGCCTAGTATTGCTTTTATCATAATGGGTCTCAGGTGTTTATTTTATATCTTTCCTACTGAATCTCATGTCTCATTTATGATTCATTTTAGAGGTCATCATATAATTTGTTGCTTGTATAGGTACTGAAGAAAATAGATATGTTGCGGAAGAATGATATTGATCGCATATTGGCTGAACGTAATATATTAATCACAGTGCGGAACCCTTTTGTGGTAATTTCTGTTCCTAATTTAGTTGATCTAGATCAGCATTATTTCATAAAGTCATGATTTCTGCAAAATGAGGTCTAGGAATAATGTAACTGCAGAGCACTTTCTGCATAAAATCACCACAAGCAAACTTAAAAATATTTTCTGTTGCTAACCTAGAAATATGTAAGGTTTATAATGCTCAATGCTGGGCGAGTGAGCAGAAATGTGATATTTTCTCTGCAGGTTAGATTTTTTTACTCATTTACCAGTACAGACAAACTCTATTTGGTCATGGAATATCTCAACGGTGGAGATTTATACTCTCTTCTGAAAAAGGTTGGTTGCCTTGAAGAAGATGTTGCTCGTATGTACATCGCAGAATTGGTAAATTATGGAATTATTTACATATATAAGCTTTAGAGTTTATGCTGGCAGTTTGTAAGTAACTAAATATGCTGGTATTTTCTAGGTGCTTGCATTGGAATACCTTCAATCCCTTGGAATAGTACACCGTGATCTGAAACCGGACAACATATTAATTGCCCATGATGGACATATCAAGGTATTGCCCAAATTATAGTACATTATATTCTTTGCTTATCAAGGGAAATCGATGGTTCACAAATAGCATATAGGAAACTATCATAGGAATGTACTGCAAAGCTATATAGTTTAATTAGAATGCTAAAGCATCTGACCAACCCTTTTCTGGTTTCTTTTGGAAGTGAGGCATGACAGGTCAAAGAGGTGATAATTTCCTTACTACCAAAAATTTTTAAAGCTAAAAATTATTTCATATTTATTAGGTTTGTAGTGGTAATATGATATCAAAATTCTATTAGTTTGAAAATATTGAATCTAGGAAGTAAACCAGTTAAGGTTGTGTGGTGAGTGCACAGAGCTTAAACAATGCCCTTACGTGCATGTCATAGTTGTTAGCCCCTCTACAAGGTGCACAGGGCACATGCTGTAGCCCCTCTACAAGCAAGAGGCCGTCGCTGTTCAAGGAACGTGTGGCTTTCAGCGTCTTATAGGCCTTTTTAGGTGCTCTTCTTGTTCACAGGCCACCCTTCAACCCTACACATGTTTTTAAGATCCCTTTTAAGATTCTTAAAGGCGTTTTTTCTTGAGGAAAACATAAGAATGGTCAGAACTTCATTTTGAGAGGAACAAATATTTGTTTTTCATTCTTTTCTTGATGGATAGACAGTATGGTTCTGACAATTTAAAGTATCAATTTGTGCAAAGTATACACATAGTTAATTTTGTTTTTATGATTAAAGATTATTTTCATTTTATTTAATTTTTTGGATTTTTCCGCCTCATGTTCAAGAGAGACACACCTCTCGCCTCGGACGCCGGGATCACCTCTATGCGCCTTGCTCCTCTAACTATGGTGCATGCATACTTATCACTATCAATGAATCGATGGAGACTGAAAATCTAGAGAGTAGAGTTTCAATCTAGTCACTTGCATTTTTACCACAAAGGATACTAACTAGAATTTAGTTATATGGCTATAGACTTGGCATGTAAGACACGCATTTATTTTCATGATGATTCTCAATCCTGCAAAATTTGATCAGCTTACCGACTTTGGGTTGTCAAAAATTGGCCTGATGAATTGCACCACTGAGCTATCAACTCAAGAGACAGGAAAAAGTGACATTCTAGATGCACATCAGCAGCTCAATTCAGACATAGTGGACAGTCATGAATCAGCTGTTGGCACCCCGGACTACTTGGCGCCTGAAATTCTTCTTGGAACAGAACATGGTTTGGCAGCTATCTAGTTTTTCTTCGACATATATTTTGACATTCTTCACTTTCTCTGTCTTCCGTCCATTTCCTGCTGAGAGGAAAAGATGTTTTGGATTGCTTACAGTACCTTCTGGATGCATCTGCAGGTTATGCTGCAGATTGGTGGTCAGTGGGAATTGTCTTATTTGAATTAATAACTGGAATTCCCCCCTTCAATGCTGATCACCCAGAGGTATAGTGGTGTAATTTTGATCTCAAAGATCATTTATTTGCTACAATGTCATATCAACTGCTGCATTCTATCCATTTCATGTAGTCGTGAGATGTGTGTAAAATCTGTATCCTGTAAACAACTTTCTATGATATGTTCTGCCCTAGGGCACAAGTTCTGGGAGGGATGCCAATGGAGTGTGTTTGAAATAGGTTTGGCCAATCCAAAACCAAGCCGCAAGAAGATTGGGACCCAAGATCCTACAACTCCTTGACATTCATGCTCTATTAACTTTTTGATAAAAACTTATATTTTGTGTTTCTAGTGTTATTTTAATGAATGAAATTTGAAATTCATGTCAATTGAAAATAAAAAAAACTGTTAATACTACTTGAAGTTCTAGTAATAGTGTTAAAATATGATGAACTTTTAAGTATATATTTCTAAGTCCAGTGGTGGACAGTAAACAGTAAAGGTGTCAAACAAGAATTCGAGTAGGTACTTGTTAGATTGAGTTGTTATTTCTATAAAATTAATATTAGATATACAGGGCGGTTCAATAAAAACCCACTCTGACTGGATTTGCACCTGTGCCATGACCTACTTAACTGGTTTTAAGTCCGATCTATTGCCATGATTTTGGTACAAATATCAATTCAGAAGGTTCTGACAATTGAATTTTCCTTAAGAGGCATTATACATACATTAAATTCTAATTTACATGTTTTTATAATTTTCCATCATGACAACACTGGGTTTTTTTTTTTTGGCCGCAACTGTATCAGTTGTCACCCCTAATGCATAAGCTTAGTTGCTTGTTTATGTGTTTTATCTTTTTAACTGGCCCAAGGATGGCCATTAGGTGAAGTAGCATTTATATACCCATGAATTATTATGAGAGAAATGAACTGCAGCATCTAATGCATCTTGCATCGGGAAAATTTTGATCTTGGTAATAAGGAATAAAGCATGTGATCAATATTGATTGATCACAATATTCTACTTTTGGCAAATGTTAGTCCGTCTCAAGGATATCACTAAAACTTTGAGATAACTCAAATATCATCCTAAGTTCTCCTGTTTGAAAGCTAACATCAAAATGGTGAAGTCTTGTGCGAACCAATTTCATTGCCTTTATATCATAAAGAGAAGCATGTGCCATGCCCACCCAACAAGCTAGGTTGCTTGCAAATAAAATCTGCTTAACTGGAGTGGTTATGGATTTGAAAGTTGAATGGTGGAAAGGCAGGAGAATCAGGAATCGTTGGTCACCAGATGCTTGCAAAGCCCAGAAATGGATGTGAAGCCAACGTCTTACTGATGAGCAGAGTTTGTAGGGACCCAGTGCAGAATCGTCGATTCAAATATCAGTTCATATTTTTATATGCCAGATTGAATGATTAAGAGCTTTGCCCGATCGATTAAAGTTACCTTTCAATTCGATTTTTGTTTTTTTTTTTTTTATTGCTGTGCACTTATTATCTTGTGCTATAATTTGTGCTATTGTTCTGCTCGCTTGAATGTTTAATATGTTAATCAAAAGGTTTCCCCTGATATTTTGCATTTTCTTGGCTTGACAGAATATTTTTGACAACATTCTTAGCAGAAAAATTCCCTGGCCATCAATTCCAGTGGAGATGTCTTATGAGGCTCAAGATTTGATTGACAGGTTGATTAATATCTGTAGATGATTAACAAGAAACCGAATAATGTTGGTTTGACTGTTAGACTTTGAAAGTTGAATATCTAGTATTTATGACATTGAGAGCTACATAGCACACTTTTGACACAATCTAGTGTTACCGGGGATGATGTCATTGCTGATCTTGAGCACACTTTTGACACAATCTAGTGTTACCGGGGATAATGTCATTGCTGATCTTGATCATTCTTATGTTAACAAACACACTTTATCAAAATATAAATTATTTATATTTTAAATGCACAACCACTTGATTCCACTTAGTTGATCACCTCCTAGAGAAATTGCTCTTTGATGTGCCATGAATTACAGTACTTGAATTTCATTCTTATTAATCATCTTCTCGTGGAAATAGATTATATTCATTTGTCTTTTGATCTTTATTTTTCTTTTTCCCTTTTGGGATGCATTTTCTAAGTGATGTATTTTGTACATGAACTTCCACAGACTACTTGTTCATGATCCAAATAAGCGCCTAGGAGCTAAAGGAGCATCAGAGGTCACGTATTTCGAATCAGTTATACTTGTAACTGGGAAGATGTACTGCTCTGCTAAAAAAGTGTCTTCTCTTTTTTTTTTTTTTTTTTCTTTTGTTTCAATTCAGGTGAAGGCACACTCCTTTTTCTCGGGAGTGGACTGGGATAATCTTACCTTACAAAAGGTTGGTATTTAAAATAATTGTAACCAAATTTGGCAAATTCTTGTTGCATATTGCTCCTTGCCTAGTTTATTGGTTCAGAACTTCAGATAAAAGTTATTAGTTGTTTTTTGACCCAAAAACCCCCATCTGCCAGCCATGATTTTGAGTATGATTTGCTATTTAACATGGAAAATAAATTTCAGATGTTTAATATCTAATTTCTTTGTTTAAATACAGCTCCATGTAAAAGTGTAGGATTTCTACAGAGAAGAAACATTTGATGAGTGTCCCCACCATGCCCTTCTATGCTAGCATGTTCAGTTTTTTCTACATATCAAGTGGCAATGAGATATGAAATTAGATTCCCCTTTGGTGTTGATTTGAAACCATCTAAAAGATCAAACAATTAGATAAGAGGGTCTCTTAATATTGGATGTCTCTATTATCCACAAATGGTATTTTGCTGGATAAGCAATCCGCAGATGAGTTGCATAAGGATTACCCAGTCCTTTGTAATAATATCAATCACTGCAGTTGGAACTAAGAAGATTTCTTCAGTTATTCTACTGTGTGCTGGCTGGCTGTTTGAGCATTGATTGTCTGCTGAAAAAAATAGTGAATATTTATCTAATGGTGACTTTTGTGGTTGATGTTTTTGTAGGCTGCATTTGTACCACAACCAGAGCGAGTGGATGATACGAGTTACTTTGTATCACGATTTAAATCGGCTGGAATGGAGGTTGATGAAATTTTTGCAGATTCAGATTCAGATAGCTTTGAATTGCCCACATATTCCAGATTAGAGGTAAATTCTCTAGCTCATAATTGCTTTCCACTTACATATTCACATGTCGATGCATTTGCTTCAAGCTTGAGAGAAATTCAAAGTTCTATATAATATAATTTTCAAATAGCATCAAGAGCTGTTTTTGGTTGATTTTTATATTATCTTTTTGATGACCTCTTTGACCCTCCTTTTCTGGTGGTTGACATAATGTCTGCTCATGGTGCTGGGTGAATAACTTGATGCCATGTTGATTGATAAATTGGTCTTTTGCATGGTAATTGTATCCTGGATATTGTTCAAACTAAAAAAAAAGGTGGAATATATTAGGCATGAAAAATGCACATCCATGCCTTCTTTGTATTGAGTTTAGTTTTTCCAAATAAGTTTATCGCACATATGGTGTATGGATGCTCTAGTAGAAGAAAGTAGAAACATGATTATTAAAAAGGGCAATGCTTGATGGAAGCACACCGTAAAATTTAATACAACTAATACATGAATATTTCTGCTTTTTTGCTTTATGAGAAATTGAGGCGCTATAATTTTAAGATACAATTATGCAAATTCAAGATGATGCATTTTCTTGAAAAGACATTTTTCAGCTGATGCATTTCTAATTTCTTTTGTACCAGAAGATGGATGAATGTGGCGATCTTGCTGAGTTTGATTCTTCACCTCTTGATCTTTCACTCATGAATTTCTCATTCAAGGTATGTCACTTTTTCGCTTTGCTAAATCAATCAATCTTTTGCTCTACTTCAGTAAATCCGAATCATATTCCACTTCTTAAGTCGATTTGGTTTCTCTATAGGGATATTGTTACCTTGACTTTCCTCTTCATTACTGATTATCTTATTATTAAAAAAAAATCCTCTGCTTATTTTACTTATAATTCTGAATATTTGAAGATGAATCAAGTTACAAAACTTTTATTGCAGAATTTGTCCCAGCTAGCGACGCTTAATCAGGCTGTGCTCTTGCATAGTGGGAAGGAGTCGTCAAAGTGCTCGTCTCCGTGTAAAGGTTCAAAACCCCCTTCCTCTTGATTCATTCATGAGCCTATGAGACGACTTACGGTATTTCACTTGTATATTGTTCTCAGTGACATAATTACCATGTTGCATCACTTTACGAGAAATAGAAATGTACGTTACACATTCATCCTTGCAATTTCTTCTCACATCTGTTATTAAGCCTTGCATCTTTGCTGAATTGCTGGAGACGAGTCTAGTATCTATCATTCACTTACATGCAGGTTTATGCATTTGTGTGCAAAAGCTCGGTAGAATCGACCAAATGCAGCATATATTATACGATTGAAAATGTACCGACTAACATGAATCACGGATAAAATAGCCTAATTCAAATGTCTCTAGAAAATAGCCTAATTCAAACGTCTTTAGAAAATAGCATTTGGCTAGGGTATAGGGTTAGGTTAAGGTTTGGAGGAGTGAGTTCACCTTCATTAGAAGTGAAAATTGATTCCACCAATAATGTGTTGTGGTGGAATGATAATATGTCTATAGCAGGAAAAAAATCACTCGAGTCGGCAATTAATTTATAGCCTCCTCTACCTTTATAATTTTTGCTATTTTATCATTCAACCTTTTCTTTTGTTGTTATTCCAACTTTTTATTGTTGTATTTTCTGCATCAACTATTTAATTTGAACCAGTTAACCATCAACCAATCATATCATTCATGATTGGTATGATGAAATGTGGTGGGAATGAAATCATCATTCTTATCTTCATTCCCATTAATTTGATTGATATTTTTTATAAGTAGAAATGGTGATTCTCACAGGAATTGTTATTACCTTGAATGAGAGAATGACCATTCCTTTCTACCCCATGTTATTATATATTCCTGTCTTCAAGGAAATTAACGTTTTTTTTATTTATTAATTTTGACTATTATCATTATTTATTTTATATTTTCACAAATTAACTTTCTAAAGTTAAATTATTATATTAAATTTTGTAAATAATATTAAATTATTTATAAAAATATAAAAAAATTAATAATTTAAAATTAATATAAAATAAAAATAGCAAAAAATTGATAAAAACTAAATATATTAATAGTATAAAAATAATTAAAGTTATGATATAAGATTTATCTATAGTGTATAAAAAAAAAGATAAAAGAATATTAGTATAGATAATGGGTTATAGTTAAATTGTAATTAAAATAATTTTTTAGATAATATAAAATAAGATATTATAATTTAATAACATAAAATCATATAAAATAATTAATAAAAGATATGATAAATATATTATTATTATTATTATTATTATTTAACTACTTTAAATGTACGTAAATAATACAAAAATAGTAAATTAATAATAAAATTTTAAAAATAAAATATATAAATATAATATACCTTAATATTAGTACAATGATTAATTTTCTGTAAAAAGAATTATCTTTAAATTTAAATATGCCAAATAATTTAAATTTGAGTGATATATTGAATATGAATATTAAATAAAATTATAGTGAAAGGTAATTTGGCTAAATAAGATTGATTTAATATCTATTTTTTTTTGTAGTTATCAATCATAAAATATAATCATAATGATTATTTCATTTATTTCATATTCCTTTGTGATACCAATCATAGGAATGAACATTTTTATACCATTCCTTTTCCATCACCATTCCATTTTTGAGTTCATTCAATTCCCACATAATTTCATTCAATTATACCAATCATGCCGTAAATTTGATATGAAAATATACTTGTGTTGTTTGAATCAATATTTTTATAACCTAACTGATGGTTTAACTAGACTTGGTACCCGTTGGTAGTTGAGTTCCACCCGTCGTACTTTGTCTATAAAATCGTTCAACTAGTTTATTAATATGACAAATTTTTAGATGAGACCATCTCATGGATCTTATTCTATGAGAAGGATTGGGTTGGATTGAACATAAGAAATTATATAATAATTTTATGTGTATTAAATAATATTTTTCTGTATATTATGTAACACCACGTTTCTTTATAAAGATAATTTTGGCTAAGACGCTACTTGCGTACAAAATACACCCTTTTAAGAATAATAAAGATAAATAAATCAATAGTAATTATGAATTACAAGTTTCTAAAATTTATGAAAATAAAACATTTTTAAACAATTTCTTCTACAACCTTTCGAATATCGGCTACCAGCATCCACCATTCCAATACCACGCTAAAAAAACTTTTAAGTTGAAAACATTTTAACATAGAGGGGTGTACACTTAGTGGGGATCCCAAAGCATTACTAAATAAATTCAAACAAATAAATTAGAGCACAAATACATGAAACCATCATCTTGCAATCGTAATCTCATAGGTGCAGGAGTTAACCTGTCTTATCACAAACATAGATACACATAAATATAGCATTCAAACAAAGCATTTAGTTGTGGTTCTTAGCCGCCATAAATTACGGTTACTGGTCGTCATAGATACGGTTCTTAGCCACCATAGATACGGTTCTTAGCTGTCGTAGCTTGCATGTGCACACACATATTCATATCGCAATCAATAACACATTTAACCACAACATTCTTCACATTTGCATTGTTAAGCTCATAGTACATCGTTAGCAATTTAGCAACGATCACATCGACATTAATAAGAGCAGTTTCATTTCACATATTCATAAAGATCATGTAATTGAGAGTATGAAATTCATGAGTGCGTATTTAAAAGGAATTACCCCACCTTTGGAGAAGTTGAACACGAATTGTCGAGCAAGCCTAGATAGTTCACTATTCCTTGTTTCCTATGTCGATCATTAAACAAGACCTTAATATCTTATCTAATTATAAGTTTATGAACTAAAACTCTTAATTTAATTTTTATATCAAAACCAATATGATTACTAAGCTTTTGTTTAAAGAAAATTTCATAAATCAGTTTATTTTGTAGATAGATTCCTTCCCAAAATCTCATAGGAGCTCTTTTATTTTAAAAGATTGATTATACCTAACAAAATTGGAAATTAAAATTACAATCTACATAATTGAATGGCATAACTAACTATTTTATTCCAAAACATAAATCGAGAGATGCTAAAAGTGAATTAAAGAAACTCACTGGTGCCCTTAATTGAATAATAAAATAGTTATATAATTAAATCACTATTTAAGTTAATAACCTTAACCAATTCTTTAATTCAACAGTAAAGTAGTTATACAATTAAATCACTATTTAAGTTAATAACCTTAACCAATTCATAATCACATAAATCCAACAAAGAATCTGTCTAGCTATTTCAATTGAATAAATCAATATCTACATAAATATTTCATACTTTGTAAAGTAATTAAAGAGTGAAATCTCAAGTTTAAACTTGGTACCTTAATTTTCCTTTTCGTCTTTTCCTTTGCTTTCATGTGTTTTCTTCTTCTTCTTTTTTTGTTTTCTTTTAATATGATATGCATACCTTTTATTAAACTTAAAGTAAAAAACTTAAAGTGTGCAGAGAAGACAAATACCATAGTTGGATGATTATATTATTCATAACCGCCTTACTGTTGCACATATATCTATATATTTATTTTTATGATGTTTCTTTGATTATCTAGATATATATATATATATATATATATATATATATATATATATTTGTATTTATTTCCCTTTCCCTTTTGCTATTATTATTAAATATTATTTTATTATTACACTCATTCTTATTAATTATATTAGGGAAAGGGTTTTTATCTTAGTACCTAATATTAATTTTGTAGAGAAAACTATTTTATCATCTAAAAACATCAAAATTCTAATGTTATACAAATATGTCTGTGTGCCCGCTTAGGTATATTGAAAATACAAATAATCTTCAAAACTTAGTTACTAACTAATATCTACTTATAAGTGACTATAATTTTCACTGAAAGTTTTTCCAGTAAATTGTGAATTTAATTTTATAAAAATTTATTTCAGAAGTGTGTGTGTGTGTATATATATATGTATATATATATATATATGCATATGTATTTAAGTACTGATGTATGTAACTTTAAATAACTAATTAAGTCATAACCCATTGTTTTATTTTTATTTTTATTTTGTATAAAGCTCATGCATTCAGTTAAGAGATTAGTTATAATATAATTCTAACTAAAGCTAATTTCATAAAATTAAGAACAATTTTTCATTTTAAAATCAAACTATAATTAGTATGATAGTAGTTGTTAATCAGTTTATATAAATTATCATTTTAAAACAAGTGTATTTATATATGATTTAAGTTTGTAAACCAATTTATCATCAACAAGTACGTAGACATAATTAATCTTGGATGGTTTATATAACCAAATTATCATGAAATTTGTTTAAAACTTTAATATACGCATGACTAATTTTTACAATTTGTTAAGTTCTATAAAATAATTCCAAGTATATATATATATCACTAAATTTTCATATCAAACCCTTTATCATTACTAAGCTTAATTAATTGAAAGTTACATATATTAATAATTAATCAAACACTTTATATGATGAAAGTAAAATTAAATACATAACTAAGATTGGTTATAAAGGTAAATTGCTCACCTGTTTGAGAAGTTTTTCGTATAGTCTGCTTCTTTGTTTTTGTTTTCTTTATTTTCTTAAAACATAAGTTGATCTTCCCTTATATATGTGGCATATTAGTTTTTAATGCTCACCTTAGGCACACGTGTAGGTTGGGGGTAGAATTGTTGAAACACTCTGTTGCCACCTTATTACTATCCATTGTATATATTTTCTTACCTTAGTTACATAAAAGAGCAAGTAACTCTAACTTTATATCGATATAAGTGTACGTGTATGATGATATATAGTTGCGACACATATTCCATTTAATTTTTATCTACAAAAGTTTATTAATTTTCCAACCAATAACTAATAATATTAACTATAAAAAAATGTTTACACTTACTTATTCCTAATATATTTTCCTCACACATAAGTTAGGGCTTCCATTATTATTTGGACCTCATATAAATGTGATAAATTCTTGATATATTTTATATAGTTAGATTTTAGTTCGGGGTGTTATATATTAGGTAATACTTTGCATTACATGTGTTTTGAATTGAGTTGGATTAAAAGAAAATATGTAATATTTTTATATGTATCATGCAATATGTATATCAGATAATACTTTTATTATATAGGATACATGATTCGAATTGGGTTGGATCGGGACACTCAAAAACACGTGGATCCTAGGTTGTCTGGACGCTCTTTTCTCTCGTGCAACATGTAATACTTTTGTGTATATTAAGTAATCAATTATCAAGTAATATTTTTGTATTATGTATATATATTATATAATATAATATAAAAGTATTAGCTAATATATAGAAAATATTACCTAATACATACAAAAGTATTACATAATTTATTATGTTCAATCCACCCGTTCCATCTTACAAAATTAGATACGTGAGACGGTCTCACATAAGATCTACTCATGTAATATATTATGGTATGCTAATTATTAGTTACTAATGTAACATAAAATGAATAGTATATATTTAGTTAAGAAACAAACATATAATAAAGTTTAAAACATCAATCATTATATATATATATATATATATATATATATATATATAATTTGAAGTTTCAAAAAATCCTTAAACATTAAAAATATAAAAAAATAAATTTGTTATTATATACAAAAACATTTAAAAAGCAAAAAAAAAAAACATTACACGTTTTGATAATTTTCACAATTCAATCATTGATTAGGAGTGTCTTTAGTCGTATTTATCAAACACAATTATTTATGTGCATTAGGTGTATGAATTCTAAATTCGTGTAACTGGGTCGATCTGATTTGGGGGTGCATTCCACGCGTTTTATTTGTACCTCACACGTCCATACGCACGTTCACACACCCAAACCCTAGCTCAAACCCTAATTTCGCAATTATATTGGTGTAACATTTTAGTTTGTTGAACATAATCTTTTAGTTATATTCGCATAACCTTTTGCAGTGTATGACAGGTTTATAATACCTTTCAAAACTTTTATGTTGTAATAATATAACCTTTATGCATAATAATTTAATATTTTCGTTATAATAATATAACCTTATGTTATTCTTTAAATACATAAAAGTTATGATATTTGTACATAAATGTTATACTAATATAACATAAAGATTAAATGACTATAACATAAAAGTTAAGCCATACTATATGAATTTTTATAGTGAAAAAAATTTAAGTAATATCACTTAAAGGTTATGATATATGTATGTAAAAGTTATACTAATATAACATAAATGTTATACTCGATTAACATAAAAGTTACATAACTTTTAATTACGTTTTTTATACTGAGAAAAGTCTAACTAATTCTACTTAAAGGTTATGATATTTGCACATAAATGTTATATTCGGTAAACATAATGGTTATATTCGGTAAACATAAAAGTTATGTCATAAATTTTAAAAAAAAAAATCTTGGGTGCAGATCCAGATCCAGACCCAACCCAACCTACACGCCCAATTACATGGTTTCTGATGCATACACTTGGTATACACAAACACTATTCTTTATTAAATCGGTAACCCATCGGTACACAATTTTTTCTCGCATCTTTATAGACAAATTGGTATCAATACCATCACACAAAATATAATTTGCAAGAATATCTCATCCAAAATTTTGTGATTAGTTATAAGTTTTGATTTGCATAATCAGAGTTTTTTAATTGATGGGTAAGTAAAGGTTTCTCAACACGTGGCATCCAAAGCATTTACATGGAGAATATTTATAATTTCAAAATAAAATTATTTATTTACTCAATTAATAAGTCTCAATTTATTAGTTGATTATTGTAAATATATCAAATTGGTTTAAACTTAATGAAATATAATGTTATTTTATTCGAATATTGTCGTTGATTACTTTAGACTTCATATAATAATTATAATAACTCTACATATATTTTAAACTTTCGCCTAGCCCTAGGGGTGGAAACCGGAACGGAATTTCTGATATCCGCAGAATCCGATTCGAAAATTTCTAATTTTGGAACGAATATTTTTAATCAGAAATTCCGAATTTCCGATTTTTCCGAAAAATTTCGGATTGGAATTGGTTTTAAAATTTTCGGAAACTCCGAAATCCGATTCTGTCAAGTGCACAACAATTCTTGGAATATAAAATGTAGAATATAGACCATTTAGAGAATCGAAGTCAGAACCTCTCACACCCAAAGCAAGAAACTTACCACTAGACCAATAGTTCATGTTGTAAATAATTCAAACATTTTCGTAATAGACAAAAGATAATATATTTTATGACTCAAAAGATTTCATATAAATTTTATAATTTTATTTTATACTATATACTATAGTATATTTTATATACTATATCCCTCATGTCTAAAATAAAACAATGTGAACTATGAGAATTAGAATCTGTTTTATTTTTGAATCTGTTTTATTGCTCTATAAATGATTTTCAGAATTTTCGAAAATTCCAAAATTTTGGAATTCCGAAATTTCCGAAAAATCGGAATCGGAATGCATTTTACAATTCCGAAAATTTTTGGAATTTTTTCGAAACACCCTATTTTCGATCCGTCCAATTTCCACCCCTACCTGGCCCCAACTAACGCCCTTGGCGTACAGCACCTTTTAGTACACTCATAAAGTGCAAAATAGGATTTATTATGTGAATTTATTCATGTTATAGTTTGAAATCAAATTTTATCTAATGGAAACAATTTAGACTATGTCATAATAGAACAACTATGCAATGAAAATTGAAGCTACTATTGTTCATGTGTATAAATTTGTTATTTCTACCAAGTAAAAAACATTAGCGAATAATGGAGAACAAAAACCACCAAGCAGATCCATGTTCATATGAAGAGTTGTATGTGCAAGTAAAACATCAACTCAGTTATGGCATCTGATCTGATCATTGAGATTACATCTATGGATGAATACAATTTGAAATTTGATTACAAATTCAAGATTCTGCTCTGAACCCTTCGGTTAAATTTTTAGCAGCATTAGGTGCCCATTACTGCATACATTCTTGTGGTTCTGCAAAAGATGAGCAGCTGTTATTGATTTTTCATGTCCCTTTCTCATCACCAACAGCCTCATTGGTAGAGTCGTTGAACGAGGCAGCTAGGTATTCAGCAAGGCTTTGCTGCGGAATTGATATTTGTGAAGGTTCGCCAGAAACTTTAGCTTTCTTCATGCTAATGGATTTCGGAAGCCATGATTTATCAGAATCTCGGGTATTATCATCCTTCCAAATAGTGGGAGTCAACGGCTTCCATGGATCATCTACCATTTCCTTTCTGTAGTACAAATCTGGCCGTTTCTCTGCTGAAACAGACTCATGTGAACCTGCTCCTCTCCTACCACCTGCTCCTGAACGGGGACTGGGGCTATTACCCAGTGATCGACCCCTGCCTCTTCCAGAATCATAATGGGAAAACCTCTGACCTCTTCCTCGGCCATAGCTACCATGAGGAGAATTCCCTTGCGCAAAGCTAGGGTTGCTGAAGTTACTGTCTCTATGGAAATTGGGAGGTGGGGGGTTATAGTTAAAGGCACCACCTGAACCACCCCAAGAATTTGGAGGATTACCTTGGGGTCTACCCCAAGGGGTGGCCACTTCCATTGGACTTCCACGAGGGCTCTGATTGAAGTGAGCCACCGGCACTTGGAACATCGTCTGACCTGGAGAGTTGACACCTGGACTGTGATATACTGGGCTCGGGGGCATTCCTTGATAAGAAGGTCCTGTTAAAACCATTCAAAGACACTCATGGAATAAGAACTATGGCACAAACACAATAAGCTCAAGCACTGACAAACTGAGAATTTCTTATAGTCAACAACATATTCATACTGCAGAAATACAGCTTAACAGAAACAACAAAAGTGAAATTTGCATTTTAAGCAAGGCGAAGTGAAACAAAAAAAAAGATAAACTTTTGACCCTGCTGCCAGGGGACACACCAAAAGTATTGAAAGCCACAAGCAAACAAATATTTCCTATGAAGACGAAAAATAGTTATTAATGCAATTAAACAGGAAAAATTAAATGAATAAACAATAGTCAAATTACTCGGTGGCGTGCTGTGATATCCTTGCGAGACCTGAGGGGTGGTATTATTCCTCCTACTTCCAGAGAATGCAGCCATAGGGTCTGTGTAATAATCAAATCTAGAAGTATATTGAGTTGGAGCAGTGGAAGCCCTTTCACTTTCGATCAAAGGGTTGGAAAGGCTACCAGATGCCAAACAACCAGAGTCTGTATCAGCTCCTGCTCGGGCAGCTTCCATTCGCATTGCCTGCAGCCTTTCCCTTCTTTTCTCAGACTCCTCCATTATTACTTGATGCTTGGATATAGTTCAGAACCAACTGCCATAAAACAAACATTTCTGTCAAAACCTCAGTATTTCAGGATTTAAAAAAGAGGACACATCAATAAAAAATAAAAAATAATAATATTAATATTAATAATATTAATATTCATAACAGAAAATCACACAGACATGGTCAGAATTAATAACATTAACTGTATGAAGTAATCTACAGAGTTTGATTTAATGCTACTAAACAGAGAATTGAGTTTCATTTCTTCTGCCATAAAGTCAAGTAACCAATACCCAAATATTTGACTAACAAAGAATCAGCTGATACAGTTTATCTGCAAATAATTGAGATACTCTAGTACATTTTTGCTATTGTTTGTTGGTTGTTCAAATGTATTAATGATGCACAGAGATTGCCAACGAGGGTGCATCGGAAATTTGTGGCAATGGACAGGAAGACACGATGCATCTGAGGAGGGTTTTTACTCAAAAGAGTTCAACATAATTTAAAAAATGACTAAGGAGCGTTTTTATCAAAAGAAGCTTAAAGTCACAATAATCACCCAGAAAAATATATATAAAAATTGCAGACACTATGCAAAGAGAAAACACAAAAGGTAACAGGATGATAATTCCCATCACTCATTCAACAAGCTGGAGTTAACACATAACTTGGTAAAGTAAATCCTAAGATCATTAACAAGGCAAAAGCTGTATAAAACTGGATTCGAAGATAATCAAAATAGCGCGTGCTCCACCCCACCCACTATTTTTCAAACATTATTCAGTATACTCCATTACAGTTGAACACAATATGAATACTCAGATAGCAGCCGGAAATTGAAATAGAGAGAGAGAGAGAGAGAGAGAGAGAGAGAGAGAGAGAGAGAGAGAGAGAGAGAGAGAGAGAAGAGTTACTTCAATTCGTTCAAGCACAATTCGCTGTCGATTTTGCCCCAATTTTTGTATATAAATTGGTTGGGGGACATGGGCTAGGCGCTTTCACATACTCTTCTCACTTGAAACTTTGTGGATTCACTGAGCGAGAAGACAGAAACTCATTGAGAGATAATTAGCGGCAGAGGCGGCGGAGGCACGACGGAGGAGGTGGCGCACCGAGGTGGATGATGTCAGCGACGACGCCGTTTAGGAATATGGAAATGAGATTGTGAGAAGGTTTTGCTCTTTAATTTGTGGGCTTTATTTGGGCCGAGCCTTCTATGCCTACTAAATTCGCAAAGCCCATTTTGAAATGCTCTTCATGACAAACCCATTTGATGTATATAAGAAATGGGCTTCTGATTTGGTGTTGGTTTTGGGCTTAATAAGAAATGCATATTCTTCTAACCATTTTCAAAATAATTAAAATTAGAATTAGAGGTGTTAAAACGGTTTGAATCGTCAGTTTGGAAAATTATAGAAGGCCAAATCGGAATCAAATTGTCGGGATTTCGGTTTCAATTCTGTTTACAATTGGACAGTCGGGTTCAAACATTATTGCACTTTTTTATTTGAAAATTAGTTATAAGTAAGTTAGTGGTAGACCAATTAGAAGAGAGGATGAAATGGCTTAGGGTTTCAAGCATGAAATTGATTTAAGTTTTCTTCAATTTTTTTTGTTTATTAGCATTCTTCATCTATATATAGAGGTTCTTTCGTTGCATTTCTCTGTTTTGCTTCTTTGTAATTGTATGATTGTGCGTGTTTGATTAATAAAGTGTGTGTTTCTTGTTGTGCAGTGATCCGTGCCCAAGGATCGAACCCCGTTAGCTTCTTGGAGTTTTGGTTATTATTGTATGTAGATTGATTTGTGCTAAAGTTGGTATATTGATTGAATTACTTGTTGATTGATTAGGAGTTATGTGTGTAAGCTTGCAATTAACTTTACAATATGTGTAAATAAATGATAGATATTACATTCGATATGATTCAATATATCTGTGATCGAAACAAAAAAATTTTAAGTAAAGATATGTTGTAAAAAAAAAAGTTAATCATGTAGACCATCCCTAATGGAACGGTGGAGAGCCACCCCAATTTAATAGAAAAAAAAAGCTTACAACATATCTTTACCCCAAAATGTGTTGGCAAAAGAATTGGGTTGTGCAGTGTCACAGATCTTTAAATCATCAATCATTTTCCTAACTTTTACTTTCGAACTGCAAAATAATTAACTGACAAGCTTGCCTTAAAAAAATAATGAAAAAAATGAGAAACCTAGTCTACATTACGTGAATGAATTTGCTTGCCTTGAAATTAATTTAGATGAAATATATTTTCTCAATTATTGAAGCATTACAAATCATACATACATTCTATTAAATTAATAAATTTTAGGAGAAGGGGAATCAAATTAAGACACGTGACCCACAACCTAAGTTAATGAAATCTTTCTCTCCTGGCCCTTCCCTCCCATATGCTTACATTTCAGTGAAATAATTAGTACCCTCTCTAATTTTTGCTTTCATTTTAGTGAAATAATCATGTTATACTCGCTCAGTAGTGAATCTCTACTGATAAAACTATTGACCATCAATTAAATTATATTATTTAGGCTATTGGTCACCGATTTAATTATATTACTGATAAGACTACTGACTATCAATTAAATTAAGTCATTTAAGTTACTGACCATCAATTAAATTATGTTATTTAGGCTACTGACTACCGATTAAATTATACTACTGATAAGACTACTGGCTATCAGTTAAATTAAGTCATTTAGGCTACTGATAAGGCTACTGACCATTAATTAAATTATGTTATTTAGATTACTGGCCACCGATTAAATTATACTACTGATAAGACTACTGGCTATCAGTTAAATTAAGCCATTTAGGCTACTGATAAGGCTACTTAGTGGTGCCCACCGGTTCGGAAAAATCGGAACCGGCCGGTTCGAAACCGGCGGACCCGGTTCCGGTTACAAACCGAAACCATGAACCGGTTTCAAGCGGTTCGGTTTCGGTTAGAGGTATTAGAAATCGGAAACCGCGGTTTCCGGTATTTTTAATTTTTTTTTTTTGAAAAATCGAGGAATCGACACGTGTCCGCCGAAGCTCCGGCGAAAAGTAGCCGTTGTGCCGGAACCGACGGTTGATCGGCGGTTCGAAACCGCCGGGTCGCGCTTTTTTTTTTAATTTGAAAAACTCCACGTGGAGGGCCAGGATTGCTCGACCGTTGCAGATCAACGATCGAGATTTCATGACCTTTGGAAACCGGCGGTTCGAACTGGCCGAATTTTTTTTTTCCAAATTTTCCTATAAATACCCCCTCCCCCCATTCATTTTCTCACACCATTCCAACACTTATCTCTCAATTCTCTCTCGATTCTCAAGTTTCGATTCAATTTTTTGCTTAATTTCAATTTCAATTTAATTCTATTTACTTTTTCTCGATCGAAAATATCTCGAAAAGGTTCTTCTTCCGCCGGTTCTTCTCGAAGAGGAAAGGAGCCTATGCCACCACCAAACGATGTTCAACTCGATGAAATTATTGATCAATAATGAGAGTGAGGAGTACGCCAATTTGGAGGAAACTCTCGGACCTAATACTGTCGCCGCCTTTGTTGAGCAAGAAGATGAAGAGGAGGTGGCGAGGAGGACAACTCAATAGAGTGACACACGTAGCCGATCCGCTTCGACACTTCGAAGTGATATTTTCTCCGTACATTTTAAAAAGGAGAAAGTATCAAATTCGAATGTGGACTACATGGTGACATGCAACTACTGTGGAAAGAGCTACAAATTCAAGCACGGAGGGAGCTACGGAACGTTCACCAACCATGTGATAAAAAAGCATCCGGACAAGATGGGTAATGACTGCTCTCAAACCCATCTTCCTCGACAAAATACCGGTTCCAGTTTGGGAACCGATAGTAACGACCCTTCTTTCCTTTTTAAATTTAGTCAATTAAATCATAGGAGATGAGTAGCCGAATTTGTTGCTAAAAATCTTCCTTTTCAATTTCCAACCGACGATGATTTTGAAGAATATACTAGTCAATATTTACAACCCGCTAGTAGAAAAATATCTAGGAATACCATTACACGTGACATAGAAAAAATTGTGGGCGAATATAAATATGCTTTAATTCAAGAATTAAAAAATTTAACACAACGAGTATCTATTTGTTGTGATGTGTGGAAAGATCCTTACAGAAACCATGATTATTTAGGAGTAACATGCCATTGGATAGATGATGCATGGAATATGCAAAAACGATTAATTGCCTATGTCGAATTTGATGAAAAACATAGTTCCGTAGCAATTAGTAGAAAAATAATAAAAATTGTTAATGAATATGATATAGTTACAAAAATTTATTCGATTGGTTTTGATAATGCCGCTCCTAACACCGCTAGTATGCCTACATTAATAGAATTTTGTAGGCCTCCAATAAATGGTAAACTTTTTCATATTCGTTGTGTACTTCATTGTTTGAATTTATGTGTACAAGATGATCTAACTACTTTGCATGATCAAATTAAATCTATTAAGGATGCAATTCATGAAATTGCTAAATCAACGGTATGACACAAAAAATGGGCCCGATTTTGTAAAAATAGTGGAATGGAAGTTAAGAAATTTGTGTTGGACGTAAAACATAGATGGAATTCAATATATTATATGCTTCAAGATTCTTATAATTATAAAGAAATGTTAATTAATTTTTATGAAGAAAACCCACATGAATATGTATATTTGTATAACAACTCTTGGGATGCATGTATTAATTTAATTCAACTATTAAATTTTTTTGAAGAAGCCACTAGAGAATTAAGTGACACTTATTATCCTACTTCTCCATTAGCCTTAGATCATTGTGTCAAAATTGCTTTAATTTTGAATGAATATTCTACATGTCCTATTTTAGGTGATACTATTATAGCCATGAAAGCAAAATGGTTAAAATATTTTTTCGAACTTCCCGATTTATTTTTAATAGCTAAATTATTAGATCCTATGATTAGAAAAGATGGCCTAACCGAATTATTACGAATGTATTATAGTGTTTTATTCCCCCATTTTGTGTTATCCGAATATGATGCATTTAACTATGTTCTAAATTATATAGAAGTTGTAGGTAGAGTTAGAACAACTTTGACCGAATTATTTAAAGAATATAAAAACCGCATTAGGGGATGATTGTGGGGATAATTTAGGTGCTCAAAATGTAGGTGGTGGTAGTAGTAGTTCTTCACAAAATCCATGTAATATTAGTGGTCTTAATGCATTTTATGATTTTTATGATAACCGAACACAAAAACGAGCTAGGGGGTCTAATCCCACGGTAGAATTAGATACATATTTAAGTTGTACATTTGAATTTATTTCTTTTGAAAACTCTATGGATCTTTTGAAGTGATGGTAAAAAAGGACTACCACTTATCCTATTTTAAGTAGTATTGCAAAGGAGATCTTTGCAAGTCCCGCCTCCAACGTCTCCGTCGAGTGCGCCTTCTCCAAATGACGACATATGTTGAGCCCAAAAATGGCAAGATTGACCGTAGAGAATGTTCAAAACATTACTCTACTTGAAGATTGGGTTCGAACCAAGAAACGTCAACAACATCTAAATTTGTTGGTCTTAGATGATGATGGCCCCGACGAGTATGGCTACGATTCCAACACATCCTCCTCCACCGGAACCAATTTTGAAGGGTAAGCGAGGTAAGAGAACTACGTGAACTTTGATTTCCTAATTCAATTTAGGGATACGTAGACAATTTAATTCTAAGTTTGATATTCACTTTCAAACTTAGGATGAAATTCAAGCTCTTTCATTTTTTTTTACTTCTCTTACTTGTAATGAACAAAAAATGTTGTGTAGTAGATGGTGTGTCTCAAAGAAAGGAGAAGATAATAAGATGTGTCTTAGATGCACGTCTTATTCTGTGCTCCTTTCTTTGAGACACATCATCTACCACACAACATTATTTGCTAATTACAATTAAGAGAAGTAAGAACTACGTGAGCTTTGATTCTCTAATTCAATTTAGGAATACGTAGGCAATTTCATTCTAAATTTGAAAGTTAGAATGAAACTCAAGCTCTTTCAAAATTTTTTTTCCTCCTTTTCAATTTGTAATTTGTAAGTTGTAATTTTTTTTAATTTGTTTGTAATTTGTAATTTTTTAAATTCAAACTTAAAAGTTTGTTGTTTGTAAGTTGTAATTTTTTTTAATTCAAACTTAGAAGTTTGATGTTTGTACTTTGTAAGTTGTAAATTATTGGATATTTATATAAATGTGTTTATTTTTTAATATGGATATATTGTTTTATATTGTCATATTGTATGATTGAAAAAATTTGAGTTAAACAATAAAAAAAAACAAAAAAATTAAAAAAAAAAAAGAAAGAAAAACCGGCCGGTTCAAACCAAAACCGGCGGTTACAAACCGGAACCGGAACCGAACATACCCCGGTTCGGTTCCTGTTAGACCTCCACCGGTTTTCCAAACCGCCGGTTCGGAACTGAAATCGGCGGTTCGGTTAAATCGGGCACCACTAAGGCTACTGACCATCAATTAAATTATGTTATTTAGGCTATTGGCCACCGATTAAATTATACTGCTGATAAGGCTACTGACTATCAGTTAAATTAAGCCATTTAGGCTACTGATAAGACTACTGATTATCAATTAAATTATGTTATTTAGGCTATTGGCCATCGATTAAATTATACTGCTGATAAGGCTATTGGCTATCAGTTAAATTAAGCCATTTAGGCTACTGATAAGACTACTGGCCATCAATTAAATTATGTTATTTAGGCTACTGGCCACCGATTTGGTCTTCTTTGCTGCTGACATTAAACACCCATGATCGGTCAGATACGTTTTCAGATCAATAAAACAATTGAAGAATAATGATCAAAGGGATAAAGTTTGAAGAATAACACCTATGAAGACAGATGTCAGGCCTACAATGACATGGTTGTTACCTACTACTTCATGCAGCAGTACATCTGTAACTAGATTCACCACTTGTACAAGCTATTACAGTAGCTATAATGATAGCTTTTACTATTTTTAGATAAAAACTCCATTATAAAAGAGGGAATGACTGCCCAAGAAAAGGATCATCAAATAATAAAACAACTTCTTTCTACTTCTCTTATTCTCGGCATAATCGGTCACCAAGTAGCCTCAATACTCATCCGCTATTTTCAATTGCTAATCAGTCGGTGCAAATAATTAACCACACATAATTACTGAATTACTCTCAAACCATTAAGTTTATTTGGAAGTTGATCTTTCGTATCAACAAATCAGTACATCGTCGATCCTGTCTAAAAAGAAAAAATAAAATCAGTACATCGAGTGGTGAGTAGAAAATATGTATGCATTTTAATTCATAAAAATGTATTTTTTTATGCCTTTGATCTCCTGGCTGGCTAGCTTTAATTAACTTCTTTATTTATGTGTACATTTATTTAAAAAAAAAAACTCAAGTATTAAATTTCTTGTTTATTTCAACATTTTTTTTTTTGAATATTTTGGTGGAGGAAGTTCAGGTAAGACAACCGGAGGAAAGGAAAGAGAGAATAAATAATCACTTTTCTTACACACACACACACACACATATATATATATATGAAAACTGATTATTTATTCTTTCTTTTCCTTTTCATAAAAAAAAAAAAATATATATATATATAATAAAACTGATTATTTATTCTTTCTTTTCCTTTCCATATATATATATATATATATATATAATGAAAAATGGCTTCGTTAAAGAATCAAAAAATAAATTTTCCCAACTAAATTATAGAAGTGGTGAACTGGAGTTTATCTCACAAAGAGCAGTTAATTAATTAATTCAACGTAAACGTATCAATGCAATAGTGGGGCCATAGAGTTGTGAAAATGGGTTAAGCCCGCCAAAATGAAGGGTTAGTTGAATAATTATAGATTCGCAAAAAGATGGGTTTAAGTGGATTTGGTCCGTGGTGGGTTGGACTCTTGGTGGGTTAGACAGTGGGATAATGGGTTGGCCCGCCTCTATATATTTATAGTTTTTATTGAAAGTATAAATAAAAATTAATAATATTGATGAAAATTCTTATCTAGTGCAACTTATGATTTATAGAAATATTAATATGAGTTATTTATTTATAAGAATGAAGAAATTTTAGAGAAAAACTATTTTTAAAATTTGTTTTCATATATTATATGTAATTGAATTTATATATATCTTATTAAATGCTTATGTATTGCATATATACTTTTTTCCTTTGAAAAAATTTAAAAAAAAAATTGGTTGATTGGTCTGGCTAACCCATAGTCCATTAATGGGTTGGGTCGAGATTTTGAGGCCCG
The DNA here is from genome assembly GCA_946896805.1 of Scutellaria galericulata. Lineage (NCBI taxonomy): Eukaryota > Viridiplantae > Streptophyta > Magnoliopsida > Lamiales > Lamiaceae > Scutellaria > Scutellaria galericulata. Next base: position 15,416,681 of record OX335793.1, read on the forward strand.
CCACAAAAAAAACATGTCTCGTCTTGTCCCGCCAAATGGTGGGTTGTGGTCGACCCGCCCCACCGACCCATATTGACAGCTCTAAGTGGGGGTGTTTGGATTGGAAGCAACCTATAAATCAGTTAATTAATCACAAACAAATAAAATATGTTAAATTCAAATTACCAAAGATTATTCAGTTCTCAATGCAGTTGTCATCCTCTTTCTTCCACCCATAACCGTGTGGAACATTAATTCAATTTACCCTCGTAATCTTTAGTATATCAATCATTCAAATCGTCTCTTATGTACGTATATTCAATTAAAAATAGGATCTCAATTGACCCTAATTCATGATAAACAACCTAATAGGTACAACCTCAAAATTTAATTTATTAACAATATTAAATTATGAGACGATAGTCTAAACCAAACAATTGGGACGAAACATTTGATCAACTGTTTAACTTGAACCCATATTACTATGACTGAAATCAGTTGTTACTAATAATGTAGTTACTACATCAACTACAGATTACAACATATGTTCTAATAGTAGAAATATAAAGTATTCAATAAAATTGATTATACTTTATCAAACGTTCATAAATCATGAACATGCAAAATAGATAATACGAATAACTTCGAAAAACAATTTAAATTAAACGTTAATGAACACAAACACAAAGTCTAAAAGTCAAGATCAAACCACTCTTCAAACTAGATGAATAAACTCACAGTCAATCATATTGATGTATTTTACCATCTCATATTTGAAAACTAAGAAAATGAAATATAGAAAGTGTTTGAAAAGATAGAAAACTATTCTATGCATTCTTCCTTCTCACCAAAACTATGTCCAAGTCGAGCGCTTAAAACCATGTAAAAATAGATTACGACCTTAAATCTTGAACCCTAAGTCAAAATCTCAAAATTTGAGCTCTAATGGGTAGTCTAGCGTACACCCACGGTTGTAATGGGCACACTCAGTGTCGGCCATTCGATCCAATCTTCACTTTCCTCTGGTCTTCTCCACTCCATCTATTACAACTTAAATCCAATACCTAAGCTTGAAAAACACATAAAATTTGTGGTATTTGGACATAAAACATGAATATGTTGAAAATTCCATAATGCACATAAGTTTTTCTCTTTAAATAACAAATTATGAGCACATTATCCTACGTATCCAAAATCAGCAAATCGTAAATCATATTAAATATCTCCATCCTATTTAAAACAATGATCAAACTCTACTAATCGATTATTTTGAAATCAATTCAATAAAAAAATCTCTTTCAACACTTCCCTAAAATTATTTGTATTATGGATTTATGTGAATTTTTCTTTTTTGAATGTGTGATTCAAACAAATCGTTTATATTAAGCTTTCGATTGATAATTCATAATTTTTGTAAATTTGGTTTATCAGTAGCAACTAATGAATAAATCATCCGCAAAAACTCCCATGCACCAGGTGCATGGGTCATAGATCCGTGCAATTCGGGTCAACCCGACCAGGACCCGCTTGTTTTTTTTTTTTTTGTGTGTTACCTTTATGTCATATTTGTATAACATTTATGTTATATTAGTATGTCATTTATATACAAATATCATCACCTTTATTTACTGAAACTTGAAAAAAAAGGAAGAATTTCAGTGCTTTTTTTGGATAAACATACCTTTATGTAATATTACTCATATCTTTTAATTATGTTAGTTGCACATTTATATATTATATAAAGGTATAGATATTTGTACATAAAGATGACATGAATATAACATAAATGTATATATGTACAAATTGTGCTGAAACTTTTTTTTCTTCCAAAGTTACAGTACATAAAGGTAAGAACATTTGTTCATAAATGTGACATGAATATAATATAAATGTAACACATAAAAAAAAATCCAAATGTACGCGGATACAAATCGAGTTGACCCAGTTACATGGATTTAGATCCATGCAATTAATGCATGAGATACCAACTCTAAATCATCAGGACAACACAAATATGGAATAATTGGATAAAAACTATCAATTCAATACCATATTTACCATGTTGTCCTAACTTTTAATGCATTTGTCAATTTGTTGTGTAGTGTTTTTTCCAGGTTATTTGATTAATTAAAAAAGTTCAATTGGAGAGCCTTTTCAACTGATTAGGCTTAAATTAAGGACAAATTGACTTAACTAAGATTATTGTTAATCGAGGGGTAGAGATTATTGGATTAGGTAAAACCGTAGAACTAGATGTTGCATTGATTTTAGTTTAACAAGAAAATGAGATGATTGAAACATACATTTTGAAGTTTTCTCATTTATTGGAAACCAAAATTATTTGTGGGAGTTTTATTGAATCTTGCTATGAAGCAATTAGTTACAATTAATTTAATCAAAACAAAATTAATCTCTATTTTTCAATCTTAAGAATAATTAATTCTAGTAGATAAATAAACTCTCCTAGTCCATGTGGAATCGATTATCAATCCTTAGTTTCCACTACTACAACCTACAAGAAAAAATGATAATGAATTTTGTATGCTTCGATTGCACGATCGATTAAACTTCATATATCAAGAAAAATGCATAATATTAGGAGTATCTAGATTTGGGCAAATGTACAACTTCATTTATTCCACATAAATTAAATACTGAACAAAATATCCTCAAGGTGTGTTTGAACTAGATTGTTAGTTGAACTGTTAGGTCATGATCGCAAAAGTGAAATAATTGGACGTAATTGTATTATTTATTGTGAAAAGTTGCTTGAGAATAATATATAACTATAGTTTAAAAAGTCACATTATATTTGAAAAAAATATAAAAAAATGTTGAAATTATATTATTATAATGTGAAATTTTTTATTTTTAACAATTGTTTGGATTTTAAAATTCTCAAATTAAAACACAACATAAAAATTGGATGAAGATTTTGAAATCCACTATCATATGAAGAAATTTTTATCCAAACATTTGCCCTTAGGCTATGTTTGGATTAGTGTTTGTTAGTTGGAATTTGAGATTTGTATTCATTCAAATCCCCGTTTATTTTGAGATTAAAAGAAGATTATATAATTTACCAAAATCCAACTTTATTTAAATAAAAACACAATAATTAACCTTATACTATAACATATTAATACACAAATTTCAATACACACCTAAATTTCTACTATTACAATCATCTAATCATTATCATTACATCAACTAACAATATAATATTACATAATAACACTTTTTCCAACATTGATTTGACATCTACAGTACTAATCTTATCCTACAAAATCTCTAAACAAACATATATTTTAACTATTCACCTTTATTTTAAAAACCCAAGATTTCAAAGTCGGATTTCCCCAATCCTACATAACACCAATCCAAACATTTAATTTTTTTCGAAACCTACAAAATAGCTTTAATTAGTAACACTAGAGTATAGTCTACATGCTCTAATCATATGAAAAATGTCATTTGTAAGGAGATATAATTTAAAATTAAAAAGTTAAGATTGTATTTGGATGAAGTGATTTGAAGTCTAAAAATTGAAATGCATTCATTTTAAATTTTAAACTTTAAACCACTCCATCTAAACACAACCTGAATTAATTCAAATCCATACAAATTATAATACATTCAAATTATATCAAAATTGTTAAAATAGTTGATTAAAATGAATCTGATAGATTTGAAATCACACGTCATCTATAAATTTATTATTATAAATTTCAATTCAATTTTAATATTATTTAATTCAAACATTAGCTAGGAGTTTTGTTAAATAATGACATGTGTTAAGCTTTCTTGCCGGTTTTGGAACTGATCACGCATCCCCACAACTCGTATAATATATACCAAAGGAGTGGAAATAGCAATATTTGGAGCGTAATTATCAATCCTTCCTCACATTCATCATTTCATGGTAAATTTCTTTCATTATAAATTCAATCAAATCCTCATAATTCCTCAAATTTGCTCTCATACTCCTAAAACCGCTTATAATAATAATACAATATTTAAGATTTCGTAGTTTTGCGATTATCTCTGCAAAACCGTAGCAATGGAGAACTCCGGTAAGTGCCATTCTGCCTGTTTAATTTTCATTTTCTTCTTTCTTCCGTATTTTTTTAATCATTAATGATAATTTGTTGTTAAATTTATTAAAATCTGGTGTTTGGTCATTAGTTTTAGTTAATTTATGTGCATGCGGATTGTTGGGGTTTATTATTTTGTTTGATCTTGCTCACAATTGTTTTGGTTCTTTTTTTGTAGAGGACTCTAATGTTAAGTTTAAGTTTTTCTACAAGATGATTTTGAAATTTGGTCCCATTTTTAGTTGGATTATTGAGGACTATTGGTTTTATTATTGTGGATGAATTGGGCGGAAAAGAAGTGAAAAGTACTACTTTAGGGGAAAGGAATAAAGGATGAATTTTCCTATTTGTTGAGATTCTTAGTTGAGATTGACTGATGAGTATATACTCAATATTTTGGCATAAAATGGTTGGAATTTTGATGTTCTTGATAATATGTGTACAAATAAGAAAAGAGGCGTGGTGATTCTTCCTTATTCTTGTCACTATTTAATCTGTCATTCGTTGATGAGAGGAGCTGAACTGAAGAGGAGAGGTGTTTGTTGTGATATTTGCAGGGAGCCATCCGGAGGTGGTGGTGCCACCAGTTGAGGGCGTTGCGGGAGGTGGGACGGCATATGGATGGAGTGAAAGTGGCATACAGGATCCAAATATACTGAGGGGTTCGATTGATCCCTTGAAAGTTCATTCTTCAGAATTAGTTCATGTCTGGTGCATGCCAAGCACAGCAAATGTTGGGCCACAGGACATGCCTCGTACATTAGAGCCTGTAAGTTTTAACACACTCTATTTTCTAGTGCTTACACCATGTGATAGTGAATATTTCTCCTACTTTTAGTTATAGTTCTTACTACGTGTCCTTTGGTTTATATCTAATGTGGGTGCATATATTGAGGAGCTACAATATGTGCATCAATTATGTTGGGGAAATTCCTTAGATTCAGAAAATTATGCCTTTTACTTCTTTTTGCCTGCATTTCAAGATATGCATGTTTTTACAAGTTTATGCCTTCACTTCGTAGCCACTACTTCTATTCATATTGACCTTGTTTTCTTGCTTTTAGTTCCATACGAGATATGTAATTTTGAGGCAACAGTGCTTTTATGTTTTTGCAACTCATTAATGAACCTGCCCAACTTGCTAAGCATTACTAGGATAAATTTGAATTGTCATATTTATCCATAATATCTGGCGCTTTCTTCTTTTGACATTTTTTCGTTTGAAGATATCTCTTTTAGCAGCAAGAAATGAGAGGGAAAGTTTCCAAATAGCTATACGTCCAAAAGTTTCTTGGGCAGGATCCACTGTTGCTGGAACTGTGCAGATGCAATGTACTGATCTGTGCTCCACTTCTGGTGATAGGTCTGTCTCTTGAATATCCAAATTTTGTTTCTAATTGTTTGTAATAGTAAATTGACGAAGCTAACCTTTTTGGATACATGCAGATTGGTAGTTGGTGAATCATTGAAGGTGAGGCGCGTAGTGCCAATTTTAGGTGTTCCAGATGCCCTTGTGCCTCTTGAAGTGCCAGTGTCTCAGCTGACTCTTTTTCCTGGGTACTGACACCTTCTACCATAAATCAAGCATTCTCAAATTTTTCTATCTTGAAGTCTGAACTACGTGTAAACCCTCAAATAATTATTACTGTCTTTCAGAGAAGCGACTGCAATTTGGGTTTCAATTGATGTGCAAGACACACAGCCCCCTGGTCAATATGATGGAGAATTCATAATTACAGCTACCAGAGCTGATGCAGAGTGATAATCTAACACCTTTACTCCACTTTATCATTAAGCTGTGAAATTTAACATATTCACTTATTTAGCTTTCGATGATTTCCTTTTCTTTTCAGGAAAAAAAAACCTCTTGATGATTTAAAGTATTACTGCTTATTTTATTAATTAAATCATATGGTTAAATCTGCTTCTCATTTCTGGTTTATTGTAGGTCTACCACACAAGGCCTGGGCAAAGCTGAGAGGAAACAACTGTACCAAGAACTAAAGAGCTGTCTTGATTTTATGGAGCCTATCGATGGAAAACCTTCCGATGAAGTGGTGAGTTCTATAGTGTTATAAGACGATCTCCAGTGTTTGAATTCAATTTTGAATGGGACCAGATGATCCAGTGAGCTTCTAATCGATCATTTTTCTTATAAATGTTTTAGGTGGAAAGAGTGAAATCCGCATCTTCATCTTTGAGAAGAATGCTTCTATTGCCATCATTTTCAGACCTCTATTTAGATAATGGATCAGTAGACATGATGGAAGATGATGCCATTTCAAACCTTTCAATCCATGTGAAGCTAACTTTGACAGTCTGGGATTTCATTCTCCCAGTTACGCCTTCTCTTCCAGCTGTTATTGGTGTATCCTGGAATATGCTTCCTGCAAATGTTAAATGATTGTCTTCTGGTTGCTGTTCTATTCTTAGTGTTGACGCTCTAATTTGACGTTTGACTGGTTCTCCAATCTTGATTCTTTCTTTCCTTTTGTTTTTGGCATCTGTTGAACGGCTCTGACAAACTATGTGGTGTACACAAGCTAAAAAATAAAAGTCATGATTTCTGGTTGCTGTTCCAGACTTCTATCCAATGTTATGCAGTTCTCCAATTAACTGTTTGCAAATCTTTATCCTTTCTTTTTCTTTGTTTCTGTATCTTGTTGAACAGGTTGATAAACTGTATGGTGCTGATATTTCAGATTGTTTTGGTCCATTTAAAATGCCAAGATTGGTAGGCAACATGAAAATAATTATGCACATAACTGTTTGGGATACTAAAAATGCAACAAGTTACCGCATTCCAATTAATATTATTTACATTGGCGATGCTTTACCCTTATTGCAAATGTATGTGAAACATAGACAATGAAGAAATTACTTAACAATAGTAGATATCCGATACAGTGATTGAAGATCGGTTTGGTGTTGAGCATGGAAGTAGTCAGTGGTATGAGGCATTGGATCAGCATTTTAAGTGGCTCCTTCAATATAAAATCAGCCCCTACTTTTGCAGGTGGCGTGAAAGGATGCAAGTTCTTACTTACACCTGTCCATGGCCAGGTAATACATCATAGATGTTGAGGTCATAGCATAATCCTTTAACTTGATTATTATGCTCTTAGTGCTCTATATTGTGTACCATGTGCACTTTGCATTATTTAAAATGCTATTATTATTATTTTATTTTAAGGATATACCGGAAAAAGTACTATAGTACTCTGAAGCCAGTTATCTGGCTCCATTTTAATGTTGCCTCTGATTTTACTTCATTGACTTTTGCATACTATATTACTTCACTTGCAGCTGATCATCCAAAATCAGATGAATATTTTTCCGACCCTAGGCTGGCTGCATATGCTGTACCAAATAGTCCAGTAGTCTCCTGGTATGCATATGTCTCACCATAGCTCATTCTATCTTGCTCTTTTGTTGCTTAATTTGATTATTTCATATTTGCCTCTTAATGTGCGTTAGTGGCGATACAGCAAAGGACTTTCTGCAAAGAGAAGTGGAGATATTACGAACAAAGAATCATTGGAGAAAGGCCTACTTCTATTTATGGGACGAGGTGAGAACAGTCAACTGAGCATTGCAGCTTCTGTAGTGGCTTCTTGTTTCATGGGTTGGTGTCTGGATTTGATGGATATTCGTTTTTCTTGAAAATAAGTTGCTTTGGATAAATTATGCATCTGGATAACAAGAGCTAAAGAATATATAATAATGATTTCTAGCTATCCCGTTTCATTAAAAGGTGAATGGAGAGAGACCTATGGAGCTGTAATTTAAGCTCTACCTCCATCAGTTGCCTTAGCATCATCTGCAAGATTGGTTACATGTAAACTGTTGAATTTGACCACTTCCCTACCTTATCCTTCCAATTCCAGCAAGCCCCTTCTTTCTTTATATGCACATAAATGTTTACATAAGTAGATGCTGTAACTCTTAAATGTGTTAATGTTCTTAGATTATGACATTTTTATAACACTTCATCTTTTACTTATTATGTTTCTCCGTCTTGGGCTATGTGTATGTCATCTCCAGCCACTTAACGTTGAACATTATGAAGCTATTCGTAACATGGCAAGTGAGATTCATGCCTATGCACCGGATGCCCGCATCATGACAACTTACTATTGTGGTGAGTAATTCAGTCTCTTAAAACTTGACAAGTTTGTTAGAATGATTTATTAACTTCCTGTAGTGGTTTTATCTAGCTTCATGTTGAATGTCTATTGGGAAATTGAAGGTTTTCGAGCAAACTAGTGTTGACATAATTTTGTAATGCCTATGAATCTGAGAACTCATGAATAATCAGTTTAAACTTACTTCTTAGTTCATGTATCTTCCAGCAAACCTCTTTTGGTAAACCAATATATAACAGAAGAAATCCCAAACCTAACTTCATTACAATCAGAACAGATCAGACATTAACTTGCGTTTTATGAACATTCTATCATCTTCCTACTTGAGACGACATGGGTTCTAGTCAAAACACCGGGGAATGAACAGTGGATCACCGACTTTGATCAGTTTAGATACCGTTATAATTCTTACTGTTCCAATATTAGTCAATAATAAGTTGCACTAGTCATAATAGTATCAGTGTGAAAATTTCATTGAGAAGTTTTGCTATATCGGGAACATGTTACCCATCTATCACCATAAACTTTGTTTGTTCTATATAGATGTATATGGGTCAGAGTGGGATGATTGCATCCCATTGAGACACAAAAGAATACCATAGATGTCCTCACTGAGAAAGCATATGGAGTTTTCTTTTTCTTTATCCAGCCTATGTAATAATCATTATCGAAGTTTTTCACTGATTATCGTCATTCTAGATACATTTTAGTACTCAGTGCCAAAGTAACTCAATGGTTATGGGTTGAGACATCGGAACTTATAATCTGCTAGTCAATGTCTGATCATATTGAAAAATATGATGCTATATCTAAAACTTTGTTTGTTGCTTATTCTATTATGTGAGTGAAACTGTTCGATACTAGCTATAAAACTGCATAAGGAATCACTCAGATGGGTTACTAACTTAATGCAGGTCCAAGTGATGCACCATTGGCTTCAAATAACTTTGAGGCTTTTCTTAAAGTTCCAGAGTTTCTTCGCCCTCACAACCAAATATATTGCACAAGGTATTGAGTTTCTTGATTTTTCTTTTGAAGGTTCTAATTCATGTATTTTAGCTCGTGTATGTTGCTACTGAATGAAACATTCATCTGAAGGCGCCTAATCTTGTTCCATAATCATGCATGAGCATTCTCATTTTGCTTTTAGGTCATTGATTTCATGCTAAAATTGAATTGAGATACTTGGATAATATACACCACTGAGTTAATGATTCTTGTAGCTCTCTCTACTAGTAAAAACCCTGATGAGCCAAAGCTTTTATCTTTTTTTCTTGCAGTGAATGGGTGATTGGGAACCGTGAAGATCTGGCAAAGGATATCATAGCAGGAATACAGCCTGAAAATGGTGAGGTAATATATTTTGGTCCTCCTTTGTTTGTAAAGTCTATTCTTGGAAAAAACCTTTTAGGCTTTGTGTCTGAGGTATGGTTTTAACTGCAGTCCAGGCTTGATTTTAGAAACGCATGCTACTTCAGTTTCAAACCTCCTTTGACCTCAATAGAAAAACTTCATGTAGGGATAGAAACATTTTAAAGGAGATTGTGCAACTTAATAAATTGTCCCTTTCTCTCTCGAGACAGACAAGTCATTCTACTATGTGTACCAGGTATGTTTGGAAAGGTTTTGATGTGAAGAAATACTTTATCCTATATGCTCGTGGAAATAGGAAGAGTGGGAGAATGCATTGAGTTACCCATATAAGAAGAGTGGAGTGTTTGTTTTTTGTTGGGGGGTTGGGGTTGGGGGGCATAATGATCAAATCCCATCTTGATTGAATATGATGCCACATGTGTCAGAATTTCTTTGAAAACTATGCTAATTCACTCAACTTTTATAAAGGGTAAACTACATTACTACCCTTAATATCTAGCCTATTTATTAAAAATCTAAAAAATCAAATTATCTTCCAAAGTTACAAATTATTTGCACTTTCTTCAGTTAAACTGATAGAATTTGCTGTTGGCACGAAAAAAATTACTTGAAATTCCATTTTTACCCCTGAATTTTACTATTCATGATATGTACTAATTACTAAAGCACAGATTCTGTTGGGATATGCAAAAAGTTTTGCATTCATTGAATGCTGTAATTGAGTATTTATTAAATCTTTTTTAAATTAATTTTTATTGTCAAGTGAAAGTTTTATGAAGTTTTTTTGAATATAATATTTGTATACATATGGTACAAAATTGAAGGTTTTGTGTTTTAATGTAGTGTAATTGTTATATAATTGGTAATTTAAAGAAAAATTTATGTGAATTTTTTAAATAGAATATTGTACTTTAAAAGGCTATAAACACATTTGGATTCTGATGTGAATAACTAAAAACTATAAGATAATATTTCTAATAGCTTAAAAATTTAGATATATTTCAAATCATTCAAAACAACGATTTATTGTTAGTTTAACTAGTAGAATTTTAGTACATACTATAATATCAATTTATAGGATTCAATAACTAAAAATTATGATAAAAGTTTAAGTTACATATCAAATTTAATCTAATAACATAATTGAACATATTTTTATGAGTAGTTAAGCAAATAGGCTAAGTATTCACTATAAAAGAAGAGATGATGCTATTCATCTCCTTAACACTCATAACATCATCTCAAAACCCTAGTAAGCTCCCTGCCACCCCATATCTTGCAAGCTGCCCCACCTAATCACCCCCTTGTTGTTTTCATGTTGCCATGAATTGAATAAGAAAAAAGAAGAAAAGAAAAGGAAAAAGGGTTAAAACTGATATTTACTATTTTCTGTAAGGGTTCTTTAACATCCATTAACTCGAGGAGTATTAATTTTGAATTATATTTGGGTGCTCAAGGTTAGTTGTTTCAATTTCCCTTGGAAATAAACCAATTGGTACTAATGCATACATTGAGGTACCTTTTAACCAAACGCTTTCTTTATGACATTTCTGTAGTTGTGTAAAGGTTCATTCTGCATTAATCACTATTTCAAATGGCATACATATCTGGATGATGATTGTCTATTTATCTGGATAATCACAATGTTCTATTACCTTTTGCTGATTCACCCCTTTATATAGGAGTGGTGGACGTATGTATGCATGGGACCATCAGATCCTCATCCTAATTGGCACTTGGGAATGCGAGGCACTCAGCACCGTGCAGTAATGTGGCGTGTATGGAAAGAAGGTGGAACAGGCTTTCTCTATTGGGGTGCTAATTGCTATGAGAAGGCATCGGTTCCTAGTGCTGAGGTTATTTATTGATCTACAAGACATTAAATTGATAGTTTATCAATGTCTTGCATCACCAATTTTGTCCAATCATTGACACTTTGAATTATCCTTTTCCAGATTAGATTTAGGCGTGGCCTTCCTCCAGGTGATGGAGTCTTGTATTACCCAGGACAAGTGTTCTCATCTTCGCAGGAACCTGTTGCTTCTTTACGATTAGAGCGGCTTTTAAGTGGTTTACAGGTAGTTTTAATATATTATTATTTTCAAAATTAATTAAGTAATGTTTCAAGTGTAACAATAACACCAAATTTCCCATATATTTTTCTGTTTAATATTGTGAAGTTCAAAATTATCTTTTTGAGTCATTCTATTATTCTTTCAAGGTTTCTTAGTCTAAACATGCATGTATTAATCTATTTATAACTTCAACCAAAATTTTCAAATTTATCTATGAATCTCTCTTTCGGTCCATAACCATGCAGTTAGTTCATCAATTGAATCTCAAGTATTTGATTTTTATAATTTCTTCTTATGATTGTGGTTTATTTATCAATGGCGTTGTATCAGGACATTGAGTATCTCAAACTCTACTCTTCAAGATACGGTAGAGAAGAAGGGCTTCATCTTCTGGAAAAGACGGGCATGTATGTAGGTCCTGAGAGGTATACTCACGAGCACATGCCTATAGATGTTATGCGTGGTGAAGTTTTCCGGACATGCCGATCTCAGACTACCCTCTGATTTGTTGCCTACTCTACTTATATAGCATCCTTCCATCACTACATTATACGGTTTCCAGCATGTCTTCATTTGTTTGTACTCACTTGTTTATACTATAAGTTTCACGTTAGTATGCAGTCTTAATTAGCGATTTTCGTGCCATTTTATGCCCTTTAGCTTTTTGACTCCGGAAAAACCTTAATTTATCGGTAGTTTCTACACTCTATTTCATTTCCAGTAGATCAGCATCATGTCCTCTCTCTCTCTCTCTCTCTGTGGTTTTTTCTCTAATAGAGAAAGTTGATGTTTATTTGTTCAAAGGAGTAATAGTAAAATAGTAGGAATTGGGCAAAGGTTATTATATAAGGCTCCATATCCAGGCAGATGGTAGGGGGACAAAGTGTGATTGATATATATGCACGATAACTAGTGGACTCCTACTCAATTTTATGCAGCAGATTTAATGTTTTGATTTTCTGTGCTACATTTTCTTTTGTTTCATTTGAGAAGAGTTATGTTTAAAAGATTAAAGGTAGTTTTTAATTTCTATAGTAGCCGTAGAATAACTTATATTTTAGTCATAATGATAAATTTTAAATGATGGATTTGATAAATAATTGAGTATGAATGAATCTTGGTAGCTACCGAACAAACTGTACATTCATTCAGTTTTCAAAAATGAAAAGTAGTAATTTAAGAGTACTTTTTTTTTTTGGTATTTAAGGAATATAAGTTGTGCGTGTAAAAAGAATAACCATCTATATCCCAAAAAAAAAAAAGTCCAAAGAAAAGAGTGGAAGTGAAATTAATTATTTATTGCAACGATCCGGACCAGTAGACCTAATATCTTGATTAGATCGAACCAATTTTTTTAAGATGGCTCGGTATTGGATATTTCACATTTTAATTCGATTATAGAGATTAAAATTTTAAATTCTCATAGGTTGTGTTTGGATTCAGAGATTTTGAATAGAGGAAATGAGTACTTCTAGCTAAATAAGATAACAAAAATTTTAAACTAGCCATGAGATGATATAGGTTTTTTTAGCCAAAAAGTTTGATTTTGTACATTCACTACTCTTCTTCTTTATTACATTATCTCTTTCCTTTCTTCCTTTTCATTTTCTCTCTCTTCTGAAATTTTTAATAAGATCCCAAGCTTTTCTAAAAAAAATTCCACGCATTCTTAAAGATTCTAGCCATTGATGTGAATATTTCACTCTTGGAGGAGAAATGCAATACATTCCTCAAGATTTCTTCTACTAATTCCTTAAAATTTCATCTGAAATTCCTCAAGAATCGTTCATCTGAATTTTCGAAAATGAACTGCCCGTGCGGGTCGTGCAAGTGGTGTGGATCGTGCTGATTGTGCAAGTCGTGTGGATCGTGCGGGTTGTGTGGTTCATGCAAATTTTTTTTTTCCGTTTGGTGGCGCCTTTGGCTCTTGTTTTCATTAAGGGTAGAATAGTCAATTTTGGCTAGAAAAACATTTCTTATGGTTTTGCTAGTTTTAATTTTTTGTTATCATATTTGGTTAATTTTCAAGTTGCCCCTTTTAAATATAGACTTAGAAATAAATGGATTTCATTGCTACAAATATAGTTTAAAAGAAAAGTAATGAATTTTAAATCCATATTTATTCAAATACCACAAATAAATTTACTATTATAATTTTCAAATTATTCTTCAAATTCCTCTTCCAAACACAACCAAAACACTTGCATGATGTAAGTTTGAACTCTGATCATTACAATCTGTATCATTATAAAGGTCGAGTACCACTTAAATTAGAAAGGTCGTGTAAACCTTAAATTCTATTGGAATTAAGGAAAATTTTAAATTCGAAACTACAAGTCTTCTTTGAAATAGCATGAGCAAAAAGTGTATCATCAATAGCTCTTGCGGTGAATCATGTAATTTAAGCCTGTCTATTTTGTTGATAGATAATTAAGGAATTGATGAGTCCTTTTCATTAGCAAATGAAGTAAGAATACCTCTTCTATTTACAACTTTTAAATTGTCCTCATCCTAATTAGTAAATTGAAACGTGATTTAACTCATTCAATTTATTTACAAGATTCTCTGTATAATTGGAACTCATTCAGTCATTTGTAATTATATGCACGTTTATTTTAATATAAACCCCACATTTAGTGTCTACTAAAGGTACTATACAACAATGTTTGGATTAATTAGACCAAAACTAGAATTGTCTCCACTTGTTTATAGTAATACTTAACTAATATTTGGCAAGACTTTTTATTATTTAACTAAAAGACAATTACAGTTGTTTGATTGGTTTTTAGAGGTATTGAACACGAGATTCTACATATATAATAACATATATTGTTAGAGCTAATCACACGCATGACTGATTATTATAATCCTAAAGCTTATATAAATATAATTAATTTGGATTGTGGGTGATTAGTGATGTCAAATTTGGTAGCAAAGCAGCACATGCATAGCTTACAAGAGCATGTCCAGCGGTGCGGCAATCTACTGCTAGGTGCTAAATAATTAATCCAACAGTGCGCCACTCCTTGTACAATTCTAAAGTTTTCAACAATCTAGCTCTATCTTTAGCGTCGCACTATTATAACGCCAGTTTGATTCTTTTTTTTTTTTTCCTGTTATTTTATAATTATTATTTTATTAACTTAATAAAATTTTGAGATAACATGAATGATACATTATCTACTTAAATAATATTTTAAATTTTTTAAATTAACATGGATGATAATTTTTATATGAAGATGATAAATTTAAATCAACATGCGTGGTAAATTTCTAATGTGGGTGGTAAAATAAAATTTTAAATTAACATGGATGAAAATTTCTTGACGTGAATGGTAATATATAAATTTTGAATTAACACGAGTAGTAATTTCTCAACATGAACGCAAAAATAAAATTTTAAAATTAACACTGATCATTATTTCTCAACTAGAATAGTAATATATAAATTTTGAATTCAAACGAGCAATAATTTCCCAACATGCATGAGTGATAAAATAAAAAATTTAAATTAACATGGATGATAATTTCTCGTTGTGGGTGGTATATATAAATTTTGAATTACTACAAGTAGTAATTTCTCAACATGGTTGATAAAATAAAATTTTAAAATTAATAGGGATGATAATTTCTCGACGTAGGTGTTGGTATCATATGATTTACGTGTGATTAAATTTCATTCAATTAATCACATGATTTTTTATTTATTAAATTTAAAATATAAAAAGTAAAAACTATATTAAATAATGTTTACATGTGTAAATATATTATTCGATTATAACAAAAAATTTATATAATTAAATAAATTAATAATTAGAAATTTTATAGAATATTCTTTTTAAACTAAAATTTAGTGCAGACTGTTGGTGGTGAAATATTGTTTCTACACTACTTTAATATAGATTTTGCGCTAAAGTAGCGCCTACTGCTGTGGATGCTCTTAAAAAGTAGAAATGAGTGGAAGCATTGACCACAACAGATTGGAGTGGACAACCAAATTTTACATATACCCCACAATATTTTCAAACAGATTTAGATCAATGTGATTTTCACACGAAAATATAATTATTCAATAATTTTTTTTTAAATATCATTTATGATCGTATGTATAGTTGCGCATAATCATACATACAACATCCAATTAACAATGTATTACGGAGATAATTATTCACATTTATCAGGCACATTATGTATATGTATATATATATATATATATATATATTAATTTTCTTATATAGTCACACAGCTTATTTATATATATGTGTATATAAAAAGATGGTGAATGTTAATATAGTAGTGTGGTGATCATAAAATCCTGTACAGTGTAGCCCACTCCCTTTTTTTTTTTTTATTGTAAAGCTTTTGAAAAGGTGATGATGAGAAAATATAGCCTTGAAGATTGATTATTCAAGAGCACAAATATGGTGAAACACTTTCATTTCTGCCATTATCATTAAAAAAAAAAGTTTTTTGTTTCCAAATATAACTTAACACTAATTATTTTATAGAAATTTGGAGATTTTGCCCTTCTTCCCTATACCATTTACATTAATGTTCATACCATCAAAGTTCTTGTTGCAACTCTTTATCCTATACCAACGTAATTTTCTGTTTCATTTACAACGAAGATTGTTGCTATCAAAATATTGATAATTGTCGCAAATACATTTTGCGACATATATTTTTTCGTTAAACTATTATCCCAAAAGCCTTCTCGCAAAGTATTTTTGCGACGATGTTGTTCTTGCTAAAACATTAATGACAACAATCATGTTGTCGCGAATAATTTTCTTAGTTATTTTTTAATTGTTTTTTGTGACAACAACTTGCTATCAATTTATATTATCAATTTTTGCGACAACATGTCGCAGAAAACGCATTGCAAATACTCATTTTTGTTGTAGTGCATGTTTCAACACAATCATATTTTTCTATTTTCATCCGTTTGTACCATCCAAACTTTAGTTGTACCACCATATCCCATATCAAAGTTGTAATTGATGAAAGTGTCTAAGAAAACAAAAATTAACATGATAACAAAAAAGAATTTTCCTCGTCAGAGAGTTGGCTAAAGAATAATGGAGGTTTAATTCTACCAATTTAAAATAGGAAAAAAGGGTATTAAATAGGGGGAAAAAAGAAAGAAAAAAAGTTAAGAGTGAGATTGAGAAAGAAAGAAAAAGAAAAAGCAAATAAAAAGATAATCAAACTAGTTATGATTGCTGGAAACCCTTTTCACTTATTATCTGTTTATTGACACTTAGATGGATATATATGTGCTTTGCTTTGGTGTTACAGCTGTGAGTGCTTTGCAACTAGACTTCTTCCTTTTTGTACAACACCTCTTCTTTACTTTTGTTCTTTAGGGTTCTTTCCTGCATGTGTGCATGAATCCTATTAATTATTACTAATTTTTTTTTTTGACTTTCTTAACCATAAAATATATTTATATTAAAATATATGATTTTATTTCATTTTTGTCTTTTCATTTCTATCAGCTAATTATCATTCATCTGTATGAATATATTTTTAAGGGATAACATCATTTTCTACCAGATCAGGATAATGAATTGTTTTTCTATCATAATAAATAATAAGTATATTATTTTTACCATAAATATAAAAAATGACATTTTACCTTCATTGATAAGATATAAGTAACATCTCTCATCACATCAGTCAACAACCTTGCATTATGCATATTTAGACTTTTCACCCAAATTATGATAGAAAATTAAATAAGAAAAAATTATATGTTGTAGTAAAAAATTAAGGGTAATTCTATAATACACCATTGTATTAATACACCGATTTTTTTTTACTGTGGTAACTTCTTTGAAAGGTAACTTTTGTGTTTTGGGCTGCTGGATACATTGGACCTCCTTATATTATATTTAATTTTGGGTTGCAATACAAGTGGGTCTTTTAATGATTTTGTATGTTGTTACATGCATTTCATTATTGTTGTTACAAGCATTACATGCATTCTATATATTTAATTCACAGTAATTGTTTAGTCATTTAATTAATCATTTAAATTAATTATTTTGCGATGTTAATTAAAATAATTATAAGTGAATTATCATAAAATTATTGGTTCATAATCTTAATTTGTAAATAACATAAAAACAAACGATTCTAATTTCACTAGGTGAAATATGCAATAGTAGTAATAGGTGTAATTTACAAACAAACGATTCTAATTTCACTAGCTGAAGTATGCAATAATATAATAAGTTAACATTAATTATGCGTCGTTGTCATAACTGTTAATTAATTTGATTTTATGCACGATAGAATGGTTTCAATTATATATTTATGTTATTTTAAATTCATACAATTTGGATCAATTCAATATTTTATATAGATTGACATAATGATTTTTAATGATAATTATGTATTATTACACTCATATCATAGGATATGATCGATGCTACCATTGTTTTGGATGATAACCAAAACAATGATTGTTAAATGATGAAATTGAATATGTATTTTATAGATTGCATATTTTATTTTAATAATGATATATTAGTGGATATAATTTGAAACATGTATATCAAATCCAAATCCAAACCTTCACAAAATTATGGTAACTGCAATGGTAATTCATTGAGTATGAAATCATAAACAATTATTTAAAATACTAAAACATATCCAAATCAAAATCGATGTATATCTTCCTAAAATTATGGTACCGATAAATGTAACTCCTTAAGTATTAAATCTTATACAACGGTTGGAGATATTAAAATGTATCCAAATCGAAATTTGTATCATCAAAAGATTATGATAATGTTGATTGGCTTATTATTAAATCATCTGATAAAGTAGGATGATACCATATCGAAAATTTCGGTATACCCAAATTCAGTATACCGAGTAGTCGTATCGTTTCATATCGATAAATAAATTTATCAGTATACTGAAAATACCATTATACCAAAATGAAAATAATACACCGAGTAGTCGTATCGTTTCATATCGATAAATAAATTTATCAGTATACTGAAAATACCATTATACCAAAATGAAAATAATACACCGAAACTTCGGTATATTGAAAACACCATTATATCCAAATGAAAATTATATATCGAAACTTCGGTATATCGAAATGAAAAGTATTATATTTTATAATTTATTAATGTGGAATTAGTATATTTTTTTAATTAATATTGATATTTTCCGTATTTTGGTGTATATCGAAATATCGAAAATTTGAAAATATCATACCGATACCGTACCAAAATTTCGATATTTTTGATATTTTTTTAGTACGATAAGCCCGATATTTTAGTAATTCAATATTTTTCTCCACCCCAGCAATAAAGATTAAATAATTTTTTGGAGGGTATTAAATAGCAACCACATACTTTATTGATATGCTTGAAATTTGGAAATCATTAAGTTTTAAAAATTATGACTGAAATTTCGAAAATAAAGAACTAATAAATTTGAAAATTATAATAAAATTCTACTTGAAATTTGGAAATCATTAAGTTTTAAAAATTATGACTGAAATTTCGAAAATAAAGAACTAATAAATTTGAAAATTATAATAAAATTCTACAGGATAAATTTGGAAAATAATATTAAGATAAGAAAATAATATTAAAAATTACATATATAAAAACACAGTTTAGAAATAGGAAAAAATGTTTAAAAGTCATAAGGTTATTTAAAAACTAAAAAATACAATTAATGTCTGAATAATAATAATAATAATAATAATAATAATAATAATAATAATAATAATAATAATAATAATAATACGGTCTCTGATTAAATCTCAAAATGCAAGATACAAAATAAAATCTAAAATTTAATTTATATATATGTGTGTGTGTAATATTAAGTTTGAAAAAAGAATCAACAAATAAAAATATATTTAATAATAATATTTAAATGAATTCGAAACAAAAATATTGGGCAATTGTTTTTTTTTTAATTATCTTAAGAAAATAGAAGGATATACATAATCTGCAATTTGTTTTCAAAAAAGCTGAAGTATTTTTAAAAAAAATCTTGATATTAATTATTTGAAAATCTTAAAAATAATTTAAATATATAGAATATGGATCTTAAATGATTCGTCATAATGATATATATAATACCAGTTGATTTGATTGCGATTTTGTAGTTGCAACTGACTGTTAAGTACGATGATCGAAGAATGTAGATATTGACTACATTGTCTATGCTATTAGACTTGTTGAGGTGAATTTTTTGTTTTTACAGTGGTAACTTTTGAAAACAGGTAAAAAAGTTAAAACATAAATGAAGGGTTAGGATGAAATCATTCAAAATCTAATGGTTGAAAACACTGGTATTAATACAATGATATACTATAGAAGGACCCAAAAATTAATTTTATATGATTTTGTGGTATAAAATGACTATTATACCATATTTTGAACCTCTACAAAGTACATATGAGTACGTAGGGTGCATTCGATTTGGAATTTTATGAGACTTTTAGATAAAGTAGATTATACTTGATTACAATATATATATATATATATATATATATATATATATATATATATATATATATATATATATATATATATCAATTTGGCAAAAATAAAATTTAATCATAAAAACAAGTGATAGTCTTGAAAAAATAATTAAATTCCTAAAAGTTATAATGGTATAAGTTGAAACTTTTGTTATTGAGACTGAAAAGTTGTTAAAAAAAGTGTGAAACTTAGATGTAAAATAGTAGCCAACATAAAGCAACAATTTAAAGTCAAGAAAAGAGTCGAGAGGTTTTGTTCTTAAAGTGATATACCCCCTCTCACTCGGTCCAATGATATATTATTGGGCAATTTATATATTTTTTCGTTCAGCTTATATTATTTTTTACATTTTACTATATCATATTTCTATTTTGTGACCATTTGAATTTACAATTTGTTACATTTTTATCAAATCGAGTAAATTATTATAATTGTTGATTGTTAGGTACATGAGGGTGTTTGTTTTGAGTTTATGTAGAATTGAGGAAATCCGACTTTGAAATCATGAGTTTTTAAAATAGAGGTGAACAGTTAAAATTTATGTTTGTATTGGGTGGGACTATCCACACCCCAAGAATTTCCAAGCACACCCCAACTTTTTGCTTATTTAATTAAAAAAATTAAAAAATAATTATATTTCAATTTTGCCCTTAAAATTAGAAAAAAAAAAAAAAAGGGGGGGACTATCCACACCCCAATGTCTTCTCAACACACCCCAGTTTTTTTGAATTTTCCTTCCCTCTCTCTCTTGTTTTTTTTTTCTTTCATTTTTCTCACTTAAATTTTTTAAGTAATAACACAACAATTAATAAAAATCATATCATGGGTTAACCAAATATGTAAAAATACTCTTAAAATCATGTAAAAATCGTGTAAAAAACATAAAAAATGTACAGAATATGATGGCTCAATTCGATCCTGGTTGGTCAAACATGCAGAGGTGTGTTCGACCACCAAAGTTGAACGCCCTATAGCGTGTTCAACTTTATTGCTTCCATTCCTTTCATTCCCAAGCTCATTTATTAAAAAAAAAAAAAAAAGCACAACTGTTCTTGAATTGTTCTATTAAGAAAGTTGGTGTGACTAGCTAGCAACGTTATCAGATCAATAACGTTATTGATCTGATAATATTGTTGCACATTTCATGTAGGTGAATTCAACCCCATTACTTCATTTAATTCTGCTGATAAAAAAGTAAGAGAATTTCAAGCAAAACACATCATTTTAGTATTGATTTTGCAATATTTTTTAGTGTAAAATCACCAATTTATAAGCATTTTGTACTACTTTTTGCCCAAAAAAAAAGTTCATTTAAATAATCATATATTTTTATTATTAAAACAAGTTCTAATAAATTAATTGTGATATATATAAATTAATAATATTTAATACCACTTTAATATATAAAAATAATGAATAACACAAGCGTTGAGCTGCCTAGAGATAGCACGAAACATTTGGAGATAATTTTGGGCACATTTTGACATGATGTTGTTGGAGGAATCACACAAAATTTGATGTTTTGACGCACTGTTGGAGATGATCTTAGGTAGCCCCCTATATATTTATAGTCATAGCACATGTACTAAAGATTAATAAAAGTAAAATTTCATTTACGAATACATGAACCTTATTTTATAGGGGTATATGTATTTAGAACTCTCAAGGAGTATGGTTGGTTGGACTCCACTCTCCATCTTCTACGAACCTCACAACTTTCTCGAGGTTCCTCTCTTATTCTCACATGTCCTTTTCAAACCTCAATTTGTCATTTTGTTTCCTTTCTTTTTCTATTATTATTATTCTTCTAGTAGATCTAATGATTAATCTCAGATCATGATTCCATTTATTGTTCAAGATTGTTTTGTTTTCTATGATTTAAACTATGAAAAATCTTGAAGAATTAGATGCAGGATCGGACCTACCAATATTTTGACTTGAGTCGAATTTTCAAATAGACCCCTAATTTTATACTCACTGTAAAATATTTAAAACATTTACAATATTGAAAATATTTATATTATTGTAAAAATATGAATAAGTTTATAAAAGCATTTACAATATTCAAATATTTATATTATCAAAAAAAAAGAATAAGTTCAAAATAACATTATTTATAATATAAATATTCAAGATATTTATATTATCATAAAAACTAAAAAATAAGCAAGTTTAAAGTGATTACTTAATTTCAACTGGACTTTAAACTAGTTTCTTATTCTTGATTTTCGTTTTCTTTTCTTACAATTAAGAGACAATATACAGTGATATTAGAAATATAAACTAAAGTAAAAAAAATTAAATTAACAACCCATGAATTGAGAGACATCGTATAATGATACTAGAAGTATAAATTATAGTGAAAATTTTAAATTAACAAATCATGAATTATTTTTAGGCCCACAAATATTATCCAGTTATGTATATATAACTATTTTGATCATAAATTTTTTAATGAGATTCTGTCAAGTAAGTATTTTATATATACACATGTAAATAAACACATATTCATTCATCAGCTTGAATGAAAATTGAGTTCAATATTGTCAATCATATGTAGTATAAATATGTCATGTCTGGTTATCCCACTACTCAGCTCACTTTATACATTATATATAGTACTTCAAATTTTTTTTATGTGGACGATTTTATGGATATATTACGTGAGAGCAACATTCTCTATAAATCAAATTTATTTTCATCAATTTTTATGAATTGTTGATTATGGGTTGATCCATCTTATAAAATTATATTCGTCAGATGATTTTACATAAATCATACTCTTAGTCATATATATAATACTTTTAGAATTTCAATTAGGTATGACAGTTACCACTACAAAAATTACGCGATTTACCAACGTAAAAATCCGTCAATAATATTGAATTTCCTGTTGGTAAATAGTTTACCGACGGAAAAAAATTCATCGTTAATTCATTCGTTTGTCGGTAAATTTTACCGACGAATTTTTTTTTCAATTGGTAATTAACGATGGAATTTACGGTCGGTAAAAACATTACCGACGGCAAAAAAAAAATTACCGACGGAATTTTCGTCACTAATTTCGTCGGTAATCTGCAAAAAAATAAAATCATATTAAATTATATTAACTAAACTAATTATACCAATTAAAATAATTAAATAAGTAAACTTATTAAACTAATTAAACAAATAAATAGATTTACTATCAATTATACTATCATTACATTAAACCTAAACTAGCCTAATTACATTCAAACTAACATTACATTATTAACAATCTATATTAAAATAATTACATAAAAACCAACATGAAAACTAACATTAATATAACAACTATACTAACATAATTAAACACAAACTAACATTATCAGAACTATACTAATAAAACATAATTAAATCTAAACTAAACTAATTAAATTGAAACTAACATTACATTAACATAAAACATAAAATTAACATAATTCACACAAAAGTCAAGAACACAAAATTCATCATCAATTCACACAAAATTAACACAAATTTCATAATCAATTCATTACCAATATAAAAAATACACATACAAAATTTTACTAAAAATTAAAAGAGAGAGTCCATACCTCTCAACGAAGACGATGGTGGCGGTCGGACAGCAGCACCGATGGTGGTGGCGATCGGATGACGGCACCAATGGTAATGGGCGACGGAGTGGAGAGGGAGAGAATGAGGGGGAGAAAGAGAGAGAGAGAGAGGAGGAGGAGAAGAAGAAGAAAAAAGACAACTGCATTTATTATACTTTGAATTTACCAACGAAATTAGTGACGGAAAATTCCATCGGTAAATTTTCCAAATTTTTTTGGGGGGAAATACTCTTATTTACGGACGGAATTTCCGTCGGTAAATTTTTGCAAAAAAAAAAAGGAAAATAATTTTAAAAAATAAATTAAAAATATTACCGACAGAAATTTCATCAATATAATTATAATTAATTATTTTAAAAAAATTTTAAAAATACCAAAGGAATTTCCATCTGTATATTTTTTACCGACGAAAATTCTGTCGGTACATTTTTCGTTTGTTTTACTACATTTTTTGTGATATTTTATTTCCAAACTTTGTTCCAATAACACATTTTGAATTCTATTTACAATGTTATATGAAAAAATCAATTTTATAGATGAGTTCAGTTCAATCTAACACATAGAACTTATTAAATCCATCGGTACTATGTTCAAAAATGAAAAACAAATATGTAAAATTGTTTGAACAACATAAATAATAAAATTATATTACAATGTCATTTAATTACTAATCGCAGATAACCATTTAAATGATAAGTTATATTGTATTTAAATTATAATAAAGCTAGCTAGACGAACGTTGACTTATTAATTATATTTACAAACGTACGCCACATACGTAATTATTATAATATAACAACATTATTCAAATGGCATGTTATGATTATTAATACAATATAATAGTCATTAGTTTTAGATTTTTGGAAAAAAATCTACAAAATAAAGATATTTTTTTAAAATTGCTATACCCTAAATTTAGGGTTTAGCTATGGATTTACCGATGGATTAATCATATTCCATCGATAAATTTACTGAAAAAATTAATTTTTTTAAAAAATATTACCGATGGAATTTCCATTAGTAACTACTGACATATTACATTCCGTTTGTAATTTTTCGAAATAAATAAAAAGATATCTTTTTTATAATTTTAATTAAATATACCAATATAAATATTTTTAAATTTTAAAAATTTAAATATTTTTTAATTCTTTTTCGCAAAATTTACCAACGGAAATTTCCGTTGCTAATTCCATTGGTAAATTTGTAAAAAATTAAAAATAAAAAAAAATTGAAAATTTTATCGACGGAAATTCCATCGGTAATTACTGACGAGTTAAATTCCATCGGTAATTTTGCGAAATAAATAAAAAAAATAATTTTTGATAATTTTAATTTGTCAATACCAACATAAATGTCTATTGACAAATTAGTGATGGAATTTCCGTCGATAAACCTAATTTTCCGATGAAATTTTTTTTGTCACGAATACCGACGAAAATTTTGTCGATAATCCATCGGTATTTTGTTTTTTCAACAAAATTGATTATCGACGGAAATCCATCGATATTCCGTTGGTAATTACTGACAGAACTTGTCCATTGTTAAATTCCGTCGGTAAATCGTCGCATTTTTTTGTTGTGTGCCCATGAGATGCGGGTACCCTACCCACCCAAACCCTGATAGGACGAATACGAGTAGCTCTAAATGAGAATGAGATGAGTTGGGAAAATAAATAAAATTTCATTAGGATACGGGTTTGGGTAGAGCCCTCTACTCGTGGGTACTCGCCAATTAAAACCTACCACCTAAACCCTAGGGTATGAGTAGTTCTAAATGAGAATGAGATGGGGTTGGGAAAATAAATAAAATTCCATTAGGATACAGGTTTGGGTAGAGACCCTCTACCCGTGGGTACCCGCCTATTAAAACCTATATAATATATATGTGTAGTATGTGTAATGTAAGAATCTACCCGTGGGTACCAGCCCATTAATACCTATATATATGTGTGTAGTATGTGTTATGTAGGAATCGATCATTGCACATTTCATTAAAACAACTATTTACCACTAAACTAGTTGACATTTTATGATAATATATTCTAAAAATGTATATAAATACATAAAATATACAAATTAAAAAACTAAAATACAAAATACTCGTTTAGATTCAAATAAAAAAATATTTATATTTGACAAACAAATATTGAGTGGATACGGGTACCTGTCGGGTAATGATAATCAGGAATGGGACGAGTAGTTCTAAATGAGAATGAGACGGATTTGAAAAATATAAAATTAATAAGGTTAGGATTTGGATTCCCAAAATGGTAGGGTATCAGACCCGTTGCCATCCTAATTTCAATAATCCCCCCCTCCCCCTACTATTTTGATCATGTGATGTTGAGATAATAAATGCATAATTTTAGTAGAGCAAATGTGCAATTTTTAACGTTACCACTAATTTTTATATTATAATGTAACTTTGTCATAATCTTCTTTTTGTGAATTTTTTTTAAATTTTTTTAACATTCTTCCAACATAAGTTTATTTTTAGTATATATAACTCGATTAATGTAGTATCTATAACTCGATTACTTATAGTATTGTCGGATCATGTGACGTTTCTATCACATTTCATATAAGAAATTATTTTTTTTACAACAAATGATAGTTTTGTTACTTTTCTACCATAAATCAGAAAAATTAAAATAATTATCCTGAAAAAATAAATAAAATCCTTTTTATGTCGATGTTACACGAATTTTGGTTTACACAAATTATACCTTACACGAAAAAATGGAATAAAATATTGCACGATTTTGGTAATACAAAAAGTAAATTGAAAAGCATGACACTAAAAGAGTTTTAGAGGGTATTTAGGTGAGCTTATAAGATGCTTAAAACATCTTATAAGATGTTAACTCCTCTAAAGTGTTTGGCTATGCTTTAAAAATAAGATCTTATTTTAGAAGCTTATAAGATGTAAGGAGTTTATATGCTCTTTTTTGAAAAGTAAGAGAATTTAAAATTATGACAAAGTCTTGGGTGAGACCGTCTCACGGATCTCATTCCGTGAGACGGGTCAGGTCGGGTTGAATATAAAAATTATGTAATACTTTTATATATATGAGGTAATACTTTTATGTGTATTATGTAATACTTTTTCAAAATATCACCACGTAATACTTTTATGTGTATCATGTAATACTTTTTGAAAGTATCACATTATATACATAAAAGTATTACATTATGAAGTATCACATGATATACATAAAAGTATTACATGATACACTTAAAAGTATTACATTACGAAGTATCACATGATATACAAAAAAAGTATTACATGGTACACTTAAAAGTATTACATTATGAAGTATCACATGATACACATAAAAGTATTACATTATGAAGTATCACATGATACACATAAAAGTATTACATTATGAAGTATCACATGATATATATAAAAGTATTACATGGTACACTTAAAAGTATTACATTATGAAATATCACAATATACATAAAAGTATTACATGATACACTTAAAAGTATTACATTACGAAGTATCACATGATATATATAAAAGTATTACATGGTACACTTAAAAGTATTACATTATGAAGTATCACATGATACATATAAAAGTATTACATTTTGAAGTATCACATGATATACATAAAAGTATTACATGATACACTTAAAATTATTACATTATGAGAATAAAATATGATGTGGTACTTTTATATATATCATGTAATACTTTTTGAAAATATCACTATGTAATACTTTTATGTATATCATGTAATACTTTTTGAAAATATCACCATGTAATACTTTTATGTATATCATGTAATACTTTTTGAAAATATCACCATGTAATACTTTTATGTATATCATATAATACTTTTTGAAAATATCACATAATAACTATAAAAGTATCATGTAATACTTTCATGTATATGATGTAATACTTTTATGTGTATCATATAATACTTTTAAGTCAACGGTGTTGACTGACCATTGACCGACGTTGACCGTTGACCATTGACCGTTGACTTTTGACTTTTGACCATTGACTTTTTGACTTTGACCGTTGACTTTTTGACTTTGGCCTTTGATCGGGTCGGGTTGACCCGTCTCACGGAATGGGATCCGTGAGACGGTCTCACACAAGACCTACTCTAAAATTATTTGTAAAATAAGAGCTTATTTTTTAAAACACCTTCAAAATTGATCATTGAAATTACACAAATGTCTTTACTAACATTTTATAAGCTTCATCATCTTATTTATCCAAACACTTCAACAACTTATTTTAAACTTAAATTAAACATCTTATAAGCTCTAAAAATATCTTATAAGATGCAAGAATTTATAAGCTCTAAAATAAGCTTAGCAAAACACCCCCTTAATGCTCACACAATTTTTTCTTAAAATATTACACGAAAATATTTTGAAAGCGTTACACGAAAATCTTCGTGATGGATAATGGAGATGAATATATTTGTTGGAGATTTAAATGGATTTTATTGTTATTTATCTTTATCTTTATATTTATATTTTAAGATTCTAGCTTAATATTAGTATAAATATGAGTTATCTTTATTATTCTAGGGAGTTGAATTGATTTATGAAAAAAAAAAAAAGGAGTTTTCTCTTAAAATGACAGTTACATCCTAGTATTCTCAGACTTTCGTAGTCATTAGAATCACACTTTCGTAACCGATCATAATTATCTTCTATCACACTTTCACCTACATCAATTGGTATTCAGAGTCCAATCACGATCCACGATTGATGACAATAGCTTACACAGTTCAAATTTTCACTACTTTCAATTCATATGAAGATATTGAAATAGATGTTGATTGTAATGGACGACCAATTTCTAATGAGGATAGCGCTGATAATTTTCCCTCGATTTAAGATGGAGACTATGATAGTCCAATTTTCAACAAGGAGGGTGATGATTCCTCAATTGTTGATGGAGAGTATGATAATTCTCCAATTTTCGACGAGCGAGTGGTGATTTCCTGATCGGCGAAGAGAGTGGTGATTTCTCTATCAGGGATGAGAGTGGTGATTTTTCGATTGTTGATGGAACTTTGATAGTCCACCAATTTTTGATGAGGAGAGTGGTGATTCCTCGATTGATGCTGGTGACTATGATGATCGACCAATTTTTTTTGAGGAAGGTGATGATTCATTTTTTGGAGTCATTTGTGTTGTTATTGATGATTATTTAATGGACCACCAACAACATCTGGATGAACAAATGAGTAAACAAGTATGATCGAGCACATCAGATGAATGGATGAACAAGTATGATCAAGTTATACAAGAATATTCAATGGTATACAAAGTCGAGCTAATCGTTACGAAGACGGGAAGAATGATGGAGAATAGAGATGGATATATTTGTTGGAGATTTAAATAGATTTTATTATTATTAATATCTTTAGATTGATTTATCTTTATTTTTTAAGATTCTGGGTTATTAGTATAAATATGAATTATTTTTATTATTTTATGGAGTTGAATTGATTTATGAAAAAAAAAAAGAATTTTATCTGATATTATTGTTACATTCAGGTAATTATCTCCTTTAAAAAGCTTTACACGAATTTTGTTGCCACTACCATTACATAAATTTTATGCCAGATGGTGAGCAATGAATGCCATATTTTATACCATTACACGAAAATTTAATGCCATATTTTTTTTAATGCATTACAATTTTTTTCTTTTTTAAACATTTACACGAAAATTTGTTATAGAACAATAATATACGAAATTTTATATATATATATATATATATATATATGCTTTTATTAAAAATATAATTTTGTCTATTTTTTAATTTGTGATAAATAAAAAAAAGAAAAAAAACTATCATTTGTGGTATAGGAAATTAATGCACTATTTGGTTTTTTAATTTATTTATAAAAGGCTATTATATCTACTATTGTATTTCACTTATTTCTTTTAGTAATAATTGAATTAGAGAGAGGGCGAAATTGTCTTTCAACAAGGCGGGGTTATAAAAATTGAAGGTTCAAATTCCCAGCTGCCAAGAGCTACACAAAACGACAAAACAGTGCAATGGTGGTAGTGAGTTCCTCAGACAAGTGTCCCAGGAACGCAGATCTCGCCACGTGGACGGCCCGATTCAAAGAATGGTTTCTTCACGCCGAAGAAGCGCAACTGAAGCATGGCTTAACCAGGGTTAAACCCCCCAACCACGGTCACATGCCGCCGCTCCACGAAAGCAATAACCTTTGTTTAATCAGACACCTTTATTTTATTACTGCCTCAAACTAGTATCATAATTCGCTTCAAATCTCTCTTTTTGTTTTTTTCTCTCTCTAGATACGAACAAACGCAGCAAATACTCGTACCATCAGGTTTAATTTTTTTTGCTTTTTTTGAATATGTGTAGTGAAATGAAAGCAGCGCCGCCGTGTGAACATGGCGGGGTTGGTGGGCTACTGAGTTGAACCGGCGTTTCTCGCTCTGTTCGAGAATCGACTCAGCTTTTTGGGGTTTTCAAGAGATTCATCAAGTTTTGCTAGATTTTTTGCTGGGAAAAAGAAAACAATTTCCAAGAGATATAGTAATTTGATCTTCTCACTTTAGCTCAAACTTCTTAGCTTCTTCCTCATTTTCTTGTAATAGAATTGAGCTTCTTCTGCTATGTCGGAATTTTCAGCTGTTTTTCCGACATTAACCTTAGTGTTGAAAAAAGAAGATTAAATCCTCGAGCATGCAGCAAAAAATGGTGGAAATTGAGAATTCATCTCGGAAATCATCGTCGCCACCTTCTGCAGAGCCCAATCTCCTCACCCTCGATGATAATCAGACAATTCTCCCCACCAAGAAGAAGCGCAATCTCCCCGGAATGCCTGGTAAAACACGCTTTTCATTTTACAAACTCGTTTATTTGATGTTCCAAGTTCTAACTGTGTTGTTGCAGATCCAGATGCGGAGGTGATTGCCCTATCACCGAAAACGCTAATGGCGACCAACAGGTTCGTGTGCGAGATCTGCAACAAAGGCTTCCAACGCGACCAGAATCTGCAGCTCCACCGCCGCGGCCACAACCTGCCATGGAAGCTCCGGCAGAGGACCAGCAAGGAGCCACGAAAGCGCGTCTACGTCTGCCCGGAGCCCGCCTGCATCCACCACGATCCGGCGAGGGCCCTCGGCGATCTCACCGGAATCAAGAAGCACTTCTGCCGGAAACACGGCGAGAAGAAGTACAAGTGCGAACGCTGCTCGAAGAAGTATGCGGTTCAATCGGATTGGAAAGCCCACATGAAGACCTGTGGGACCCGCGAGTACCGCTGCGATTGCGGCACCTTGTTTTCTAGGTCCGATTTCGTTGTCGCCATTATTGGGGATTTTCGGAGCTGTAATTTGTAAATGTGGTAGAGTGTACTTTCTTGACTGCATTTATGACTGATTTGAGCTGTGGTGAATTATTAGGAGGGATAGCTTTATTACCCACAGAGCGTTTTGCGATGCCTTGGCACAGGAGAGTGCAAGGTCTCAGCCTCTGGTGGTTCCAGGTGGGGATTTGAAGGTTAGGGTTGTCGAGCCGCCGCCACCTTCCAGCCCTCCGCCGCCGCCGCTTACTCCGTCCACAACCGTGCTGTCTCCGGTTCTGTCCATTCAAAGCTCTGGTAATTAAATTAGCCTTTTTAGCTCTGCTTTTAATTATATTAATCTTATTATTGTGAAAAAAGAGTAATTAATGTAGAGAGCTCAGAGATCGAAGTGAGATTGAAAAGGAGATTGATCTGATGAGAGAAAGGAGTGTATGATTGCATGGGCTTTTACTCGAAAGGTTCCTTTTGAGTTCAAGTTGTTGCTCATTGGGATTCATCATTTTTTAAAGCCTTTTTCTTTTTCTAAAAGCACTCTTTTCTGCCATTTTATACTCCTCTTTTCTTGTTTTTCTTCTTTCTCATAGCGGCAGATCAGTTGCCGGAAAATCCAACCACCCAGTCACAGCCACCGGCGTTGACATCTTCAATCGCCACCACCACCATTGCCGCCACCACGACCACCGGCACCACCACCAGCAGTGGCTCCACCTCTAGTGGCAATGTCCCTGGAAACGGACCGTTTCTTGCTAGTGTTTTCCCCTCATCAGCTTCCGAGCTTCCCCAATCGTCTCAGCAACCGGTGTCGTACTCGGGCCTACTCTGCCCGATTGCCCGGCCTGATCATCCGGTCATCGACCCCGTGTCACTATCATTGTCGTCTTCTTTGTACGGTGCCTCGTCTTTATTCCCCTCCGCAGCCCAAAACCCGCAACCTCACTACTTATCGAGGCCCCAGCCGGCATTATCCGCAACGGCATTGCTCCAAAAAGCCGCACAAATGGGCGCCACATCATCCAACTCGTCTTTTCTCCGAGGCCTCGGGTTGTCCCTACCGTCTTCGTCCGAGCTGCAACATAATAATAATAATACCTCCACGATGGCTTCGACCTCCTCTTCGGGCCCGGCGCATTGGAGCCATGGTGTGAAGCTTGAAAACAACTCGTTGGCATCCGGGCTCGGGCTAGGGCTTCCGACTAGTGGGCCCTCGGGCTTTAATGAATTGATGATGAGCTCATCGACGCTATATGGTAGCAAGCCCGCCACACTCGATTTTCTCGGATTAGGAATGGGAGGTGGTGAAGCCTCGTCCGGTGGCTTCTCGGCCTTCCTAAGCTCGATTGGCGGTGGACTAAACATGGCGAACGCATCGTTTGGTGGGGAGACGTGGGATGATTCATCTGATAGGAAGCCCTCTATGCTATAGTTGGTTGCTTTTTTTTGGGGAAAATAAAAGCTCTATCCATATTGAAGCTCATATAAGCTCATCAATGACATCCTTTTCTTTTGATCAAGATCTTGTGTATAATTGTAATTTTGTTGCATGCTTTTTTCCTCAACAGTTAGTATGTGAATGTTACTCAATTCAGTTAAATTAATACCTCACCTCTCTATGTAATCTACTTTAGAAACAAGGCTTGGAAAGATTACATGCAATTTTGAATTTCCAAATCTAACTTTTGTGTTTAAAGATTGTAATATGTTTTTTTATTTTATATTTTCCTCGACATGCAATAACTTATTTACTAGTATGATAATGATTCATTTAGAGATTGTTTTCTGCTATGCTGTAATAATTCTAGGGGTAATTCAAGGGGAAATTAATGGGGCACTGATTGAGTGACAATTTTTGTGATGTGTCATGTAGGTCTCTTAAATTGGTCGCCAATTCTATTATCTTTCCATTTATAGGAAGTAGAACGTTTTGGGTCGTATATTGCCGCTGTCAATTTAAAGTTCTTTTTTATATTAGATTATTTACTGATATAATTTTGTACGATGATGTTCCACTACTTACAATTCAAATTTATTTTTACAAGTTAAATTTTGTTTAGGTGGGCTATAGTGTAGGTTGATATGTCTGATGAAATTAGATTTGTAAGATGATCACACAATAATCATATTATTAAATTGAATTCGAATTTGAATGTATGATGGAGGGTTCTACTTGAATAAGCAAATGGTACTAAAATAAGTATTATCCTTTTATAGATTTTTTCATATAAATATCCTTATTTGAGTTCAATTATGAAGTATTATTTATCTTCAATATACATTTTGAAAATATTAAAACATTTAGTTAGGAAGTGTAAATATTGGCAATCTAGGATTAATTGTAATTATTTGAGAAACTTCCAAAAAAAAAACTAATTTTTATGATGATACTTTTATGAGACTATTTGATGAATTTAATTTTGTGAGATAGGTTAACCCCAACTTACAATCTACATATAAATTAACGAAATTAAGTTTGATTTGTGATAAGTAGGACTTCATTTGATAGATTTATATCAACGAGACTGTCTCATTTGAGTTTTTGTAAAATTTTTCAAATTTTACAAAAATAATATTTAGAAGGTAAAAAAAAATCGTCTAATTCAATTCTAACTAGTATCTTATTGAACTTTTCAACATTCTTAGCAACATTTTGTATACGAAATAGTTGTCATTAAAGTATATCAGTGATATTGAAACCTTTGATTGAAATGAGAGGAGCAGAAGAAGAACAAATGAAGATTAATGATGGATTTCTTCTGCTTATCTTATCTATGTAAGATCATGAAAAATGAGGGAGTTCTCATAACTTTAGTAAGGTATTTCTTTCCAATTTGGATTCTCTATTTTTATTATGTTAGTACGCATTATATACATATAAAGAGTAAATAAAAGGGTGGTTTCATTTATAACCATTTGTTGAATATAATGTTCTTTTTAAATCACAACTTACAATTCATTTTTTAGTTAATATTTGACATTTTTACCCTTTTTGTCCGTAGATGTATTTGACATTTTTACTTTTTTTGTCCATAGATGTACACTAGCCCGCACCATCGAATTTAGATCATACTATATTATCCTTTACTATAGAATTGAGTCGTTTTATTTACATCAACTCATATCATTCAAAATTCAAGTCGAATCACCCAAAATACAGGTCTTAGCCACTTATAGAATTAGACATTTACATTAGTTCGTGCTATTCATATTTTACTTGTACCACTTTATCTCATATCAATGACATAATTTATAAAAATGATTAAAAATGAACAAATGTAAATAAAACAATTAAAAAGAATTGTTCTCATGAGAATTGGTTAAGAACAAGGTTATCATTGGATCAAAACATCACTTTATCCTATCTTAAGATGATCCATAAAAATTTATATGAGACGGTCTCATAAAAAGAACTTTAAAAAGAATTGTTCTCATGAGAATCGGTTAAGAACGAGGTTATTATTAGATCAAAACATCAGTTTATCCTATCTTACAATGATACATAAAAATTTATATGAGACGGAGAACTTTTATAATAAGAGTTGGTTAAGAATAAGGATTATCACTAAATCAGAACATTAGTTTACCCTACCCTAAGAAGATATATTTCATTTGGTGTGTCTATCCCACTTTGTGCAAAAAGTAATATTGATAATTATAGAAGATAAGACAAATGATCTAACACCACTTTGATGGTTTATCCTACCCTAATTGAGGGGCGGAGTGGAGGTTGACAGAAAATGCATTCTGAACCCAACAAAATAACAGAAATAAATGATATGATGAGACCAATGTTTGATACAAACACATCATGAGAACATTGATTTTCCAGTTTTGTTAAATCAATACAAAAAATTTCTTAAATCAATACGTCTTTATATTTATGATAACATAACATCGACAATATGAATTTAGGTATGTACCTAAAATAAGACACAAATATACAAATTGTCACACGTCTCATCAGATATATATGAGTCTGAACTCTGAACCAATAGGGAGAAATTCTCATATACAAAACATGGACAGGGTAAAGAAATAAATGAGATATGTTTAATTAAATATTTCCAAACAATACTAATTAATTTGTACTATATTTTAAAAATAATTAATATAATATAAAATGAAGTATGGAAATGTAACCAACAGTTCTTATCGCTAAATTAAAAAATGATTGAGCTATGAAAGTATATTATCGATTACTGGTTTTGAGAAGCACAGAAGAATTTTCTTTTGATATGAAAAATATTACTTTATGTGAATTTAATTGTAGCAACTGCTTGCTAAAATTAGAAAAGTTTGTGACGCATCATATGAAGATTAAAATAATGCAGCATCTATATCCCAAAATAATTCTCTTCCTTCTCCATCGATCTACTTTTAGAATTTTGTTTTGGAGAAGTGTTAGGTAGAAAATTATGAGGAGGTGATAATTAGTTGAGGCTAAGTGAAGTTTATTTAAGGGTGGATTACCCTTTTTTTTTTATTTTTTTAATTCTTGAAAAATTTCAGGAAAACATCTTATAAGAAGTTAAGAGCTTATAAACTCCTCAAAATGTTTGGTTGAGTTTTAATAATAAGATCTTATTTTAGGAGTTTATAAGATGTAAAATCCTTTTAAGTTCTTTTTTGAAAAGTTAGGGAATCCCAATTTAGTTCTAAAATAAAATCTTATTTTTTAAAACACTTTCAAATTTGATCATTGAAATAACACAAATTTCATTACTAACATCTTATAAGTTTCATCATCTTATTTATCTAAACACTGTAACATGAAATCAAATTGCATTCAATCTATTCCACCTTACTATTAACTTAAGTGAGTCCAACTACATCTAAATCTCTCTAAATAAGATTCTGTCTCACGAAATCAAGATTCATCGGACTCTCTTCTGTACGAGACTTCCTCTCAAATACACCCGGAGTATTTGGAAACTCTGAAAGTTAATTACTTCTTACATTGCACCATTGTATCATACTACACAATATTCATTAAATGAAGGTGATTGAATGAAGTTTATTTGTGTGGTGTATATTTTCAATGCAAACCATTTTCAATTCATGTTAAAAGTTAATGCGAGTATGTAGTAGGAGGGAAATGAGTATTAAAATAATAATTAATATATTGTTGAGAAAAAAATTATTAAAATTAGGAAAGAATAATGAGTGGGGACACAAATGTAGTTGTGTGGGGTTGAGGAAGATAGTTAGATGGTGATGGGGGCAGAGTGAGTTGAATAGTCAAATTTAGAGTTAATTAAGGCCACTGTTGTGTCTGACTCCACAATTTAATGCACCATCTTTTCTTTTTCAGACATATCCACCTCTCTTGTCTCCCTCCACTCTCCATTTTTGCTTCTCTCTATTTCTTTTTTTTTCAATATGGATATTAAAAAATATACAAATTATTATTTTTGGCTGGCAAGATAAGTATTAATATTTTTCTAATCAAAATAAAGTCATATCATATCATGTCTTTTAATTAAAGATGAGTAGGGCCGCTAAATCATGAATAACCAATCAGATTGTATCATTTGATGCGGAAAATATAAAAATAATTCATATCCTATATTTGTAAACAAAAGTTTCTTTTCATAATTCAATACATATACAAATCAAGAAGTTAAGTAGTAGAGATTTTCTCAGGAACTTCTCTCCATCAAATCCAAAGGGTTCTTTGTAGTTCCTCAAATACACCATTTGATTCGAGATTGAGGTGTACATGCCTTCAATCAACGTTTTCTAAATAAAAAAATCTATCAAGTTCAATAACATTCAAATTCCTCAAACACACTTTCAAAGGCATTGGTCTCCAAAATTAACAATTGATTCGAAATAAGACGTTCATCCTTAAAATAACGTTCTCAAGTTCAATCCAAATTCAAAGAAAATCTAATTGAAGATTTGACTACAAAATTCAAATATTCAAGTAAAGCTGTGAAAGAGAAGAATCGGAAGAATTCCAAATATTTGTATCCATTTTAATTTTTATTTAAATAAAAAAATTAAAATTGTAAGATTTTTTTGTGTTTTTCACAAAATCTGTTGTTACATTGAAAACATCTACATTTTTTAAATTGTAGATGTATAATAACACTCATTAATATGGATTCTATATGTCAAATATATCATACATCATCACTAATATATTCCATTACCATTGCTCATAGCCAGTGTTTGTGGAACCGGTCGGTGATCAAACCAACTTGACTACCAGTTCAAGATTCAACTGATCGGACCGTTCAAGATTCAACTGATCGGACCGTTCAATCGGGAGGTTCGATTGTTTAGAAGAAATTTTAATAATATCTTTGAAATTTTGTCATATTATGTAATTTTCTATGAAATTGTAGAGATGATGATAAAAATAAAAATAATACAAAAATCATTTTTAGTAATAATGATAATTATAATGATATATTCAAAATCTTTGTTAATAAAACCTACAACATTATTCACAATAGAATATATATTTTATATATCTAATATAATCTTTCTATTATATATAATAGAATATCAAAATTATATCTCCTTAATTAAAAAAAAAAACGAAGAAAACTCATCAAGTTTAATATTACATCAATTTTCTCTTAAAAATGAATATGTTTTTAATTTCTTATAATTTATTTACAATATGGTATTAGAAAGTTGTCCCACATTGAAAAAAGAAAACAAAAAAAGTATAAGTTTGATTTAGAAGTTTGTCCCACATTGAAAAAACACTAAAAAAAAAAGCCATGAGAGATTGTAGTATAAAATGCAAGACTTTGTCCCACATTAGTTAGCCAACTAAAATAACATTGAAGTCATCCACTATAAATGTTTTAAATATATGACTTTGTCCTAGGAGTGAGCATGGATCTCAGAGATAATCAAACTGTGGAGAAATTCGAATTGAAACAATCCAAATCAATAAAAGATCATTGATTGTTTGACTTTGTCAAATCTGAACTGTACCGAAATCCAAATTACTCCGCTCCGATATACCCGAATCTTCGAAGGAACCAAACCGAATATACGAAGCAATCTGGAGAATTATTTTTGATATTCTCCGAAAATCTCAAAACCAAACCGAATAGACGAACTTGGGAGCAATTTCGGAGATTCTCTTATCCCCGAATTGTTTTGGACCGCGCTCACCCCTATTTTATCCCACATTGATTGGGAATCAAAGTAGCTTTATGGTCATGCATTATAAAATAATGCATGCTAAGCCTAAAAGTATAGTTATCCAACAAATTTTTAAGTTAAATTAAATTATTATTTTTCCAAAAAAACTAACAAAGTAAAAAAATTAAAAAAAAAATCCATTTTGATTGGTTTTAGAACCGGTTTTGATTGGTTTTACCTGGTCAAACCTCATTTTCGGTTTTAGCAGCCTTAAGAAACCGGATCAATGATCAAGTTGCAGTTGAACAGATCGGATCGATAGGTCCAATCCGGTCTTGCAAACATGCTCATAGCAATGTACCGTACTAAGATTTTAAAATTAATACCATTATTTGTGGTTTTCACTTTCCAACTACTCAACTTTATTTATATTTTAAATCAAATAAATAAATTTATTTGTATATATATACTTTGTAAATAATATTTTATTATTACATTAATGATATTCAAGCGATAACAAGTGAGAATGTTAATGTTGGGTCCTAATTTGTTTTAACATTAATGAAGTATTAGTAATACACCCCTCTTATGAATCAATATGAATGCTCCAAGTAATACTTAATGTTAAAAGTGTCGATAAATTGAGCATAGTAACACATTTCTCTATGATTTTGGTTATGTTTATTTTGAATTTTCAATTTTCAATGTTAGTTCTACGCAAAAAGTGCCAAAAACCCATTTCCACATTGTCACATCATTATAGAATAAAAAAATTAATGATGTAAACATTCTTATCTAAATAATGATTTTTATAAAACACAATTATCTATATACACCAGGTGCACGGGTTGGAAACTGTGCAATTGGGTCGACCCGATCTAACGGTACTTTTCACGCGTTCCACGCGCCCACACGCTTTGAGTCCGCTCAAACCCTAGTCCCGCGCGTCAAACCTTTAGTTATGTTCGTTTAACCTTTATGTTATGTTCGCATAACCTTTATGTTTTATGCTAGTTTAACCTTTTACAGTGTATTACAAACTTTTAATACATTTTAAACCTTTATAATAATAATAATATAACCTTTATAACTTTCAAATTATAATAATATAACTTTTAATTTATTCTTTAAGCACATAAAGAATATAATATTTGTACATAAAAGTTATACTAATATAACATAAAGGTTTAACTATACTACATGAATTTTTATATTGAAAAAAATCTAAGTTATTCACTTAAAGGTTATGCTAATATAACATAAATGTTGTACTCGCATAATATAAATGTTACCATATAAATTGAATTTTTTTTTAACTGGGCGAGGATCCGGACCGAACCGACCTGACCCGACCTACGTGCGTGAATTTACATTGATCTAGATCCATACACTTCATTCACAGAAATACGACTCTTTATAAAATGGTCATATGAGTTATTTATTTATAGGAATGAATTTTTTTAATGAAAGAACTATTTATTCCTAACTTGTGGCTCACAAATGGATTGAGTTGGGTTGAGATTTTGATGGGTTGTCGGCCGATCCGCTTTGTCACTGACCCATATTTACAACTCTAACCAACTCATTTCCCAAACTAAAAACCCTAAGGGGGTGTTTGGACTAGACTTAAGGTGGCTTTAGCAAATCTGGATTTAGGTTTGAGAAGGATTTTGTGAGTTTGAATTTTGAGTAGAATTATAGTTAAGATGTCATTTTCACATAGGGAATTGTAGAAAAAGTAGATGTTTTTTTGCTGGGAGTTGTAGAAAAAGTAGATGTTTTTATTGAGAATTGTAAAAAGTAGATGTTTTTATTGGGAATTGTAAAAAAAGTAGGATTTGCAAATCCTTGTCCAAACATGGACTGGACTGAGTACATCCAAAATGCGGATGTACCAAGTCCAGTCCAAACATCCCCTAATAGTAATTACTGTCGTCCCTTCACTTCCTACCCTCCCATCGTTGGTACCATCATGATACACAATAACCTTTTAAAAAATTTAACCACAAAGTCACGAGCCATGGCTCGCGGGCCAATTACATAGGCTCATGGTCCTACATGTGTGGCTTGCCGCCATTGCCTATGCTACGATACACCTTTGCAAAATCCGCCATGAAGGCCACGAGTCTGATGTGGTCGAATTGTGGCAAACCGGATTTTCTCAGAGCTCAGGTCAAGACTGAACCGTTAGTGCGAACAGCGTAAATAGAAGCGAACAGAAATCGTGTTACAATAAGCGAACTATATTGTAACATGGTTTAAGACGAACTGTTTTCTCCTCGATAAGAGTTCGCAGCTAGTATCTTACTGAGGTGCGAGATTATTTGATTTTGAACTGAGATAGCGAACTGGTTTCGGTCGAATGAAGCGAACTGATTTGAATGCACGTAACTACCCATTATGTGGACCACTAAGCCACTTCCCACGTTCCCACCTTTTTCGGATGACACCAACCGCTAATTTCAGGAAGTATATATATTCATTATGTTCCTTTCTCTATTTTCTTAAGCACTCTTTATATTCAAACATAATTGCAACATTCAATTTACTGACTTGAGCGTCGGAGTCCCTTCGTCGGGAAAAACCCCTCGGTGTTTTACGTTTTTGTAGGTTATTTCATCGGAGAAGAAGGTGATTTGGTTACGGACAAATCAGAGTCCATAAAGAGAGATGGAATCATTGGGTCTACCCATGGGTATAAATATCTCAAAATGTCACCGTTATTTATTCCGATACTTTAATTTTTTCATATGACCGATATAAATATGGGTTGTAACAATATTTCTCCGATATTTTTATTTTTGCACATAATCGATATAGAAATGAGAAATTTTATAAAAGTAGTGTAAATATTGGTATCGATTTCGACATCGGTGGCTTTATGATACAAATTGTTGGAAAATTGATGTACTATCGGGAAAATATATATATAAATATCGGTGGAATATCGAGGAAATATCTGTAAATATCGGTGGAATATAGGAGAAATATTAATTTTGGTAAAATTCATTTATTTTAAAATAAATAATTTATTTTGTAGAATTTACCCCCATTTTTTTTAAAAGCAAGTATTTTGTACGTTACTAATATTATAAGTTTAACATCATAATTGTAGTGTGTATAAGATCAAACATTTATGAAAGTTGAAATAATTTTTTGAAATAATTAGTCTACATGCACTTGCAAATTTATTCCAATATTATTTAAATTAAGATGATATGTCATCTTATTCATCTGAAACTCATAGAAGTTCATTCTTTATTTTAGTAATAATGTAATCAAATATTGGGAATTTTTGTCATGATGTCAGATAACATTTATATAATTTATTATCTCTATATTTAATGCAAATATGTTATTTTGTTTGAAATTTTAAGTTGATTATATGTATTAAGGATAATTATTTATAACATTTTGTAAAATATTCTATCCAATTTCTCATTTTTTACAAAGTTCAGTCATTTTTCTAAATTTTACCGATATTTCAACAAATACTGATATTTTCATTGATATAAAATTATCATATTTGATAAATAAATGTCAAAAGATTACTTTTGAAGTAGTTAATCAAGGCATGTTGAATCAATTAAAATCAAATTTCAATGAATGAGAAATTAATAATTAAAATTGGTCACTTGAAATGGTAATTAAAGAATAATTAAATATTGGAATATAAAAAATTATTTATTTCACATTACAAGTTGAATTCATTTAAAAAAAGTATATATAAATGGTTTTAGTAATTAATACATTCTTG
This sequence comes from Scutellaria galericulata, assembly GCA_946896805.1. Lineage (NCBI taxonomy): Eukaryota > Viridiplantae > Streptophyta > Magnoliopsida > Lamiales > Lamiaceae > Scutellaria > Scutellaria galericulata. Next base: position 15,458,660 of record OX335793.1, read on the forward strand.
AAATGAGTGGACTAGTGGAATACACACGCGCGTGCTCGGCTCAACCACGACTCGGCCTCGGTCCCAATCACGATCTTGGTCCTTCCCTTGAAACTTGGTAATTGACAATTGAACTGTGGGCTGGAATAGACTTGGGTTATCTTTTTACGACCTGAAAACAAGCTGAAGGCTCCAACATATCCTAACTGTGTGAGTCATTAAACTATTGCCTAATCAAATTCAAAATTAGCCGTTACGCTTGCTTAATGAGGCTTGTTACAAGGGTTTGATGACCTGGCAGTTACATCAGGACCTTCAATTCCCATCAATTTCTGCATGAACTTCTTTCGCATGAATATTTTACATCAAAAAGCTTTTTCATATTGCATCTAAGTTCAGTCTTCAAACCATCAGAAGTTTGTCGTATCTTTTAGGATTGTGATGCTACATCCTCAAAGATGAAGTCGTTTCATCTTTTGAGGCAATATACTGTTTCCAATAAGCACTACCTGTGCGTAAATTGTCTTAAGGAGAGAGGGTCTTCCTCGCTCGACTATCTCTATTGGTTTTCTAGTTCTACAACATTATAATAGAATATGAAGAATTATAAGTCACTTTCTTTTCGATTTTCTTTCGTTGACATTCTGCTGGATTTTTCCTTGCTTGACATCAACATATATCTATTACCTATATAAAAGTGTGGATGTTTTTTTACAAATTCTGAATTGCCTAATATATCCTTATTAAAGATTACACAAACTTGCGTGAGACGATCTCACGGATAGTTTTGTGAAACTGATCCTTTTTATCTACAATCCTAACCTATTTTCATTAATTTACTTGTGAATTGTGTAATGTAGGTTGTAGGTTGACCCGTCTCACGTAATATAATCCGTGAGATGGTCTCACATAATACTTATTCTAAATATTATTATTTAAGGTTGTAATAGTAATTTAGTAATTAATAATTTTAAATACATGCAGTTTTAATAAATTGTAATTTAGTACTTTTGCGACTCTTCCAAATCCATCCACACCAAATAGTCCTAATTCTAAATCCTATAGAATCCTAAGAACCCTATGCATGCATTTTAATATTTTTATATCTAATAATATTTAATTTTATAAATACGTTACATTAATTTTATTATATATATATTTATCACAAAAAATTATATTTTATCACTTACAAAATTATATTTTATCTAATTCTATATCACATAAAATTAGCAAATAAGTTTCAACTAATTTTAATAAATTAAATGAGTTTATAAACATATGTATAAGTATGATGAACAATATTAATTCATTTCTTATCATTCATATTTTATCACTTATTAATTATATTTTATTTGATTTTATATTACATAAAAAGCAAATAAGTTTCAAATAAATTTAATAAATTAAATGAGCTTATAAAAACATATGTGTATATATGAGGAACAATATTAATTTGTTTCTTATCCTTCATAAAAAACACATAAAATAAGAAAATAAGTTTCAACTAATTTTAATAAATTAAATATACGTATGAGAAAAAATATTAATTTGGTTCTTATCCTTCGTAAAAAATACATAAAATTAGAAAATACGTTTGATGTGTCTTTATTTCTATATATTTTATCATCATAATTACATTGGTTATATTCAATTTGTACTTTAATTGATTTAATTATTATTGTTATTTGTAGAAATGGACCTTGATGGGCTTTGAGGAAAATTGGGCTTAAAAATATCAAATTATGCTTAAATTGTGAAGATGGAATTAATGGGCTTGAAGGAGACCACATCAAATGCTTAAGTGGCTTGGTGGGAAAGAAAGACCAAAAAAGAGATTTACCTCTTATATTTTGTAATGAACTCTTATGTCCTTAGTGTTTTAGTTTCATAAGTTTTAATTAGGGGTAGAAAACATATTTTTTTATGTGATCTTCCCCCTGTTTCGTTTTAAGAGAATTAAACTTTGTTTCTTGAGAATCGACCCTACTTGTCGTTATACTCATTCATTTGCTCATATCGGAGTAGGATTTTATTTTTGTTGGTCTGACAACCCATCAAAGTTTCAACTAATTTTAATAAATTAAATGAGCTTATAAATATATGTGTACGCACGTATTTACAATAACATTCCTCAAAGAACAAGGAATATTAATTCTTGTCTTATCCTTCATCAAATTATATTAGTTTGTTTAGATTGTTCTACTTTCCAACTTCACCAAATTATATTAGTTTATTCATAAATATTTAATTGTTCTACTTTCCACCTTCACCAAATTATATTAGTTTATCCATAAATTCTTGATTGGTCTTCTTTGGTGTAATTTTTTTTTAATTACATAATTATGTTTATTGAATCGGAAGTATATCGATAAAGAAAAATGCGACATGAAAAGAAAATATTCCAATTTGATTATTATTCAACATGAATATGTTGATAAAAAGAAGATAAATAAGCAACATCCCAAATGTACGGTGAGTTTTATAGATTTGCATTTTGATTTCATTTTTTTAATGTTATTGAATTATGGTTTTATATGTTTGATTTCAATTGCTTAATGCAGCGATTTAAAATTTATAGAATAGTTCGTTTTGATTGCATTTCATTTTATGTCTTAATTAGCGAGCTTTTAAATTCATAATTAGGCCTTCATTAAGTTATACCGCATGGTGATAGTTTGTCAGACCAACAAAAATAAAATCCTACTTCGAAATGAGCAAATGAATGAGTATAACGACAAGTAGGGTCGATCCTCAAGGAACATGACTTAATTTTCTTGAGCATAAAATGAACAATGGGGGAATTTTGATATCTACTAAACTAATGAAAGTAAACTAACTAACCTAAGAAAACAATCAAATAAAATACGAAGGAAACAAACAACGAATGATGAAAAGAAATAGGAGAGAGATTAACCTCACGAAGCTCCAATTCAAGGGCTCCAATTCAAGGATGTCAACATTTGATTGCATCACCGATTATAGACTACAAATATCATCTTGCACATTCAAACATTTAACCTTAGACTAAACACGAAGCCGTAGAGAAGTCCATGTTTTCCAAATTTAATTGATCAAATCCAGCGTCCAATCAAAACTAGCTATTAACTAATTGGTGAGCTTTCGAAATTAATTAACAACTGCATTAAGTTCTGGTGAAAACAATTAAACCTAAACTAAAACTTAAAACCCAATAATCGAGTTAGTTGTAATTACTAAGCCTATGGTTTTGTTAATCCCGTTAATTCATTAGACAATTACACAATTCCATCAAAAGCATAATCAACCTATTGCTACCAAGTACCAATCATTTATAATAATTATACATCCCAACAACATATAAATGAGAACTCATGGATAGCATTAGTAAAATATAATTCAAATCGAATTGTCAAATCAAACCCAAATTATATTTCACTATATGAAATTAAATCATGAATCAACAAATACTTGAAATAAAGTATGAAATCAAGTGAAGCACAAAACCTCACAATGATAGCAATCGAATTAAACGACCCTTGAATTAAAGAGAAATTTAGCCACTCATTCTTTGATTAATCATCTCCATAAAAATCTTGAGAGAAAACTAGAGGAGAACAAAACTTAAAAATGCGAGAATGTAAAGAATTAGAGATTGAAAGAATTTCTTCTAGCCCCAATGAAACTAATGAACTAAAATCCTAAGGACATAAAAGTTTATTACAAAAGATAAGAGTTAAATTTCTTATTTGCCCTTTCGTTTCCACCAAGTCACTTAAGCACATTTGAAGTGATCTCATTCAAGCCCATTGAGCCCATCTTCACAATTATATCTATAATTTGATCCTTTAGGCCCAATTTACTTCAAACTCCACCAAAATTCATTCCTACACATAAGATTAATTAAGCCCAAATAAATTATAATTAAAAATAATTATGATGATAGAATATATACAAATAAAACACATCAATAAACAACAAGTTTCACATGATCTACACTCAATAACAGTGGCTGAATGAGAATCAATTATATGGTGCGTCACAATCTCAAAAGTGCATCCAAATCGACCCTCTCTCATGACTCTTCTCTCTCCTTGTGTGAGTTTCTTCTAACTTCTACATTGGAAACAAACTCTTGAGACAGTACAAGTATTTCTTTATTCAATGCTGCCGTCTGAAAATCCAAAAAAAAATTGCATACCAACTATTAGGCATATGGTAATATATTTTATTTAATTATATTATATAATGTTGTTTTCACTTTTCCCATCACACCATTATATGCTTATTATATATACTGTTTCTTAACAATATAATGCTGCAGGTAGTTGACTTCAATTTCGTCCCTTGTGTGCTTAATGAATCTTCTACTTGTTTCTCTTCTTTTGCTAGTTGTAATTTCATTCTACCTTATCATCAAATTCATATACACAAACATCTTTAGACCATGGAAGATCAAAAAGCACTTTGGAAAACAAGGTGTTAGAGGCCCTCCTCACCATCCAATATCTGGAAATTCAGAAGATATAAAGAGGCTAATAAAAGAGGCGACATCAAAGCCAATCCCTGGATTCTCTCACAACATACTCAATCGAGTTTTGCCTCACTACTATAGATGGTCGAGCCAGTTTGGGAAGACGTTTCTATTCTGGTTCGGATTGAAGCCTCGTCTCATCTTTGTCGAACCGGATATGATCAAAGAGGTCTTGTGCAATAGCAGTGGCTCTATTGCTAAAGAGGCCTTCAATCCACTTTCTAAGCAGCTATTCGGACAGGGGCTCGTTGGCTTGGTGGGGGACAAATGGGCACTCCATAGGAAGATTGCTAACTTGGCCTTCACTATGGAGAGAGTTAAGGTAATTAATACTTGTGTGTATGTGTGAATCTTGCTAAAGACAATTGATCATGTTGTCTTAGGATTCATCTTTGTCTCATCATACTAACTTGACTCATATATGAGGGGGATCATACTTTTCTTAGCTAGGTGAGGAAATATGTTTTTTTCCTAACTAACAAGAAAAACTATGCCCTTTTTTTTAAATCTAAATAGACCAAAATACCCTTAGAAATTGGGTAGAAATAATGTTTTTGTATATTTTTTTAAGTCACATTGAAAAGTTTTTTTGTCCAAAAGGAAAATACAAAGTGAGTAGAAAACAATATACTTATTATATTAGTTGGCAGAAAACATCTTTACTACATACTTATTATATTAAATATGTATGTTTCTAAAGATATAATGTACGTACGTACACAAGTTGCTCGATTTTTCTTTTCATGATCATGATCTGTAGCTTGGTATTTCTTTGCATTTTGATCAACATATTTATTAAGGTCTTTCCGTAATTTCTATATATTTCTTTGAGTTAAAATCAAAAAAACAATATCAAGTGTGAATTTTTTTGCAGTTTGCATCCTAAGCTCGTTTTCTGATCACTTTACTACTGGCCAAAATCAAATTTAATGTTCTGATTTTTTGAATCAAAATACATGAATTAAACATACACCAAAACACTCTCCATCTCAAACCAAAGGAAAGCCCAAATCAACTGGTTTCCATTCGATTTAAGCTCCATTTGAGTAAAATTCGATGAAAATGGGCTTATAATGTGAAAAACTTGTGAAATTAGAGATGCAATTCAGAAAAAAATGGTTTAGATTGCAAGGTGCAAAAAGAATCATACATCATGTTTTAATTTCTTAATCAACCCTTTATATTACTTTTGACAATTCTATTAGAATAATCTACTTCAATTTCATTATATGGAGAAAAAGTAATATAAATTGATGATATCAGGCTTGGGTGCCTGAAATTGTGGCCACTACTCTGAATGAGCTGCAAAAATGGGAAACAGAAAGTGGAGGAAGAGATGATTTTGAAATCAATGTACATAAATCACTTCATAACCTCTCAGCTGATATCATATCAAGAGTTGCTTTTGGTAGTAGTTTCGAAGAGGGAAAACACATATTTGAACTTCAAGAGAAACAGGCCATTCTCACTTTGCAGGCTAAACAAAATATCTATATTCCTGGCTTTAGGTACAAACCTCTTCATACCTATACTTATCTTAAAAATACGAGTCATGTTTCAAAAGCTAAAGTTATGATCATTTGTAGGTTTCTACCTACAAGGAACAACAGAATGATGTGGAAATTAGAGAAAGAGATCCGAGAATCAGTGAGGGCATTGATTGAGAAAAATGGCCAACATAGAGAAAACTCAAGAAATTTGCTTAGTTTATTGATGCATGTAAATGGAGAAAATGGAGTGGAAGAAGAAGGGCTGGACGTGGAAGAAGTAATCGATGAATGTAAGACGTTTTACTTTGCAGGAAAGGAGACAACTGCTAATCTCTTATCATGGGCACTCCTCCTTCTTGCAATGCACCCTGAATGGCAAAGCAAGTGTCGCGATGAAGTTTTTCGTGTTTGCAAGAACAACCAGCTTCCAAATGTCAACAATTTGCATGAGTTCAAGCTTGTAAGTATATATTCTGAGATGTTAGCAAGATTTTGGAATTGTTTAAGCACTGACCAACTTATCTGTGTTTGTTGTACAAATAGATAACGATGATAGTGTATGAAACAATGCGACTCTACCCTCCTGTTGCCATGTTGATAAGGCATGCATCAGACAACATTAGGTTGGGAAGCATCCAGGTTCCAGCTAACACACAATTCAATTTGCCAATACTTGCTGTTCATCATGATGCTCAGATTTGGGGAGAAGATGCTTATGAGTTTAATCCACAAAGATTTTCTGAGCCTCGAAAGCACTTGGCCTCGTATTTACCATTCGGATTAGGTCCTCGCATCTGTGTTGGCCAGAACTTGGCAATGGTGGAAGCAAAAATTATGGTAGCTATGATCGTTCAACGTTTCACTTTCGCGATATCTCCTTCATATGTTCATGCTCCCATTCTTTCCTGGACTTTGGAGCCTCAGTATGGAGCACATATCATTTTCAACAGGCTGGTTTAGAATTGAATTCATCAACTGTGTTGAGTAATTCTCTTTTATAAACTTTTTTAACCATTGGAGTATTATAAGACTTTGTGTAATGCTTATTTGTATTCCCCTGCATTTTGTGTTATCATACTTCAAGTATGATAGGCCTCAAAATTCGGCCACCACGAGTCTTGTAACTCAACTGGTATCCTACATTTATAAAGATGTAAATATTGTGATGATCGGGTTCGAACCCGGGTCATATAAGTTTTCTAATCTTTATTGTTCCTCTCCCTTCCACTCCTTCCAAATTCATTTTCCCTCAAAATTTGGTCAGTAAATATGAGATTATGTTTCCATGTATATCTTGATTGTGTGTATCTTTTATTTTGTCTTGCAACAGACCTGCTATCCTACCTATCATAAACACGTATTAATGTGCACTCTGTCGGTGTGTTACAAATTGAGCACAATTATTAATTTCAAATGACAATATTTAAAAAGATGAGATATTTACACATCAATAATGAATATATTAAGACATATTTAAACATGCTCACGGTTGGTTGGTTGGTTGGTAGGGAAACATTATTTTTGTCTTGCAATTGTCTTATAAATTTGATTAATACTGTATGTACACACTTGAGTTGAAGTGAAACTTATTCAATCCTACATTGTATAAATAACAACATTGGCCAGCTCTTTTTCTCTTCTTGTATGGTAGATCCGGTGTGTCTTCCCATCCTCCTATTGATCCATTTTTACCTTTTGCTACTGTGATCTCCATGATTACCATTTCCCCTCTCATCTTCTAGCGATAAAAATACAATTCATTCAAGGGAAAACTACAAATTTAGAACACTATTTTTTGACCATTCATCAATCAAAAACACTATCTTTTTAGGTCCCAACATTAAGATACTATATTTTCAATTTGGGTGATTTTAGGATAGAAAAACTCAAATTCACAAATTTCGGGTTAATTCACGTGAGATTTGCACGTGCCTCACTTAAATCAGGCTCATTGTTTATGTGGATTTCTTATCATTAAATTAGTTAGTGTTTGAAATTTCACCTCATTATAATAAAACTTCACATCATTAAATAAAATGTCACATCATTGGAATTAATAAAAACAAAAAATTCCTTAAAAAATCCCTAAATTAAAAGAAGAATCCAGGAAGAAGAACACCCACACACCGCCGTTCAGTGGATGAAAAATCTAAAGAATAACACACAAGTAGGGGTGGGGCTAGACTGATATTTTGGGGGCTAAAGAGAAAAAAATAAAATGACATAAATATATATGTTTAATATTCAAAAATGCAATAATAATTCATAATTCACAAACCACTTATATGGATAGATTGAGACCACTTATATAAAATATAATAATAAATCTAATTTATGGTTGTCCCTTTATTATAAATGAATTATTTTGGGGACTTAATTGATATAAAATTAATTTTAATTACTAAATATATATAATATTTAAATTTAAAAAAAAAGTTGAGGGGCTAAAGCCCCCTCAATCCTTCTTCACAACCTCCTTCCCTTCTTATTTTCATGATTCTTCTATCTTTTAAAAGAATATGAAATCTTGGAAAAGATCTAAAAATAGTGTTGCCTTTTCAACGCCCAAGTTTGTCGCACTTACCCAACACAATGAACTACCCAGAAATTCAATCCAATCCAAACGCCATATTTCAGATTAGCAGAAGGGGAAATGTCATGGTAAAGGGGGCAAGGGTTTGGGAAAGGCTTCTTTGCTGTTAATTGAGTTTGAGAAAAACACATCCCCCCCCCCCCCCCAAATAAAAACCCTCACCAGATTCAATCAAGATTTTTGGACATCTTCACTTTCTCTATACTCGACAGTTAAAGACATCAAATCTGGATCATCGTTTTCCCTATCGTTAGAGGGAGGAGGGATGATATAGAGTGAGGTTGAGGGAGAAGATGGATGGATTTGAAGAAGTGAGAAAAACAGCGACGCGTAGCATTACACTTGAATTATTTAATGAGGTGGAATTTAAAATTATAATTAATTTATTGAGAGTGAGTCACATTAATGAGAGCCCCGAATTAAGGGAGACACGTGCATTTCTCATGCGAATTAGTCCAAAATTTGTGAATTCAATTTTTCTGTCCTAAAATTGCTCAAATTGAAAATATAGCGTTTCAATATCGGGGTCCAAAAAGATATAATGTCCTTAATTGGAGAATGGCTAAAAGTTAATGTTTTAAATTTACAATTTTTTCATCATTCAATATAGCGGGTCATTACAACCAGTGACGGACCCAAAATTTTTAGTGAGGGGGTTCAATTAATAAAAAATAATACATAACAATTCTAAAAATAACATAATTATAAGTTAATTATGAATTTGATAGAGTCAATATATTATAATTCAGGATAACAACATTCAAAATTAGTAACTCTATTACATTTCAATACAACATCAACCAAAAAAATAATAATTAAACACAGTTACAACATTTCTATTCTATTTTCATATTTTGAAACCGTTACATAATAGCTTAATGGCTAACACTTTCAAATATAACATTTTCAATATATGTTACTTAACAATAATAAATAATGGTTTATTGCTCGTTCGATTCGAAAGTGAACTCTTACTATTGTTCGTCGTGAAATTAACTCCTTTTACTATAAATGGTATTTTCTATAACACCTTTTCATTATTGGTGTGTCGTTGAAGCTTCTAAAAATAAATCTATTTTCCTCCACTAATTTGCAGTAAAATCAATTAAGTGTTAATGTACTAAATCAACAATAACAAATAAGAGGGGTTAGATTGAAACTATCTAGAACTAATCAACTAACTACTAGAAAAATAAAAATACAATCAAATTATGAAAATTCATCCAGTTCATCCAGTTCTCAGTTCAGTTATCACCCTCTTTCTTCCTATCGCATGCAACGTTAATTCAGTTTACCCCGAAATCTTCAGCACTTAAATGTTAATTATTCATGACCATTATGGTGTATTCAATTAAAGATACGATCCCAATTGACCCTAATTGATAAACAACCTAATAGGTACGACCTCTAGATTTAATTTACCAACAACATTGAACTTTTGGATGACAGACCAAACCAAGCAACAGATACGAAACATTCCACCTATTTAACTTGAAACCATGTTATCCTGATTGAAATTAGTTGTCACTAATGATTTGATTACTATAACAATTTTGGATTATCAGCATCTATTCTACCAATAGACATACAAAACATTCAACATAGCAGATCATTACTACATCAAACATGTTAGAATTTAAGGGTCTTCTTTTTCAATTTCAAAAATTCGTAAGAATAAAATAGAGTTTGAAACAGAAAGATGTTGTACAAAGTGCTGGAACACTCTGTATAACACTTTAGAAAAATAATTAAGCAGTGGAAATATACTAACAGAATACACAAATTTCAAACACAAGCGTTCTGTCCTTATGGACAAAAACACTAGATAGAATGTATTACAAATTTTAGCACAAAGAACAAGGTAAAGAAAACTCCTCTTCAATCTTGTCCTTCTCTAACTACATTCTATCGAAAACTCTACATCCCTCACATATATTAGTTTAACCACTGGGATGACACAAAAATTAAAAACTTTCTAAAGGAATATGATTAAGCTCTAGCTAGTAGAGATGCTGATCTGGTTCGGAAAATCGAAACCGAACTAGAATCAATGGTATGGAAAATCGTTGACCCAATTTCGATTCCAAACCAGAACCGCGAATTGTGGTTCCCTGGTTCGGTTTTCGTTCGTGCAAATTTTGAACCATGAAACCGTAGGTTAAACCGACGGTTCGCCTAATTTTTTTGTTTTTTAAATGGGAGCATGCCACGTGTACGGCTGAGATCAACTAGCTGTTGGTGTGATCAACGGTCTAGAAGAACTAGTTGTTGGCAAAACGGCGGTTTGGATTGGATTTTCAATCAACGATCTTGATTAAATGATTGTTGATGATGAACTGCTAAGATTGTCTGAACCATCGATTTAATCGAATCGGAACCAGTGGTTCGAACAGGCCCGATTTTTTTTTTCTTTTGCATTTTGGTTGAAATCTATAAATACCCTCATCTCCTTTATGAATTGCACACCAATTCTTTGTCAATTTCATCCATTCTAGAATCAATCTCTATCTCTCAAGCTCACACTTTGATTCTTTAATCAAATTTTCAATTCATCATCACTTTTTATATTTATTCTTACATTCTACTTCTAGTGCTATTCTTCTACACTTCTTCTTCTACTTATATTTTTTTTTGTTCTTCTTCAATTCTATTTCATTTCTCTTTAAAAAAAATGTCTAAAAGAGGTACTTCTTCTTTCGCTGGTTCATCTCGTGGAAAAGGAAATAGTCATATACCACCACCACAATCTTTGCATAATGATGATGATGATGATATTATTGATTCTTATTCTTAATGGAGTCAAGATAATTTTAAGGTCACTTTAGGCCCTAATACCGCCGTCGCCTTTGCCGAAGAAGAAGAGGTGTCTAGGAGAGCAACACAAGAGACTGACAATACTACACGCACCACTAGATCCCCTTCTACTCTTCAAAGTGAAATTTTCTCGATTCATTTTAAGGAGAAAGTACCGAATATTTGTGGAAAAATCATTTTAATGTCACTTGCAATCATTGTAGAAAAATCTACAAATTCAAGCATGAAGGGGGTTATGAGACGTTCAACAATCATATATTGAAGAAGCATCCCAACAAGGTGGGCAATGATTGATCTCAAACACAAATTTGGGGATATACTGATTTTTCTCAAGGTGGAGGTATGGATTCTCTTATTTTTAAATTTAGTCAATTGAATCATAGGAAAGGCGTAGCCGAATTTATTGCCTAAAAATATCTTCCATTTCAATTTCCTTGTGATAATAGTTTTGAAAATATACTAGCACTTACTTGCAACCTAGTAGTAGAAAAATATTTAGAAATACCATAACACGTGATATAGAAAAAATAGTATGAGAGTATAAATATAAATTAATTGAAGAATTTAAAATTTTAAAACAAAAATTTTCTATATGTAGTGATATTTGGAAGGATCATTATAAGATGCATGATTATGTGGGTATTACTTGTTAATGGATATATACTGCATGGAACATACAAAAACGTTTAATTGCATATATTGATTTGGATGAAAAACATTTGGCTATAATATTGCACAAAAAATTATTCATGTTTTAAATGATTATGGTATAGTACAAAAAATATTTTCCATTGGATTTGATAATGTTAGTGGTAATACGACTAGTTTACCTTCACCTATTGAATTTTGTAAACCTCCAATTCAAGGTAATTTTTTTCATATTCGTTGTATGTGTCATTGTTTAAACATATGTGTTCAAGATGGCTTAGAATCATTAGACACTCATATTAAACCTATTAAAGATGCAATTTATGAAATTGCTAGATCTATGGCATATCATAAAAATTGGGCTAAGTTTTGTAAGAAAAAACAGAATGGAAGTTAAAAAATTTGTAATCGATGTGCAAACATCGTTGGAATTCTACATATTACATGCTCCAAGATTTTTATGATTATAGACACATGCTTTGTCAATTTTATATTGAAAATCCACATGATGACATTATTTTATTTAACAATTCATGGGATGCATGTCTTAATTTGATTCAATTTTTGACATTTTTTGAAGAGACAGCTAGGAAATTATTCGGTTGTTATTATCCTACTTCTCCATTAGTTTTAGATCATTGTGTAAAAATTGATCTTATTTTGAATGAGTACTCAACATGTCCTATTTTAGGGGACACAATTATAGTGAGATAAAATATTTTTTTGAGATACCCGATTTATTTTATGTGCTGAATTATTAGATCCTAGAATTAGAGAAGATGGCTTAGAAGAATTATTAAAAATGTATTATAATGCATTGTTCCCAAATTTGATATTGTTCCTAATTATATTGAAGTTGTTGGTAGAGCTCAACAATGGTTATACGAATTGTTTGATGATTCTAGTGATGTAGGTGATCAAAATGTAGGAGGTAGCAGTAGTTTATTCATCTTCTTCACCTAGTTTTGTTCCGGTTCCGGCTCTTAGTCAATTTTATAATTTTTACGATATTAGAACACAAAAATGAGCTAGAGGTTTTAGCTCTTGTTAAGAATTAGATTCATATTTAGGTGCTACTTTTGAACAAATTTCATTTGAAAATCCTTTAGATCTATTGAAATGGTGGTCAAGAAGGACTACCATTTATCCTATTTTAACAATTATTGCAAAAAAAGATATTTGCAAGTCATGCCTCAACCGTTGTCGTAGAACATGCATTTAGCAAATGAGGTCATATGTTGAATCCAAGAAGATCAAAATTGACGAAAGAGAATGTACAAAATATAACTCTTCTTGAAGACTGGGTGAGAGCAAAAAACTGTCAACAACATCTTGATTTCTCTTATTTAGATGACGATGGAGATGACATGTATGGATACGATTCAAACACACCCTCATTCGCCGGAACCAACATTGACGAATGAAGGTAAGTTTAGGTAAGAGAAGTACATGAGTTTTGATTCCTTAATTTTGAGAAGGATACGTAGGCAATTTCATTCTAAGTTTGGAAGTTACACTTCCAAACTTAGAATGAAACTCAAGCTCTTTCAATTTTTCTTACCCTTCCATTTTCAAGTTTCAATTTTTTTATATAAAGTTGTAATTTTTTTAACTTCAATATTGTTGTAATTTGTATGATTGTAATATATTGAGTCGTAATATTTTTGTCATTCATAATTGTAATTTTTACTCATTCTAATCTTGTAAATTTCAAGTTGTAATGTATTACTTTATTATATTTTATTGTAATTTTTGTAAAATCTTAAGTTGTAAAATGTTCAATGTTATATAATTTATTAATTTATATACATTTAATTGATTGTATTTTATTTCATATCTAAATTTATAAATTGTTTAAGTTAGTTTAGACTTTATAAGAAATCTAGAATTATGAAACATTAATTTAATAATGCAAAATTTTTTTTACAATGCATGAGGCATGGTCATGCGCTAGGACACGACCAACCGTGCACGAAACACAATACAAATTGGACGATGGGGCACGATCGTGCTCTGGTGCACTGTCCGTGCCTGATAAATTAAAAAAAAAACCATCTAAACCAGTGGTTTCCAAAGCAGAACCAAAACTGGCAGTCCCACGGTTTGGTTTCAGTTCCACCTTGGCCGGTTTCCCAAACTGTCGGTTCGAAACCGAAACCGACGGTTCAAACCGGTTGAACACCTCTACTAGCTAGAGTAGAAAATAACAAAAAAAATACTAAGATGAAAAGTGTTGTAGAATGATCCAACACCAGAAAAGTATGTTTTAAACATTCTTGAAAGTGATGATTACCATTTGCCAAAATCTTCTATTTATCAATTGTCATCATGAGAAAAACATTCTTGAAAGTGACAACTTGCTTTCTTCTTGATGGAAGAGAATGTGAAAAGTCTTTTTTCTTTTTCTCTTCAGCCGCCGTGATCTTGATAGAATTTCTGCATGTTTCTCCATCAATCTTGTAAAGTTTCTTTTTTGCTTGACTATGAAAGAACATTGTTTTGGTGTTTGATGGAGAACCATAAATTGAAACGGTTTGGGCGATGTTTTCTACCAATAAGCAGTGTTTGTGGAACCGGACCAGTGGTCAAACCGGTCGAGCCACCGGTTCGAGGTTCAACCGCCAGTCCAATCGTTTTAATAAATATTTACTATTTTTTAAGTATATTTATTATTTTTGTAACTTATTCTTAAATTTATATATTAATATTATATATATAATATTAAATATTAAATGACTGTAATGATTACTTAACATATTTGAGTGACTATGGTTTCTTTACGTTGCTAATATTATTACAATAATTATTTTAATATTTTATTATAAGAAAATAGAGTATTAAAATAATTATTTTCATATTTGATTGAATAACATATAAGTACACTCAAATCAAATATATGATAAATATATATTAACATAGTATTATCATAAAAATATCACAAAAACTCCTGTGCACCAGGTGCACGGATCTTAGATCCATGCAATCCGGGTCAATCCGACCCGGCACGGTCATCCACTCGCCGGAACAGTTATTCACGCGCCCCCACGCACCGGGAAGGAGGCGCAACACACTTAGTTTATTTTCTGCATTTTTCTGGAAAATATGTATACCTTTTAGTTATGACTTTCATACCTTTATGTTATGACTTTCATACCTTTATGTACAAACATCTGTACATTTATGTCTGTAACTTAGAAAAAAAATGAAGATTTTCAACACAATTTGTATTGTATACATTTATGTGATATCAATGTGACTTTTATGTTATATTATGTCACATTTATGTAGAAATATTCTGACATTTATGTAATATATAAAAGTGCATAAAGGTCAGAATATTTGTACATAAATGTGAAATGATATAACATAAAGGTCGCATTGATATCACATAAGATATACAGTTCAAATTATGTTGAAAATCTTCATTTTTTTCTAAGTTACAGTACATAAAAGTCATGATAGTTGTACATAAATGTCACATATTTATAACATAAAGGTCACACATTTACAACATAAAGGTCACAACCTGAAGTAAAAAAAAAAAAGAAAAAAAAAAGCAAAATTCAAAACACGCGGATCCGGATCAAAACTGGGTCGACCCGAATTGCATGTACACCAAGTGCACACAAGACCAACTCTAAAAATATATATTAATATGATAAATTGATACACAAGTTTCCAGAATTAACATCTCTTTCAGTGACACTTTTTATTATCTTTCCAATGAATATTAATTTGAATTGTTAATTATCTCTTTTTTTTCGCTCCCCTAAATTATCTCCAACCCCACATTTCCTCTCTCATCTCTCCATCTCTTTATCTTTTCTCTGTGAGTGAATGTCTCTGACACTTTGTCAAAATTTATTACCGGTGGTTTTGGAGTTAATAACGAAGAGATTAGCGATGTTAAACAGCAAATGTAGTCAACGAAGGTTGCATTCAATTCTGAACGGAAACAATTTTCAATTTTTTTTGTTTCTTTTAACTTTTTCTTTCTTATCTCATCCAGTGTGACGGTTTTTCCGGTTCTAGTTGGTTTTTTGCAATTCTTTGCGGTTTAATCGCTAATCTGGTTATTTATGGCCTATCGGACCAGATCAAAGTCTGGTTTCCGGTTGAACTGCCCGATCCGGAAACATTGCCAGTAAGAAATTGTTTGCAATGATTATGGAAACAAAATATATCAACCTACGTGGTTAAATAATAATAGGTTAAATAATAATACAAGATGAAAGAGAAATCTCAACCACATAAAATAATATTTAGTGGAAGAGAGATAGACACTTGGAAAGATTTAAATATATCCAAAAATAAAATGAAGAAAAGATTTGACAAAGAAAGGATATACAAAAATCCAAGATAACAGAACTCCTTTTATAATCAAACTCTTTATAAATTTTGGATATTATCATAACAAACTAATATTTTTGTTCAAAAGCAATTAACTGTGGTCAAAATGATTTTTGAATTAAAAAAAATGCACAGTACAGAAAAATATCGAAATATCTTCCTCAGAGATGTTGTAATATCTTTTGTCACATCTTGTGCAACATTTTAGCTTATGCAGAAAACAATACCATAAATGCCAACATATACAAGTACTAACAAAACATTCATAAACCATAAGTATGTAAAACAGATAACATAAAATAACTTTGGAAAACAAACTAAATTAAACGTCACTAGAAACAATCACATAGTAAGAAAGATGAGTTCAAACTTCCCTTCTAACGGGATGAAAAAAATCCTAGCCAAGCATATTGATGTCTTGAAAAATCTCCATACTTGAAAACTAGAGAAAACTAAAGATAAAAGATAGTCTAAGTGTGAATCTCTCCTCTCATGGGTGTCCTCCTGTCCATTCTCTAGAGTTCCAGCCTTTAAATATTGATGAGAATGGGTTATGAGTCTTAAATCTTGGGCATTAAGTCAAAATCTCAAATTCTGGCTCTACAATGGGTAATCAACGTACTCAGTATCCACTTGGTGTAATCTAATCTGATCAATTCTGGCTCAATCTATACTTTCCTTCAGCCAAATTTCGCTCCATCTACTACAACTTAGCTTCAATAAGCCTGAAAAACATATAAAATGCACAAGTCATAGTACTTGGATGCGAAACATCAATATGTAAAAAAATATATTATTCACATAACCTTTTATTAATAAAACCACATTGCAAACCACCGTATATGTGCACATTTTCCTACGTATCAATTATCTATGAAATATAAACAAAATTAAAATTATAAAATAAAATCAAAGTAAAGTATATATTATATAAATTATAAATCAACATTTAAATTATAAGCTATTGAAACTCAAATCTAATAATTCACATAATAATAGTTTGATCATTTATAAGAATATAATAAAATTTGATAATATGGAATTCAAACTAATTAATATACATTATTTTTATTAAAAACAAAATACCTAAATTACCCTTAATTTTTTTTTAAATCTCAAGGGGGCCATTTATGGGCCTGTCAATAATTACAACTAGAGGTGATCAACCGGTTCCGAACCAGCGGTCAACGGTTCGGCGAACCGTTGACCCGGTTTCGGTTCGAACCGAAATCGTGACCCGTAGTTCAACGGTTCGGTTTCGGTTCGGCGTAATTTCGAATTGGCTAACCGGCGGTTTAACCGACGGTTTTTCTATTTAATTTTTCTTTTAAATTGCATAATGTCACGTGTACGAACGAGATGATAGAGCCGTTGATGATCAACGTCTCTGATTTAGTAGCCGTTGGGAAAACCGGCGGTTTGAAATTTGAATTGAATCAACAATCATGATTAAACGACCGTTGATGATAGACGGCTGTGATCATCGAACCGTCGTTTCGAACCGGCCCGATTATTGTTTTTTCAATTTTCATTGAAATCTATAAATACCCTCATTCCATTTGTGATTTGCACACCAATTTCATCATTCTTGATTCAATCTCTCTCTTAATTCAACTCTCTCAAACTCACATTTTCCATCTTTGATCAACTTTCAATTCATACTTTTTTTTTGTTCTTCAATTCTATTTCATTTCTATTCAAAAAAAAAAGTCTAAAAGAGGTTCTTCTTTCGCCGGTTTATCTCGTGGAAAAGAAAAGAGTCCGATGTCAATGCCGCCACCACAATCTTTGCATGATGATGATGATTATTATATTGAGTCTTTTTCTCAATATAATCAAGTTGATTTGGAGGCCACATTAGGCCCTAATACCGTCGCCGTTTTTGCCGAAGAAGAAGAGGAGGTGCTTAGGAGAGAAATACAAGAAAGTGAGAATACAACACGCAACACTAATCCAAGAGCACCTTCTACGCTTTGAAGTGATATTTTCTCCTTTCATTTTAATAAAGAGAAAGTACCGAATAAAAACGTTGATTACATAGTCACGTGTAACCATTGTGCAAAAATTTACAAATTCAAGCATGGAGGGAGCTATGGGACATTCAACAATCATGTGTTGAAAAAACATCCCGACAAGATGGGCATTGATCGATCTCAAACACAACTTCGGGGATATACCGCTTCTTCTCAAGGTAGAGGTATGGATTCTCTTACTTTTAAATTTAGTCAATTGAACCATAGGAAAGACGTAGTCGAATTAATTGCCAAAAAACATCTTCCATTTCAATTTCCTTGTGATAATAGTTTTGAAAATATACTAACACTTACTTGCAACCTAGTAGTAGAAAAATATTAAGAAATACCATAACACGTGATATAGAAAAAATAGTATGAGAGTATAAATATAAATTAATTAAAGAATTTAAAATTTTAAAACAAAATTTTTCTATATGTAGTGATATTTGGAAGGATCATTATAAGATGCATTCTTATATGTGTATTATTTGTTAATGGATAGATGTTGTATGGAATATACAAAAACGTTTAATTGCATATATTGATTTGGATGAAAAACATTCGGCTATTGTAGCATCCCGGATCAAAATGAGCATAATTGAATAATTAAATATTTGAACCCCGACTTAATAATTATGTGCGTATGTTTTGACTGTTTAATTTAGTACGTGTGTTTCAGATACTTGGTTAACGCCGGTTTTAGTTTTAGATGAGTATATTTTTCGTGATATGGAACCTAGAATACGATTTTACCAAGAGGTTCGTATCGGAAATACGAGAAAATAGAAACAAACTAGAGGTCAATCGGAGACCTGTAGTTCAACTGACGGAGGAAAGGGTAAAAGTTTGATAAAAGGTAAAACTAAAAATAATATTTTAATGAAAGGTAAATTAAGATATTTTTGGTAAATGGTAACTTTTCAACGGTAAAAAGGTAAATTCCAAAATCTATAAATAGGGGCTCATAATTTTCAAAACTTATACGTTTATAAAGCCGACGACCCGAGCGACGCTCGCGACGCGAACACGTAAGTTCTCTTTCTTTTCTTTTCCTTTATGTTTTTAATTTCCGCCGTCGCCGGAGCGCCGCCATCGGAGCGCCGCCGCCGCCGTCGGCCAGCAGTGGTGCTGGTGGTGGTGTGCCGGGCGTCGGGTGCGCGCCGGGTTGTGCGTCGGGTCGGGCGTCGGGTGCGTGCCGGGTGTGCGCCGAATGCCGGGTGCCGAGTGTGCGTCGGGTGCCGGGTGCGCATGGGTGCGAGCGTCGGGGGTCTAGCGTACGTGGGCGACGGGGATCGGGTGGCTGAGGAAACTCGACAGCTGCCGGGTGATGCGCGAGCCGTTGGGATTCTTTTTCGCCCGACGCCGGGTACTCGCGTGCCCCGGTGCACGTAACGCCGTATTTTCGATCCGTCGTATCATTAACAAACGTTTTTCCGCCGGGACCCTTTACAGCTTTAATTATACTGTATTTAAAATCTAAGAAACACCGTAAACGTGTAGGCTACTTGTTGGACTAATCTTGGAAGTGTTGGGTTGTTGGACGTACTGTTCTATCTACTCACGCGGTAACCACTATACGAGGTGGGGGTAATTTCTAACTCTTAATCTGTTTACAACTTACCCTACTTATGAAATATGATTGAGAATTACTGAGTGTTGTGTTTATACTTGCTGTGCTATATTATATCTGTGAAAGGACCGAGGTCCTCCGATCATGCATTCTGTTCGTCCCCTGCTATTTTCTACTACTCTGTGGAGGTGTTGTGAGCCTCTTGAAATGCACTAACGATGAGATACCATTATATAGGGTAAGACGGGGGGAATCCCGCACCTATTCGTTCCTTGCCATTTCTAATATCTGCTTTGCATATATCTGTGCTGTGACAACGTGACTGTAAGTTAGCTTTTCGGTATTTAATTTCTGTCTGGAGTCTTATGAGGTGGATGTTATCCCCATTGAGTGTATTCAACACACTCACCCCTTAATCTGTACTCACACTACAGGAGATGAGGAAGCTGGTGAACCCTAGACGGAGGGAGATAGTGCTAGCTGTTGGTTTTTCTGTTAAAATGTCTTAGTTTAAACATTTTCAAACACGTTTACAAACAGTTAATGATCTGTATATATTTTTGGGTACTTGTGAGGATGGGAGATCCTGATGTTTAGCTTCCGCTGTATATGATGTATATTATCGGTATGAGACCGAATATTATCGGCCGAGGCCGAAGGTTGTTATGAGATGGTTTCTTGTCGTCCCTTATCTCTTTCTTCTGTTGTCCCTTGCTTAATTCTTTCTGTATGTGTTATGCGTCCCTTGCTTTTCTATCTTCACGCCCGGGTAAAACTCTGATATTTTTAACGAAAGATTTTGAGGCGTGACAACTATACACATTGCATAAAAAAATAGACATGTTTTAAATGATTATGGTATACTACGAAAAATATTTTTCATTGGATTTGATAATGTTAGTGGTAATACGGCTAGTTTACCTTCATTTATTGAGTTTTGTAGACCTCCAATTGGAGGTAAATTTTTTCATATTTGTTGTATGTGTCATTGTTTAAACATATGTGTTTAAGATGACTTAGAATCTTTACACGATAATATTAAACCTATTAAAGAGGTAATTTATGAAATTGCTTGATCTACGGCATATCATAAAAAATGGGCTAAGTTTTGTAAGAAAAATGGAATGGAAGTTAAAAAATTTGTAGTCGATGTTCAACATTGTTGGAATTCTACATATTACATGTTTCAATATTCTTATGATTATAGACACATGCTTTGTGAATTTTATCAAGAAAATCCACATGATAACATTGTTTTATTTGGAAATTCATGGGATGCATGTCTTAATTTGATTTAACTTCTAAAATTTTTTGAAGAGGCAACTAGAGAATTATCCGGTTGTTATTATCCTACTTCTCCATTAGCTTTAGATCATTGTGTAAAAATTGCTCTTATTTTGAATGAGTATTCAACATGTCCTATTTTAGCAAACACAATTATAATGATGAAATTGAAATGGTTAAAATATTTTCATGAGATACCCGATTTATTGTTATGTGCTAAATTATTAGATTTTAGAATTAGAGAAGATGGCTTAAAATAATTATTAAAAATATATTATAATACATTGTTCGCACATTTGATATTGGGAGAATATGATGAAGTTGATTATGTTCCTAATCCTATTGAAGTTGTTGGTAGAGCTAAACAATTAATGGTTATACGAATTGTTTAAAGAATATAAAGTATTGTTTGGTGATTCTAGTGATGATGTAATAAGTAATCAAAATGTAGGAGGTAGTAGTCATTCCACTTCTTTATCTAGTTTTGTTGCGGTTTCGGCTCTTAGTCAATTTTACAATTTTTATAATAGGGCCCGGCTATCCGCACTCCAAGTTTTCTAAACACACCCCACTTTTTATTTTTATTTTTTTAAAAATTCAATAAATAATATAAAGACAATTTTACCCTTATGTGTTCGACCATTGATCGAACACACTATAGAGTGTTCGACCATTGGTCGAACATACCTCTTTGTGTTCGACAAACCAGGGTCGAACGGGCCTTCAGATTTGTTGTTATTTTTTCGTTTTTTTACACGATTTCACATGACTATTATATACTTTGTTAACTCATAAAATGATTTTTTAGGGGATTTAAGGTTTGATGAATGAAAAAAGAAAAAAAAAGAAGAAGGAAGAAGGAGAAGCAGAAGCAGAAGACGGGGAGAGGAGAGAGCAGTTTTTTTTATTAAGAAGGGTAAAATTGTAATTTTACCCTTTTTTGAATTTTTTAAATAAAAAAAATAAAAAGTGAGGTGTGTTTAGAAAACTTGGGGTGCGGATAGCCGGCCCCTTTATAATATTAGAACACAAAAACGAGCTAGAGGTTCTAACTCTTGTCAAGAATTAGATTCATATTTAGGTGCTACTTTTGAACAAATTTTATTTGAAAATCCTATGGATCTATTGAAGTGGTGGTCAAGAAGGACTACCATTTATCATATTCTAACAATTATTGCAAAAGAAATATTTGTCAGTCCTGCCTCAACCGTTGTCGTAGAACATGCATTTATCCTATTCATATTTAGGAGGTCATATGTTGAATCCAATAAGATCAAAATTGACGAAAGAGAATGTACAAAACATAACTCTTCTTGAAGATTAAATGAGAGCAAATAACTGTCAACAACATCTTGATTTCTCCTATTTAGACGACGATGGAGATGACACGTATGGATACGATTCAAACACATCATCCTCCGTCAGAACCAACGTTGCGAATGAAGGTAAGTTTAGGTAAGAGAACTACGTGAGCTTTGATTCCTTCATTTTGACAAGGATACGTAGGCAATTCATTATAAGTTTGGAAGTTACACTTCCAATCTTAGAATGAAACTCAAGCTCTTTCAATTTTTTTTTTCAAGTTTCAATTTATTTTATACAAAGATGAAAAATTTGTAATTTTTTAACTTCAAGTCTTCAATATTGTAGTATGATTCATCATTCATGATTGTAATATATTGAGTTGTAATATTTTTTTAATTCATAATTGTAATTTTCACTCAATTGAATCTTGTAGACTCAAGTTGTATTATGTATTATTGTAATTTTTTGAAAATCTTAAGTTGTAATGTTCTACTTGTACTTCTAATGATTGTATTTTATTCCATATATAAATTGTATTTTATTAATTTAAAATTTATTTTACTTAGTTTAGACTTAAGAATTTATTAGAAATCTGAAATTATAGCATAAAAATTTAATAATGTAAAAAAAAAAAAATCGGCTCGGCGACCCTGCCCTTGTCCCAGTGCCCCGCTAGGTCACCTAAAAGGCTGAAAAAGAATGTTTGGCCCGGGCCGTGCAATAAATTTTAAAAAAAAACCGGTTGAACCGGCGGTTTTCAAGCCGGGATCAGAATCGACAGCCCGTCGGTTCGGTTCTGGTTTCAGCTATAGACGCCCAAACGGTTCCAAAAACCGAAACCGGGCCGGTTCGAACCGGCGGTCAACGGTTTGGCGAACCGTTGACCTGGTTTCGGTTCCGAACCGGAACCGGGAATCGTCGGAGAACGGTTCGGTTTCGGTTCCGAAATAAGCAAACCGGCGAACCGGCGTTCCAACCGCCGGTTTATGTAATTTTTTTTAATTCTTGGCATGCCACGTGTACGGCTGTGGTTCAAACGCATATAGCCGTTGTGGATCAACGGCTGAGATCAATAGACCGTTGGAAACCGGCCGAAACCGAACCGGAACCGAACCGCCGGTTCGAACCGGCGGTTTAAGGTTTTTTGAATTGGACGGCCAAGATCAATTTGCCGTTGGAGATGGACGGCGCAGATGATGCGAACCGCCGGTTCAACCGAACCGGAACCGGCGGTTCGAACCGGAGCGTGCCTTTTTTTTTTTTTTTTTTTTGAGATCTATAAATAGGGGTTCAAATGGTGTATTTTTTCACACCAATTCTCAAGCTCTCTCTCTCTCAATTCTCTTGCATTCTTGCTCACTTTAATATATCAAGTTCAAAAGCTCTCAAATTACTTTTTTTAGTTCGTATTATCATCTACTTGTAGTGCTACTTCCACTTCGATTTTTTTTATTTGCTATCATCATGTCTAGAAGAGGTTCTTTCGCTTCCTCATCTCATGCTAGGGGAAAGAGTCCCATGCCACCTCCACAATCCTACGAAGACGAGCTAATTGATCGATGGTGTGACGAGCTTGATGAAGATGTCGATTTGGGGGAACAAATCGCTCAAGCCTTAGCCGATGATGATGAAGAGGAAGAAACCGTGCAACACACACAAGGGAGTACCCCCTCTAGTAGAGCACCTTCTTCACTTCGAAGTGATATCTTCTCCGTTCACTTCAAGAAGGAGGTTGTGCCTAATAGTGTCGTTGACTACATAGTAACGTGCAATCATTGTGGGAAGCAATACAAGTTCAAGCATGGAGGAGGATATGGAACGTTCAACAACCACGTCACGAAGAAGCATCCCGACAAGGTTGGATTGGCTCCTTCTAAAACACAACTACGAGGATTCACCGGGTCTTCACAAGGTATGGATTCTTTAATGTTTAAATTTAGCCAACTTGAACTTAGGAAAGGCACCGCCGATTTTATAGCTTCTAAACATTTGCCTTTGCAATGGGCTTCCGATGAATATTATCAAGATTATGTGAGTCAATATTTGCAACCACCGGCTAGAATGATAAGTAGGAACACGGCCACTAGGGATATTGATAAAAGAGTTCGTGAAAAAAAATATAATCTTATGCAAGATTTAGCTAACCTTAAACAAAAAGTTGCAATATGTGTTGATTGTTGGAAAGATCCTTATAAAAAGAATGATTATATGGGCATTACTTGTCATTGGATTCATGATGCATGGGATGTTCAAAAACGTTTAATTGCTTTTGTTGATTTTAATGAAAGTCATACCGGTTTACATATTTCACAAAAAATAATATATAGCTTAAATGATTATGGTATATTAACAAAAGTATTTGCTATAGCTTTAGATAATGCAACTAATAATAAAGCGAGCTTGCCTACGTTAATGGATTTTTGTAAACCTTCATTAAATGGTGATATTTTTCATACTAGATGCATGTGTCATATTTTTAATTTATGTGTTCAAGATGGATTAACAACTTTAGAAAAGGAAATAGACAAAATTAGAGTTGCAATTAATTTAATTTGTCATACCATACAAATGCGAAAAAGATGGGCTAGATTTTGTAAAATGAATGGATTCGAAGTAAAAAAATTTGTGAAAGATGTGGAACATAGGTGGAATTCTACTTATTACATGCTTCAAGATTCATATAATTATAGAGAACTTTTATGTGCTTTTTTTATGGAATTTGGAGATAGTAATGTCATGTTATTTGCTCATTCTTGGGATTCTTGTATAAATATAATTGGTATGCTAAATTTTTTTGAAGAAGGCACTAATGAAATAAGTGGTTGTTATTATCCTACATCTCCTTTAGCTTTAGATCAATGTGTTAAAATTGCTTTGATAATGAACTCTTATAAAGATGATCCTATTTTAAGTGATGCCATTATTATGATGAAAGCTAAATGGTTAAAATATTATCATGAGATACCCCCCTATATTTATGTGCTAAATTATTAGATCCTAGGATTAGAGAAGATGGATTAGAAGAACTTTTAACTATGTACTATAATGCATTGTTCCCCTTTGGCTATATTAGTGATTATGATCAAGTTGAATATGTGCCTAATCCTAGTGAAGTGGTTAAACGGGCAAAAAATTATTTGTATGATTTATTTAGAGAATATAAAACAATGTATGGTGAATCATGTAGTAGTGAAGATGTAGTTCGACCTCATAATGTAGGTTCTAGTAGTTCTTCGTCTACTTTTGGTGATACTCTTTCTCAATTTTATAATTTTTATGATATTAGAACTCAAAAAAAAGATAGAGGTCTTAATTCATCACAAGAATTGGATTCTTATTTTAGTGTTACTTTTGAATCAATTGCATTTGAGAACAATGTGGATCTATTAAAGTGGTGGTCACGAAGGATCACCACATATCCTATACTAACAATTATTGTCAAGGAAATATTTGCATGTCCCGCCTCCACGGTTTCGGTTGAACATGCCTTTAGCGTATCGGGCCACACTTTGAGTGAGAGGAGAGCAAATTTGGCCGTCGAAAATGTCCAAAACCTTATGCTTCTTGACGATTGGGTCAAAGCCGCCAAACGTCAACAAAACCTCGATTTGTCACACATGGAGGACGGTGGACAAGATTTGTATGGCTACGACTCAAACACAACATCCTCCGGCGGAAGTGGCGTCAACCTCGACGAGTGAAAAAGGTAAGTTGAGGTAAGAGAACTACGTGAGCTTTGATTCCTTAATTCGATTTCAATTAAGGATACGTAGGCAATTTCATTTTAAGTTTGAAATTTCAATTCCAAACTTAAAATGAAACTCAAGCTCTTTCATTTTTTTTATGCTCACTTTTGTAATTGTAATATATAGTACAAACTTTTGTAATAGATTAGAATCATTCAATCATAGATTAGATATAGACTATATAGTTCTAACTTGTAATAATTTTCCAAGTTATATTGACAAGTTTAATTGTAATATATACAAACATTTGTAATAGATTAGAATCATTAGATCATAGATTATATATAGTTCTAAGTGTTCCAACTTGTAATAATTTCCCAAGTTATATTATATTGACAAGTTTATTGAAAAAGTTTGATCAATACAATTTTTCAATATATTTTTTACTCCGAGTTGCATTTTCTCATGATATTTTATACTTCAAAACAAACATTAAAGTTTAAATTTGGATCATAGAATCATAGATTAAAAAAAAAAACGAAAACCGCCGGTTCAAACCGGCCGAACCGTCCGGTTCCAGTTGAACCGGCGGTTTCTAACCGAAACCGAAACCTTTCCTTCCACGGTTCGGTTTCGGTTCCACCATTTCGGAACCGTTGAACCGACGGTTCGAACCGGAACCGGAACCGGGAAACCGTTTGGGCATCTCTAGACTTTCAGCTCAACCGGTTCCCCGAACCATTAATTGGGAATCGAAACCGGTGGTCCGAACCGGTTGAGCACCTCTAATTACAATATCGAAATTCATAAACTATAAGTATTCAAAACAGATGACATGGATAACTCCATAAAACAAATTAATTAACACAAAAACTTTTGTGCAACTGGTGCTTGGACCTTACATTCGGGTCGACTCGACCCGCCACGAGCGCCCACGCGCTGCCGCGCACTTAGTGGATGCACCCAAACCCACCTAAACTCGCTTCCAGGTTTTATATATGTTATGTTAGTCATACATTTTAGGGTTTTAGTTGTACCTTAACATTTTTTTAAACAACCATTAATATTTTTCATACCTTTTAATTATGTTAGTTATACATTTTAGGATTTTAGTTGTACCTTAACCATTTTTTTAACAACCATTAATATTTTTCATACCTTTTAATTATGTTAGTCATACATTTTTGTTATGTTAGTTGTACATTTATAAGTTACATAAAAGTATGACTACCTTGATATAAATGTATAACTAATATCAAATAAAAGTATGAATAATATCACATAAATGTATATATGTATAAATTGTGCCAAAATTAGAGATTTTTTTGAAGTTAAAGTATTACATAAATGTATGATATCTGAACATAAATGTATGACTAATATAAAATAAATGTATAAAGGTATGACTAACATAACATAAATGTTAGGACAAAAAAAAATACGTAGATCCGACCCAACCCAACCCAACCTGAGTGCATGGTTTTAAAATTCATGCACCAGTTGCACATGAAACCTACTCTTCTTTTTGATGAGATCAATTTCTTCTAGACAATCTAGTAGTCTGTACATCAACAAAAGAAATATGAGAGACTCTCAACAAATTGTTCAACAAAAATTGGCGAGGGTCGACTTTAAATGCTGTAGAATGCGTTAGCAAACATTACACAAGGTAATCTTTCAATTTAAGAGTTTTTTCTATCATTACGAAGTTATGTTTTGAAATATTGCTTCTTAATTTGATACAACTACGATACTCTTCGAGTGAGTATAAACTCCAATAAAAAATCAAGAGACAATGATGAAGAGGAAATAGAAACTTTCATTAATATCAAGATGAAGAACAGGGAATTATAGAGAGAAGATAAACTTGATACCTAGCTTGATAAAAATAAAAGGGCAATTCAAGCATGTTATATTCATTCCTAGCAAATTGTATGAGAGCACCATTCTAGCCAAAATAGGATAATATAATAATGCATTAATATCCCTCTGTACTAACGTTACACAAGAGTATTCATCTGACATTATTGTCGAGCCAACGTGGAGGTTTCCTCTCTCTAGCTGGGGCTTCTTTGGGCCTAATAATTAAAGTGGATTGTTGGATAATTGGGCCCTCCTCATGCGAAATAATTTAGGTCGTATCATAATCCAAAATAGACGCCCGATGTAAGGTAAAGACATTACATAGTTAGGGAACTATGTCAACAATACATTCCTAATATAACATAAATAAGGACAAAACCAACAACCATCTGAGGAATTCAAAAATCTTTTGTCCTCACAAGAGATGTTGGCGAAACAAATGACGGGTATCACTATAAAAGAAGGAAGATAGTAGTTTTTTTCGCATACAAAACACTACAAGAGAGTAGCGGTGATGTGGCGTTGGAGATGGGAATCGTGCAGGTTTTGACGGAGAGGTACTCACGGGCGTTGCTACTGTTAGCGGTTGGGCGATTGGAGATGACGAGTGGTGCTCATTGGCATGAGGAAGATGATACCGGGAAGAGGATAAAAGAGGAGGAAACACAAGCACACACTCAAAAACTCTCTTACTCTAAAGAATCCACCAAAGAGATTAGAGCAAAGCAAGTCTAAAGACTCAAAATATATTTTATTTATGTAATTCACTCACTTGCCTAAAACACTACAAGTGTATTGCTATTTATAGGAGTCAATACATAGTTCTAGACACTAGATTAATGACACTTGACTCTACAACTTTATTGCTCAAAATTCATTAACTTCTCATAATTTTGAATAAACCTGCCGTCTTCCAGAAAAAAGGGCATAACTTCCTCTAGAAAACTCCAAATGCTTCTCCTTTTGGGCCATTGGAATCTAAACTCATAGTGTTTCGAATCCATGCCAATCGGCCCAATAGTTTTCGAGCAAAAACAATTTTTTGCTCAAACTTAACGGACTGGATTATTTTTGCAGAAATTCCATCAATATATTGGTGAAAAGGGTAGAATTAGGGACACCCTTTTTAGCTTCACTGTATGACCAATGAAGAAGAATAAACTCAAGGACAATATTGCAGTTAGAGGTTCAATATTATTGGGCGCGGCAATATTGCAGTTAGGGTGTGAAATATATATGGTGGCCGACGGTTAGAGGTGCTGCTGCCGGTGGTGGGTGGCGCGGCGGCCTGCTGGAGATATTAGGGCAACGGTGGTCGGAACTTGCATGAGGAAGAAGATGAATAGATTTTCATTTTTTATTTTTTCTATTTTATTTTTATTTATTTATATATGTTTTGGAAATTTTTGAATTTTTAGAATTTTTTTATTTTTATGTTTTCAATCTTATGTGGCGCAATAATGTGTAAATTTAATGCTAACAAAGATGTCACTTGTATTATTATGTTACACAGGCAAAATTGAGCAAAATTAGGCTGAGGCCCGAAATTTGGGAATCACGTGTGTTTCACATGCGAATTAGGCCCAATTGAGCAATTCGAGTTGAAATTTGGCAAAATTCACGAAATCCGATAAGTTTAAGTCCTAAATTGTCAGCCTGAATATTTAAAACTCTAAATTGTCAGATCCCTAATTTACAAGGGAAGTGAAATAATAAACTCCATCAAATCCACTTTATCATGCAAAGATGAAGCATATTGAACTATAGAACATCACAATATTCATGAAAAAGTTCTCCATGGAGTAATCTCGAAAGTTGAAATACAATGTAGTGAAAATGTCGTGCTTGGATATATTTACAAAAACACTTTCCAAAGGACCATTTGAAAAGCTGCACACTATGCTCGGCATGACCTTCAAAAAATCGCTTTAAGGGAAAGTGTTGAAAGTTAAGTGCAAACTACTCGTTTCATTTTTTTTAAAGCTCTTGACTACATCTTCATTTCATTTTCAATCTTGGGCCAGTGAATAAACTTTCCAAAGGACCATATCGTGTTACAATCTCAAAAGAGCATCCAAATCCTTCTCACTAGTTGACTTTTCTCTCTCCTTGTGTGTGTTTCTTCTAATTTCTACATCGGAAACAAAAGTCTTGACACCAATACAAGTATTTTCTTTATTGCTGTCTAAAAATCAAAAAATATTGCATATGGTAATATATTTATTTATTTATATTACATAATTTGGTTTTATTCAAGATCTGTTCCCATCACACGCACCATTATATGCTTATTGTATATACTGTTTCTTAGCAATATAATGCTCCAAGTAGTTCACACTTCAATTGTTGAAAATTGGTTTTGTGTAATTAGCTGTACACCACTTTGACCAATTATTTGATGGCTATTAAATTCTCTTTTTGGAGGGTTAAGTGTCAAAATATTAATCTATGTTTAAAGTAGATAATCGTGGCATTTTGAATCACTCACAACCCAATTTCGATGAGTGATAAATTAATTATTGAAGTTAGTCACTAGAAATAAGATTTGTCAAGTGACGTGGGAGTGAGAAGAGTTACAAAGTTGTACATTGAAGAAATATGAATTTTTTTTTTTTTAAGTATGTGAATATATATTTAAATTAATTTTTTTTTATAATTTTTAACTAACTTTTGATTGAACTTTAAATAAATAAATGTAGTTAATAAAATTCTTATATTGTAAAAAATAGTACTTAATGTTTAAAAAATATAAACTTAAAAATAAATTATACAACTATAATATTTTGCGTGCACGCACGTATGCTATTATATATATATATATATATATATATATATATATATATATATATATATATATATATATAAGTGGGGTGTTTAGAAAAGGATATATGTGTATATATTAGTTATGTTTCTCTGGTTGGATCAAAACCCGACATCTTACTTAATTATTTGTTGATGCGATTTGAGAACCACATCAGCCTTAATTTAATTTGAACAATACATTATATTGATCAGCCCAGTTGTGGTAGACCTACAAAGCCAATCAGCTTTAGTCTTTACCTATATATGGTATCAAATCTTTGAGTTATTCTCTATATATGTTGTTTGTCACTCTTGCATACCAATATTATATTTACCATAAGACATATTTATTTAGTTTGATTAAAGCAAGTAGAAGGGGTATCCTAGCAAGCCAGCCAACGATGCAGATAAATCCAATGTGATTAATTAGCATAAATTCATTGTGTTATTTTGGGCCAAATCATTGTTCATAGAAGTGAAAGAAGAAAATGGAAATTGAGATAATTTCAAGGGAAACAATCAAGCCTTCTTCACCAACACCTCATCACCTGAGAATTTACAACATTTCCCTCCTTGATCAGATCATCCCTCCAGTTTACTTTCCTGCAGTTGTATATTTTTCCTACATTAATGCTGATGAAACCTCCATTTCTGAAAAAAAGGTTCAACTTCTAAGGGATTCACTTGCTCTAACTCTAACTCTAACTCTCTTTTACCCCTTTGCTGGGGTGATTAGAGATGCTTTCTCTGTAGATTGCAATGATCAAGGCCTTCCATTTTTCATTGCGAAAGTTGAAGGCCAAATGAGAGATTTTCTTCAACATCCTAATGTGCAGTTGATCAACAGGTTTCTTCCTAGTGAGTTCACTTGGAACGAAGGCGCGGGCCCAGGGGCGAACATAGGGATGATACAAGTGAACTGTTTTGAGTGTGGAGGACTTGCTATTTGTGTGACTCTTGCTCACCACCTTTCAGATGCAACCACTCTCTGCACATTCCTCACAGCTTGGGCTGCCATTGCTCGACGTTCTAGTGATCAAGTTGTAGGCCCTGATTTCATAGCACCATCTGCCTTTCCACACAAGGTTACCATGCCTAAAGAATCAAATTTGTTTTACCCTTTTCAGCACTTTTTCAGCATTGGAAGGCATGTTACCAAAAGATATGTGTTTGATGCATCATCTATAGCCAGTCTTAAGGCCAAATCAACGAGCTCGAATGATCATCAACACCCCACGCGTGTTGAACTCATATCAGCATTCTTGTGGAAGTGTTTCGCATCAGTGGCTCCGAGCTCTGATCACAAGCCCCTGCCTTTCTTGGTGACTCAGCCGGTGAACCTGAGGAGACGGGCCGAGCCATCTTTTCCGGATTGTTGTTTTGGTAATTTCCTATGGCTGGCAGCAGTTCAATGCCTCAATCCAATGGCGAAAGAGTTGAAAGAATTGGTGAATGAGATGAAAACGTCAACGAGCAAAATCGACAAGGAGTTTATGAAACGTTTGCAGAGAGATAATGGGTACTATGAGAATGTTGAGGAGTTTAGAAAGGGAATCTCCGAGGAAGCTAAGTGGTTTGCTTTGAGCAGTTGGTCAAGAATTCCTCTATACGACGTCGATTTTGGTTGGGGAAAGCCTGTTTGGCTATCAGGGTTCGTGTCAAGTGATTCCGACTCAATGGTGCCTAATAGCGCTACGTTGATTGATACGAGATCGGGGGATGGGATAGAAGCATGGGTGATTCTTGAAGAAAAATATGTTGCAGAGTTTGAGAAGAATAAGGAGCTCAACATCTATGCATGCTTTAATCCAAGTGTATTGTAAGCTCAGAAATTAGCAACTTTAATTGTGTTTATATTTTGAGATTCCCTTTCCCTTTCATTTCACTTTGTGGAAGTATTTTATTGCAAGTATTTAATTTGGATAGGAAGCTTTTGTCCTCAATAATGTTCCTTGACGAGAATTTTGCATTTTAGGATACAATTAAAATTGTTCATTATGGACTCTACAACACTTGTTTTTTTAACAATTACAAAAACAGGCACATTCAAAAATCATGTGGAGTTTACAGTGACGACAAACTAAGGTTTTAACCAATCTACAATTAAACGGACCAGGGAGTATATTAGAACCCTAATCCGATTATGCTGCAGTTTTAACCATCAATTAGAATTCAGATTGAAAGTCAACAATTTGCCTTTATCTAACAGAATGATTACGATGTTTCTTAGTTTTGTGCTTTACTTTCCAAATAATGAGTTTCTTTAAAAATTTATATTAATGTAGATCTAATTTTAATTTAGGATTTGAGATATTTAAGATTTTAGAAGAAAAATAATCAAAACATGTATAATATTTTAATGAGAGTTTGATGTAAATCTTACCTTTTACAATCAAATAGAAATTTAAAATGAATATTATATTATATTATTTTATTATTCTTAAAATATATTTATCATATTCTTCATTTTTCTCTATGACATGTCTAACTAAATTAATCTACACTCGTAGTAATAAATTTTCTAAGTTTGATAGATTGTTTGAACCAAAATTTTTAGACCTTCCAACATTTAATTCTCCATGATTATTTATTTTTATTTTCTTTTGACTTTATTAATTATTTTTTACTGATTCTTTTATATAGACATTTATATTTTGCCTCTAATTTTTTGTTTTTTTTTTATATAATGTATGATTTATTTTACAAAGAATACACAAACTTTTTTAAAATCTTCTAAAAATCTTATCAAACAAGAATACAGTAGATGAATAAAAATAATCAACATTGCAATTAATTAGTTTGAAAATCCATAATAAATAATCACAGTTTTTCATTTTAAACTATTTTTGTATTAGTATATTAATGTTTAAATATATTTTTTAGATTTGATAAATTTATTTTTTTCTTTTCACTATATTTATATTAAAAGAAATAAATAGGATTTTGGAAAGAAAAAAAACATAACATAATTTTTAATAATACCATACCTTAATAAAAATATTAACTTTATAGTACAGTTTTTTTACATATGTGTTAGGATATTTCTATTTAGATTTTGATGAGACAAAACAACGATGTAATAGGAATTTAGAGTACCCCATTTTCCATACTGTTTATGTGGAAATTGAGTTTATTTTTTTATTCTTAAAAATCTGAGTTGAAGAATGGAGTATCTCGAAAATCAGTAAGAAGAAGGTTACTGATAGCAGTTGGATTCAGTAAAGGAATTTCTATCGGGTACTGCATACAACAATCAGAAGATTCATCGAGCAGAAGCAAGTAAGCAAACAGTAAGAAGAACATAAAGTTCACTGAAACACGGAACAGAAAGCTGGCGTGGAACAGAAAGCTAGTGCAGAACAGAAAGATAGCGCATCATCTAGAACAAGAAGCAGATAAAGACAGCACGGACGACCATGCTATACGGGCACTGCTATATGAGAATGCATCTTGTCAAATATAGCCAGTAGAGACAAGTGATCAAGTTGTATGAAGAATTAGTATCACGCTGACACGTGGGCTGACAACCTGCAACAATCTTGAAGCCGAGGACCGCTGTATTTAATGATATGCAAAATAAGACAAGGAGCTCGTCCTCAGTTTTTCAGAAAAATTGAATGCAAGATCAATGACGATCGAGGGAATTCAAATTCAAACGAAGTGTGTCTCTCTTCAACGAGCACATTTCTTACATTTATAAATAGAGGAAGAACTAACTGAAGAGACTATTGAAATACTGATTCTCAAATTCACTTTCGCAAGAGTAAACTCTCAAGCATCTCACCCTCAAGTGTTCAGTCACTCAACCTCTTAGTGAAGCAGCCAAGCCTTCAAGTCCTCAAAACTCCAGAGTCACCAAGGTTGTTTTAAGCACCAGTTGAAGACAAACCTATATACTTTTAACATCTGTGTTGTGTGCTTAGGTTGTTTTAGTGGTGTCCTCAGTTGAAAGGATTTAGATCCTTGTTGAGTGTTTGTCTTAAGTAGTTAAGACATTAACTCTGTGTGAGTTGATAGGATCCTGTGTGGGTCAGCCTAAGGATTCGTGCAGCTTGTTGTAAGCAGAATTCTGGTAGGTGAAAACTAGTTTAGGTGATAGATTGTTAAGACGAGTCTTGTAATTCGATCTAGCCTAACGAAGTTCCTCCTCACAGTAGGAGTATTGTAACACCCCATTTTTCATAAA
The DNA here is from genome assembly GCA_946896805.1 of Scutellaria galericulata. Lineage (NCBI taxonomy): Eukaryota > Viridiplantae > Streptophyta > Magnoliopsida > Lamiales > Lamiaceae > Scutellaria > Scutellaria galericulata. Next base: position 15,493,755 of record OX335793.1, read on the forward strand.
ACTTGCATAGTATATTTTATATAAAAAATTTCATTCTTTATAAAATAATTTATAGTGTATGATATTTTCGATTTAAGATGAATTTTAATTTTTATCAAAATTATGTGTGAGCTAATGTTTCTTTAAGTCTAAAAAGTCTTGCAGGATAGCTATCCGAAAAGACCGAGTTCGATCGTGATGCACTCAACATGCACGAGAAAAAGAATGACCCAAAAATAAATAAGTTACACATAAAAATGATTAATATAAGAAATGTGGCTTATGTGTTTAATTATAGTTAGGAAGATTTTTATTATATAGTTTATGTGCAAGGAAGTATATGACTATTATGATGAGCTAAATTAAATATATCTTCATTCATAATTATGTGGCTTATATGATGTATTAAATTGAAAATAAGTTTATACATAATTACCATGATTCATTTATTTTATATGTTACATTAGGTAAGAACTACACTATATCTCTTCCATACCCCATCAAATCCAAACCAAGTTTCATTGTTACTAATCATCACATATCAAGTTGATATACACTACAAGTCATGATCTATATACATGATTATTATGTATTATATTAGGAATGTGTTACATTATTTTTGTCTCCTCACATTATAAATGCAACACCACCTTCCACTCTTCCCCCTCCCCCTCCATTTGAAGCTCTCTCTCTCTCTCTCTCTCTCTCTCTCTCTCTCTCTCTCTCTCTCTCTCTCTCTAGCATACTCCACCTTCTCTCTACAAATCCCCTCATTCAAAAAAAAAAAAAAGCCCTTATCTCCACCTCCAACAAGCTGGAAAATCAAGATTTGAGAAAGGAGAGGGAATCATTCAAGGCAAGAAGCTAAGTAGAGCTCAAGAACTCCTAATTTTGTGTGAACCCAAGAGGTATTTTAGCTAAATCTCAACAATTTTCTCCTTAGAGTCATGGTTAGGTTCTTAATATTGAAATGCATGTTGAAGAAAGTATTGCATGTTTGTTTTCCCTCACCTAAACCCATTGCATGTGTGATCTAAGAGATGATATGTGATTGATCTTTAAAAATATGTCATTTTAAGTGTTGATTGAGCAAATGCATGTTGGATTAAGCCTTACATGTTTGATTATCTTGTCTAATCTCATTGCATGTGTGATCCAAGGGTGATTCCCTACAATTGTGGTGAAATTATTGGATATTTTGTTCTATGTGATTGATCTCCAAAATATGTGATCCTTGAGTGTTGATTATGCAATTGCTTGTTGAAATAGACTTTGCATGTTTGATTACTTTGTTAAAACCCATTGCATGTGTGATAAATTGAGTTATGATGATCATCTTGAGGTTAACATTGTTATTAAAATTTGAGTTATCTTTTAATTGATGGAATGAGTGAAGTTAATCAACTTGTGAAAAACTTGAGTATTGCAGTCCGCTTTGTCAATTTTTATAAAATCGTACATTTTGAGTTTCTCAAAACTGTTTTATTATGTTATTCTACATGAAGTTGTGAGCATATGGTTAAATTTTGGTAATATTTGGAGTAATGTACGAATTATAATGATTTTTCAAAGATGGTCCGATTTCGAGTTAAAATTATACAGTTTCAGACCCTAGAAAATTATTTTTTATAAAATCGTACACTTGGATTCTTTCAAAACTGTTTTGTTATGTAATACTACATGAAGTTTTGAGTCTATGGTTAAAATTTGATAATTTTTGGAGTAGTCTATGAATTATGATGAATTTCTCCTAAATCAATAATTATGTTTTTGTGAATACATATGTTATATGTACGATAAGCATGATAGGTCAGATAAGTATGATGCAATTGAAATGCAACTTAAAGACTAAGAATTTATGAACGTGCCGAGTGCAGTACGAGCGACCGGATACTTCAGGAGCTATCCCAACTTTCGAATCAACGTCAAAAGTGGGTTGCATTTACTTACGGTTATATTGATTTGAATAACCTATATGTTGAGTATGTATGCATGATGCCATGAAATGACACCTTCGGGTGAAGTACCAGGTTGACGAACCTTGGAACCAGGTTTTCGGACCTTGGAGTTTATACCAGGTCTTTGGACCTTGGAGCCAGGTCTTCGGACCTTGGAGTTTATACCAGGTCTTCGGACCTTGGAGATGACGTATTAAGCGTATTGGTTAATCTCTTTAACGTAACAGTTAATAAGTGTTATCCACTAAGATTTCTCAAATCTTATGTTGCTATATTCAAACGTTTTCAGGACCCCCTTACGACGAAGCGGATGTGTAGCCAGCTGTACGGACCCCTCTCTAGAAGCATATATATTATAGGTTTTAATATATGTTAATATGTATGAAGTTAAATACTTAATGCCCTTTTGACACTTCTGATGTTGGCTTAAGTAAACTTTTAAAAACATCTTAAGAATGACGAGGTTTTGATTTACAAATGTGGGTAGAACACAAGTTAGTTTCTTGCATGCTAAGCTTTTCGTTTAAAAAAAAAAAGGTACTCGTGTTTAATAAAGTCTTCCGCTGAGTTTATTTATGAAAATCTTTTAAAAAGAAAAAATTATTATCCCTTTTACGAAATCTTTTGAGCATAAAATGTTAAGGTGGTGCCTCAATCCTACAGAGATGGGTTGGGGTGCTACAAGTATAGTAGATATAGAAGGGTTACACCACCTTCGAACCACTATAAACCCTCCGTGTTTATTTTCTGCTCTTATCATATTTGTGTTGCATCGTACATCTAATCATACTACATTCAAAGTTTAGTAAAAGCATTTTTAAGAAAACATTTTTCAAAGGAAACTCTATCTGTTATTTCTGCTGCATTTGAGAACTCTGAATCAGTAAGTTGAACAAGCTTATCGCTTACTGTTCGGCATTGAGTTCTGTATTCTCCTTTAGAATACAACGCCAATAGTTCAAAAAGTTTTTTTTTTAAGAAAAATCGTTAGAGGTTCATTCACCCTCCATCTGAACATCTAAACCACTTGGGACCAACAATATGCTTATAATATATCATTGGAAAACTCTTTAAATATATATTAATATGAAACTAATTTTAGTCTAAGATTCAAAATATTCAAGATTATAGAAGAAAAAGAATCAAAACATGTAAAAATCTTCAAGAAGAGTTATGAATGTAGAGGACTCTTACCTTTTATAATCAAATAGAAAAAAATTTATAATTACGTTTTTGTCTTTATCTTTTCCATTTGATTCTTGACAGTTTTATATTTCTGAAATTTTCATCAATTATACGATATATTATAAATAATCAGTTTTAATTTTACTTGTTTTGAATTTATTCTAATTCTATTTAATTTCATAATTATTTATTCTTATTTCCATTTGTCCTCATTAATATTGTTTTGGTGATTCTTTAATATAGATATTTATATATTGTCGTCGGCTTTGTGTTTTACTTTTCAAATAATGATTTTATTTAAAACTATATTAATGTAGATCTAATTTCGGTTAAGGTTTTGAGATATTCAAGATTTTAGAAGATAAATAATCAAAACATGTAAATGTTTTAAGAAGAGTTTGGAATGTAAATGAACTCATACCTTTTCTAATCAAATAGAATAATAAAATAAAGAAAATTTGAAATAAATATTTTATTAGTTTATTATTCTTAATATATAATATTTATATCATAATATTTATTTTTCTCTATAACATGTCAGACTAAATCTACACATGTGATAATTAATTTTCTTATAAAATTCATGTCAAACAAGAATATACAGGCATATAAAGTTTTGAAAAAAGAGGTCAACATTGCAATTAATTAGTTTGAAAATCCATAGTATATAATTACAATTTATCATTTTAAAACTATTTTTGTATTAGTAATATTAATGTTAAAAATATATTATAGATTTGATAATTTGATAATTTTCTTTTCACTATATTATATTAAAAGAAACAAATAGGATTTTGAATAAAAAAACCTAAGAACATAATTTCTAATAATAATGGACTTTAATAAAAATATTAAAAATATTAACTTTATAGTATAATATTTTTATATATGTTTATAATATATCATTGGAAAACTCTTTAAATATATATTAATATGGAACTAATTTTAGTTTAAGATTCAAAACATTCAAGATCATAAAAGAAAAGGAATCAAAACATGTAAAAATCTTCAAGAAGAGTTAGGAATGTAGAGGACTCTTGCTTAATCAAAACATGCATGTAAAAATCTTCAAATAGAAAAATAAAATGAATATTTAATTACTTTATTATAATTAATATAGAGTTTTCTTTAATTAGGACTCTAATTTAATTATGTAGGAGGGTTAAAATAGACATTATGAAAAATGGATGAAACTTAAATTATTCATACTTTTATATATAAGAGTTTTAGATCAGATCAATTCAAATTAAGGAAAGAAATAATAATACAAATACCTTATATGCAACACTTTTATATTAGAGTTCTAATTATAATAGGATTTTATAAAATTTTGAATTAGCTAAGATTCTAATATAAAATTATTTAAATATGAAAACTTAAATTACTATTATAACATTAAATAATAATCATTGATAGAGATATATTCGGCAATCCATATTTTGTAAGAAACATCCACACTTTTAACTAAGGAAAAAAATAATAATACAAATACCTTACATGTAACGCTTTTATATTAGAGTTCTAATATAATAGGATTCTATAAAATTTTGAATTAGCTAGGATTTTAATATAAAATTATTTAAATATGAAAACTTAAATTACTATTATAACCTTAAATAATAATCTTTGATAGGGATATATTTGACAATCCATATTTTGTAAGAAACATCCACACTTTTATATAGGTAATATATATATATATATATATATATATATATATATATATGATTAGATACGCACCTTAAGAATGCGCACCGTGCACACTTCTTAATTTTTTTATATTTAATATTTTATATTATTATACACATAATTTTTTCTCATGCTACCACTTCACACACCGACCTTCATCTCTTATTACCATTTCACACATAAATCTTCTTCTCAAATTTTCCCAATTTGCCCTCATTAAAAATTACAAAATATGATTGTGTAACACATATGATATATTCTAAAAAATATGATTGTGTAACAAATATGATAAATTTTCAATCAATCCTATTGTAGCCCACAATTAAAGAAAATAAGAAAAAATGAATTGACCAATTAATGAATTAAGGAAAAAAATGAAAAATATCCAATCAATCAATTAAAGGAAACAGTGAATAATATTCAAGTAATCAATCCCAAGGACTAAAATATCGGTATCGATGGATATATCGGTACCTTGATTTTACGGATATATCGATATCGGTGGATATATCGGTTTTTACGCAAAAAAATTGAAAAAATTGTAAAAAAAATTGAAAAAAATATCTAGTACTTTATATAATATTATAAGTAACATTAATACATATATTGAACTTAAATTTCAAATAAAAAAATATGTTTACAACAAATGTAGAGATAAACTAAATAAATAATCTAAAAAAATTTAAAAAAAATTAAATGAATTACTTTAAAGAATTACTTTTAAAAAAATCTTCAAAAAAATTACAACAAGAACTAGTATTTAATTACTTTAAAAAAATTAAATGAATTCATCTTCAATTTTAAAGATATGGAAAAAAAATTATTTATCATAATAAATTATAAGAATAATTAATCAACTAAATAAAGAATAATGGTTTGGAACTTATAATATGGACCAAAAAATAAAGAATTGGCTATTAAAATTTTATCAAGACAACTAAAATGAAATGTAGGATAATAATGGTTTGGAACTTAGAATATGGACCAAAAAATAAAGAATTGACTATTAAAATTTAACTAAAATGAAATGTAGGATAATAATGGTTTGAAACTTATAATATGGACCAAAAAATAAAGAATTGATTATTAAAATTTTATCAAGACAACTAAAATGAAATGTAGGATTAAAATTTTATCAAGACAACTAAAATGAAATGTAGGATAAAAATTAAATAAATGCAATGGTTGAGATTCGAACCCCAAATTCCCAAAACTTGAATTTCCAAGGAAACAAGCTACTATTTAAACATTTATACAACAACCAAATAATATGTAAAACATGTAAAATTAAAAAAAAAAATACAGAAAATGAGAAACTGACCGATATATCGCCGATAAATTATCGATATATCGCTGATATATCGACGATATATCGAGATAAAATGACAAATTTGTACACAGCCTTCCCGATATTCAAATATCGCCGATATATCGCCGATATTCCAATGAATTTTGATAACACTAGAATTTCGTATCGGTACCTTGATTTTTCCGATATATCGGCGATATATCGGCCATATTTTAGTCCTTGATCAATCCTCAAGAAATTTTAAATCATAATCAATGTAATTTTTAATATTTTATATTATTATGCACATAATTTTTTTAAATCATAATCAATGTAATTTTAATATTTTATATTATTATACACATACTTTTTTCTCATACTACCGCTCTTCAATTCTCATCCCAAGTGGACCTTCCCAAGTCTCATCCACTCGACAATCTAAGCCCCTAATCGGCATATAATTTCTTCCCAAAAAGCAGATAATAAAACAAACCTGTTTTCCGTGCGCATGCATGATCACATTTTCACTCGCGAAGTTTCCCTAACAATCACACTGTCTCTATCGGTAATTTCATGTAATCATTACCAAAAAGAAAAATAAAAAATTTGCAAAAACTTTGTTACAACATTTTGTAATCGCGAAAAGTCAAATTTTTGCGACAACATATATGTCGCAAAAATTGATTATATAAATTGACAACATGTTGTCATAAACAACAATTAAAAAATAACTAATAATATTATTTGTGACAACATTGTCGCAAAAAGACCATATACGAAAAGATTTTCGAGATAATAATTTAACAACAAAATATTGTCGCAAAATGTATTTATGACAATTATTAATCGTTTTGGAATAACATTTTGTTGTCGTTAATAACTTTTCTGTTGTAATGATATAATTATTTTTAAAATTTTACTTCAATTATTAATAATATAAATAAATTTATAAATTATATTGTTGTTATAATAATAATTATTCTGTCATGTCAGCAATATTCAATTGAAAATTAGACTAATGATACATTTACTAATTCTTAATCGATTGTAGTTGATTTGACAAATATTTTAAAGATTACAATAAATTATAAACTTGAATATATTTATCAATTAAAACTACTAATAACAACAACAACAACAACAACAACAACAACAACAACAACAACAATAATAATAATAATAATAATAATAATAATAATAATAATAATAATAATAATAATAATAATAATAATAATAGATGCTCGTGCTCATGCTCCCATCATGCAAATGAAACATACTACCAAGTCCAAAGCAACCAAAGGGGCATAATAGTCATTACAGACGATTAGCCTAAGCCTGGCCACACTCCATTGGCACAAACAAAATAGAGTATTTTTTAGCTGTTTCGCTGACACATAAACCCTCTATCATCCAATCCCCCATTATTCAGAGCTCATTAGGGTTGCTGCTGCTGGTGGTGGTGGTCGGGAAGTTGTTGGCTCAAATAATTAAGGCCTATTTCCCCAATCCACTGCAATCCAGCCAATCTTTAGCGTAAAAATATCCACGCTTTTACTGCCATCGTTGTCGCTGTGTATTAATGGCGGATCTTAAGTACATTTTTAAGTCGCTATACACTTCATTGATCATTGCCTAGGTGCGATTCGGTTTCCTTTTGATGAGACAAAGCTTCTTGGAGATCATATATTTTGGCTTTTTATAGTTATTTTTGTTTGTTAAGTATTAATTCAGAGCTTAGAGTGAATGATAGGAATCGTCAGGTTTTGCTATCTCTTATTTACTGTTTGATTTTATCTTCCTAAGAATGGAAATGATGTGTGATATGTACTTTCTTCCATTTGGCTTATCTTAACTCTTTCTCTGTCTCTCTTAATTCCATGTACTAATTTGTCCTCAATTGCCAATTATGTGAAAAGAGGATTGATTTTCTTAATTCTTGTATTCTTGAATTTGCAAATGAGAAGCCCTTTGGTGGATAATCTACTTTGAGTCAGAGGCATACTATTTAGATATAGAACTTCTGATTAATTAATACTGTGGTTTGTCCCCGGTGCAAAACTAGTTTTTTCTGGGATTTCCTCTTTAAGTTATCTTGCTTTGCTACAACACACTTCACAATGTGTTTTACCATCACAAGTTACTGAAAGTGGTGAATCTTGGGTGATGGCAATTGTATTGAACATTTAGACATCTTGATTATTGATTTTACAGTCAATTTCGTGAGCAGAGAAATTCTTTTTGTTATGTGCATCTTGTTTTCCAAGAATGACATTCAACTTGTACTTGTTGTAATGTACAAGTGACAGCTTATACGTAAATATGAATCATGTTTTCAATAGTACCAAACTTAGTTACTACCCAAAATTCACTTACTACTTGTTAAATGTTTTATTACCTATATGAAATACCATGAATTTTTTTTTTTTTTTTTTTTTTTTTTTCTGAGTTGTGCATTAATTTGTTTTTTTTCATGGTTCCTTTCATATCTATTCCAGTGGAAGGAAGATGCTCCTGGTTGCATGGTTGTGAATAGATGCATTGAGAGTGATGAGATTTTCTTTTATTTGCGGTACCTGTCGCTTTACTCTCTGTAACAAGAAGAGAAATGTCGTCTAATTACATCTTAAGACTTCGTCATGCACTCCGGAAAGGAGTCTGGAGATCAGTCTCAGAGAAAGAGAATTTTTTGAATTGTGAAGGGAAGGTGTTGCCTGGCCACTCAAGGCTTGTCCATTCTTTATCATCTTGGACATCAAATGACCTGAATGCAATTGTTCAGCCTGGTACTGTTGTAGGTAATCGTAAAAAGAATCTGTCAGTTGTTGGAGCATTTTCCCGTGCAATTTCCATTCCTTCTGTATCAGGGCCTTCATTTCAAGTTTGTGGGCATCACATTGATTGTCTGCTATCAGAGTCTAGTCAGGGTTTGGGCATTAACTCTGAGAAGGCATCAATGGCTGTCTGTGGATCTAGCGCTCCTCGTGCTGAGTGGATTATTAGTGATTTGACTTCTAGACCTGCTCACCGCTCTTTCAGTTCTTACAGCAGGAGAAGCTTCGATAACTGTACAAAAGATAGCATGAGACTGAGAAATAAAGAACAACCTAATAACTTCTTGCAATATGGATATTTCATGTACAATGGTGTGAAGAGGAAAGGCTATGGAAATCCATTTGCTGGTTTAGGGTTTGAGAGTCTGCATATGTCATCAACTGCATGTTCCTCTGTGTCGTCTGCTCGTGATTTTTTCTTTAGTAACTCTATGAGGGCGGAGCAGCAGTCGAGTTCTGCAGATTCATCTGAGATGTATGTTCCTTTCCGTTTGTCAAATTTAATATTCAGATGCAATTTTACCTAACAATTTTATTGTAGAGCTGTTGTGGATATCTAACTATACTCTTATGTTTGGTGCAAATTGGTGATGTCCATCTAAAATTTGTTTGCCATCATCTGCTTCCCTGTTCAAATTTTCACTCGCATGCATGATCAAATTTTCACTCGCGAAGTTTCCCTAACAGTCACACTGTCTCTACCGGTAATTTCTGGTTTGATGATGTCTGTTGGGGCATATGTGTGGAAAATTTACATTCTGTTCTCAGTTTTACATAATTTTATTAGTCCTGATTATTTATGGGTGGAGTCATCTCATGCCGTTCTCTACATTTTCAAGTCCTTTCAATTGTCTCCTGGAAAACTCTAAATCTTGCTTAAACTATAGTTCCTTCTGTAAGGGAATCATCCCTGATCTATTTCAAACCTATTCATCTTGCCATCCTTGTCAAGCCCTGATCAAAGGTGACCATGTAGGCTTTTCTTCGTCAAATACTACCTAGGTTAGAAGTCCCTCATTGGAAGCTTAAAGAGATCTTTGGATCCTTATCTAATTACTGTGATCATTGTGGTAATTCACCTGAATCTAGTTTATATTGGTTTCAGGAACACACCAATTACCAGAACTCTGAAACTAAATTCAGGATCATGTTACCTGCCTCATCCTGACAAAGAAGAAACTGGTGGAGAGGATGCTCATTTCATTTCTACGGGTGAACAGGCAATTGGTGTAGCTGACGGTGTAGGTGGATGGGCTGATCATGGCATTGATTCTGGGAAATATGCTCGGGAGCTCATGTCAAATTCAGCTAATGCAATTCAAGAAGAACCAAAGGGTTCTATTGACCCGGCCAGGGTCCTAGAGAAAGCTTACACTATTACAAAAGAAAAGGGCTCATCGACTGCTTGTATTATTGCTCTCACAGATGAGGTATGCCATTGTAAATGCATATTGTATGGGAAACATTTTGATCAACAGCATCAGATGATCAATTAAATTGTGACCCTTAACAATTTCCCTGATTTTTCAGTTATTCGTCTGTATTTTCTCAACTTTGTACCACTAGTTTTTACACATTTGAATAAGCTAAAGTTTCCAATTTTACTTGTGTAGGGTCTCCATGCCATTAATTTAGGGGACAGTGGGTTCATGGTTGTTAGAGATGGATGTACGGTGTTCAGATCCCCTGTTCAGCAGCATGATTTCAATTTTACATATCAGCTGGAGTGGGGTAATGCTGGAGATTTGCCTAGCTCTGGACAGGTTAAGTAAATCCTTGTTATTTTGTACTTACTGCCTGCTGTTAGTGAGGTCTTTGGTTAGGGAGAACAAGAATTTCGGAAAATGGACCTGAGAAGTAATGTGAAGTTCTTGGTTTCTTTGTCTTGTTTCCATACTTGGGCTGTTTAGTTGATCTAGAGTTTCAAATTGGCATGTACCTTACATATTACATGCAAGTCTAAAGGACCTACAATTGACCTATAATGCAGATGAATTTTACATTTTTCTGTTGCATATTCCCTAAGTTTTGTGCCTAGTATTTTATTCTGTGTTAGGAATAGGGTCATGGATGATTTCAGATCATTTGGCTTTATGTGTTCTGTTGTCTTTCTTGACCATTCAATCAAGGGTGTAATACTGTATGTTGAACACTGATCTGACATCCTCACTCTGTGTAGTGCAGGTGTTTACCATCACTGTAGCTCCAGGGGATGTTATAATTGCTGGGACTGATGGTCTCTTCGACAATTTGTACAGCAATGACATCACTGGAATCGTGGTTCATGCTGTGAGAGCTGGTTTTGGGCCACAAGTGACTGCACAGAAAATAGCGGCACTGGCACGTCAACGAGCTCAGGACAAAAACAGGCAAACACCTTTCTCTACAGCTGCTCAAGAAGCTGGATTCCGTTATTATGGTGGAAAACTTGATGACATCACCGTAGTTGTTTCTTATATTGCCAGTGATCGTAACGTATCTCTCTCTCTCTCTCTCTCTATCCATCCATCTATCTATCTATGTTAGTGCGTTGATTGTAATGCTTGTGGAATATCTTTTTCAGGAGCGTTTTTCAGCCGAGAGTTTTAATCAGATAAGCTGACAATTGACGGTTCTGGAAAATTGTTCTTGAGCTGAATTGGCAAGCCCCGTTGTATGTGTACTTATGGGACGGATGTATATAGAATAGTCGGAAAAGGCTGAGCTGAGCTGATCCCAAGTTTTTGTCTGCTGGTATGTTATTTATAGTATTGGAAATATATATATACTACACATACATATTGAATGTTACTATTTACCACTTTTTTTGTGCTTCATATTATTAGCTTGTAAATTTTTTGGGTAAGATGTGATGAATAGTTATCAAGGACTATTGACCTCTGCTAGTCAAGGAGCAACCCAGTTTAAATTAATTATTGTTTCTAATTTGTGTAGCTGAGTTATCTGTATAACTTCAATTGGGTAACTCTGCTCACCTATCCTTGGTGACCAATATTAATGTGTCAACAATTGATATGAGTTCAATGAAATCTAATAGGGCAACACCCAAGCATCGACTACGGAAATGCCTTTTAAACCATTACAAATTTACAATAGTTCAAATCAGTGAAGAAAAACTCTGTTTTGTAGAAACTATCTGATTAGCCAATAAATCTGCAGTCCTATTACATTCTTTATTGGATATGTGACATATTAAGATTGAAAACATTCTAAGATCACGAAATTTGATAAGATGTTGATATTTCCAACTTTTGGGACGATTTTGCTGTACAATATATGCAACGGCAAGAGTATAGATTTCTAGCCAAATATTATGAACTAGTATTGTCTGGTACAATACTCGTTTTATTAAAAGAAAAAACTAAAAATAAACTTTGCAAATGAAGTTAATAAACAATTTAAGCGTCATTTCATTTAATAAATAAACACTATAATTTAATTTCAAATTAAATCTAAATGAAATTTTTTCATGATTGTTTTTAAATAATAAGCCCAGTACAATTTCTAGAAAAACAAATTGTCATGTGCAATTTTAGTAAATGGAGCTGATCTACGAATTTCGTAAATAAATGTATAACATAATATTGATGCATAAAAACTCAAAAGAGAGTCACGAATATTATTTAAGAGACGAAGCTTCACTATCCTTCAACCAAGCCAATTTTCACAAACTGATGTATGAATTGTTGGTTGTGGACTGTGGGTTAACCCTTATGCGAGACGGTCTCACAAGAGTCTCATATACATATCTAGAGATTTTAATTCCAACAAATATTGATAGCAAAAAAATTCCACCTTTATGAAGTTTTTGTTATTTTAGCTAGCTAGTAGCCTACCCGTGCATTTGCACAATTTGTTATGTAAGATTAAATAACTTTAGAATTAAAATAACATTATGTAATGATATATTAACTTAAATAAATATATAATGTTTTCAATGTATACATATATAAAAATCTAGATATATTAATTTTAAATTATGTCATTCTAAATAATTTGGACCTCATCTAACATTCAATAAACAAAATTATAAATAAATTTGATATATCATGCCTTAAGAACAATTTTGAAAAATAAAAATTTATAATTTAAAATTACAATTTTAGAAAAATAAAAAAAGAAAAAAACACCCGCCCATCCCTTAGACCATCTTTATCAATGACATTGTGTAAAATGTCATAGCTAGTTGACAAAATTTTAATAATAAAATAATAGAAAAATTGGATGAGTGTCATGACAATGTCACAACCTTAACCCTTTTTTAGTCCCGTGCCCAATATACCAAATTTGATAAAACATATAAACAATTCTATTCACATATATAAACAATTGTCCCCAAATACCCACTAATAAAACATATTATCCCCAAATACCCAATTTTGATTTTACTAATTATTTTATCTTTATTTTATTTTTTTATACTTTGATATCAAATAAATATATTTGATATATCATATCACGTACGTATGAATATATTTTCGTTAAACCCTAAAAAATAAGGGTTTAACGAAAATTAATTAAAAATTATACTTATTCGTTAAACCCCTACTTTTTGGGTTTTAACGAAAAATTATACTTATGGTATGTTTTTCGTCAAACCCTTATTTTTTGGGGTTTAACGAAAATATCCAAAATTATACTTATTGTTCGTTAAACCCTTATTTTTAGGGTTTAACGAAAATATCCAAAATATATATATTTTCGTCAAACCCTAAAAAAATAAGGGTTTAATGAGCTTCTAAAATTATACTTATTCGTTAAACCCCTACTTTTAGGGATTTAACGAAAATTATAAATTATACCATAATTTTCGTTAAACCCATATTTTTTAGGGTTTAACGAAAATATTGTCCTTAGGTTTAATTTTCGTTAAACCCTAAAAAATAAGGGTTTAACGAAAATTAAACCTCTACTTTTTACACTCTTCAATTCGTACCCTAATTTTCGTTAAAGATATTTATTGTATCACTATTTTCGTTAAAGATATTTTCGTTAAACCTTCACCATTTGTATCACTAAAGATATTTATTGTATCATCTACTTTTCTTAATATTTGAACTAGCCATCAGAGTTTGATGGTCAGTTGCTCAACAAATTAAGTCTGTAACCAACTTTATCATTAATGAAATTTCTTCTTTTACTTTGAAGGAAATGCATCAAACAATAGATAATTTATTTTTTTATTAGAAAATCACATGAGAATTTTAAATGTAAATATGCATTACCAATATAATAAAAATAAAAGTCTTGACTGAAACAATAGAATCGTGCAATAATATCTGCTGACCACCAGCTCATCCAACCAGATTTTAAGCCGGAACAAAGAGTGGAGAGCTGAGCGCTGAACCGGGCCAAAAGGTTCTGACCCGACCAAAGTGGATGACCAGACAAAGAGTGCCGAGTTTCCATGATGCCAGATATGGTCACCCAGTTCGACCAGAAGTTAGGACGATCCGACCAGAATCAGTTTGACGCTAGAAGGAGGGGTAGAAAAACACAACATAGCTCCATGACGACCAACACGTTCGACAACCGTGAAGACATGGGGGTCTCACCCGATCCCCAAAACCAGAATCTATTGCCTGTTGGCTCTGGTCACCGCCAGCTATACGACACCCCTGGAGTCGTAACCAACACACCATTGGAAATGATTCCCATAGGCATCCCACTAGTAACCGAGCCTAGAGGGATCGGAATGACCTCGGAGGAGATCAAGGCTATGATGTTCCAACTTAGTGAGAGACTAAAGGAAGCTGAGGTTGGGGAGAAGAACCGAAGAACTCACGATCTTGAGGACACTCAATCCTCAGATGAGCCGAGGAACAAACGGAAGGACAGAGGAAAAGATGTAGTAACCGAGCAGCCACCAGAAGGAACCCCGTCATTAGAAAAAAGTCGACCAGAAACTCAGTTTTGCCCGACCCGATCTGCAACACCGACCAAAACACGGAGCGTGTTTGACCGAATAGGCCCCGCCTCCGCTCGCGAGGCCAGAAAGTCTCGGAAGACGTTGGATTTCGAGAATGAATATCGACAAGACGGAAAAAAGGTAGAAATCAGGTACTTCGAGAACGAAGATGAGGAAGAGCAGAGACTCAGACAAAGGTTGGCCGAAATTGAAGCCAATAGGTCAAGACCCAAACAGGAGAAGATGCAGAAGAAGACCTCACCCTTCATAGATTGGATTTCTAATCGGATTACTCCCACAAAATTCAAAGTACCGCCAATTGGTCTCTATAATGGCGAAACTGACCCGAGCTCACACATACACAAATACGCCTCGTGGATGGAGCTGCAAGGGGTCGGAGAGGAGCTCATGTGCAAAGCTTTCCCCCTGACGTTAGGAGACCGAGCTCAGAGATGGTTCCGATCACTACCAGATTCTTCTATCAGAGGATGGGAAGAACTGACTGATCTTTTCCTCAGGATCAAGATCAGGATGACCAGGTTAGAAAAGACAACTGACCAGACCAGGGTTATTGCTGGCTAACCTGGAAAGTTGTTGGGAACGGGAACGAAAGGGAAAATCAAGCCGGCCTGAACGAGCTTCTCCTCGGTCACCAAAACCTTGAAGAAGTTTTGCTCGGGAGTAGTGCTATCTCTTAAAAATCGTATCTTCCGAGAGAAGGAGTCTCCAATATGAAGCTTCCTAGCTGGAACCTCTGCAAGAATAAAAAACATTAACGATCAGAAAAGTGCGAGAACCAAGGAATAAAAACAAGTACCATGGACATCCCAAAAAACACGGGGGTAGGAGACCCTCTGGGACGGATCGTGCGAGTTCGGTCCCGGACTCATCCAGTCACCCCCGACCCAGAACCACTTCGTCCTCCAGTCCTTAACAGATGAGGGAAGACCTCTAATCAGCTGAGGGCAAAATTTCCGAGCCGAAATATAAAAGAAGTGATTTTTTACGCCGGGCACGTACTTGACACTGTACATCCACGCCATCTCGGAAGGAGTGGGTATCCCGAAATCGAACCTCCAAAAAAGTATAAGTAGGCCAATGATGGATGCCCAGCTGTTCGGATGGAATTGACCAGACGCAACTCCCCATTACCAGAGGTAATACGTCAAGGCCGGGGCCAGAGGAAAACAAAGCCCAACTTCGAGTGCTCGGACGCTGATGGCCACACAGTTCTCAGGAAGTTGGTCTATCATTTCCTCTGGTCAGGGGAGCAGAAAAGTAACAGAGTCGGGAATGTGGAATTTGGCATGTCATCTATTCAGCTCCGCCTGGGTCGCTATAGACGGGCAAGAAAACGCCCCGGAGTCTTGACATGGTCTCTCGGTCCGTCCATAGCGGCGACGAACTGGGACCCCTTCTAGGATGGAGCTCTGACCTGAGGTCCCGACTTCACCTAAGCCTCTGGACATGAAGTAGGAGCTGGAGGGAGGAGCCCCAATAGTAACATCTCTCGGGCGACCAGACCTTGGGGCTTGGCTTGAGTGGTCGGAGCTCTGCTCGTCGGACTCCGATCGACCCTCGACGGGGTCCATCTGACAGACTTCGATCATCCGACCAGAGCTCCATTCGTCTTCTGGTTGGGAAGCCGTAGGTGTAGAGTCGAGCCTGGAAACAGGCTCAGCAGATCGGATAGACGAAGAAGAGTCAGGTGAACTGGAGGGGGTGAAGGTTGGAGTGGCGTCGTGGTCATAATCCCGGGCCGAATCGCTGTTGGAAACACTCCTAGAATCCATAAAAGAACAAGGAAAGAAGGATATACCTATGTGTCTGCTCGGTTTGTTCTGGATAGCAAAAACTACGCAGTAGGATCTGCAAGGCTGAATATGCTAGGTTTTGAGCGGAAAATTCACAAGAGTTTCGAGTTCGCAAGAGAGAAAGTGGAGAAATGAGTTAGTCCCACACGTATTTATAGGAAAATCGGCGTCCCTTCAACTTTCGGGCGCACAGACCGCAACACGTGTCCACTCTAGGTTGGTAGGTTGACGTAGAGCAAATCTTCGAGTTAGACGAGTAGGCGGCTGAAGATGTCGGTTCCCGATGAGAATAGATCACTCATCACGACCCGAGGGGCTAATGTTGACCATTAGCTCATCCAACCAGATTTTAAGCCGGTACAAAGAGTGGAAAGCTGAGCGCTGAACCGGGCTAAGAGATTCTGACCCGACCAGAGTGGATGACCAAACAAAGGGTGCCGAGTTTTCATGATGCCAGATATGGTCACCCGGTTCGACCAGAAGTTAGGACGATCTGACCAGAAGCTAGAACGATCTGACCAGAATCAGTTCGGCGAGTGCAAACCTAGAACGTAACTAAATGCTGACGCTCAGACGACCATGAATCTCACATCAGGAGAGCTCGAAAGACTTAGTTTATTTCAGGGAGGAGCATTCAAGTAAGGAAACAAATCAAGATTGAACTATATCCGATTTAGATAGGGTTTAATCCGTTTTTTCCTTATTTGTACCCTAAAATCAAGAGATTTATTTATTACTTTCCAAGTTTCATATCTTAGATCATAGTCTATAAATAGGATTAAAAACCTCATTTAAGGGGTTCAGAAATTACTGTAATCCAAACAATTAGAGAGATATTTTCTCTCAAATCATATATAAAAACGTTTTGTCCGGCCAGAATCAGCCGACCAGAACAAGCCTAACAAATTTGCCCGAGTTGGCACCGGGCGGAGTGTTTTCTTATTTCATTCGATTTTTATATCATTTGTTTGATTCGATTTACTTGAGTCGGATCGAGATTTTTGGTGTTAGGCTAGGATTTTGTGCTCTACAAAATCTGACGTCAACAATAACATTCGAAACCTCATCCCAAATTCTAGAATAAATAAATATTCAGATAATGTTGTAAGGTTCTTCTTCATTTTCTATTATTATTATTATTATTATTATTATTATTATTATTATTATTATTATTATTATTTGTAGAGGTACGAAGAATTTGCAATTATTGAAGAGGCTTAAAAAAATTAACATATTGGTGTGATTTGCAATTATTTAGGGGTGAAATCATATATACTCAATTGTTTTGGAGGTTATCTAATTGCTATCAATCCTTTGTTGCTCGAATATTGCTTCAAAGAGAGAAATGATAATGTATACTTTAAATTTAAATACTAAAAAGTGTAAAAATTTGTTGAGGCTAGTTCAAATATTAAGAAAAGTAGATGATACAATAAATATCTTTAGTGATACAAATGGTGAAGACTTAACGAAAATATCTTTAACAAAAATCAGGGTGTGGAAAAGGTAGAGGTTTAATTTTCCTTATTTTTTAGGGTTTAACGAAAATTAAACCTAGGGACAATATTTTCGTTAAACCCTTAAAAAATGAGTTGAACGAAAATTATGGTATAATTTATAATTTTCGTTAAACCCCTACTTTTAGGGGTTTAACGAATAAGTATAATTTTAGAAGCTTATTAAACCCTTATTTTTTTAGGGTTTAACGAAAATATATATATTTTGGATATTTTCGTTAAACCCTAAAAATAAGGGATTAACAAATAATAAGTATAATTTTGGATATTTTCGTTAAACCCCAAAAAATAAGGGTTTGACGAAAAACATACCATAAGTATAATTTTTCGTTAAAGCCCTAAAAGTAGGGGTTTAACGAATAAGTATAATTTTTAATTAATTTTCGTTAAACCCTTATTTTTTAGGGTTTAACGAAAATATATTCATACGGTATAATACGTGATATATCAAATATATTTATTTGATATCAAAGTATAAAAGAAAAAGAAAAGATAAAATAATTAGTAAAATCAAAATTGGGTATTTGGGGATAATATGTTTTATTAGTGGGTATTTGGGGGCAATTGTTTATATATGTGGGTAGAATTGTTTATATGTTTTATCAAATTAGGTATTTGGGGGTATTTTCTCACCCTTTTTTTTATCCACTTTTGACATATGTTACCATTTGATTGGTGTTGATAGATTTTTATGTAGATAATTTAAATTGTTGATATTGAAAATAATTTTATTTCAAAAAATTAAAAAAATATATCAAAATTCATAATTTTTTTTTCTCTACAAATAGAGTCAAATATTGACATATTTTTAAACAATCCGAAAATCTCTTGTCTCACAATTTGAAATTCTCTTTTTCCTCATCTAATTTCTATCATTTCCTATTATGGATCCAAACAATCCAAAATATTTTTCAAACTCCCAAAATTAATTTTGATTTAGTTAGTGTGTTAGTATGTTATTTTAAGCGTATGGTAGAATAATTTCCTTATTATAATTGTGGAATTAATATATCTAATTTTTTTTTTACATTTTTTAAATATTATAAAAGCCCCAAAATAATATACAATTATTAAATAATGAGAAAAAAAGTATTGGATTGGGTTGAATTGGTGTCACTAATAAAGTATAAAAAAATTGGAATTAGGTTACGTTGTGGGTTGTGTGTGAGTGAAGATAAGTGATAAACATAGTTTTATGGGGACCACCTTAGCAAATAAAATAAAATAAAAGGACTGCAAATTTTCAAATAGAAAGGTACACATACTACCTTTTGTAAATCTACATATATATAATAATAATTACCCCCTAAAAATAGTAATGCCAAAAGTTTTCCCGCCCATTTTCACTTACTAAATATGTATTATATTAATAATTAATAATTGATAATTATTAAATATAGAAAATATATTTTGTGTGATCTTCTACATATAAAAATTGCACCTATCATTAATTATCTCATATTAACCAATCACACATTTCCTTATTTAGTGGGTATATCTAAATTTAAACATTATTTTTTTCCACTAAGTTATCACCTAAATTTTATGTATATAGATTGATATATATATATATATATATATAAAGGTTAATTTAATTAATTACTACTCACCAATTGAGTAAAAACATAAACGTAATTTTGTGATTCTCAATTTTCTAATTTTTTTACGCCCACACATATATATATATATAGATATATATATTGATTGAATAATAATTACAATTATATTCGATAAAAAAACACTCAACTTTTATACATAAAAAAGTAATTAAAAAACAATAATAAAATACATTAAACTAATAATTATGATATAAATTCATACATACATAGATTGGTAAACTTTATCTGCATAATTACATTTCAATATGAGAGATAAAAAAAATTCAAGATTAATATAAAATTAGTTGAAACATGTTTGATTGATACACTAAATAACAATTAAAATAATACGTATTTTTTATTTTAAAATGTTTTAAATAAATCTGGATGTGTCATTCACAGTTAATTTCTAGAATAAGAGCAACTTTTTTTTCATTTAATTTTTATCTAAAAACATTTTAAGTAATTTTTTCAGTCCATTTAATATTTTCAAATGTAACAAATAAATGGAACTATAACAAAACAAACAAATTACCGATTTTTTTTATTTTAATATACATTAAATTTAATTTGTGATGTGTATACAAACATAAATAATTAAACAAATTAATTTGAACAAGTAATATGTTCTCTAGAAAATATCTTAATATTTGAAAAATGTTAAATAATTGAGTACACTAACTATGAATGTTAAAAGAAATAATAATACTTGATGGAATCTAATAAAAAAATGTACAGACTGAAAAAAGTCAATATTAAAATTTAAGATACCTCTTTATATTTTGATTTATGCAATTGTATAGCTATAATTGGAATTTTAATAACAAAATCAACAAATATATTTTAATATATAGTGAAACACTTATTTAATATTTTCCATCAATTTGTTATAAGTTTGTTCCTCCAGTAAATCATCAAGATTTATGACAATATCATGACTATGAACATCATACTCAAGTTTTCAAGTGGGAAATATTAGAAAGTTAAGCTATGTCGAAATGGTGATAAATATATGAAAATTCATTGGTGGTGAAGGGGGTTGGTAGAGAACATAATGTCGTAATTGGAGAATGAATGTTATTTGGCATTCTACTATATATGCCGATGTGATGAAACTTTTCAAAAAAGAATATTTAAAAAAATGTTTGTTATATCTAAAAGATATTCTAAATAATTAAGGTTAGTTTTGCATAGTCAACTTATCCATATCAAAAAATTACAATACTTGAAATTTATATACCATGCATCACACGGATTACCAAATGAAATTGAAATATTATTAAGAATTTGATTTTTCCGTAAATTGACATTTTTACATTAACCTCAAAATATTTAAATTTTATGGTTATGCATCACACGGGTAACATATTATATTGAAATTAATCTCAAATAATATATTATTTTGTGTTCAACATTTTCATATCAAAATAATAATTTTTATTTACCCGTGCATCGCACGGGACCTATATACTAGTTTCATTAAAAATGATTTGAAATGAAGAAGTTGTTTAATCTGCAATTATATTTATTTTATCTAATTTTTTCAAATTTTAAATATTATTTGATTTGATTTATTTTTAATCTATTAGTAACATTTTTATAATACATTTTCATTTGTTTTTTTTTCTTTCTATTCTTACATTTTATTTTTAATTTATAATAAATTACTCAAAACAATTGTCATTTATCAGATAAACATTTACAGTAATAAAAAAAATCGTTAAAATTTGATATCATATATAAATACTGAAAATTGATTCAAAACATACCATGCTGTCCATGCCTACCCCTCCCTCAATCCCATATTTTCTCTTATTAATTTGTTTGTTTATTTTATTTTTGAATTTCAATACACATGCAAAATGAAATGTTATAAATAGGATTTCGTAAAATTGAAACTTAAAATGGACGAAAAACAGACTCCTGCCATTTTTAGCTTTTATATATATATATATATATATATATATATGTCAATTTAATAATATTTTATTGAATTAGTTGTGATATTAGCCAAGTTTCAATCCAAGTCAAAATCAAGAAGTATATGGTCCTACGCGGCAGATACATAATTATAAATTTACATATAGACATGAATTTGAGATTTAAATGGATTTTGAAAATTATGAATTTTTATAATCTTTTATTTGTTTTGATATTTATAGGGTAAGATTATAATTAAAATGTCAATATCACATAAAGAATTGTAAAAAAAAAAAGTAGATAATGTTGTAATAATTTATTTTAAAAATGTAAATTTTTTATTAGAAAAATTAGAATAGAATTATAGACCATTTTATAAATCTCATAACAAATATGATTGAAATTTTGTCCATCGGAGATATTCCGAATGAACACGTATCAGTCGAAACACACCCTTACGAAATTAACGTACGTAGAGATCCTGATTAATTATTTGTCTTCCTTCTGTTCTGAGTAGTCTGATATCACTTGGTCAAAAAAAAAAAAATAAGTCCACTTAATAGCTCATTTTAATACTTACTCTGTTCACAAGTCAAAAGAATTGGGCAAACATTGATTATATACGTATAAATGAAACACGTGGTAATAACGTCAATAGTCAACTCTCAAATTAATTTAAAAAAAAAAAAATTTCTCTTGTTTTATGTTTTGATTGATCAATTTGAACTTCAATATTAGAAATGACTGTATTTTAAATACACTCAAATTTTAATATTTTCTGAATGTGCTTTAATTTAGGTTATATTGATTTCTCTTTTAAGAACAAAATTTTAAACACCCTTAATCTATCCTATATTAATAAATTAATAATGACGTATATTTAAATTCCCCGTCTCAAATATTCTAGTTATAATTTTTTTATATATTAAGAAACATACTATTAATGTAATAGTGATTTTTTTTTTCTAATGAACAAACTCTATTTATAACACCCTAAGGATTAACTAGGCTAGTTAATTAATTATTTCATGGTCAAGGCTTAGCATCAATTTTATGAGGTAAAGTATGAGTCATTAACTAATTTTGACACCTCATTTGTATCTTTCTCTCTCTTCACCATACTTTGACAACTAACCTACTCTAGCCTATGTGTACCTTTGCAAAAATGGGAAAGAAAGGCAAAAAGAGTAAAATACATTTCCATCACTCCATCTCTCTCCCTCGCCCCTGTTCCGCTGCCGTCTGTGTGAGTTTTGCCGGTGCATGGGTTGCGCCGGCGATTGTGTTGAGGGGTGGCGCCGCCGCCGGCGGCGCCATGGTTGGATCTGTGATGTGTGTATATGTGTGTGTGACTGGGTGTGGGTTTATCTTTGTAAATTTAATTAAATCCAAGGACTTGATTGCAAATGATAAAATTTGGGAGGGTTTAAGTGCAAACCCTAGAATTTTTACTTAACTGGACTTTAGTCCCTGAACTTTCAGAATTTATGAAAAGACCCCTGGACTTATTAATATAGCAAAGATACCTCTGAACTTTAAGAAACTATAAATTTGACCCTTGAAAGTTATAGATACTGCAGTTTGACCCCTGCAACTTGCTTTTTTTTTTTCTCAAACCCCTAAACTTTCTGAAACTATATAAAAACCCCAAAGGTTTCCAATAACTACATTCTGACCCTTAAAGATTCAAGCGAACTCCTGAAAATGTCTTTTTCAACCCCGTTTATTTCCTTATGAGTCATTTTCTTTTTCCAACGTTCGTTTCTCTAAACGATCTTCTTTATCGAACCTTTTTCCCTCTACTATATTTAGAGGCTTTTTCGATTAAAAGTTTTAGTTCAAATTACGAATAATCTCTTTTAGTCGCTAAGACGAGATTTTGTATCTTGTAGGAAACTCAAACGAAGGACCGAGCTAGAACTCAGAGCGTGTAGCAGCCCCTTTCAAGACGCTAGTTTTGAGGTGGGGGTAATTTCCTGTATTACGTATATGTTTCTTCAATTAGTTAATGTGGAATTATGTGTTTATATGAAACGTATAAGTTTGTTTAATGAAGATTGCATTATATGTGTTACTACGAAGTGTGAATGAATGTAAGTTATATGAAAAATGAATCAATGTGTTTTACTACATGAAAGATGAAAAGTGGTGAAGATTGTGAGTGAATGTTTGATGTTTGAAAGATGATCGTGAATGTGTATTAATTGTTAAGTGGATGAATATGTAATATATGCAAAGTGGATCAAAATGTTTACAATAATGAGTTATTTCCAAGGCAGCTAAGAACCGCACCAAGGTGGTTAAGAACCACACCAAGACGGCTAAGAACTGTACCAAGACGGCTAAGAACCGCACCAAGATGGCAAAGAACCACAAAAAGTTTTCCACGGCGGCTCAGAACCGCATTTATGTGCTATTGAGTGAAATGTTTATGTTCTCCTCAGTGTTATTAATTGCTCACCAGTCCCACCCCACTGAGTGTCTTTATGCACTCACCCCTTAAGTGATTCTATTTTTACAGGATGCGGTCGATCAGAAGGAGGGTGAAAGAGACATGATTTTTGTTTTGTTTTGTTCAAACAAGAAGTGTTAATTGAAATATTTTGGAAAACCTCGTTGTAAATATGTACAGTTTTAACTGATTATCAGCAAAGTTAATATTTTCTTCCGCAGCTATAGAACTCATTTTTATAAGACAGGTTGTTGTGATGATTTTACTCTTATTTGCGAACTTGGGATTGTTTTGGGAATCTATGTTTTAAACAAAGTTGTTGGACGCCCAAAATGAAAATATGTTAAACTCTGATATTTTGTAAGAACGTAAAATGGGGCGTGACACTATTATTTATCATTAATAAATTTTGAAAAATAAGGCATCTTTAATGTGATTGTCTTGTGCTTTTATCTAAAACCTTACTATTTACCTTTATATATATCTTATTCAAGACATTTTATGTATAAATGGATTACAGTAATTTTATAAAGTAGATTCTAATGACACTGTTATATTAATTTAATTTTGTGAGACGGATAAATTTACAACTCATAAAATTAAGTTTGACTTTAAGTTGTGGATATATTAAAACTACATTTCATGAATATACATGATATCGTCTCATAAACATTTTTGTTAAACAAACACTTTATATTTCAATCTAATATTCCAAAATCAGCGCATCTTTAAGCCTATATTTATCAGCAACCTAGTCCAACTCAATCCAATTTTCTATTAAAGAGTAAGTATTATGTGAGACAGTCTCGTGAATCTAGTTACGTGTGATGAGTCAACCCATAAGTCATATTTCACAATTAACATATGAATTTGGGAAAATGAGTTTTGTTTGTGGGTAATGAGGACCTTTCTCACGGTAACTATCTGTGAGACCGTCTTATATAAATTTTTTGTGTCTAATAAAATATTTATTTATCTCTCATCCACATACACAACTTACAACCTAATCTAACTCCAACTAATTTGACTACCAACCTTTAAAATAATTTTTTTTCTCATTATTTCCTAATTCCATATTATTTACAATCAATTTTAATTTATATATTTAAAAGGTGTAAGAAACAGATTGAAAAAATATTTGATATTCTAAAGTCTATAATTATAATAAGGAATTTTTTTTACCATACACTTAAAATAAACTACTAACAAGATTACTAAACTAAAATTACAATAGTTGAGATATATACAAAATCCATAATTGGAAATGCTACAAATTATATGAGAAAAGAGAGAATTCTAGATTGTGAGGAAAAAAAGAGAAATTTAGATTGCAACATAAAGGAGAAATTTAGAAAATATGTCAATATTGGACTAAAATCTAAAAACACATGTAGAAGAAACTGTAGTTGTTATAAATATAAGTAACTAAGGGTGCTCACATAGTCTTGTTCCAAAGTTCAAACTAGCAATTGAAAACATAATTAGAGAAAGTTTGAGTGCTCTTTATTTCATCGTTTGTTTCTACTTACATATAATCTTCCTATTCTTGAAACATATATAGTTAGAACTAAACGATGAGAGTTGGAAAAGAAGAGAAGCTTAATTCTTCAATCTTGAGATCGGTTGTAGCGACGGCCATTGGAATAAGTGCGGCGCTATGCATTCTGGTTTTCTTGCCTCATCGATTCTTCACCGCCACTTGGCTTATTAATCAATATTTCCCCACTTCTAAGGTATGATGTATACTATATGCTATTCTGTACAAAATTTACGCCATAAATTTTAATTTTCAAATCAAATTATCACCTTTTTTTGTGTTAAGATATTCAAAATTTGAGTTGTTATTAAATGGCAGCTGAACTTTGTGAATGTTATGGTTTTTGTGTATATTACAAGAAGAATTATGCCAAACTATGATCACTTTTACACTAATATTTGTTTGGAGATTATGTAGGATTTGAGAAATCCGACTTTGAAATTTTGAGATTTGTTAATAAAGGTGAATAATTAAAATCTATGTTTGTTATGAGATTTTAAAAGGTAGAATTATTACCGTAAATGTCAAATCTATGCTGGAAAAGTTAGTAAGTGTAATATTATATTGTTAGTTAATGTAATAGTAGAAATTTAGATGTGTATTGCAATTTGTGTATTAATAGGTTAGAGTGTAGGATTAATTATAGTGTTTTTTTTTTTTTTTTTAGTATAGTAGTATTTGAGTAGATTTTATAATCCTAATTTAAAACTCCTAACAAACAAGGATTTGAGATTTTGAAATCTCAAATCCTAACTCATGAGTCTCCTAACAAACATTAAGATATTTGAACTTTGAAACTTATGGTACAACCGTCAACCTTTATAAATGGTATCGAATGACCGTTGTAAATAACCCACTGCAGAATATTCCCAAATATATTCCTTCTCGCACTGGAATTTTCATGATCAATTTGGTACCATTCACATATTAGATTAACGGTTGTACAGTAAAGTTTTAAAGTTCGGATACCTTAATATAAAAAAGGTAATAATTTAACATGATTTTTTAATTTATCCAATGTAAAAATAATGATAGTTTAAATTGAAAATTGTAATTTATCCAAATTTTTAATTGTTCATTCGTGTATGACTATATATATACACGCACAGACTGTATCATAAATGGGATTGATATAAATTTTCATATTGCACTTTAAGAAGTCAAATTTAATTAAAATTCATAGTATGTTTTATATGTTATAATAATAACACTAGCTAGCACCAGTACTTTCATTGATTAGGGTGGGCTGGAAATTTATATGTCCATCATAATGTGTCCGAAATCATGCATGTGTGTATTAGATTAAGATAAGGACAACATTTTAATAATTGAAGCCTGAAATATACAATTTATGGAATTGAAATATTTTTAAAGTTAATGATTTATAGTATTAACGTTTAAAGTTTATATTATAAATTATATGCATGATATGTATAATAATAATAAATACATTCTTGTCTAAATTGCAAGTAAGAATATATAAAATACTAAGTTTGGTCAATTATCTCCATAGGAATGAAGATAATGTAAAGAAATGCCTATTTTTTATAATTGTTTTGTATTTTGCAAGTAATTCAGTAAATATAAAGTTGTTGAAAAAGTAAAAAATATTACATATATCTTTTTTTTTTTTTCAAAAAAATTAAAGTAATAATAAGAAAAGAAATTAAAAAAGTTTTATAAGATGTAAAAATAGGGTAAAATATTTTTTAAGTCCCGTAACTTAGGTTTTGTTCAGAAAATATCTCATAAGTTTGACAAGTCCAATTTTGGTCTTGTATGTATAATAAATTGTCCAATTTAAGGAGTCCGACCATCGTCGACCACTTAAGTCGCTGGATTTGACATGTGAGTCCTTAAATTGGACATTTTATTATACATACATGACCAAAATTGGACATGTCAAACTTACGGGATATTTTCTGGACAAGCCTAAGTTACAAAACTTAAAAATAATTTCTAAGACATTTGTATATTTCTAAGAAGATTAAATAAAGTTCTCATTTTTAAACCTTATTCATACATGATTGTTTATCTTGTTCAATTATTTGTCAATGATTGAGTATGTTTAATAATATTAAAATTAACATTTGTGAGATGAGAGGGCATCTCCAACGATATATAAAAAAATACTGCAACTTTTATATTATTTTAATATAAAAACGGTTACCCATCTTCATTAGTTTGCACTATTTTTTTTGTATTAAAAGAAATATTCCATAATATTCCTTAATTCATCATTTTTTTTATAATTTTATAACTTAAAAAAATATAAATATGATTAAATCTTACTTAATATAATTGTTAATAATATTTCTAATTTGTATAGTATTTAACATTTTATGATACATTCAAACAATTATGATGATTATTATTATTCAAATAATATATAGTATTATTTAATATTTTAATTGCATATTATTAAAGTCCTTAAATATTAATAACTAATATAATAATTTTGAAATATAATAAAAATCAAAATTTAAAGAAATCAAAATAGAAAGAAAAAAAAAAGAATGAAAATGAAAAATATCAAAAGAAAAGAAAATGAAAAAAAAAAAATTGACGCAGGATTTGACCTACGTTGGATCCAACGTAAGGTTAATGGTTGAGATAATTTAGAGTGAATTTTTAAAGTACCTTTGGAGTTGAAAATCTTAAAATTTTAATAATACATCCACACGTTAGAGATGCATTAAATATAAGATTGATGATCATATAACACAAATTAACATATATCAGGAGAGAGTTGGTCTTGTGTGCACTTGGTGTACATGCAATTTGGGTTGACCCAGTTTTTGACCCGGATCCGCGTGTTTTTAAATATTTTTTTTTTTGCTTCAGGTTGTGACCTTTATGTTGTAAATGTGTGACTTTTATGTTATAAATGTGTGACCTTTATGTACAACTATCATGACCTTTATGTACTGTAACTTAGAAAAAAAATGAAGATTTTCAATATAATTTGAATTGTACACCTTTATATGATATCAATACGACCTTTATGTTATATTATGTCACATTTATGTATAAATATTCTGACCTTTATATAATATATAAAGATGCATAAAGTTCAGAATATTTGTACATAAATGTGACATAATATAACATAAAAGTCACATTAATATCACATAAAGGTACATAGTACAAATTGTGTTGAAAATCTTCATTTTTTTCCTAAGTTACAATGCATAAAGGTATGGATAGTTGTACATAAAGGTCACACATTTATAACATAAAGGTCAAGACACAAATTTGGAAAAAAAATTAAAAACTCGCGGATCCGGGTCGGATTGACTCGAATTGCACGGATCTTTGTGATCAGGAGATATTGTACTGGGTTTGTGTAAAGAAAAAAGATTATCTTGAACATTTTTGGAAATTAGCTTTTTAATGATTAATTTTAAAATTACCAAACATACTCAATCATTGACAAGTAATTGAACAAGATAAACAATCATGTTCGAATAAGGTTTAAAAACGAGAACTTCATTTAATCTTCTTAGAAATATACAAAAGTCTTAGAAATTTTTTTAAAGTCTCGTAACTTAGGCTTGTCGAGAAAATATCCGATAAGTTTGACATGTCCAATTTTGGTCCTGTATGTATAATAAAATGTCCAATTTAAGGACTCACATGCCAAATCCGGCGACTTAAGTTGTCAACGATGACCGTAGTCCTTAAATTGGACATTTTATTATACATATATGACCAAAATTGGACATGTCGGACTTACGTGATATTTTCTGAACAAGGCCTAAGTTACAGGACTTAAAAAATATTTTACCCTGTAAAAATATATGAATTTTTTTTTAGGGAAACTTTCAATTTTGGTCCTATATGTTAGACATTTTTTATTTTTTGACAATCAAATATCTGTTTTTCAATTTTTGTCTTCTATGTTTTAATTTTTTTCAATCTTCGTCATTTTTTGTGGATTTTCAAAATTGGTAATGTGGCTATCGAAACTTTTGACATGGCGGTTGAATTCCGACTACCACGTCAACGATTTCACAAATTTTGACAAAAATAATTGAAATTGAAAAAAATTAAAACATAGAAAATAAAAATTGGAAAACGACACTTGGTATCAAAAAAATAGAATGTGTCTTACATATAAAATCAAAATTGAAATTAACCCTTTTTAACTACGTACAAGTTGAGCTAAACATTCTCAAAATTATAGAGGTGGCAAACCTAGCTGATCCGGCTCATTTACATACAATTTTATAGGTCAATTCATCATCCTGTGAATCCATGGAAACAATTAACGAATTGAAGACGCAAGTTAGCCAGCTGAGTGAAGAGTTAAAGCTAGCAAAGCAACAAAAACACTATGCACCAAAGGCTGGGCCTTTTGGTACAGTCAAAGCTCCAAGAACAAACCCTACCGTGCTTCCTGATGAAACCCTAAACCCTGAACTCGCAAACATGTTATCCCACATCGCCATCAACAACGAGCTTATAGTAGCCCTAGCCAACTCAAACGTCAAACCAATGCTCCAACTCTGGTTCACCAGCATCAAGAAAGTCGGCATCTCCAACTACCTAGTTGTGGCACTAGACAACGAAACCCTAGATTTCTGCAAATCGAACAATGTCCCAGTGTATCAAAGAGACCCAGACGAGGCCATCGACTCCCTTGGAAGAACAGGTGGGACCCTCGCCGTCTCGGGCCTGAAATTCCGAATCTTGAGAGAGTTTCTCCAGCTGGGCTACAACGTTCTTCTTTCAGACACAGATATAATATACTTGCAGAATCCATTTAATCACTTGTACAGAGACTCTGACGTGGAGACCATGTCCGATGGGCACGACAATGGGTCAGCTTATGGGTACAATGATGTGTTCTATGATCCTGTAATGCAGTGGTCTAGTTATATATACACGACAAGAGTATGGGCTTATAATTCGGGTTTCTTCTATATGAGAGCTACTGTGGCTTCGATTGAGCTTCTGGATCGAGTTACAGATAGCTTGACGCGAAGGCCGGGTGCTTGGGATCAAGCAGTGTTTAATGAGGAGCTGTTCTTTAACTCACATCCAGGTTATGTTGGGCTTCATGCTGCTAAGAGGACTATGGATATTTATCTGTTTATGAACAGCAAAGTCCTTTTCAAGATTGTTAGAAAAGATGCTAATTTGAGAAAGCTAAGGCCAGTTGTAGTTCATGTGAATTATCATCCAGATAAATTTCCAAGAATGAAAGCTGTTTATGAGTTCTATGTCAATGGCAAGGATGATGCTCTTCAGCCTTTTGCTGATGGAACTCCGAGGACGAAGTAATGGGTATAGTGGAAAACATGATTTGTTTTGTTTTTTTTTTTTTTTTTGAACGATTGTGCGAATGTTAATTTAAAGTTGGAATTTATGTTCTTCTGTGTTTTACTTTCGGTTAATTTAAAATTAAAAAAAACGTAAATTAATTTTCATGAAATTAGAATTTTAACATGATTTTTTGTTAATAGTGAAATAAATTATAAATATAACATGACTCTGTACTTTGAATCACCCCCTATTTTTCATCAAAAATTATCATCGACGTTTTATATGTTGGACACGATGTTATTGTGAATTTAACAACAAAAAGATAGCATCTATGGTTTGACTACATACTTTTAATAACTAGTAACACTACAAGAAAAATGATTATATGTAGTGAGATTTCTTGCAATTACAGAAGTTTCAAAAAAAATTATTTTTTGCAACAACGTATTTTCGTGAAAATTGATAATATAAATTAACAATAGGTTATCATATAAAAGTAATTAAAAGATAATTAAAAATTTCCTAATTACGGCAACAACATGTGGTCTCTAATATATTATCGACAACAACATTGTGAGCAAAATCTTATTTGCAAGAAGAATTTAGGAAAATGATTCAGAGACCAAATGTTGTCGTATAAATGATTTTGTGAAAACTATCAATATTTTCCTAATAACATTTTTATTGTTTGCATCTAAGTTTACTTTTGTGTGTGTGTGTGTCGTGCATGCTGGTTTATTTGTATTTATTATAAATGATCTCAAAAGATAGAATAACAATTTTATACGCACATAAAAACACAAGTGCAACATTGTATATATCTTGTAAATATAACTACAATTCTTGCAGATATAATCTTCCTCACATTAGGAAACATACTATGTCAAAATTATGAATGCATTCAGACTTGAATTCTAATATTTGGTGAAGTCAAATTTCATTACCTATTACAATGAGTATGTGTGTGTAAGTCCTTGGTTCCAATTAAACAAAACTTTGGGTTAATTTCATTACCAGTTGCTGATTTATTCTTTTGTACTTTAAACCATACTATTGTACCCATATTATCATCATCTTATAATTTTATCTCTATTAAACTCTCTAAAAATACTTCTAATATAATTCTCTTATCAATGAAAAGTTTCAAGTAAATAAGTAGAAGAATATATTCGTATTTGAAAATTATAGCAGTGCTTCAGTGTTGCGCAGCTATCAGTATAAATTAAACGTATTGACCAATTGTTTTTGTTGTTATAAACAAAAGAACATGACATTATTCCAATGTTTTTCCACCGCTAGAATAAGATGTGTGACATTCTAATTCTTAGTAGGGAAATATTATGAGGTAAAATGTATTTTAAGGTCTCTAAACTATTTATGAATGTTTGGATAGGTCCCTAAACTACAAAAATAATTGAAAGTATTTTTATCAGTTGATTCTATACATATCCACATTAAATTTGATAGCATTAAATGACCATATTAAGTAGTTTTAGAATTCTATTTATTATAAATTTTATTTGTAAAAAAATAAAATTAATATGAAAAAAAATGTAGAATTGACATGTGTCACTTTTGGTCTTACTTTTGCATATATAAGGTCATGTTATTTTTGCAAAACAATGAATAAAATGATAATTTGACTAAAGATTGTGATTTTTCAAGATTGCGGAATAGATAAAAATGTCAAACATTTTTCAGATTTGGATATATATATATATATATATATATATATATATATATATATATATATATATTATTTCGTAGATATTTGAAAAGGTTCCTAAGCTATGACAACATTTGAAGATAAAATGTAGTTTTTAAAATTTTCTTCTGCAATAGAAGAACTTGCATTTACTGTTTTTATTTTATTTTACATCAGGGTTATTTACAAACATTTTATATAGGTTAGGCCATCAAAATATTTGATAAAATTCTAGGGACTTTAAGTTGATTTTTCCTTTAGTACTTACTAGATTATGAAGAGATCTTATATTATATTCCGAACAAAGATTACTTTTTTTTTTAATATTAATTTCCGTAACATGCCCCCGCCCCCCACCCCCGCGCGCACACACATATATTTATATAGACTAACATTATTACATGCTATATATGTGTAATATATTCTTTGTTCACGGTTATTAATCCATACTAGTCTTGATCTATAATTTATTGATGCTTTTTTGTGTGCTTATTAGAAAATTCATATTTCTTCCATCTCTTAAAACTCTGCACACTTTCCTTTTTAATATGTCCCCAAATATTTTGCACACAAAAAAATGACAAATTTTATCACAATTATCCCTCCCAATACACATTTATTTACACACAATGCCGTTACCTTTTCTCTCTCAACACTTTATTACTTTTTATCTTTTTCTCACATAATCAACCCTTATACCCTCAATCATAAAACAAATATTCATTTTTTCTTAAAAACTGTGCCCAAATTAGTGTGTAGAGTTTTGTGGGACGGAGAGAGTACTACATTTGCTAAGCACATTGAAGCATTAGTAAAGGTTGCAAAAGTTGGAGGTTCTTGGTGTTTCGTTGATGGTTGGTTGGGATGAATTTGTTAATGATAATAAGTTGCCAACCAGAGATGTTATGGTATTTGAGTATTTCCAAAAGGGATTCTTTTATATCAAACTCTACGGGTCATCTGGAACTGAGAAGATTATAGATTGACCGTCTACACATAAATCTGCAAAAATGCAGGAGCGATTATCAAAATATGATGATATTTCCATGGGTAGTGGTCATAACGATCTAAAAGATAATGATGAAGAAATTGAGGATGATGTGGTGTTCTAGTGAGGCCTAAAGAGAATAGGTGTGAAGACGTTGAGGAGTTAGTACTTATATATCAATGGTATTTTCTAACTTTTTCGAATATATACATATAATATAAATTTATGTACATAGAATTTTAATGGTTTTCTAATTGCAATGTGGTTCATTATTTGTGTTTTGTGTAGATGGAGCTGTTATTGGTAGAAATGTTATGCATAGAAGATATAATAAAAGGAGAGATTGCTACAAATTGGAGATTTTTGAAGCTGGATTGGCAGAGCATCCAATAAATTCTTACTTCGTTTCAAAAATTATGCTGAAACGAAAGAATGACTTGGTATGCATTAAAATCTAATCTTGAAATTATGATTGAGATTAAAAAAAATTAATTAATTTTATGGAGTGAGATTAATGATTTACAAAGGGTCGTAAAAATTATACATATCAAAATATTATTTTTCTGATAAATTTACATTAAAATGAAAAGTACGATGAGATAAAATTGTATAAAATCTAAGATTTGCAGTGGTCACATCACCATTCACTACAAGAAAAAAGCTTATTAGCAAAAATAAAGTTGTCGAAAAAACATTTTGCGACAACATTTTATCGCTAAATTATTATAGCAAAAGTCTTCTCATAAATAGATTTTTTACAACAATGTTGTTCTCTAATGTATTAGCAATGCAAATAAGTTTTTTTTTAATTTTTTTGTGACAACATATTATCAATTTATATTATAATTTTTTGGGACAATATGTTGTCGTAAAATATAGATTTTTCGCGACAATTTTTGTCATTGAAAAAAATCTTATCATAAATACTCATTTTTTCTTGTAGTGATTGTTGTTGTTGTTATTACTCAATGATTTTATTGTTAGTGTTAGTGTTGTTGTGTGTTATTGTTTTAACATGAAACTTTCCTGGTGATGATAGATTATCCCCATGATGTCATCAAAGATTATGGGCTTAATCTTGGACATGAGATAATTTTAGTTGATCATAGTGGGAGGGAGTTTCCTACAAAGTGTAGAAAATGAAAAGATGGAAGATTGGTGCTCTTCGGAGGATGGAAGAGCTTATGTCGCGTGAACGATGTCGCACTTGATGACATGTGCATATATATTCGAGTTTGTGCTAAGAGAAGTGATCCACGACAATTTCTTCATGTTACTTTTATTCGAAGCAATACCATTCAAAACTAGGATTTTTTTTTATTTTTTTTTGTGATAATTCTTACTTAAAATTTTAAGACTGTTTAGAATAGTTTATATATCTCTCTATAAACAAATAAACACATGCACATTGTGTTTGAGAATGTCTACTTAAATTATAGATGACAAAATATTGGTTTATGGAGATTAGTTACTTTTTATGGATTTGTTTAATAAATATAAATATAAATATATATATATATATATATTTAAATAAACATCAATTGTTTTAACATTAGAATAATTGCATTACATATTCTTTAAAAAAATCAAGTTCATACAAAAAAAATTTGTCTGGAGAGAGGAATTTAATAATATATTTATATCTACATTACTATATATGTGTGAGAGACAAATTAATGTTCAAAATATATTTTTATAGTTTAGAGACCTTTCAAAATATTCGATTTTTCCTTTAGTACTTACCAGAGTATGATCATGAGATCTCATATTCCGAACAAAGATTACTTTTATTTCATTAATTGTCATCACAAGTCATATATATAGACGAACATTTTACATGCTATATATGTATTATATTTTTGATTCACCGATTACCATGTATTATAAACTAACATTTTTTATGAGATTATCAAAAAATTCCTACTGCATTTACTCAGCACATTGAAGAAGAATTACCTGAGAAAGTGTTTCTTAGGGGTAGAAACAACAAGATGTGGTTAGTAAAGATTGCAAAAGTTGGAGGTTCTTGGTGTTTCGTTGATGACTGGGATAAATTTGTTAATGCCAATAAATTGACAACAGGAGATGTTATGGTATTCGAATATTTCCAAAAAGGTTTCTTTAATGTCAAACTCTACGGGTTATCTGGGACTGAGAAGTTTGTAGATGGACCATCTACACATAAATCTGAGAAAATGCCAAAGCAATTATCAAAGTATGATGATATTTCCATGGTTAGTGGTCATCTCGATGTAGAAGATAAAGATGAAGAAATTGAGGGTGATGAGGATGTTCTAGTGAGGCCTGAAGAGAATAGATGTGAAAAAGTTGAGGAGTTAGTGCTTAACAATGGTATTTTCATACTTTTTCAAATATATATATGTACTTAGAATTTTAATGGTTTTTTTTTCTAATTGCAATGTGGTTAATGATTTGTATTTGTATAGATGCAGTTGTTATTGGTAGAAATATCATGCAGAAAAGATACAAAAAGAGAGATTGCTACAAAATGGAGATTTTTTAGGCTAGATTGGCAGAACGCCCAACAAATCCTTACTTTGTTGCAAAAATTATGCCGAAGCGAACTCATGACTTGGTACGTATTGAAATCTAATCTTAAAACTATCATTGAGATTGATTTTCTAAAGGGTCGTGAAACTTTTATATATCAAAAGATTGTTTTTTGGATAAATTTACATGGAAATGAAAGTGAGATGAAATAAAGTTGTATTAAATTAATCAAGAATTTATAGTGGTGGCTTCATCATCATCATTGTTGTTGTTATTACTCATAATAATTTTATTGTTAATGTTAGTGTTGTTGTGTGTTGTTTTAACATGATTCATTCTTGGTGATGATAGTTTATCCCTTATGACGTAATCAAAGATTATGGGCTTAATCTTGGAGATGAGATAATTTTAGTTGATCCTAGTGGGAGGGAGTTTCCTACAAAGTGCAGAAAATGGAAGGATGGAAGATCGGTGCTCTCTGGTGGATGGACGAGCTTCTGTCGAGTGAACAATGTCGCACTTGAAGATATGTGCATATTTGAGTTTGTATCAAGAAAAGATGATCTACGACAATTTCTGCATGTCACTTTTGTCCGAAGTAATACCATTCAAACTAGGATTTTGCTTTTGTGGTGATAAATCTAGCAAAGTATGTAGCAATACAGAAGGATTTGGCTAGAGAAATTATTGATATTGATTTGTAGTTTTAGTCAGTAGAACCTTTTGAAATGTAACTGTTGTTAGTATTAATTTTAAGAGACTGCTTATAATAGTTTTTATATCTATTTATGAACAATTAATGCATGCGCAATGTGTTTGAGAATATTTATCCCCATGATGTAATTAAAGATTATGGGCTTAATCTTGGACATGAAATACTTTTGGTTGATCATATAGTGGGAGGGAGTTTCATACAAAGTGCAGAAAATGGAAGGATGAAAGAGCCTATGTCGAGTGAACGATGTCACACTTGACGACATGTGCAAATTTGAGTTTTTACAAAGAGAAGGTTATCTACGAAAATTTCATGTCACTTTTGTTCAAAGTGAAACCATTCAAAACCAATATTTTGTTGTTATGTGAAATCTAGCAAAACATGTAGTAATGTAGAAGGATTCGACTAGAAAAATTATTGTTTTTTTGTTTGTAGTTTTAGTTTGGAGTACCTTTTGAAATACAACTGTTGTTTACAATAAGGGTGCGGCTATCCGCACCCCAAAATTTACTAAACACACCCAGCCGCACCCTTACAATAATTCTCTCTCTCTAAACAACACATGCAAATTATGTTTGAGAATGTTTATTTAATTTACGGATGATAAAATATTGGTTCATGGAGTTTAGTTACTATTTATGGATTTGTTTAAAAAATATATATTTTAAGATAATAAAAAAAATATTATAGCAAGGTTCATAAGAAATATGTTTTTAAGCTAAAAAAGTGACTATTTAAATAAGAAATATGTTTTTAACACAAATACTCTTACTCAAATATCATGCATACATGTGAGTGTATTCATGTTGTGTGGTTCGTGTATTGCACAGACCAAATAGTTTTTTTTGGGTAATGCAATGCACAATTCGTGTGTGGTGTGTGGTTTGTGTATTGCACAAATCATGTAATTTTTGTAGGTCGAGCAATGTACGGCCCGTTTGTGTGATGTGTGTGGTTTTAATTTATTGAACAAATCGTGTAGTTTTTGTGGATCATGAATTGCACGAAACATGAACGCGTGCATGTGTATCATATTTATGTGTATGTTAAGACTAAGACTCATTTCATTAAGAGTGTTTCTGTTGATTTGGCAATAAAAATTGTTTTGTTATGTTT
This sequence comes from Scutellaria galericulata, assembly GCA_946896805.1. NCBI lineage: Eukaryota > Viridiplantae > Streptophyta > Magnoliopsida > Lamiales > Lamiaceae > Scutellaria > Scutellaria galericulata. Next base: position 15,531,734 of record OX335793.1, read on the forward strand.
TGGCTGGTTTAATTTTTTTTCTTATCCTATTTGGCTAGTTTTGTGGTTGTCTCTATTATTATAAAAAAAAAATTCTACTACATTTACTCCTCCTATATTGAATAAGTGTAACCTGAGAAAGCGTTTCTTAGAGATCGACACAACAAGATTGTGGTTAGTAAACATTGAAAAGTTGGAGATGGTTAGGTTTTGTTGACAGTTGGGATAGATTTGTTAATGACAATAAATTGACAATTGGAGATGTCATGAAATTAAGGTATTTTAATAATTTCAAAAAAGTTCTTTTTCTGGCAAAACGTTTCCGCGATTGAGAAGATTGTAAATAAACCACCTACAATAAAATGTGCAAAAATGCAGGAGCAATATTCTTCATATGCAATATGATGATACTGATTATGATAATTTTGAGAATTGAGGTATTGAGAAACACAAATACTTTTTCATGGGGAGTGATCATTTCGATCAAGAAAATAAAGATGAGAAAATATGGGATGATGAGGATTTTTTAGTGAGGCTCAAAGAGAATAGATATAAAAAAGTTAAGGAGTAGTACTAAAATATGGTATTTTCAAATACTAAGAATTTGACAGATTTTCTTGCAATGTGATTAATGATTAGTATTTTATATAGATGTAGTTGCTATTAGTAGAAACAGTATGCAGAGAACATACATTCACAGTAATTACCACAAAATGGAGACTTTTGAAGTAAGATTGGCGGAACAACCAACAATTCTTACTTCGTTGCCAAAATTATGCCGAATCGAAAGATAGATTTGGTATAAGTATTGAAATCCAATCTTAAAATTATGATTGAGAGAAAAAAGAAACCGTAATTTTGTGGAGTGAAATTGATGTGTTTCTAAACGTTTCTAAACCTTTTATATATCAAATAATGGTCTTCTCTAATAAACTTACAACGAAATAAAAAATGAGATGAAATTAAGTTGTATAAAATTAAGGATTTGTAGTGCTCACTTTACCATTGTTGTTGATGGTATGTTGTTCTAATTGTTATTCATATTAATATAAATGTTGTTGACGTGTGTGTTGTTGTTTTAACATGATTCTTTTTTTTTTGTGATGACAATTTATATTATGATGTAATAAAAAATATGGACTTAATCTCAGACATGAGATGATTTTAGATGAATTAGTTAGTGGGACGGAATTTCATAGTACAAAAAATGGAATTCGCCTTAGTCAAGTGAACATCCTTGCACTTGAAGATTTGTGCATTTCGAGTTTGTACCAAGAGAATGTCATCTACGACACTTTCTCCATGTCAGTTTTGTTCTAGGCAATACCATTATAAACTATAAATTTTGAGAGATTGCTTAAACTAATTGTTCTTTATTATTCTCTCTATATATACACATACATACACAAATGAACACATGCACATAGTGGTTGAGAATGTTTATGTAAATTACGGATGACAAAATCATTGGTTAGTAGATTTTAGTTACTATATATTGATCATATATGTAAGACCATTTTTATTTTTTGACAATCAAATATGTGTTTTTTAATTTTGGTCCAATATGTTTCGATTTTTTTTCCAATTTCAGTCAAGTTTTTTAATTTTGGTCATGTATGTTTCAATTTTTTTTCAATTTCAATCCAATTTTGATCGGATGACACAGGAAATCTCACGTGACATTGTCGATTTTGAAAATTCAGACCAAAATTGGGATGGGATTGAAAAAAATTGAAACGTACAAGACCAAGATTGAAAAATTAGACTGAAATTCGAAAAAGTTGAAATATATAGGTCCAAAATTGGAAAATGTATACTTGGTTGTCAAAAAATGAAAAAGATCTTACATACAGGACCAAAATTGAAATTAACTCATTAGATTATATAAATGTTGTAATTGTTGTTGTTGAGAAAAAGAAAATTGCAGTAAATTCATACGCACATAAAAATTATAACTGCAACATTGTATATATATACAATCTTGTATAATTATAATTCTAGCAGATACAATCTTCATCACATTAGGAAACCTATTTACTATGTCCAAATTATGAATTAATTCAGATTTGAATTCTCATATTTGGTGAAATAAAATTTCATTACCTATTACAATAGATTTTTCATTGAATGAATTCCCTTAAAAACAAATTGCAAAATTTAATCTTTAAAAATTATTTTGACGATTTTTGGTGCATTGACCAAACAAAAAAAAAATATTAATAATGACAATACAAAACAATGTCTTGTAAAGAACTTATAACTAAAAACGGCCTCTAGGCATAGATCACAATAAGAAAAAATGAAAATAACAATGAAAAATTTCGTCGCAAACATTTAAATTTTCTTAGCTAAACCAAGATGAAAAACTTTTGTCGCTAACACCGTTACTAGATGGGCGTGGCAAACCCATTTTGCGGTCATTTTAATTTTGTATGGTGATGCAAAATTACTGACAAAATATATTTATTTTACTAATAATTAAGGGGAAAATTGGTCTCTGTACCACAAATGTAATAACAATTTGTAAAAATACCACATAATATAGTGGGAATTGGAAATATACCACATAATATAGCAAACTTGTAAAAATACCACAAATTTTGACTTGGTCTAAGATGAATAGTGGATCAAGTTTGAAAAGAACAAACATGTCCAACTACCTGTCAAATCCACACTAATGAGAGCTAATAAAAAATTACATAATATACAATATATAATATATTTGGGGGAAAACTTATGCTATTAAACGAAAACTTGCCTCGAACCTTATTTTCGTTTAATAGTGCAAATTCGTGCACCTACTAATTGCAAAAATTAAACGACCATTTTGAAATTAGATGCCAAACTTTTCGTTTAATAGTTCTATTCAACTACCAAAATTTCGTTTAATAGTTCTGTTCAAATAAATATCTCATATTTTCGTTTAAAGATCACCTGTAATTTAGTGCACCTATTCGTTTAATTATTCAAATTTCCACTCCAATAATTCCTGCCATTATGTCTGTTTAGTACGTGAAAAATGCGAAATTCATCCAAAATGTCATAAAATCCGAACCATTAAACAATTAAACAGTGCAAGTTCATAGACCATGCATACCAAAACCAAAAATCATCTGTCCAATTCACCTTCTTCGATGGTCTCCGCATCTCTTGAGAACTTGTAGATGGCAAAACACATCAATCGCCTCATCTGAAAATTGCCGAGCTTAACATCCGATCTTGGAAAAAGTCGGCTCATACTACTCTCAATCGCCTTAAGTGCAAAAATGCCGCAAGTAGTAGGATCGTCTTGACGATAACATAACCGTTGTGGCGCAAATTTGAGAGCGATCATCGCAAGCGGACTCCCTTCGAAATTCATCCTCGAATAATATCATGTATACTCCAATAAGCGCGGTACAATTCGGCGAATTGGTATGGTCTGTCGATACATGAGTGCCTGCACATCCGGGGTTCATAGGTGTGTCAAACTGTCGAACAATGTCAACGTGCTATGCTGGAGGTGTAAAGACGCAGCCACCCAATGATTGTCCAAATTAAGAATCAAGAACACCTGGTAACAAATCAATAATATTCAGAAAATGGAATTGGCCTATTAGATAAATAAGTATATGGCCACATGAAACAAAGGTTGAAATTTTGCAAACGTACCCTTTTGACACCTGTCCACCATGGTTTGATATCCAACCACCCAGGTTTTTACCTCTCACATATGGGACCAGTCGATCTAGCTCTAATCGGTCAAACTTCTCCCGAGTCTTTTCAGGATAACTAGAATCCATCGGATCCGCCGCATGCTTTTCGTTCCAAATTTCTTTACAAATTTCCTGTGATGGCAATTAGTTATGACGTATTTGAATGAATATAAATGTAAATATTTAATACGTATTCAACTTACATTAAACATGCAGTCAACAATTAAGGTATGATCTTTCAAATTTGGCGTAACTTGAACTCCAAATACATCGGGACGACCTTGAAGAACCAAGAGATATGCATCGAGGGCCTACAATAAAATGCGAAATTCGGTAAAATATTGTTAATGACATACAATTAGCTCGTGCCATCATAGATTATACAAAACAGAAGAAGTAATGACTGGTACCTCTCTATCAAGCATAACGTGTGGACTTAATCCCCATCTGAAGAACTCAGGACCCACTGTATAACCGATGCCTACGTTTCGCCTGTAGGTCAAAACATATACAAACATACATTTTTTAACAAAAATATAAAACATTTTTTATGCTTAGGAGAAGAAAAATATGATCACTTACTTATCAGCTTCGCCCCCAAGCTCCATCCATGCCTCAAAATCATCAAACTTATGATCACTCCTTCTACTCCAATTGATAGTACTCGCGAATGGACTTCTCAAATAATGAGAAGGATCCTTTCGGCGAACTGCTCGAATATTGGCACTCGTTTCAGGAATGTCATAGCCGACTGTAGCAGATGCCGGTGGTGGTGTGATCATCCCAGCTGATGCACCAATATCTGTACAAGGATCACGCTCGTAATAGCCAGACTGATACGGAACAATAGCCGTGCATGGTTCGGTAGAAGTCACGGGATAGTAGGGCTCATATGTAGAGTGGTGCGAACCGTATGGTTCAGGGGCATACTGATACGGTGCAGGCTGAGGAACATATGGCTCAGAACGATGGTCCTCATCATATGCGGGGTACTGATCAGCATGAGAGAACTCTGGCGCAGGAGATGTAGATGGATGATGGTCGTCCTCAGGACAAGACTCCCACTGCTCGGATGAACGAGGCATATAATGAGCGCCAAAATATGATCTTAGCTGCCCCTCAATAATCCTCGGGATCTGACGCTCCAAATGATCACTCTCATCTCGAATCGTCTGCTCGAGCCCCTCAAACCTCTCATCGAAGGTCGTCTGCATCGTAGTGAGTCATTCAAAGATTTGCTCGTACCAACTACCCCCATCGCTAAATCCTGAACCAGAATGAGGAACACGACCCTCATAACTATGCTGCGGCGGGAAAGTATGCTGGGGTGCCTGGTCCGGCACTGTAGTATGATCTGGATCATTCTCCGGCTCGTCAGCTCGAAAAATAAGCTCTTCAGGGCCTTGTGACTCACGAACGACTGCCGAACGCCGACTGCGGCGGGTCGCGTCATGTGAAGACTGACCCGTAGTCGATCGTGTAGATCGAGATGTGGCCACACGTGTCGAAGGCCCTGCATCCCGTGGAGCCCTCACTCTACGCCGAGTCCCTCGAAGCTGAACACCAACGGAGAGGTCCTGATCTATTCCCTGCCACCAAATCTGACGGAGCTCCTCGGGGCTCGGGTCAAGAGTGTCACGCCCCAAAATCTTTTCGTATTTTATCAGAGTTTTACTTGCGGGCGTGAAGAAAGAAGGGGAAAAAGACGTGCATGAAATAAAATAGAAATCTTTGGGAAAAAGAACATACGATTTTATGTATACAAATCCTCGGCGTCTAGCCGAAATAAAACCATTTTACATAACAGTGGAAAAACATCAGGATCCTTTACAAAGAACAAGAAATATAGTTTTCTTTTACAAACGAACAACATATCCTTAAAAAGGTAAAACCGGAAGATGGACTCGGCTGATAGGGCACCCCTCTCTCTACGCATCAAGATTCTCTTCTTCTCCTGTAGTGTGAGTACAGGTGGGGGGTGAGTGCGTTGAATACATTCGTGGAATTAATCACCAAGTTTTTAACATTATTAAGCAGATACACAGATCCAACATATATAATAGTTCAGCAATGAGACAGCACATATAATGCATTGCACATATAATACGGACACATAACTCTAAGAGTACTCATCTAACATATGGTGCTTTTATGGGCCACCAGTCCATTGGTGCTTTTTACGGGCCACCAGTCCATCCAGAACGAGATCATAGACCTCCATTCCGTTGGTGCTTTTTACGGGCCACCAGTCCATCCCAGAACGAGATCATGGACCTCCGTTCTGCTAGTGCTTTTTACGGGCCACCAGTCCATCCCTAACGTATGGTGCTTTTATGGGCCACCAGTCCATCTTAACATATGGTGCTTTTATGGGCCACCAGTCCATCTTAACATGACTTTGGACTTCCGTCCACATATATCATATTCATAATGTATGCACGTACATAGTAATCATAGCAAATAATCACAGCACGTAGAGTTCAACAGTTCATATATCAAATATGGAAAACATTAAACAAATAGAGTTATTAGGGTTCAGAAGTTACCCCCACCTTGTTCGGTGGTTACCACGTGAGTCGCTAGTATCAAAGACTTAGTATCTTGATTCCCACTCCAACTGATACCAACCCAATGGATAGCCTACACAATTTTACAATATTTCTTACATCATTAATACGCTTAAAACTTATATTTAAAATGTATAAAGATAGCCGTAGAGAAGAATCGTTCGATAGAGACGAGACGGATCGATAGATCAAGAGATCGAGGTCGATGAGACAAGGGAGAAAAGATCATTTCAGCAACTGATATGATAGAGGAAAGGATTAGGGTCGCTACGGAAAAAGAATGAGCTCGATCGGAGTTGAAACGAGCTCGAACGGAGAGTTTTAATATCGAAGGGTATTTTGGTAATTTTGGTCAAAAGGTTGACTTTGACTGGGCCCCGACTCCCGGTCGACCCGACGTACAAAAAGACTCGGTCGGGCGGGTACAAAAACTCGACGGTGCGCGCTCGGCGTGCACGACGGCACCCGACGCGCGCACAGGATCCCCGTCGCCCGCCCCCGCGCGTGCACTGATTCCCCGTCGCCCGCGCCCGCGCGCCCGTCGCGCGCTTGCTGCTCCCGTCGCCCGTGCGCGCTGGATCCCCGGCGCCCGCGCCCGTAGCGCGCTTGCTGCTCCCGTCGCCCGTGCGCGCTGGATCCCCGGCGCCCGCGCCCGCGCGCCCGTTGCCCGGCGCCTCCCGGCGTGCACACCCGGCGTCCGGCATGCGCACCCTGCGCGCCCAGCAGCACCAGCCACCACCACCGGCGGCAGCGGCTCCGGCGACTTTTCCGGCGACGGCAGCAGCGGCTCCGGCGACGGCAGCGGCGGCTCCGGCGACGGCGGTTTCCGGCGGCGCTCCGGCGGCACTCCGGCGACGGCGGTTTCCGGCGGCGCTCCGGCGGCACTCCGGCGGCGGCGGAAAATAAAAACGTAAAGGAAAAGAAAAGAAAGAGAACTTACGTGTTCGCGTTGCGAGCGTCGCTCGGGTCGTCGGCTTTGAAAACGTATAAGTTTTGAAAGTTAGGAGCCCCTATTTATAGATTTTGGAATTTACCTTTTTACCGTTGAAAAGTTACCATTTACCAAAAATATCTTCATTTATCTTTCATTAAAATATTATTTTTATTTTTACCTTTTATTGTAATTCTACCCTTTCCTTCGTCAGTTGAGCTACGGGTCTCCGATTAACCCCTAGTTTGTTTCTATTTTCTCTTATTTCTGATATGAATCTCTTGGTAAAATCGTATTCTAGGTTCCATGTCACGAAAAAAATACCCATCTAAAACTAAAACCGGCGTTAACCAAGTATCTGAAACGCACGTACTAAATTAAACAGTCAAAACATACGCACATAATTATTAAGTCGGGGTTCAAATGTTTAATTATTCAATTATGCTCATTTTGACCCGGGGTGCTACATCCCTTACCCCTTAAAATAATTTCGTCCTCGAAATTGAGCGCGTACTTAGAAAGATAAACAAACGTATACCTAGGATCGGTATGTCGGGGTATTTTCTCAAAATCTCATCCTCTAATTCCCAGGTTGCCTCTTCCTTTCCGTGACGGCTCCACTGGACCTTCACTATAGCTATCTCTCGATTCCTAAGTTGTCGTTTGTTTCTGTCCAAGATGGCTATCGGGACTTCCTCATATGTCAGATTCTTTTCCAGTTCGATGCATTCTCGATCGATTATATGATTTGGATCAAAAATATATTTCCGTAGCATAGACACATGGAAGACATTGTGCACCCCAACAAAGTCCGGTGGTAGAGCTAGTCGGTACGCGACCTCCCCAACTTGATCCAAGATTTCGAACGGTCCCACGTACCTTGGTTTCAGTTTACCCTTCTTTCCAAAACGGTGAACTCCTTTAGAAACATGTTCAGGTATTTCTTGATCACCGACACTTCCTCGATAGTAGTCAGTTCTCTCTCGGAGTTCTCCATGTTGACCAACCAAGCTTCGCAATTCCTTTTGATAAGCATTTCGGTTGTCTTCGTGGCCGGTATAATCCTTGAGTTGCCTTTAACTCATGTTCCATGGACCTTGAACTCCGGTTCTCCCGATGCTTGCAAGACGATCTCTCTCGCACGACACTTGATTATTGCGTGATTGGGCTCTAGCTAGTCCATCCTTGAGATTATGTCAAAATCTTTTATCTCCAATGCGTGGAGATCAGCTAGAAGGATCTTATCCTCAAAAGCAATCTTCAGGTAACGGTATAAGTGTTTTGTTTTCACCGTCTTCCCTGACGGAATGCTAACCTCTAGGGTTTTAGCGACTATCCTACCGTCTTCATATTTCAACAGATCCACCGTCATATCAGCACTATAGGTAAAGAAATTAAACACGAAATGCGAGGACAGAAGAAAACGTAGATTCTATTGATTAGCAAAAGTCGAACTGGTATCTTATACGCATGAGCAAAAGATGGGTCGCTCGTACATTATACAAAAGGATTATGTACACTACTACAAGGTGGTAAAGCCTCTACATATCCTTGCACATATATAGTACTAAAGGTTCATTGTTCGTAACCTATCTCTTAATATCCTCTGTATGGGTGAGAGCAAAAGCCCAAACCTAGCCTGCCCCTGGCCTTAGCCTCTGTGCTGCAGCTACTTGATTCTCGAGCTTCTGGCAGTCGCGCGCTATATGTCCCGGTTCCCCACACTTATAGCAATTTCGGGTTCCATGGAGGCAGGGCCCCGCATGCGACTTCCCACACTTGGGACATGTGATTGTTGGCCTAGCGGTAGGTAGAAGCGGTGTATCGTTATTCCTTGGGAATTTGTTTTTATTAAAGCTCTGGCTTGGTTCGGTCCACTTTCTCTTCCCGATTATCTCATCAACCTCCTTGGGTGGTAAAACGTCCGAGTGCAGACAAGAGGAGATCTCTTGGGCTCTCTCCATGACGTTAGCATAGGTCATTGTCCCCTGCCCAGCCAAGATGGATCCAATCTCTGGACAAAGCCCCTTTCTAAATCGTCGGGCCTTTTTGTCATCAGTGTCAACCAGGTGAGTGGCATATCTGCTCAGATGGTTAAACCTTCGCTCGTACTCTCCTACCGTCGCGGTTCCTTGACGGAGATGTAGAAACTCTGTTTCCTTTCTATCTTGGTAAGATTGAGGGATGAAGTGATGAGAAACCACTTCCTTAAACTTCTCCCAAGTCATTCCCTGTCTTTGAGCTGGCAGCAGAGTTCTTTCATATGAATCCCACCAGTGACTCGCTTCGTCTGTGAGCTGGAAAATTGAACAGGAGACCTTCTGTTCCTGGGTACACGTCAGATGTCCAAACAACCGGTCGAGTGACCTTAGCCACTCTTCCGCGTCTGTCGGTTCCCCTTTCCCATCAAAAGTCGGCGGGTTAAATCGCCGGAACTGTTCATAGATGAGATTCGGATCGGTTCTTGCCAGTGGGGGTATGGCTCGAGTTACCTCAAAGTGTTGTGTCAGTCCCCGTAGAACAGATACTAAATCTCCCATGCTTGCATCTACTTCCCGTTCTGGTTGATTGACCGTTGGTGTTTGCTTTCTTCGGGGCCGTCCTTTAGGCATAACTCTTAAAGCAACAAACGAAAACTAACCTTTTATCATCTACCCCACATAACTCATCAATACATATCACAACAGATTAACAAATAGCAGATATCATGGTACCGATAAACGTTACTCCATAAATCATATAATATTCTCAATAGATTCTCTGTCATTCATTTATAAACCCTTCATAATCTTGTCATGTAGGATAGCGTATATCCATCTTGCATATACCAACCAGAACAGTACATCATAGCAATACATCTCGAAACATATCACTGACATCCTCACATGGTCCCCCTAGACCTCATGCATCTAAAGCGATTTTACATATCGTAACCACGAACTGTGAAAACCCACTCATTAGCACACTTGTTGTGAACAAGGGCCCATGGTAGTTTCAACTATCAGTCACACAACATCAACTCCCGCGAACGGCCATACTCGTACACTAGCTCACGCTGCTGCAGTCAGCGGCTTTGTGGCGGTGACTCAGAGCAGTGTGTCGATTGTAGTGACATCTAGAGGTTTTTAAAAGATCTTTTTATCGTGGCACAATATCCTTAACACCCCATCAAACCTAAACCGTATATCCTTAACACTTCATCAAACCCTAACCGTATATCCTTAACGCTTCATCAAACCTAAACCGTATGTATCATGCAAACAAGATAACATATAACAGATGAACACTCTTTATATCCAGTCCATTTTCAGAGAGAGATACTCATAGAGAGAGGATGGTGCTTATCCATTTCTTTTAGAAAAGATTTTCTCATTTTCAAAACACATTTTTTTTCTCATTTTCACTTTATCAAACAAGTTCGAGCAAAGTCCTACAAAGGGTAGAACTAGGCTCTGATACCATCTGTCACGCCCCAAAATCTTTTCGTATTTTATCAGAGTTTTACTTGCGGGCGTGAAGAAAGAAGGGGAAAAAGACGTGCATGAAATAAAATAGAAATCTTTGGGAAAAAGAACATACGATTTTATGTATACAAATCCTCGGCGTCTAGCCGAAATAAAACCATTTTACATAACAGCGGAAAAACATCAGGATCCTTTACAAAGAACAAGAAATATAGTTTTCTTTTACAAACGAACAACATATCCTTAAAAAGGTAAAACCGGAAGATGGACTCGGCTGATAGGGCACCCCTCTCTCTACGCATCAAGATTCTCTTCTTCTCCTGTAGTGTGAGTACAGGTGGGGGGTGAGTGCGTTGAATACACTCGTGGAATTAATCACCAAGTTTTTAACATTATTAAGCAGATACACAGATCCAACATATATAATAGTTCAGCAATGAGACACAGCACATATAATGCATTGCACATATAATACGGACACATAACTCTAAGAGTACTCATCTAACATATGGTGCTTTTATGGGCCACCAGTCCATTGGTGCTTTTTACGGGCCACCAGTCCATCCAGAACGAGATCATAGACCTCCATTCCGTTGGTGCTTTTTACGGACCACCAGTCCATCCCAGAACGAGATCATGGACCTCCGTTCTGCTAGTGCTTTTTACGGGCCACCAGTCCATCCCTAACGTATGGTGCTTTTATGGGCCACCAGTCCATCTTAACATATGGTGCTTTTATGGGCCACCAGTCCATCTTAACATGACTTTGGACTTCCGTCCACATATATCATATTCATAATGTATGCACGTACATAGTAATCATAGCAAATAATCACAACACGTAGAGTTCAACAGTTCATATATCAAATATGGAAAACATTAAACAAATAGAGTTATTAGGGTTCAGAAGTTACCCCCACCTTGTTCGGTGGTTACCACGTGAGTCGCTAGTATCAAAGACTTGGTATCTTGATTCCCACTCCAATTGATACCAACCCAATGGATAGCCTACACAATTTTACAATATTTCTTACATCATTAATACGCTTAAAACTTATATTTAAAATGTATAAAGATAGCCGTAGAGAAGAATCGTTCGATAGAGACGAGACGGATCGATAGATCAAGAGATCGAGGTCGATGAGACAAGGGAGAAAAGATCAGTTCAGCAACTGATATGATAGAGGAAAGGATTAGGGTCGCTACGGAAAAAGAATGAGCTCGATCGGAGTTGAAACGAGCTCGAACGGAGAGTTTTAATATCGAAGGGTATTTTGGTAATTTTGGTCAAAAGGTTGACTTTGACTGGGCCCCGACTCCCGGTCGACCCGACGTACAAAAAGACTCGGTCGGGCGGGTACAAAAACTCGACGGTGCGCGCTCGGCGTGCACGACGGCACCCGACGCGCGCACAGGATCCCCGTCGCCCGCCCCCGCGCGTGCACTGATTCCCCGTCGCCCGTCGCGCGCTTGCTGCTCCCGTCGCCCGTGCGCGCTGGATCCCCGGCGCCCGCGCCCATAGCGCGCTTGCTGCTCCCGTCGCCCGTGCGCGCTGGATCCCCGGCGCCCGCGCCCGCGCGCCCGTTGCCCGGCGCCTCCCGGCGTGCACACCCGGCGTCCGGCATGCGCACCCGGCGCGCCCAGCAGCACCAGCCACCACCACCGGCGGCAGCGGCTCCGGCGACTTTTCCGGCGGCTCCGGCGGCGGCGGTTTCCGGCGGCACTCCGGCGACGGCGGTTTCTGGCGGCGCTCCGGCGGCACTCCGTCGGCGGCGAAAAATAAAAACGTAAAGGAAAAGAAAAGAAAGAGAACTTACGTGTTCGCGTCGCGAGCGTCGCTCGGGTCGTCGGCTTTGAAAACGTATAAGTTTTGAAAGTTATGAGCCCCTATTTATAGATTTTGGAATTTACCTTTTTACCGTTGAAAAGTTACCATTTACCAAAAATATCTTCATTTACCTTTCATTAAAATATTATTTTTATTTTTACCTTTTATTGTAATTCTACCCTTTCCTTCGTCAGTTGAGCTACGGGTCTCCGATTAACCCCTAATTTGTTTCTATTTTCTCTTATTTCTGATATGAATCTCTTGGTAAAATCGTATTCTAGGTTCCATGTCACGAAAAAAATACCCATCTAAAACTAAAACCGGCGTTAACCAAGTATCTGAAACGCACGTACTAAATTAAACAGTCAAAACATACGCACATAATTATTAAGTCGGGGTTCAAATGTTTAATTATTCAATTATGCTCATTTTGACCCGGGGTGCTACAAAGAGTCTCGAAACAATCTACCTGAAATAAAGCATTCAAACAATTTATATTATGTATAATTCATTATGATAAAATCATCTGTTTTACTATTTTAATAATATATTAATGTCATACCTCTTGCTCTAGTATAGAACTGATATCATCTATGGCCCTCTTTGTAGACCACTTCAACAATCTGGGTATTTGGCTCGGCATATTGGTCAGTGGACTCCCGACAATCATGCCAGTCACAGGAATGGCCTCGTAGGCCCATATCTGTCCAATGAAGGCAAAATTTTAGTTTTCAAGCTGGCAAATAAGGTTAGTGTGACATGAATCTATATTTATAAAAATATACTCACCAGTAAAGCCGCTGAGAAACCGTAAAAGTGGTAGATGGGTGGTCTGTCACCTGCAGGTGACATAGTGGTGGGGACCTTGTCCATATGGCGCAACAGTTTTAGATATGAGAACTTCCCCCATGGGAAGCTCTCCCAAATCTCCTCCTGATCCACTAAAACCCAAACCCAGTCATCTACTTTGGTCTTTCCAACATCGACCCCGAGTACGATACAATAGAGGATTAGAATCTTAGTGATCTTGATTGTATCCTCGACACTATTACGCCACTCGACAGCTATAAATCGGTGCCGTATATGCAAAACAGTGACCGATGCATGCTCGGCAATCACTCTCTGGTATAATCCACCATCGAGTGGTGTATGTCCTGCATGGGGATCAAAGTCCGAGTCTCCAAAACGCAGACTCGTGATGAGAGTGAACTCCCTCTTCGAAAACCGACAAACACGATCTCGACCGATTCGAAAGAATCTTTTGTACTCATCATCTCCACGAATCCGAGAAACCTCACGACACATGAGAATATGTAGAAAGGACTTGCATGACTCAGTATCAGTGAACCACATTAGAAAATGGCCAAAGCATGATCTTCGAAATTGCCTCATACACGCGATACCAACGTTGTTTAACTCTATCCTTATGTCATTCAATATACTGAGACGAGTGTATCCGTTGATATAAGACGACCGACCCTGGAGATCCCTTCTCACCCACACACGATCCAACTAAAATGTGTACAAGAATTGAAAATTACTAATTCCCAATCACAACTTAAAAAAAAAGGGAAAGCATTACACAATATAAATATAAGTGTTGTCACCCTACTGAACTAAACAAAATTATTATTCGAAGCCTTATTATTACAAATTTGGGTATTTAATCATTACAAAGCACAATTTAATGATAATAGTTCGTTTACTAGTTTTAGTCCAAATCATCATTATAAATTCGAATCCAAACAAAAATTTTATAACCAAACATTAGACAATCGTTTAACTAATGTCAGCTTAATCATTTAACTAATCATTATAAAAAAAATTAACATTAAAGATTAATGTCATAAATACACACGCATTTCGAACTAATTAATCGACACCAAAATGGTAATCACTAATCACTATAATGTTCGAACTAATCACTAATCAATCTAACTAATCACAATGATTAATCATTTTCTCAATTAATCATTAACCAAAAAACACACCAAATCTCTCATTACTGCACGAATTTATCCAAATTAAACAAAAAAAATCGTGCAAAAGGTTAATAAATAGAACATGCGATTTTGGCTTTCAAGTGAATAAATAAACATGCTTCAACGAAATTAACCGATTTTTACTAAATACACATGCTTCAACGAAATTAACCGATTTAGGAATTTAACCTGGTTCTCCATGGTTGTTTGTAATTCCACAATAATCCTCCAATTTCCACAAATCTATTGTTATTGTTAAACGAACCGAGCCCTCACTCTTCTCTCAACTTCTTTCCACGATTTTCTCCGAGGCCTCAAACAAATTTGTGGAGCCTGTTGACACCAAATTTCAGTACAAACATTTACTTAATGGAGACTTGCGAATTTGGTGCAAATATGAAAAAAAAAGATGCATACACGAAAGAGGGAGGCAAGCGCGGCTGTGTATGGAAACAATGTAGGGTTCTTAGAAGATACTGCCAAAAAAAAAGTGCTTTAACACCTTGGGAGAAATACGAAAGTGCCCCTACTGAAAAAATCACATGCATGTTAAAAGAATAAGAATTTTTTTGGCTATTAAACGAATTCATAACGCTATTAAACGAAAATACATGCTAGTTTCCGTTTACTAGTTGTATGCACCAAGTTTTTTTAATAGTATAAGTGTTGCTTTGTATTCGTTTACTAGTTGCATGCACCAATTTCATTTAATAGTATAAGTGTTGCTTTGTATTCGTTTACTAGTTGCATGCACCAATTTCGTTTAATAGTATACGGATCCATGTTTTCGTTTACTAGTTGCATGCACCAATTTCGTTTAATAGTATAAGGATCAATGTTTTCGTTTACTAGTTGCATGCGTTTACTAGTATAATGCACCAAGTTTTCGTTTAATAGTTGTATAATGTCAATTCTTATTTTTTATGGTAAAAAAATGTCAATTCTTATTTTTTGTGGTATTTTTTGTTATACTTTATATTTTTTGTGGTAAATTGGGTTGCTATCTCTATTGCAATTTATGGTTTAAACTTTCTATAAAAGTTAACAAAGGTTAACTTTTGTTATATATATATATATATTACAATATACAATACAATATATAATATATTTATATTTATAATATAATGCATATAATATATAATATATTTCTACATTATAAATTTGCAAACCCTAAACCCTAATAAGGATGAAAGTGGCAGGGGAATCACTGCCGAAAGTAAGGGAAAGTAATGCTTTATTGACTCAATTCCATTGAATTCATTCATACAGTAAATAGTAATATATCCCCAATTTTTCACCCAAGAACAAATTATAATATAATATAATATATATTTATATTTATAATATAATACATATAATAGGTCAGTGGCAGTGGCAGTGATTTTTCAACCCTAAATTTTAGGTCAGTGGCAGTGATTCAGTTTAGGCCAGATTCAGTGAGGAGCACCTAAACGAAAATAAATTTCTCACGTTTTATATTGTAATTGGGTGAGTAGACATCATACCCCTCTATTTAAAGACGGTGTCATATATGAAATTAACATGCATTCCCTTTTCAATATTTTAGTTGATATTAAGAGGTGTATTATTTCGAAGAAGAAGGTCCACGGATAAGGTGAACTGGTGTAGTATTTTTACGAATAAGGTATGTACTCAATTGAAAGTGTAGTGACAAATTCAAATTTTCGTTTACAGTGTATACTATATGCCATGCAATGTGTATTTGTAATTTCTATTGATAGGGTATATTATATGTTATGAAAAGTGTATTCCATAATTTTCTTGTAAATGTATATTTTATATGTTATGCAATCTTTGTTCTTTCATTTCCGTTTAAGTATATATGTCCATCGAACTATTCCATCATTGTAAACGAATTTTGATAAAAAAAAATTTTTAATGAGGATTAAGTATGTATATGCAATTTTCGTTTAGGATTAGTTATGTATATGCAATTTTCGTCTAGGATTAAGTATATATATGATTGTCGTTCAGGATTATACTTTATACATGATTTTCGTTTAAGTGTCCATCGCACCATTCAATCAATGTTAACGAATTTAGGACCTTTAATTTATTTTACTTTAGGGAGTAGACTTTTTTTTGTTTTCGTTTAGGATTAAAATAAAAGATGCCATTTTCGTTTAGGAGTAAGTATGTAGCCTAGATTTTCATTTAGGATTAAGTATATATATGATTTTCGTTTAAGTCTACGTATCCAATTTTTTCGTTTAGTTAGAATTCGAATTTATATATATTTTAGACGCCTAGGGTTTAAACGAAATTTATTTTTTTGGGTATTTGCATGTATTAGACCGCTAGGATTTAAACGAAATTTTGTTGTCACCTAGTTAAACGACTTATTACAGTATAGGCCCTGTAGGGATAGTTAATATGCCTAAACGAAATTTTGTCCAAAGGGCCATCATCCACGAATTTTTAATGCCTAGAATTGTTAATGCCATATGAGCCTCATCTTTACACTAGTTCAACGAGTAAGACAAAATTACTTTTTCATGACGAATTGTCACAAGCCATTATTAAATGATTTTTTAAATGATTAAAATTGTAATAGAATATAAACGATTAGGTTGAACGAATAGAATTGATATGTTCGTATTTTAATGCCATTGTAAACCAATTTGTAATGAAATTATTAAATTAATTATGAATGCCACTATTAAACGTATTGTTAACCGAATATTTGTGTAAACTAATTAAATGAATTCACTAGGGTAAACGAATTCCTTATTGTTAATCGAATTTTACATTTGTACACGTTATTTAACATTACTCTTAGTATATTTAACATTATCTTAATTAATAAACGAAATGTATTGTTATTTAACATTACTCTTAGTATATGTACGTTAGTACACGAACATTAGATTGATTTTACACTATAGTTTTATTACGTTATTATAGGAAGTTGAATTTTGTAGATTATTAAACGACAATGACTTTATTATTTTATATTTTATGTCTCAAATGTAGTTCGTTTTTGTATAAATATTCATAAATATTATGTTTTGTAACAGTGACACGAAAAGATGACTTCTATGTCCGCATTGATTTGGTTTGGAGGTTATTGGGAAGAGTTAAGGTATAAAAATGGTCGTAAACAGCTGCTTCACCTTCAAACAACAAGATATGTAAATTTACTCCACTCAATTCATGCAGTTGTGGGTGCTAATCTGAATTTTTCACGATATGTGATCCATGCATTAATCGAGACAAATGGCATTGTCACAAAAATGAAAATAAAAAATGATTCTGATGTACAACGATTATTGTACATGGGCAACGAGCTTGTCATCGTTTTTGTTTCACATAAACGGATTGATGTTGGAGTATCCTCATCATCACAAGAAAGAAATGCCCCGGGACTCGACTTTCCTTTTGGACTTGACTCGAATGATTATTGTGCAAATACCCATGATTATTTTGCAAATTCAAATGATTATTTTTCAAATTCGTTGGATATTCCAAACGTCCCATTTGGAGTACAAGAATATCTTAGGACATCCTCAAGTGCACAGTGGGAACCTTTTCCACCGTCGACTGGTCGAGTAGACATCATATCAGTGACTTCAGGTCTTGATATGTTCGACTTGAATAGGTCCCTGACTGCTAGTATGGGATATGAAGGCGTACAACGTAATGAAATGTCATATCCAGATGATGTTGCCTTCGTGGCACCTGATAGACGTGATAATCGAAGTGGTAAGAATACTTGAAATCCCAAACATCCTTATAGTACTTGCAAATTGGTTTTTTTAACTATAAAGCACTTTGTGTTTACTTTCAGATAATGAGGATCGAGAATCGCCTTCTGCATTTGTCAATGCAGAAAATGATGCCGAGTTGGATGACGAGGATGAAACTGTCTTAGATGTAGACCAACAAAGAGCTTTACAGGAATTTGAGACATATATTGAAAGATGAAATTGGTTTATTCCTGATATTCCAGCATTCTCCGAGCCCGGGTCGCCTGTGGTCATGACGATTATGCGGCTGCACACGATCTATATAGAGGATCCCAGTTTGATAGTAAAGATGAATTGAATAAGGCAATTGGTTTGTACCATTTGGAGAATCAAATAGAATTCTGTGTCGACCATTCGGACAAGCATAGGTGGTTTATTAAATGCAAACATTGTAGTTGTGGATTCATGTTGCACGCCGCGAAGAAATATGGTATATGGAAAATAACCAGAATTGTTCTCTCACATGATTGCTCGTCTGAAGAGATCCGTTCTGGCCAACGCCGACTTCCATCTAAGTTGATCGGTGAGTACTTCGCCGAAGTAGTACAAAAAAAGAACTCCAGACTCAAGCCGAGGACCATCATGGAAGAAATGCACGTATGCCACGGTTTGAAGCTCAGTTACGATGTTGCATTGCGTGTGAAATATCATGCCATGAGGATCGCCTACGGAGATCCCTCACAGTCATTTGCAATGCTGCCTCATTATTTATCTGAGTTGGAGGCTGCGAATCCCGGTACAATCACCGCGCTTGAGACACATGAATCCGGAAAATTCAAATATGTCTTTTTTGCGTTAAGGGCATCTATTCAAGGATTTCAGCGATATTCGCGACCAGTTATAGTGCTGGATGGGTGTCACTTGAAAGGACAATATAAAGGAATCGGCTTTGTCGCAGTGACGCAGGATGGAAATGATCAAATCTTCCCTCTAGCAATTGGGATAGGAGATGTGGAAAACGATGAGTCATGGACCTGGTTTTTGAAAAATATTCGCAGAGCATTTGGATGCCCAGACCAATTTTTTTTATATCCGATCAACATGTCAGCATCGGTAATGCAATTGAAGAGGAGTACCCCGAAGCCACTCATGGCTTTTGTTGTTTTCATCTGCGACAAAATTTAGCAAAACATGGATCTCGCATAGTTGAACTATTCCACAGAGCAGCGTATTCTTATCAATCTCATGTCTTCGAACGGTAATTTAATTCCACACATCTTTTTTCCTCCAATTTGAAATGCTAACCCGTGATGATATTTGCTAGCTGTTAGTACGATTCAATTGTCAACCGTTTTTTTTCCAAATTTAACCCCCTCAGGTACATGTCCAAAATCGAAGAGACGGGTATAGCAGGTGTTCTTCAAACATTAGCAAAGGCAGGAACAACCCGGTGGTCTCGCGTGAAATGTCTTGTTCGAAGGTTCAATTTCATGACATCAAACGCTACCGAGACATGGAATGCTCAACTCCTATGGGCGAGGAAGCTACCTATTTGTTCTTTTCTGGAATGTGTCCGACGGGTTACGGAAAGATGGTTTTACGAAAGGAGAGCAACAACACTAGAAAGAACAAACATACTGACAGCTGCGGTGCATGAAAGAGTAGTCACGTACACCAAGCTTGCACGAAGAATGCAAGTTGAGCCATTGGCACGGTCTACATACAAAGTTACGGATGCTAGCAAAATTTTTCTCGTAGATCTGGCCCGTCGCGAGTGTTCTTGTGGTATTTTTCAACAAGAGATGCTTTCATGTTCACATGCATGCGCAACTATAAGGTAAACTTGATAATTAAACTTTATACCTTATAATTTGGTGTATAATACGTTGCGTGTATAATGCATAACGTGAGTGTTAACTTATATTTATGCTTGCAGCTTTGCAAAAGAAACAATCACGTCTTATGTTGCGCTATATTATACGACAGAATGGTTGAGGGGTATGTGGGAAGGTGACGTAAAACCTGTTCCCGATCCCCAAGATTGGGATGTATCGGACGAGGCAAAGAAGACTCTGTATTCCCCCAGACAAACCAAAGCAAGCCGGTCGACCAAAATCAACGCGTATTCCTTCGACTGGTGAGCAAGGTGGAACCTCACGCAAACCACCTACATGTCGTCGTTGTGGACAAACTGGTCACACAAGGAAAGGATGCACCGAAATGTCACCGTTCGAATATGACATGTTTGAGGACGACATCCTCAATCAAAACACCGTCCGAAATGAGGATCAACCGTTGCGGCGGAAGAAGAAACATTGCTCGGTATGTGGGTCCGCAGAACACACCAGAAGAAAATGTCCGATATATCTTCAAGCGAATTTGGGAAATGATCTATAGATTAAAAATGTATGTTTGATGTGTACAACTCATCTTTACGTTAATCCGAATATGATATTTCAAATATGCACTTTCCACATTATTAGAAATGCGTAAATTATTATAAAGTGATAAATTTGAAATTAATACCTCATTATTTAATTAATGTTACAACTATTGTCATTTGTGATTGATATTTTATTAGAACGTAAATTATAATTATTACAAGTAAATACTAATAATATATTTATTATTAGGTAATATCTTGACTAAATTAAAATTAATAAATTATCACTTCAATTATTAAATTAATGGATCACTTCAAATATTCAATTAAATATTAGTAATTAATAAATTTTGTGTTAAATTATTATAAAATGCTTAAATTATTAACTTATTATAAAATTATTCAATTACTAAATTTTTGATAAATTATTATAAATAATAAAATTAGAAAAAATATTATTAAAGTGATAAAATTTTAAATTATTAAATATTTACAAATTATTATTATAAATTTGGTATTAAATAACCATGGTATTAATAAGGATGACAATTGAATAAAATGCTACGGAATAGTATTTCGTTTAGGTAGTAGGTATTATTCATAAATGCTAAGGTTAAATCTTTATAAGTTCCACTATTTCAAGTTAAATTTTTCGTTTAACAATGACAAAATAAATAATTCCAGAACAATACATATGGCACACTTTTCGTTTAATATTTTCATTTACCAATTTTGTTTAAGAAATTCGTTTAAAAATTACGATTAACCAGTTCATTCAACTACTTCGTTTCCCGTAATATATATATATATATATAACAAAAGTTAACCTTTGTTAACTTTTATAGAAAGTTTAAACCATAAATTGTAATATTATATATAATAATAGTATATAATGTATAATACATAATATTGACTTGTGAATATTATAATAGATAACTGTATATATATAATTTATAATATTATATATTATATATAGGCATCCTATATGTAATAAGTAATATTATCAAATATTATATGATATTATATATTGTATATAAATAGTTAACTGTATATATTATACAATATATAATATATATAATATTTTATATATAGGCATCCTATATAATATACAAAAGTTATATTATTTATAACTTGGCAATTTATAAATATTTTATATATAATATATATATAAAATATTATGTATTATATATATAATATATTGTACATTTATTTATTGTATTATATATATAAATATATTATATATTGTATTATATATTATATGTATTATATTATAAATATAAATATAGTATATAAATGTACAGTGGGGGATCTCCTCTCAGTTGAATAGAACTATTAAACGAAAAGTTTGGCATCTAATTTCAAAATGGTCGTTTAATTTTTGCAATTAGTAGGTGCACGAATTTGCACTATTAAACGAAAATAAGGTTCGAGGCAAGTTTTCGTTTAATAGCATAAGTTTTTCCCCAAATATATTATATATTGTATATTATGTAATTTTTTATTAGCTCTCATTAGTGTGGATTTGACAGGTAGTTGGACATGTTTGTTCTTTTCAAACTTGATCCACTATTCATCTTAGACCAAGTCAAAATTTGTGGTATTTTTACAAGTTTGCTATATTATGTGGTATATTTCCAATTCCCACTATATTATGTGGTATTTTTACAAATTGTTATTATATTTGTGGTACAGAGACCAATTTTCCCAATAATTAAGAGTAACAAGAAACAAATACAAAAGTGAAAGTTTAATTATTGCATTAACCTAAACAAATAACAAATACGAATTAAATAAATTCAAATAATTTCAAAATGTCGAATCCGATTCGTACCTCCCATGAACTCGTCTTATTTGGTGCACTTTTTTTTTTCTTTTTACATAGAAGTGATAAAACTTGTATTGAATTAAAGTCTAGATTGTCAATCTATGTATCTCTTAGGCTATGTTTGGAAGAGATTTGGTATGAAAGGATTTTGGACGTCAAAATCCTAATATATGTTTGTTTCCGTATTTAAATTTGGATCACAAAATCCGAACTTAATCATTATTACCTATATTACAATCATCAATTATTATTAAATACATTTTTTCATGAAAAAATATCATATCAACCCACCTTTTCACAATAAAATAATCTATCAATCCATTTTTTTCCTGTATTAATTTGACATATACAGTATAATCCTACCTTATAAAATGCTCAAACAAATATACATTTTCACTATTCACCTTTACTACAAAATTTAGAATTTTACTACAAAATCCAGGATTTTAATGACGGGTTTTCGCCAAACCCATATAAACCCCTTCCAAACATATCCTTAGATTATCGCGTTGCGTGTTTCTTCTCAAAATAGGTTTTTATATTGTGTCAATTATTTAAATAATTTGAATTCATATATACAATTAATATAATAGTAAGTAAAGCAACAAGTTTTAAATGCTGACAACTCATTTTGTGCCTAAACCCTAGCTATTCCTTCTATTTAAATGAGTGGAGAAAATAAGAAAGTATCCCTTACACCTCGAAACTTCAAAAAATCACAAATCTCCTGATATTTTCACAAATCCAACAACAATTTTCAATTTTCTTGAGGTAATCAAATCAAATCAGTTCTTTTTATTCTTTTAAACCTCTTCATTTTTCATTTAATTTTGTTTTTCCTAATCAGATATTTAATTGTAGATCTAAGTGAGATACTCAAAGTGGGTAGGAAGATGAACAAGGGTGCAACTTTCTTCAAGTTCTTCATAACTGAAATCAACAGCATTGACATGGTAAGTTTTTTTTTTTTTTGATTTCATTTTTCATTTAATTTAATTTCTATATTTTGTGATAAAAAGTTGTTCTTTATATACAAAAATGAAAATTTTAAACAGATCGAGAATGCGTGTGTTATCAAATTAATCACAAATTGGTTAATTCTACGTCCACCATCTAGTACTAGTCTTATTGATTATTGATTTATTCTTTGGTACTTTAAACCATACTATGTATATGGTAAAATGCATTTTAAGGTCGCTAACTATTTTTGAAACTTTCGATAAGTCCCTAAATTAACTACAAAAATAATTGAAAGTGTCCCTATACTAACTAATAATTTTGGAGAATATTTTATAAATATTTTAAAGGTTCCTAAAGTACGACAACATTTGAAGATACCATGTAGTTTTTAAAATTTTCTCCTCAAATAGAAGAACTTGCATATACCAGTTTTTTATACTTAAGGTTTATTTTCAAACATTTTTTATAGTTTAGAGACCTTTCAAAATTTTCGATTTTCCTTTAGTACTTACTAGAGTATGATCGTGAGATCTCATATTCCGAACAAAGATTACTTTTATTTCATTAATTGTCATCATATGTCATATACATAGACGAACATTTTTACATGCTATATATGTATTATATTTTTGATTCACCGGTTACCATGTATTATAGACTAACATTTTTTGTGAGATTATCAGAAAATTTCTACTGCATTTACTCAGCACATTGAAGAAGAATTACCTGAGAAAGTGTTTCTTAGGGATAGAAACAACAAGATGTGGTTAGTAAAGATTGCAAAAGTTAGAGGTTTTTGGTGTTTCGTTGATGGCTGGGATAAATTTGTTAATGCCAATAAGTTGACAACAGGAGATGTTATGGTATTCGAATATTTCCAAAAAGGTTTCTTTAATGTCAAACTCTACGGGTTATCTGGGACTGAGAAGTTTGTAGATGGACCATCTACACATAAATCTGAGAAAATGCCAATGCAATTATCAAAGTATGATGATATTTTCATGGGTAGTGGTCATCTCGATCTAGAAGATAAAGATGAAGAAATTGAGGGTGATGAGGATATTCTAGTGAGTCCTGAAGAGAATAGATGTGAAGAAGTTGAGGAGTTAGTGCTTAACAATGGTATTTTCATACTTTTTCAAATATATATATATGTACTTAGAATTTTAATGGTTTTTTCTAATTGCAATGTGGTTAATGATTTGTATTTGTATAGATGCAGTTGTTATTGGTAGAAATATCATGCAGAAAAGATACAGAAAGAGAGATTGCTACAAAATGGAGATTTTTGAAGCTGGATTAGCAGAACGGCCAACAAATCCTTACTTCGTTGCAAAAATTATGCCAAAACGAACTCATGACTTGGTACGTAGTGAAATCTTATCTTAAAACTATCATTGAGATTGATGTTCTCAAGGGTTGTGAAACTTTTATATATCAAAAGATTGTTTTTCTGATAAATTTACATGGAAATGAAAGTGAGATGAAATAAAGTTGTATTAAATTAATCAACAATTTGTAGTGGTGGCTTCATCATCATCATTGTTGTTATTACTCATAATAATTTTATTGTTAATGTTAGTGTTGTTGTGTGTTGTTTTAACATGATTCATTCTTGGTGATAATAGTTTATCCCTTATGACGTAATCAAAGATTATGGGCTTAATCTTGGAGATGAGATAATTTTAGTTGATCCTAGTGGGAGGGAGTTTCCTACAAAGTGCAAAAAATGGAAGGATGGAAGATCGGTGCTCTCTAGTGGATGGACGAGCCTCTGTCGAGTGAACAATGTCGCACTTGAAGATATGTGCATATTCGAGTTTGTGCCAAGAGAAAATGATCCACGACAATTTCTTTATGTTACTTTTATTCGAAGCAATACCATTCAAAACTAGGATTTTTTTTTTTCGTGATAAATCTTACTTAAAATTTTAAGAGACTGTTTAGAATAGTTTATATATCTCTCTATAAACAAATAAACACATGCACATTGTGTTTGAGAATGTCTACTTAAATTATAGATGACAAAATATTGGTTTATAGAGATTAGTTACTTTTTATGGATTTGTTTAAAATATATATTTTTTAAATAAACATCAATTGTTAACATTAGAATGATTGCATTACATATTCTTTAAAAAAAAAAATTCAAGTTCATACAGAAATTCATTGCCTGAGAGAGGAATTAAATAATATATTTATATCTACATTTCTATATATGTGTGAGAGACAAATTAATGTTCACATTTTAATATCATTTGAATTGATCAGTTTCCCCATTTTGGAGAATCTCGTAACAACAAGAAAAAATAATTGGAAAATTTTAATTAATTTTATTGCCTTGCTATGATTCATACATAATTTGGAGCATTAAATTTATATCCATATATATAAAACTTCAATTACAATATGGCATACATACAACCAAATAACCATAATTTCTAGCAGATACAATATTCTTCAGTTTAGGAAACCAATTAATTATCCCCTAATTATGAATATCTCGAGATCTGATCAATTCAAATTTCTTGTTATGCAAGTTTGGTTACCTGTTACAATTTATTAATTATTGTAGAAATATATATAATTTTGTATAATATAATTAAGTTGTATAAATGAACTACAACAAAAATTTATGTTGTAAGCTCAAACATGTATCAATTTATAAGGTCAAAAATATAGATATTGATGATGATGATGATGATCATAAAAAACTTTTATAAAGAAATATTTCTTGCATTATAAATTACAAATACATACTTCTAATGTAAAATATTTATGTATAAACTTCTAACTATAAAACTTTCATTCATGTTTAAGTACATAAATTTCAAAAAGTAAAAATTTTCCTCTATTAAATCAAATTAATAACATTCTTTTCATATATTTGGGGATGTTAATATTGGTTAATCAGCGTAGAAAAATATAGATGAACAAACAAATCCTCAAATCAATGGCATCTTGTTTCCTTCATTTGCAAATGATAATTTGTGGTTAAAGAAAATATTCACACGCACTGTGGTATATGTTAATATGTGTATCGTTAATGTGTAAAGATCATATTTCCTTAGATATTGTGATTTGAAATAAATGATTATGTTGGCTTTGTGACACATCGGTGATGAACAAATTAATATATGTCCACCGTAGGTAAGTTGGTAGTTAATGCTTATCAAACATAGTATATATATATTATACCATATTTAAAATAAAAAATAAAAAATCTTTCACCTACAGAAAAATGACAACAGTGATAAAACGTGATTTTATTAACCCAAAACTATCAGTTATATAATTATATTCAAATCGTCGCTCAATTCTTCTTTGGGGGATTACAAAACGACTTTGTAATGATGTTGATCACAATGACATCAAATAAAGTATTAGGACCAAAAGAAAAAGTCCAACATATGATGTCTCATGAGGACTAAATATATTTCCAAAGACAAAATACCGTTATTGATCAAAATCCTCGAAATAAAAAAACGACAAAGAAAATACACCATAACTACAAATGAGGCATTCCACTAGTTATTTCAAATTTTAAACATATAGATGTTAGACCTTTATTGGAATAAGCCTGAGTGGAACAGCCTTTCGTACCACCAACCCAAAGATCTCTTCATTCTGGTCTTCCTCAACCGTAGTCGGGTCGAGTTTCCAATCAAAGTTATGAACCAAAGATGCTATTATCTGATGCATGATCCGATTTGCCAAGGGCATACCGGGACACACTCTTCTCCCTGCCCCGAATGGAATGAGCTCGAAATCTTGGCCTTTGAAGTCTGTTTTTTTGTCCAGGAATCGCTCTGGCTCAAAAGATTCAGGGTTTTGCCAAATGCTTGGATCTCTGCCAATGGCCCACGCGTTTATGAGTATCTGCGATCCTTTGGGGATCATATACCCATTGATTTCTTGATCCGTTGTTGCTGCACGAGGTAGCAGAAGAGGACCAGGAGGGTGATAGCGTAGGACTTCTTTGATCACTGCCTGCAAATATGGGAGTCTCGGCATATCTGATTCCTCGACTTGACTCTTCTCTCCAACCACACTATGAAGCTCGTGTTTCAGCTTTGCCAGCTTATCTGGATTCTGAATCAGTTCGGACATGATCCACTCGATCGAAGTGGTGTTTGTTTCAGATCCTCCGACAAATAAGTCCTGATAATCATCAAACACATAGATAAATGAGTAATATATAAAACAGACTACATATCACTACAAGAAAAATGATTACTTGCGATAAGATTTTTTGCGACAACAAAATTGTCGCGAAAAATCTAATTTGATGTCATAAAAAGCAATAAAATAAATTATTTGCGACAATATGATATTGTCACAAAAAAACTATTTGCGAGAAAACTTTTATGATAATAACTTCGACAAAATATTTTTACGACAATTATCAATGTTTTTGCGACAATATTTTCTTATCGTAAATACTCATTTTCTTGTAGTTATGACATATATATTCAAGTGGGATTAATGAATGAATGAACGTGATCACCAGAAGAAGATGCTTAATATCATCGTTGGTGATGTCGTACTCTTTCCCTCTACTGATATCAACGAGCGTCTCAAGCAAATCGGTCTTCTTGGGAGCATCAGGGAATCTTTTTCTAGATTCCAATCTTTCAACCAGATAACCATCGATTATCGCAAGCAACTTCCCAAAGTAATACTCAGCCTTGCGCATAACCCCCTGGGGATCAAAAGGCTTAAGGATTGGGAAGTAGTCTGCTAAATTAGGAACACCAACAATAGTGGAGACACCCACCATGATGTCCTTGAACTCCCGAGTCAACTCGGACTCAAACTCAGTAGCCTGAAGCGAGAAGAGCGTGGCCGACATGAGATTGAGGGTTGTAATGAAAGCAGCCTCACCAATATCAATGGCTCGGCCACCATCACAACACATCTGGACATACTCCAACAAATGCTCCATCTTCTGGTTGCGAAGACCTCGGCTCGCTTCCAGGCTGTGGTGCGCAAACATCTGTTCCTTGCTGATCTTACGAAGATCTCTCCACTTGGAGTTGGCAATGGGCAGAAAGGCCATGGTGAACTTGTCGTGGTCACAGGCACGCAGCGCCTGGGCCGTGTGTCGGCTGGAGAATGATTGGTCGCGTTTCACCATTATTTCTCTCGCCATATCCGGTGAAGAGACGATCACGGTGAGTACGCTCCCAAGGTGGATCGACATCAGAGGGCCGTATGTTTTCGCCAGTTTGGCGAATGTCTGGTGGGGTTTGTTGCCCAGCTGGAGCATGTTTCCGACGATAGGAAAAGGCGTAGGCCCCGGGGGAAGCTTACTTCGCCTTAAACCCGATCGCAACCAAAGGAAACATGTCCAACCTACGAACAACACTGCTATCACTATTGCATAAATATCCATTTTTTTTTCTCTTTTTTTTTTCTTTCTTCAACTAGTGTTCTTCTTTCTTCTCTGTGTTTGATTCCTTGCTCTCTATCTGTCTATAATGGCCGGGGATTTTTCCTCCTTTTATAGCCGCTAATGTAGGAATATGGGAACAAAATAAACAATATAAAAATTGAGTAGTAACCATGTTTCATTTTGTTTATTTGACTGTTCAACATGCATGTGTATTATGATGATAAAAATTAGTCTACGCATCATATACACTTTGTAACTCACACAAAAAATTTATATGAGTCGATCTCACAGATATAATAATTTGGTGAGACGGGGCTCCATTAGCCATCAATCAAACCATTTTACACAAACTTATATGTAATGTGAGTTATAAATTGTGTAGGTTGGTCCATCTTATGAAAAAAGTATGGTGAAACGGTCTCACAATAGTTCTACTCAAAACCTGAATACGAGGTAAAATCAAAGTAAAAAAAAATTTTAGTCTCTAATTTTACCTTCTTTGATTTATAGGTTTTTATATATTCACTTTTATATATTAGTCTTGTAATTTTAATACTTTTGGTTTTTAGTCCTAATAACGTGTTATATAACAGGTTATAGTGACTCAAAGTTGTAATCTATTGTCTTCCAAATTTACATATTTACATATTTACAATTTTTATCTACATAATGGACAATAAGAATTTTGAATCAGTCATAAAAATATCGGTAATCTTTATATATATATATATATATATATATATATATATATATATATATATGATTTTGCTCCAACCCAACACTCTTCTTCCCCAAGTGGAAACCAATATCTTTGATAAGTATACCTGCAAAACAAACACCGGGAGGGATTCCCGGCGAAGGGACTCCGACGCTCAAGTCAGAAAAAGAGATAATATGTATGTGTTTCTAATATAATTGTGCGTAAAAAAATGAAAGAAGGAATATCATAAATATATATATACTTCCTGAAATTTGTATCAGTTGAAGATATCCGAGAAGTGGTTTAGTGGTCCACGAAATGGATAGTTACCTGAATTTAAATCAGTTCGTTTAACTAATCCGAAATGAGTTCGTCATCTTGGTTCCAAACCTAATAAGTTCGCACTTCGCTGATATATTAACTACGAGCTCTTCTGCTACATTAACTGCGAACTCTTATTAAAATATGAAAAAGTTCGCTTAAATTGTGTTGCAGCATAGCTCGACCATTCAAAGAAAACTTCTATTCATCTTCTTTAAATTTTTCGTACCGACGACTCATAAACTCGATCCGATTTAGATAACAAAATCTGGTTCGCTTAGTTCGACCATATCAGTCTGTGTTTAAAAGAATGAAAGAAAAAGGTTAAAATACTCCCTTGAAGGACGTGGCAGTTAAATCTTTCCTAAAAAAGTGGGAAGTGGGCGGTTTATCCCTGATCACGACGGTTATCTGAATTTCAACTAGTTCGACTCATATACTCAAGATCAGTTCGTCCTCTTATCCTGAAAGTCTAGTTAGTTCGTGTTTGTTTCCATATAAGCTACGAACTATTATCGAAGAGAATAGTTCGCATCCGAATGCACCAGAATCTAGTTTATTCATTTCAGAAGAATATCTGTTCGTTTCCTTCTAAATAGTTCGTATCAGTCGGTTTTTTGTCTCTGATTCGGTTCGCTTTCCCAAATAACTCGATTGGGGTCGATTCGACCACATCAATATATATATATATAAGTATATATACATATAAAGAAAAACCATGTGTGTAACATGCGCAACCTACATTTTTTTTCATATTCATTTCGTTTATTTACCTAATAAACTTATAATAAATAGATGTTTAAAACTAATTAATATGAA
This sequence comes from Scutellaria galericulata, assembly GCA_946896805.1. Classification (NCBI taxonomy): domain Eukaryota; kingdom Viridiplantae; phylum Streptophyta; class Magnoliopsida; order Lamiales; family Lamiaceae; genus Scutellaria; species Scutellaria galericulata. The sequence goes on from OX335793.1 coordinate 15,562,290, forward strand.
AATTCAATGAAATTAAAGTTTAATATTGATAATAAATATTAGTAAATAATATTGAAATTTTAACTAAATTTATTAATTTAACACACCCTTGACTTCGAATATAGAAATCATTTATAAATTTAAAATTTGTTTAATTTAAAAAATTAGAGAAAATGTAAATAAATAATAAAAGGAAAACTACAATAAAATTTGGTTGATTAAAAAAGATTTATTCAAAACTTTTCAAATTTATTACTACCTCCGTCTCGGAACACTTTGCACCCTTATTTGTGCACGGTTTTTGTAGCGTCTAGGACAAAAACAACACATAATTGATTAATTAAATAATTAAACTTATAATTGTTTGATTTAATTATATGCATTTCAAAAAAACGATTAAATGCATGTTTAATTAAATGAAGGTATAATTTAATAGAGAAACATAGATTATAATTTTATCATAAGATGTGTATTTGAAAAACAAGAAGATAGAAACGAATTTGAGGTCAATCGGAGACTCGTAGCTCAAATGACGATGAAAACGGAGAATACGAAGAATACGATATATACGAAAAATTGGAATCGAGATATTTTCGATGAAATAGTAAAAGTAAGATATTTTGATGAATAGTAAACGTAAGATATTTTCATGAATAGTAAGATATTTTCATGAATAGTAGACTTTAAGATATACTTGATGAATAGTACGATTTTTCGAAAAAGGGTATAAATAATACGAAATGAATCGTAAACGTAATTATTTGAATGAGAAATTGAAAATGTAAGATATCTCGTCTCTCCTCTCTTCTATTTTTCCGGCCGGCCGGCTGCCACCGCCGGTGCCGGGTTATTTTTCTTCTCAGCTTCGGCCGATTTTCACCCTCTTATAGTTTTCGGCGAGCCCATTCCAGATCCGGGCTCGGTTTTGCATTTTGACAGCTCGTTCGCCGGGAAATGGTCGGTCAAACCCGGCCCAAACCCTTTTCTCTCTCCTCTCTCTCTCCCCGCTGCTCTCTCTCTCACTCTCCCATCGGCTCTTTATTTCCCCTCTGTGTTGTAGTTGCTGTTGTGAGTGGTTGTGGGTGTGTGAGGGGTCGCCGGCGACGGGTCTGTGTGTGTTTGGTGGGTTTGTGTGTTGTTGTTGTGTGTGTAGGGCGTGAGTTTGGTGCCGCCGTGGAGAGTGGCGTTGTGCTGGAAAGTGGCAGAAGAAGTGGTGTCGGAGTTGGGGAGTGTCGCCGGCAACTGGACGTCGCTGGTCGGGGCTATGCATGAGTTGTTGTGTATGCATTCACGTGTGTGTGTGTTTCTGTTGGTGACGGCACTGTGCAACGCCACCGTGGTGGTGGTGGAGGTGGTGGCCAGCGCTGGTGGCGCCGGCGAATCGAGAGGAGGCGGCGCTAAGCGGAGCTGCCGCTTTTGCTGTGTTTCTAGGCGCTAACACGCGCTGGTGCGCGCGTGGGATGCGCGATGTGTGCGTCGGCGAGCGTTTATGTGCATCTGTCCTAGTCGTGTATGTGCGTTGTGTTGCTGGCGATGGGATGTCGTCGGTCAGGAGTCGGAGTCCCAGTCAAAGTCAACTCTTTTTCAAAAATTACGAAAACGCCCCTATACCTTAAAACGCTCCGTTTGAGCTCGTTTTAACTCCGATTAATCCCGTTCTTTTTCCGTTGTAACCCTAATCTTTCCCTCTTCATCTTAAGATCACTTGTTTACCCTTCCACACTCGTTTCTTCATCCTTGATCTTTAGATCTTTCGTTCCGTCTCATTTTTCCAATCGTTTCTTCTTCGAAGGAGTTTTATATATTTATATATATGTAATTAACGTATTATGGATCTAAGAAACCTTGTTACATGTGTAGACTTATAATCGGATCAATACCTTAGAAATTGTTACTTTGACAACACACGTGGTTACCACCGAACAATGTGGGGGTAACTTCTAATCTCTATATGTTTATTGTTTTCCATATTTGATATATGAATTGTTGAACTCTATATGTTGTGATTATATGTTATGATTAATATGTACATGCATATGTTATGAATATGATAAATGAGGACGGAAGTCCACGAATACGTTAGGGATGGACTGGTGGCCCGTAAAAAGCACCAACAGTATTAAAAACCATTTATTGGATAAGACGGGCTGCTCCCGCACCTATTTAGAGCTGAGTGCTCTTAGAGTTGTGTATTCTTAAATTATGTGCTATGCATTATATGTGTTATGTCTAATTGTTGTACTCGTAAATATTAAAACGACTTAATTACTTAATGAACTTTGATATACGAAATTACTCCCACGAGTGTATTCAACGCACTCACCCCCGCGTGTATTCACGCCACAAGAAATTATGAAAGAGGAGAAATGTAGAGAGAGGGATGCCATGTTAGCTGTGATCTTTTTCCCTATTGTTTTTTTCTGGATCTGTCTTTCTGAACGATGTTGCTTGTTTGTAAAGAAAAATTGTAATTCTTTTATGTTATGGATCTTGATATATTCTCCGCTGCTATGTTTAATGATTTTGTTTCGACTAGATGTCGAGGTTTGTATATGTAAATCTTCTATCGTCCCGGCTATGTGCCGAAGGTTTTAAACATGTAAAATCGTATTTTGTTTTACGATACTCCAAGGTTTCGGTTTTAAAATGTATGTCTCTTTCCCTTTCTTCTTGTATGTCCACAAAGAAAACTCTGATATTTTTAAGTACGAAAACGGGGCGTGACAGTTTTTAAGAAAAATTGAATGATTGTTTTATAAATGAGGGTATAAGGGTCAATTCTACTTTTTTTTAATGGAGGGATTAGTTTGAATGTTTGTGAAAAAGTAATGGCATTGTGTAAATAAGTGTGTATTGTGAGGGTAAAAATTGTGATAAAATTTGCCATTTTTTGGTGTTCAAAGTGTTTGGGGACAAATTAAAAAGAAAAGTGTGCAAAGTGCAAAGGGGCGGAGGGAGTAATTAATAAAATTGAATAGTGTTAGTAAATATGTATATTTTAAAATAAACTATGAATTTTTGTGATAAAATTTTTACTTTTATTTTCTTATCATTGAATAGTAGAAAAAATTTGAGGGTTAATCTAAACTTAACAATAAAAATAATCATTTGAGTCGTGAATATAAAATAGACATAACAATTTTTTTCTAAGTAAAAATTAAATAATTATTTATATGTATTTACAAATACAACATATATTTCAACAATTAAATAATGTATTTATTATCTTGTATTATATTAAAATTAGGCGATATGTATTAATGCACAAACTCCTAAATATAATTTTTTTCTTATATAAATAAGATTGAATGTTTTCTAATTTTAGTAAGTTATTATTTAATATTTTTAATCCTATGTATTATGCGGGTCCCATACTAATATATGTGTGTATAAATATTTGTTTTATGGCCAAAGATATTATTTATATCCATTAAAAATATTACATCAATTTTTTTGTGATTCATATAAAAGTGTTAGTAATACATATATAAGTATTGATTTTATAATTTAAAGTATTTCATTTATCTGTCCATGAATTGTTGGTTTTTAATAATTATGAGTTGATAGAATATTGAGGTCATATTACATTGACCGGCGTTAACCAATGTTTGCTGATCAAAGTATTGACATATATGATATTCAATTTCACTAAAGAACTAGATTTATAAGACAATCTTATATAAAATTTAATATTATAAAATTACTTACAATTTTCACATTTTGACATTCCATTACTTTTACTTTATTTTATTCATTTTGTCAACATTTTTCGTTTCTTTGAAATTACTTACCATTTTCACATTTTGACATTCCATTACTTTTACTTTATTTTATTAATTTTGTCAACATTTTTCGTTTCTTTGAGGGAATTTTGTCTTCAATGTTTATTGTATAAAATTTATAATTAACATTGGCTTCTCTTTATGGCTAATTTAAAGAACTATTGTAAAATAAAATCAGAATTAATTAAGTATGATATATGCAAAAAAAATTTAAAAATTTATGCACAACTGCAAAAAGTTTTAGCCTGATTTTATTAATTTGAAATCGCCATGTCGACGCGCGATCCTGATTTTGTTAGGCAAAAACGCAATAATTTAAAATTCTATTTTTTTAGGCAAAAACGCAATAATTTAAAAATTATGATTTTGTTAATCCAGATTTTATTTAAACACTTAGAATACATTGTAATTTGTTAATCCTGATTTTGTCAAATATTTCAGCATTAATATTTCAAACTTGAAAAATTGACCTTAACAAATTCTTAATTGGCATGCGGTCCTTGGACCCTAGCTATCCCGTTATCAATCCTTTTGTTTTGATATACATTAAGCAAAATGAAATACATTATATTTTGAGATACATATTGATCATTACAAATAATGTTTAGCTATATTTATGTTAGGGTGCAGTTTGGAGTAAGATAAGAAATAAATGATCGGATTGCCAACCAACAGCTATACTTGTCGAAAATTTAATAAATAACTCAGGCTCAAGATGATTATCAAACTTAAGATCTTTACACTAAAAATATCTGAAAATTCTCAATTTTATCTTATAATTTAGGTTTTGTTTACATATTTACTGTCAATTTTATGATCAATTAATGGTACTTGGCCGGAAAGTATTCTTGCCTCTATCATTTGCTCGGGTAGTCGCCGTTTTTGGTGTTTTAGTAACCTTTCAATGGCTCCCTTAATTGAATTTCCCTCTTGACTAATGGGAAGCGGGCTACTCCCCGAAAATGCCCCGCCCGCCCCCTTTTTCCCACTCGTCTTGACTTTGGGGGCGGGCGAAGCCCTTTTTCAGATGGGCGAAACATGTGCATTTGTCCCAGAACTTCTGAAGACTTTTTTTCGCCAGTGGCTTCCATTACGTTGGTGTGATTCAGTTTGAGCAACGGATCCTGCCGTTATACATCTTCATAATGAAAATAGAGAAACCGGCGTGGCGCTGCTGGATGCTTCTGATCCGAGACCAAAATTAGAAAAAGAGATGCGTTGATTGCAGGCTGCAACTCGCCTGCATGAAGCCAGAATCGGTGAACACTTTCTTTGAGAAGGGAAGAGTGTACGTTGTCACACTCTCTGCCTTCCAAAGGTGCCTAGGTAGTCCTCTTTTGATTCTCTAACTATCATTCTTTTAAATTTTGATCCGATTTTGCTCAAAATATTAATTTCTGCAATTCCAATCCACATAAACAAAAATGTAAATTTCAAGTAGAATCGATAAAATTTGGAAAAATGTAATATTTAGAAGATCCAAATTAAAATATATAAAATAGACGGTAAAAATGAAATTTTGTGCATTTGTCTAAGAAGCTATTAATCTTAGAAATATTCAAGATAATATTTTACGCTTTTGAAAATTGATATAATTATTAGAAAAATAACTAGGGTAATTTAGCAAAATAATAATTTATTGGTGATTACTTCTTGTTAAATGCACTCTTTTTTATGAAAATAAATTTTATTCATCGTACTAGAAATATACGCTCTTTAAATTAATAAATTATACATTTATAGATAAATTAATATTTCTTTAAAGTAATAAAATTTTCGATTCCAAATATATTAATTTATATTTTTATTGTATTAATTTGATTTGCCATAAAACCTATATTTTTGTCATACCCACATTTCATTGAACACGTGGAAGTTTCGTATTTATTACTTATATATTGATCATACTTTGTTTCCATAAAAAGAAAAACTCCAAGTATACTCATATACTTTTACATTTGCTAATTCTTTCTTCTCCAATTTAATTAGGGTGAAAAATCAAAAATTTGAAGTATGATCTTTTTTAATTACAACCATTTGTTTTTTATTCAATTGCATTTTGAAGTTCTTGAGTTTTTCATAATGTAATTTAAACTTATTTCTGATCATTTTTCGGGAAAAAACAAAACACATGATGACTGAAGTTTGTATATTTAAGAAAAGAACTACAATTCAAAGTCGTACTGTTTGTATCGTATCAGACTAGCATAACTAAATTAATTTTCTGGTCAAGAGAAAAGATTAATTTATAAGATAATGATGACAATTCTAAACTTAATACTGACTATTCTAATTTAACTGCCTCTCCATATATTAAATTACATGGTTATTGACGAGCTATTAAGAATATGCTACTCGATTTCATTCCAGTTAGTCAGCATATAATGTAGTGTATGATGATAATGTTATGACTTACAAAATAAACAAACTCCCTAGTCAATCTATGTTGCTTGATAATTATTCCAATATATTTTTCAAGAAGATAAAAGGAAGTTAATATTCTTAGGAAGAAAAGTATTATTATTCATAAAAAAAGTTGACTTGTGTGGTAATTAGTTAGGTTGTGGATAATAAAGTTCCATCCACTAAATTATATTCAAAAGATAATCTTTTATAATTTGTTGTGTAAAACATGAGTCATGAATTGTGCTCCGAGAGGCTTTGATTCACTTATCAAAAATTAACTTTTAATATTTTAAATTTGAATGGTTTATAAATGTTAATCTAGTCACTTCCTATATATTTGAAGATTATTTTATAAGAATCTACAAGTACATAAAATTTACAAACAAGATCTAAATTTATTTTAAAAAAGAAAGAAAATGAAGTTAGAAGGATATGATTTTGCAAATTAAAAGACATGTGGATATAGAATAAGAATTAGACAATTCTAAATTTATATATAAATAAAAAAATATCTCGTAGTAAATACTTTTCCAAGAACTATTGATATACATAAACCTTTTAGATAATTTTTAAAGTTACGTACAATTAAAAATGTAACACCCTAGTTGAAGCCAATTAGAAAGTAATGCCTTATTTGTTTAGTCATTATTTAGTTACACAACTTACACTCAACCATTTAATATTTTATAGTCCTAAGTTTTTTTTTTAGTCCTAAGTTAAGTGTATCATGTTGCAAGAATGACTTTTGATACCTAGTATCTTCATACTCTCTCTCTCCCCATCAAATTTGGACACATGCCTAGCCTAATCTATGACTCATCTTTGTCAAGGATGGGAAAAAGCAAAAAGGTCAAACACATTTCCATATCACACCATCTCTCCCTCACTCTCTCGATCCCTTCTTTCTCTCTCACTGCACCATTTCTTTGTTTCACTCAAGAGCTATCACCACCACCGCCGGAGTTCGTATTCGTTTCGGCAGGTGCATCGGTCCTCCCTATCGCCGTCGCCGCCGGCGCGGCGACTCACTCTCTTTCTCTCTCTCTCTCTCTCTCTCTCTCTCTCTCTCTCTCTCTCTCTCTCTCTCTCTCTCTCCCTCCCTTCCCTGCCTCCCTTCGCCGTTCCTGCCTACTGTTCTTTTTGGAGTTTCCAGCGCAAGGATGCGCCGGCTAGTGGAGTGGGGTGTGCCGCCGACGTGAGCGGCGGCGATGGTGCAGAAACCGGCACCGAGGAGGGCGCCGGCAGTGTATGTGTGCGTGTGTTGAGGTGTTGTTGTATGTGAGTATGTGGGCTGTGGAGTGTGACTCGCCGGCGACGGCAGAAGGGCGGCGGTCGGGAGCAGCAACAGACGGGTTTGGTGGAGTTTGGGGTGGGGGTATATTTTGTAAATTAAATGAAGTCTAGGGCCTAAGTGTAAAATCTATGAATTGGTTAATTAAAGTTTGACCCTCAAGATCTTAGAGTATAACAATTAACACCCTTAACTATTGAATATTGCAAGCTGGCCCCCAGAGTTATGAATAGTAACAATTGACACCCCAAAAGTTATAGGAAATTAGGGTATGTTTGGACTGGACCTAAGGTGATTTTTGTAAATCTGAATTTTGGCTTGAAAAAATTTTGTGAGTTTAAATTTTAAGTAGAATTATAGTTAAAATGTTATTTTCATATAGGGAATTCTAGAAAAAATAGATATTTTTTATTGGAAGTTATAGAAAAAGTAAATGTTTTTATTGAAAATTGTAGAAAAAATAGGAAAAGTAGAGTAGGTGTGGTAGGATTTTGATAATCCTTGTCCAAATATGGACTAGACTGAACTCATTCAAAATGCGGATGTACCAAGTCCAGTCCAAACATACCCTTACAGTTTTACCCCAAAGTTTTCAAGAACTACTATTTGACCCAGGATTCCAATTGAACTTTCGAATATGCCTTTTAGCCCATTTACCTCCTAATTTGGGTATAAAACCCTAATTACAACAGTTTGGGGCTACATAAGTCCTAAACGCGAGCGTTGGATTTTTCTAAAACGCTGTATTTTAAGCCCTCGCTCCCCCTATTAAGTTGTTTCTTGTTATGAACGTACGTTTTTCCAAACGATACGAGCCATCTTTCTTACACTCAACCGTTCTTTTTACGAACCCTTCTTCTTTATTTTCGATTAAAGTTTTAATTCGAGTTACGAATAGACTTTTTTAATCACTTAGATGAGAATTTTGTATCTTGTAGGAAACATAAGCAAAAGACGCAGTTAGGCACGCTTAGCACCTAGAAGCTCTTCGAAACGTTATTCAACAGAGGTGAGGGTAAATTCTTGTTTCATGCGTTTAAGTTTCCAAATGAACATGATATGAAGTAATGTGATTATGTGAACATATGTGTTAAATTGATTAACGATATATTGTGTGCTTTACTACGTGATATGAATGAAATGTTTGTCAAAGTGGCTAATGAACCACATCAAAGCGGCTAATGAACCGTATCAAAGCGGCTAACAAACCACATCAAAGCGGCTAATGAACTATATTAAAGCAGCTAATGAACCACATATATGTGTTTAAGAATTTATGTCTATCCATGATACCCACCCCACTGAGTGTCTGTATGCACTCACCCCTTTTATGTTTAAAATGTTTTCAGTTTAAGGAATACTTGAGAGTGAAGTGCGAGCAATGGATGCTGGTAGCCGATGTTCTAAATGTTGCAAAAGAGTTTTATTTACGATGTTTTTGTTTTATGAAAAATGTAATTCATTTTTATTCTTACTCTCGTTTATAATTATGTAAGTGTGTCTGTATGCTCCTGTGCAAGAAAAACACAAATTATAAAAATATCAGAGACGTAATGTTGTCTGTGATGTTGACAACACTACGGATAACACAGTAGAAATATTAAAATAAACGACAAGAGAATTATCCACGAGTATATAATGATACTCGTGGAACGCCTACAGGGCAAAATATGGCTTATTGATTTATCTTGTAAGTACAAAGACACGAAAAGATCGTTCGAAGAGAATCTCGTAAAAACACAAAGAGATCTTTTGAAAAAGATTCTCTTTGACAAACTCAACACGTCCTATGTATGTATCTAAGAACCCTAAGGACGTGTACACACTCAGTTGATCACTCAAAGACACCTTATTTAAGAAAAGAAGACTTGAGTATACAAACTCTAAGTCTTTTATGAAAAGAGACAGAGATGTTGTGTGCTATGTGACCAACACAGAAGACAACATTCACAGACTGTATAAGACTCGAAATCTCTTGCTCTTGTTACGCTCACTAATCTGTGTTGCTATCTTGATTTCTCCAGGAATTGAACTCCTATTTATAGACCTCATGAAACTCAATGATCTTATAGTGTTCACCATGATCATAATGGTCCATGATCTCCACTTTTCATGCTCCATGATCTTGATCTCCATGATCTCCATTTTATGCACAATCCATCTTGCACTCCAATCACTTCATGAACTCCTCTTCATGTTTCTTCTTCCATGATCTCCATGTCTTCTATCTCTTTCTCTCATGAGTCGCGTTCTCTTTCTTCCAATATAAGAGTTAAGAATATGACTTAGCAACTCATCCCTATAAAATAGGAATAAGTTGATTGAATGAGTCAAATCTTCTTTCCTTGCTAAAGTCTGCAAATCACCTGGTTAAAAGAAAACAAATCTTAATAAATCTTCCTAGACAAGGTTAGAAGATCTCCCAATAACAAACTCCTAAGATTTAGTCAAATCTTCATTTCTACTACAAGAAATTTCCCCCTTAAACTAAGATCAACTTTTGAAAAAAACTTTTTGAAAACCTTCAAACTCCCCCTTAGCAAAAGAATCTTCTCTTAATAAAAAAAACACACTAATAGCAATGCTAGAAATTTCTCCCCTTTTTGGGAAGAAAGATCAGCAAAAATATGTCTCTAATGCTAGTCATCTCATCAAGTTGTCGAGTCAATGTTCAGACCTGCATAAAAATATCTCGAGATAAAAACATGTTAGTGGAACAAATGTTGGAACTGATGTTGCAACATTAACAAGGACATCCTCGGCAGTCCAAAGCAAACACCAATTTGATCTCCTTAAACAAATTTCTTCGTAGCAAACCAATATCAAAGTGGAAAAAATAAGCTAGGAGCATACTTAGGGATTGATCAATAGAGAAATTTTGAGAGAGAAAGAAGAGTATGAGGAAGACAAAATAGAGATGAGATATTGTCTTCATGTACATAACTGAATTGGGTGGTAAGAGAAGAGAGAGTGTATGAGATGAGTGAGAGTTGGTTAGGATCCACGAGACTTTCTTAGAAGACGTGCAATATTTATGGATTAAAATTTGAATCTTTGAGCCCTAATAAATATATTCTCCACAAAAAAAGTATATTAGAGCAAGATTAGTTAACAACAAACATGCTAGATAAAAGGAGTCATTTAATTCAAATATTCAAGATAGAATAAAACTTATCCACTCCAAATCTGTGATAATATCCCACAAATCTAGGGATGCCTAGAACAGAAAAATCATGAAAATCACATACAAGAGATTTTCCAGATTATGTGCTCCTCAATGTTGGGAACATTTGCGACGACAAAACCTGGGAATAAAAACAAGCTCGAAAAAAAATATAGTGCACTTTTTAAACCAAATTAGCACGTGTCAATCTCAACCAACCTTTTAAAAGGAGAGTCGTCGTCGCGAGCGCCATGCTTCTAGTTACTCAGTTGTGAGATCAACCTTTTATTGTGGTTGTGGTATCTCCATACACTTTTTGACAAGAAAGTATCGTCATAGCGAGTGTCGTGCCCCGAGTACTTAGTGTTAGGACACACAAACCTTATAAACATAATCACTAGGCTGCCTGAAAAGCATCGTCGCCGCGAACGTCGTGTTCCAAGTGCTTTGTGATTTCATTTAATCATTAAACCATAGTACATTTTTTTAAAAGAGCCATAAAGATTCCCTGAATTGTCCAAGAAAATATTCTCTCAAAAGAACACATTTTCCAGAAGAAAGACATGCATATAATGCGTAAAAGGCCAAAAGAAATAGATGTTATGCAGAATGTGAACAACATGACTCGTAACATCCGTAAATAGTGTATATACAATCAAACAACTCACAAACCAAGAGACTTCTTCAGAGAAGAAAATCTCTCAAAATCTAGGGCCTTAGTAAAGATGTCTGCATTTTATTTTTCAATGGATACATATTCAAGATGGATAATATTTTTCTCTACCAAATCTCGAACAAAATGATGTCTTATATCTATGTGCTTAGTGCGTGAATGTTGAACAAGATTTTTAGAAATATCTATAGCACTGGAATTATCACAATAGAGGCTCAAATATTCAGTTTTAAATCCATAATCATCAAGCATTTATTTCAACTCCTCATGTATTGCTTGTATCAAAAAATTATCTTTGAGAGCTTCATAAACATTCTTGGGTTCAATGAGAGAAACAAAACAGTAAGAATGTACCTCAGAAAATGTGGTTGACATACACACATGTCTTACCATTTCTTTGTAATTCACGGGTTCTTTCCTATGTGTTCTTACTCCTTCGTTTACTTCCTCTATCACCTATGTGATAGGATGGTTCTTTCTGATACGAGCAGTCAACTTCCCTTGTGGATTACACCAATCCATGTCTTGCATGAGCAACAGAACCAACCACCTAGTATATCAGGTGGGTGGCTCTGATACCAATTGTAAGTGTGTCTGTATGCTCCTGTGTAAGAAAAATACAAACTATAAAAATATCAGAGACGTAATGTTGTTTGTGATGTTGGCAACACTACGGATAACACATCAGAAATATTAAAATAAACAACAAGAGAATTATCCACGAGTATATAATGATACTCGTAGAACGCCTACAGGGCAAAATATGTCTTATTGATTTATCCTGTAAGTACAAAGACACGAAAAGATCCTTCGAAGAGAATCTCGTAAAAACACAAAGAGATCTTTTGAAGAAGATTCTATTTGACAAACTCAACATGTCCTATGTATGTATCTAAGAACCCTAAGGACGTGTACACACTCAATTGATCACCCAAAGACACCCAAACACACTCAGTTAAGTATGTAAACTCTAAGTCTTTTATGAAAAGAGATAGAGTTGTGTGCTATGTGACCAACACAGAAGACAACATTCACAGACTGTATAAGACTCGAAATCTCTTGCTCTTGTTACGCTCTCTAATCTGTGTTGCTATCTTGATTTCTCCAGGAATTGAACTCCTATTTATAAACCTCATGAACCTCTATGATCTTGTAGTGTTCACTATGATCATAGGGTCCATGATCTCCACTCTTCATGCTCCATGATCTTGATCTGCATGATCTCCACTTTATGCACAATCCATCTTGCACTCCAATCACTCCATGAACTCCTCTTCATACTTCTTCTTCCATGATCTCCATGTCTTCTATCTCTTTCTCTCATGAGTCACATTCTCTTTCTTCCAATATAAGAGTTAAGAATATGACTTAGCAACTCATCCCTATAAAATAGGACTAAGTTGATTGAATGAGTCAAATCTTTTTTCCTTGCTTAAGTCTGCAAATCACGTGGTTAAAAGAAAACAAATCTTAACAAATCTTCCTAGACAAGGTTAGAAGATCTCCCAATAACAAACTCCTAAGATTTAGTCAAATCTTCATTTCTACTACAAGAAAACAACGTATATGAGAAAAATCAAATCTCCTAAAATCACTCCAAACAAATCAATTGAAATATTAATTTGTTTTGGATAAAAATACCAAATATTATGTTTTGTGAGAAATGCAAAATAAAATAAAATAAGAGTTTAACAAATTAAAATCTAACAAATTATATTTCTTAAGATGGTGAATTTTTGTACGTAACGCCTTAGTTAAATATTTCCTTCATAGAAAAGAAATGGTGCGTTACAAAAAAAATATGTATTAGTAGGATGAAATTGTAAGGAACCCACTATAAAAATAAATATTTTTTTAACCAAGAGTTTGAAACTATTCTTTTTTATCGATGATAATATTTTTTTGAACCATTGTATCTTTAATAAACTAACCTTGTACCACCATATATTTTAGCCCTTACATCCATATTTCATCATTAATGTAGCTCGTACCACCATATTACACCATCACACTAGTATTAATATAGCACATATCATATTACACTTTCGTACCATCATTAATGTAGCTCATATCACCATATTACACCTTCGTACAATTATTAATATAGCAGGTACCACCATATTGTACCCTCGTACCATAGTTAATGTAGTTTGTACCACCATATTACACCTCATACCATCATTAATACAATTTGTACCACCATATAACACTCTCTACCATCATTGACGTAACTCGTACCACCATATTACACCATAAATGTTAGAAGGGTATAGTTGGACAAAAATCTATTTTCTTGGCTAAAAAAGAACAAAATATAATAACTTGACAAAAAATAATGTTTTTAAGTAAAGATGGTTAAAAATGGGATTTTCACTACTTTTCTACATACTAATAATATTAATGGCAACTAAGAGAGAAGAAAATAAATTGACAATTTAAAAAAAAATTAGAATAAGATGAGTTTGCAAAAGACGTGTGGAAATAGAATAAGAATCAGACAATTTTAAATTTATATATAATTTAAAAAATGTCTTAGCAAACACTTTTTCAAAAATTATTGATATTAGTGGCAAAGAAAAGATATGGAACTTTTAGACAATTTTTAAAGTTATATACAAAAAAGGAAAGAAGTTACAAGTAGCCCACTATAAAAATATAAAAACAAAAACAAAAACAAAAAAGCAAAACTTTTTTTTTTAGCCACGACTTTGAAACTATTCTTTTTGGCCAAAAAAATATTTTTTTGGACAATTGTATTCTTAATGAAATTAACCTCATACCATCATATATTTCAGTCTGTACCACCATATTATACCATAGTACCATTATTAATGTAGCATGTACCACCATATTACATCTTTATGCCATCATTAATGTAGTTTGTACCACTGTATTAAACTCTCGTACCATTATTAATGTAGTTCGTACTATCATATATATTACCTTGTACCATCATTATTATAACTCGTAACACCGTATTACAACCACATATCATTATTAATGCAGTCCAGACCACCAAAAACATCCTCGTACAATATTTAATGTAGTTTGTATCAGCATATTTAAGTACATATCACCATACTTCAGTTCGTGCAAACATATACTTAAATTCGTATCACTAAATGTTAAAAGAGTATAGTTTGGCAAAAATCATTTTTCTTGGCTAAAAAAAGAACAAAATTTAATAACTTAATCAAAAAAATGTTTCTAAATAAAGATAACTAAGAATGGGAGTTGCCACCAAATAATTTTTCAAATATTATTTATATTAATGATAGTTAAGAGAGAAGAAAGGAAATTGACAATTAAAAAAAAAATGGAATTAGAATGAAATAAGTTTGCAAAAAAACGTGTGGAGATAGAAAAAGAATGAGATAATATCTAAAGTTATTTACAATTTAAAAAATATGTCTTAGAAAATACTATTCCAAGTACTATATTGATTTTAATGGTAAAGAAAAGACATGAAACTTTTAGACAATTTCTAAAGTTATATACAATTAAAAAAATATATATGTCTTAGCAAATATTTCTTCAAATGTTATTCATATTAATGGTAGAAGGAATAAAAATTGGCAATTTGAAAAACAGAGTTAGAACTTAGAATGAGATGAATTTGTTAAAGACGTGTGTGGAGATAGAATTAGAAAGAAATTGAGATGAATAATAAAAAGGATTCATTTAATTAAGTAAGAAAATAAAGTAAATTGGATAATATAAGAAAGAATGTGTATGAATCTAATTACGTAAAAAAAAGAAAGTAAATTGGATAATATAAGAAAGAATGTGTATGAATCTTTTTTCTTATTCATCTCAATTTCTTTCTTTTTTACGTAATTAAATTGACTATCGCATATGAATCTTTTTACTTGTTCATGTTGGGATAATATAAGAAAGAATTAATGTGTATGAATCTTTTTTCTTATTCATTTCAACTTTTTTTCATTTCTTGCGTACGTAATTAAATTTACTATCCCGCATGAATTTATTTTCTTTTTATCTCAATTTCTTTCTTATTCTATCTTACTTATATTCTTCATAACTTATCTTTTTCTTTTTTTTTTCTTTTTTTTTTCTTTTTTTTCCTCTATTTAATACTAATAGTAAATTGTCAATATATTTCCTTCTCTCTTGATTTATTATTCTATAAAAGTTTCATATGTACTTGTAGATTCTTATAAAAATAATCTTTACAGCGAGGTGCCATGATCATACATAAACCATTCAAATTTAAGCATACTTATTCATAAAGGATCCAAACGTTCTTATAATTTGTTGTTGTTGGGATAAATAAAACCTACAAGAAATTTAAACTATAGTGTTATAAAGCAAGCATCAGTTGCTATGCCTACAAGAAAATATTGAAATGATCATGACTAAATTATATATTCTCCAAATTAAACAATAAACCAGTTCATACTTAATTTTATTATCTTCAAAGAAGAACCTGATGATGATGATGATAATAATAATATATGACAGATTAATGTTCATAATTTAAAATAATTTGAAATGACCAAATTAAGTTTGGAGAATCTGAGAATAACGAGAAAAAAATATAGTGGGGAAAGTTACATTGTATATTTATTAACCAAGTTAATATATACCAATGAAAAGGGGAAAAGGTTTAATTACGAGTTCAATAGTAATGAATTTTGGTAAATATGATTCTACTTGGATCTCCTTGAATTAGGATATTCAAATATAGTGCTTTATTATTACTATTCTAATTATTATTGATATTGTTTGTTAGTGTTGTTGAGTAAAAAAAAACAAATTGCATTAAATTAATTCATATACACATGAAAACTACAACTGCAGAACCGCAGATACCATGTTGTTTGTTAGTGTTGTTGAGTTAAAAAAGAAAACAAAAATCATTAAATTAATTCATATACACATGAAAACTACATCTGCAGAACTGCAGATACCATCTTCCTCACATTTATTAGAAACCTATTTACTATGTCCAAATTATGAATGTATTATTTAGATTTGAATTATTTGGTGAAGCAAATTTCATTACCTATTACAATGAATTTTTAATTGACCTCAAACGGAATTTTGCAACATTTAATCCTTAAAAATCATTGTGACGAATTTTGGTTCATTGACAAAAAATAAAAATAAAATAGTACGTAATAATGACAAAACAAAACAATGTCACAAAAGTGAATACTGAAGCGACAAAAAAAAAAAAAAAATTGTCACTAATAATAGACAAAATGTGACGGAATCTTTTGTGTGGCAAAAAAAAAAAAAGTCACCAAATATGTGATGTTTCGTATATAGTGGTACACCATATATCAATTAGGGAAAAACTTATTTTTCGTCCTGTAATTTTGGTTTTGTTCAATTTTAGTCCGATATTTTTTCATTTTTCGATTTTAGTCCTCTAACTCCTTAATTTGTCCAATTTAGGTCCGATTTTAGGCACGTCAGCAAATCCGGTAGCCACATAAGCAAATTTGCTTACGTGGCCACCGGATTTGCTGATGTGGCCACCCGATTTGCCTACGTGGCCACCCGATTTGCTGACGTGCCTAAAATCGGACTTAAATAAGACAAATTAAAAAGTTAGAGGACTAAAATTGGAAACTGAAAAGATATCGGACCAAATCAAACGAGGCCAAAGTTACAAGACGAAAATTGAGTTTTTCCCTATCAATTATAAGGAATAAATTCTCAATGTTAATTGTTTCTCGCAAAGAACGTACAACTCAAAACAGCCTTTAGGCATAGATGTTTAACATAATTAATATATTTATTTTACAAATGAATTTAACTGAAATGAGTTTCTATATTTTGGAGAATCCGACATTAACAAGAAAATAAAAAATTATACAGAACAAATATAAAAGAGATAGTTGAATTTATATTGCATTGACAAACAACATATACGAGTTAAATAAATTCAAAAAATTCAAAATATCGATCAAATCAAAAAATATTCAAAATATCTATCGAATCCGATTTGTACCTCCCATGAACTAGTCAGATTATTAATTTGGAGTACTTTTTTTTTCTTTTTACATAAAACCTGTATTAAATTAAAGTCTAGATTGTTAATCGGCGTATCTCATAAATTATCGAGTAGTGTTTCTTCTCAGAATAGGTTTTTATATTGTGTCAATCATTTAAATATATTCACTTTGAATTCATATATACTAAAATAGTAAGTTTTAAATGCTGACAACTCATTTTGTGCCTAAACCCTAGCTATTCCTTCTATTTAAATGAGTGGAGAAAATAAGAAAGTATCCCTTACACCTGAAACTTCAAAAATCACAAATCTCCTGATATTTTCACAAATCCAACAACAATTTTCAATTTTCTTGAGGTAATCAAATCAGTTCTTTTTCTTCTTTTAAACCTCTTCATTTTTCATTTAATTTTTTTCAACATAATTTCTTGAGTTTTTGTTTTTCCTAATCAGATATTTAATTGTAGATCTAAGTGAGATACTCAAAGTGGATATAGGAAGATGAACAAGGGTGCTGCTTTCTTCAAGTTCTTCATAGCTGAAATCAACAGCATTGACATGGTAAGCTTTTTTAATGTTGATTTCATTTTTCATTTAATTTCTATATTTTGTGATAAAAAGGTGTTTTTTTTATATGAAAGCCCAAATCAATACGGACCAACTTAACTCTTATTAATTAAATTTAATATTTTTACAGATTGAGAATGTGTGTGTAGGTCCTTTGTTGAAATTAATTAAACACAAATTGGTTAATTCTTCGTCCACCATCTAGTTCTAGCTAGTCTTATTGATTATTGATTTATTCTTTTGTACTTTATACCATACCATTAACTATTGTTATTCCCACATTCTTATCATTTTATAGTTTTATCCCTGTACAACTCTCTAAAAATACTTTTAAAATTTTATTATCAATGTCAAATTTAAAAGTAAATAAGTACAAGAATATATTCGTAGTTGAAAATTAAAGCAGTGTTTTTGGGTTACATGGCTATAATATAAAACTTATCGGCCAATTGTTTTTTGTAGTTAAAAACATAAGAAAATGTAATTATTCTAATGTTTTATCAAATACGGCCAATTGTTTTTTTTTGTAAAACAAAAGAAAATGTAATTATTCCAATGTATTTTCAAATACCACTAGAATAAGACGGCTAGCACACTAACAAGCAGAAATTATTTGGTCCACTATTTCTAATATGTACTTATTTGGTCCTCAGATTCTTTGTAGGAAAATATTATGTGGTAAAATGCATTTTAAGGTCCCTAAATTATTTACGAATGTTTTGATAAGTCCCTGAACTACAAATATGTTTCAAAATATCCCTAAATTAACGAATAATTTGGAGTATTTCTTAGATATTTTAGAGGGTTCCTAAAGAATGAAAACATTTGAAGATAACATGTAGTTATTAAAATTTTCTCCTGAAATAGAAAAACTTGCATATACCGGTTTTTATACTTTAGGGTTATTTTCAAACATTTTTTATAGTTTAGAAGGCCTTTGAAAATATTTGATAATATTCTAGGGACTTTTAAGATGATTTTTCCTTTAATACTTATTTGATTATGTGAGATCTCATATTCCAAACAAGGATTTCTTTTATTTCATTAATTGTCATCACATGTCATATACATAAACGAACATTTTTACATGCTATATATGTATTATATTTTTGATTCACCGGTTACTATGTATTATAGACTAACATTTTTTGTGATATTATCAGAAAATTCCTACTGCATTTACTCAGCACATTGAAGAAGAATTACATGAGAAAGTGTTTCTTAGGGGTAGAAACAACAAGATGTGGTTAGTAAAGATTGCAAAAGTTGGAGGTTCTTGGTGTTTCGTTGATGGCTGGGATAAATTTGTTAATGCCAATAAGTTGACAACAGGAGATGTTATGGTATTCGAATATCTCCAAAAAGGTTTCTTTAATGTCAAACTCTACGGGTTATCTGGGACTGAGAAGTTTGTAGATGGACCATCTACACGTAAATCTGAGAAAATGCCAAAGCAATCATCAAAGTATGATGATATTTCCATGGGTAGTGGTCATCTCGATGTAGAAGATAAAGATGAAGAAATTGAGGGTGATGAGGATGTTCTAGTGAGTCCTGAAGAGAATAGATTTGAAGAAGTTGAGGAGTTAGTGCTTAACAATGGTATTTTCATACTTTTTCAAATATATATATGCACTTAGAATTTTAATGGTTTTATCTAATTGCAATGTGGTTAATGGTTTGTATTTGTATAGATGCAGTTGTTATTGGTAGAAATATCATGCAGAAAAGATACAAAAAGAGAGATTGCTACAAAATGGAGATTTTTGAAGCTGGATTGGCAAAACGGCCAACAAATCCTTACTTCGTTGCAAAAATTATGCCGAAACGAACTCATGACTTGGTATGTATTGAAATCTTATCTTAAAGCTATCATTGAGATTGATGTTCTAAAGGGTTGTAAAACTTTTATATATCAAAATATTGTTTTTCTGATAAATTTACATGAAAATGAAAGTGAGATGTATTAAATTAATCAATAATTTGTAGTGGTGGCTTCATCATCATCGTTGTTGTTATTACTCATAATAATTTTATTGTTAATGTTAGTGTTGTTGTGTGTTGTTTTAACATGATTCATTCTCGATGATGATAGTTTATCCCTTATGACGTAATCAAAGATTATGAGCTTAATCTTGGAGTTGAGATAATTTTAGTTGATCCTAGTGGAAGGGAGTTTCCTACAAAGTGCAGAAAATGGAAGGATGGAAGATCGGTGCTCTCTGGTGGATGGACGAGCCTCTGTCGAGTGAACAATGTCGGACTTGAAGATATGTGCATATTCGAGTTTGTATCAAGAAAAGATGATCTACGACAATTTCTGCATATCACTTTTGTCCGAAGTAATACCATTCAAAACTAGGATTTTGCTTTTTGTTGTGATAAATCTAGCAAAGTATGTAGCAATACAGAAGGATTCGGCTAGAGAAATTATTGATATTGATTTGTAGTTTTAGTCAGTAGAACCTTTTGAAATGCAACTATTGTTAGTATGAATTTTAAGAAATTGTTTACGTAATTTACGGATTACAAAATATTGAATTTAGGGAGTTATTTAAAATATATAGATTTTTTAAACAAGCATCAATTGTTAACATAGAAATGATTGCATTAATTCTTCAAAAAAATTAAATCAAGTTCATACGTAAATTTACTGTCTGGAGAGAGGAATCAAATAATACATATCTATATGTGTGTGAGAGATTTAAATTAATGTTCACATTTTAATATCATTTGAAATAATCAGTTTCCCAGTTTTGAAGTATCTCATAATAACAAGAAAAAATATAATAGGAAAAGTCAAATTGATTTTACTGTCTTAATATATATATATATATATATATATATATATATATATATATATATACCGATAAAAAGGAAATTAAAAAATATTTTAATTATGAGTCCAACGAACATAATTTTGGGTAAACCTTTTCCTACTTGCATCTCCTTGAATTAGGCAATGATGAAAATATGGGTTTCGATGGATATATCGATACCTTAATTAAAATTTTACGAAAATATCGATGGATGTATTAATTTCGGTGGAAATATCGATCATTTTTTTAAAAAATATGAAAATTTTGTAAAGCAATTAGAAAATATATCTAGCAACATATAAAAATTTATAACTAACATTAATACATATATTGAACTTAAATTTCAAATCAAATGATATATTATAATAGATATAGAGATAAACTACTATTATATACATCATAATCCTTTCATTAAATTTCAAAAAAATTTAACTAAATTTCATTAAATTATGAGAAGAACTTAAATATAGTGTATTAATTTATTTCAAACAATTTAATTAACTTTATATAAAGTAATTATTTGCTTCACTCATAAACGAAAATATAAATATAGAGAGAGAAAAAACTCAATTTTTGATAGATATCATTTAAATACATATAAAAAAATTATAAATAAAAACAAACAAAAAAAGAAGAAAACACACAATTCAGCGTCATTTTGAAAATAAATTCATAAATAAATAAAAATAAAAATAAAAAATAAAAAAGAAAAGAAAACTACATAATCCACTATTCAGTTTAGCGTCAGATTTAAAATTTCAACTTATTGACGATAAACTGACGATAAATCGTGATATATCGGCGTTATATCTCTAAAACGATATATTTAGGATATTTTGCGATAGTTGGTCTGAAATAAAATTATAGCTCCATATTATATCAGTCTCTCAATTATTGCGATATTTTCATCACTGAAATTAGGATAGTCCAATCTAGAACTTTTTTATTATTATTGTTGTTGCTGCTGGACCAATAAATTTATATCCACATATAAAACTCCAATTACAATATGGCATTTACACAACCTTCTATAACTATAATTTCTAGTAGGTACGATATTCTTCAGTTTAGGGAACCAATTTATTATCCCCTCTAATTATGAATATAGTGAGATCTGAATTCAAAAAAAATTTGATGCAAGTTTGGTTACCTATTACAATGAATTTGCTATTGAGAGGATTCTCTTAAAAAGAGAAAACTGCAATATTTCATCTTTACAAAATTATTATGATGAATTTTGGTTCATTGTCATGAAAAAAGCTAATTAGTGACAAAACGAAATAGTAATAATCTATATATATATATATATATATATATATATATATATATATATATCTTATATTAATCATTAAAGACTAAATGGGGCATCTGACATAGTATCACTTTCTTTATGGATATTTCCACGGTTAAAATCACTAACAATATTGTTTCTATCTATAAAGACTAATATCCATAAAGTAGTAAATACTAATTTAAAACTGTGGAAATGGCATAAGGATTATTTTACAAGACATTTAAACTCTTAGAATTTTACTGAGATATAAAATCTTGATAAATTCAGATTCCCCTTCAACCCAACAAACGTCTGAACACCTTTCTGGCTAAAATGGCTAAAAGGGTGAACATTAGGAATTTAAAATCATCTTAGTCTTAAAACTCAAATCTGAGTGTCTTAACCTATCATTAATTTTCATGTTTCCATAGAAATTCGTTCGTGGCATTGTTACTCATTCCAAACCACTGTTTTTGAGACAGTATTGGCACGAAAAAAGTATTCCAACCTATATACTCATTTCATTAGTTTTAACATAGTAATATATATATATATATATATATATATATATATAAAGAATGATTAAATAGACACAAGGTTATAAATATTCTCACATAAATATGGCTAATTAATTATTTCAAATTTTTTGTTACTAAGAAATAATAGTAAATTATATAAAAATGCTAGTGTATTTCATTTTCCAACCTATACTATGCAATTTTTTTAATTTTGTATCTTAATTTTTTTTTTCTCCGATCACAACCTATACACGTCTTGTTTACATTTGAAACCTCTGCCTAATTTTTTTAGCTGAGAAAGCGCTCTCGTGATTTCCACATGCTAATTTAAGATTATTTTAGTCTTTTGCACTTCTAAAATATGAGTAAATTTGGTTTATCAACTATTTTCAATGGTAAAGTGATCTTATTTTGGTTTGAACCTCACCATTAATCTTCATTTGCTCAAACAATTTGCAGAAGAAATGGGGGAAAATTAGGACTAAATTCGAATTTGAAGGGGGAGTTAGTTAATGGCCTAGAAAATGATGAAAATAACCCTTAGTTGGCATGAAAAAATCAGGTAGATCGTTTTTCGTTGGAAAATATTGACCGTAGGTTGCAAAAGTGAACAAAACGTATAGTATAAGTAGTGATCGGAGAAAAAAAATTACTTTAGGATGTAAAATCAAAAAACGTGCATAGTACAGATTGGAAAATGAAATTAACCCAAAATACTAATTAGATTTATCTAAATAACATATGTTAAACTTCTATAATATAAATTTTTTATATATTTGAAATTTCTTAAATTTTAAAGTTTAGAGAAAAAATATAAATAGGGTTAATTTCATTTTTGATCTTGTATGTAAGATTTTTTCCATTTTTTTACAATCAGGTATACGTTTTCCAATTTTGGTCATATATGTTTCAATTTTTTCCAATTTCAGTCCAATTTTCCAAATTTTGGTCCTATATGTTTCAATTTTTTTCCAATTTCAATCCAATTTTGATCGGAATTTTCAAAATCTCCGATGTCACATGAGATTTCCCGGCGGCCATCCGATCAAAATTGAATTGAAATTGAAAAAAAATTAAAACATGCGGGACCAAAATTGGAAAATTTAACTGAAATTGGAAAAAATTGAAACATATAGTACCAAAATTGTAAAACGTATATTTGGTTGTCCAAAAATGAAAAGGGTCTTACATACAAAACCAAAATTGAAATTATCCCTTATAAATATATAAAAACAAAAAACAAAAAAAATATCTAAAATTAAGGTTGACTGACTGAAAATGATTGTTCAAAGTTTTTATTTATTAATGACATCGAATATTTTTTTTTTAATGTGTTTAAAACTAAACTATGAAATTTATTTGTAAAATTTTGACTTTCATTTTTATTTTAATTGAAAACACGGTGAGGGTTGTTATAGAGTGAATAATAAAAAACAAACTAAAAAAAATATTAGGATAAAATTTTGTGTTTTGTCTATTATTAGGATATGAAATTTATAGTTTATTGTAACTAAAAAAATTTGTTATATTTATATTTTAAATATGAAATTTTTAGTTAAAATACAAATAATATTTAAAATTCACATATAAAATTAAATGATTCATAATAATAAAATTATACATAATTTATAATCTCATTACAACGTCATAAGTCAAAATATTTGGATGTTTATAAAATTACCATACAACATAATTTTTTTACTGTAGTTTATTATTTACAAAAACATCATTAATTTTAGATTGACATTGAGATTTGAGAGTTTGACTTGTTGCACTTCATGAATGAAATTATCAAAAATTGACTATAAATTGCAATAATATATGAGCAATGTTGTTATTGTACGCATTTATCAATTAAATGTGATATTATATAGTCAATAAATATTAGATTATTATTTAATTTATTTTATATTATTTCTTATCAGTCAAATTTGAAGACATCAAACTTAGGATAATAAACATATAATTGAACGTTTGCATTATATTTTATATAAGACTACAAAAATTCATCTAATTTAAAAAAGAAATTTAAAAAATATGTGCTAGCAGGCCAATCGGTTAATTGTCAGGCTAACCCTTGTGGATTTCAGACTAAACGAGTTTCAGGTTAAACGGACAAATTTAAACAAGCTAGAATTTATCGGTTTTAACCTTTTTTTTTTTTTGGTTTAAACGGGTTGGCCCGTCAGGTCAAGCTCGTTTAACATCCTTATGTGTGATGCGTCTCTCCGAATCCGAACTTTTTGAAAATTTGATTCGATTATGATCACTCAAATCAAGTTTAATCAAAGTTTTAGTTAGGTTTTGAGAAAAATCTAAATTTTGTGTAAGCTTGAGGGTGGTTATAGTGGATTCCGGTGGTAGAAGTAGCTATTATGATAGATTTTTTTCAAAACTTAATCAATATGCATGTTTTCTACGTCAAAACGGTCCCCTTCTAGCATAACCCCAAATTGATTTTGTAAGTTTGAGATTAATTCGAACTCAATTTGAGCGATATCGAATACAATCAAACCATATTGAAGAGTATGGATTTGGTTTTTTTTTTTTATAATAAAAGTTTTCATCGAAATTTTGTAAAGAATATTTAATGTGATATGGAATGATCGGCTTGGGTGGTTTTTCAATTTCTAGGATCACCCTTTATAGTTTGTATTAACTACCCATTTGGTTGTGAAGACTCATTCTTTATTGACAAAAAATTTTGTGCACCTGATGCATGAACCTTATATCTGTATACTCGGGTTAATCCGGTCCACCACACATTCACACGCATCATTAGGTCATGGACAAAATTCGCCCAAACATGCTTTCGGGTGCCAGACCTTTATATTATGTTAACTATATCTTTTAATAATGTTAGTCATACATTTTAATTATGTTAATCGTACATTTTGTAAGGTTAGTTGTACCTTAGCGTTTTTTTTAGACAGATATATTAACTTTCCATACATTTTAGTTATAAAAGTCGTACATTTTAATTATGTAAGATATACATTTTAGTTATGTTAGTTGTACTTTTATATATTACATAAATGTATGAATATGTTGATATAAAGGTATGAGTAATAGTACATAAATTACATAAAGATATGAGTAATATCATATAAAAATAAATATGTACAAATTGTGGTGAAATTAGGGTTTGTTTAGAATTAAAAGTATTAAATAAAAGTATGATATCTGGACATAAATGTATGAATAATATAACATAAAAGTATGACTAACATAATATAAAGATCAAGACAAAAAAAAAAAGTAAAAGTACACCGATCCGGGTCAACCCACATCCAAACTCGACATGTGAACATGTGTGCATCAGATGCACAAGAATGCTACTCTTCTTTGTTTTATTGGTGAAACTTTAAAAATTTAGAACCACAACACAAACAACGTTCTTTTTCTTTCTCATTCTTCTTAATGGAAATTTCTCAGTGTTCAAAAGTAATAACCTCGTGTAATATTTCAGTAACAGTAAATTGTATACATTTAGAATACTTCTGAGTGTTCCAATGAAACTCAACCTCATAGGCATTAAATTAGCAGTGGCATGGCTTTTAAAAGAGTAGAGTAACCTCATGCTGTTCTAACACATAAGAGCATGAGTAACAGTAAGAATTTGCATTGTTAGCTTAATAACTCCAATGAATAAGTGAAACTGAAATTGCAGGAGTTGGAAGGTAAAAATTAATCATATGAACCTACTAATTGAAGGGATTTACAATGGCCAAAAGTTTGCTGCAAATTGTCAGCTAGCTCATTGCAAAATCAAAGTGTAAAAATGCGATGATTGAACGCATAAAAATATATTCTATCCATTACACGATTATTGTTCGGATTGAACCTTTGTAGCAGATGAACTAACACAAAGATTCTCTTGATCACATTTCAAAGTCCCAGATAGTCTCAGCACATAATTTAGGCATTTTCCGTTCCTCTGCCAAATTGACTGATGCTATAACCTGTATAGATGATGATGATTGAGTTAAATACTCATAATATGAGCAATACTAATATATAGTTCAGAGTTAACAGCCATGAAAAGCAAGATGCTATGTAATAGACCACTACAAATGATGTAAATGAACCAGGGAGCTTGTTAAAAAAAGAAAATGAAGAATTCCAGAATCAAACTTAAGATAATGAATTCAGCACAAAGGAGCTGGTGATTTTACTCCAAAAATCAGATACCATAAAGGAAGATTCAAAAGTACAATACTCTCTTGTTACTTATAGCAAGAACACAAAATCAACTTTATACATGAGTAGTCATTTGCTGTTAGCTGAAAAATGACGAGATCTGTGAAAGAGCCATTGATCTTCTTATCCACTCTGCAGGTCTTAAAAGCCTAGAGCCATCTTCTGTGTTACTTTAGGTTAAGCACCAGTATGTGAGCAACAGGTAGTAAATTAAGGCAGGTGTCTCGAAAATATTACAAAACCAATTAAAACTGTATACAAATGGTTTAAGTTATTCACATAAGAATGATGCAACAAGATCAATCATCTATTCAAATAAGAAGGCATGCACTAAAATTTTGTTTAACTGGTTTTATTACCGGGATTCATCGTATCACTTCCCCACTAGATTCGGAATAAAATCTGTAAGGTTGCATTTGGATTGAGGGAGTTTGAAATTAAAGAATTGGAAATTAGTGGATTTTAAATCCACCCAAACTACTCAAAAACGCAAAAGATCCAAATGAGAATGATGACTTTTAAATTCAAATCCTTCTATTCAAACAACAACAATGGACTTGCTATTATAATTTTAAATTCATCCTCGAATCCTTCAACCAAAACATAACATAAGATTTACCCAGCAATTAAAATCATAATCATCATATAGATATCTATCACATCACATTTCCTCTGAGTTCAGTAAATGAAGCCTAAAAGATCTCCAACAGGTACTGAAATTTACTATTAATAAAAACAGCAATCTGTAATCATTTTTAAGAGGTAGATCCATCATTAGACCCTCCCTAACACATTGTATGGTGACAAAGAACTATAATGTTTGGACTGGAGTTGGCAAATCTGGATTTGAGCTTTGTCAAGTTCAGATCCTTATTTGTGCTAGGATTTACATAATCTCAAGCCACTCTATTTAACCCAACCCACCCACATGTAATGCACACTTTCTCACAAATCCTAATAAAAAAACTCATCAAAACAACTTTTCACAATAAAATAATACAATTATATCTACTTTTTTTAGTTTTCTCAATGTGATGTGTCATCTTAACTATAATCAATATGCTACAATATCACCATGATTTTCAAACAACAGACATGCGAAATCCAAAATTTGGACTTGCAAAATTTACCCATGCCCCTGTCCTAACATAAGGAAACTCCAACGCAACTTCGCCAAAATTATTTCTTGGTCAACTTCATAGTCGAATACATCTGAAAGAACTATATAAATCAAAAAACTAACTGCATTTACCTTAAACGACCCATTCTGCTTTGAACTACGAGACCATTCAAGCCCCAAATTCTTGCTAGATGTTTGATAAGTAGCTTTGAATACAGCATTCCCATAAACCTTTTGTGCAACAGAAAAATCCCACATATTCTTCCCCAAATCATAGCTTGGCTCGAAAGTTGTTAACCCTCCATGTACATAAGTATACTTCAATTTTGTATTCCCCGTCCCAAGAACATGATTCACAGAAACCTTATTTGTTGAATCAATCACCAAAGCCCCATCCAATATAGTTCGCTGATCACCTTTGGCGTGAATGTAAGTCAAATTCAACGGTTTCTCCGCCACCCTAATCGTATTCATGAATTGAAACCTGAAATCCTGCAAAGGAATAAAACACCAACAGAATAAACTTTAATTGTAACCATACAAAAAGTCTTATTAAAACTAATTCATACATTACATTCAGAATAGAAAACCACAGTAAAAATAACCACACACAAAAGGGCATTTATGAATTGAAACTTTAAATCCTGCAAATGAAAACAACAACAACAGAATTAATATCAAAACTAATTTACACACAGCATTCAGAATAGCCAATGACTACAAAATAACTAATATACAGCCTAAAATTCCAAACGACGACGTTACATCCAAAGTGTATTGATTATCGGATCATTTTTCAGGAGATTTATGATTCCAGAATCCAATAGATGAGGGCTATAAAGATGAAACATACATCTGTAAAACAGAAAATACAGCGACTCAAATTAATTAGCAATAATTAGGGCTTACCTTTTTGGGAACGTTGTAGTCGACGATGAAGAAGCCGGGTTTCTCGACGGCTAAAGCTAGGCCGTTCAAGCTGGGGCCATTGACGACGGTGGCGTCGGTGATGGAAGCGCGGAGCTTGAAGTCTCCGGCGTTGAAGGTGACGGTGGAGGCGGCGGCGGCTTTGTCCGGCTCATATCTAGCTTTGAACGACGCCTTAATCATTTTCTCTGAGTTCGGTGAAATGTTGTCTATGTTTGGTGGGTTCTGTACCTTGTTTGACAACTGAAGAGAGAGAGAGGGGTGAGGGTGTACAAGAATAGTAGCACGAGGTTCAAGTGGTTTCGGATTTCCCAAAGTGTGCCCATTGTGACCACAGCAATCGGCAAGGGGCTACTACACTGGATTTCTACCACTTCTCACATTATGTTTGGGACCGAATAACCAAAATATTTGTTCCACCTGTATGCCACATCAAAATTATGTAATTTTGATATTGAAAAATATTTATATTTTATAATCATTTTTATTTTTAAAATCAATATAAAGTGCTTTCACATCTTCTGTATCAAAATCTATGTTCCACCTGTGTACCACATCAAAACTACATTGTTTTGATATTAAAAATTATTTATATTTTGTAATCACTTTTATTTTCAAAATTAATATAACGTGTTTTGAAATGTGATACATGCATAATACAGAGAATTTGATTTACAGAATGTTCGGACTAAAATACGGATAGAGTGCACCAAATCAAACATTTTTTTTATTTTGAGATAAAAATTTAATTTTAATGGTGTTAGTTTTTGCATAAAATTCCTCACATAATGTTCGGACAAAAATCCGGGTAAAGTGCACCAAAGTAATTATTGACAGTGTTAATTTTTCCATAAAGTTTCTAATTATGGCCTCGTACATCAAAAATTAGATTTGATACAAAATAAAATGGTGATACATATTGAATGTCATCTTTACTTCTTTCATTTTTAATATTTGCTATAATTTTCTCAAATATATATATATATATATATATATATATATATATATTGCTATAATTTTCTCAAATATATATATATATATATATATATATATATATATATATATTTGCTATAATTTGTATCTTTTCATAAATATAGGCAATACATAGTAATTCTTCTATATCAAATTAAATGTCATTTTAGCAAAAGTTTTTTATCTCAAAATAAATCAAGGATTGTTTACCCATATTTTACAAAAAAGAAAAATAAAAAAGAGAGATGATTATTGAAAATTTACCTACAATAATTATATTTAAATAAAAATAGATCTGTCTTTCTATCGATTTTTTTTTTAATTTACCGTGAAAATCTTAAAACAATATTTATTTTGGAAAGGTGGATTATTAGATTGTCATTTATCATTAACATATGGAACTATTAGTGCTATGGAAATTCTGCAGATTTTATTAATAAAAATACTCCAACTCAAAATCTGAAAAACCACAATAAATCAAAAGGTTATTAAAATAAAGAGTAAATTACAATATATATATATATATATACATATATATATATATATATATAAAATCAAATCCAATAAATTACTGAATAATTTAGATAAATCTGAAAATATACCAAAAATCTCAAGATTATTTTAGGAAATTACAGAATAATTTAAAATTTCAGAAACTTTAAAATAAATATTAAATATGAAAATTGTTAAAATTATCAAAAGAATCCAACTAAAATCTGAATATTGCAAAAAAAAAAAAAACTCAAGGTTATAAAATAATACAAAAAATACAAGAAAAGTATAGAAAATAAGAAAATTTCAGGAAATCAAATAATAACTTAAATAATTAAATCAAAATTAAAATATGAACATTGTTTTTAAAAAAATGGGTCGAACACTCGAACTTAAAATTGTACTAAATTTAGGGCCACATGGTTTGGCCATGTAGAGTGTCGTGAAAAAAGTGAATGTAACTATATTATATTGTAAAAAATTGTTTTTTTTTTATCATTATTTGGATTCTAAAATCAAACATTTACTAGTCAAAACCTATTCAAATGGGTTACTCATTAAAAAAACATTGTAAAATCTTTGATAACTTATGAGTATCCACAATAATTTTCAATGTGATGAGTCTTGCCACCAAAAATCCTTGCAACGTGGGAGGGGCAGGGGATCATAAATGATATATATGGTTGTAAATGATACAATTCAAGTTGAATGAGCAATTATTTAAACTTATTTGAATAGTTATAGAGTTTTAAAATTTATTTTTGAGTTTGTTTCATAATTAATTGAGTCAAGCTCCAACAAGTTTTTGTTTAGCCGATACGAGTCGAACTCGAGTGATTTCATATTCTTACACTTTTATTTTTTTATTTTTTTATAACTATCAACTTCAAATTTGAATCGAATTTTAGATTTTATCAAATACAAAAGTATGTTTATGTTTGTTTGATATATCTATTGAATCGAGTTCAAATGAAATTTTTAACAAATAATTTCAAATCCAGTATTAAATAATTTGGTTTGATTTTCAGTTAGGAAGGAAGGAAGGAATTGAGAGAGATAGATAAAGAATTGGATATAAATGTGATCCCGATCATAGAAAGAAATATAGCACTAGAAATTCCATTTGCATTGCACTATTTTAAGGTAACTTTTAAATTTTTACCCTAAAAATTTTATATCATCATAACCTTTTCATTTATCATTCATTTTTTGTATACTATATATCAAATAAATCATATTTCATGCTCTTTACACAAGATCCATGCTGCATATAGACAAAAAATATAAATTCAATATTCTAGTAAATAATAATATATATTACTAAATGTTAATACAAAATATAATTATAAATATTGATTTATATAGTGAATAATAAATATATAATTGTGTATATATGTTAAAAGTTAAAAATCTAAATTAATTTTTAAATTCCAATAAAATATTGAATTAAATAAATTTGTATCTTTATAAAATATTAAATGAAAAGAAATAAAAGTTAATAAAAATGTGATAAATAATTATTAATTGATGGTATAGTCCAAAGTGGTTGAATTGTTTGTAGATTGTGGAGAAAAGATTATAGAAGATGTGATATTTTGTTTTAATGTGACATATAACAACATGGTGTAGCAACTTTTGATAGATTTATGGGGTTGGATGACATTGTCCCAATTTTTGACCTCAGAAAAGAAACAAATTTAAGGCCATGTTTTAGTTCCTTATTTTGAATTGATTTTCTTGTTCTCTTTTTTTTTTTTTTTTTTTTTTTTTGTTTAATAAATTGCAAAACACACAGAAAACTACTACATTTTCCAATTTATCAATTTCTTACTTAAAAAGAAAAAAAGAAAATTCACAAAAATGATACTTTAACATAACATTTGAACACAAATATCTTTCGGTATTAATTTTATTAAAAAATGATATTAATGATCACTAGTATTTTATCGAATGATTTATCGAAATAAGTGGTGCTAAAGTGGCATTCATTAAAATTTTCTTTTAAGTAACGCATTTCGTTAATTTTCCTTTTAAATTGAACATTTTGTTTTCAACAAATTGGGGTGCAATTTATTTATATTTAATTATAAAAATCTCAACACCTTCGTACAAAATGAGTCAAAACTCTTATCCCATAATTTTCTTGTTTTATTTTTGTGGGAAAAAAAAATTAAAAAAAAAAAAATTCCCCACCGAAACACAACTAGTTTACGAGCGAAATTCAGAAAAAGCAAATCCCTACTTCCCGCCAAACCATTTCTGCGTGTGTACTCTTATCATACACCAATCTCTTTCAGACACCGCCGAACCCCTTCCCTCTCTTTCTCTTTCTAGGTTAATTTCTACGACTACACTCCAAGGTAAGCTTCAGCTTCTTCATGACGAGATCTTCTTAATTCTGATTTGCATTTGCTCGTGTCAATCATTTCAGAATTATTATTCATTCTGTTTAGGTTTTTACCAAATGTTAGGGTTTCGGCTATCGAGCTGACTGTTTGCGTTTTTTGTTAATTCTCAGGTATTAATCATCTGAATTAGAAAGCTCACCGACGATAGAGGACAGCTGTCGCATATAAAAGGTTTGGTTGATGCCTATGAGGCTATGAATGTTTTATGTAAATGATTTTATACGCTTATTTGTGAATGCCATTTCTCAGCTCTGATTGTGTTGTGGTGCTTGATTTGACAGAGAATTTAGGTAGGTCTGGTATAGGATTTGGCATTCGAATATTGGCTCACAACAGATCTGAAAAAGTCTATGGTCGATCCAATTGAATTGGTTTTAGGTTTACCTTTCTTGGGGGAATTTCCAAGTGGTTGATCTTTGAACTACCTAGGATACATTTTTTAAATAAGCTTATGTGGTCTTTGCCATTTCTCAACTTTGATTGTGTCGTGGTGCTTCATTGGGCAGAAAAAAATAGGAAGATTAGGTATAGACTTTGGTTATTGGGATATTTGTTTGCACCAGATCTGAAGGCCGTCGTCAAGCTAATTGAGTTGATATTGTCTATATATATATTTTTATAATTGGGAACTTCCAATTAGATGATCTTTGGACTTCCCAGGTTACTTTTATTGTTCTGGATGGAAATTGATAAAATGTCACATGTTAAAGAGTTCCGATTTTATTCAAGTTAATTTTACAGTGTTTTTCTTTAAGATGTTGTCCAGTGCATGTTAGGAGATCTCAATTAGGTATAGGGGCTTCCCCTCCTTGACTTTCTAGGCCAGTTGAATGTGTGTTTTTTTCTGTTTGACACTTCGACTGATATATTATGAGGGAAGATAAGTTTAAACCATGGTGATTTGGGGTCCTCTCTTCTCAGATCATTAGATCCAACATATCCCTAATCATTATTTAAAGCGTAGGCTCTAGGGTACGAAATATCTCTATAAACCAGATAGATGAGAACTGTTCAAAAAAAAAAGTCCACGTCCATAAAGTTAAGTGTAGCATATATAGGGGACTAAAAGTGCAGGTGCTCTCCTACCAATCCACAGTGCCAGCATCCTAGTGATATTTGGGTACGGATTGCAGAGTTATCTGACAGTGGATCACCAGCATTTATAGGAGAATAGCAATATGGAGGTGCTCTCCTACCGTACTACGTGTCAGCATCCAAATGATGTTTGGATACTAGCATTTAAGGAGACTAGAAGTGCGGAGGATCTCTAACTGGTCCACGTGTGAGCATCCAAATGATATTTGGGTGCGGATGGCAGAGTTATCTGACAGCAGATTGCTAGGCATTTATTGGTAACAAAGTATGTAGGCACTCTCATACTGGTCCACATGCCAGTTACTAAATGATATTTTGGTATGGATGGCAGAGTCATCTCATGGCTGATCACTAATGGTTTTACTTGATCAACTTTGACCTGTGTCCTTGAACTTCAGTCAAAGCTTCTTTGGCAAGGTATTTAACCATTTTAAAGGGTAAAATGGGTAGTAGACATCCATGTCAAGCGGCATGGTCACTCTACTCATTTTCCGAAGACTATGCTTACGTAGTTAGCATTTCTTTCATGGTATACTATCTGGTATTATAGTAAGTTTCTGCTCAAAGATAAAAACATGTGCTTGATTCAATAGCTTAGAGATGATGTGCTAACTTCATAACCACGT
This sequence comes from Scutellaria galericulata, assembly GCA_946896805.1. Taxonomy (NCBI): domain Eukaryota; kingdom Viridiplantae; phylum Streptophyta; class Magnoliopsida; order Lamiales; family Lamiaceae; genus Scutellaria; species Scutellaria galericulata. Next base: position 15,596,584 of record OX335793.1, read on the forward strand.
AACTTGAAAAAACAGTTTACATACATGGTTTCTTCATTTAAAACATTCCATCTTTCTCTACAGTCTGATTTTGTAGCACATTTTACCAAACTGGTATTGAACAAATTTTGTTTTCTTGATCTACAGAGTTTGGTGCTGCCATTTGTACTTGAGATAGAAGAGGAAAATACCTGTTTCATATTTTCTGCAATAATGGAGCTAAGGAATTGTGGTAATAAACATTTTATCCAAACTATTAGGAATGGGGTGATGCTAAAAGCATGCAATATAAATTCCAATCAAAGGCCAGTTATTCGATTCAAGTCTTTAAAGGGTGTATATGAGAGTGAAGATGCGGAAAGGCTACAGAAGCCTCATTCAGGTTTGGCATTTGACCATCAACAGGTGAAAGATGAAATTCCGTGTTTTCTGGTGGCTGATAGAACATTACGTGAAATAAAACCTGAGCCTGATGAGTTTCCTTGTGCTGATGATGATTTGGGCAGTGGTTTGGATGATGACACCACATTGAAACAGCTGAAAGAACAGTTATTAACTAAGAAAAGGAAGCGTATTCCTATAAATGAGAATTTGCAACAGGATAATGCACTTGAAAAGGCAGAACAAGATGAATCTGATCTTAATGAGCCGCTTATTAAATGGAAAACTAAGCATGCAAAAATCTCAAATGCTACGTGGAAACACTCCAAAATTCATGCTATTTCCTCTTCAACTAGTGACCTTACTATTAAATCCGAAGAGAATTTGGTTTCTGAATGGTCCCCTCAAGTTGGTGGTGAACCTGCTCCAGTTAGTCGTGTCAAAGCCGAGGTTCCAGATGCCGAGCAATTAGGATGCCAAAATAAAACTTCTTCTGGTGATGCCTCATCCACTGGTTACAATGAGGTACCAAATCCTGGTCAAAAGATGGTTCTGAATAAAGATAACAGAGAACCATCACTGTGTGTGAACAGATATGAAAATTGTGTTACTAATGAGATATCTTATGATCATTTGGAGGATGTTGTACCTATATCTATTCTTTTTCAGAGGGATGGAATGAGTGTAAAGTTAGAAACTTCAGAAGCTGCTAGCAGAGAGTCTCCAGATGTCCCTTCTGTGGAAATTGAGAAGCAAAGAGAGATTCACGATTCACATTCTTGGAGAGAGTCACTCTCTAAGGACCCAGATTTGTGCAGTCATTCCAGAAGTTCATCCAGTGTGGATGATATGCCTGAGGAAAGAAGTATTTCTTGCACCCAAGTCCCTGATATGGCAACTGATGGTTGCATTGGTCTTCGTCAGGATTGTAACTCTGTTCCATTTGAGGATAAAACTGAAGCAGATTTTCTAAATGAACCAAATGACTCCCAGAGTAGCCTTGACAAGAACTGCGACTCCAACATGGTCCCGATTACTCCCTTAAAGACAGAGGAACATCTAAAATCAATGGAAGATACTATAGCTGATAAGGAGCAACCTTCGACATGTTCCATTACAACGAATGAATTGAATAGTGAAGGTCATATTGAAGATGAATTATTGAAGACTGTGGACCAGCAGAATACTGCATTGACTACTGCAGAACATGAGGCCTATTTGGATAACATGATTTGTGATAGTGCTGAGACAGTTTCAATACCTGAAGCAAACCAACCTCGTGAAAGCCTCCTTTCAACCCGTGAGGTAATTGTAGTTTTCTACATGATATTTTACTTTTTACATATTGCTTCTGGGACTATTTGAAATTTAATTGGTCCAAATCTACAGGCCTTCTCTCCATCTTCTCGAGAGCAGCTGCAATTGACAATTAATTCTGATGAAATCTGTAATGATTCGAATCAAAATTGTAAGTACAATAACAAGAGTTTCTGTACTAAAGTATAATTGGTTTTTCTATTCACTGTGACACTGTCTACTTGAAGAACCCTATTTCTTCGATTAACCTTTATAGATGAAGCTAATTTCAAGTATATTAATTCCACATTTTTCTTGTTTGATGTTTGCAGTTGTTTTAGAATGCAAGGAGAAGCTCTTTGATAACCAAACTGAGAAGAAGGAATCTTCTCTGAGATCAGATATCCAGTATGATGAAGCAACGGTAAATCATAAACATAGTGGGATGGTTGGCCAACGGAAAGTCACCATAAGCCCCAGACGTATTCTAAGGAAATCACAGATTGCTAAAGGCAATCTTGAGGGTCCTCGTTTTTCACGTATGTTACCAAACCTCAGTACTGGGTGTACATCCGTTCAAGGTTGTTCTGAAGGTGCTATTGCATTCACACAGCGACAGATGCGTGACATGGAGACTCTTGCTGAGAAGCTGATGAATGAGTTGAAATCCATGAAGGACATTGTAGAGCAAAAGTTGCTTTTCGAAGCGTATCGCAATGCTTCCTTGAAAAATGATGCAGATGAGGTATGCATTCTCCATGCTCCATTCTTAGAGTTGTGGTTAGCATTGATCTGACTGTATATCTATTAAGGCGCCATATATTTTCTTTACTTTGTTGTCTGTACTGAATTGAAATTTAATTTCAGCACCTGACTTGGAGTTTTAGCCATTAGAGATTAAAATCTCTATTGCAAAAATAGGTATTTGTTTCATTGTTTGAGCTAGAGTGGGAAATGTCGAATCCTGAAAATTTCTTTGAGAAAATCTCATGATACTGGACTATTGTTGCAGTTGATAGGGAATATATGTTAAGTATCTTTCATCTAGATTAATCTTTTGTAGTTTCTAACTTGGTGCATTATCTTTTGTGCCAGAATGTGTGCATCGTTTGTGCTGGGAACATTTGTCTTGGCAGTATTAGTATATGTCGACATAATTCTTGACAAGTTTTGGTATTGAAGTTTAAATTCTTGCATCTTCAATTTGATTTAATTATTGAATCCATTGATAGAAGTCGATCATTATTTTTATTTTTTAAGTTAAAGCTTGATATGCTGGTATATATGTGCTCGAGCCTATACTAGAAAATGTCATCAGAAATTTTCAGTAGCCTAACTTCTATGGAAATGCTTTACATTTCTGAAGATGTAAAATCTGCATAATTATTATGTTGATCAATATAGGATACCACTTAACATAGATATATACTTTCTTCTTGACAGGTGAAGACGGCCATCAATAATTCTACCAGAGTTGAGGAAATAGCTAAAAGGTGGGTGTCTATGATGGCAAGGGACTGCACCCGTTTCTGTAAAATAATGGTACGTGCCCCATATCTAACACTAATTTTTACTCTTTCCATTCTTATTCACGAGGTTTAGATTTTGATTGACAATAAATTTAGTCCACCTTCTTGAAAATCTTGACCTCAAAAGTAGCTGCCTTGTGTGCAAAATAAATTATCGAAAGAGTACTTTTTAACACATTATTACTATTTTAACAATTAATACTAAATTTGAATATGGAGATCTCCAAAATCCAAACTTAATGTAATTGCCTTTTTTTTAACTGTTAGAAAATGACTCCGGATAGCACACCTGCTTCGAAAGAGAGTTTACCAAGGGAGGGAAGGAAGATTAGATTTGCCGATGAAGCTGGTGGAGAACTATGCCATATCAAATTTTTTGACGATGGCATTGCGGCTCCAGAGGGAGAGTCTGATGCTGTAAAACAGCGACGCCATTCAATGTAGCCTTCTATGATTGCTTGTGCATTCTTATCCTGGATATCAATAAATCCCCTCATCCCTAATTTTTCTATTTCTAGGCAAGCCACATTTTTATGGTGGAAAACATTCTTGTGATTACTTATTCCTTGTATTTTGTATTAACTGCTTTGCCTTTGTTGGCATAACTGTATTTGGTTGATCAATACAACAAAGCTGATTGCTTATGGAATGATTTTAAGCCACCTAAATAGGACACATTATTTTCCATGAGCATCTCTACGTTGGATTGTACTGATTGTGAGATGTATGTATATTTATAAAAACATATCCCTTAAAAAAATTCATTTTGCGAGTCAAAATAATTGTTTGCTAAAAAGAAATGTGATAATGTCACAGCTCATTCGCCTTTGAGTGGTTTCAGGGTTCAGATTCACTTGTCAAATAAACATAAATTATTAGATTTGGTTGCAGTAGTAGGGTATTTTAGTGATAAATTTTAAGAAATAATAACGAATGATTATTATTAGAATTTCTACAGTACATTCAAGCAAGCATTTGCTATTGATCATAGTCAGGACATAACAATCAAATAATAAAAAAACAAATCCAAACACCAATCCTCACTCAAATTCCAGGACTTAGTTTGATCATCCACAGAAAACTTCATTCAAAACCCCAGTGAACGCCTCTATGATCACCTTGTGATGCAATCTTGAATTGAGTGAACAAAAGCTCATCAAGAGCTCTTCCAACTCTCTCGGCTCAAAAATACGTTTCTCCACAATCATCTCAGCCATCGATTTCTTGAAATCCTTGTACGGGTCCACAGATCTCTTCTTCACCACCATGAAACTCTGATTCACTTCATCATCCACCATGCATGGTTCCAACCTCCCTGATGCTAGCTTCATTTCACGAATCTCTTGTTTCCATTCTTTCGAACCATAACGTTTAAATCTCCGTGTTCTCTCACTTTTCTGCTTCAATGGCTTCTTTCCCAGCTCCTCATGAACAGTCTTCAATGGATTATTGAAGTCATGAGAAGATAACAGATGGCTTTCGGTCTCATCCCTATTGCCTGATAAAAAGCTGTTTTTCCTCGCGTGTTTGTGTTTCTTCTTCTCAGTTTTTGAAGGCGGGATTTGCCAGTGTCTCTCATCGGGTGAAACAGGGGAGTTGCATAATTTCTCTATGTTTCTTGGCTCATGATATGTGTGTGATGTGGACTCGTTTTCGAGTTCAAATGAAATGATATCTTGAATGGTGCATGGCTTTGATTGAAATGCAGAGGGGAGTGGGGTGATCTTTGAAGGTGTGGATGGTGGAGGATCAGGAAAAGTGGGGAACGAAATATCGAAAGTTTTGGAGTTGATAGGAGAATAGATGTATGAAGAAACAGGTAAAGGGTTTTTGATCATTGAAGAAGGGTTCTTGGGACGACAGATTTTGAAAGAATTCAGAAAAGAGAGCCCATGTTTGGAACTCTTAGCTTTAGCCATCTATTCAAGAATTGAACAACACTCAAATGTTGTGTTCTGATACTCTTATTAAGCAAAATGTTGTTTATATATACACAAAAGGATGTTGAACAGAGAGAGAAAGAGGAGAGAGAGGGGCCGGCTGAATGGGGTGTCAACAGGGAATAAATTGAAATTTTGTGTGTTAAGAGTGACCAAATCTTAGTGATGCAAAGAGGTTTATACCTGAAAGCTACAGGGAATTTAATTGAGGTCATTTTGTAAGAAAAGGTCTAGGTTTCTATTTAGCTGCTTGCACCTGTTTTTTTTATCTTGAAGGGGTCAACATAGGTTTTTATCAAAATTTTAATTTTTAATCAATTTACCTCATTTTCCCATCCTAACTATAAACTTCTTCTTTTTTTAAAATTTTTTTTTAAATCGTTTAATTTGATGCATTTTATTGTATAAGAGAAATCCTAGTTATGTATTTTTGAGACATCAATGTATGGTTAGAACTTGTTCAATACAAAAAAAAAAAAAAAAAAAATGCATTAAATTTAATGGAAAATTTTAAAGTTTAAATAGAAAAAAAAAGTTATAATAGGAATAATTATGTTGAGAAATGTTTTTTACCCATTGATTTATTTTCCAACTTTGGTCCATGCTAAGAGATACTCAATTCTAAAAAGTAATGCTATCTCTATTCTTAAAGTACTCAAACATGTATGATAAATCTATGAAACTTCTCTCCAACTAAATCACTTAAAAACTGAATATACATAAAATCAAGGATACATCTCAGGTATCAGTTAGCCAGGAGGATAGACCAGGTCCTAAACTCTATTAAGTAGGAAAAATACGATGTTTTTTTATTTGTCTTTGATATTTATCATATTTGCAGAAGTCCCTTTTTAGAGGAAATTTTAGTATTTGTCGTTTTTACTGAAAAAGGGCCTCAACTGAAATAGACCAAAAAAAAAACCAAAAATGAAAGAAAGAAGTATAAGGTTGTACTTTTATCATGTGTCAATGATGGAATTGGTTGTTTCTTGCTGGGATGATGTGAAGAATTCTTCAAAGTATTGTTTAAAAATAAGGCAATCTATTCGGGATGGGATAGTTAACTAATATATATTTGGATGTTCTAAATTTAAGCTTTTAAGTTCAAATTTCAGCAGATGCACTATTTGGTTTAGTTTGTTATGAGACTTGTCTTAAATTGAACAAAAAATCGTTTCAAACACATTCCACTTTAGGATTGTAAACTTTTTTTTTTTTTGTCATTTATGAGCTGGCAAGTTCAGATGGGACAAAGCGAAATGACAAGTAGGCAAGTTCAGGTGGGACGGAAGGAGTAGGTTTTTTTTTTTTGAAAGGTAATTAATATAGAGTTATAGTTTGGCTTAACAAATATAAGGTACAAACTTTGGGGTCACGATAGGGTTAACAAGTGGGCTAGCTAATGGGCTGTTAATGGGCAAAGATATGGGGCTGTCAAGTGGACTGAGGTAAGTAAATGGGCCACATAACTGGATCAAAAAGTATTAACAATATTAAAAGTATAGGCTTTGTGGTGTTTATGAGTTTTAGAAGATACATAGGAAAAACTTAATTTGGATGTGGTGTTCTAATTGAAAATGAGAGAGAATGGCTACCAGTAATATAAATTATCTATTTTCTACATTAATTTAACTAATTTTTTGTCATGTGAAAAATAATTACTCCCTCCATTTCTTGAAAAGAAAAACTCATATTTATATACGATTTTTTTATTCTGGTCAATTGATGAAGTTAAACCTTTTAAACCATCCCTTTTCACTCATGCCATTTTGTTACTTATTAATGTTGATGTGTTAAAAAAATTTGAAAACATTAAAGTTTATATATATATATATATATATATATATATATATATATATATATAATTTGTGGATATGATATTGACATATTGACATGTGAATCTGTTGTGAGACGAACAGACCGTCTCACGGATTTTATTAAATAAAATGGGTCAACCACAAACACTCTATGCAAGGATTTAAACTCAAATTCTCCCAAATTAAATTGTTGCTTCAACAACACACCTTAAACTTTTATCAAATAAAAAATGAAATGCAAACTTAAAACACACCAAGATTTGAGCTTCTGCACCACATCGGCCTACTGCTTTGTGAGAACAAGAACTGATTAATTCCACCAAGAAACAAAGAAGAAATCAATCTTACAAGTTAATCACTCAACTAGGATTTTCCTCTCAAGAACGAAGAACCCTAATTCTCTCTAATTCGCTCAATAATGTGAATTGTAAAGTGAAACTACAGTTGAGTGTCCTTTCATATATATAGAATAGAAGCCCTAAACTAATTGAATGAAAGTTACAACGTCAGAAAGCAACGAATTTCATCTTCAAGAACTTGAAGTCGCATAGAAACCCTAATTGAATTTGTTTGAATCCCAACTGCCTGGTTCAACTAACAGACTCTTCCAATGTCGGGTTCAGCCAGTTCTAGCCCGATTCTTGAAGATCTGAATTTGGTTCCTGACTCTTGAGTTTGCTTGAATCTAATATTACAATTCACATGTTGTTTGTATTTATGAAACTCCATCTCACGATTACTCTCTTTGAGACCATATAAAGAGAATGTTGAAAGAGACAACACATGATAGAAAGCTCATAGCTAGAGACATAAACACCATTGACCTCTTCATTTCATTAAAAAATATTGTATCACTTCAGCTTTACAAAATATCCCTATTTATATCAATAAGGTAAACTCTAGCAAACTCTAAGAACTCTTCAAAACCTTACACGTGTTCTTTATACATTGGATATTGAAATGAATCATAGGGTACTGATTTGCTTGTGTGCTTCTCTTCATATCATGTGCCTGCGTTGTCATTATTTTATCAATTTTGTCATCTTCCTTAATATCATATCATATAATTTTTTGTGTAGATTAACACCGAGACGACGGTGAACTTCAAGATCAAGATCATTTTGATTACACTTGTTGATACGAAAGATCAACTTCCAAATAAACTTGATGGTTTGTGAGTAATTCAGTAATTATACGTGGCTAATTATTTGTACTGACCGATTAGTAATTGAAAACAGCGGATGATTATTGAGGCTACTTGGTGACCGATTATGCTATGAATAAGAGAAGTAAAAAGAAGTTTTTTTATTGCTCGATGATCCTTTTTTTGGCAGTAATTTCCTCTTTTATAGTGGAGTTTTTATTTAAAAATAGTAAAAACTATCATTATAGCTACTGTAATAGCTTGTACAAGTGTTGAATCTAGTTACAGATGTACTGTTGCATGAAGTAGTAGGTAACAACCATGTCATTGTATGCTTGACATCTGTCTTCATAGATGTTATTCTTCAAGCTCTATCCATCTGATCATTATCCTTCAATTGTTTTATTGATCTGAAAACGTGTCTGACAGATCATGAGTGTTTAATGTCAGCAACAAAGAAGGCCAAATCGGTGGCCAGTAGCCTTATCAGTAGCCTAAATGACTTTATTTAACTGATGGACAATAGTCTTATCAGTAGCCTAAATGACTTAATTCAACTGATAGTCAGTGGCTTGATTTTAACTGATGGCGAGTACTCGCCGAGTAGCCTTTTCGGTAGCCTAAATGACTTAATTTAACTGATAGTTAGTGGCTTAATTTTAACTGATGGTCAGTAGCCTTTTCAGTAGCCTAAATGACTTAATTTAACTGATGGTCAGTAGCCTTATCAATAGTATAATTTAATCGGTGGCCAGTAGCCTAAATAACATAATTTAATTGATGGTTAGTAGTCTTATCAATAGCCTAAATGGCTTAATTTAACCGATAACCAGTAGCCTATATGACTTAATTTTAATTGATGGTCAGTAGTCTTATCAGTAGGGATTTACTGACCGAGTATAACAACACTCATATAGATACTAGACACGTGTAATTTAAAAATTAAGAAAGACATGAAAAACAATGTATCTCAACTCTAAAGCAAAATGCAATTGTGCCCACACGACATCCTACAACCAAGGAACACCTTATGCTGACATCCTTTGACCTTCTTCTATTTGTCTTTTCCTCATACTAAATAAATAAAGAATCGTAAAACTCGGAACAAAACAAAAAGAAAAGAGAAGGAGATATTGAAGAAGATTTGAAACAAAATTTGGTCTATCCCTCCTATATTAATTTTCCTTTAAATCAACTTTGTTGAAATCCCAATAGAAGAAATCAAGAATTGCATGGAGAGGTGGATGCATGTGGATATATATAAATAAAAAATAAATGGTTAAAATGAGAAAGCTGTGCCCAAATTTGGATAAAGAAGGTGGATTAGAGACAGTGTTGGAGGTGCCCATACCTGAAGAAATGTTCAACAAGATGGGGAGCAACGCCACCCTCCGGTGGCACAACATGCGGCACCTCATGCGGGCCCAACACGCCGACAAGTGGGCCGCCATCATCTCCTCCTTCTCCTCATCCTCCTCGTCTGACGACGACAACAACAACCACCAAAACGACCATTTCATGCTGCTGCTAAAGCTTGTCGGATCAGCTTTCATACCATTTCGTGCTCAATCCGACCATGCTGCCACCACACCCGTTAAGGAAGGTTCTATTGTAAGCATCTCTCTCTCTCTCTCTCTCTAGTCTCTCTCTCGATTTGCAAGTGATTAAACATTGGATGGCATAATGAATGAAACAGGAATCCAGTACAGCAAAGTATATAGTACACCAATACATAGCAGCAACGGGTGGGGTGGGAGCATTGAATGCAATACACAGCATGTATGCAGTGGGGCAGGTGAAGATGATGGTGGCATCTGATCATGCTTTGCAAACAACTACTTCTCATGAGTCGGGGGGGTTCGTGCTCTGGCAGATGAATCCCGATTTGTGGTACCTTGAACTCGTCGTCTCAGGCTACAAGATCAGCTCTGGTAGTGATGGAAATATCACTTGGAGTCAATCTTCTTCTACCTCCAATCCCACTAGAGGTCCTCCTAGACCCCTTAGAAGATTTTTCCAGGTACTTACCTTCTTCCCTTGCTTTCTATTATCATCATCTTTCTTGTAATATTACTTATATATATATGATTGAACCAAGCGTTGTTACATGCTTTCTATTACCATTTTATATTTTGTTTCTTGCTAACTAAAATATTACACTTTGATATAATACTTGGCTTTTGTCACGGGCTTTTAGTTTAATTTGTATATTTTTAGTCTAAAGAGAAATATATAGGAGCTAACACAAACTTAATACTCCTCACCTATATAAATTCATGAACCTAGAGTTTAGAACAAGATAAATGAAGATAAAATATTCTCAAGAAGCTTAAAAACTTAAAATATGATTTATAATCTGAAAACATTTTATTTTCCTTCCAATATATAATACTAATTATTTATATGTTACAAAAGATTAAAGCTTCAATAAACAAAAAACAAAAACAATTTTCAAGCTCAAAGTATGACTTCTTGAATATATGGTTAGTGACGTAATTGAGTTGGTTTTCCAATACCATCATGAGTCATGCATGAGTTTGGATTTTCTAAAGAATGTATTTAGGGCATCTACCATTATCAAGATTATCTTGATAATGGTAGTGTAATATTAATATATTAAAATAATATAATAAAAAATTAAAAAAAGAGAAAAAAGAAAGAAACCTGCACCCATTCTCTCTTCTTACTCATTCTCTCTCTTCATAATAAATGCTAAGAATGTTTTGCATTGTAATAACACATTTATTAATAAAATATTCTAATAACATCTTTTAAAATGATTGTTGCGGATGTTCTTATGAACCAAACGTTAAAAGGCTGACAGATTCTATAAATTTACAGTGTACCATTAACTTTCTATGTCACTTTTGACCCTCATAATTTATTTTCTACTCTTTAATCAGTTCTCTACAAAAGTAGAAGGGATAAAAGTATAAGTATAGGAACAAACGAACAGAACAAATTAGAGACCAAAATTGAGTTAATGAACAAAAAATTACAAAAAGCAAAAACTAAATAAAAAACCAATGAAAATGCAAAATATATATATCCACATTTGCCGGTATTTTAATTTCTTTGACACTCTTAACAGACTTGGGAAAAGTAAATTATTTAGTTTTGTGCATGGCAACATGTTGTTAAATGACATGGCTTCTTCACAATCAATTTGTGACTGATAATAATAAAGGGGTTAGATCCAAGATCAACAGCCAACCTATTCTTGAACACGGTTTGCATCGGGGAGAAGGTGATCAAGAACGAAGATTGCTTCATATTGAAGCTCGAAATAGCGTCGGAAATCCTCAAGGCACAGTGCACAGCCAACACAGAAATAGTGAACCACACCATATGGGGATACTTCAGCCAGAGAACAGGCCTTCTCATTCAGTTCGAAGACACCAAACTGATACGAATGAAGACCGCCGTGGGGGACGACAGCGTCTTCTACGAGACGAGCATGGAGTCCGAGCTCCACGACTACAGGCTCGTCGAAGGGATCAACATTGCTCACAGTGGCAAAACTAAGGCCACTTTGTATAGATATGGGAAGAAACTCAAGAGAAACTGGAAGTTGGAGGAAACATGGAAGATTGAAGAGGTTGATTTTAACATTTGTGGCCTTTCAATGGACTACTTCTTGCCACCTGCAGATGTTGACAAGGAGAATGAGAATTCTGATCATGGAATTTCATGTTAGGATTTTTAGATGAAGTTGGTTGTAAATAGAAGTGATTTCTATTTGTAAGAAAGCCTTTCTTTCTTTTTGTGTTAACAATGAAAGTGTTTTTCAGTAATTGTCATTTGTGTATAAATTGTGCATCGTTGATGTAGTGATGGTCATTGTATACTTTCAAGTAAATATTTGAAATTGAGTTTGTCAGATGCATGGTGCGGGTGCCTACTAACAATGCGTAAACAGTTCGATTCGAGTCGAGTATTGTTAGGTTCGAACTTTAACTGAATTTAAAACTCGAAGTTTAAGTTTGATTTGAACTTGATCGAAATTATTTTCTCAATGTTCGAACTCGATTCAATAGATAACTGTATAAGATCGAGCTCGACTATACCTGAAAAATATTTATAAAAGAACTTAAATTCCTATAAATGAAAAAAAAATGTAAATAAATAAACTATTAAGGACAAAATAGTAAATTGACATATGCTCAATTAGACGCACAATCTTGTCAGATCGAGTATTAATATGATCGGGCTCGACATCAAAACTTCTCGAATAGCTTGTGCTTGACTTGATTATTTTCGAGTCGAATTTGAATTTTTTTCAAATCGATCGCGGGTATCTTAAAAGTCATATTATTTTATTTTCATGAAAAATCATGTCGTTTAACCTTATAACCGACAAAAATCTATTTTCTTTTATTTTTATCAAAATTATATTTAAAAACATATTTGTCAAATTTTCCAAATTGGGCTGGAAAAATATGTTTGTCATCTTTTCTAGTAGAAACGTATGTTGTTATATAAATTATGCTAATAAATCCATTGGACCCAATAGAAGGATAAATGGAATCTCTACACAATAGAATATAATTTGGACTCTGTCTCCATATATTAATTAACATAACTCAAAATTCACTCGACGTAGTTTGTTTGGAGAATCGTCATAAATTCTAGAGATCATCAAGTGAGTGCTTTTAAGTAACTCTACCTTGTAATTATTCACCATCATGAAAAAAAAATAAAAAAATTCATGAGTTCGTATTTCAAGGAGACATGTAGATCTAGTCAACATATCATGTTGAATGGACTAGTCTTCCACTGAAATATTACTTATAAAAATATTTTTTAAGATTTTGATTATCCATTAATTAATTATTTCAAAATCAAGCCTGTTAATATTTTTATATCTCTTAGAGCATCTCCAACAAAGTTCTTCATTATAGAGTACTCTATCCTCCATTATAGAGTATGTAGTACTCTATATCATAAATCTTTTCCAACAATAAATACTTTATATCATTAAAATATCTATTTTTAATTTTTTTTTGTAAAATTAAAGATTTTAAATAATTAAAGATTTATGTAATATATTATTAAATTGTAAAATTAGTATACACGATGTTGACGTCGATTTACGGCTGGTTCGTAATCTCAATCAAACACTCGAATTAATCGTTCTTTTAGCCCAACCTAATTAGCCGAGTTAAAAGAGCTAGGTCAAATGAGAGAGGAAGTTCAAGAAAATGTAGAACACTTGTCTTTTTTCCTTCCCAAAAATCGATCCCTTTACAAATGTCTGAAGGGTCTTATTTATAGACCCTTCACCTGGACAGCATTCCCCGAGTTAGGGGATTTTGTCCCTATAGGGCCAGGGCTAGATGCTCCCTGTCCCATACTATTACAAACCGAGCCGAGCTCTTTTTATACTCTAATTTTTAGACATATTCCTAGGTATGGAGATTCTACCAACCGCTATCCGAGCTGAAAATCAGGTCGGTTAGGTCAGGTCGGCTTTGCCTCTGATGGGATGCGGAAGGTCGGTCGTTCTGGCCGAGCTGGTCAAAGCAGGTCGGCTTTTGCTCACGTCGGCGTTTAGGAAGACTTGATTCGAGCTCTCCCTCCATTTTGAGTCCTAGGAAGATGGTTTCATTGAAGTATCAACAGGTCGGTTAGGGGGTTTCTGGACGGCCATTTTCTGCTCGGCTCGGCCATGTCATCCCTCCAATTCGCCCGAAACATAGGTCGGCGAAATAACCGAGCCGGGCTGGAAGACCGGTCCCGGCTGCGGAACGGTCATATCAGTTCGAGCGGGGTCAGGCCGGGCCGAACTGGGTGACTGGACTGGGCTATCAGGTGACGGGGCCGGTCCTCCTCGGTGCATTGGGTCAGGTGGTCTTTAGTTCGGGTCCGAACTCGATCCATGCGTGGGCGGCCTAATATTGAGGGCCCAACATTAGCCCCTCGGACCCGAGCAGAACAACGGAGGCTCGGGTTCGATCTGGCGGGCCCTAGTTTGTGCGGACACGTCCCGTGGTGACCTGAGACACGTGTGTCGCTACGTGGCGCATCTGGGTCCCACCACCTGTCCTTAATCCGATGGCTGGAAGGCGAACGGTTTCATTCCTCAACCTATAAATAGTGGTCCCCTCCGCCATTTGTGCTCCACTCTTCTCTCCGCGCTCTCAACTCTCGCAACTTTCTCTCTGAATTCCGAGCTAAATCGACCGAGCTTATTTCACCGCCCTCTCCATCCTTAGGTAATTATGTCTGCTGTAACCATTTCTTCATCCTCTGAAAATGACCAAGGTTCATCTGGGCGGCTTGAACGACCGGCCTTTACTCCGAGCCCTAGCCCCAGCTCCTCTTCGTCCCCTGGCGACTCCCCGGGGTCTGCTTCGGAGGAGCGGCCTCTTCCGGATCTGGCAGATGGCGACGACCAAAGCGAGCCGAGCACTTCGGGCCGAGGCGATATCCCTATGGGGATTCCGATCATCACTGTGGGCGAGGAGGATTTGAGGCCGTTCCGTCCTTCAGTCGGTAAAGACGAGCTGTCTAAGTGGCGGGCGCGGTTCAAGATTCCGAGCTCGGTGACATTCGAGGAGCCGGTCAATCTTGCCCGACCAGATCAGCCCCCTCCTGGTCATGTTGCCGTGTCCCTCCGAGCTCTCGAGGGCGGGTTGAGGTTTCCGCTGGCTCCGGCCATAACCTCGTACCTACTCCATTGGGGGGTGGCCCCTGCCCAGATTCATCCAAACGGTTGGGCGTCCATCATAGGGCTGCTCAGTCTGTTTTGGGAGTTCGGCTTTGGAATGCCGAGCCCCGCGGACATGGAGTGGATCTTTGTGCTCAAACAAGCGCCGGGCTCTCCTCTACCGATATATTATACATCGGTTCGGTCTCGGCGTCCGCAATTGGTCGTCGCCGCCCCGTCCTCCGTGAAGGAGTGGAAGACGAAGTGGTTCTGGGTGGGCGGAGATTGGCAGAGCCCTTTTGAGGTGGACGGTCAACTCACTCGGGTCGCCTGCCCGGTCATTTTCAAAGAGGCTCAACAAGGTGAGCTTTGTTCCGAACCGAACTCATTTTCCATTTTTCTGATCGTTGATTTCTTTTTATTCATTTCAGTTCGGCATCCTCGGGAGAGCCAGACATCCGGGCTCATCTCTCGCCAGCTCGCCTACCTACGGGACCAGGTATCCGAGGAGGACCGGAATTTCAAACGGTTGGTGGCCCAGCGTCGTTTGGAACAGGTCGGACTTACCGTCCCATTTTGTCCCGTACCGAGCCCCCGAGCAGGTATTTTTTGATCAGCTGAGCTTGTTTTCCTTGTGTATTATTTTTGGTAACTTTGTTTTTCTTGGCAGTCAGCAACCTCCCCGCTCTTGGATTGATGGCGGACCCAGCGAGCCGCTTTGAGGCAATGGGTGCTGCTCGGAAGAGGAAGCAGCCGCCGCCTACCCGACCTGAGCGGGCTGACCGGGCACCGACCCCCCGGGCTGAACAGCCACCGCGTCAGAGGATTCGGATCAGCCGATCCGGGTCATCTCGTGACCAGGAGGAGCCCCGCCGCGCTCCTTCCGACCGATCTGGGGCCGATGTTAGACCGGCGGTCTCCACCAGCCCGCCAGCTCGCCGTGCTCCGCCGGCCACTGACACTCCTGCCGGGCCCTCGCGTGTCTCCTCCATCCTTGGCGACGATCCGGAGAGGGTGGAGGTGACTCGCCGCTATGAGGGGAGGAGGCCTCCTTTCCAGCTCGCCTTTGCCCGGGCACGGGAGCCGTTCACCGGCCAGGAGCTCCCGCCTCATGTGGCAGCCGCCCAGATCAACCTTCCCAAATCCTGGACCCAGGATTTGGAAGAGCACGTTCAGAGGATGACCAACCCGGTCGACCTCCAGTGCAGCGCCGCGGTGTTGGCTGCCCAGGCCAGCGTCCTCCAGTGGCAGTCTTATGCTGTCGCTGTCGAGACGGAAGAACGGTTCCGGGTTTGCCGGACCGAGCTGAATAAGTCTAGGGCCGAGGTGGACCGGCTGAAGGCCCAACTGGAGGCCGCCACCGCTAAACAGGAGGGCCTGGCCAAGGATGTCCAGAGCGCCCGGGCAGAGGTCGATCGGAAGAGGGACGAGCTGGGTCGGACCCGGGCTGAACGGGACGAGGCCCGGAAGACAATCACTTCCGCCCAAGCGGAGGCCGTCCGTCTTGGGAGGGAATTGGAGGCCGCCAGGAAGGCTAGCTCGGCCTCGGCTTTTGGGGCTTATCTTCGGGCCTTCTTCCGGTCGGCGGAGTACAAGGCCAGGAGCTCGGTGGGGTACCTCTTCGCCTTCATGGACATCCTTGAGAAGGTGAAGGCGGATGAGGGGAACATCGCCCCCCTTCAGGACGCCCTGGCCACGTACCTCGCCCAGAACCCTCTTCCGCCGGACTTCCTGGACGTTCTGAGGGAGAGGCTGGAGGTAGGCTATATATATTTATACCTTTTTTTCTCAAGTGTTTTTACCTCGGCTCGGTTCTGACCATTTTTATTTCAGGCGGCTCTTCCTGCTGATCGCCATGATGTCCTCCAGCCCGGGCCGGAGATAGACATGCCCTCCGAGGCCGGTCTCGAGGATGAGGAGGAGGCCGCCGTGGAAGCAGATGGGGAGGGGGTTCTTCAGGCCGCTGGCGAATCATCCGACCCTCCGCTCCCCTCCTCTGAGGTCGGTCCGGAAGCTGGCGAGCTCCAGGCGGACGAGGTGGTGAATGTGGTGGATTGACCGCCCTCTTTTTTTTTTGTTTTTAGATTTCTTTTTGTTTCATTCCGAGCAGGATTTGTTAATATCATCCCTGCTCGGGGCCCGAGCAGAGTTTGCTCCACCATCTCTGCTCGGGTCATAAACTATTTTGTAAGAGGTTCCGGCCTCCAAACCGGTTTTCTTCTTGAATTAATATATATTTTGTTCACCTTCAATATTCGTGCATTATTTCAGTTTGTGTATGCTTTGTGCTCGGATGCCTTTTAGCTCGGCCATCATGTCTGATTTTCTTGAACTTATTTTCCACCAAGTAATTTTAGATCGCCCTTTTCAGCCCATGTCTTTTAGATCGGCTCGGCCCACATAAGTCGGACCAAATGGTCGGAAATGGTCGGCTCGGACTGTCCAGTCCTCCCTTTTTTTTTTTTTTTTTTTTTTTTTTTTTAACGAGTCAAGGGGGTCAGAGCTCTATCTTTACCGAGACAAGCTCGGGGGGTCGGAGCCCCATCGTTGCCGAGACAAGCTCGGGGGGTCGGAGCCCCATCGTTGCCGAGACAAGCTCGGGGGGTCGGAGCCCCATCGTTGCCGAGACAAGCTCGGGGGGTCGAAGCCCCATCCTTTACCGAGACAAGCTCGGGGGGTCGGAGCCCCATCTTTGGCCGAGACAAGCTCGGGGGGTCGGAGCCCCATCGTTGCCGAGACAAGCTCGGGGGGTCGAAGCCCCATCCTTTACCGAGACAAGCTCGGGGGGTCGGAGCCCCATCGTTGCCGAGACAAGCTCGGGGGGTCGAAGCCCCATCCTTTACCGAGACAAGCTCGGGGGGTCGGAGCCCCATCGTTGGCCGAGACAAGCTCGGGGGGTCGGAGCCCCATCGTTGCCGAGACAAGCTCGGGGGGTCGAAGCCCCATCCTTTACCGAGACAAGCTCGGGGGGTCGGAGCCCCATCGTTGCCGAGACAAGCTCGGGGGGTCGAAGCCCCATCCTTTACCGAGACAAGCTCGGGGGGTCGGAGCCCCATCGTTGGCCGAGACAAGCTCGGGGGGTCGGAGCCCCATCGTTGCCGAGACAAGCTCGGGGGGTCGAAGCCCCATCCTTTACCGAGACAAGCTCGGGGGGTCGGAGCCCCATCGTTGCCGAGACAAGCTCGGGGGGTCGAAGCCCCATCCTTTACCGAGACAAGCTCGGGGGGTCGGAGCCCCATCGTTGGCCGAGACAATTCAAGATAGATATTTTCCATTTCACTGAAGTTTCTTGTACAAAAAGCACCTATTACAATTATCCTATAATTATCCTAGCTAACGAAAGTAACGTTTGAGGAGCTCGGCGTTCCATGGCTTGTCGAGCACCCTTCCGGCCAAGCTTTCCAGTTCATATGCCCCTCGGCTCAGTATCCGAGCTATTTTGTAGGGTCCTTCCCAGTTCGGTCCTAGGCACCCCGCGTTTGTCTCTCTGGTGTTGAGGACGACCTTGCGGAGGACCAGGTCGCCGACCTCAAACTTTCGGGCTCGGACTTTGGAGTTGTAATACCTCGCACTGCGCTGTTTGTACACCGCATTTCTGAGCTCCGATTCCAGCCTCTTTTCTTCCACGAGATCGAGGCAGGCCAGCATGGCGACCTCGTTTCCCTCCTCGTCCCGCTGTGTAGCTCTCCAGGTCGGTATTCCGACCTCTACTGGGATGACTGCTTCTGCCCCGAAGGCTAGGGAGAAAGGGGTTTCTCCAGTGGCCGACCTGGCTGTAGTTCGGTAGGACCACAGTACCCCGGGGAGTTCGTCCGCCCACGCACCCTTAAGCTCATCCAGCCTGGCCTTCAGGGTGTGCTTGATTATCTTATTGATGGCTTCTACCTGGCCATTGCCTTTGGGGTGGTATGGCGTGGAGAGCAACTTTTGTATCCCCAGGTTGGAGCAGAATTGTGCGAACTCCTCGCTATCGAATTGCCTCCCATTGTCGGTTACCAGGGACTGGGGGAGCCCGAACCGGCAAATGATTGACTTCCATACGAAGTCTGTGATTTTGGCCGAGGTGATTTTTGCAAGGGGTTCGGCCTCTGCCCACTTTGTAAAGTAGTCCACTGCGACTATAGCATGCTTTACACCTCCACGTCCCGTCGGCATGGGCCCAATTAGGTCTATGCCCCATTTTGCGAATGGCCATGGTGTGAGCACCATGTTCAGCTCTTCTGGCGGGGCCCTAGTGAATGGAGCATATCTTTGGCATTTGTCACATTTTCTGGCGAATTCTATTGCCTCTTTTTTTAAGCTCGGCCAGAAATAGCCCATCCTGATTATCTTGAAGGCCAGGGCCTGTCCTCCTGTATGATTTCCGCAAATTCCCTCGTGAACCTCCCTTAGTGCATATTCGGCCTCTCGCTCGCTCAGGCACCTCAGCAAAGGTAAGGAAAAACCTCTTTTGTACAGAATGCCATCCTTCAACGTGTACCTGGCCGCCCTGATTCTCAATCTCCGAGCCTCCACTGGGTCATCTGGTCTTGTATCTTCTTGCAAGTATTTGATGATCGGGCTCATCCATGTGTCCTCCAGGTCGATCGTGCATATTGTTTGGCTCTCCAGGGCCGAGCTTTCCATAAGGCCAACATTAACCGACCCGATATCCTGGGCACCCTCGCTTGTGGATAGTTTGGCGAGCGCGTCGGCCTGGGCGTTTTGTATCCTAGGAACCTGTTCGGCCCGGGTGCTTCGGAAGCCGGCCAGGGTGACTTCCACGGCCTGGAGATATGCGGCCATTCTTTCGTCCCGGGCCTCGTACTCGCCCGAAATTTGGTTGACCATCAGTAGGGAGTCGCTGAAAATCTCGAGGTCATCGACGCCGAACTGCTTGGCCATCTCGAGTCCGGCCAGCAGGGCTTCATATTCGGCCTCGTTATTGGTGGCCTTGAATTTGAATCGGAGGGCCGAGCAGAAATGCTTGCCTGACGGGCTGATGAGGACGATTCCGGCCCCGGCTGCGGTGACGGTGGACGAGCCGTCCACGTACATTTTCCATGGCTTTTCCTGGCTTTCCTCATGGATGGGCGTAGTGGGGGTGAACTCAACGATGAAGTCGGCCAATGCTTGCCCCTTTATGGCCGTCCTGGGGGAGTATTGCACGTCGTACTGCCCTAGCTCCACTGCCCACTTGAGAAGCCTTCCTGAAGCGTCAGGTCGGCCTAGGACCTGTCTCAATGGGAAATTGGTCAAGACCTCAATCCGATGGGCCAGGAAGTACGGTCGGAGCTTCCTGGCCGAGGTGACCAGAGCATAAGCCAACTTCTCCATTGGCGGGTATCTCAACTCTGCATCGTGGAGGGAATGGCTAACATAGTATATGGGCTGCTGGGAGCTCCTCTCCGTTCGTGTCAGGACGGCGCTTATCGCATAGCTGGACACGGCCAGGTATAGTTGTAGCTTCTCTCCCTGGAGGGGCTTGGCGAGGACAGGTGCGGTCATAAGGGACTTTTTCAATTCTTCTAGGGCCGCCCCACATTCCGAGGTCCATTCAAATTTTTTGTCCTTCCTGATGAGATCGAAAAACGGCCGACATTTGTCGGTTGACTTTGAGATGAATCTATTGAGGGCGGCCACCTTGCCTGTCAGGCACTGGATGTCCTTGACCCGCTTTGGTGGTGTCAGGTCGATGATGGCCTTGATTTTCTCAGGGTTGGCCTCAATTCCCCTCTGGCTAACCATATACCCGAGGAACTTGCCCGATCCGACCCCAAACGTGCACTTCTTCGGGTTGAGCTTCATTCGATACCTCCTCAAGATGCCGAACATTTCGGCCAGGTCGGCAACGTGGTCCTCCTTTCTTTTTGATTTGACCAACATGTCGTCCACATAGACCTCCATTGTTTTACCGATCTGGGCGGCGAACATCTTGTTAACCAACCGTTGGTATGTGGCTCCGGCGTTTTTTAGTCCAAACGGCATCGCCTTGTAGCAATATTGAGCTCGATCCGTCACGAAGGTGGTGTGCACCCGGTCTTGCTCGGCCATTGGGATTTGATGGTATCCTGAGTATGCGTCCATGAAGCTCATCAGCTCGTGGCCGGCCGTGGTGTCCACGAGTTGGTCAATGTTGGGGAGTGGGAAACAATCCTTCGGGCATGCTTTGTTGAGGTCGGTGAAGTCGATGCACATTCTCCACGACCCACTCGATTTTTTTACCAAGACCGGGTTGGCCACCCATTTCGCGTATTGGGTCTCCTCGATGAAACCATTGGCCAGGAGCTTCTGGACTTCCATCTCCAGGCCCTCGTACCTATCAGGGCTGAGCCGCCTCCTTTTCTGGACTACGGGTTTCGCGGATGGGCTGAGGTGGAGGTGATGACAGGCGTCTTCAGGTCGGATGCCCTCCATGTCCTCGTGGGTCCAGGCGAACACGTCTGAATTGGAGCCGAGGAATTGGATGAGCTCGGCTCGGATCGGTTCCTCAAGTGTCCGCCCTATGTTGAAGGTCACGTCTGGGCGACTCGGATCCGGGCTGATGAGGTCGAGCTCCTCCACCGGCGAGGCCCGGACCTCGTGTTCCCCTCGTGGGTCTAAGGTCTCCAATTCCTGGAAGGGTTGTTCCTGGTCGTTTTGGGCAAGCTCATCGCGTTGGGATTGGCTGGCCTCTCCAACCTGGTTGATCTCCCTCGGTCTAAGCCCGGCCTCGCACTCTCTTGCGGCGAGCTGGTTGCCCTCGATGACAAATATTTTCTCCCAAACGGGAAATTTGATGGCCTGGTGGTAGATGGACACTACGGCCTTGAGTTTGGCCAGGAGGGGTCGGCCCCATATGGCGTTGTACGTTGAATGTGCATCTACCACCCTGAATTCTGTCAGGGTATATACTTTCTCTCCTTCCATCTCGAAGGCCACCTTCAGCAGGCACTTGCCCAGTACCTTTGTGGTCTGCCCTCCGAACCCAACTGCGACCTCCGACGTGGGCTCGAGGTCGGCTTCTCTGAGCCCCATCCTCCTGTACGTGTTGAGATATAACACGTTGGCGTAGCTTCCCGTATCCACCAGGACCCTATGTACCCTGATGTCCTGGATGTCCAGGACAGCGATCAGTGGGTCTTCGTGGGGGTGCACCAGGCCCTCCGCCTCCATGCTATAGAAAGTGATAGCGTGCCCCTCCGTAGTACGTTTGGGCGGGTCGCACCTTTGGTAGGCATTCCTGGCCTCCCGAATGTATCGCCGCCGGGCTCGCTTGGATCGCCGGTCATCCTCGGAGTTGTGATTGATCAGTGTGTTGATCTCCCTTATCGGAGGGTTTCCGATGGGGGGAGGGGGTAACCGCTGTGCTGGCGGAGCTACTTGCTCCTTGGGGGGGCCGGGTCTCTTCACGAATTGGTCGAGGTGCCCCCTCTCAATGAGCTTCATGAGCTCGGCCAATAAGTGTCGGCATGCGTCAGTACCGTGGCCGGAAGCTCGGTGGTACTCACAGTATTTTTTGGAGTTGGTCCAGCTCGGGGATGGCCTCTGAGGGCGCGGTTCCGGCAACAAATTTTGGTCCTGTATGGCGGCCAGGATCTGTCGAGGAGATACCGTTAGGATGGTTCTCACTCGCTCGGCTGAGTCGGGCTGCTTGGGCCGGTCTCGGCTTGGTTCGGTCGCCTGGTATGGCCTGAAATTGCCGGGCGGCCGGAAGCTTGGCTGGCGCCTCGAACCTTCCTTCTCCTTCTCCCTCCTCTCTGGGTGTTCCCTTGCCCCTTGTTCCTCCTGGATGGCCTCCTCGGCGTCCACATACATTTCTGTCTGTCGGAGGAACTCGTGGTAGGTTTTTGGTTTGAATTCCCGGACTGACCACCACACCTTTGAATTGACCCGGAGACCTGCCATGGCGGTCATGAGTTTGGTCTCGTCATGGACATATTCCATGCCGAGGATTAGCTTGTTGAACCGCTCGAGGTAAGCTTTTAGGGACTCGCCCTTGTTTTGTTTGAAATTCAACAATTTTTCCTTCGGCGTCCTCCTTTTCTTCGACCCCATGAATTGTGTGAGGAAGAGCTCCGACAACTCCTTCCATCCGCTAATGGAGTAGTTCGGCAGATTGCTGAACCAACTTTTAGCCAGGTCTCCCAATGTCAAGGGGAATGCCTGGCACATGAACATTTCATCGGCCTTTTGGAGGCGCATCCAGGACACGTAGTTGTCTAGATGGTATGCGGGGTCGGTCTCTCCGTTGTAGGTGCCGATCGGTGGTATTTTAAATTTGGTCGGCAGATCGGCATCACTTATCCTCTTGGAAAACGGGGTCGGTCCGGCCCAATCATCTACGGAATTCTGATTGTCGTCCTCACCTTCGCTTTCTTGGGCCTCTAGTTCGGCGAGCCTTCTTCTCAGGCGTCGAGCCTCGTCCTCCTTCCTGGTTCGTTGCCGAGTGGATTCACTTCTCTCGGCTGGCTCATCATGATAGTCGAGCCGCTTGGCCAACCTCGATGCCTCCTTCGCCTGTTCAGACCCGAGCTTGGTGAAGACGCTTCCCACTTTCCTTTGTCCTTGTGGGGCTGCGGTCCTCGGGCGCTTCCTTAGCCGGCTCGGCCAATCCAGGTCGGCCGATATGTCCGTGGATGACTCATCGTCGACTTCGAGTTCGGCCCGGGATTTCTCCGAGGCCCTCTGGTCGGCTCGGCAATTCACGGCTTCCTCGCGGGGGGTCCCTTCCTGTAACTCTGCCTGGCCACGCTGTCGAGCCTGGTTGAGCTGTTCCGTCAGCTGGTGGATCGCGGCTTGTATCATCTCGGGGGAGAGGGTCGTGGTGCCGCCCTCCATGACCATTTGGTAGGTCATGTCCCCCCCTGTTGATGTGCCCCCTGTTAGGTTTCTATTTTCGTTACCCGTGCTCCTTCCTCCCTTGGAGTTTTCGCTTCCTGTCATTAATTGATAGCTGAGTAGAGCTGAATGTGTCCCCCCTCCTTCTAGCGCCAAAATGTTGACGTCGATTTACGGCTGGTTCGTAATCTCAATCAAACACTCGAATTAATCGTTCTTTTAGCCCAACCTAATTAGCCGAGTTAAAAGAGCTAGGTCAAATGAGAGAGGAAGTTCAAGAAAATGTAGAACACTTGTCTTTTTTCCTTCCCAAAAATCGATCCCTTTACAAATGTCTGAAGGGTCTTATTTATAGACCCTTCACCTGGACAGCATTCCCCGAGTTAGGGGATTTTGTCCCTATAGGGCCAGGGCTAGATGCTCCCTGTCCCATACTATTACAAACCGAGCCGAGCTCTTTTTATACTCTAATTTTTAGACATATTCCTAGGTATGGAGATTCTACCAACCGCTATCCGAGCTGAAAATCAGGTCGGTTAGGTCAGGTCGGCTTTGCCTCTGATGGGATGCGGAAGGTCGGTCGTTCTGGCCGAGCTGGTCAAAGCAGGTCGGCTTTTGCTCACGTCGGCGTTTAGGAAGACTTGATTCGAGCTCTCCCTCCATTTTGAGTCCTAGGAAGATGGTTTCATTGAAGTATCAACAGGTCGGTTAGGGGGTTTCTGGACGGCCATTTTCTGCTCGGCTCGGCCATGTCATCCCTCCAATTCGCCCGAAACATAGGTCGGCGAAATAACCGAGCCGGGCTGGAAGACCGGTCCCGGCTGCGGAACGGTCATATCAGTTCGAGCGGGGTCAGGCCGGGCCGAACTGGGTGACTGGACTGGGCTATCAGGTGACGGGGCCGGTCCTCCTCGGTGCATTGGGTCAGGTGGTCTTTAGTTCGGGTCCGAACTCGATCCATGCGTGGGCGGCCTAATATTGAGGGCCCAACACACGAATCAATTAATTGATACTGAGATATTTTTTTCAAAGTAATTTTATTTATTTGAAATTAAATTGCGAGTCATACAAAATATTTTAAGATACGCGTACGGATAAATTATAACGACCATAATAAATATTACAATTACAAAAATTCTAAAAAAATAATAACATAATGAATTAGGAAATCTAATACTCCAAGTTGGATAGCTCTTCCCACAAATGGTCGATAAGAGCATCTCGAAGTGCATAGTGAGCCGACTTATCTTAAATTTGACGATGACGTGCAAGGAATTGTTGAAATCGAGTGTGCTCATCGTATGCAATTTCAACCTCTGTGGTGGGTACTTCGCGATAATCAATAACAGACGCCTCGACATCTCACTCATCTTCAATAATCATATTGTGCATTATAATGCAAGTTGTCATAATGTTATGCAACATTTTTTTGTCTCAAACTCGTGTTGGACCTTTGATTATGTCTCACTTTGATTGTAGTATACCAAATGCTCGTTCTACATCTTTTCTACAACTTTCTTGTCGTGCTGTAAAATGTTGTTGCTTCGCACTTTTGGGTTTGTGAATTGTCTGCACTAGAGTTGCCCACTTTGGATATATACCATCAGCTAGATAGTAACCCATAGTGTATTTTCCCTATATGACATAGTTAGCGGGTGGAGCTTCATCATTGGCCAGATTAGAAAAAAGATGAGATTTTGACAAGACATTAATATCATTATTCGATCCTGGCAAACCAAAAAATGCATGTCATATCCATAGTTCGTGATCAGCAATAGCCTCTAGAATGATTGTTGGACTTCCACTACGACCAGCATATTGTCCTGCCTAGATTGTTGGACAATTTTTCCATTTCTAATGCATACAATCAACGCTTCCCAGCATCCCTAGAAATCCTCATTTTTCTCCAATATGGAGAAGTGTTGCAATGTCTTCAGCGTTGGGAGACCGAAGATACCAATCACCAAAAAGTTCCACCACAGCTCGGCAGAACCTTTTTACACTTTCAATAGAAGTGGACTCTCCGATCTTAATATACTAATCAGTCACATCAGCTGCTACACCATATGCTAGAATCCACATCGCAACAGTTATCTTCTGGTGTGGGGATAACCCAAGCTGGCCGAATGCATTAGGCTTTTGCACAAAGTAAGTGTCGTGTGCTTGAACAACCTCCAAAATTTGAGAGAACAGACAATGAGACATGCGAAAACGTCGTTTGAACATTACCTCATTGTATACTGGAGAACTTGAAAAGTAGTCATTGTATAAACGTTGATCGGTGGTCGCTCGATCACGATTGATTACCACATGACCAGGAATTGAGCCGCGATTGTATGCATTGTCAAATTATTGGTAACATTCAGATACAACAACATTAGTTTGGAGTTGGAGGATATACATTTGTTGTTGTTGGTGAATGGCCATTTGCTCATTTCTTAGTTTAGCACATGACATTTCTTCAACCTCAGATGATGATGATGATAAATAAAAAGAATTGTTGGAAGGACATCTCTCACGAAAATTCATCTTAACTAGATGAGATGGTATGGAAACTATGTCAAGAAAACTAAATATGAGGGAAGTTGATTTTTTATATGAGGATGTGTTGATCAAGTGAACAAAGACATCTCATTTTTAAATTAAACAATAAGTTGCCCATCCACAATAATTTCCATACAACTTTTATTATATGTTGTCAAATCTGAACACATGCCATATAAAAATCCAAATTGAATTGTCATAATCAAATTCAATTGTCATAATCAGATTCGTATCCCTAGTGATAAAAATTTGAGTTGAATTGTCACAATCAGATTCAAAACTTTAAATATGGATCGTTGATCAATTTATTCATATCCCTAGTGATAAAAAAACTGAATTGAATTGTCATAATCAAATTAACACTCATCATGGGTTCACAGGCAGGGGCGGAGCTAGACTAAAAATATTGAGGGGGCTGAATGATTTTGGGGGGCTAGATTACTATAAAATATGTATTTTAACACTAAAAATCAAAAAAATTCCTAAAAGTATATGTAGGTAATTAATTTTTAAATTTTTTTTGGGGGGCTAAAGCCCCCCTCATGGTGTATGAGG
This sequence comes from Scutellaria galericulata, assembly GCA_946896805.1. Lineage (NCBI taxonomy): Eukaryota > Viridiplantae > Streptophyta > Magnoliopsida > Lamiales > Lamiaceae > Scutellaria > Scutellaria galericulata. The sequence goes on from OX335793.1 coordinate 15,623,217, forward strand.
CTCCCCCGTTCATGGGTGTGTGACCGACACTCCTCTGAAACCATATTCATTTTATTTTGGAACTATATTGGGGTTCATTTCCCAACCTTCAATAATGGAATCATATTCATTTCCTTTTTACTATGCTCTCTGCAAAGTTCACGGGTGTGTTTGACACTCATTGACGTGGTGCTAACATATTACCTGCTTTATAATGTGTGTCCACCTTCACTTAATTTTGTATCTCACACACACAATTCCTCACACTTGGTAAAATGAGTTCATTTAAATGTGGTGCTTCTTTCTCAAGTGAGGAGGACATCCTCCTAGTGGAATGTTATGTTGAATTTTCTCAAAATCCTATAATTGGTATAAACCAAACCAATGATACTTTGTGGTCTCGAGTAACTTTCAGCTACAATAAGCAACTCAATCCATTAGCAGAGCCTCGTACTGTCAAGACCCTTTAATGCCGATGGAGCATCCTAAGAAAAGCTGCCCAAAAATTTAGCGGATGCATTAATCAAGTGGAATAAAGGCACCCCAGTGGTGCTTCAGAGAAAAACATTGTAAGTAGTTTATTCATATACATTTTTAATTCTCATTTTTCATTTTCTAAACGTGATTCCTTATTTTACAGTTGGATGAAGCAAAACAATTATACAAGTTATCTGGGCCAACTTGGAGGTTTGATCATGTCTGGTCAAATCTAAACGACCTAGACAAGTTTAAGCCGACCAATGCCACCTTACTTGCTTTTGTGGCAAACAGTGGAAATGATAACTCATCGCAGTCTGATTACTCACCTACTCAAAAGTCGTCGACGCCAGATTCTCCAGGTTTGTCTGGATTTTCGCTAAACCTAGATGAAGATGGTCCATCGTCGGGAGGTTCTCAACATCCAATGGGTATTAAAAAGGCAAAACGCAAAATCAAAGCTAATGAGGAAAACTCAAAAGCTCTTTCCACCATGACAAATTGCAGCGAGAGAATGATGAATATGATACAGAATACTGAAATCTCTCGACAGGAGCTCATTGACGTTGAGAAAGAAAGGAATTCCATATCGGCTCGAAGAGAGGAAAATAAAGTATTGCGAATGAACCCTATGTCTTTTAATGAATCACTTCGTCCATACTTAATTGAGGAGCAACCAAAGATTTTCCAAAAACGAGCAGCAAGAGATGAAGCTGATGGGAGTTCTGGTGCATTTGGCTAGTTCTTCAATGGAACTTCCCATCTGACTCCGACTTTCCTCCGTACTAGCATGTTTCAATGGTCAATTTATGTTTCTCGTTTTACTTAATTTCAGTTCACTTGTTTTAATTGTAGGTGATATGCTATTTATGTTTTCATCTATATTCTAATGTGTTGGATGTTTGGTAATTGTTGTAATCTTTCATTTTCAAATTATGTAATATTTATTTCGTGTGAGTCATTATCTCATAATTTAAGGCCTAAATCCTAATTAAAAAAATAAATTAAAGTCAACATGAAAAAAAGGCGAACAAAATTAACTAATAAAATGAAATTATATCCTTCACTTTGGTATTTTTATAAATGAAACATATGATTTAACAATAAAAAAAATGGCATTTTTTTGTAAATAAATACATCATCTATATCCCACCCTCTATTCATTCCTCATTCTTCATATTTGAAGTATCATAACTCATCCTCCATCCTTCAATTAAAGTATTGTTGGAGATGACCTTAGATGTAATATCAATTAATAACCACAATTTTTATAATAACTGCCTTTCTTATGTTTCCTTTTTTTCTATATTTTTATATTTATAAAATTAAAGAATAAAATTATATATGAAAAAAAATTATAAGCTTAGATTTACTTGCAAAAAAATCTTTCTTTCTTTCTTTCTTTTTGTTTCATTTGACCAAATATCACTCTAAACTTGTTTCTCATTTATTTATAACATAATATATAACAAAATATATTTTATTATTTATTTAAAAACAAAAAACAAAAAATATATAAATGCAAACAAGCTATCAGCAAGATCTTTAGAAAATAGAAAATTAAAGTATTTCAACAATATCAGGATTATGATATTTTAAATAATTTAATCGAATTAAATTAAGGTTTGGCCAAAAAAATAAATAATAATAATAAAATTTGTATGCTTATTTGGTAATGCGGCTGGGCGCTTGTATGTGAAGAGGTGGGAGCATAAACCCTAGTTTTTTCCTCTCTCTATTTATAACTCAACCGCAGCCGCATCTCTTCATCTCTCTTCTTCTATACGCACCAGATCTCTCTCTCTACTCCATCACGGTAAATCTGGATCACACCTTCATCTCCTTGATTTTAATTTCTTCATTTGTTTTTGAAAGATCTGTGTAATGAATGAATGATGGAATTAGATGGATCGATTGCATCTGGTTTACCCTCTCCTTGTTAATCAATAGACGTTAGCTTGGAGATATAACTGATGCGCAAATCGATTAGGATGCCTTACCAACCCATTTGCACACACTCTGTCTGTATTGCCTTGGCGTCAAATGGACCATCCCACATTTCTTTTTCCTTTTTTTCTTTTGAATGAATTTGCCATGGCAGATGATGAATTTTCGTAATCTTATCCTACACTCTGATTATCCCTGTTGACTACCTACTCCGCTTATTATCTGATGCCATTGCTGTTTATATTCTCTAATTTTTTATTTTTTTAGTTATTTATTTATTTTTCTTTTGGTTTGGTGTGAGAAAAAAGGCAACTGATGTGAAATTATCTTATGCTAACACTGAATCTCTGTGTAGAATCAACTCCGCTTATTATCTGATGCCTAAAGTTTTTCATCGAAAAGCCAATTTCTTCAGTTTGTGATTTCTTTTCCTTTTTACATTTTTTCAAAGTCTAATGATAGTGTTTTTTTTTTAACATAAATTACTGAGTTTTAAAATTTTCAAATTATGTGTTTTTGAGATTGTGTCAATGATGTTAGAAAGCAGACGGGCGGACTGAACTGATGCCATGTTGATTGTCTGCATAATTCCACCTTGATGGAATGCTTCTGAGATAATTCATTTTGTATTTTAATTATGAAACCTTTTGATTGAATATAAGCATTATTTTGTGAACAAATCATTTGTCATTCTGCTGTGATGATCAAATCCAATTATGTCTGGACAGATGAAACATTGTTCATGATTGTTTATCCGAGTTCTGAGCAGAACACTCTACTTTCAACTAATTAAACTCATATCTTTTCTGTTTTATTACAAAATGCATATAATTTGTTTATTTTAAAGTGGTGGCTATGATGATTTATGAACTACCTATTTGATGAGGGGAGGTATTCCTCTTTGACTATAGAAACCAATGGATCCTTCTGAGCTTTTCCACTTTTTTTACATCTTTAATTTTGTTTTTAATTTTTGGTCAATTTAATTTATTTTGGATGTATTATGAAACCATCGAGATGAGGATTGGAGAATCGGACTTATGAATGACGATCGAAAAATTCTTCCAGACTACAATTATCTGATCGATGGATTATAATTTTTATAATTTTGGTTTTGCGATAATGTTTTGATCAACAAGATAATAATGTGTGAATAAAATTGTATACGGATTTTAGTTTTTAGTAAAGTTCCCAGTGATGTGATTATATTCAATGTTTCAGCCTTGTCTGATATTTAAAATGTTGAAACAAATTTTTTATGTCTGAGGGATCTTTGCTTTCTTAATTTTCAGTGATGTTTTTTTTAGTTTTTGGCTACGGTTGACAATAGTTTTTCAGGGCCCATACAAAATCCAGTTTCATGTTTTTCATTGGGAATTTGATAAACTCGAAGCTCATTTTCCCACAACTTTGTGGATGTAAATCACTAAAACAATAGCTCCTTGCAACACATTTTCAATTTAAGAACATCATTATTTTATAAATGTGATACGGTCAGAAAAGATATTTGTTTACGTAAGCTAACAGACGGTTAGCAAACACAAAACTAAGGAAAAACCTCATAACAAGGCTTTATTAATACATGGGTTGTTAATTTTGGATATAAGATTTCAGTTTTCTCAAGACCTTATTAATCTAATTTTTAAATCCCAGTCCTTTAATTAAAATGTGTACTCAGTTCATGTATACAATTGGTTATTAACTTGTGTTTTTCCAAATTCATTTTAATAAGGGGAAATCTGAACATAAAAACCAGTATTGATGCAAAGTGATTGATAAGAGAGATTAAGAGAAGAAATGCTTTTTCAGTATTCAAGAAATATAAAAAGAAAAATCAAATGAAAATGGAATTTGTGGTTTATATATTTGTCATAAGTTTTAATTGAGAACACGTTTTAATTTAAAGTCTTGAATTGAGAATTAAGATCAATTTGACCCTAAGCTGAGAAATCTCTAAATTTAAATTAATGATTAAAAATCACCAAATAAATGTATCTTGTTTCGAAGGTTTCCTTTTAATTTCTAGTCCTGAATTGATAAATAAAATTTAATTAATTGGACTCGTGAATTGAGAAATTTTAAAATTTGAGAAAGAATTGAGAACCAATAATACATATTTCATCAACGAATTTGCACCTTTTCTATTCATATCATTCGAATCCAACATAGTATGTAAATACTATATGTTCATGATATTTACATATATATATATATATATATATATATATATATACATATATATACATATTTAAAAACTTCATCTCCAAGTATCCTCTTCTGATATGGTAAGTTTTTCGGATTAGGACATAATTTCGAACCGGATTCTATTACTCTTAGGAAAGCAATTAATTGCATGTTAAATTTAATCAATAACAATGTTCAATAACAAGCAATTAAGCAATTATACGTACCTATAATTAATCAAATCAGCTATACTTTTCTCATCATCCTCAAGAAAACCCAAAGCAAAAACAAAAACAAAAAAAGAAAAGGAGAATGGGCGATATCCAAGTTGAAGTGCGTCAAGTTTGGGAAAGCAACGATGCAGCAGAATTGAATGTTATTCAACAATATCTATACCAATTCCCAGAAGTGTCCATACATATTGAATTCATCAACCCCGCCTCTGAACCTGACATCATCATCATTAACATCACCATACGAGTTCTATTTGACAATTTTTTTGGGTTTTGAATTACTCTAGTATATGTTGGTAAATTGTTTTTTTTTTTTCTTGGGTAATTGAGAATTAGCCCTTTGGGATTTGTTCATTGGTCTTTTATATGGTATTGATCTCTTTACCAATTTCTCTTTTATCATGTCATATTTACTTTATGAATTTTTTTATTTGTTTGCAACTTTTATGTCGGGGAAATATTTCTCCAAAAATTCATCTCGTTATTGTAGAACTATTATTGAAGGTAAGTAAGAACATCAATCTTTAGTTGTCCGGCTGTACCTTTTAACGAGCTTGTGTCAAACAGTTCCACCGTGTAGCGGTGGGATGGGTAGATTGAACGAGCATATCAACTAGTAACATGTGATATTTGTTTGTGTACTAGGCAATAATTTTGTTTATATATTAATATTACATGTTAATTTTCTTAAAAATATTAAATGATATGTATAAAAGTATTGTCTGATACACATAGAAGTATTGAATAGTATTGCTTGTCAAAATTATGATTTTTCTAAAATATTACGTAATACATACAAAAACATTATATGATCAAAATAAAAATATTACATGTATTACATGTTAGATTACAATTTTTTTATCAAATGAATCATAAATTTGGAGTCGTTTACTTAATATATATTAAAGTATTACATGATATATGTAAAAATATATCTAATACACAAAATTAGTATTGTATGTTACAAATTGATCATATTCGATGATTGCACCGAAAAGTTCACCTAATGAGAATACTTCGATTTGAACTTTGGTGGCCCTTACTAGCATGCTTGCATGGATACTCACATGTGAAATTGTACAAAGAAGACAATAAATAAACTAGTATCATCAATATGATTAAGCTCAAAAGGTGTTTTTATTCAAGTGAGTGAAGGCAAAGATATTGTTAGAGTTATTTCTTCTAACTAGAGACTTGGCAAAATTCTCAAATTCGACATTTTTTAAAATGTGAGAGAAGTATACCAATATATCAGTACTAATGACCTAGTTGCTACTCATGAGTCAAGCACATCAATTAATTTAAATTACAGATCGATATTCTAATTCTTTTATTAATTGATAAAATAAAATAAAACGTAAAGAGAGAAGTTTGGTAGAAATAGCTGTAGATTAGCTCATATGTATTGTGTCTCTAGAATTGAACTTTTCATACAATAAATAAGAAAAATATGGGCCATAAGTTATAAACTCTTGATTATAATGCAAATATGAGCATGTCAGTATCGGCCCAATTCTGTAGATTTTCAGACCAAACCACTTTGACATATATTTTGCATCTCATTAAAATGTTTAACTTTATATTTAATATTTTTTAATATAAGTTATGTGTTAGTGACATCATTAACGTGATTATTTGACATTTGACATATGAAATAAATACGTATTGAGAAAATCTCATACTTCAATCATTTATATGATTATTTTAAATATGAGATAAAATACATATTAAAATAGAGAATTTTATAGCTCAAATCACCTCATAATGAGTATTATATTAATCCATTTTTTTAAGTGTTATTTAACACCCACGACATAATACTACCCAACAAAACTTTAAAATAAACATACACTTTTACTATGCACCTTTATTTTAAAATCCAAAATCACAATGACATGATTTACTCAACCCTCCATAATCCCCTTCCAAACATAATTGATCGAGACTAATAACTCCTCTTTGACTATACAAGAACTTCTCTTTGAATTAATTTTCCAATTGGTATTTTCATGCATAAAAAAGCACATTCTTAATAAACTTTCAGAAATCCTTTTTTCATTTTGTTTGAATTTTTATATTGCGTCGAAAAGTTTATATATTTTGAGAGCAATTTGTCTATATAACTTTAAAATTTTGAGAAGTTATTAAGAAAATACATTTCCATAAATTCATCATTTTTTAAATTCTGCTTTCATTTCTCCGTTTAATCCTCTTGCACATCAACAATAAATATGTTTTTTTATTCTATCTAATCTTTTTTACGGGCAATTTTTTTCTTAAATATAACAGTATAAAATGTACTTTATCGTGTTAATGCGTACATCGTTTTTAAAAATTATTATAGTTTTTCAGTATTGTATAATTACAATTCTTGATTCTAAAAACCAATTCGATGATAAATATACGACTATTTTAAGATTTTTAGCTGAAAGCCAACTCAATGCAATGACCTCTAGATTGGAATTTTGCAAGAAAGTGTCACATGAAGAAATGAATATTAATAACGTTTCCCTCACTTCTGAGCATTGATGAATATGTGCTTAAAATAAGGAAAAAGAATATATAAAGAAAGAGTAGTGCTAAACGGATCAATTTGATTCGGATCAACACCATTAATGATTATTTAAATTACTATTATACCCTTTACATATATTTTTATAATGGTTTAAGTGATATGGCTTAGTCAATTATTCCATCTCATATTCCAAAATTGAATTAAATACATGTTGACTACATTTCAATTATATTTGACTATATTGAATTTTAATGGCAGTTTTCAATCTTCTATCTTGAAAAACTTTCTTCTCGTGACATGCATGCATTACATTCTATATATTTTATTTTCTAAAAAAAAGTATTAAAAGCATAAAAAGTTGTATAAGATAAATATTATATATACACATATATTATACAATATAGTAAATTTATTTTGTTTGGAGTTTACAAAATATAGATGCTACGAATTCAACTTCAAATCAATTTAGAAGGGGTCTTATGGAGCAGTTATTTGGCTTAAACGATAATGATAGCATTATGGATGAAGATATACCTGATGAAGATATTTTGCGATATTAATTTTTGTTTAATAATATATATCGAACAAATTCAACATGATAATCAATATCAATATTTTGCAAAATTAATTTTTGTTCAATAAAATATATCGAACAAATATCAGCATGATAATATTGATATATGTATCTACGTATATTTTTTTGATATTGATTTTTGTCCACATTCAGTTCGAGCTCTAGTACATTAAACATATGATTGGGTCTAATGATTTTTTTCGATATTGATTTTTGCATGTCCAAATTCAGTTCGAGTTCTAGTACATTAAACATATAATTGGATGTGGGAATAGAATAACGAACATATAAGCTATCAAGTCTTGAAGTGGAACAAAAAATGGATCACAACGACCCCATTTGTTTACGGCAAAAACTTGTGTGCCTATGGGGCCCCAACCCGACCCGGCGCGTGGGCCGCCTCCAAATTCGACTGATAACATATTATATATTTTTAGTATATTATATTTTTTGAGTATATTCTTAGATTTTTATAGTATATAGTCATTTAGGTTTACATCTTTATATTTTTATAGTATATTTTGTTAAATTGTTAAAATATTAGATTTCACAATATATATATAGTAACACTTCCGTGCAATTGGTGCACAGAGTTGTATGGAAGACCTTTATGTTATAAATGTAGTACCTTTATGTACCTTTTAAAATGAACATGCATAAAAGTGTTACATTTATAACATAAAGGTACTACATTTATAACATAAATGTGCGGATTGCACGGTGCACCAATTGCACGGAAGTTTTTGCCATATATATATATATATTTTATCGACGCACACGTTGGATAAGAACATGTAAATATATCCAATATACATGCATATGGCCTTAAGTTATAATAGTATAAAATACATTCATTTTTCTTGTTACATTTCACATTCTAAAAATTTCAAATTTCCTAATTAATATGAAAATATATATGTAACCATTGATTATTGATACATTCATATTTCCAAATAATAATTGTAAATACGTGTATACATAGTGATGGATTGTATATTAAGAAGTCACTAATTTATGTTGGTTGACCATATTTAGTACAATTTCTTTATTAGTGAAGTATATATATATATATATATATATATTCTCTTAATCATGAGTAATTATACATACAAATAATTTGTAGATCTTAAAAGATGCTCAAACTCCTCCTCCATCATAAAAAAAAAGAGCTCGTGAATGGAAACACCTCCTTCATCGAACTCACCAGAGGCAATGTATTTTGCCTTAAGGGAGTAGTTGGACGATCTTAAGAAAGATATGAAAGAGATGTTGACAAGGAAAGTGAAGACATTTGGAGATGAAGAGGCACGCAAATTGTTGCTGAGAGAGCCTCCATTGTTAAACTTGTACGAGCTATTTCTTGAGGTGATTCAAAAGGTGAAGGATGATGAAGCCAAGATGCCAATGATTGAAATTCAAGATGACTTTTCTTCATCTTCTACCATATAATTATTATCAATAACATATATTGTTATTGTTATTTCTATTAAAAAATATTATTGAAAGTTGTTTAAGGGTCTAATGATTATTATAAATCAATATTATTCTTAAGTATGAGTGTCTGTTAATGACTTGAATAATATTATTGATATGATTGTCAAAGCATTTGTGAGAAATAAATTTAGATTACGAAGTAAGAACAAATATCACTTAATATTTCAATTACTCATTCACAAATAAATAAATCGAAAGAAAAGTGATGAGATGGAAAAAAATATTATTTAATCACAAGTAAAATTATGATTAATAAAAGATTGACTAATGAAGTCATAAATTAATACCATATATTATGATGTTCATATGATTAATAAAAGATTGATTAATGTAAGATAATGTCATATGAAGAGGAAGATTGATTATAACAAGTAAAATTATGATTAATATATAAAAGATTGATTAATGAAGTCATAAATTAATACCATATCTTATGATGTTCATATGATGCTCGGAGATGTTCATATGCCATTGTGATGTTCATATGATTAATAAAAAAGATTGATTAATGAAGTTTTAGAAAATTATGATTTATTGATTGATTAAAAAAAAAAGACAATAAATTTGGTTTATTGGAAAAGATGTACAACTTTAATGAAGAAAGATAAATTATTAATCCCTAATTTTAAAGAAAGAGTATAATTGACAAACTACATGTTAATTTTTATCAATATTACAATATTACCTAATTGATCCGGATCAATTTGATCCAGACAGATTTATCCATAAAGAAAAAAGGTTGAAGTTAGGTTTACTTCTACACTCAATTTTTGTGTACGAAATATTAAAAAACATCAAAATCTAAAAATGATGAAGTGTCAAAGTCAACTGTCGACCTACTTATTTTCATGAGACATTTAATGAAATCTTGTCACGAGAGCAAGTTTTGAGGCTCATATTCTTTTTTTATTGGATAACCTGTTTGACTTTGACTAACCTATGTGAAATGGAAAAATAAATAAATAAACAAAACTGATCACGCCGGCCTTTATTTATTTTTAAGTGACCCTTTTTATCATTTATTCCATCCTAAATTTTATTTCATACTTCAAAATAATAATTATATATTATTTGTATTATATTATATGATCATTTATTATGTATATATTATTAAAAGCAATAAATTAGGATATGAAATATAATAAAATATTCAAAATGTATATTTAATTTAGAATCTTAGATGTGCATAAAAATAAAAAATAAAGAAAGACGCGTTACTCTGCTTGTCATTCTAGACTTGCAGTCCTACGTCCATAATATAATATCATTATGTAATAAAATAATATCCTGCTTGTCATTCTAGTCCTACCTCCATGCTATAATATAATTACTTATTTTAAATATTATGTAATAGTTGGATGTTTCAGTTCTACATCATCTTCGCATGTAAAATTGAAAATATTTTATTAACTATTTTAATTTGCAATTTTATATCTTTTAATCTGAATAAGGTTATAAATTTGAGTCTTTCCACTCCTAATTGTACCCAAATATATATATATATATATATATATATATATATAATTCAATGTTTTTAAATGGCATTAGTCGTTATATGTGATACTATTATTAATTTACATGAATATTGTTTAAATAGTAGTACAAAAATATATTAAATAGGGTAAATATTACGCTCAACTTAGTTAATCAAAGTTCACTATGATAAAAAAAAATTCGGGATTGTTTTGCACAACAAATATTGTGAAATATTTACACCACAAAATATTGTAAATTAAACACTACAAATGTATTAAATTTTCTATAATAATTGGATTGTGATGTTTTGTTTTTAGAATAGTCGTATCATAATTTCAATATACGAAATAAATTCTCGTTTAATTTGGAGAGAATTAAATAGAAAATATTATCTATTAAGTTACAATTGAAAAAATAGACTCCAATTTATGACTTTATTCAAATTAGTTGACATATTTGTACATACAAAAATCTTTCTAGCCACTAATATAAAAAATCATCTTTTTTAGCCATATTTCATTTAAAAGATCATAGTATCATTGAAAATGACTGAAAAAGATATTCCCTTATATTTTTAAGTCAAATTAAAAGAGTATCTTTTTATCCAAAACATAAAAAGTTTTCTTATATTAATGGGAAAAAAAAGCATTTTCTTTATCCCAAAGTGTGTTTATAAAAAGCATTTTGATCTTCCATTACAATTTAAAATTTTATTGTATTAAATACATGCTTAATTATAAATGAATGAGGAAATTAAATAAAGATGTAAATGAATCAAATCGTACGTGAATTATTTAGAGCTCGATTTAATAAAAATTCATTTGAATTCGTTTATTATGATTCGTTAAATTAACCAAACGAACTCAAACTTGACATTATTCGCCTCGTTAGCTCGCGAACAAATTTATTAGAAGACTCGTGAATTATTTCGTAAGCTCGAAAACTATAAATGTATTCGATAAATTAAATTCGATAACTAAACTAACTAAATTCAAATAAATAATTCGATTCGGTTACATCTCTAAAACTAAATATCCTATTGATACATTCTTCAAGTAATAAATATAGATTGGATATTTTAATAAATGCACAATGAAATGAAATAAAGACGGCAATATGACAAAAGACAAGCATCATTTTATAATAAAAGGAGGAGAAAATAGCCCAAAATACCCAAAAGCATAAATCACTTGTATAAATATACCCACCAAACTTTAATATTATCCCCAAATACCCAAAAATATATTTTTTCAGAAATTGTGCAGAGAATCTGTTAAGCGTCGGTACGGATTAGCAGACTTTAATATATACAATATATCAAAAATTTCGTTAAATCCTGAAAATTAAGGGTTTAACGAAAATAAACCGAAATTTTCGTTAAACCCTTAATTTTTAGGGTTTAACGAAAATTATGGTATATTTCGTTAAACCCTATTTTTTGGGTTTAACGAATATTAATTCAATAATACTATATTTTTGTTAAACCCTAAAAATGAAGGGTTTAACAAAAATAAACCATAATTTTCGGTTTATTTTCGTTAAACCCTTAATTTTCAGGATTTAACGAAATTTTTGATATATTGTATATATTAAAGTCTGTTAATCCGTATCGACGCTTAACAGATTCTCTGCACCATTTCTGAAAAAATATACTATTAGATATTTGAAAATAATATTAAAGTTTGATGGGTATATTTATATAAGTATTTTATGCTTTTGGGTATATTGGGCATGTGACTCTAAAAAAGAGAGTCAAAACCACTGGTTATAATTTTTAACTTTACTGCCGTGGACCCCACATTCCACAGCCTTGCGTCGGTAGTGTTCTTTTCAAGGTACAACATCACTATGCACACTGGTGATTGTACCCTACAATTCATCTCTCTCTCTCTCTTCATTAAAAACCAGTCACAATTGAACTCAACCACCCTACTGCCCCATATCATTCTCACTTCACAAACTTCTTGTTTTTTGGTCTCCGTTTTCTGCTCTGAAACTCAACCCCTCATTCAGCAACAAGCTAGTGATTATCACCACTGTTAGTAGCAGAAAATGAGAGACGAAGAATCCCAGAGGCCCCAAACAAGCCCTAGCAGCAGCACTGGTACGGTTTCTGCCACTAATTTCAGTGTCAAGAAAGAAGGGTCTGGATTTGAGGGACTGTTTGGCAGAGGAAAGTACAAATTGTGGGCTTTAGCTGCCATTACTTTGCTGGCACTTTGGTCCATGTTTACTGGCACTGTCACTCTGAAATGGTCTGATGTTGATCTTAAACACTCCTCTCAGGACTTGGACCCCTCTATCAATGGTGATCTTGATGTTCTGGTAATCAATTTTCACTTGTTTTCATGTTTTCTTTGATGGGTTTTGTTTGTAATCCAATTTAGTGTTCTTGTTCTTGTTTAAGTTACTATTTTATCTTTTGCCTTGAGTTGGTGTGATATACACTGTTACGAGATCTAATTGAATGGTAAAAATTGGATCTTTTTGAATTGTTCATTACATAGTATGATTCTTGCATTAGCAATTATGGAAATGGATATGGAATTGGAGACCCTTTGCTATTCTGATAAAGATGGAGCTTGTTTGTTCATTAATGTGATTCAATTATGATTTGAATATGATTATGTGTATGAGTTGTGTTTGGTGAAATTGTTGAATATGTGTAGGATGTGGATGAAAGGGAAAAGATGGTGAGGCAAATGTGGAATGTATATACACACAGCAGTGTTGCTAGGCTTCAGAGTTTCTGGCGAGACGCGTTTGGGGCAGCGTACGAGGACCTGACCAGTGATGTGGCCAGTGTGCGTAAGGCTGCCCTTCTCGAGATCGCCAAGATGTCCTTCCGATCCTCCGACATTGATGACTCATCTCACGTTGAGTCGACTAGGTATGTTGATATGATCTTGATTCTTGAGACTGGTTTTGTCTAATATGATATGATCACAATTTCACAGACTGGTGGTTTGCTTGAAAAATGGAAAAGTTGAATTGGAATTGGATAAGGTTTGGATTTTGTGGAATCTTAATTCGATGCTAAGATATGAATTTGAACTCTAAACCTGAAAAACCGAAAAATTGTTGATTGTTGTGAATGAAACGCCTGTAAGTTTGTGAGATCGAAGGCCTCTGTTTTCTTAGAATTGTTACATTAGACAACATGACAATTGTGGCTTGTAATAACTCTGCATTATTCACCATTCTTGATTTATTGTGTGATGTCAATATGGGGAGGCATATGATTTCAAAAGCTCATTGAAATTCTTCATAAAACGATGCAAAATGAAGACCTAATACTAGATTACGATATTAATCATTATTAGATTATGCATCACTCCTGAGCGTTCATGGGGAAAACGTTAATCACTCTTGATTAGGTTGATCTCGTTTTCAATTTCTCTGCACAATGGACGGAATTAAGTTCATTGAACCCTAACAATTTGTTCCTTGATGTTCTTCTTCTGCTAACAGAGAATCTAAAGAGAAAGCTCGACTAAGAATCAAGATGGGAAAGACAAGAAAGCTGAAATGATGGTATTGCTCGAGCAAACGGAGGAATATTGCGTCTCAGCTTTCGTGTAATAATCTCATAATCCAACTTTATTATTTTATTTATTATACAGCCTTAGCATCCTCATTGCAAAGTGATGAGATGCATCCATGTCCCATTACCAGTTATATACTACTACATCTATACTAAAGTGTGCTCGAATTGGGAGAATAGTTGTAATAAACGATGATATTCCGTGTCATACGATATTTACTTTCTTGTAATTTGCCATATTTGGTGTGCTATAATCACCATAGTAGTGCTGAGATGAATTTAAAGAATACTATATTTTGCCTCATCAAAAAGAATGTCATTTTGGTGATAAAAGATTAAGATTCCAGTGTGTTATTATTCTTCTCAAAATGAATAATAGTTGATTACTTCTTGAACGTCATATAGTGCAGTTTTGTGGATATCCAGTTGTTCTTTACATGATATGAACTATGATTAGGAAAAAAGGATTATAAAGAAAAGGGCTTTACAGCAAAGCTCATGCCTTTGGGCCTTATGGCCTTTTGTGACAAATAAAGTAACAGAACGGATAAAAAAAGTAGCAAACGATAATTCAACTTAAGTCCTTCAACTTTTACATTTTGTTCTATTGAGATCTCGTAAGTTTGTTTCGTTCTTATGGGTCCTTTTTTTTTTTTTTTTTTTCATGTTAATTACTTTTTTAAGGATTATATATAAGTAAAGGATTAAATGCAAAAATCAACTTGAAATATAATCTTTTTTAAATTGCAACTTAAAACTTTTTTTTTTTTTTTATTTGATTGTAACTAAAGTTCAAGAATTTCTTAAATGCAACTTAGACTTTTTTTTCCGACAACTTTTCCGGCGAAATGCACATCACATGACTTGCATGTGGCTTTCAAAAGGATAAAAATAACCTGAAGTACGACTCTTTTTTTAGTTTAAAACCTAAACTTTTTTGAAATAATAAATTTATCCTTATAAAAATCATGTAATATGCATTTCACCGGAAAGTTGTCAGAAAAAAATTTAGTTGCATTTTGAAAATCTTCTAAATTTAAGGTTGCAATGACATAAAATAAAATAAAAAACGTTTATGTTGCAAATAAAAAAACAGTCATATTTTAGGCTAAATTTTACAATTTAACCTAAGTAATAGTTGAAGGGTTCAATAGAACAACATAATATACAAGATATTGCCTACAAGATTATCAATGTGACGTAAAAGTAAAAGTTTAGGGGCTCAAAGAACAAAATAAAAACATGAGGCCTTATTGAAACAATATGTAAAGTGTGATTATAAAAAATATAAAGCATACCATGTTACTTGTTTGCCAACATTAGGGCTGATAAAAAAAATTAAAAAACCGCCCCAACCGCCCACACCGTACCACACCACACCGCATATCTCAATTTATTAGAAACCCACAATTTAAAATTGTAAAAGAAAACCACACCGCTATTACAATGCGGTGATTATTTCAATTCCTTTATAACCGAACCGCCACCGCACCGTATATATTCTTTATATATATATATATATATATATATATATAATATCAACAAATTTAATTATATTTTAGTCTTTAAATATATCAATTGAGATTTGACCATATATAGAATATTCAAAATGGTATTCATAAAATTTGGTAAAGAAACTAAATCATGTTTATATTCTTCCATGTATAGATTCTTCTTTTCTCTTTCAACTTTTCTCTTTCAACCAACTCTACGCAGAAAATTCTAGCTTTAAACTTTTCTTTCTTCTACTTTATCTTTATTTTCATTCTTCAATTTTCTACCAATTTTCATTATTCCATGAGTCCATGACAACAAATACAATGAAAATTAAATAAGGTATGTACATAATCATAACAATAAAAAAAATTTCTTTCTTTACATTCTTCATTGATTCACTTACAATTTTGTTAGAATGTTTTGAATTAATTGTAGTGCATTTATTCAATATTGCAAGTATAAAATAACTTACAATTATATGGAGATGGACAACACCAATAATGAATCAGTAAGTCTCAACTCTATAATTGATAATCTCTCAAATGTTTACAAAGTTAAATATTAACAATCTTCCATTACAATCTAGATTGTTAGTCAAGTCACCATGAGTAATTTATTTGCTAATTTTTAGTTAACATCATGTACTTGCTCCTTGAATTATTTTAAAATAAGAATGATTTGTAGTTTTTTGTGTGTGTTTTGTAACAATTTTTTTTTTTACTTCATTTATATTGACTACTTATATGTTATGAATTTGTGGTTTTTTTATTGTTGATTTCTTTTGCCAGATTCAAGAATGGTTATAATTCTTGCAATGATAAGAATTATGAAGACGTTGGTTTAGTTGCTATAGGAAAACCAATGGTTAGTTCTTTTAGCATCTTGGTGGTTCTACTTTGTTGTTGATAATTGAATTGAATTTTTTGTAACTTAATAGATATATATATATATATATATATATATATATATAAAATTTTTGATTAAAAAATAAAAACCGCAAACCCACATTGCAACCGCACCAAACCGCTTCAAACTGCACTTGTGGTTTTGTTTAATCAAACCGCAATTCAATTTTTTTAAAGAAAAACCTGCATATAACAATTTGGTTTAAAAACATTGAATATAACCGTAAAACCGCACCACGATCACCCCTAGCCAACATAGATTAAATTTTTAAACATCTTTTTTGTTAAAGATGTCTGCAGAATTGAATCAAGGAAAGGCATGATACCATATTAATCGCGATGGATATCCTTTTCCTTATGCAAATAATTCAACCTGCATCTTTTGATGCTTTCAGTCATTGCGAAAATGCAATTTAATAAATACAAAAAATTATATGAGATGGTTTACTCTAACCAGAAATCAACTATATATTCTTCAACCAATATGCCTGCATCTAAACGGGGCTCGACAAGTCGGGCATGTCAGCCTCTTCGATAGCCAAGGATCGATGCAGTGAGCATGAAACTGATGGTGGCAAAAGGGCATTACTCTACAAACTTCCCCATATCCAAGATTTTCCAAGCAAATAGCACAAGTAGTTGAGCAATTTGATGATCCTATTTTGTGGTACAAACATGTAATACCTTGTAGCTCTTCGACAGATAAATGTGAATAGGAAGTGTGATGATGATCGGAGTTTGAGCTTTCTTCGTCTTGGCTTATGAAATCGATGATTAGATAGCAACACATCACGTATACTATGATGATGCCGATGATGCAGATGAAGCAGAGAGGTGGAGGTAGCTCAGGCCATGAGGACACCATTTTTTTCTTCTTTCTTTTTGTTTGGATGTTTTCATCAAAATCTTCAAGATTTGTTAATAAGAAGCAATATAAGTTGGGAGTAATATTGCTTTATTAATGTTGATACCCTTAAGTTTGGGTTTTAATTCTTTTGGTACAAGCAAAGCTTGTATTGAGTGTGAAACTTTAACGGCGTGTTTGGCGAGCATGATAACGTGGATTAGGCACTTAATTTGGATTTTGCATGATAAAAAACAAGATATAGGGGAAGAAGTCAACGAGAGCAATTTGACATATATCCATTACCATTTTACTGGGATAAAACAGATAGGATTTTCTGTTACATTTGGTGTTTCATCATATTTATTATATTTAATGCATGTCACATGTTAATAATCACGTCATTTGAAGATTATTTTGGAAATCATATAAAAAATAAAGTGGAATATAAAATCTCTTGTACAAAACCAGCCAACTTCTATATAATTATTCTGCGACGCTAGTGAAGATTACAATTTCATATGCAAGATGTGATTAGAAGCAAGAGTTACATAACTCCCCTTGATATCATGACTCAATCCTCTATTATATTCAATGTTTTATTTTAGAGTGAGTCTCTTGTGAGATCGTCTTACGGATAATTTATTGTATTGCGTGAGATAAATCAACCAATCATATCACTCACAATCCAAATCCTACAATTCATATGTTGTTTGTGGATGATGGGGCTCTATCTCACGGTAACCATTCGTGAGATCGTCTCACATGAGTTTTTGTGTTTATCTTAAATTCAGTTACATTAAATGCACATCACACATTAATTTATAAAGTTATTAAATACACATGAGATTTGGTGAAGATCATGGAATATAGGACGAATGTATTAATGCCAAACAGATCATCTAAAACTTGCTAAATTGACATTCCGCTATGTTACACATCATTATAAGATTATTAAGGTTTGACTTCTTAAACGTAACGGCTTTTGCAGTCCACCATCACATGTTTGTTTCGTGCAATTCAGCCTTCTTTTTACTTTAGCTTAAGATGATTTATATCTGCTTGCAAACAAAATTAAATGCACAAACACCATTTCAAATTCACTCAAAAGTCCAAATTGACAATTCAAAATCCATGTTTGTTTTTAAATTCAAATTCAAAATTTACATCCACCAGAATCTACCCTATAAAACATACATACGTTCAATATCAACACCACATTTTTCACAACAACATGATTTAACATCTACAATAACATCTATCCTCCAACAATTCAAAAACAAACATACCATTAATGTTTATTACGGCTAGGGGCATAGTATTAGTAATGTTGATGCTGAAAATTTTAAATTCAAGAAATAGCAAAAGGTGTAAATAAAACGTAAAGTCGGTCCCCCCCTGGAACTTGTGATTATTATTTGAACGATGCAGTAAGAGAGTTTTTTTTTTTACAGTATGTTACTGCTTACCAGCACAAGTTAATACATAGGGGAACTAATTCATATCAAAAGGGGCACACATAGTTGGATGTAAGAGAGATGTATCTATAAGAAAATTTGGCCATAAAGTTACACAACAACAAGAAGCTAACTCGTTTCGTTAAGCTATTCCATGAGAGGGAAAAACTCGAGCTGTGGGACCGGTTATTTCTCCTATGGAGTCAGTCTCACATCTTGGGCAAAACTGTGCAGTCCGCTGGGACGTCCTTGCTTGCCTGTCAAAAACAACGAGCTGATTGAGAAATGCTGAGAAAAGTATGTCAATTCGAGACCAAGCTGTGTGCATCTGATTGAATAAAAGCTCAATAGAAGAACCAAATGCTAGATTGATGAAGCGTCATTTGATACCTCTAGATATCTTGTTAACAGTGTCGTAGTACTGAAATTGAAACCCTTGACTGGTTGGCCTTGCTTACGAGATCCATGAAGCTGTTTTCTGACTTGAGTAGCCAGTGACTGGATTTGTGTATATAGACAAAATGATATAGGAAAAACTGAGTTATCACACATAAGATAAATGGTAAAGATAGGGAAAGTCTTATCAAAATAATTTGTACCTTCCCCAATTCTACTCCCCATTGGTCAAAAGAATTGATACCCCACACAAATCCTTCTACAGCAATTCTGTGTTCGTAAATCGCCAACAACTGCATATTTAACAGGCATTCACAAGATTAGGCATGCCCACAGGCATCATTTATCTTGCAACAAGAACTGATTACAATGTAACACCAAGCTAAAGTAGAATATAATGTAAAAGATTATGAGGAATAAGTATATGGCACTGAAAGAAAACTAATGCTTTGATTGGCTAACCTAGATCCACTACCTTCATGCTGGAATTATGTTGAATAAAAATATTGTTCACCTGTCCAATGTTGTAAGCATTCAACGAAGGAAGTAGAAGACTGAGAGAGGGACGATTGCCAGAGAAAGTCTGCAAAGTTATATTTTATATGTATTGAGATCAAATATCAATTATATGTATTCAGATCAAATATCAAACTTTGACAGAAGATAATCCTACAAACAGGAAGCTGCTCCGGAAGTACCTTGTGTGTGATAAGATGGTTAGGAACATTCTCCTTTAACAACTCTTCTGGAGTCTGAAGGAAAATAAGCATAGTTAGTATGGTGGGAAATGCAAAAAGGAATAGGGAAAAAAGTGGATCCAATTTATACCCAATAGGTAAAACTAGAGCAACCCCATGTAGCACATGAAATTTATATTTAAAAAAAGAAAAAGGTAAAATAAATTCAGTAAACGAATTCACTAAATTAAATAACTAATAAATATAAGTAGTTGTCATCTCATTAATATTTAAATATAATTTAATTTGATTAATATATTATCAAAGTATGCACCCGTGCATTACACGAGATTAAAGAAAAATTTATCTCAAAAAAGAAAAGTCATATTTCAAGCAAAAACTGTTCCAAAAGAGAAAAGGCATGTTTCATAACATTTTAATTGGAAAACCTTTAATACTCTTGTAACTAACTTTAGATTACTTATAACCAACTTTAAATGATGGGACTTAATGAATAAGTACAGAGTTACAAGTGATACTTCATGCATTACAAGAGGTTGTACATTCAAAAAAAATAAAAAAAGTAGTACATTGGAGAAACATGACCTTTTTTTTTTGGAACAGAGGAACTATATAATAACAAAAAGTAAAAGACTCATGATAATTTCAATAATAATAATAAAGAAGTAAATGTGAGATAATTTCAAGAAGAATAAGATTGTAATTCATTGAGTTGATACACAAATTTCATGAATAAATGTATCTAGAGACATTAATTTCCAATTGTTATTATTACTAAAACGTAAGAGGGGGAGAGCTAAATTAGTGTGATTACAGATATTCATAAAGAGATAAACTAGGAAACATGAATAACTAGGGTTTTTTTATAAAGCGGGAAAAGATTGAACTACTAGCTAACATGTATTGATGTTGGACTCTCCATTAATATATATATATTAAAGATTAAAGATGAGAGTAATATTAATAAAATTTCTCACCTTCCCATATGCAAGGGCATCTGGCTGGGCAAAGAAGTTTGACATGAGTTCATCATGGTTACTGACCAATTCACCTGTAAATGCAAATTGTCTCATGTTACAATGCTCAACTTACCCCCATCTTGAAACAAAAATTAGAGGTCATACTATCCCCACAGCAAATAAATAGGAAAAAATTAATACCTTTCAGGTATACAGGTTGTTGACTCTTCACCACCCCTATAAAATCACATGGAATAACACGACCCTGGAAGTCCACCAGGATAATGCAATCAGAGGTTTTATACATAAAATCACATCCACATGCTCAACCAAACCAGAATCAATCATTTATTTCCATAATGATGCATGGAAGTTAGGATATGTTTGGATTAGGCTTAAGTAGGTCAGGGAAAATACAGCTTTGAAATCCTGATAAATAATGAAATAATATCTTTGTTATGAGATTGTATATGGTATGATTGTACTGTAGATGTCACATCTTGGACAAGATGGATGATTGCAATATCATACAGTGGTAAGATGTCTTGGGAAATGTGGAATGAGAGGGTGAATTAGATTTTATTGAAAATTGCTAAAATATGTATTAATACTTAATAGGTGTAGGTAATTATTATAGGATAGGAATTTATTGAATTAAGAAATTAGATTGCATATCCCAAAACAAACGAAAATTGGGTATTTTTGACATCCAAAATCCTCCCATGTGAAGCTCAAAATAATATGCCCTATTGCCCTTACTGATTTAGGTGGATTCAAAAGCAAATCAAAAGCAACATGGATGTTTCCAATAAGATCACATGAAATACATCTGAAGCTCTTGGTCAACATCACAAGACTGGATTTTAAAGAACGAAATAGACAATCCCAGGAACCATTGCACACCAGATAATGAGACTGTTAAAAACACTATGGAAGAATGTCAATTTAAAGTTTGCTTGGATATTCATATAGGGTCCTTCCCATGACAAAAAGAACAAACTGGTTTCCAGTTTGAAGTTTCAATAAATGTTAGTTCATATATGCACCAGATTTAGAGCTGTAATTATTTCAGCAAATCCCTTCATGTTTTTTGAAACTTTCAGAGTCCATAATTTAGTAAGATCCATTATGGTAAACCAGCATCTTGCTTTATCATGCGGACAAAACATCCTTTTATTAACTTAAAACAAAATTTATAAATCCAGACTAATATGTTCCCTATTTTTCAACACTTCCTTTCAGGAACATCTAGGTGGAGAAATATACAGCAGCAAGGTATAAAAGCAACATTCTGAGAACCCTTCTGCAACCAAGTTCATGTGCGAATATTGAGTGATGTTACCTGGTGAATTAGTTGGTAAAAGCTGTGTTGCCCGTTTGTTCCTGGTTCACCAAAATCTATTTCACCCGTCTCATAGGGTAGGGGAATACCATCAATTGATACCCCTTTCCCATTACTCTCCATGCTAACCTGAATTGGTAATTTTTTAAACCATATCAAAGTTATACTTAAAGCACGCCTATCACAAAATTAATTATTAAAACAATGTCATGGAAACATGCCTGCTGAATATGTGGTGCAAGTTTTTCCAGTGCTTGAGAATAAGGTAAAATTGCCTGAAATTGAGGAAAAGGTCACTCTTATGCCAATAACAACTCCAAATGTGGGGTATTCATACAAACTTGCGCAGGTGATAACTTACTCTAGCAGGGTAACCAAGGAATGATACATTCCAAACACTCAGCAAGCCCAGTAGCACCTGAAGGAATGATTTTTGCAAAAAGAGATAAATGAGTCATACTAGGACAGATCAGAGTTAGACAGAAGGGGTGGGGGGGGACCATCACTAAGTAAAACAGAATCGAATAGTGATGATATATAGAGATCAACATAATGATAGATGTATGCTCTCAGCTGTATATATCCGGAACCAGTATTCTGAGAAATGAACTTACAGGTAAGTTTTTCTCAAAAGGTGCTGAATGGAAATGTTGATCAATGCTTGAGGCTCCTTTGAGAAAACTTCAGCCAAAAGCGCGATAAAAGTGTCAGAAAACATCAAGTAAAGCAAATATACTAGAACAGAACAGGCAAGATCAATTAGCAGAAATGACAAATCATAATTTTTATAAAAGGCAATGTATAAAAGATTACAATTAATATAGTTAGCCTCCAAGACCAAAGGTGAAGATCCAATGCCAAACTCCATATACATGATTCCATAATGACAATAAAGTGAACATACACAAAGAAAAAAAGGAAAAAAGATTTGAAGTTTCAGCGACTGGGGAAGTATTAGCAGTCTTTTTTGAAGTGAAGCACTTCCTACCTTATCGATGCTTTCCCTTTGACATTGATCGTGCCAGTTGGCAAATGAAAATAGAATTCATGAGCAATGCATCAAATTGTTTTTCATGTCAACTACAAACAGTTGTTGATATCTATCTACCCTACCCACACGAAAAACAAATGAAAATTGTGTCCACTGTACCTCTCAACAACTGCAAAACCATATTGCAGAGAAAGAGGCAATACTCCAACAGCACTGCAAACTGCAACCAGTGGTTCAGATATGAATTATGTATCATTTAGAACAAGACTGGGAGATAAAACTGAGGTTATTGAACATACCACTGTAGCGTCCTCCGACCCAGTCCCAGAATGCAAAAGCATTATTTGGATCAATGCCAAACTTTTCTACAAGCTGCATTGATAAGGGAAGGTCTATCAGTATGATCAAAAGGAAAAGGTTAGCATGACTAGGAAAACTATTTGCAGTTTCCAAGGCCACAGTTTGAGTTGCATGTGCTCACCACCAGAAATGCAATATGTTATTACTATATATGGCCCAGAATAATTATTAATTAGTAATGGAGGTGGCTGCTCCAAAAAAAATCCTAAGGTATATGATTTATGTCAATGAGAAATAAAAAGCTTCTAGTTGAAAAATGTATTTTTCTCCCATATTCCAGAAAATGCCAATAAATTGGAACATTATTTCTTACAAATAGGTGCTCACTGAAGACAAAAGGAGTAATGCAATGACTCGTGAAAATTTGAAAGTAAACAAGTATAAATGAAAAAAGGTTGATTGCCATAAGAATAGTGGGAGGTACTGCACCATGAGGTTAGTGCTGACAGCAACCATGTGTTTCGCCACTGCTTCAGGCCTAAAAAGTAAAACCAAAAAAGAGATTAGACAGACAGAGATCTAGAATGTAGTACACCAACATTTGATATTGCACATAAGAAAATTTCAAGTTCAAAACATGGCTGTGGACCAATTACCACAGGATCTCCAACCTACATTACATCCAATTATTTTTCAAAACACGTTTCCTTATCAACAAGATAATGACATGCCATGAACCCATCTGCCACTGAATTTGGATTTCTATAGGATACTCCATATGATACCTAAATCCAACACTCACATGTACATGATTTGGTAGTAGGTATGTTAGATAGTTGAGCACTGCTTAGTTCAATTGTTGTATGACTGATTGGATACTGCAGGCTGCATGCATGGCTCTGGAGTATCCAGGCTGATGTAACAGTTACTTCACAGACATCGAGCTCATCCAAAACGAAGGGGCTGCCCTTTTGCTTATTTTATTTCTCACTTATTTGAAAGAAACCTTATCAGTCTCAGGAGACATGGTTTATCAAAAGCAAGTTGAGTCTTAAAACTCCTTGTTTTCAAGTTTCGAAAAAAGTCTACACACATTAATACATAAGATCAAGAGAAAGCTGTCTAGAGAGAATCATTACGAGTCAGTTGGTTTGAGCTTGATGATTGCCATGGGAAATCAAGAATTGTGGGAAAGAATATGATGATCTAGTTAGTCATGGAAGTGTAACATTCTCACCCCAAGGCAGATGAGATCCACTCCCTTAAGGTTCGTGCATTAAGCATGGTCTCAGCTGTGGTGAAAGTTTTTGATACCACAACAACTGCAACACAGGAAAGTAACAAGAAAACAATCATGAGATTGGAATTCTACCCTTGTCATACATCATGGCTTCATAAATTTTCATCTTTGTAGTAGAAATACCTAATGTTGTTTCAGGATTCATCCCTGCAATGTTTCTTGCGACATCAATTGGATCAACATTTGCAAGGCTTCAACAGGAAAACAAAATACAAATGAGAAAAGAAAAAAACTCAGCTCAAGAAAAATGTTATTGATGCATATACAGTACATGAAATAGGTGATAGGACAAGTACATAAAAAACAAAATATCTATAGAGAGATTCTCAATGGACCTCAACCAAAAGCCTGAAAAACTCATTGCCATCTCAAAAAAAGGATTATCATAGTCAAACATCCTCAAAAAGGAGAATTGAAAGAAACAGGAGAGAAAGACATCTGAGAAAGAATTAAGTAATATCACTTTTTTTCCCAATAAGAAATCTGTGATGTGTAAACATAGACAACCATTTTCAATGATTCAACAGCCCATTGCTCAGCCCGATACCTAAACCAGGGTGCAGTTGGTTTTGCATTAAATCTCTCTACAAAATGAGGACAAAAATTTTAAATACATCCTTGAAACAGTATTATTTGGGTGTTTCTATCCAGGCTTGACAGCTATGCTAGTCCAATTCAGTTGCTAAAAAAAAATTATAAACAGGACCAAACTTTCCTAGTTAAGCAAAAGCTCAGATTAATTATAGAGATATGAGAAGGCCAGATAAAAAAAAGGATGAAATAACCAAGAACTATGTTAGCTTACAAATGCAGCTGGCGACCTCTTGCAAATTCAGCAGCTTCTGGGTCTGCAGGAACAAGATTATGTGAAATGCTGCTATTGCACACATATAGAGAATGTTGGAAACAAAATGCTTGGTAATCAAAGGGCAAAAGTCAGATATACATGGAATGTTCTTTAACACCATAACCTGTTTGAAGTGCTGTATGAACGAAAAGAGGGCCTAGAAAACTGCCCCCGATTCCGACTGCAATAACATCTTTCAAAGCTTTCCCAGTGGCTCCAACCTGTCATTTTTTTCCAAACTAGTAAACAAAAAATTATGATACCACCACCAAAAATCACAACATATTTGACATTAAGGATTACCCAGGCACCACTCCGGACCCTCTCAGAGAAATCCTTGATCTTATCGAGCACTTGCCAAACATCTGGTACTACGTTCTTCCCATCACTATTTATTACTGTATCCCTCGGAGCACGAAGAGCTACGTGAAGGACAGATCTATTCTCTGTGCTGTTTATCTGATAACACCACGAAAAAGAAGAATAAAGATTGAATGAGAAATGTTGGAGTAACCACTGGATGATTGTGTTTGGTTAATTTTAATGCTCCTGTGATGATTTTTGAAGTTCAAAGGTTATGTACCAAAGCAAAGGATGATATGATGGGGATAATCTTACAGTATTTCAACTCTGAGATCTCGATGATATAATAGGAAATTCTCCGAACCACATGGTCTCAATGAATGTTAATACAGATAACCGTATTCTGATTGGTTGTTTCAAAGTCATTTACCAGATAAACAAAGGAAAGAAGAACAACGGATATCCTTCCGTGCCTTTTAATCAAAATTCAGTGGGTACATATTTCCAAAACTTGAAGACATCTATACCAAACAATATGCAAATGCATGTAACATAAGGTGGTTTCCAAAACAACATGTATTTTGCTACTTTGTAATATAATGATGTAATCACCCTGATAGACATCTTAGTGAGATTATATGCCAACACATTCGGCAGGCAACATCAACTTACTCGCTCTCCATTGAACATCCGGTTTATCTTTTCTCTCAGATGTGCTGCCTGCATCACCAGAAAAGCTACCGGAAATCAGATTACAAAATTCTATGTATAAACCAGAACACGTATCAATGCCTCCTCCCAAAAGAAGGAAGTTCACGTTTCACCAACCTCTGCTAATTTGTTGAGCTTGTTCAGTGTATCGAGAGTGGCAAGTTGCCTTGAGTAATCCAACAACATCCCATCAAACTCACTGATGTAATCAAGAAAGAAGATATCCAAAAATCAGCAGAATTTTCTACATAAAGAATCTTTCTTCATTTTAAATTTTGAAACATGATAATAGGAAGAAAAAATGAAAAACAAAAACTTCATGCATCATACACCATCATGGACTGGCATCTCCTTGTGTCGCTCATCAGCTCACGCAGATGAGTCTTCTTAATCTCCTCAACATGAGCCTGAAAATGCATGCATAAAGCCATAAACCACATCAAGACGCATCATCAAAAAAGCAAGCTATAAGCATAAAACATGAATTTACCTTCAAATCCTTCCATGACTCAGTTTCGCAGATTAAAGCAGGAGATGCCATCTATAGAAACTCCAACATAATTTCACAATTAAATCCCAAATTTTTATATTAACCACCACAATAAATACTACTTCAATAATAACAAAAAAGTAACATAAAATGGAGCAAAAGATCACACAACATTGCACAACTTTTCCAACTAAAACAGGTGCTCGAAACCATAAAGTCAATACTCCAATCGGAATAACAGCAACCGAAATCAATCTTTTTCAAATTATTTTTCAGCTCCATACAAAAATCAAACGCTCATTGCCGTAACCAATACACGTTCTCGAAATAAATGGATGCCATAAAAGAAATTTTCGAAAAAGAATACCTGAGAGATGATAAATCCTTGATGAGATTAGGTAAGAGCGGAAATGAGAAATAGCAGATTCTGAATTTGTGCTGGTGTAGCAAAAAAATATATATATGTAAAATAACCGGAAAAAGGGACGGCGACGAAGATATCACGTGTTGAGCTTAAAAAAAGAAAAGAAAAATAGAGAGGTCACGTGAGCAGTGGACCCAGGTATATTTTGTGCGGTGCGGATCTGATACTTCTCGAGGCTTTTTGGCCGGTAATATTCCATTGAACGGCTGAGATCTTCTGATGGCGAGAGAGATATATTCGGTTTAAAGAAAATGGAAAAAGAAAATAAAATGTAAAAAAAGTTCCGTTGCCGGGAATCGAACCCGGGTCTCCTGGGTGAAAGCCAGATATCCTAACCGCTGGACGACAACGGATTTATACTTTCTAAAACCCATTTTTTAATTATAATCGTTAATATATTTCCTATAAGTTGTTGAAATTAAGTTCTATTGCTATAATGCTATTCTTAAATTCTTTTTTTCGCTAAATATATATAGCTTATGGTAGATGGACTTCTGATTTGAAAAATGGATGAACTAAACAGAAAGGCTTTTATCTTTAAACTCTTTCCTTGTTCATAAATTAATAGATTTAAAAAGTTACATTTAAGTGGATATATTACGTGTAATGTTTACCATCTATTTATAAGTAATAAATACTACATATGCTACAGTTCACCAGGTGTAAATCTATTAAAAAAAAAACTTTAAACTTTTTCAAGAACTGATAGTGTAAGAATATTAATTAGAAAACAGTCTTGTTATTTTTTATAGTTTTTATTAATCCATGATCTTCTATTTCATTTCTCTTTTCTTTTTTTTTTTTATATAACTATACTAAAGTGTTTTTTTTTTTTTCCTAAATAAAGATTTCTGTTAATCACTACTAAATACTGTTTAACCTGATGGGTACATTCTTGAATATTTTAAATTTTGGCAAAAGAAAATGGCTTGGCTGATTAATTTTCCAAATGGATTAAATTGGTACAAGTCACATTAGCAAAGTCATATTTCACTGAAATCAACTAATCAAACATAGCAAAAGTAGTAATCTTTTGTCATCATCACAAAAATAGAAGTATAGCAACAATAAAAGATCATAAAAGATTGGTCCCAAGAAGTAAAAAAGTGTCCTTAAATTAATCTTTCTTTGTGCTCTATAACATGGAATTATGCTCGCTCCCTTCTTGTTAATACTTTCGTTAATGCTTTATCTAATCAACAAATGTATCTTTAATTGCTATATGAGGAAAAGCAAAAAAACAATCTTGATTTTTAATAGGACATATCTTTACTTGAATTGCGACAAAAACAAACTCAACTATAAATATATGTTAATTGAAAAGGAACTAAAATTTCGATTACATGTGATCTTATGATCACTTAGCTTGAAATACAAATTAGATACAAATGATACATTGCACAAAACAAGATGCATTTACATAATAATATTGAGAAAGAGAAGGAATGATGAGATTGCTTCTCCATACTCATACTTTTACGTATCCCATTGCACAAAATATACTTTAACCCGAGATGTTAAAGATCAAACCATGTGTCCAAATCTATTCTTCCACTCTTCAACTAGGATAGTTGCACTTATCATAACCTACATAACAAATTCATCAAAAACCACCCATAACTCAAATTTAATAAGAAATGATGGTCAAATAATAATCAAGTTTGTTCAAATGTGGAAGAACTTACTGGGATTTTCCGAAGTGAGGGTGGCCGTTTTTGAGAAATCGCAGTTCAATGGATTCTTATTGGACGCTTGATAGATTAGATTCATAGCATACGTGGCATGAGAAGACACGGTTGTTGGCTCAAAACAAGCTCCTCCGGGTTGTATTGGACTACAATCTATGCCTTGTCCACAAGCATAATCCAAATTCGCTTGCATTTGGTCATCTGATACATCAGCCTTTGGCACACACCAAGTCGTCTCTTTTTTCGGTGTTGGTGTTGATGTTGACGGTGTTGTTGATGGCGTTGATGGAGTCGTCGGTGTTATTGGTGTTGAAGGAGTCTTCAAGTAGCAGAAAAACATTGGTCATGCATTTATATACATAACATATGCATAAAATAAATAAAGGGAATTATATTTATCTCCCTCAAGGTCTAATCAAATAATCAAAAGAACCTTGTAACCAAATTTTCACATTCAATTTTCCGCGCATTTAACATTTTATGATTTACGTTTGAAAATAGGAAAATAAGCTGAAAGTGAAGCATGTCTCCAATTTTCATTTAAAAACTCGAGTCTCATATTTATCAGTTTGAAAGTTTAATAGCCAAATTAAGAAAGGAACCTAGGCAAAACATGCAATCCATTTTACATACTTAGTCCAATCACCTTTGAACAACTTTCAACACTCCTTACCAAATGATTATCATTTATTCACCTAATTATCTTTTCTTAAACTTTGTTAAACTCAGTGAACTCATCAATCGAAACCTTTTCACATAATGAAATCAAGTTAATAATAGTGTCCTAACCTGGCTACTCCTGGAAAGTCCAACATCATAAGTCATGGTTAAATCAGGCTTAAAAAGCCCGAACGATCTCTCAGAACTTGGTCCGGGCTTTAGATCCTCATCGTACACTGCAAACAGATAAGTATCCACAGATTTCCCTGGCATCAATGGAGTTCCCACCATTGACCTCAAGTGTCCAATCAAATTCCCATTGTAAGCCTTGGCATTCTCAACACTCGGGCCCACCTCATCGCTATCTCCCTTGTACGGCCACCCCGTCTCCGCCACCACGATCTCCACCCCCTTGAACCCCATTGCATCCAATGCCGATCTAATCGCATCCACCTGCAAACAATAGCTTCATTACTCTATAACTTTGTGTTGTAGTGGTTGCAATTTTCAAGAATCAAGTTGAACAGATAAAATTCTTGATGATGAATAAAATCAGAAAAGCTTAGTTTTATTTCCCCTGTTTTCCCTTATTTGTTGCATAGTTATACTTAATCTAGAAGTATAAAGCGGTAATTGCCCAAAAATCACGAATTTTCCCAAAATCGCAATTTTAACATGATTTTTGGTTACTAGCAAATTTAACATAACTTTTAATGTTTTGCGCATTTGTAACCAACGAGCAGATTTCAAACATTGTTTAACTCTATAAATTCATAAATTCATGTTTCCAATTCAATTGATATATATTTATTATATGTATCGGTAACAATTGGAGGTTTTCTTAATTTCTGAAAACTTGAAATAATTTTTAAATGCTCAAAATCATCATGTTAGTTACAGATACACAATAACTTGAAAATTATATTAAATTTGCTAATAGTCAAAAATCATGTTAAAATTACAATTAAAAAAAATTGTGATTTTTGCGGCAATTAGCTTAAAATGAAAGATTTAGCAAGAAACAACAAACCTGAGCATCAAACATGTTGGTATACTTAATCTTGGAGCCCGAATCAACCCGGCCCGAATTAGGCTGGAACAAGCAGAAGGCCAGAGTCTCGGGCCTGGAATCACTCCTGTAGGCGAAATACGGGTACGGATTAATCGCAAAGGGTGAGCCCGTTGCATTATTAAAGCTCAACAATCCCTTCAACAGATCACCGATGCTCGGATCGAAGCTTCCAGAAGACGGCGGATCCGACTGGCGTAGCACGGCCATGGAATGGACGGTTGAGACCCTGATTTTCCCGCCCAAACCGGCGGAGTCGAGGGCATTTTGGAGATTCTGCATCGCCGGCAGCAGCTGCGTCATGAGGCCCCGGTCGTTGTACGACATCACCTCGTTGCCGACATTGATGACTATGATTTTGCTAGCGGGGTAGAAGGGAAGGACATTGTTGTCGATCCAGTTCTTCGCCAAGTTCGGGTCGGATGCCATACCCGGTATGTCGGAGTTGGATGCTCCGATCATCAGCCCAATTCCGGTGTTCGCGAAGGCCTTAATCGCACCCGGGTCCGACCCGTACAAGCGGACCTTCTCGATTCCGGTGGATTGCAGGAGCTTCGCCGTCGCCTCCGCCGGCGGGAGGTTGTCGGCGACTTGGCCGTAATTTATTCCAAGAAACGACTCCGATTCTAGCAACCATTGAAATTAAAATTAAAAATTAAAATTCTTTTATAGGTAAGAAAATTCAGTCCGACGAAGAAGATTAGTTATGGACTTACTGGAGAGAGGAGAGAGACTGAGGATGAAAAGGAAGAAAAGGCCTGAGTGGTGCAGTGAACTCGCCATGGCTGATGAGAGAGAAGTTGAAGTGTGTGTAGAGAGAGAAACTGCAACGTGGGAGTGTAAAATTCGATGGCTTTAATGATTACCCCGAATAGATTCGGAGTAACGAATCATTTATTTCTGGAAACCATTGTTGTAACGGGAAGGGTAGAATAGGGATTTCGACGCAATATGCTGCGTTGTAGATCTGATGAAATCATGAAAGAAAGGAGGTGGAGTAAGTTAATTGATTGTTAATTTTGGAGGCTTGCATGTGATCTAGTGATTTACCAAAATGACCTCCATAGTAGCCGTTACTTGCCTCCTTGCTGGATTGTCTCGCAATAATAAGCCGGGCCTACTTTAAAATCAAGAAGTATTGTGTGGTAGTTCAAAAGTTTTGAAGAATGAATGATAAGCAATCAAATTCAACTTTATAAAGAAAGAAGTTTAAAGAAGAATTTAGGTGTTGAAAACGAAGATGACGAATAATTTCATCAATAATAATGAGTCAGTTTCGTATTTCAAGTATGAAAATTTGTAATTGTAATGGATGTTGTTTGAAATCAGTGTTTATGGAATTAGACTGGTAATCAAATCGATTTGGTTAATTGATCGAACTAGTTTAGGCGATAATTCCACCGATTGGATAAATAGTTACTTGTATACTTTTGTTTCCTACATTTTTACTTAATATTATTAGGTAAGCATATTTGTACAAAATATTAAAAAATAATAAAAGATGATAAACGCAATATATGCTTCTTTTTCTAAATCTACAAACATATTTTAAGAAGCTATTTCAGATTATTTTTTCCTTCATAATTTTTTTTTGTTTTTTGGGTTTTCTTGTTCCTGATTTTTCCGGTTTTTCCCATAGTTCAACCCTTTTTTTCTTATTAATTGGTTTTTGGTTTTTTTTTTCTCTCCTAATCAGATTTGTGGCGAATTTTCGGTCCAATCAGACAATCCAGTCCGATTCCGCAAACATTGTTTGACACACTTGACTCCCTTAACAAGTTGATCGTGCAACTCAACATCCAATTATGTGTCATTTCGCATAGCTGTATGAATAAAATTAATAAGAAAGTCCTCAAATGAATCAAATTTTGATTTAATGAATTTTGAGTGATGGTTTCATATTAAATCAAATCCAACTTAGAGGTTAATACTTGAATTCGGAGTACTCGAACTAGGTTTGAACTTTACTAAAATAATAAAGTACGATCCATGCATCAACATGTGCATTGTACTAATTTTACGCATTAAAAGCGAAAATTCCAAACATTGAAGCCCTTAATTGATTTTAAACATTTAAATTGAAATCGCCCTCAAATTTAGTACTTTAGTAAATAATTGATTTCTTTTTCTTTTTGTGTGTGTGAGTGTGTTTGTGCAAGAGATTCTTGAGTTTTGATGTCGTGAGTCAAATTTAATGGCTTTATCGACTTAACCAAATGGTACTTGGTTTTGATTATTTTAAAGTACTTGAAATAATTGATTTCCTACTAAATAAGGGTGCAAAACAAGACTTCTCGAAAATCATAAAGTCGAGGATTTAAAAACAAATCAAATGATTATTAAAAAAAAACCCAGTATTATTAAGTTAAAGTTAACTAAAAATGATGAAATTTAAATAATAATGTTGGTTTAGGCTAATAGATGGGATTTGAATTCATAAATTGAGATAACTTAATGTGATTCACCTCCACTAGCTTGCAAACGAGATTTCCTAATTCATATTATTTAGTTTGTATTATAAGTAAATATTATATGTTACTTTTGTTGTGTAAATTAAAACCAATTAGCATATGAGGTACATTAAATATGATAAGATACAAAATAAAATATGAACTGAAACATAAATAAATTCATTGATGCTTGTTCCATGTTTCATCATGAGATTTTTGTACTTTCTACTTTAAGTAGCATCCCTAGATCCTTCTCATGATTCAAGCATTCAATAATAGCTCCTTACCTATTAAGAAATCACTTTTTTTCCTTTTAGGGGTTTGAATTTCAGATGATGAAAAAGAAAAAAAAAAGTAAAAAAGAAATTAAAAGGCAAAAGAAAAAAAAAAAAAGATGGTTCAATTTGAGCAATTGTGTGAAAAACTGCCACGTCCTGCATAATTGTAGATGAAGTTTGCTTTTAGAATTTTAGGCATAAAGTAGCTGTTAATTTCCTTTATTCACGTTTTTCATTCAAGATAATGATATATATCATTCATAATTTCATAGACATTTCATATGATAATGTCCAGTATGTTATCATTATTATTACATATATACATATTGAGCATTCAAAATACAAAATTAAAATATAATGAAAAAATTGTGTCCATTAATAGATTAAGTGAAGATTGAGTTGGCCAAAGTTCATGGATAGATTAGCAAATTTTATTTATTTTTAATTGTCTTCTCTGACCCACTTTCCTACCTCTTAATAATAATAATAAAATAATGATAATAATATTAATAATAATATTTTTTTAATTCTAATCATTATTGTTGTTGTTGGTGTTATAAAAGAGTAGAGTAACTAGAGTGCCATCTTTTGGCTGGATCTATGGCATAATTGGCAGGCAAGTAATCTCCAAACAACATTTGAAAGTAAGTATTGATTCCTACTTTGACTCTTCACGTGCCAAAAAAGAAAGCCTTCTTTTGCTTGCATTGTTCATCTTAGTAGTAAGATTGAGTTAATGTAATTATATCATCGTGGAATATTTTGTTTGTTGTCCAAAACAAACTTGAAAAAAAATAATTGTATTGTAGGGGTAGTTGTATGTTTTCATCCAAATTTAGAGGATTTTAGTTACCATAAAAATATTATTTTATTTTAATTTGTCTCTTAAAACTCAGCAATTTTTTATTTTTCGTCTTGAATAAATCTCAACCAAATTTTGTCTGATATAATAAAGTGGAACAAGTCGTAAAGTTCATGAAGTAAAACATAATAAAAACAATTTAACAATTAAAGTAGAAATATTGTAAAGTTCGAATGATATATATTTATTATATACTTCAATATTTAATATGGTAAGAAGATAGAGACTTTATTTGTCCCAAAATCCCAACAATCTCCTCCCAAACAAAAGGCTTTCTACAAGAGTTAGATAATCTTATTTGTCCCATAATCCCAACAAGAGAAAATAGCCCAAAATACCCAAAAACATAAAGCATTTATACAAATATACCCATCAAACTTTAATATTATCCCCAAATACCCAAAAGTACATTTTTTCAGAAATGATGCAGAGAATCTGTTAAGCTTGGGTACGGATCAGAGGGCTTTAATATATACAATATATTGAAATTTTCGTTAAATCCTGAAAATTTAGGGTTTAACGAAAAAAAAACAATAATTTTCATTAAACCCTTTCTTTTTAGGGTTTAACGAAGTTTGTGGCATGTTTTCGTTAAACCCTATTTTTTTGGGGTTTAACGAATATTAAGTAATATTTTGGCATATATTGAAATTTTCGTTAAACTCTAAACATTAAGGGTTTAACGAAAAAAACCATATTTTTCGTTGAACCCATAATTTTTAGGGTTTAACGAAAACTATGGTTTGTTTCGTTAAACCTTTGTTTTTATGTGTTGAACGAGAATTAATTATTTTTTGTTATACTATTAAATAATTTTCGTTTTATTATTAGAAAATATTCGTTAAATTATCAAATTATTTTCTTGAAAGTATCAAATAGTTTTCGTTAAATTATGTCAATATTTTTGTTAAATTATCAATTAATTTTGATTATATTATTAAATAATTTTTGCAATTATGAAACAATTTTCGCTAAATTA
Organism: Scutellaria galericulata; assembly: GCA_946896805.1. Classification (NCBI taxonomy): domain Eukaryota; kingdom Viridiplantae; phylum Streptophyta; class Magnoliopsida; order Lamiales; family Lamiaceae; genus Scutellaria; species Scutellaria galericulata. The sequence continues at coordinate 15,659,090 of OX335793.1, forward strand.
TCAAATAATTTACGTTATATTATCCAATAATTTTCGTTAAATATTTTTCCTTAACCCTGTATTAAATAAATTTTGTAATTATTAAATAATTGTCGATAAATATTTTTCATTTGATATCATTCCAATTTATTTTCATGATCTGAATATCATTTTGATATTTTGATATCATATCATATATTTTGCATAGATTTGAACATGAATATAAAGTTAATTTTGCAGAGGGCTTATGTGTACCTTGTGTACATTTTTTTGTATTTTTGTTATACTATTCATTCACTAGGCCTTGACTTTGTGTACAATTATTTTCACTTTTTCTTTTACTTTTCAGTGATTTGATCATTCATTCACGGTAAATATCACTTTTGAATGTAGCATGAAATTTACAACTCCATTCATTCACTAACATTCACCATTCATACTAAAATTTTCGAAGTTTGAGAGTATTCATCCCACCACCAATCTTACAGGATTCATTGAGCTTGAAATCAAGTAAGTACAGTTTAGTTAATTTAAAGTTTTTTTGTTTAGAGAATAGTTGAGTTTATGTAAAGTTTAATTTGTTTAGTTATTATAGAGAAAATTTTGGTTAATGTTGGATGGGTAATTTTTTTTCATTCTCGTTTAGACGAAACAAATTGATTGTTATTTCATGAACATAATGAAATATTTCACGAAACAATTAGGGTTTGACGTAGTACAAATTAGGTTTTCCTGGGAAAAATTATGTTCTATATCGAAATTAGGGTTAATAATTTTTGAATAATTTGTTCACAAAAAATATGGTTAATTATTGTCCACGAATAATGTTCAATTTTCGTTAAACCCTTAGTTTGTAGTGTTTATCGAAAATTAAACAACAATTTTCGTTAAACCCTACACAATAAGGGTTTAACGAAAATTGATCATTGTTTTTCGTTAAGCCTTAGATTGTTTGGTGTTAATCTAATTTTCGTTAAACCCTGATTGTACAGTTTAACGAAAATTAAACCTTATAATATCGTTAAACCCTACGAAAATCTACTTTATAATCTGTAGGGTTCATGTGAAGTTTAACTTGGACTATTGTATATTATATAATTGTATTTTTTAATCCGCTATGGAAATTAACTTGGACTAATCTGTAATGGAATTTATATTTTCTAATTTCGTTTAACTTAACGACACATCCTTTATTTGTTTTAACGAATTGTTTATTTTTCAGTGTAATTGGACTTGATGAGTTTGTCAGTGGCATTGTGGCATGGAGGTTATTGGCAAGGTTTGCAATATGTAAATGGTATTCATGAAGTGATAAATCTTGAAAGATTGACATATAAAGATTTATTGAAATCAGTTCATGCGGTCGTCCATGCGGATATGAATGGTTGGTTTTATGTGATCCATTCTCTAGTGGAAACGAATGAAGTCTTGAAGAAGAAAAAAATCAAGACTGATTCTGATTTACAAGATTGTTTTACAGAGCAGTATGGATACTTGATTATTTTCGTTACGTTGAAAAGGATGGACGTCGGAGTATTGGGTGGATCTTCTTATCAATCCGGGAAGACACAACAAGGTGGTGAAAGTTTAAATCCATTCATTGAGGGAGTTCGAAATTTGAACTGCTCGAGTGTTCCGATAGGGCTGCAAGACGACCCAAATTTTTATTCAAGATGGGGTATAAACGATGGCTTGGGCAGAACGTCTTCAAATGTAAGGTGGGTTACAGACGACGGCTTGGTTGGAACCTCCTCAAACTTTCAAGACCTTAATTTGGCCCCTCCCGAAGAAATTTAAGAACCAGGACCTGAACTCAATGATCATCGATCAGGTAATCAACTATTACTGGTCTTATCATATGTGAATGTGTGTAACGATTAAGAAAGTTGTTCATATATCTTTTTTTGGTAGATCGAAATGCTGAAGCAGATGACTTCGTATTGGACGAAGAGGTAGAGACAGTCTTGGATGAGGAACAACGAGTAGCGTACGAGCAATTCTGCGATGACATCATGCGAGCTGAGTGGCATATTCCAAACATACTTGAATTCCTAGAACCTACTGCACAGGTTGAGCAAGCTCCAACTGGTTTGTAAAAAGGAGCCTTGTTTGGCAGTAAAGATAAACTGCAGCATATAGTTGGGTATTATCATCTGGAGAATCAAGTCCAATTTAGGGTGGAAAAATCCGACAAACACCGATGGGCCGTGAAGTGCAATCAAAATGAATGTCCTTTCTTACTCACGGCAGCAGAAAAACACGGTGTTTGGAAAATCGCCAAAGTTGTCTTGCCCCACACCTGTTCGTATCTTCTCAGTGCTAGTGCTCCTCGTAGGATTATGTCCTCTTTGATCGGAGATTATTTTATGCAAAGGCTCCGTAAAGATAAGTCTGATATCGCTCTTAGGGAGATCATGCGAGAGATGCACGAGCGATTTGGACTGAATTTGAGCTACAAGCATGCTCGGCAGGTAAGACGTCATGCAATGTATAAGGCATACGGTGATCCTCAAACGGCATTCCACCGGCTTCCAGCCTACTTAGAGGTCTTGAAAGAACGGAATCCCGGTACATACACCGCGATAAACACTCAGAAGGATGGGAAATTCAAGTATGCTTTTTTTGCGTTGGGTGCATCCATTGCCGGATTTTGACAGTATTCCAGACCTGTTATAATAGTCGACGGTTGCCATTTGAAGGGGCAGTACAGGGGTATTGGTTTCGTTGCTGTGACTAAAGACGAAAACGATCAAGTTTTCCCCATCGCAATTGGGATTGGGAGTGTCAAGAACGATGATTCTTGAACTGAAAAGTCACATAGACACTGTCGACTGAAAGCTCGAAGTCGTGTCTTGATCTCGTCGAGTACCGTCAGACGAACGTACCCATTGATGTAGGCGACAGTACCCTGACATGCCTCACGAACGTACTCCAACTATACATTTCACAAACACTGAAATAAGCAAACTATTTAAATAAATATCATATGACTTCAAAATAAGCAAATCATTTAAATAAATATCATACGACTTCAACATACATATACCTGTTAATTAAAAAAGGATGAATAATTAATTCAAAAAAATGAATAATTCGGCAAGATATTATTAATTATGAAAATGAATGCAAGATATACATATACCGAAAATGAATAATCTTGATAATGACTAATTAGTTAAAAATTAATTATTTATGCGTGAATATTTTTAATTATACATTAAGGTTTTTCGTTAAGCCCTATAAATATAAAGTTTAACGAACAATAAGTAATTGTTTGTGAAATGGTTGAAAATCAAGGCTTAACGAACAATGCCTATTGTTCGTTAAACCCTATAAATATAGGGTTTAACGAACAATAGGCATTGTTCGTTAAGCCTTGATTTTCAACCATTTCACGAACAAGAAAATCAACCATTTCACGAACAAAACTATTGTTCGTTAAGCCTTATATTTATAGGGCTTAACGAAAAATCTTGTTCTCAAACCATATAATTCAATTCTAATCTAACTAAATTACATGTAATTCGATTCGATTCTAACTAAATTAAATACATTCAATCCTAATTCACAAACATATATATCTTAATTCATATATATTCTCGTTCGTATATATCCTATAAATAAATCATATATATCATATATATCCTAAATAATGAACAATAATATATCACAAACCCTATAACAACATAGATAGAAAATATTCAATCCATAAATTCTACAAACAAACAACAATCATATAATAAACCAACATGTATTTGAACATAAATTCTAAATTACAACATCAATAATATTAAATTCTAACCTCTTCGATATACTCTTCGGCCATTTAACGAAATTTTCCTTTACGAACTTTTCAACCTAATGAACTTCACGAACTTTTCAACCTAATGAACTTCACGAACTTTTTATTTTTTCACAACAATGGAAGCCAAAATTGGAGAGGAGCCGCGAGAGAGAGGTAGGGGAGAAGGAGATGAAATTTTCAAAATTATTCGTTCAAGCCCTAAGATTCTTTCTTCTTTGTCCTATGCATATGAAGTACACTAGTGATAGGTGGTTGTGGGGGTGGGTGGGGCCAATTAATATTCCTAATAAAAGTATGGTCAAATATAAGAAAATTTATATAATGTATGATAATTTTCATATGATATCAAAATCAAACACTAAAATAAATTTTTAGTTAACGAAAAATTAGGGTAGTAATTAAAAGTAGGGGTTTCTTTTTCATTAAACCCTAAAAAATAAGGGTTTAACGAAAATTAAAGCTAGGGAGAAAATTTTCGTTAAACCCTAATTTTTTAGGGTTTAACGAAAATTATGGTATAATTTATAATTTTCGTTAAACCCCTAAAAGTAGGGTTTAACGAATAAGTGTAATATTTGATAATTTAACAAAATTATTTGAACATTAGAAAATAAAAATAATAATATAGCAAAAATAATTTAAATTACGGAAATAATTTTTCGATTTGACAAAAAATATTTGATAATTTTAATACGAAATTTATTTAAGAATTAACGAAATTATTTTATGGTTTCACTCTAATTATTTGATAATTTAACGAAAATTATTTAATAATATAACGAAAATTAATAAATTACTATATTACTATAACGGATAAATTTATTACTAAATTACTATATTTATTTTCAATTTTGATATGTTCATCTTAATAAAAAAAAAAATTAAAAAAGGTATTTCATAAATCCGTGACAATTATTGTACTTGATAATTATTTAATTACGGGATTCAATTAATATTCGTTAAACCCCAAAAAAATAGGGTTTAACGAAAACATGCCACAAAATTCGTTAAACCCTAAAAATAAAGGGTTTAACGAAAATTATGGTTTTCTTCGTTAAACCCTAAATTTTCAGGATTTAACGACAATTTCAATATATTGTATATATTAAAGCCTACTAATCCGTACTCAAGCTTAACAGATTCTCTGCACCAATGTACTTTTGGGTATTTGAGGATAATATTAAAGTTTGGTGGGTATATTTGTATAAGTGTTTTATGTTTGTTGGTATATTGGGCATGAGACTCATCCCAACAATCTCCTCTCAAACAAAAGACTTATGCACGAGTTAGATCATCTGTCAAATCAATCGTCCAACTATGATTTCCAAAATCTTATATGCAGCTTCATGGCTAGTCTCATCACAATCTTATGTATCGTGTTGCAGAACTTAAAATTTTAACCTGACTCTGATATTAAAACAGCATACAAGTTGTGAGAATGAAGCATATTAAAATTATCCTTCTCTTGTGAGAATTCAGTAGGAAATTATATCAAATAAACTAATTAATATACTAAGAGCGACTCCAACCTTGCGCTAATATTTATTCTAGTGCAGGGTTTTCTCCTCCAACCTTGCGCTATCAACGTCGCTAGGATAGTGCAGAACCGCCATGGCCTCTCTTCTGCGTAACTAGTAGTGCATTGCTACTCTGTTTTTTTTTTTTTTTATTCAAATTTTTACTACATTGGGCTAGGGCTTTTAACTGTTGCTTAGGCTTTCCTTTTCTTTTCTTTTTTCAAATTTTATATGGATTGGGCTTGGGCTTTTAATTAAGTCTATTGTATTGAAACTTTAATTAATTCATAATTCAATTAATTTGATTAGTTCATATTAAATTTTAATTGTATTTCATGTAATATGCAATTTTTTATTGCACTTTTATTATTAATAAATTTATAAAAATGATATTAAAAATAAAGTAGTGCTGAAAGTAATGCTAACTGTTGGAGAAAGGATGCTGATTCTGCACTAGAATAGTGCAAAATCTGCACTAGAGTAGTGCATGCCCTTGGAGATGCCCTAATAATTCACAACGTCAATTGCAGTAATACAATCATCAAATCAATATAAGAACAAGCAATTTTTATGTGAAAACCCTCCTCATATAATGAGTAAAGACCACAAGATGATATATAATCCACCAAAAAAATTCCACTATGATCAAATAATCGCTCTACATTAAGTTTCTTAATCTTCCATTACATATTATTAACAAAAACAACTCAAGACAATTTAAATCTTGACAACAATCAAGAATTAGAAATATATCACCCGACACACCCAAATGTTAGGGCAATTGTTCCTAACATTGAAATGATCAAAAGTCGATCCCCACCATTTAAAATCTGCCTATGTATAATGCAAATGTGATGTCCAAAATACAACTATATTCAACGATTAATTTGTCTGAAATGGCCTCTTGACCCAGATTGTGCAGGCAAGACTCTTGAAACAACACCCTTCTGTGTATATTTCCCAACACTACAAAGCTTAGAATAAAATCTCCACAAGTTTAAACATCATGTCCAATTTTTAACTTGATCAAACGGTTGAATCTCTGAAAATAACATCTAAATAATATCAGGTTTGGATGGTTTTTCGGAAACATGAAAGAACTATTTCCCTTAATTTATCTACATTGTGGATTTTTTTTTTCTTAAATAGTACAACTGCGATAATAATTATACATTCATACCTAGGTTAAATAAATGGGTTCTCCAATCTTTTTGCTACTCCATTTGCACTCAATACAAATGGAAATTAGGAATCTTTGAAGTCCAACCCTGACACCTATCATGTCTTTTTATCGACTAACTTCTGCAATAATTTGATTTTAATAGGGTATATAATAATGCAATAATTTGGGGATTAACGAGTTGGGCTGAATTTTTATTTTGAAGTTATTGGATCAACTGTCGACAATCTAATATCGTGTGATATTAATATAATAATTAGAAGGGGTTTTTGGCTTCTATTTTTTCTTTTCAAGTTCTCCAGCAAATCGGGGTTTTGGCTTCGTTTTTTTTTTTTTTTTTTTTTCCTTTCTTTTTAAATTCTTCAACAATGGTCAACATTACAAATTTGGGTACAAGCTATTTGAAATCTGTTTTTTCTTTGAATATATCATTTTTATTAAAATTTATTGTGGAAGTAAAAGAAAACTAAAAAAAGAGTAATTATCAACATTAATGAGAATGGATCCCATTGTTCTCACCAAAATCATTGTTTTAAGACTAGTCTTCAATGATTAGCAAGAAAATATCTATGTCTCTCATTTCAAGTCAATGCTAGAGTTTCCTTTTACAAAAACAAATTAAAAAAAAAAAACCAAAAGAGAAAAAAACAATAAAACATGCAATAATGAGAATTCTATCCGCCGTCTGTGGGAATCGAACCCACGACCACATGGTTAAAAGCCATGCGCTCTACCAGCTGAGCTAAGACGGCTCAACGACTACAAAACTGTAGTAATTATAATTTTTATCATACATTTTACTCTTATCATAGTTTCTTACAAAATCATGGAAGGCAGCTTTTAGATGGCAACTAATTTGAAGACCCATGTGTGCATGGAGACTAGGAAGAGTATTGATCTATATACGTATGTAAAAGAAAGTGCCCAAACTAATAAGTTTGGCATCTTCCTTGTCTAGAATAATTGCTAAAGCCAAATATAGACAATTATAAAATAAATCTCTAAATAGACATGGATATGATTTGGTTAAGTTTAGAGGTTTCGAAATACTGGTTTCAGAGATCAGTCTTAAGAACCGAAGGTAAGGTAATCGAAACTGACATGTCAAATAATTTGAATTTTGAGGTATCAATTAAAAAAATGTACTATAATTCTAACAGTCGGTTCCAGAGAACTTTAAATGAAATAATGTTATTGAGATTGGATAATAGTATCCAACCAAAGAAAATATGTCTAACATCCAAGTCTAAATCTAAATGGACTGGAATTAATTGATGAACGTTTGTTGGGTATCGGTTCATACATAGAATCTCTTGTGTAACTATTACAACCAATATACCTAGCATACATATTAACTAGGAAAGCTTTGAAATAGAGAGACAGAATGTAATAGTAAGAGATAGCACCAGATAGCATACACTCCAGCACACAGGTCTGTGCTTAGCAAGCAACGGTTCAGTCCCCTTCACTATGTCCACAAAACTCACAGAAACACACTTCAGCTTGGTAGCACCAAGGGTTACTCAGAGACCCACCTCAGACTGAAAACCCCAAGCCCTAGATCTCACTCAGAAGAACAGATTTGGATTATCAACGCATGTATATCCAAATCTGGGGCAAGAAGAACGAGGATCCTCACTCAAACCCCTCAAACACAGTGTGTATAAAGAATGGATGAGGAAACACCAGCCAAACACTTAACCCTCTCTCTAACCCCCTCTCAAACAGTTCTCTTACTATATATAGAGCCCCAAACCGACAAAGGATAGACCATGGCAACAAAGGACAGCCAACGGCGAGAAAGGACTGTCGGGCAACCATTGCAGGGTGAAGGGATACGAATTGCAGAGAGGAGAGAGAGAGAGAGAGTTAGGGTTAAGAGGGGAGAGGCAAGGATCGAGTATATGTATGAGAGCATCAACCATCAGGATTAAAACCCTGAGATCAACGGCTCAGATCAGAGATCACAAAAGGGGGGCAACAAGATGGGCTTCAGCTGACTGTGAGCCCTGGCCATCCACTTGGGCTGCCAAAGGAGAAATAAAGGAGTTGGCCCAATACTCAATTAGGCCCAACACTCACATTCTCCACCTTGGGCCGAATTTAGTGTCTAGAGGACAAAGAAGGGGTTATCATCACCGTTTTTCTTTTCCAGCAAAACACAAAGTAAAGCCACAAAGGCATGCAAGAAAAGAGCACAAAGAAGCACATAGCATATAAGGGAAATAACAGAGATCACAAAAGATCAGTCACAGAGACTGCAGATGCAACAACACAAACATCAGAGAGCAGGGGAAATGTTCAGAGCCTTCAAGCAGGATCTGAACTTCTCCAAAGGCAAGCACTTGGTACCCATGTCAGCTGGATTGAATTCAGAGGGGATCTTCTCAAGGTCAACTATCCCAGTTTCAACAATATTACGGATAAAATGGAATTTAACATCAATGTGTTTAGTTCTATCATGAAACACATGATTTTTACACAGTTGAATTCTAGACTGACTATCAGAGAACACAGTAACTTTCCCATGCAGAAGTCCAATATCAGACAACATGCCTTTCAACCAAACAGCTTCTTTAATAGCTTCAGTAGTAGCTATATACTCAGATTCAGTTGTAGAGAGAGCAACAATGTTTTGCAATTGTGATTTCCAACTAATGCATGCACCATTTAAAGTAAACACATAGGAGGTAGAGGATTTCCTATTGTCCCTATCATTTGCAAAGTTGGAATCTACATAACCACATAGGTTAACACCGTTTTCACACTTAGAGAACATAAGCCCATAATTCACAGAACCTTTAAGGTATCTCAACAACCATTTCAAGGCTTCCCAGTGAGGAACACCAGGGTTAGCCATATACCTGCTCAGACAACTTACAGCATAGGCAATGTCAGGTCTAGTTCTAACCATCAGGTACATAACAGATCCAATGGCATTAGCATAAGGAATATTCTTCATATCAGATATTTCAGAATCAATCTTTGGGGACTGATCCTTACTTAGCACAAAATGAGCAACAAGAGGCACAGAGACGGGTTTAGCAGCAATCATGGAGAATTTCTCAAGTATCTTTTCAATGTATGAGGATTGATTAAGAAACAGAGTACACAGGATTCTATCTCTAACAATGTTCATGTCAAGTATTCTTTTTGCATCACCAAGCAATTTCATATCAAATTCATCACTTAGACATTTGATCACATTGTCAACAGACTGGATACAAGAACTAGCCAGCAGCATATCATCCACATACAAAAGCAAGAACACAGAGGTCTTAGCAGATTCTTTGAAGTATAGACATGGATCATATGAGCTTCTTTTAAACTGTAAAGATATCATGCAAGCATCAAATTTCTTGTTCCATTGCCTTGGTGACTGTTTTAAGCCATACAAAGATTTCTTAAGCAAACAGACATGATTAGGGTGTTTCTTATCCTCATAACCTTCAGGTTGTTTCATGTGAATTTTCTCTTCAAGATCACCATTTAGAAAAGCAGTTTTAACATCAAGCTGTTTCAGTTCCCAGTTAAAGTGAGCAACTAAAGCAAGCATTATTCTAACAGTTGTGAACTTGACAACAGGAGCAAAAATTTCAGTATAATCAATGCCTTCTTTTTGAGTGAAACCCTTAGCAACAAGTCTGGCTTTAAATCTAACAGAATCAGTTTCATGCTTGACCTTAAACAACCACTTACAATCAACAACAGAGCACATAGCAGGTTTAGGTACAAGTATCCAAGTATGGTTATCATGCAAAGATTTAATCTCTTCATTCATAGCTTTTAACCATTTATCAGATTCTTTAGATTTCAAAGCTTCACTGTAAGTTTTGGGTTCATTTCCATCCAAAGAGTCAAACACATTGTGCACAAAGGAAGAAAGCTGATAATCACTCAGATATGAAGGAATCCTAACATCTCTCCTAGCTCTATCTCTAGTAAGCACATAATCACTCAGATCATCATTAGGAGGTGTATTAACCACTTGATCAGACTCTTCATTATCAGATTGATTATTACCAGGTTCAACTTCATTTTCCATAGCATCAGTTTGAACAGGCATAACAGGATGAGCAAGTATATGTGCAGTCAGAATGGGTGGAGTCTCCACCTCAACAGGAACATTCACAGAAGAGGCACATAAGCATGGAAATTCATTTTCATTAAAGATCACATTTCTGCTAGTGATAGTTTTAAATCCAGGTTCAAATTTCATCCAACACCTATAGCCTTTTACACCTTCTGGATAACTTAAAAAGACACACTTCATAGATCTAGGTTCAAGTTTATCAAGCTTCTGATGCACATAAGCAGAGCACCCAAACACTCTCAAATTGGACAGATCAGCAGGCTTACCAAACCACACAGTTTCAGGCAAATCCCCCTTCAAGGGCACAGATGGGGATCTATTTATCACATAGGCAGCAGTTAACAAGGCTTCACCCCAAAATTGTTTTGACAAACCAGAAGAATTTAGCATGGATTTAACTCTATCAAGCAAGGTTCTATTCATTCTTTCAGCTATGCCATTTTGCTGAGGTGTGTATGCAACAGTTTTATGCCTTCTAATGCCACATTCAATGCACAAAGAATCAAACTCAGCATTACAGAATTCAGTTCCATTGTCAGTTCTTAAAGTTTTAACTTTCTTTCCTGTTTGAGTTTCAACAAAGGTTTTCCATGTTTTAAACTTATCAAAAACATCAGATTTGTTCTTCATTAGAAACACAAAAACTTTTCTGGAGAAGTCATCAACAATGGACAGAAAATATCTATTACCACCATGAGTAGGCATAGGGGCTGGACCCCACACATCAGCATGTACATATTCAAGAATGGAAGAACATTTAGAGGGATTAGGGGGAGAGGAGACAGGGAAAGGTATCTTATGTTGTTTTCCAAAAATGCATGAATCACATAGAGGCATATCAGAAATCATGTCATTAACCAAATATGATTTTTTATGCAAGATTTCAAGACCTTTTCCACTTATATGGCCTAACCTTTTATGCCATGTTTTAGTCATATCATGTTTCACAGAGTTAGCATGCAGGACAGGTTCAGCAGAGCAGACATAGAGGTTTTGCATTCTCACAGCTTTGAAAGCACACATATTACCCTTCATAATCATTTGGCAACCCTTCCCCCAATTACCATGCAAATCACAGTCCTCAAGGATAGCAACAAAAAGCAGATTACTCTTCAAATTAGGAACATGTCTCACATGTTTTAAAGTCAATTCAAAACCAGTTTCAAACTTAAGACAAACAGTTCCAATTCCCATTACATTGCTTTCACTACTATCAGCCATGGAGACATTGCCATTTTCAAGTTTCACATAGGATGAAAACAAGTGCCTGTGGGGTGTCATATGATGTGTGCATGCAGAATCAAAAATCCAGTCATTGTCACATAAAGAAGCAATCACAGAATTAACACAATCATTTGTAAGGAACACATCACCAAGATTATCAGCCACAACATTAGCTTGTCCATTGATTTTGTTATCTTTCTTAGGTTCAGTGCACACATTAGCATAATGACCAGGTTTCCCACAGTTATAACACTTTCTGTTTTTATATCTAGGTCTAGCACCTTCTTTTTTCTGATTTTGCCCCTGATTTTGATTCTGATTTTGATTTTGATTTGGTTTACTTTGGTTGCTAGTAGAGGGTCTATTCTGAGAATTGTTCTTAGGCTTCCCTTTCACAAAGTTAACATCACCAAAAGATCTGTTAGTTTTAGAAGATTTTAAATCCAATTCTTTACTCTTTAGACCATTAATGACTGTATCCAAAGTAACCTTGTCCCTACCATATTTGATAGCAGATTTTACATCATTATAAGAATCTGGAATAGCATTTAAAAGCACAATAGGAGTGTATTCATCAATATTCTTATCTCCTGTTAATTTGATGTCTTGAATTAACTTAGTGAACACATCAAGGTTTGCATCTATGTCTTTACTCATGTCCAGTTTAAACCTAAAAAATTTCTCAAGCAAGAACATCTTAGATGGCAAGGATGTTTCAGTATAAAGTTCTTCAAGTTTGTCCCATAGAGATTTTGCAGAATCATGCTTTCCTAGTTTCCTAATCACAGAATCAGACAAGTTCAGAATTATCAAGGAGTATGCAAGTTCATCCAATTCCTGTTTCATTTCATCAGTTATCTTATCATCATTACAATCATAACACATAGTTATGGCCTTAAAGCATTTTTGTTGTACAAGCACACCTTTCATCTTTTGTTGCCAGATAGAAAAATCACCTTTCCCATCAAATGGTGCAATAGGATAAGCATTCATGATGAAATGCAGAGCACAGAGCAAGCCAGAAACAGGATAGATATAGGATAACACACAGGTAAACACAGAACTGGTTAACCCCTCCCAATCCCAGATTCCAGGAACACTCTTGGTCCGGACAAGGTGGGTGCACAGGGGAACCAGTGTACAGAGTATGAGCAGCGGAATAAAGAGAGAAAAAGAACTCACACAAAGAGCACAAAGATAGCTTATAGATAACAGACACACAAGATAGGTCAAACACAGAGAGAGGCCTAAGTATGCAGACTTCTATACCAACAGATAGACCACCAAGAAACAGATCCTCAGGATTTTACCAACAATAAAAAAAAAGAGGAGAGGGAATAAGCCGTGATACCTGGAACACCTCAGCACCACAGCAACACTGAACCGATACCGTTTAACAGTGCTCTGATACCACTGTTGGGTATCGGTTCATACATAGAATCCCTTGTGTAACTATTACAACCAATATACCTAGCATACATATTAACTAGGAAAGCTTTGAAATAGAGGGACAGAATGTAATAGTAAGAGATAGCACCAGATAGCATACACTCCAGCACACAGGTCTGTGCTTAGCAAGCAACGGTTCAGTCCCCTTCACTATGTCCACAAAACTCACAGAAACACACTTCAGCTTGGTAGCACCAAGGGTTACTCAGAGACCCACCTCAGACTGAAAACCCCAAGCCCTAGATCTCACTCAGAAGAACAGATTTGGATTATCAACGCATGTATATCCAAATCTGGGGCAAGAAGAACGAGGATCCTCACTCAAACCCCTCAAACACAGTGTGTATAAAGAATAGATGAGGAAACACCAGCCAAACACTTAACCCTCTCTCTAACCCCCTCTCAAACAGTTCTCTTACTATATATAGAGCCCCAAACCGACAAAGGACAGACCATGGCAACAAAGGACAGCCAACGGCGAGAAAGGACCGTCGGGCAACCATGGCAGGGTGAAGGGATACGAATTGCAGAGAGGAGAGAGAGGGAGCGCCGCGAGAAGAGAGAGAGAGAGAGAGTTAGGGTTAAGAGGGGAGAGGTAAGGATCGAGTATATGTATGAGAGCATCAACCATCAGGATTAAAACCCTGAGATCAACGGCTCAGATCAGAGATCACAAAAGGGGGGCAACAAGATGGGCTTCAGCTGACTGTGGGCCCTGGCCATCCACTTGGGCTGCCAAAGGAGAAATAAAGGAGTTGGCCCAATACTCAATTAGGCCCAACACTCACAACGTTCAATTAAAAGGCACTATACCAAAACTTCTGACCGTGACAATTTAGGTATGTAGTCACCAACAACCACCCAATTTTGCTGCCTTAAATGTTGTATAAAGTATTTATTCTATTATACTTCCACGTCATCACGTTTATCCAACGGTCCACGTATCCTCTAGCAACTCAGTTTTAGCCGTTGGATTGTTTAATCCCTTTAAGCGAATCTCATGTTTTTCTTTCATAGTTCCTTTGGACCTTTTCTATCAAATTTCTCTTTGAATGTTTCAGATGATGTACGTTTGGGATTGGATTTTGGGCATTTTGGTTTGCAGCTGTTTATACTTGCATAAGGTATAATTTATGACGCACATAATTTATACTACGATCACTGGCTGCTTCCAATTTCCAACATTGATAAAGTCATTCAACTTACATTTGGTATTTTAATTCTATGGAATGATTAGCAACAAATTTGGCAAAACTATTGTGCTTTTAAAGTGTTGGAAAGAATATGAAGTCGCATTTCAGCTCAAGTTTTAAAATTTAGTTAAAACGGTTATGTTACACTTGTTCGCTGTATTGCATTTCTGAAACAGTTTCAAGCAGTTATTGTTATATTGTAGCTAGAAGTTGGGTGATTAACTTAAGAGATAGTGAAGAGTAGAATGTTTTATTATTGCAATCTTGGTTGAATAAGAATCCTCCGTGGATATAAATCATTGTGTGTTGTTTCTTTCTTGTTTTGTTGTTGATCATTGCCTAGGGTTTTCATTCTTGGTTGGTTCTTGGATTATATTTCTACAAATTCTGCATGTTGAAGTCACAAGTATGCAGTAACTGTCATTTTGTCACATTCACCTATCAAACACTCATAAGATTGTTCGTTGAATCAATTGAAGTCTTACATATTATTGTTTGTTCGACAAACAAATGTCGAACAACATTTTTACACAGAAGAAGAAGAACAACAACAAAAACTAAGATTTTGTGTTGAGATGCTAACCTAATATTGGAATAAATATTATTGGGATATTATTAGTAAATATGAAATAAAATGATGGGTATGTTTTGAAAAAATAAAATATATTTAGTACTTATAGGTGAAAAGTGGCACATAAACATTTTCTTGTAACACCAAAATGACAAAGGAAAAGTATAAACATATGGTTTGAAGAGATAATGAGAAAATAGGTATATATGACAAGATACGATACCTAACATGAATATGGCATGATCTAATGCAGTGATTTTCTAGAAGTTCAGATGTAGTAGTTATGGAAATGACATCTGAAGTAGTGGAGTTATATATATTTTCAATTCACCTTAGCAACCTTTTTTGAATTTAAAAAAATAAAAAATAAAATAATGGCAAGACATTTATGTGGGAAAATGATAATTTAGTAATTTTTTTCAAATGTTTTATATATATATATACTAGTATAGGTATCGTGCGATGCACATGCATATAAATTTCACTACTTTAATATGTGATTTGAAAATGTTGAACATAAAAATAATAAATATCTTAAGAGTAATTTCAATATAATTTGTTACTCTGTGATGCACGGTCATTAAATTTAAATATTTCAAGTTTGATGTATAAAATATTGATTTAAGAAACCAATTAAATATCATTTAGGACCCATATGATGCATAGACATATACATTTCAAGTGCTGTAAATTTTCTAAAAAAAAAAAAATGTTAACCATGACCAAACAATATAGTTTTTCAGAGATTTCAATTTAATCTAGTACTCATGTCATCTAATTTTTTTTCAATATTTCGTATATTCATCATATGTTGTCTAACTATTTTATCAATTAATTGTATTTTCACAATTAGTCTAAGAACATTATACAAATATATGCTCAATAAGGTATTCATAATGAGTATAAAATTGATTACTCCAAATTAAAAAAAAAAATCTAATTTTAACATATCATTAAAAAAATAATATAATTTTTTTTTTCAAATACCTTAAAATCAGAAATTTTCAATTACAAAAGTTTTTGAACAAAAATATAGATCAAATTTTCTTAAATTTTATACTTTAGTTTTAAAAATGTATTAAAAATAAGTAGAAAGAGTCAATACAAAAGGTGTTGTAATTTTTATATAAAAATGTTGAACATGAAATATAAAAATCGTGACATTAGTAACAAATACAGTTTCATGAAAATAAAACAAAAAATCATCTTAAATTAGATGATACTAACAAATGCAATTATTTAAATAAATCGATCTCAATCATCCATATATGGAAATTCTTTACAATTAATGAATTTCTTTACAATCAATCTCAATTAATTATATTTTAATCGTGAGTGGTGGGATATTGATAATTAAGTATCCATAATTGTGATTTGATTTTATTTTCTTTCAAAATTAAATAATCAAACAATAATTTAATTATGTAAACCAAAATTGCTAAAATAAAAGGCGATACATATTGTATTGCTTGATACCATTTCTAAAATATTCACCCTTCTATTTTAGTTAATTTATTCATAAATATGTTTTTTTTGCATATGTAAACTCCTAAAAATATGGAATGTTAGTTTTTTCTTATTATATTGTGCAATATCAAAAGAATGAGTAGGTCTTATGTAAGATAGAGTTCATATAGATCAACAAGGTGAGTCAACCCATTCAATATGGTCAATTTCGATCACACATAAGACTATAAAAAATTTCGTTTCACATATTGCCTTATATGAGACGGTCTCGCGTGAGTTTTGGCACAAAAGAATAATCTATATATCTATAATAACAAAAACAGTCAAAAATGATTTCCCAAAATGGAAACTTCCAACTCAAAACCTCAAATTTCACTTCTTATTTTCTTTTTCTTTTCCATTTTTTATTATATTAATCTCACCAAATATTTCTTTCATAGTTTTATATTTTATGTATTTTATTTATTCTATTTCTACCAAATTATTCACATTGAGATTATCAACCTATCAAGTTTGCTATGAAATATAATCGGCTATTGCATTAAGCATAACATTTCTACATTTCTATTATTCTAATTTATACTCATCTAATATCATAAATAATCTACATCTATATACATATATATATATATATATATTACCTATTTATTTTATATTTTCGATCCATATATCAATATAATCAAGTATGAATTTTTAGGAATAATACTGATTTTATGATCTCTAAAGATAAATTGAATCTTTATTCAAAAACCATGATTTGGTTTACAAATGAAAATTAAGGAAATTTTTATGAGATTAATTTCTTCTTAAATAATTTCTCCAATTTGAAAAATAAGGAATATATATATATATATATATATATATATATATCCAAAAAAAAAAAAAAAACTGTTAGCATGTTTTTAGATAATTTGAATGATTTTGTCTATTTTTTAATCTATAAATACTCTATATTATAATTAAAAGCCACGCTACTCTATACTCTTCTTCCGCTAATTCTTTTTTTTTTTTCTTTCTCTTTTTCTATGCATTCAATCTTATGCTCTATGTCTATGTCCATGTTAGCTAGCAATTTTTTCAAATTGCTTGATTTTGTCTGGCTATGGTTTATGCAATCTACATATACATGTTTCGGTGTAACAATCATTCACATATATTCATGTTCGTGGCAAATTTTTTTTTTTTTTTTGTAATTGATCATGTATACTGCTCTTCTGGAAAAATTATAGGTATTTAATTAATTGAAAAGTATAATGTCTACACCAAAAGATATTTCCTGTTTTCAATGAAGTTGCAAATTATTGTTTATTAAAGTAATGCTCATCCAAAACATTCATAGCTAAAAGCTCGTGTATTCAAATGTCGAAGTTGGTTAGTTCGGAATTATATAGCATAAACGTGGCAACACTTGGTCTTCATAAAACTTACAATTTCATCCAATTTCAACTAAGGTAAACAAATTTCATTGACATTCATAAATCTTTCTTTCTGCTTTGACTATTAAATAGTTCTCTCTCTCACATGTATATTATATAAAATAAAATAAAAACCACCCCAAAATAAGAAGTTCCAGTCCAAAATTCAAAAAATGAATAGTAATTTTTGTTGTTTTTTGGGTTTTTTAATTTAAGATTAAAAAAACAAAAATTAGTTCTGTTCTGTTAAATAATAAATGAATCTTTTAATCAATTCAAATTCCCAATAACTCTATCCATTATATCCAAAATGGATATGTTTAAAATCGCTTGATTTTTTTGTCAATATTTAAATTGCATTATTTAAGAAATACAAATTTTCTTGATCTTATTTTATGCATTTTATATACAAAATTATACAACTTTCCTACAAAGTATATCAAATTATTCCAAAATCGATATGCTTATAATAAATTAATTTATTTTGAAACATAAATATTATTTATATTTATGTAATGTGAATTGCCATTTTTATTTCATGATAAAATAAATTTAAAGTGTGTATTGTTTCGAAAATGATAAATTAATATTGAAATCCGTTTTTATTGACGAAAATCTAACTATTTTATTTACTCCATATAAGAAATCACAACTGAAAATTGATCATACACTTCCAAAACGTGTTTGTTCAATGGTTGGAAATTGTCAAACTTTACCATTCATAACATAAAATATTATTATAATCATAAAAGTAATATTGAGTTATATGATATTTAAATTTCGAAATTTTCAATAAAGTTTCTTTCATTTTTTTAAAGTTTTTGCGATATCGATATGTCATATCGATATATCCATCGATATTTTCGTAAAATCAAAATTGCAATACACGATATCGATATTTTCATCCTTGCTTATGATCCTTCCACCGAGCCCATGGACACTTGTCAAAGAAGAAGTTCGCAGAATGGACTAATCATTCCAACTATTTATAAGTAAAATTCATCAATCATCCGAGGAATCAAATTGTTCATAAACGATATGAACAGATATGAACAGACATTCAAGGAGTATGTTAAAATTCTTGGGGGCAGTAGATCAGTGAAGGACTATAATCTACATCTACTTAGGTGGAAAGCTGTGCACAGCTACTTTACAAATCAATTGTCCCCGAGAAATTAAAACACATCATCTATAATCTGTTAGATTTCATCTTTGATATGCATGAGAGGGGAAACGTATATCAAAATTCACCGAAGATAATTTGGTGGTGTGTGAGAACGACTTCTTCGAATTCGGTGATGACAATTGCATCCATAATTGCATCCATATTAAGAAAAGGTTGGTGAAGTTTTGAGGATGTTTCATAGTCCATATTTGAAGATGTTTTATATATGAAGGACTATGAAACATCCTCAAATATTTCAAATATGAAACATCCTCAAATATAAATCAAAGAAAATATTGACAATCGTAGTTTCCTTCAAATATGGAGTTTGTTAATTTTTAATATTTTTATATATCTATGATTGCATATAGAGGTCAATTAAGATATTCTGATAAATAAACCATTTGATTCTAAAATAAATAAGTATTCTGTTAAATTATTTTTTATTATTATTACAATGAAATAAAAATATAATAAAAGCGTGTTTTTCAGCTCATTAATCAGAATTGTTTTTACTAATATATAATAATACTATAGAAAAAAAGTGGCTTTGAATAATATATACTTGAATGGATAAATTATTATTTTTCCTTTAAATAATATTTGACCATATTTGAGGATATTTCATATTTGAGAATGTTTCATAGTCCTTGAACTATATGAAAATAATATTATTAGTTAGAATAAAATCAATGAAGCAAATTAAATAATGTTGAACTTGAATTAACTCTTCATAGTGCTTTCCAATTAACTCTTCGACAGATGTATTGAATTAACTCTTCATAGTCCTTTCCAATTAACTCTTCGACAGATGTACTGACATATTGAATTAACTCTTCATAGTCCTTTCCAATTAACTCTTCGACAGATGTACTGACATATTCCGTATGCAACGAATTATTCCTGCATCAAACGATGTCCATCTCCAGCATAGGTATACCTTTTTATCCGTGTCTGAAAGTTTCTACTCTTCTCATTTTGGTTTGAAATGGAACACTCTTTTATAGCCCTAGTCCCTTGTCCTCAAACTATTGTCTCCAATCACCTTTTAGAATGTTACAAAGTTCGTGAATTGCAATCATATAACTTTTTTGGAATCAATGAACGCCTCTCTTTCAAGGTCAAGATCGCGATATGATTCCTCAAGTAGAACCTCCTCGTTTTCCTAAAATTTTGTAACATTAAAAGCCATTTAAATAATAAGAAAATAAGCAGAATTAAATAGCATAATTTAACTGTACCAATTGAGCAAACACGTCACAACTCAACTTTCCGAGAAAATGTTGAACATCTTGGTATAAAAATTTGTTTTAACAGATTTGTTATGATCTTTTGAAGATTCACCATATCTCTGGCCCTTCCGGTCATGGTGAAGTCCATGAAGTCTACCTTCCAAAACTTACCAACCTAATCTTAATATGATGCAATTGTCATCATCGAATTCGAAGGAGTCGTTCTCGCACACCACCAAATTATCTTCGGTGAATTTTGATATACATTTCCCACTCTCATGCATAAGATGAAATCCAACGTATTATATGCTTCAATTTCTCGGGCACAATTGACTTGTAAAATAGTTGTTCACAAGGAATGAAAATGTTTATTTATTAGAATAGATTAATTAACTTCCATAAATAATCAATAAAATATGGATATCTATAAAATAACAAACTCCGGACTATGAAATATCCTGAAATATGGATTATGAAACATCCTCAAATATGATTAAACATCCTTAACATCCTCAAATATGGACTATGAAATATCCTCAATATTTGAGGATATTGAGGATGTTTCATAGTCCAGATTTGAAGATGTTTTATATATGAAGGACTATGAAACATCCTCAAATATGATCAAATATGAAATATCCTCGAATGGATTTTGAAAACTATGAAACATCCTCATATATGGTCAAATATGAAACATTCTCAAATATAAATCAAAGAAAATATTGACAATCGTAGTTTCCTTCAAATATGGAGTTTGTTAATTTTTAATATTTTTTATATATCTATGATTGCATATGGAGGTCAATTAAGATATTCTGATAAATAAACCATTTGATTCTAAAATAAATAAATGTTTTGTTAAATTATTTTTTATTATTATTACAATGAAATAAAAATATAATAAAAACGTGTTTTTCAGCTCATTAATCAGAATTGTTTTTACTAATATATAATAATACTATAGAAAAAAAGTGGCTTTGAATAATATATACTTGAATGGATAAATTATTATTTTTCCTTTAAATAATATTTGACCATATTTGAGGATGTTTAATATTTGAAATATTTGAGAATGTTTCATAGTCCTTGAACTATATGAAAATACTATTATTAGTTAGAATAAAATCAATGAAGCGAATTAAATAATGTTGAACTTGAATTAACTCTTCATAGTCCTTTCCAATTAACTCTTCGACAGATGTACTGACATGTTCCGTATGCAACGAATTATTCCTGCATCAAATGATGTCCATCTCCAGCATAGGTATACCTTTTTATCCGTGTATGAAAGTTTCTGCTCTTCTCATTTTGGTTTGAAATGGAACACTCTTTTATAGCCCTAGTGTTTTGTCCTCAAACTGTTGTCTCCAATCACCTTTTAGAATGTTACAAAGTTCGTGAATTGCAATCATATAACTTTTTTGGAATCAATGAACTCCTCTCTTTCAAGGTCAAGATCGTGATATGATTCCTCAGGTAGAACCTCCTCGTTTTCCTAAAATTTTGTAACATTAAAAGCCATTTAAATAATAAGAAAATAAGCAAAATTAAATAGCATAATTTAACTGTACCAATTGTCAGCAAACACGTCACAGCTCAACTTTCTGAGAAAATGTTGAACATCTTGGTATAAAATTATGTTTTAACAGATTTGTTATGATCTTTTGAAGATTCACCATATCTCTGCCCTTTCGACCATGGTGAAGTACATGAAGTCCACCTTCCAAAACTTACCAACCTCATCTTAATATGGATGCAATTGTCATCATCGAATTCGAAGGAGTCGTTCTCGCACACCACCAAATTATCTTCGGTGAATTTTGATATACATTTCCTCCTCTCATGCATAAGATGAAATTCAACGTTTTATATGCTTCAATTTCTCGGGGACAATTGACTTATAAAATAGTTGTTCACAAGGAATGAAAATGTTTATTTATTAGAATAGATTAATTAACTTCCATAAATAATCAATAAAATATGGATATCTATAAAATAACAAACTCCGAACTATGAAATATCCTCAAATATGGATTATGAAACATCCTCAAATATGATTAAACAACCTTAACATCCTTAACATCCTCAAATATGAAACATTCTCAAATATGGACTATGAAACATCCTCAATATCCTTCTCGGGGACAATTGACCTGTAATTGACTTGTAAAATAGTTGTTCACAAGGAATGAAAATGTTTATTTATCAGAATAGATTAATTAACTTCCATAAATAATCAATAAAATGTGGATATCTATAAAATAACAAACTTCGGACTATGAAATATCCTCAAATATGTATTATGAAACATCCTCAAATATGATTAAACATCCTTAACATTCTCAAATATGGACTATGAAACATTCTCAATATTTGAGGATATTGAGGATGTTTCATAGTCCATATGTGAAGGATTATGAAACATCCTCAAATATGGTCAAATATTATTTAAAGAAAAAAAAATTATCCATTCAAGTATATATTATTAAAAGCCATGTTTTTTCTATAGTATTATTATATATTAGTAAAATCAATTCTGATTAATGAGCTGAAAAACACGTTTTTTTTATATTTTTATTTCATTGTAATAATAATAAAAAATAATTTAAGAGAACACTTATTTATTTTAGAATCAAATGGTTTATTTATGAGAATATCTTTGTTGACCTCAATATGCAATCATAGATATATAAAAATTAACAAACTCCATATTTGAAGAAAACTATGATTGTCAATACTTTCTTTGATTGTTTAATCAAATGTTTTATTAATACCATATAAAGAACTTATTTAATTTATTTGATAGGTCAATAACTAACAGGCGGGCTTTCAATTATATAATTATCAATTACTTTTTTTATTAATTAAATAATTAATAAAAATTAAAATAGATAGGTTGAAATATTGATTTTTGGCGGGAAATTATTATGTTGGGTAAACAATAAGGAATCATTTTGTTATTATATATATATATATATATATAAATTGAAGGGAGATTTTTAGCAAGGAAGATCTTCTATTTTACTTGTGTGTTTCATCTGATATTTTAAAATAACTAATACATGTCAAGTAAAGATGACATCACTAATTAACACGTGAACTGATTTAAAAATATTGAAATATAAGATGAAATATAAAATTGAAACACAAAATTATCCAGTTTGGAATTTTAGTGGCTTATAATGTATTATTGATTCGAATATTAAAAGGATTAACCTTACATGGGTAAAGAACGATTTTTTTGTTTGTTTTTATTTCCTAGGTTTAATCGTAGGTTTGATCAATATAAACTTTTTATTTTTAAAATGTGCGATATTTTATAAGGCATAATGTTTCATTTTATATCTCTCTATTCACTCGATAGTTTATTATAAAATTTTCTATAAAAACTAATTTTAGCTTTTGAAGCATGACTTTTTTTTTCTACAATTTTCTTTTTTAGTTTGAAACATAACTTTTTTATGGGATGAAAAGAGTATTGTTTTTCTTTTCTTTTTTTCTTAGAAATTAAAAATAAAAATGGATGGCTAGGTTTTTTGTAGCCCTTTTTTGAAGGAATGTGGTTCAAATTGTAGTGGCTTTTCCATTGACATAGTTATTTCTTGGGAGATGTTTTTGTGGTCGTAGTATTTTGTTGGGTGATTCAAATTCTAGTGGACGAATTCCCCATTCATTTTGGGTATGTGTTTACATATTTATAGTGATGATTACTTGTTGCGTGTAATGTTTTGTTTAATTTCATTGTTTTGTGTTTGGATAGAGTAATTTGAAATCTAAAATTTAAAATGAATGAATTTTAAAATCTATTCAAGTTAGAGTAGATTTGTAACCCACTCAAATGACTCAAAATTTAGTTTAAAATGAAAGTGATGAATTTCAAATTCATATCTACCCAAACATTATTTGTGGATTTGCTATCATGAATTCCAAATGTTTCCTTAAATGTGTTGTGAACTGTTACCTTTCGACAATTTATGCTGGTTATTTTTGTCTGACTAAATTTATTATTTTGATGGAAATTATATGTTTAATTTGTATCGTAGCTTAAAATAATAATAATAATAATAATAATAATAATAATAAAATGCTCGGAGCTCATGTTGAGTTATTGCCCTTCAATTTATTTGGAGTCAAATGTAGTCGTGTTTCATGAGTTAAAGGAGCGCAAAAACTTATATGAAACCGCCTCACGGGTCTCCTTCAGTGAGACGGATCATTTGACCCATTACTCGCAACCCATAAACCAACCCAATCCAACTTTGCAGTCCAAATAATCCAAAATCTAATCACCACACCTAACCACAATGTTACAACCATGGTCTGTTGCACTGAATTTATTGTTGCACTCACCAAACATAATCCATTGCACCGTTGCACAAGAATTCTACTTATAGTTTGAGGTTTTTGATTTATTATTCTTTCAACTCATTCTTGGTGAAGCCTTTGCAACATGCATGTCATCATGATCTAGTTTTCTCCCTATGTGTCTTCGTTGTACCATTATGCATTCTCGTAAGTAATATATATATATATATATTCAAAATAAACTCTCTATAAATACTACTTAATATATATCTACATCAATATATTTATTTATTTATATAGTTTAAGTTCCTAAAAGTATTAGTAATAAATATTTAAGTATTAGTTATATGGCTAAAAGTTTTATGTTTATTCATTAAGTATTATATCAATTTTTTTGGTGATTCATAAAGTAGTAGTAATACATGTATAAATATTAGTTTTATAGCATTTTATATAAGTATGTGTTTTACACCTATTAATATGTGTCTTACAGTTATAAGTATGTGTTTTGTTCTTATAGTTATGTTGATATATGAGTAATAGTTTTTTTTATAAGTATGCATTTTACAACCATAAGTATGTGTTTTACAGCTATAAGTATGTATTTTTTTCTTAATATATAATTATGTTGATATATAAGTAGGCATTTTATAGGGTTAAATGCATGAAACCCGCTTGGGTTTTGGAAAGTCGGCGTTGCTCCCCCCTCTATTATCAAAATGACAAGGATTACACCGCTGATATGATTAAGTCTGCGCGAAATCCCCTATTCCGTCTAACTTAACGAAAGTGTGTTTCACACGCCTCATGTGCGAATTGTTGTGGATTTTGCTTACCTTTTGAGTTGTGTAATAACTATAATACCCTTCCATTGCATATAAAAAGAATATGCATTGATCTCTTTTAAATTATAGCATACAATCCCCTCTTTTACTCCACTTTTCAACTGGTAATTTTGTTTCTAATTGCTTAGATGGTAAAATTTATGTATATTTATTTTTACAAATAAAATTTTGTTTATATATATATTGTGCTTATTTAATTACAATTTTTTTTATAGAAAAAAATATCTTCTACATTTAGGAAATCATGCCAAAAGTTGAATAAATTTTAGATTTAAGATATAATAACTTGTTATTTTTATTTATTATAATTATTTAAGATATCTTCTATTATTACTATTTATATATATCTTTTGAATATTTTACAACCTTAATTTTAAAATGAACTTATGCTCAACCTAGTTTTCATTTGATTAAATTTTTTTTCTTTTAAACTTTGTATACATATAATTTATTTTTTAATTAATTTTAAAATCAATAAAATAAATCTTTGAAAAAATAATATAAAAAATTAGGATTTAAATTATTTAAAAAATTGAAATTCAAAGATTGATCAAATATTAAAAAATCTAACATTTGTGGGAATTATCAAATAAGAAAAATCATAAATTTATCCCCAGTATAAGATTAAAAAAGAAAAAGAAAAAATAAAAATCTGAAAATTAGAAATAAATAAATAAATAGAAATAAAAATAAAACAAAAAAATAAAAAAATAAAATCTTCATCTCGTCTACCTCCACCATTCTGCAAAAACAGCTCCAAGATTTCTCCCTCTACAGTGGCGCCCACCTCCACCATCGTGCCGCCGCACGCAGCGCCGTGTAGCACAGCCACCGTGCGATCTCCGTCAGCCGTACTCTCTACATTCCCAACCTTTGGTGAGAATCGTCTCCCATGTCCACTCTAGCTCTTATCTTCGCATCTCCAACCAACGCAATCCCGACAAATTCGATTTTTTCATTTTTCAACCAAAATATGTGAATTTCATACCAAAATGATCATCTACTCAAGCCCAAACATAACCCCATATCAATTTCAAAAAAACCAATCGATTTTGTGACAAATTGATCGAAATACGTTCGAAATTTCAAAGCAAACCCTATTTGTTTGAGTTCTCATTTGAACTTACAATTTCACAAATTGATTTAGGGGTTTTAATCCCCATGATATTATCTTTCTTCTAACATATTTATTTGTGATTTCCATTCGATTTGAGTTCTCCAATTTTTTACTTCCCTTTTTCGAAATTTAAAAGATTCGAGAAGAAATATAGGCGAGAACGATCTACAACTAATAAAATATAAGAAATCTGCTTGTTTTTCATCTAATCAATCACCATTCAGAGAAGAAGAAAAAAAAATGGAAGAACACAACTCCTTACCTTCGCGATCTGCAATCTGCTTCTTTGCGTTCTTCTCTTATTTTAATTCTTTTTTTGTAAGAATTCTTTTATTTTCTTTTTTTAATTAAACTTTAATTCTATTTTAAAAGTATAACAGGAAATTCAAGACAAAATATAACGGTGTTAAATCCAATTCGAAAAAATAGAGCGTATATTGTATTTTTGATATCTCAAGTGTAATCCTTGCCATTTTGATAATAGAGGGGGGAGTGACGCCGACTTTCCAAAACCCAAGGGGTTTCATGCATTTAACCGCATTTTATATAAATATGTATTTTACAGCAATAAGTATGTGTTTTCTTCTTAATAGTTATGTTACTATATAAGTAAACATTTTATTTAAGTATGTGTTTTACAACCATAAGTATGTATTTTACATCTATAAGTATGAGTTTTATTCTTAATAATTATGTTTCTATATAAATAAGTGTTTTATATAAGTATGTGTTTTTATTGTTACAAGTATAATTTAAAGCTATACATATGCATTTTATTCTTAATAGTTATGTTGTTATACAAATATTACTTTCGTTGTTATAAGTATACGATTTAAAACTATAAGTATGTGTTTATTCTTAATAACTAATATAGTAAATTAATTTACTATAAGTATAGTGTTTAATGACTTTATATAAGTACGTGTTTGACAATTATAAGTGTTAGTAATAATCATATAAATATGCATTTTGCAGCCATAAGTATTACTTGTATAAGTATATAAATGTGTGTTTATTCTTAATAATTAGAGTTGGTCTTGTGTGCACTTGGTGTACATGCAATTTGGGTCGACCTAATTTTGACCCGGATCCGCGTGTTTTTGAATTTAGCTTTTTTTTTTTGCTTCAGGTTGTTACCTTTATGTTGTATTAGTGTGACCTTTATGTTATAAATGTGCGACCTTTATGTACAACTATCATGACCTTTATGTACATAACTTAGAAAAAATGAAGATTTTCAACATAATTTGAACTGTATACCTTTATGTGATATTAATGTGACATTTATATTATATCATGTCACCTTTATGTACAAATATTCTGACATTTATGTACTTTTATATATTACATAAAGGTCGGAATATTTGCACATAAAAGTGACATAATATAACATAAATGTCACATTGATATCACATAAAGGTATACAATACAAATTGTGTTGAAAATCTTCATTTTTTTTTCTAAGTTACAGACATAAAGGTACGGATGTTTGTACATAAAGGTCACACATTTATAACATAAAGGTCAAGACAAAAATTTGGAAAATTAAAAAAAAAAGTAGAAATTTGCAAATTCGGGTCGGATTGACCCGGATTGCATGGATTTTAGATCCATGCACCTGGTGCACAGGAGTTTTTGTGTAATAGTTATGGTTCTATAGTAAATTAATTTACTATAAATATGGCATTTGATTTACACCAATTTATATAAGTATCGGTTGACAACTATAAATATTTATATAATAAATTTATCTAATTTAAATTTAAATTAATTCAAATTATGTTTGAAAAAATATCTATTATACTTAAGTTAGCTGACTTGTCCACATATTTCTAGCTATCAATAATTAATATTATAATTTTAAATAATTGAGTGCTATATATATTTCACTATATAATGCCTTGCATGTGTACATTTATTAACCATTAAAATTAATAAAATAAAATTGAATTATGTTGTGGTTGGTTGCAATTAATCTGGGCAGCAATCCTCCATTGATGAGAGAACAAGGTGACGAGAGGAAAATGATCGTGTGCTAAGACCATGCTACGGTGCGACAAATTTTTATAGTTTTTTATTGTTTGAGATGTAGGACAGTGTTGATGATGTTGTTGTGAGTTGTAGACAATTTTTACTTGCACTATGAATTAATGAATTGCACATTAAAGTTGGATCGGGTCAGATAAAAAGATCAGTCTCATAAAATAAGATCCGTGAGACGGTCTCACATAAGATCTACTCTTAAAGGAAAATGATGTTTTTGTTCCCTTTCGTGGGAAATTCGTGTGCCATGCATTCCAAATATTTTGAAGATTTTTCCATATATTATGATATATAATACTCTAATTCCATTGAGTGAGTCTTGCATAATTTGTGAGACGGGATGGGTTGAATATAAGTAATTATGTAAACTTTTATTTATATTAGGTTTTCTATATATTAGGTAATATTGTTGTATTATGTTATGTAGTATATGTAAATAATGTAAATATATTACCTAATATATAAGAAAAATACTACTTAATATACACAAAAGTATTATATGTGTCGCAGAACTCACGCGTTAGTGAGATAAGCATGGAGGATCGGCGTGGTTTTTGAAAAATCTGACCCGACCCAATTCAGGTCATGTATCTTATACTACAAAGTATTACATGATATACATAAACATATTACTTTACACATAAAAGTATGACATATTTTCTTATAGTTTGATTCAATTCAAAAAAATATTCTATAATTCAAAGTATTATGTTAAGCTGTCAAAATGGGTTAGACTCGTTATGTCGGCCCGTCCCGCCCCACCAAAATGAAGAGTTGGGTTGAGTAATTAGAGGCTTGTGAAAAGGTGGGTCTAAGTG
Organism: Scutellaria galericulata; assembly: GCA_946896805.1. Taxonomy (NCBI): domain Eukaryota; kingdom Viridiplantae; phylum Streptophyta; class Magnoliopsida; order Lamiales; family Lamiaceae; genus Scutellaria; species Scutellaria galericulata. The sequence goes on from OX335793.1 coordinate 15,688,508, forward strand.
GGTTTGACTCGCGATGGGTTGACCTACCTCTTTTTTTTTTCATTGAAATATAGATAATAAATGAATAATAATGATGAAAATTCTTATCTATTGTAAGTAATGATTTATAAAAATATATTAATATGAGTAATTTATATATAAAAATGAAAAAATTGGTGAAAAAACTATTTTTAATAAATTATTTACATATATTATATGTAATACAGTATCTTAGTAAATGTGTGTGTATATATACACTCCTTTTCTTTTGAAAAAATTAATAAAATTTAAAAAAATATTTGGTGGGTCGCTTAACCCGCAACTATTTAATGGGTTGGTTGGGTTGAGATTATGAGGCCTGCCATAAAAAGGGTCCGCCACACCCCGTTCCGCCAAATAGTGGACTATGATGGGTTGTGGGTCAGCCCGCCCCGTCGACTTGTATTGACATCTTTAGTATTACCTAATATATATAGAAAAATATTACATAATACATACAAAAATGTAACATATTTATTATGCTTGACCCAATCCGACCCATTTCACGGAACTCGTATTACGAAATGAGATCCGTGAAACAGTCTCACCCAAAACTTTGTCAATTCCATTCAAAAAGAGTGATGTTTTGAAATGTTTGTCTTAAATTAAAAAATATACATAACAATTGAATAAGAATGTCTTTAGATAATATCAATCTCTTCTCACACATTCCTAAATTAACATGATTCTTTCTTTCTCTCTTCTTTAATCGTTTCATTGAGAAGATAATAAAAAAAAGATTAATTAATGATTATAAAATCTTGTGTAAATAAATTTAGTAAGAGATTAAATAGGTAAGTTTTGAAATTAAGCAAATTTTTAAGGATTGAGATTAGGGGTAAACTTGGAAAAATTATGCAAAATAATTAAAACGATACTTAATTTGAAATAAAAACTAACCTTCAAAACAACACTTATTTTGTATCAGCGAGTTAGGATGCATCCAATGTATCAATATCTTAATCAACCTTCATTTTAGATCTTTGCATTCCGTATATCAAATTACCTACTACTCACTTTTAGGCCCCAACGACCAAACTATCCTAAATGATACAATATAGCCTTTTTTTATCTTAATATTGTAATGAGCGTTATTTTACCACAAATCCACCAAATTGATTATTTTATTTAAATATGATTTACATGAAATAGACGTTCCATGAAATTGGTGTATGTAAAATAGATGTTCTACGAAATTGGATAATAAAAATAGACGTTCCACAAAATTGAATAATAACATAGATATTCCACAAAATTAGTGGAACATAAATTCGTAGAACATTATATAGCAATCTCACCCCACTAAATAGGGAAAAATACTTACACTATATATAAAACTCATATATTCCCGGGACACGGATAGATCCGTGTCCCCAATCTGACCCGATCCGGCCGGCTCAGAAAACAGGTTTACGCGCGCACACCGCGTGCGCCCACGCCGCACGCGCATCTTCATTTGGATACCTTGAAGGTATTCCATGGATACCTTGAAGGTATACATGTGATACCTTCCTTCTCTAGATACCTGAAGGTATTCCATGGATACCTTCAAGGTATATATGTGGATACCTTCAAGGTATTCCATGGATACCGTCAAGGTATACGATACCTGAAAGGTATTCCATAGATACCTTAAAAGGTATCCATGTGGATACCATGCGCCCACACCATGAATACCTGACGCGCACCTCACAAGCCGCGCACACCTTCATCTGAAATATGTGTGATACCTTCAAGGTATCTCATAGATACCTTGAAGGTATAAATGTGATACATTTTTTGTATACATGAAAAAAAAAAAACTTGAGCGAAAAAAAAAATTAAAAATTAATGTGGGGTCACGGGATGAGCTGGGACACCGTGTCCTCGGGATACAGGAGACCTACTCATACATAAATGATTGATTATAGCAATCCCATTCCCCGAAACTAGAGGAAAATAAGATTGCATTCCACGGAAATTGGAATGTTAAGAAAATGAGATTGCTATTTTCCTCAATTTCGTGAAAAATGAGAATTGTGCTATTTCCCTCTATCATTCCCATTCTATTTCGTGGAATACATACATTATATTTGTAATGGTATGTCAATGCATGTTAAATCCCATTCCAGTTAATGGAAAAAAAAAATTCGTGAAATATTACATACATTAAAAATTGGTGGAACATAAAATAGAGGAATATAGATAATTTGTGGAACATTTAATATATATTTTAAAAATTCGTGGAACATAAAGTAGAGGAAAAAAAATTCTTGGAACATTATATACATACATTATAAATTCGTGGAACATAAAGTAGAGGAAAACAAATATTGTTCGTTAAGCCTTGATTTTAAAGGTTTCACGAACAATTACCTATTGTTCGTTAAACCTTGTTAAATAATTAAAAATATTCATGCATAATTAATTAATTTTTCATAATTTTTAAATTAATTATTCATTATTAAGATTATTCATTTTCGGTGTATGTATATCTTGCATTCATTTTCATAATTAATAATTAATAATATCTTGCATAATTATTCATTTTTTTGAATTAATTATTCATTCTTTTTTAATTAACAGGTATATGTATCTTGAAGTCATATGATATTTATTTAAATAGTTTGCTTATTTCGGTGTTTGTAAAATGTATAGTTGGAGTACGTTCGTGAGGCATGTCAGGGTACTGTCACCTACATCAATGGGTACGTTCGTCTGACGGTACTCGATGAGATCAAGACACGACTTCGAGCTCTCGGTCGATAGTGTCTACGTGACTTATGGAAGACCTGTTTCGGACATTTTTTGATGTGGAAGATGGAAACAGAGTCCTGCAAGGCTTTTTTACACGTCCTCATGTCATATGAGGTGTATGGGCAGGCGAGACCTAACGACGAGAGATGGTTTGCTATAGGGCAGGATCGGCGTATTTATCGGTTCGGGAGGAAAGAGTTTGCGCTTGTGACTGGTCTGAAGTTTGGTGACTCGGCTTTCAACCCGAGCGAGGATCACACCCCACCACAAGGGGCAATGTATTGGAGGGTGCACGCCGAGTCGAGTCGGGTCACCGTGTCTGAGCTCCATGATCGATTCACCTCCGGTGAGTTTGATAATAGTGTGGAGGATACGGTGAAGATTGATAAGATCTTGATCCTCCACCTCACCTCATATTGCTCGGGGTGGACGCCGGCAAGTCAGTTGTCGACAAGTATTATTGGATGCTGGTGGAGCTGGAAGATATGTGGGAGAGTTATCCATGGGAGAAGATCAGCTTCATCACGCTTCTGCGGTACATGGATAGATTACCGACCACTGTCCCCGTTCGGTCCTATAGATACTACTACCATTTTTATGGTTTCTCGATAGCCCTGTTGGTATGAACGTATTAAATTACATTCATTTACTTTATTTTTTTTAATGTTGTTTGCTAAAAAAGTTTACAAATATCTCCTCTTCAGATATGGGCTTTTGAGGCGATCCTAGTTACCTCCTCATATGCCGGGAAGAGATTGAGCACGCCGTTACATACGCCCCGGTGTCTGAAGTGGAGTTTGAAGAGATCCGACGAGGACGTTGCACATTTACTACAGGGCCAGGTATTTTGTATTTATTTATTTATTACAATAAATTACAATTAAACACCTATTACAATTTGTTTATGTGTTACTTTTAATATTTGTACGATTCATTGCAGGTCGAGTGTTATTTGACGTTTGTGCCCACAGATAAAGAGAGACTTCTGACATGCTAGAAGGATATCGAGGACGATATCCACGAGGGAGTCCAGATTGTCCAGCAACGACGTGGCCATCGGGCAAATTCGTCTACTCGTAGGGCACCTTCCACATCCACTGTTGATCCTACAACTGTCGGTCCATCTAGAGCAGGTACGGTGTGAAGAGGCCGAGGACAAGCCTCTGCTGTTCAGACAGGCCCTTCGAGTGTACATGAAGATACCACTGCAGATGAGGCTGACGGTGGGGGACCCTCGATCCCAGCATTCGATGAAGCTCCTAGTGGTCTCGGACAGAGCTCAGGGATGAGTGATGACCTGTTCACTCTATTGACAGGATGGATGGGGACTCGATTCGAGCAGGAAAACTCCAGTCTATGACAGCACGTCACTCAGGATCTGGGACATCGCATGGCTGAAATCATGCCTGGTATGATCGAGGATCATGTTAGGGCGTACTTTAGTACGATGGGGCAGGGACCATGACAACAGTCGTTCCAGACACCAGCCCCGGCTGATAGGGCCTTTCCAACTGACACGAGCACACCTTCGGAGATACCTTTTGACATGAGTGTCGTTCATGAGTCGACGCCAGTCCCACCTCCTGCCGTCCTAGATATTGGTCTCATTGAACCTGCAGCGCGACGCAAAGCTGCATCTGCAGTTGTGCGCAGTCTCTTTTTGCTGAATGAGCCTTTTAGAAGGACGACAGTCGTTCCAGGCGAATTCAAGGCCTACTACATGAGTGTAGACAACAAAGTGGAATTGTAAGCATTGATGTTCTTTCAGATTCTTCAGTTGATTTAACCATTGTTTGTTTCATGTTTAGTGCTTTTGATTTGACTTAGTTTTTGTCTTGTTATCGTTACAGACGCAACGTCGGTGTTGGTGTGGCCGTCGGGCCAAGTTTCTTCCGGAATTTCATTGATCCCAAGTTGGAAATGGATTACACGGTAATACTTAGTCTTTTACCTTTTTACCAGAGTTGATTTGGAAAAATTCGTACTTTCAACGTCATTCCTATATATTCCAGACCATTGATGCGTACCTTGGGGTACTACAGAGCTGTCCAGAAGCCGTCAACATACAAACCAGGCGCGAAGTCGAGGGGAAGATCCAGTTGTTAGATATTCATCTGCTCGTAAGTTCCAATTGCATAATTATAGTATTATCTCATTTTTAAATCACACTTTTATAGTATTATCTCATTTGTGGTGATATTGCCACTAAGTCACAATTGTCATAATTCTCAGGAAATATGTAACGAAATTTGGAAGGCAAAACATGATGGCAAGGAAGACGACTGTAAATACCTGGCCGGGGCCAGAGAGATGTTCACACCGGAACAGATGGAGCGTCTTGCGCCATATGTGCGAGGGTTGAGGCCGAAGTGGAATTTTATAAAGCCATGGTGGGAGGACATAGCAGTAGTAAGTATTTAATACTAACCTTACTTGATTATTTTTATCTTTTTCGGATCGGTACATGGTTTTAATTGTTTTTTCCAAAATCCCAGGTATGGACGGTGCTATACCTGGACAGTCATTGGGTTGCATGTTCTATAGACCTCGAGAAATCGATGATCTGCCTGGTCGACAGCTTAAGACATCGGTTCACTCCCGATATCATCCAGCACCGAGTAAGACAGACCCTCCCATTCCGTCGCATTATGCCACGATTGCTCGAGTACTGTGGCTTTTATGAGAAGACATTTGCTCGGGGGCGACACATCCCACAGGGTGCAGCTGAGTTCCAATTGGCCCAATTACAAGCGGACATGTGCTACAAGCAGTTAGACAGCACCTCTTGTGGGGCTTGGTCATTACTCGCAGTTGAGAGTGAGATGTTACAGGAGTGGCCAAGACAGACACTTAAGGCATTGAAGGGGATCAATGGCATCAGGAAGAGGATGGCCTACATTGTGTACAAAAACTCCACTGTCGGTGACATCATACCTCTCGATTTTTTTTGATTACTAGAGCAATGGATCCAATGCATATTTTTTTCTTTTTAAGTCTTGACAATTATGCGACTATTGTAGCGTGATTGTCATACATTGATGTGTTATAAGGATTCAGTTGAATATTTATTTTGTTAGTGTTATGGTTGATAGTAAGTATTTCGAAAATATTTTTTTTGTATTGTTCAGATTTTAGTTTTATTGTTTCCATGAAAATTTATATTTAACGAATACTAATGATATGATCAAACCTATGAAATTTAAAATCACGCCATTGATTTCTAATAATAAAAACATAGAAATAATAAAAATATGTTTGAAAACATTATTGTACACAATCCGGCTAAGATGTTCTATTTCTCGGGCACGTTCGTCTGTTGTGTTCTTCTGACCCACATACAGAACATTTTTTCTTTCTTCTAGACTGTTGTCCAGCTTGATAGGGATTTGCAGTGAATAAACCATCTTCAGCGACCATGTATTATGTGCATGTAGTGTAGTTATGGCCAGGTTGACCACAACGCGAATATTTTAGTCGGCGCACTCCTATATGTTCACCAGTAGAAGGTATTCGCTTGCTTCTTGGTCGACCGACCTGTTTTGGTTGATCCGGGGCAAAACACATCTTATTTCGCGTGTCATCATCCACAACCCACTCTGTCGGATTTGGCACAGGTATAACTTCACAAGCCCACATCCCCTTCAAACAGTAAGTCGTATAATACGGGGCAACGTACGAGGTAATTTGCTCATTAGCAGCACTACAATAAACACAGATTAATTTAAATATTACGAACACTGTAAACTTGTTTAAAAATAGTCAATGTAACAGTATATAGAAGTACCTGATCGCTGCACATGCATGTGCACATGGTATCATCTCGATTTGAAAGAACATACAACTGCAGACACCGTCACTAAGGCCCACCAAAAATATTTTTCGCTCATCCGTGACCTTGAATTTCACTATTCCCATCCTCTGGACCTCCATATTTTGATCTTGCCGCATAAATTCAGATAATTTGTCGTGCACTAACTTCGTGAAAGTTGATTCTCTGTCATCAGCAACCAACCTTCTTTCGACAAACTATTTTTCAATCATCCTTCGAGCAGCCTCCAAGAACGAACAAACTGGCAACTTTCTAGCCCAGATTAGACGAGCATTCCAAACCTCAGCAGCATTAGAGGTCATGAAGTTGAATCTTCGAACAGGGCATTTCACACGTGACCACCTAGTCTCATCAGCTCGAATCAAGCTATCAATCGCGCCCTGGATGCCACTTTCGTTGATAGAAGACATGCACCTGGAAAAAAAACTTAATCATCAATGCAAAATACAACTGTGTTAGTTAACGAATTAGGAATATTTAAGATATGAAGTTCGACATACCTATTGAATGTATCTTGATCATAACAGTATGCCACCGTGTGAAATAGCCCAACTAAATGCCCTCCATACTTGGCTAGATTTTGCTGAAGATGGAAACAACAAAGAGCATGAGATGCTTCGGGATATGCAGATTCAATCGCATTACCGATACTAACATGTTGATCAGACACGATAACCAAGCCATCTAGATAACCAATGGCTTCTCGGACCTCTTTGAGAAACCACGTCCAAGATTCATCGTTCTCGACACTCCCTATCCCAATTGCGATAGGAAAAACTTGATCGTTTCCGTCTTTAGTCACAGCAACGAAACCAATACCCATGTACTGCCCCTTCAAATGGCAACCGTCGACCACTATAACAGGTCTGGAATACTGTCGAAATCCAGCAATGGATGCACCCAACGCAAAAAAAGCATACTTGAATTTCCCATCCTTCTGAGTGTCTATCACGGTGTATGTACCAGGATTCCGTTCTTTCAAGACCTTTAAGTAGGCTGAAAGCCGGTGGAATGACGTTTGAGGATCACCGTATGCCTTATACATTGCATGACGTCTTACCTACCGAGCATGTTTGTAGCTCAAATTCAGTCCATATCGCTCGTTCATCTCTCGCATGATCTCTCTAGGAGCAATATCAGACTTATCTTTCCGGAGCCTTTGGATAAAATAATCTCTGATCAAAGAGGACGGAAGCCTACGAGGAGCACTAACACTGAGAAGATACGAACAGGTGTGGGGCAAGACAACTTTGGTAATTTTCCAAACACCGTGTTTTTCTGATGCCGTGAGTAAGAAAGGACAATCATTTTGATTGCACTTCACGGCCCATCGGTGTTTATCGGAGTGGTCCACCCAAAATTGGACTTGATTCTCCAAATGATAATACCCAACTACGCACTACAGTTCATCTTTACTGCCAAACAAGACTCCTTTTTGCAAACCAGTTGGAGCTTGCTCCATCTGTGCAGTAGGTTCCAGGAATTTAGGTATGTCTGAATGTGTCACTCAGTTCACATGATGCCATCGCAGAATTGCTCGAACGCTACTTGTTGTTCATCATCCAAGATCGTCTCTACCTCTTCATCCAATACGAAGTCATCTGCTTCAGCATTTCGATCTACCAAAAAAGATATATGAACAACTTTCTTAATCGTATACACACATTCACATATGATAAGTCCAGTAATAGTTGATTACCTGATCGATGATCATGGTCTTTAGGTCCTGGTTCTTGAATTTCTTCGGGAGGGGCCAAATTAAGGTCTTGAAAGTTTGAGAAGGTTCCAACCAAGCCGTTGTTTGTAACCCACCTTACATTTGAAGACGTTCCAACCAAGCCATCATTTATACCCCATCTTGAATAAAAATCTTGGTCGTCTTGCAGCCCTATCGGAACACTCGAGCAATTCAAATTTCGAACTGCCTCAATGAATGGATTTAAACTTTCACCACCTTGTTGTGTCTCTCCGGATTGATAAGAAGATCCACCCAATACTCCGACGTCCATCATTTTCAACGTAACGAAATTGACCAAGTATCCATATTGCTCTATAAAACAATCTTGTAAATCAGAATCAGTCTTTATTTTTTTCTTCTTCAAAACTCCATTCGTTTCCACTAGATAATGGATCACATAAAACCAATAATTCATATCCGCATACACGGCCGCATGAACTGATTTCAATAAATCTTCATATCTCAATCTTTCAAGATTTGTCACTTCATGAATACCATTTACATATTGCAAACCTTGCCAATAACCTCCATGCCACAATGCCACTGACAAACTCATCAGTCCAATTAAACTGAAAAAAAACAATTCGTTAAAACAAATAAAGGATGTGATGAAAACAAACAATTCGTTAAGTTAAACGAAATTAGAAAATATAAATTCCATTACCGATTAGTCCAAGTTAACTTCCATAACAGATTAAAAAATACAATTATATAATATACAATAGTCCAAGTTAAACTTTACATTCCACTACAGATTAAAAAGTAGATTTTCGTAGGATTTAACGAAATTATAAGGTTTAATTTTCATTAAACCGTACAAAGGGTTTAATGAAAATTAAACCTAATTTTCGTTAAACCCTTATTTTGTAGGGTTTAACGAAAATTAAACAACAATTTTCAATAAAATCCTCTCATAAATAGAAAATTATTCGTGGACAATAATTAACCCTATTTTTTGTGAACAGACTATTCGAAAATTATTAACCCTATTTTCGTTAATCCATAATTTTTTCCGGGAAAACCTAATTTGTACTACGTCAAACCCTAATTATTTCATGAAATATTTTGCTAGATTTCATGAAATAACAATCAATTTGTTTCATCTAAACTAGAATGAAAGAAAAATTACCCATCCAACATTAACCAAAATTTTCTCTATAATAACTAAACAAATTAAACTTTAAATAAACTCAACTATTCTCTAAACTAAATAAACTTTAACTAAACTAAACTGTACTTACTTGATTTCAAGCTCAATGAATCCTGTAAGATTGGTGGTGGGATGAATACTCTCGAACTTCGAAAATTTTAGTATGAATGGTGAATGTTAGTGAATGAATGGAGTTGTAAATTTCATGCTACATTCAAAAGTGATATTTACCGTGAATGAATGATCAAATCACTGAAAAGTAAAAGAAAAGTGAAAAAAATTGTACACAAAGTCAAGGCCCAGTGAATGAATAGTATAACAAAAATACAAAAAAATTGTACACATAAGTCATCTGCAAAATTAACTTTATATTCATGTTCAAATCTATGCAAAATATATGATATGATATCAAAATATCAAAATGATATCAAATCATGAAAATAAATTGGAATGATATCAAATGAAAAATATTTATCGAAAATTATTTAATAATTACAAAAATTATTTAATATAGGGTTAAGGAAAAAATATTTAACGAAAATTATTTGATAATATAACGTAAATTATTTGATAATTTAGCGAAAATTGTTTCATAATTGCAAAAAATATTTAATAATATAACCAAAATTAATTGATAATTTAACAAAAATATTGTCATAATTTAACGAAAACTATTCGATACTTTCAAGAAAATAATATGATAATTTAACGAATATTTTGTAATAATATAACGAAAATTATTTATTAGTATAACGAAAAATAATTAATTGTCGTTCAACACATAAAAATAAAGGTTTAACGAAACAAACCATAGTTTTCGTTAAACCCTAAAAATTAAGGGTTTAACAAAAATTATGGTTTATTTTCGTTAAACCCTTAATTTTTAGGGTTTAACGAAAATATAGTATTATTGTACTTGATAATTATTTAATTACTTGATTAATATAACGGGATTGAATTAATATTCATTAAACCCCAAAAAAATAGGGTTTAACGAAAATATACCATAATTTTCGTTAAACCCTGAAAATTAAGGGTTTAATGAAAATTATGGTTTATTTTCGTTAAACCCTTAATTTTTAGGATTTAACGAATTTTTTGATATATTGTATATATTAAAGCCTGCTAATCCGTACCGACGCTTAACAGATTCTCTGCACCATTTCTAAAAAAATATACTTTTGGGTATTTGGGGATAATATTAAAGTTTAGTGGGTATATTTGTATAAGTGTTTTATGCTTTTGAATATTTTGGGCTATTTTCTCAAGGTAAAAATATGTGACGACATGTGAGGGGTAGGGACATTTTTGACAAATTATCATTTTTGCTGTAGAAAAGGTAAAAATATATATTTTGTGGTAGAAAAGGTAATATATTATATATTTGGTGATATTTGGGCCATTTCGCCATCAATTTTAATATATAATAATTAATTTCCACCCTGTCGTTAGAAAGTTCAACCTTACTTTTGATCTTTCGATTTTAGCTCAAAATTCATCATCCCTGCTCTCCTCCACCTAAATATCAATCTATATTTACATCAAAACCATCCCAAAAACCAAATTTGACGGCCATATTTTCATCATTTCCACAAGGATAAAAAATGTTATCCCATCCCCACTATACCCAATTTTATATTTTTTTGTAAAAACTTTAAAATGTATCATCGTACTAACTAAACTTTGCAAATGTATCATCGTACTAACTAAACTTTGCAAATGTATCATCGTACTAACTAAAATTTGCAAACGCATCATCGTATCATCGTACTAACTAAAATTTGCGGGATTTACACTATACGGTTAAATATCCTAATTTCAATCATTTTTTCTGGCCAAAACACTATATGTGCTTCTCACATGTTATCATTAAAGGTATGTTCGTCAATAAGGGATGAAAATGAAACTAGTGATTGATGAAAGAGATCCTTAAGAAGATGAAGATGACCAATTAGAGGAAGAGATGGCGGAGATGGTGGTGAGTTAGGGTTTTGAATCTTTTGATGGAGGGAAAGAAAATGACGAACATACCCTTAATGAAAACATGTGAGTAACACGTGTATTGTTTTGGCCGGAAAAAATGACTGGAATTAGAATATTTAACTGTATAATGTAAATCCCGTAAAGTTTAGTTAGTATAGTAACACATTTACCAAATTTAATTAATATGGTGACACAATTTTAAGTTTTTACCAAAAAATGTAAAATCGGGTATAGTTGAAATATGATAACGTTTTTTACCCTTTCCACAATCATAAGCTAAAGAATTAACTTTCCTCAAAATTCAAAATCATTCACCAAAATGTTCCTCCTCCAAAACAAATATATAAAACAAACCAATTTCATGATTTTTGTTCCATTTAAATTTGAATGGAAATACAAAAAATTGTACTTGGTTCATGCGGTGTAGAACTTAATATTACCAAAGCTAGAGGGCCGAAATGAAAATATAGAAAATGTAGCCTAGGATCTGTAGCCTGATGAAACACGTTTCCCAGCTGTCGCCATCAAAGAAACCTATTCCAGCACCTCTTCTCAACAAGGGTACAATCGCAGCCCCACGATTTTAGACTTCCACGTCATCACGCATATCCGACCGTTAAAATATCCTCCACCAACTCAATCTCAGCCGTTGGATCGCCTTACCTCATTATAAATAACCTCTCGATGCATCTCACATTTTTCTTCACCAAGGCCGCCATTTCCTCTCTTCCTCCGCCTTTTCTAGATTTTTTAATTCTGTCAAATTTCTCTTCTGATTTTTTTCCAGAGATGATTTACGTTATGGTTTTACACTTTTTGGCGTTTTGGTTTGCAGCTGATGTCCAGCTGTTTAATCTGCCGTTCAGCTGATTTTTTTCCCGATCTTCGTCGGATTTGACGATGTTGCTTCGGATCTGTCGATATACGGTGATTATGCTTCTGTATTTAACAGATCGATGCAGGTGGTGCGCAGATCAGTTCGTGGTATGTTTAGATCTTTGTTAATTCTACTTTAATCTTTATTTCGTAGATCTCTGTTTATTTTCATTTGCTAGAGGGACTTTTTTGGAGAAATTTTGTGTTTCTATATCTCAGGGATCGTTTATTCCTTGTTTACTGGCGCTTTTGGGGTGGTAAATAAGATATATGTTGCGATTTTCTGTTGGATTTTGAGTTTTGATTTGGCGATTGATTTTCTTCTTTTGATGTTTTGATTATTTAGGTCCAGGATTGCTGTACGGGGATCCGGTTAAGCTGATGTTTCTCCGATTGCCCGATGATATTTTCTCGATTCTATATAAGCTTCAGGCCATGGTAAAAAAACTGTGTAATGTACCGACGATGTTTTTATTTATTTATCCTTCATGTGTATGTTTGAGACCTAGTAAAAGAGATGGTTAAGGAGTAGCTATGCAGAAAAGTGAGGAGTCGTGATGTATGAGGTTAAAATATACTGAGAGTTGATGTTGTGTGAGATAAAAAACGAGTGGTGAGATTAGGGTATAGACATGGTAGTCTTGATTGACCTTTGCCATGATGGGTGCGCTCTCATGGCAGGTCGCTGCTTAATAAAATATTGATTTTTTGTTTTGGGGGAGATGGTACGGGGTTTTTTGCCCGACTCTCCCCTTGTGTGTGCGCGTGCGTGTGTGTTTTCCTTTCCCTCTTCTCGATTCTCTCTCTTCTCCACATTCAGTTCAGTATCCCTCAAATTAAGAGCACATGTTTTTTGAATGGGGCATTTTGAGACTACTAAAATTGACAGCGACTCAATCAATCAAAGATCAAATTATGATAGCATATTGTCTCCGGCGAAAAAGTATCTAAACATCAAGCTTTAATACAATGGATTTGGGTCTTCTGTCTTCAGAACCGTCCACTTGCGCAAGGTATAATATTTATTTGCATGAGTTTTATTGCTTTCATTAGTAGATTCTAATTTTCAGCATTCAACAACGAACTCACCACACATCCGAATAGCTTGATATCTTAATATTTAACCTGTCACAAGTTATACATCTTGGTAGCTGTTTCTCATTTCTTTTACAATTCTATATTAAGGCTAAAAGATTATGTTTCAGGCTTTCAGCTTTAGTGAGATTTGAACCATCTATTTTTCTTTGCTCGTCTCGATATCATAATTTTTGGCCTCTTGGACACGTGTACTGGCAATTGAATGAATTGGCGGTATAACTTGATGCAACCTGATATGTCTTTTTTCCTTTTAGAATGAACAATAGCCAAACTTAAATCTAGACCTTGTCCACTCATAAGAGTTGTGGTTGGTTCTCAGCATATTGTCATTATCTTCTCAAATAGGAATTGCCCAAACTTTAACAATTCAAACCATTGATACAAGAAGTTACTACTGTATCTGTTTCTTTATCACAGTTGTTATCTCGACATTTCAATTGTTTATTTTATTTAGCACAAATTGGCATTGAAGTTTTGATTCCTTATTTGAAGTTAATTTTTTTTCCTATTGTACTGTTGGTAATTAGTATTTTTATTTATCATGAATTGTTTAAGGAAGTTATATATGTGTAAGTAATGTAGTAGAAGGCAAGAGGTATTTTGTTTGTAATAGATTATCTGTCTGGTTGAGGCAAATCATATCACGTAGAACAAGATGGATGGTGGAAGAGGAGGATGTTGTTGTCCTTGGTGCTTTGAACCCACAATTTACGCAACTCTTTGGAGATTGGATAATGGCTTTAGCTGCTGCAAATAGTTCTACTGCTGATGGTTGCTATCTCTACGATTGTTGTGATGATCAATGTTTGCAAGCATGTCTTAGTTGGTGGCCAGCCATTGGAGATATGACAAGGTTGTCTTCAGTGCGCTATGTGGGTCTATGAGAGAATTAAGAACAAACCCCAAGTAAATATAATGTAACTGCTAGATTTACTTGGAGAATATGGCTTTTAGAAGATTGTATTGATGCTCCTTGGATCAGGTCTTCTAGGCAAAGCATTGTCAACCAGAATTGATGATTTTATGAAAGACCAGCTGATCATGCTCGTGTAAAAGGAAGTTGAATCTGTTGATCTTAAGAAGCGCCTTATTCAAGAAGGTACCAATCATCTGGACATTCCAAAGTATTTTCTTTGTAGTCAAGCAGTACAGGACTATTATTAAAGAATCTTGATCTGGATTCAACTAACTGGGATATCACTCCTTTTTAACAAAGAGCATATCTCTGAGGTGTCATTTGGCTTCTTTGTTTGATCAGTACTTCTAAATTGTTGGTTTAAGTTTCTTATTTAATCAGGTTACTACCGTTGAATTTTAAGTTTTGTTTTGGTCTGTGTTCATCCAGTCTGTTTCTGTGTAGACTAGACTTGTACTTGTATGTTCGCTTCTTTATTAATAATCAGTTTTTGATGGGTTAATATATGATTGCCTAGTTTTGAAGTCGTTCTCAGGTACAAATTAATCCTCATGTTTCCATTTTTGTTCCAAATGGAGTGTTTGGAATTATCTGTATTAACTTCATTGGACATTAGGAAATGGCATTTGCAGGATTTGTGCACCATCCGAGCTTCAAGAGGTTGCATCATGGATCGACTTTTGTGATATTCTGCAGCCTGCCTACCACCTACAAAATGTGTTGAATGTATGGACTGCGTGGACTCATGTGAAGGTGGACTTGGGTAAAATTTCTTTTGAATTTGTACGAGGCAGCTCATCCCATTTGCATCTACTATATTTTTCTCTTATTTCCCCATTGGTATAGAATTTAAAAAAAAGAAAAGAAAAAGGATATGGTGTTGGTATAGTGTTATTGGAGCCCTTCAAACGTGGGAATGGTTTATTCATCCACATTAATGATCAATTTTTATACAGGTGATAATCTGTTCTGTTGATTAAAACTTGGAAAGGGGTTATTTATGCTTTTAGCAGGGTGCTAGAGTGGATGATTTCGCTGCACATAAAATATTGACTAATCAAGTACATTATAGTACTTGGTATTTGTAGAGATTGTGAGTGCTTGAAATAATGTCACCAATACTCCCCTGTCCCAAAAGATGAGCATATGAGTAATTGTCACGGATTAGAATGATAATTAATGAAGTTGAAATATTAAAATAATGTTAAAATAATGTTAACCCATGTTGGGGTGAAGTAATTTCCACCTAGTAATGTGGATAGGTCAAAACATTTAACAATACGACAAGTGGCTTCTTCTTTATGGTCCCAAGAAGTAATTATTTTTAGAGTAATAAAACAGAAATTAGATATATTTATGGTGTATGATCAAATCGGTCAATTTAAAATTTGAAAATTGATATAGATTTTAGATTTCGCAAGTTACTGATATATCTCGATGTTGGATACGGTTTGACTTGTGATGGTCGGATCCATGAGCTCAAATTTGGAAGAGCGCTCAATTGCTTTCACGTATTGAGAGGATGGTGGTTCAAATCCACCTGGATTCACTTCTATTTCCCTTTTTTACTGTCTTTTTTTCTTCATATATAGTCTGAAATTTAAATTAAATTTATGCTGTAATTGCAATAGATTTTTAGTATTCTAAACATATTTTACAATTATCACAATTCCCATCAGTGACAAATATGCTGTTCAACGTATTCAGCTAGTCTGAATGGATGGCAACTACAGATATCCATTCCCTTGATTAAAAATAGGCAAACAAATGTTTTCTTATTAATTCTCTTATATCAATATCCATTCCCTTGATTAAAAATAGGCAAACAAATGTTTTCTTATTAATTCTCTTATATCAATATTAGTAATATTTGTCTTTTTTAAAAAAAAATTTCCTTCACTCCTTCATTCATGAATGTTAATGTTTATAATTTTAATAAACATTTAATAAATTGCCTTTTATTTTCTCCCATTATTCGTAAAATATAGTTTTTGGACTCCTTTAGACCAGGCTTATGAAAAGCGGAGAAGTTGGAGTTGGCCTTTGACCTTATCAACAATGTTTTCCATGCTTGGTGTGCTGATCCTTAAGGAAACATAACTTTTACTTCATAGCATGTCTTACATCATGCTATATATAGATGAAAAGAGTATATAGTAAGCTTTCCAAATATTTCAGTTGGCGACAGTTTTCAGAGCCAAAAACATAGATAGTCGACAATCGACTAGGTTTTGTTGTCTTGTAGGAACATTTCCTAATCCTAATAACATTTCTAATCACGTTTTGTAATATCTATCTTTTCTCGAAGATGATATTTTTAGTGTTGAGGATAGTTTTAAGACAGTTGATTTAGTATCCCTTTTTACTCAACTTTTTTTTGTTCATCCCTTTGCCAGATTAAGTTCATAGTTTGTGTTTTGACATAGTTTGATAAGAATCTTTTTTGTAATTTACTTATCTCTAATTTAGGGGTGATCATGGTGCGGTTTTGTGGTTATATTTGAAGTTTATACACCAAATTGTAATATGTGGGTTAAAAAAAAAATTGATGATATCTATCTTTTCTCGAAGATGATATTTATAGTGTTGAGGATAGTTTTAAGACAATTGATTTAGTATCCCTTTTTGCTCAATTTTTTTTTTGTTCATCCCTTTGCCAGATTAAGTTCCTAGTTTGTGTTTTGACATAGTTTGATAGAATCTTTTTGTTATTTACTTATCTCTATTAGGGATGATCATGATGCGGTTTTGCGGTTATATTTGAAGTTTACACACCAAATTGTTATATGCGGGTTTAAAAAAAAAATTTGAATTACGGTTAGATTAAACAAAACCACAAGTACGGTTTGAAGCGGTTAAAATGTGGGTTTGCAGTTTTTATTTTTAAATAAACTATTTTATATATATATATATATAAAGTTGCAACCAATTTTATCTTAGGTTCTCAATTCAATGCTCCTTAATACCATATTCTATAATATATTTAGTTTTTTTCTCCCTAATAAAATAACATTAGAAAATATCACATATAGTAAAAGAGGTGTTCCTAAGTTCTGAATTATATATCATAATCAAATAGTTCACGTGTCATTTTCTCACAAGATGCTATGACATAGAATCCTCTATTAAAACTTAAAGAAAAAAAATATTCAAAAAGAAACTAATAACAAGAAAAACTAAAAAATATTCAAAAAGAAACTAATAACAAGAAAAACCAAAAAATATTGAATAATCAAATAAATCCACCACAATCAATTCAAAAAATTCTAACCAAAAAATATATAAAATTGTTATTGAATCATTGAAGAATGTGAAAAAAGAAATATTTTTTATTGTTATGTTATGTACCTTATTTTCTTTTAATTATATTTGTTGTCATGGGAGAATGAAAATAAAAAAGAAAGGCTTGAAGACATTAAATATTTGGGTCACTATTTACTTGTTAGAGCCAAATAAGATCATAAATAGAGTTGGTTGAAAGAGGATACATTAATCTATACATGAAAGAATATGTTTAATGATTTGAGTTTATTTAACAAATTATTAAAATACCATTTTGAATATCATTACATCGATTGATATTTAAAAACTAAAATATAATTAAAATTATTAATATATTACATATTGTAGTATATAGTAAGAATGTATATAGTGCGGTGGTGTTTCAATTATATAAGAGTTGTAATAAACACCACATTGTATTAGTGGTGTGGTTTTCTTTTAAAATTTTCAATTGTGGTTTTTTAATAAATTTAGATATACGGTGTGGTGTGGTGCGACGCGGGTGGTTAGGGTGACTTTTGAATTTTTTTGATTAGCCTTAATCTCTATAGTGAATCTTTTTGCCCTGAAGACACTTCACAAGTTAGGATGTTAAACTGGCACGTCCAAATGGGCTTCGAGTTAAACAGGATTCAGGTTAAATGAACCAACTTAAACGGACCTCAGGTTAAACATGATTCATGTTAAATGGACCAACTTAAACGGGTCTCTAGAATTGGATCTAACCTTAACGTTCTTCATGCTAGATTATTATTGAGTTATTAATAAAAAAATTATATTTAAAATATAAATATATTTAAATATAATTTAAAATTATATTTTAAATATAATTTTTTGAGATAAAATAGACATAACATCCAAAATTCACGTATAAAACTGAATGATTTGTATATAATAACATTATACATAATCTATAATTTCATGACAAAGACATAAAGTGAGAATATTTGAAAGTTTAAATTCTAAATTTTAAAATTATCATACAACACAATTTTTTGATTTTAGAGTATTTTTTTTTACAAAAAACATCATTAAAATTAGACGAAACCATTAAAAATTGATTATAAATTACAATAAAATATGAGCAAGCTTTTTATTTGTACACATTTATTGGCAAAGTGTTTTGATATTATATATATATATATATATGTTATATTATTATTTAATTTATTTCATATAATTAATTCTTATAAGAATAATTTGAAGACATTAAATTTAGAATAATATACATATAATTGAATGTTAATAATATATTTTATATAATTAAGACTAAAAAACTTGATTTAATCTAAATAAATAAAAAATGCGGTAATCGTCAGGCTAGCCCGAGCCCTAGTGAATTCCGGGCAAAACAGATTTCGATTAATAGAAATTGAGTCCTAACCTTTTTTTTTTTTTTTTTTTTTTCAGTTTAAACATACTAGTCCTTTGGGCCACGGTCAGTTTAACATCCTTACTTGCAAGTTATTTGTATAACTTATGAAAATTTTACTTATATGTTGTTAACTATGTTGTCAACATCGTCTATTTTTTCGAATCTATCAATTTTACAGGACCCAATAAAGTTACATCTAACATGAAGTTCAAACAAAGTATAAAGTGAAGGAGCACCTCAACCATTATTTTGGGTCATTGCCAGAACAACTTACCGACACTTCTAATTTTCTATTAAATAATTTAATACTTCCTCCTATCATTTTTAATTGTCATTCTAAAGTTGTACACATATTTTATTTTCATAATATGCCCTTCATTAACTAAGCATATATTTGAGAACATGAGTAATATGCATATCAATTAATTTAAGAATTAATTAAGCATAAGGATATATTATGAAAATAATGCACAAAACGTCAATTAAAAAATATAAATTTAGAAGT
The DNA here is from genome assembly GCA_946896805.1 of Scutellaria galericulata. NCBI lineage: Eukaryota > Viridiplantae > Streptophyta > Magnoliopsida > Lamiales > Lamiaceae > Scutellaria > Scutellaria galericulata. The sequence goes on from OX335793.1 coordinate 15,708,014, forward strand.
TCCAAAACGACACTTAAAAGGAATTGGAGGGAGTATTGTTTTTTTCAATCATTTGTATCACCCTTCAATTTCTATTTTTGTCCACGGGTTTACCCAATCTTTTTATGCCTAATTATGAAAGATACATCTACTTTGTTATTAGCCAAAACAGTTATTTATAATCAATTATTAAGAAACATCATCAATTTGAATAACAACTCCTCTTGCTTAATAAACTTGCTCTTCTTCTTTCTTGCCGCGTTCCTTGAAATATTCATTCGTAAGAGATCTCTTGACAATTTCCTGCCAACTGATTTCATCTTCAACATTGTCAAGTTGAAACATATTTGAATTTAAATCCATAAAATGTCATTAACATCCCTAAAATTAAAGTTATAATTACTTTTTAAGTTGGATGTTCTTAGAAGGCCTTCTCAACTCCCAAACTGATTTATTTAGCTTAGAAAAACATGTCTGACTTCTAGTTGGAGAAATAAAAGAAGAGTGAGTCTTCTGTACATTAGGATATGTGCTCTCAACCCGATTCGATCCAACCAACCCAAATATATATTGCATCTTGATAATTTTGAAATCTTAAACTCCCATTCTGTCTTTCGACTCCGACTTTTGTTCTCCCAACATCCAACCAACCTTATATTTATAGCATCTTGAGGAATTTCAAACTTCATATCGCGGCTTTATGTCTCTCTTGGTTTCGTCTTTTGTAAATTTAGATGATTAAATCTTATATCGCAACTTTATTGTTAAAGAATTACTTTGATATAATGAATGTAAATATTAAAAAAAATATCTAACATGGTGAAATCATACTGAAAATTGGAATGTTCAACATGATATTTAGGATGGAGATGATGAAATAACGAAATCTAATATTTAAGGTTAATTACATGACAAATCATCATATCCGGCTTTTTTTTTGCAATTACAACATGACCTTTAGATCTTAACACCACAAACCATCATCTTTAATTTTGTTATAGTTAGGTGGTTGGACCATTCGGGCACCAATTGTTAATGTGACTCCGAATTTTGTCCAGCAAATCAAACATATACACGCTACATTAAACATGTTTCAATAATTTCTTAAAATGCAATTTATGATACTTTATCGATTAAAATCAAAAAAGAAAAAATAAACAAAACCCTAAAAAAGAAATGTGTGAACTTCCTCTTACAAATCTCTAAATCAAAAATAAAAATCTCACAAATCTTGAATTGAAATCAACCACAAACACCATAACCCGATGCCATCTTCTAACTCTCAAAGATCATACTAGTTGGCTAACGATAAATTGATACTTCTAGACTATGTTATCATTTCTACAAAATTTCTAACATCAACCGAAATTAACCCAACAAGAAGATTCTTTAATTCATTGTCGATTTAAAAATGTGATACAATTTTTTGATGTGAAGTGTAAGGATCATAATTCTTGTCTAATTCGAATCCAAGGAAACTACAATATTTTATTGTGAGATTTTACTCTTTGGTTTCGATTTCAATTCAAGATTTGTGAGAGTTTTTGATTTAGGGATTTGAAAGAGGAACTTCACGCTTTTCTTTTTTATGGTATAGTTTTTGTTTTTTAGGATTTTAATTTGTAAAATATCTTAAATTTTATTTTTAAGAAATCATTGAAACAAAGTCGTTTAATATGGCGTGTGTGTGTTTGATTTGTTGTACAAAATTCGGAGCCACATCAGTGATGACACAAATGTTTTCCAAATTAGCAATTGGAGCTCGAATGACCCGATCATGTACCTAATTGTTACAAAATAAGAAGTGATGATTTGTGGTGTTAATATTTAACGGTAATATTTAAAGGCCACGTTGTAATTGAAAAAAAGGTCAAATGTGATGATTTATCATGTAAAAATAAAAAGAAAAATATATCACAAAGACACGAATATAATTTTGTTAGACGAAGTGTACTACCCACAATTCAAATTTATTTTCACAAAGCCATTGTGTGGATTATGGATTGCGGGTTAACATGTCTTACAAATTTAGATGCGTAAGACAATCTCATAGACATCCTACTAAAAAATGTAAGGTTAATATAAAAAATAAATCTCAAGTATGGTCTTTTTTGAATTTACATCCTAATTTTTTTATCTTTTTTCGATTACATCTTAGGGTTCATGGTTTTCTCTGATTGCAACCTAGGATTATTTTCCCATGTCTTTTCTAGCTCAAATTGAATTTGATATATATTTTTTTAAAACCAAAATTCATGAAACCTACCCAAACCACATCACATTCAAAACAAACAAAAATCCGAAATCAATTTTATGATCTTCATTCGTTTCAAGCTTGATTTGAGAAAAAATCGTAAAAATTTCAATTTTGACCAAAAATGGCTCTTAGTTTCAATTTTAAAAAATTGTGAAACTTGGGGTGCAATTGAAAAAAGAAAAAAAAGTTGCAAATTAAAAAAAAAACCCAAAAATATGTAACATGTATTTTAGCACCTTTTCCACTTAATACCTAAACCAAAAAAATTTCCAATCACTACTCATATTTTACATATTTTTTCGATTACTAACCGGACTTAATTTTGACACATTTTCCGACTTTAAATAGCCACCAGAAAACTTAAAAATTCAATCTACCTTCTGATGTCAACCAAAATGTACAAGACATATTATAACCTTGAGTTAATTTCATGATTCTCCTTCAATGTGTAATCCGATTTAAACAAAAAAATGTTCTAGAGTTTTGAACGATTTTTGTTTGATTCGGGCTCGAATCGAATAATAATCTTAACATTAACTTGGAGCTATAATTTGGCTTCAAAATAGGATCATTTAACATACAACCACGCGCTTTGGCTAATGTTTGAAGGTAAATTGCAAATTTTCAAGTTTTCGACAGGTGTTTTGATTAAAAATATTTGAAATTTTAATTTAGGTAGCAATCACAAACATTCTTAAATTTTGGGTAAGGGTTGGATTTTTTGTAAAATTATGTTTAGTTTAGGCACCAAATGAATTAAAAAAATGCTCAACACAAATTGCATTTCGACATTAACTATATTTTATTACTTACTAAAATTCTCGTTGTGTTATTGTTCAACCAATTTGATTGGAATTATAATAAAAAAAGAATGATCATATTTTAGTATTCTGACAATTGCCAAAGATATCTGCCAAGCTTAGTTGAATAAACAGGGTGACAACACCCAACACAAATAAGATGACAAAAAACATGTTATAATTTACAGAGAGCTGCACTTCACTCCAAAACATCTCTCCACAAAATACTAATCACTCACTCTTCCTATAAACAAACAAAACTCTCCAACACACTCACACTTCACTCCTACCGCACCACTCTCTCCAAATATTATTACCATTTTTTTTCTTTCTATATTTTCGTCGACATAGTTAACGTTTAAAAACTATGAAAATGAACGTTAATCGGATTAGCAACTATATGAGTCGCCTTTTAAAGTTGCGGGTGGTGCTTTGGTAAGTACGAACAAGTAGACCGACTCCGATCCCAACTCCGAGGCAAACTCCAAGGCCAATCCCAACGCCAACCCTAACCCCTGCATTGAACCATGAAAGCTCCCCATCTTCACCTTCTATGTATTCTGTTTGTCTCCAGTATAAGTTGTCGTAATCTTGCTCGTTTTCTGCTTTATATCTGCTGTATTCCGCAAGCTGGAAAGGCAAATAGGTTTGTCTCTTCAGATTTGAAGTAATTAAAAATAAACTACAATGAAACGTATAGCCAAGAATTCTTACTAATAATAATTTACCACTTTTAGACTGCCAACTCATTCAATTGATGCCATAGTATAAGAACAATGGCAAGGAAATTCGAAAAATCCCATTGAATGCATGCAAATATTTTTCAAACAATGCAAATGAGAGAGCAAAACAAACTAGAACATCAACAGTTTGAGAAATGAACGAGCAAAACTAGGGTCGTGAACATCAGATAATTGCTGCGATTTATGACCGGTAAATGCAAAGGGCGATGAGACGAAGTGGGCCCGCAAAAAAAGGTCTACCTACCTAGTTTATGTGATGATGGGCCTTGGATGTCAGTTTTTGAGCAGCAAATGGATAATATAAGAGACAATAAATAAGAAGAGATCACTCTATCTCTTTAATATATGTGCCTGCCCATACCTCATGACATGTTGAGGATAAGATTCTATAGCTAAAGTAGACTCGGCCCCAACCGAAATGGGCCTTTTGTTGCAACCAAACATGTTTCATCAGAAGAAGCACGCAAACAAACAGCCATAGTGGAGGATAAGATTAACTCCAGTTCATCTCATACTTGTATAATTTGTTTTAGGGATTAAGAAACTTAAGTATATTAAGATGAAGAGTGATTAATTGCTCGAAGATGAATATTGGAAGCTTAAAGCACCTTAATTTTGTTCAGAAGGCACTAAAGAGGTAATTAGGCCATGGAAGAACTTATAGGTTGTGTTTGGATCGAGAGATTTGAAATACAAGATTTCAAATGAAAGGATTTCAAATCCACTCGGATCAAAGTGATGGATTTCAAATCCATATTAATGTAAACACCAACGGATTTACTGCTAGGTATTTCAAATCCTCAATCCAAACACAACCTTAGTCGTTTTTCGATCAAGAATGATGCTTATGATGTCAAACTATATATGCAAAGCAATGTCTCAAAAGCCCATTATTCCTACAAAGACAAACAACTACTCTACTAAAATCACTCTCGAATTCTAACCCTAACTTTCAATCGCATCATTATAGGCATATTGTGATGATCTTAACACATTTGATATCAACAAACCACAAAAAGATCAGAACTTTAAGCTTAGTACCTGCAGATCATGCCCGGATGCAACATCTTCATGGGATTCAGAAGCATCATTCTCCGGAATCGAATTGAGCACACCTTTCCTGTGCTTCTTCCGAGGACAAAGTTGCAAAGTCTTGGAAAATATAATCGGAGTCCCTGAAAAGCAACCGGCCACATAAACTTCAATTGTAGGCGACGAAGAATCAGACCCCATTATATGATTCCCTTTAAGAAATCCAGTGCCAGAATTAATCACAGATTCGCAATTCATGATCCACTTTCTTGGTGCATTATACGATTCCCCAACACATCCATTACTACTCAACATTTCTAACACACCGGAGATCACAAGGTCCTCTTTATCAAACACCTCAAACTTCACAGTGCCAGTGAATCTTATACTATCCGTACTCACAAACGTGGCCTCTTCGGATTTCTTATCAACCCTATCACGTCGAAGAACGCAAGAAACGCCTTCTGAATCGATGGGACATCTCACTCCATTCACTTCAAGAACTGTATCAGGGCTCACAGGGATGTGGTTGAGAGTGAGGAATTCCGGGGTTGAATCATCAACCATGAAATTACTTATTCTGACATAGAACACTCGTGTGTCGAACCAATGCAACGAGAATCTGCCCGATGATTGGTATGATGGATGCCTGATGATTTGTAGGCTTGGATCAGTGAGATTACCATTGCTATGATACTCATAAGAATTCTCCATTCTTAACAACTTATTGAAGACCAGGTTGGTTTAAGCATAGGAGCCCTGATCTGGATGAACATGATAATCAAGATTCAGAAAAGAATAATAATAAATTGATTCAAATGAGAAGTAATCAAATTGTCACAACATTAATGATTGAAATGGAAAAACTAGAACCTGACTAGTTTCAAAGAACTCATAGGTACAAATATTTCTTCAATATGAGAAATTCTTGCATACAGTTACATCTGTAAGAGAAAAATGAGCTGATATTACCAGATTGTGAGAAGGAAAGGTGAAAAGATAAAATGGATCATAATTCATGCCAACAAGAGAGGGTTCAATGAGTAATTTTATTTACAAGCAAGATTTAATCTAGGACATCTTTTGTCCCTGAAAAATAGAACTATAAATGCAAGAATAGAAGTAGTTTAGCATCACTAAAAATGGTAAAAAGGCAAACCCATAATTTTGCTGAAATATTAAGAATATACTCCTAATGGAAAGGAACAAACAAACATATACTCATGAAGAAAAAGTGGAACTTTGTAGAATATATATAATATCAAAGCAAGAAACATACCCTAAAAATCCCCCTTTTTTATCATTTCATCTCTGTTTTCTAAGCAGAGGCACAAATTAAATGTAGAATAATAACCCACAGAGATAGAGTCACAGACTCTGATCAGAGAGAGAGAGAGAGAGAGAGAGAGAGATGGGCAAGAATACACATGTCAAAGAATCATCAATCAATCCATCCAACTCAAGAAAACCCAGGAAAGAAAAAGGACAAAAAAACCCCAAAAAAATAAAGAAAAAATAAAAAGGCAAAATGGGATTTAGATGGCCAGAAAACCTGCAATTAATGATAAGAAGTTACTTACCATGGAATTTTGCATCCACTTAATTTCTCACAAAAAGATTTGGAAAATCACAATCTTTGTCTCAGGATAATTATAAGAAATTGAAATCCAATCAGAGCTTATAAACTCTCAAATCGCTTTTCTGCTTCAAGGTGGGATGTTTTGCTATTTCCCCACCCAGTTTTTGTGGCCTAAAATCAAATACAGTGACGCCCTTCTTTGGATTTTTATCAAGTGATCAATAATCAACTAAGATATACTTTTACTTTATTTTCTTTTTACTTTCTCTGTTTGCAATTGAATTGCAACTTCGAAGAAAAATCCAGAATTTGCAAGGAGTTTTATATTAGCAGCCGAGTAAAATATCTGCAGATTGTTTATTGTGTCTTTGATACCGCGTCTTTATTGACTAATACTAATTACTTCTTCTAACCATTCATTTTTTTCATACAAACTGACACGTGGATCTCTCTTCTGTCTAAATTCGTAATTTACTTTTTCTTTATGTTGAAAAAATTATAAAAATTAAAATACGCTTCATACTCTCTTTCTCAAATTATCTCCATCAATGTTCTCCCGTCTGAAATTCTGGAATTTAATATGATATTTCTTATGAAATTAATTTGATTATTCTTATATATATATATATATATTCTTCTTCAAATTATATCTTCCTGTTCATAAATTATAGTGTATTGTGCATATTTTATATTTCCTTTTTATAATGATTTATTTCTATAAATTCCGTACATCTAAGTATATCATATATGAAGAATGATGGCCAAGAGTATGGAAATACGAGCAAATATATATTATATTATTTATTTGGGCAGAGAAATTAGTAGGAAATTAATATTGACTATGATAGGGGAATCGAGCTTATCCAAAGGTTTTGATTATTCGAGGTCGGTGCCTTATATATTACACTGAAAGTGATGTTTAAGACTTCTTTTGGGTTTTTCTCAAAAAAAAAAAAAAAAAGATTTCTTTTAGGTTTGCTAATATTATGAAAAAAAAACCCTAATTAGCATGCACATAATCTTCTCCTCAATTAATTAAATTGCAGTTTTCTTTGATCACATATTACATAGCTGTAATATAATCTTTTATTGTACCTAATAAATATCCAGCATCAATAGTATCTTAATTATTAGTTAAGTTCTAAGTTATTTTAAGACAGCTTACCGAATATAAGATGTAATGTGCGACGAAATATAGTATATATAGTAATTCCAATTCATATATTCTACTACTAAAATATTGAAGGGAATCTTTTATTATTATTGTAATATTTCATGTTTTAATCCTTATTTTATTGTATATACGTATGTCATATCATATTTAAGGATGTCATTTATGCAAATTATATGTGTAATAGTTATTTTTAAACATCAAATAAAAGATATAATGAAATAAAAGATTTCATTTATTAAGATACATGTTCTTTACATAAAAAGCATACCTGCACGAGGTCTAAAGAGAAAAATATCAAGGGTGGGGCTATTAACACCCCCAAATCTTCTGAGTACACCCCCTCATAATTTTAAATAAAAATATAATTTGCAAATGACTAATATACCCTAGTTCAAATCTTCCTTGGACGTCTTCTCTTTCCTCTCAACAACAGGCAATCTCCACCATGGCCGTCTATGTTTTTTTTCCATTTTGTTCTGACGTTCTTCACCCTTCATTCATTGTATCATGTCATGGACAAAAAATTAATCTATTTTTAAGTAAATGAAGATTTATCAAAAGGAAGGAAGAAGGAGATAAACAGTGGCGGCTGTGCAAAAGAAACTCTTTTTCTATGCGAAAGAAATAATGAAAAAACATCCGGCAGGTGGCAGCAGTGAGAAGCAGCAACAACGCACGGTGGTTGCGCGAAGACGTCGCCGTTGCTCGGTTTCGTGTGCCAACGAAAGAGAACACACCACCGCTTCTCCGTTGCTGTGTGCGAAAAGAGAAGAAAATAAATTTTAATGAATTAAGGGTAGAATAGGTAATTTATAGAATAAATTGAATAAAAAATAACTTTAAAAAATATATAAGAGAATGCATTTATTAAAAGGGGTGTATTAAGAAAATAAGGGGGTGTTAATAGCCCGTGCCAAATATCAATCATACTATTTGGATTTATTAGAAAAAAAATTAGAGAGTATTTGGATCGAGAAATTTGAAATAAAAATTTTAAAATAAATATATTTTAAATATGCTGCTGACAAATTAGTTTAAAATAAAATTATGAATTTTGGATTTGCATTAATTCTACACCACAAATGTATTTGATAAGATGAGTTTCAATTTTCTTCACAAATTCTTCAATTCAAAATTGTATTGGGGATGAGGATGACGTGGAAATTGGTATTGGATATAGTCATGTCATGTCCTAAAACTATATCTGAATACATTTTTTGTTCGATTTCTAGTTTTCTATTGTTAGTATGGGAACGGGGATGAGAAATCTCGAAATAGGATTACCACATAGATTTGGGTTTCCTATTTTTCTGAAAAATTTGATAATAAATAAAATCCATTATTTTATTAATGAAAAATATCTTTAGATTAAAAAAACAATTAATCAAACTAACAAAAAATCATAAATACAACATAAATCCATAGTTCTAAGGAAACTGTCATTCGGAATAAGTTGAAACACACAAATAATTATACTAAGTGATGAAAACAAAGGGAAATAACTAAAATTCACAAAATTAGGGTTTTTGGATTGTTTAGTTTACAACTTAAAATTATTAAAATAAATAAATATAAAAATATTCCCAGAATGATAGATTCATCTTCAAAAATGGTACCATATCCATCCGTTCGAGTGGCGAATTTCCATCTGTTTCTTCAAACTAATAAAATCATATCTTATTATAACTACCTATGTTTATTATGTAGCATATAAATATATATTTTTATAATTTTCAATAGAAAATCTAATTCATCTCTTCACATTCCATATTTCCCAACAAATCCATTCACCTTTTTCAAAACTTTTGAAAAAAGAAAAATTTAGAATTTTTGTTAAATATTAAAAAAATATATATATATTAAAGAATCAGTACTAAAATAAATGTAAAAAAAATGATACTTGCTTATAAAGAAACATTAATCCAAATCAGTTCTTAAAAATAAAAATAATAGTGCAAAGTTATCAAAAGAAATGGAAATAACACAAATTATTACAAATGAATGAATATTGAGGGAAATAGGATATTCCCATTTTATATAGAGTGGGATGAGAAGAAGAAGGGGAATTGGAGAAGGAATTCTCCATCCCATTTAAATCTCTTCACTTGAAACATCGATTTTATCAACTCTATTCCATACCCATTATTGGTTTGAAATGAACTTTCTTTTTAAATCAAAACCGGATGTTCACTATTCAATTTGTCACATACACTTGGTGTTACATTGTGAAAATTCATTTAAGATGTAAGAATATGCATCACAAAACAAATATAAACATCTTAAAAATGAGCCTTAAACAGTAAAGAAACCATTAACATATAAAGACAAGAGAGAAGATATTATTTCCTTGATTTGAGAGTTTTAAATATTTTTCTACAATAAAGTGATGTGATCCCCTTTAAAAAATGAGCAAAACTTGTCCTAAAAATTAATCTATAAGCTATTTATACCTATTGGTATCTTTAAACTATTTATACCTATTTCCTAAGATAAGGGTACAAATGACAATTTCTCTTTATTAAGAAAGTCTTAATTAAATGAGATACTTAGTCTTGGATCAAATTTCTTAACCGGATCTTTTTAAACTAGACTTGAAACTTTTTGGGAAGTATTTCTATCAATCTTCACTAGGTGTTCCAGATATGGAATCTCACCATGTTTTTTTAGACCGCTTCCTTTAACATCAAAGAGTTGGACTTCAAATCCAAATATGAGAATATCCACATTAACATATTTTATGTACGTGACACAATAAATCAAACTAGTTAAAATTTTAAAAAGAAGGAATTCATGGCCAATATAAATCAAAAAAAATTTAAAAAATAGGGATTCATGACCCATATAAAGAGCATGCATCTCATTTAATGTCAAGAAAAAAAACATTAATTAGAAGGAAAACAATGTTTATCTTACAAGGTAACAAGAGTGATTAAAAAAATTGCTTCGCTATATTTTTTGGGCATAAAAAATCAAAAAAATAGTTAATCTAAGGTGGGTGTATTGGTTTAGGATTTCACAAGATTTTAAAAGATTTTTTTTTGTAAAAAAATCCGTTGGTATTCAATCAGGATTTTATGTCACTTAAAAACAATCCACTGGTATTCAATCTGGATTTTCAAGATTTTTTAAAGAGTCCATTCAAATCCATTGGTATTCATGCAAGACTTTTTACTATTTAAAAATAATCCATTGGTATTCAAAAATACAAGGATTTTACAGGATTGTTGTATTTAAATTATTTAGAACTTGTTAATATTATCGACATTAATCATATCAGTTGCAATATCTATATACTAATATTTTAACTCATCGTTATCGATCATATCAGTTGCGATATGTATATGTTGATATAAATTATCGATATCACTATCGACTACCATATGTATATGTTGATATAAATTATTGATATCACTATCGACTACCATATGTATATGTTGATATAAATTATCGATATCACTATCGACTATCATATCATTTGCGATATCAATATGTCGATACACATCAATTTTTATAATTGCTTAACATTTATTATAATAAATAGGCCACCTATCTCATTCCTCATAAATCAAAATCAAATTATCGATATCACTATCGACTACCATAATCGATATCACTATATCAATATGTCGATACACATCAATTTTTATAATTACTTCACATTTATTAAAATAAATAGGCCACCTATCTCATTCCTCATAATTCAAAATCACAATTTATATTCAATGTCTAAAGACTACCATATAATTTGCGATATTAATATGTCGATACACATCAATTTTTATAATTACTTATAAATAGGCCACCTATCTCATTCTTCATAATTCAAAATCACAAATCAATTTTTATAATTACTTCAAACCCAAGAGCAAGAGCGACAAGAGAATTATTATTTTTATTTTTATATTTTTGTCTTTGACTCTTTTTAAATTCGAATGTATGAAAAAAATCTTGAACTCTTATCGTACTTCATAAATCCATGAAGTTCTGCAAAGTCCACAAAGTCCTACAGAATCCATTAAAATCCTGATTAAAAAGTCTTTACAGAATCTTGCAAAATCTTAAAAGTCATAAAATTCCTGCCAAGTCTTTTAAATCCGCGTGACTTTTTTCATCTTAAAAAGTCCTTTAAAATCCTAATCCAATACACCCCCTAAGTAAAGGACTAATTCAATTACAAGTCTTGCTATGCCTATCAAAATCAGCCGACTCAGCACCGAAGTAATCCATTTAAACAAAACTCTCAATATTCATACCTTTCAGCTCCGAAAAAGACAGGCAAGAATCTTACTTGTGATCTGTTATGCAAAAAGAAAATTAATAATTTAAATCGCATAGAACACTTCATAAATTAGGGTGATCATAAAATTTGAAAACTCATCCAAATCTATTGCACCACAACGCACCAAACCTTAAAAAAAAATTAAAATTAAAAAACCGCAATTTAATTAATCAAAACCAAACTGTAATATATGGTTAGATTACAATTTTTATATATAAACGTACAATATCATGTTTTTATTTTTATTTTTTAAGTTATATTTGTAATGTATTGTATATTTAATTTGTTTTTATATTTTTTTTTTGGTAATGTATATAGGGCCGGACCCAATGTGAGGCCCAAGAGAATGGATTCGGGTCCTAAAATTTTACAAAATTTTAATTAGGGACTTATTTTGTATTTCCTTTTTTGTTATCTATATATGATAATGTACTTCATGTACATAAATCTCAATGAACTTAATTTACAAATATTGGATGTGGTCCTTTGGAGTGCGCCTATTTGCATTTCTTGAGCAACAATGTCTAGATTCTCATTGCTTGTAAATTGTGTAGTAGATTTATTTTTGGGACCCTTTTTTTTTTTTTTCTCCTCTCTCTTAAACTTTAAGCTAAACTATTTTTTCTACCTCTTTTTACCTATTTAACCTTTATAGTTTCATTTAAACTAAATAAAATATTGTTCTCTCTCTTTTCATTTGACATTTATAAATTTAATTTCATTTGTTTATTGGTAGTGGTATTATGTATTTTCTTCTCTTTATCTTCACGGATTCTATGACTTCAGCTATTGCATTCAATCTTTCATATTCTATTTTTGTACTGTAGTTCAACGCAATTAGAAAACGAATTTCACTTGTTCCTTGCATGCTAAATGAACTAATGTGTTAGCCCTGCATTTGTTTTTTTGCTACATTTGTTATTTGTTTTTGAAATAATTTGCATTAAAGAAATTTTAATACCTTCTCAATAGAGTTTATGTAGTCATCTACTGAACATTCGACATTAATTGATGTTGTGTTACCAAACATCGTTATTGTTGCTCCAAGATGTCCTTATTCCACCCTTAGTTTAATTACATATCTGCAATCAATAAACTTATATAAGTATATTGTTGCATGTAATGATCATTTTCGTGATTTATTATTTGGAAGTTTTACCTCAACATTGTTTGCACTGGGTCATCTTGACACTTTTTACATGTTGTATTTCCATCATGTTTAGGTGTTGATGTTGTGCATTTTTTGCACGTATTGTTCCATATTTGTATTTCATTCTCCACCTTTTCCACAGTTCCAGTGAAATAATAATATGCATCCTGCATTTATAAGAGATATCGACAAAACTTATTAAATCGATCAGCCGAAGAAGACAATATATTTTGTGTTCTTTGAATTTTTAAAATTTTGGATTATGATTCTATAGGATTGCAATTTTATAGAATTTTGGATTAAGATTTTAGTATAAAATTATTAAATACAAATTACATAAAAATTAACATTAGTGTACCTTCAACAAATTATTTCTCATGATGAGATCTTCAAGAGTCATTTCTCTTCCTGCCCTCATTCTTTATGTCACATTCTTTGTTTGTATATTTCCAATGGATCACGAATAGTATATTACCTATGTAAATAATTTATTTGTTATTGTTCATTTATGAAGATCTTATAGTTGAACTTATAAATTAATTTTTTTGTCATACCATTTATTGAGTTTCGCAAGTTTTTCAGACGCCGACGTCAGGCTTATTCGTATAATTGAAATTGAAGTGGTTTGCAGCTGTAACTCATCTAAGCAAAATTTGTAATAATAAAATCAAAATCTATTTTAGAACACTATATTTATAAATTGCATGTATGTTCTTTTCAACTTTATAGTTGTGTTTTTATTTTACCTTTGAATTTTTTGTTGTGATCTTTATGATGACAATCAATGAATTTTGATCAACAATTTGGTTTTCTATGGAATGGTATCTGCAAATTAAAACATGAATTTTATTAGACTTTTTTTTTCTAGATTTAGTATATGGCAAAAATGGCGAGTGCTTACAAATTAGAGACTGAGCTAATGATTTCTAAAAAATACTTTGATCTGTTCAAGTAATCTTTTTTTTTTTTTTGTGTGCAGATTCTTTAAATGTTGAGCATTACACAACATCTACTCAACAAATACTCAAAAGATATTGGCTCTCTCACATGATTCAAGAGTAATCGAAAATGATACATTTCTCCTTCTGTGGGATTTGCTGTATTAATACGTCCAATCACCTCTCATTTTTTCCTTTCTCTCCAACATTTGTTTACACAACCAAATAAAAATAATAAAATTATTCACAAAAGAATTAAATATAAAAATGAAAACGCAACCAAATAAAAGTAAACAAAAAAAACTTGATCTACAATTTAAATTCAAGAAGGTTAAATAATAATAAATTAAGATACAATAAAAGGTTAAACAAATTCAATTCAAATAAAGAATGAAAATAGGTCTTACTATTTTCATCAATTCTAGGATCGGTATCAATTCCACTCGTCTCAATAATTGACATTGTCACTTTTCTTTGACTATATTTAAAAAAAAAAAAGAGTTAATAAAAAAAATTGGAAATAATTTGCAATTAATATGCAACATGTGAAAACATACTTTTATGTAGTAAGATTAATATTTCTTGGTGAATTATAGGATTCGAACCAAACTTCATAATAATATAATATAATATATTCAGCAATAATTCAAACGTAGAATTTATTTATTAACTATGTTAATTGAGAGGGAAAAAGACAATTCTGACAAACAAATAAATTCTCAATTTTTTTTCAAAGCTTCAACTTTCATTTTATAAATGGGAAGAACTACTGGTAGGCTGCGCTCAAATCCCTTAATTACCTCTATGACAGAGTATTCATTTTTTATCAAATAATAAAAAAAAGTTAACATAATCAATAAAATAAAATCTATCCAATAATGTTCTAAAACATCGATTAATTAAATATCCACAAAAATAAGATTTTGTTTCATATTTTGGATTTTCAAATATTTAAAAAAAATTATCAATGTAAATAGATAAATTAGTAGATACACGAAATTGCATTTAAAAAAAAATCAGGAGAATCATTTGGTAATGGAGTACGAGACAACTAAAAACTTCTCCAAATCTCAAGAACAACAAAGATAACACAAAAACTCATGTGCACCAGGTGCATGGATCTTAGATCCATGCAATCCGGGTTGATCCTATCCGGATCCGTGAATTTCTTTTTTTTTTTTTTAATTTTTTTTTCCACATTTTTGTCTTGACTTTTATGTTATAAATGTGTGACCTTTTATATACAAACATTCGTACCTTTATGTCTGTAACTTAGAAAAAAAATGAAGATTTTCAACACAATTTGTATTGTATACCTTTATGTGATATCAATGTGACTTTTATATTATATTATGTCACATTTATGTACAAATATTCTGATCTTTACGTAATATATAAAAGTGCATAAATGTCAGAATATTTGTATACAAAGGTGACTTGATATAATATAAATGTCACATTGATATCACATAAAGATATATAGTTCAAATTATGTTGAAAATATTCATTTTTTTCTAAGTTATAGTACATAAAGGTCATGATAGTTATACATAAAAGTCACACATTTATAACATAAAGGTCACACTAATACAACACAAAGGTAACAACCTGAAGAAAAAAAAAACTAAATTCAAAAACACGTGGATCCAGATCAAAACTAGATCGACCCGTATTGCATGTACACCAAGTGCACCAAAGACCAACTTCAAAGATAAATTAACACAAAATCCTTGCTACAAATTGGGGTGTATTTTATTTATTTATTTAAGAATGAGGGCGTGTATTCACAATAAATCGGGGTGTTAATATCTAGTTGTATAAATAATACTCCCCCCGTTCCGTGATAAGTGTCACATTTACTATTCGGCCCTGTTTTTAAGAATTATTGTATTTAAATGTGAGTGGGGGGAGAGAGATAGTGAAATATATTATTATAATGTAAGTGGGAGGTGAGAGGTAGTGAGATATATATTATTATAATGTAAGTGGGAGGAGAGAGGTAGTGAGATATATTATTATAATGTAAATAAAGAGAATTTTTTTATGTCCATTTTTAATAAGTGTACAGTGTGACATTTATTTTGGGACGTCCAAAAATGGAAAGTGTGACACTTATCACGGGACGGAAGGAGTAATATATTTAATTATAACTAATAACTCAAATCATGTCATGTCACTCATAGGTTTAGCCTACTAGTGTGTATATATATATATATATATCTTATCTTGAACGGGGTTTGAGGTTCGTGTCCCCCATCCCCATTGTAACTTCAAAAAAAAAAAAAATCAATCATGTCGTGTAATCCCTGATAACTCGTTTAACTTATATTGTCTAAATAACTCAATGATGTCATGTAACTTATAATTCATCTAATATTATTGTGTAAGCACTTAATTCAACAATACTATATTGTCTAAAGCATGAGTCAACAATATTACAATTTAATCATTTTTCCACCAAAATTTTCGAATTTCGTCAAAATTTTACCTTAAAATTAATGGACTCACGAAATATGCACCGAAGTTTGAAAAATTCGGTAAAACAAATTGAAATTTAACAATATTTCAATTATATAACTAAAATTGAATTTTCAAAATTAACAGGACTAGTTTCAAACACTTGTCCAACAGACCTAAAAATGAATTTAATGTTATATAATTGTGTAGTTTGTGTAAGAAAAGCGATTGAGTGTGAATTTGAGGTGAATGGTGTATTATGGAGTTTCATGTATATAAAGTTTGAGAAGCAGAGTAAATGGTCAGATTATGCAAATTGGATCTTTTATTTTAATTTGGTGTTTCATATTGTTTTTAATTTACGTCATGTATTAATTAGTGATGTCATCTTTACATTTATCAATGTTGGTTATTTTGAAACATCTAAGTGGAATAAAAAAATCATCTTTGCTAGATTGTGACACTTAGACACTATTCATGTAGAATATTACCCTAAAATTATAAATATATGATCTGAGAAACGTTTTGAAAATTCAATAATCAATACTTTTTAATTTTTCCAAAATATGCTACACATTGTGGATTATCTAATACTCATATTATAGAGTGGAGAAAGGCCTCAAAATGGTACCCCACATCACCCGGCCCTCTCTTATAATCCCACATGCATGCATGCTTCTTTGACCAAATAAGTACCACTACAATATCCACACACACATTTATATATCCACTAACCATGGTTAGATGAAAACTCTCAGCCACCCAACACACATACTCTCTCATCACTGTCTTTTTCTCAGCTACATGGATAAACAATATTTCTCTCATAGAAAATAGGCTATGTAGCTTTGATTAGAAAATATATTGAGTAGGAATAAACTTTTTTGGTCTCTAATTTATTTATCTATTATACAACACACAACTTCAAACTCTCCTTTTTCTTTTTAGGTGAAAAAACAGAAACCACTCAAGAATTGAGCGGTGGTAGCTTCTTGTGATTAAATAAATAAGGTGGTTTGAATTGATTTAATTTGGTGTTGATAGAGAATGGTTTAGAGAGAGAAAGGGATGATGGGGAAGAAGAGGGCAGTGAAGAAGACAAAAGAGTTAACCGTAGCGATAGCAGAGTCGTCGTCAACAGAACAAACAACTCCAAGGAAAAGAGGAAGGCCCCGTAAAATTGTCACTGTAGAGAAGAGTGAGGAAAAAGAGCAAGATTTTCAAGTCACTGATTCTAAGAAAGCAAAAATCAGTGAAGAGAAAGAAACAGTGGTGGGCCCATCATCATCATCAAAATTGAAGGAAGAAGATGAAGAATGTAAAACTGAAGATAAAGAATCAAGAAAAAGCAGAGCTAAGAGGAAAAGCAAACCCAGAAAGAGCAGTTAAAGACTATTTCATTTAGCTGCTTCTTTTTTTCTTTTTCTTTTTTTCTGTCAATTTGATCTTTGTTACAACACTCTATAATTCCTCTCTCTTTTTTTTTTTTAAATTAGTCCTGTTTTTATCAATTGTACAGGGAGCATTGATTTCAAATGGGAATTATCGATTTGGGATTGGGATTGCTATCAATAATTGACTCTTGTAATTTTAGAATAGGCCAAACAAAAAAAGAAACAGAAAAAAAAAAATCATAGGGATAAAGATAAAGGAAATTAAATGGTCGAGATTAACTTTTCTTTGTGTTGACTTTATAATAAATAATAAATAAATACAAAAGGAGGAAGAAAATGTAATTGTCCAATGTCGTAGGGATAAAGATTAAATGAAGATTAAACATTTTCCAGTTTTGGTATTTGTCATATGGATGAAGATGAAGGAAATAATTAGGTCAAGATTAACATTTTCCATTTTTCGCTTTAATATTGTCAATTTGCGGAAGAAAATTTTATTTTATTAAAAATAAAATAAAAATTGTGCGTGAAGAGTTTAATTAATTATTTTATCAAAATTTTTATTCACCTGTTGCATGAATCATGCACTCGGGTTGGGTCTCATGTTCTGACGTGCCGCCACGTGTTTGATATCCTCGCATAAATTCGCTCCCATATATTACCGGTAAGTGCGGTATACTGGTATTTTCGGTATATTACCCACCCCTATATATTGTACCTTTTAATTATTACATAAATGTACTATGTTAATATAAATGTATAAATAATATCATATATATATATATATATATATAAATTGTATAGAAATTGATTTTTTTTTAAATTAAAGTATTATATATTATGAAATTTGTACATAAATGTTTAACTAATATATCGAACCGCTTGCATGGTGCACCAAACCTTCTCTAATTATTTTGATTCCTATGTTTAATGTTCTCTTGTCTTTATTTGGGTTTATGTACTGTCATCTTAATTGCCATATTTGTTATGCACTCAAACGTACCGAATCCACTACTAATATGGCAAGTGATTAAGTCAAAGTCAATGTCCTTTTGTGATACATCATTATTCACATTAGCAATCAACACATATAATAATATTCTTAGTACAAAAGATCAAAACCTAATACAAAGCAAGTATAACAGTTTTATAAAATATTCAATCCATTTCTCTGTTTATTAAGTCATAGTTTTTAGATGAGATTGTTACGATGTTTTTTTTAATAAACTTGTAATTAGTTAAACAGCTTTTGAAGATGGAATTGGTGAATAAATGAAGGATATAAGTGAGATGACAAGTTTTCTGAGATTATCTTTCCAATCTCATTTCTCAAAGACGAAGCTCCATATTACAATCAAACAAGTTGTTCAATGCGGATCAACATAACCTACATACTACCTATGGTCAACATATTTGATTACATTCAAACAATACTTTATACTACAAAATATCACTTATTATATATTAAAGTATCACTTAATACATTTAAACTGAAAATAACAACAAAATTTGTCTTCTTGACTGTGCTAAAACTTTTCCATTTAACAATGACAATAAAAACTACCATTTTTAATACTCTAAAACATTTTATTCTCTTTCTAACATCTTCTCCTCTAACATCCAACTACAACCAACTAATACCCATCACTACCAAATCAATTTAAAATAATTAAGACATGATTTTCAAGCTAATATTTGGATTTCGAATTTCAAATACATGAGGAGAGATGATGGGAGAAGAAGAAATAACACAAGTGATTGAATCCCAACGAAATCTAACCGAAATATTCTGTCGGCTATTGAACAAATATGACGATGTATTTATTACATAATTTAATTGATCAAGTGTAGACAAATAATAATAATAATAATAATAATAATAATAATAATAATAATAATAATAATAATTCAGAAGATAAAGTGTAAACAATTGTATATTTTGAGGGGTAAAGTGTAATTATCTTTAAAAAAAAAAAAAAAAGGCCAAAGTTTTTAGTAACCTGGATGGCTTACCTACTTTTCCCTCAAAACGAGTTTTTACAACTATTGTTAGGTCGACAACCTAACATTCGGATATTCTTGTAATGAAATCAAATCTTTATTCGTAAAAATTGGAACCCAACTCTCGGTCAATATCATCTATTAGATGTTGCATCTCATGTTATATGGTATTTAATATACAATACGTATTATTAGATGAAGTCATATGATACACGTGCGTATGATGATTATTTTAAAATAAAAGATGTAATACTAAATATAATAAAAGATAACATGTAAGTCCAGATTAGTGATTACCCAATGAGATGGAACCCCAACATGAAGCACAACCAATATCAGACAAAAACTTCTCTTTCAATTTAGAGACATGCAAACTAAATAGACCCATTCTTGACACGTTTGTGAATAACTTTTAAATTATAAATAAATGATTCAGAAGTAATATCAAAAAATACATAAGAAAGTTGACAAAGAGAAGTAGAAGAAAAAGATTAAAAAGAAAAAGCACGATTGCTGCATACTTACCATAGAATGGATTTTCTATGGTGAATTTAGGAGAGAGAGGGACAGAGTCACAGAAGTACGTGTAAATGAAAAGCGGACGAACCCGCTTTCTACTTTGCGTATCTCTATACGAATTGCACATAACAGAACTGTAGAGGATTTGAATCCCTTAAACACCTACTGTTATACAGATATTCGTAACACCAAATAAAATCGCAATTCCATTAATCATTCATCTATCAAAAAGTACAATTATATAACCATCATATAATGTGCTTTTATTTTTAACCTTATGTCTATTCTCTCCGGACCAATCTAACAAATGAACTAACCAAGTCGAGGTTTTTGCAGAGGAAAATATAGGTTTCAAAATAAGCTATACCAAGTGAAAAAATTGCATCTTTAATAAATTCATACCAATACATAGATCTCCTCTGGCTTTCGATGTAAGGCTTAATAAATGGAGCTCATAAATGCCGGTTTTGTCCTGGTCGGCAACAGGGTCACTAAATTCATCAAGGATGTAGGTTGTGCATGTCACTCTCAGAAAACCACCAATTTGAGTCAAATTCAGAGAACAAACTATACTGAATTCCACCCATAGTTCACAAGGCCCTCGTTTAGGGCAAGTCTTCTTTCCTACCGTTCTCTCTGTTAGGACAAGGATAACCATAATTCTATATGATAAAATGGTAAAAAGGCTTCACACCTACGCAATTGAAAACGTACCTGCTCAGCGTGCAGATTTGTGATGTCGCTCTTTTCTATAGCGAGATTGCAGAGGATCAAACCCACCTTCTTCTGCTCCATAGACTGCCCACGATGGTGTAGGAGCCATGTAATCCTTACTCGTAAAAGGTTCTCCAGCTGACACCTTCAGTTCAAAAATGTACAGAATTCACAAATTGAAGATAAATAGCATGTAGGAAAGAAAAGTAGGATAACACAAACCAGGTCGTGGAACTTTTCATAGTCTATCCATGTATGCCATTGGCCATCGACTTTAAATTTGTCAACTTTAGCCAAAAGAACACAACATGAGTGTACGTGCTCACAGGCAACCTCATAAGCCCCGTTGCTCTTTCGAGACAAGGCTTCTGAAAACTCTTTTACATCAGCATGCCAGGGAACATTTTCCATTGTTAACTTTGAAGTTGCTGACCTGTAACAGAGTTCTCCATGTTGAGAAACTAACACAACAAAAATTCAGGACAAAAGACGAAGGAACATAGGCAAGACAATCTTACGATCCGCAATATGTCACCCCTTTTATTTCGACAAAATCGGGATTTCCAACATCAAATAGGCTAGAATAAGCATCTACATCTTCTGTGTTCCATCCTTTGACCAAAGTCAAGCGATAGACAGTTCGCTGTTGCTTATCTTTCAGAGCTTTCAAAGAATCCTGACATTAATTTGGTAAACCTCAACTTAGGTAAGCTAGGCCAAAGAAGTGAAAGATTATGATCACAAAATTGACAGAATAAAGTAACTGGACCAAGGTCAGAATATAATGCGCAACCTAGAAGTTACAGATCCTATAATGCCAAAGACGGCCATATTAACCATAACCATGAGCATTTAGCAACTTTCAACTAACGTTGGAACAAAATGTTTGGATATATATTTCATGTTTAAAAAAGTTGGCAAATATTAGATGTTGGGCAAAAAACAGAATCTTAAAGGTTGGTCATATGCCAAGGATTTTTAACTAGAAGCTGTAGACTCTGTCATGTGAATAACAATTTTTCCAACATATCAAAATACCAACAATGGATGTCAATTTGAAAACCACATTTCTATATACTTCTATTTGAGTAAACATAACAAAAAGGGTATAGGAACAGGTTGTTTGATTGAACCTCTTCTTGGTCCTAAGGGTTCCTTGAGAAAGGGTAAATATTATTGTAGAACAACGAACCTTCATTCCAAACTAGTTGTTCACAATAATATTTTGCTCTCGCTATTTGCAAAGGGGGGATCTTTTTGGTTTTTGTTTTTTTTTGGGTAACTTTTCATTTCTTTGAGAAAACATTGATAGAACTTTTCTTCATATAGGAGCTCAATGAATATTCTTCTGTGTTTGACAGGCTAAAAAGCCAGAGATTCACAACAGTGAGATGACTCTAAATTAGAAATACGACCTACTTTCAAGAAAATTACTTACGACAAATCTCTCCCAGAAGTCCCCAAAGAGTGGTCTATCGATTGCCTTCAAGCTATCCTTTGTTGCAGCATCGACACTCACATACAACTGCATGATCCAAAAAGAGGTGTTATAGACCTCATATGTGATCTACTTGGAAGTAGACCCAATCCAGACTTTATGATCTTTAACAAAACATGTTCCGCATACTCACTAATACACATAATAAGCCACAGAAAGTGCGCACCTGTGTGATTGGTTTGAGCAACATAATTTTTTCAGGGAACTGTGCATTTGTCACGAGAAAAGTTGAGATTCGCCTCCTATGTAGCTCGTCAATGAGAGTGTTGATTTCTGGGTACATGATGGGTTCACCAACAAGTGACAAGGCACAGTGCCTAGGAGAAAGACCCTCTGCCAGACGCTCTGCCTTTACCCCTGCACAGATACAAATAGTCGAATCAAATATCAGCAATATCACAACTCACAAGCCAGCTGCTCGAACCCTCACAAATCAATATTGTACCACAAGCAGAGGGGAAATAATAAAATGAAGCAAACAATTATCAATATTATCTCCTTAAATCAAACTACATGCTGAAGATGGAGAATCACACACTGGCGGTCGTAATGAACAGATGCATGTTAAATTGACAAAACACTTAGCAAACAGTTTTCTGCAATCATGCTACTACCTACAACCAATAGACTTTTTCAAAAAACTATTAAACTGAAGTCATAATACACTCCAGGAATTCACTAAATATCCAAGCATAAATTAAGATCCATTTCCTGAAATTCTAGCTCGTTCACCCTTATTGTTCTCTATATAGGTCTCAAAATTCAACAATTATTCTAATCCTCAAAACTCAGCCAGGAGTTCTGGAGGTGTTCTCACGTACATAAATATTTTTACAGGTTCAACTTACTTCTCAATAGTCGGTACAACTTCTATTTGTTCCTTCCAGCACTATTTTCAGTGCATAGAAAGCAAGTAACTATCGTAGCAATCCTTTTTTCAAATTCACAACTATTATCTAATTAGTGTCTAATGTTCCAGTTAAAGAGATTTCTCTATACATAGTAAAATAATGAGCTTGAATGTTTCAAACAACCAAAAGGGCTTGTTAGGCACCACTTGCTAAAAACAAACTTTATCACACTAACCTGGAACCCCTTTCATCTGCTTTATCATTTTTGTATGCAGATCGATCGCGGTGTCAACGATCACCAATGGATCATCCATCTTCCACTGCCAGCTTTTTCCTACGGGATTTGTGTGATGTCTCCAACAAAACACACATTTATTGGCACATGCTAAACTTGGGGTTGCCTCCATGCATCTAGATGAATGTAAAAAATAAGGTTGCATATAGAGAAGAACGAGAAATTACATCAAAGTAATAAAATCCAACCATACTAAAATGAATTATAGCAAGCATTCGTAAAGCTGTCGTCATATTTGTACACCTACACTTGTGGCACTTAAAAGAAGAGGCAATCTTAAAGCCTATTTAAATATATATATTTCTCATAAAGAAGCTCTAGAATGAAACTCAAGATTCAAACAAAATCCATACATGGTCAGACATTCATTGCATTGTTGGTGACAAATAGGTGTTATAGCAGTTTTATTTTAAATAAGAGTGACATAAATATTCATATCACAACATACAATGACAATCCAAAATTATAAAGTCCCTCCATGTTCACTGGTATTAGTCCATAACACAAACAAGATTAGTCGTACCTATGACTCTCAATGCCATAAAACGAGTGCTTGTAACAACCTCCACGCCCTCTAAGCTGGGACTTGGTCCATCTACAAAGTTTAACCCCACTGTGAGACCCAATAATTTTATACCCCTGCCAAGAATATCAGCTAGTTAAGACAAAATGTCTATGAAATAGAAAGAGAGATAATATGTAAATTATATGCATAGTAGTCAGTAGCAGGGAAATAAGTTGTCTTATTTTAAACTACCACACACATTAAGCTTTTGATACCTCATTAGTTTGTTTGTGGTCTTGAAAATGGAAACACAAACAGCCAAGTTGTCAACCTAGATAAGGAGATCAGATCTGTTTCTTTCTGAATGTGATACGTTTTTATCATTGTTCAACCAAAATTAATGTATACCCCATTTAGCAGGATTGGCACTCTATTGGGATCTATGGAGAATGTCCAAAGACAATATTCAATGCATCACAGAAAACAACTAATGAGACAGTATAGAACTCATGATATAGCGATTTAACCATTCCTAATTAGAGCAAAATAAAAGAGTGAAATAATATGATACGACATTATAACACAAAACAGATAATCATGCATATAGTGGAATGATAAGATGATTAAACTTTCAACTCTTATAAGATACCTAGCTACTGCCCCAAACACCAACTTATTTTTACAATTGCCAACAAACACAACGAACTAGTGTAGTTTCACCACAATCCCAATAGAACTCACAAACGAAAAACCTGAATTCCTGACTAGTCTAAATTAGTTATCTCCGTAAGTTTACCTGCTTCTCTAAATTTGCCCTCAGCACTGGAGTCACCATTTCTTTCTGCCCATTTAACACCTTTCCATTCACTTTTCCATTTGCCATAGCTGCCACTGATGATCTTCTTGAAGGCCCTTTTCCTGCAATATCCTCGAGATCAACAACAGCTGAGTCACCCCCATTTTCTTCCACCTCGTCATCATCGTCCTCACTGAACTCACCTTCGCCTTCACTTTCACTCGCAACGACATAATTTTCAAAGTTTCCTTCGTTCTCCCTCAAATTACCATTCAATACCCCAACAATCTTGTTACACCATCGATCAAACACCTCATCCACATCACCCTCATCCACATCCCCCTCCCCCAACTCCACCAACTCATTAGCCCCAAGCTTCCGCAGTTTTTCCACAACGCCTCTCCCCACAGCATTAAATGTCTCCCCATAGCTCAGACTTCCCACCCCAAAAACGGCAAACTTACATTCCTTCAATACAAGGGCTCCAACACGGAAATCATCAGCACTCTCGGCTAACCAATTCACCAAAAACTCCCCATTTTGAGGAGACGCACCATTTTCCCAAGTGGAAGCAATGATTAAAACTAGGGATTCCTTGCATAAATCCTCGGGTTCATAATCTCTGGGATCAACGAGATCAAAAGGAATGCCGTTGAGGGTTAAGAGCTCGAGGAGGCGCTGCGCTAGGGTTTTGGAAGTGTTGGTTTGTGATAGGAAGAAAATCTTTCCTCTTTTGGAAGTAACACGGTCGAGGCTACGGTGGCC
This sequence comes from Scutellaria galericulata, assembly GCA_946896805.1. NCBI lineage: Eukaryota > Viridiplantae > Streptophyta > Magnoliopsida > Lamiales > Lamiaceae > Scutellaria > Scutellaria galericulata. The sequence continues at coordinate 15,733,740 of OX335793.1, forward strand.
GTCGGCTTTAGTGAGGGTATGGCGGAGGCGCCGCAGGAGGGGGCGGTGACGGTGGCGCGATTTATAGAGGAAGTAGAGGGTGGCGGAAGCGGAGAGAAGAGTGAAGACGGCGAGGCGAGTGGAGGGAAGAGATGGTGACATGGTGGGGAAACTGAGGTTGAAGTTCGCCGGAAATTAGAGGAAAATCGACGGCGACATTTGCTCAGGTTTTTGAATGTTTGATCGGTAGTGGAGTGGGGTTTGTGGGTTTTAAGAAGCGTATTCTAGGAAATGCGTTTTTTGCTTTAATGTCGAATATCCCAAGGTTATTTTGCAATTCTGCAACACTAGATCATTTCTACGAATGGATTTTTTTTTTTTTTTTCCTTCTTTTGAGGGGAATTCTTCGAATGGATTTTAATCTGACAAAATGTCATGAAATACCACTAAATGTTTTAAAGAATATTTTTTTATCATACAATATAATTTTCTTATTTTTTACCATAAAATGCATTAAAATACTTTTTATTAATGTTTTAAATTTGAATTTAAAGTTGTCGTTTTATTGGATTGTGGTAGAAAAAAAAATGTTATTTATCTCATGTAGTTGAAAAATAAACCACTATATAAATTGTTATAAAAATGAATGGTATTAGAGTTGTCAATACGAGCCAGCAAACAGACCAGCCCACAACCCACCATAGTCTACCATTTGGTGAGCCGGGGTGGGGCGGACTTTTTTTATGGCGGGCCTCAAAATTTCAACCCAACGCACTGATTGCGGGCTTGACGAGCCGATCTACCAAAATTTTTTTTTCCAAAGGAAAAAGAGTATATATGTAACATATATATACATTTATTAAGATATATATGCATTCAATTACATATAATATATGAAAACAAATTTTTAAAAATAGATTTTCACTAAATTTTCTTCATTTTTATATATAAATGACTCGTATCAATATTTTTATAAATCATTACTTGCACTAAATGAGATTTTCCATCATTATTATACATTTCTTATCTATATCTTTGCTAAAAAATATTTAAATAAATTTAAAAATATGTAAAAAATAAAGGTAGGTCAACCCACCAAAAACCAAACTCACCACACGGGCCAATAATTACTCAATCCAACCATTTGTTTTGGCTGCGTGGAGCGGGCAAGCCGGCCCAACAGGCCTAACCCAATTTGACAGCTTTTAAGTGGTACGATGTTATCCCTTGTAATCTTCTCAAATTTGAATTCCTTCTCGTTCACTTTTAAGTTCGGGAATTTAATCTTGAGCTTGCAAATCTAAAATGACCATGGGATAAGTTTTCAAGAATCAAGATGTTAGGTGGTTGATTTTAAGTTTCAACAAATGAAATCTTTTATTCCAAGTTCTGTTTTGCCTCGTATTTCAAAATAACCATTTTATATTACGTATAAAAATTACATCATAACATAAAATGTAAAGATAATAAAATATATGATGTAACGCAATCCTCCTTTATTTAGGTTTCTTATTTATTCCATAAGAAATTGACTTGACACTTAATGTCTCTCCCACACACTAATAATATATTTTCTTATGAATATGAGGATTTCACTACATACTTTGTCATATTAGTATTTTTCCATTATGAACTGCAGGGTTCTGTAAGGGGCCAGCTATCCGCACCCCAAGTTTTCTAAACACACCCCACTTTTTATTTTTTTTATTTAAAAAATTCAAAAAAAGGTAAAATTACAATTTTACCCTTCTTAATAAAAAAAAAAATAAAACTCCTCTCTCCTCCGTCTTCTACTTCTCCTACTTCCTTCCTTTTTTTTTTTTCTTTTTTCATTCCTCAAATCTCAAATCCCCTAAAAAAAATCATTTTATAAGTTAACAAAGTATATAATAATCATGTGAAATCGTATAAAAAAAAACGAAAAAATAACAACAAATCTGAAGACCCGTTCGACCCTAGTTTGTCGAACACAAAGAGGTATGTTCGACCAGGAATCGAACACTCTATAGTGTGTTCGATCAATGGCCGAACACATAAGGGTAAAATTGTCTTTATATTATTTATTGAATTTTTTAAATAAAAAAAATAAAAAGTGGGGTGTGTTTAGAAAACTTGGGGTGCGGAGCATAATATGCTACACTCAAGATGTGTTTCTTAATCATGAAACCAAACACACCCACTCTAGAACAAATTCTTAATTAATCATGAATGAATGCATAAACCTCTTTCATTATAAATCACAATTCACCTATCAATAATATCAACATCACTCTGGAACTTAGTATACAAGATAGGAAGATGAATTTTCGTGTAACGAATACAATGTGAAGATAAACTCATGATCGCATTCGATCCAAAATTGGTCGGGAAATGGGGAGGTATACTCAACTCCATTGTATATCAATAAGAATTTCAAGACTAGAGGCGAAGAAAGTACGCTAAAAGACTAAAAGATTAAAAGATTTACAACCGGAGCATAAGAAAGGGTATCAGGGTCTCCACAGTCTCTTTTGGGCACAGAGGATACCTTCTCGATCTTGTGCAAAAGTCATTCGGATCTCCCAATGAAGGCTTCGTAGAATTTCTTCCAACGGGTTAAGAATTTCTACTTTGTCACGGATGATTGCCCAACCACCAGGCCTTAGTATTCGATCCATCTCAACCACTATTACTATCGCCTGCTTACATCTGAAGAAGACATCGAGTAAGACATGAAAGATAGCACCGCTTTTTTAGCTATATAATGAATACCCTTTTAACAATGATACAAAATTATAAAGCATATCCTATTTTGGAGAGAATTTATAGTACTATAGCATAAACTTGAGAAGGATAATTTTATTTTAAGCAAAACCTTAGGACTGGCTCTATAATTAACACTTGTACAAAATGGGTTAATTTTAATTTTGATCTTGTATGTAAAATACTTCCCATTTTTTGATAACCGAGTAATTGTTTTCCAATTTTGACCCTCTATGTTTTAATTTTTTTACAATTTAGATTTTTTTATCAGAATTTTCAAAATTGCATGGCTGCCGGAATTTGGCTGTCATGTCAGAGTTCCGACCAAAATGGACTTAAATTGGAAAAAATTAAACATAGAAGATCAAAATTGGAAAACGGATACTTGGTTGTCAAAAAATGAAAAATGTCTTGCTTACAAATTAAACATAGAAGATCAAAATTGGAAAACGGATACTTGGTTGTCAGAAAATGAAAAAATGTCTTACTTACAAGAGCAAAATTCAAATTATTCCATACAAAATAAATCGCAAGTTTTGAAGCATATAACGTGCATTTCAGCAATTCCATCGAGGACAGACTTTTTTGTATCAACAACAATATCCAAGTAAGTTTCAAATAGGACAATAATTGAAGAAAGAAAATTGAATCAAACCTGTTCTTAAGCCTTGAGAAGAGATGATCAGCATGAAGCAGGTCGTAAGATCTCGGATAAGTAGCAAACGGTTCACACCAGTCGTGGTAAATACCAAGAAGCCCTCGCTCGAAAATGACGGGAAGTGTATCTGGTGAATGCACAGGAACCACATTCATCACCCATACATTCTGGTCCGAAAGTGCAGCACCAAATCTGTACAATATAATGTAAGTTAGAGCTCTGTTGATCTGGATACTCTGTGCATGTTAGCGATAATCAATCTAGTATAGCTCACCCTCCACTTATGGCTTTCATGTCCATAACGTTTCTGATAGTCGACCAGTCGATGCCAATTCCTATTAGATAAGAATTGTTCACGATAGCTTTCCAGTGCTCACTGTCAGAAATTAGTTTCTCTCTATTGCTCATCCATTCAGGAAACGTGTGAAGCCTCTTTGGCCATTCTGCGGGCCACTCTGTCCCACGTTGTTCGATGGCTTCAGGAATGGGAGGCAGGCAAGTTTTCATCGGAACATACCTGTAACCAATAACACTCTTGCAATCAAATTTTGAAGATCTTTTTAACTTAATAAAAAATTCTTTTTTTATAAACTAAGGCATAAACCATAGTATTCAATCTTATAATTGTAGAGTTTTGGATGTCTTGAAACATGCAAAGAGAACATGCAAACCAAGAAAAGGAAGATCATAATTCTCACCACACGGCATCTGGGTTCTCGTTTTCCGTGCAGAGAGGTGGAACTCTTTTTCGTCTCAGTGCATAAATGTCGTTTGTTTCAGGCTTTTGATATATCTTGACGAGTATGTCGCTGACCTCATCAGTTTTATCAGCCAAGATGTTCCAACAAATAGATGCTGCCAGCTTGGACAAAGCTGGAAAAAGTAACGAAATGAAAGTTCGCCTTGTCGTAATTCTAAACACCAATCACAAATTACAATTTAAGAAACAAACCTTCTTCCGCTTCGATGCTGTTATGCCGAGTCGACAAAATGAAATACCCTCCGGGCCTCAATATCCTATTCATCTCCAAGATAAGCTTACCACCTGCAATTATATTCTCGATTTAGGCTTGAAATGGTGAAAGGGAAAAAGCAAGACGAATAAGAAGTACCATTTGAATGCCAAGAGATACTGCATTCACTACAATGAATTGCATCAAAGACTCCACTAGGAAAAGGAAGTCTCCGATTTGCAAAAGGGCTAATTATTGCAGGGAAACCACGTTCAAGGGCAACTTGTGCTAGATCCACTAAGTCGTCTTTCAAGCCAAGTGTAAGAGTCAACACATCCTTCTCAAGTAGAGAAGCCACAAAGCTCGAATCTTTGCATCCCATATCTAAAACAATGCGAATGTTTTTCCCCCATTCAATGTCTGGCACCATCTATACTCCACCAAATTTTACAAATATCAAAAGACACAATGATGCCATGTCCGAATAGGATTACGATTAGAATTATATGCTTTACTCTGATTTGTTACCAATTATACATAAATATAGATTATATGGACATATATGCATAATTATGGACCATAATCGAACAACTTGTAGCCGAATTCCATAAAGTCAAAACCTGCCAAATTTAAAGACTTCCTCTCAAACGTCGGAGAACCTAAGGTTGTGTTTGGATTGAGGGATTTGAAATACAAGAATTGAAATGAATTAATTTCAAATCCATCTATATTGCTAAAAATCAATTCAAACACCACAAATGGATTTACTACTATAAATTTCAAATCCTTTAATCCAAGCACAACCTAAGATTAGTTATGGCAAGTTCTTTTTGTGAGATCAGCTAAGTAAAACTGTATACTTTTATCTTAGAGACACTATCCAGACAGATATCAACATGTACACTTATCGAGCTGAAATAATATCGTACCATGACTCACCTCTTCTATGGATTCCAGATAATGCTGAATCCCACTCTTGAATACAGATTGATTCTGTGGGAAAGTGAGATATTCCCCAGATTCTACCAACCAATCTCGTTTCTTAATATAAGCAGCTAATTTTGGATGTTCCACATTTTTATACAATATCTGCACAAAACATAGAATCAGCAATATACGATTTCCACACCAATTCATATCTACGACAAAACTAAGTAAAATATACCTTTGTTTTGCTATCAGGCCAGTTCACAGGACTCCCATAACCATCACGAGGAAGGGGGACGAGACACATAACTCCTGATCGCGGGCAACTCCTCTCATGGTGCCTATAACTCTGCAACTTTCCCTTGGCACTTTCAATGTCGATACAAGGAACATAGTTGTGTTTACTTCTCGTGTTGCATAGCTTCCACGCATACCGTTGCTTAGGATCAAAAACCGGACCCACGTACTTCTTCTTCGCCTTTCTTGACCCTCCATTATCTTCATCACCAGCGTCCCGATCCAACTCCTCTGTATTAACCAAATTAGCATCTTCTTCCATGGTATCATTAGCATTGCCATCACCATCCACATCTTCTTCACCTTCTTTATCATCCTCTTCATCATCCTCCTTTTCTTTAACCACTTCCACCTCAGATCCCCTATTTTCTTTTTCACCAGCCCTTTTCACCGGCTTCGAATTGCTATCCCCACTCTTCCCCGCATCTTTACCTCTCACATTTTCTGGCTTTTCTTCAGACTTCAATGGCACAGACCCATTAACAATTCTCTTATCTTTGTCACCTAATCTAGAGTTAATTATCTGCTTATCACTTTCTTGCTTCTTTTCAGGCTCTACCTTTCTAAATTGGGAATCTCTAATCTTCCCATTTGATGCAGAAAAAGGCTCAGCAATATCATCAAAAGTTTCCCTTTGAGAAGTCACAGAAAAATTGGAAAAAGCAGACCAAACAATCACAAAACACATGCCCAAGATCACAACTGCAGATAGCTTTATACAGAACCCATATGATTGGTAAGAACGCTTCACTTGCCGCCCTAATCTTGCTATTGCCATAGCTCTCTCTCTCTCTCTCTCTCTCTCTCTCTCTCTCTCTCTCTCTCTCTCTAATCCCACTAATATCCTTCCAAGATTTCAATTTTTAGCTACCATAAAATAAAAAATAAAAAAAGGTAAATGATTACCTCAGCTGAAGCAAGAATACTTGGTGAAGTTGTAAGTAACAGTAAAAGAGTAGAAGTGAAGGAAGATCGAAAGCAGAATTTTGCAAACACCCAAAAAAAGCACAGATTTCGGGAAGTGACTTTCTGATTTATCTAAATAAACTGACATTAAATCTGGATAACCCTCCAAATAATAAAGTTAAAAAACTGGTCTCATGTGTGTTTGATAATGTAAAAGTAATGATTAGGGTTGTTTTATAATTGAAGCCCGACTCCACCTAATTTCGATTTTTCTGTTTACTGTCATCATCAAGAATTTGAAAGCCAATCTGAGCAATCAAAATTTGTTTCAGCCGAGGTTTGTGCAGTTAATTATGATCATCGGAACAGACAGATACATGGTAGTCTGTCGGAGTCCATGGCCATGTGAGAATGTCAATGTTTGATTTTGTTTTGAAAATTTCATTTTAATTAACAAAAACATTTTCGAAATTAACTGAGAGTATATATTAGGAGAAAGAAATAGTTAAATGATGATTTACTTTTGGGTTTTGCCTCCAAACACTATCAACTTGATTAGCACTTTATGGGGAATATTATATTTAAATGAAGAAAATATTTGTTTAGTATTTTTTTTTCTGAGGAAAATACAAACTAAGCAGTCTGGTATGGCCAATTTAATGGATTCAAAGATCAAGATTTTAGATGACTGAAGAAAATAGAATCAGCCCTAATTCTCATAGCTTACCAAACATGAAAAAGAGAAGGATATAACTAAAGAATTAGTTTGAATCTGATGAAGTAAAACATTGAGTAATACTAATCCAAACTCGACTAAATGACTTTAAAACGGATCTAGGATGAGTTGTGTTATTCGAATGAAATACTCTATTTCAAACTATGTTTCATTTAATATTTCAAAGTAATCATCACACGTCATGTGTATAAATAATATCATTAACTAACACGTGACATGTATTAAAAATAATGAAATATAAGATGAAACATCAAAATATAATAGAAGATCCAGATCGTGTGATATTTATTAGGTTCCACACCCATACATTTAATATTAATTAATATATTATAGGTTTTATTTTTAGTGATAAAAGCAACTAACCATTCATAATGGAGTTGGAGATCTATAATATTCTTCACACTCTCATTTTGCTGTTTCCAAATCCTATACATTAATCAAACAGGCTTTGTACATTATTTGCTTGCTAGGATTTTCAAAGATAGACTCAAAACTCAATAAACAAAAGTTTGGAATATCTATTATTGTTAGTATTTTAAATTTGTTACCAATCCTTCTTAAGAAAGTTTGCACTTAGTCATTTCATACTAGAGTGGGGAGGCTGAGGTTCCATTTTGTCTCCTGCCTCTATTGGCTCTATCTACTAATTATTTGTTAATGGATTTGTGTTTTTTATTAAAAAAAATTAAAAGAAAATACACCTTTTCTTAATATAAAAATTAGTCTGTATTTAAATTTCTCTTATTGGAATGTATTACAAAGAGAAAAAAAAAAAAAAAAAAAAAAAAAAACTCACAAAACTGATGACATTATGTGTCTAAACCTAAAATTTCTTATTGGATCCCCATCATAATACCTTAAGTGGAATTATGTAATATTCAACCAAAGTCATCCCAAACCAACCTCATTTCAATCCCTATAAAGTAAAGACAAACACTATATGCAGAAAATCAACATGTACATTCCCTTTATAATATATTCTTTATATGTGATTATGTAAGAAGATTAAGGTTGATAGTATGAAACAATAAATATGACAATAGTGTCGCGCACATTTAAATTTTGAACCTGTAAAGTCAACAATATTCCCTTCCCAAAAAGGCTAATTCACAAAACTAACCCCTTGACATAATATTTGAACAAAAAAAACCTTCATATATTAATTTTACAACACACATTCTTGATGACAACATAAGATACACAAATCTTGGCTCCTTAACATTAAATCAAACAGCCACTATAGAATCCGGCTACACCGCTATCGATCACTGTATGGTATAATTAAAACCAAGTTCACTAAAAAAAGAAAACAAATGTTGTGCTCTTTTGCAGTTTCAATTATACAAGAATATATACCATTAGCTTCTATGCTATTGTGAAGTAGTGAAATCAACGGGTTGAACCGGAGAACTTGAATCTGGAGGTATAGATTGAATGGAGTTCGACCCAGGTGCCTTTTCGTGAGAAGCATTCATGTTTATCTTTATTCTGCAACCCAGAAACACCACCCCGATTATAATTTTCAGAGTATTAACTCAAGATGGATTTCAAAAAATTATGATTTTAAACATTACATTAAATTACATTACCTATTGTGTATGTTCACATACTCATCTGTTTCATCCAGTATTTCCTCCTGAGAAAACATGGAAATGGAAAAGGGTAAGACGGGAAATATCAAGGATCGAGTATTTTAGTATACTTCATCCATCCCACTTAAATAGTCACGTTTTACATTTCACACAGATTAAGAAAACATATTTAATTTACTTGAGAAATCAAATTTAGCCCACAACCTTCCTTTTATACCAAATACATTAATGACTAAACAAAAAACCACCAACATTTATATACAAGATTACACAAGTTTCAAACATTAATTAAGGGTATTTTAGAGAAATTATATTCTACAAATAAAGAAAGTGGCTATAATTTGCGACAAACAAAAAAGGAATATTAAATACTCGAATACCATTATGTATACCTGAAGAAGCTCCTCAATGACGTCTTCCATGGTGATAACACCGACAGCTTCTTGGTCAGGTGGAAACTCGGGAATTGGAGAGGTATCTAAATCTAATATGCAAAACGAGCAGCCCTGATGTCTCTTATTGAACGCAGGAGTAGCCGGAGGGTTTTTCTTAACGTGATCATCACCCTTATTCAAGATTGAGTCGGCATTATTTGAGACGGGCTTTGATGTGAAGTTCTGATTATCTGCATCGACACGTAAGTCATGCAAATTCAGCATGAAAAGTTCGAATAAATACGTTAGCTTAGTTGCAATAGATTAAATTGTCAATCTCAAAAGCAATTCAAGTGGCACCTATGCTATACTGGTTATAAACAAATGCATATATGGTCATTTACAAGAAGCCAAGAGTTAAAGACAAATGATTAAGAAAATGAAAATATTAATTACCAAAAAATACACAGATAAAAGGCCCCATTTATGTACAACACCTTCCAAATAACATTAGGAGAAGAAAGAGGGATAAAAGTGATTATGGGAAAAAAGAGAAGTAATAAGATTTACATCTGAAAATACCCGAAGGATCCCAAACCCGCCTTCAATCGTCAATGCCTTCCGCAAAGCTCACACATTTTCTAGTCTCTCAATTTACGAGGAAAGTGAAAACTCCATGACAAGGAAGGACCGTCGAGGAAAGAAGAAAACTAGACAAGAGAATAAATCAACTGATGATGGAGTAAAGAAATTTGATACAATGACGGGGATAATTCTGCAAAAGCAATGTCCCCCTCCATCCATCCTCCCAAAACTTTACCTTATTACCTCCTCCGATAAAATTCTACCGACAGAAGTAGAGCTTGGAATACTCTAGATATGAATTTCCATGGGCTACCAAATGGTGTCCTACTTGTTAAACCTATATCCCATCTATTTTAATGTTTTCCATACTTACTATCAATCACCCTAGACTAAAAAGCCTTTGTGTCTACCCTGCCTATCTTTTAGATATTTCCAGGACAATCATTATGTAGATTTTAGGATAATTGGAAAAGAGAACTAAAAAATAAACGAATGAATATATGAATAAATATAGTGAATCAACATAAAAACAAATTATTACTACGTCTTTCTCTAATGGAAAATCGGCCAATAATTCATGCATGCATGTGATTAACTTCAAGCGCCAATCTCTCATCTAGATTGAATTTCCTATTTCTAATTTGATAGTTCATCTTATATTTTACCTCATATACTTACGTCAAGCATATAAAACACTTTATCAAATATATATTTTCCAAATTATAAATATTTTGACATGAATAAAAGAAATAAAATATAAAATGTAATACTAAATAAATTAAAAAAGTTAAATATAGTTTCAACGATTAGTTCTAGCGCAATTGGTGATCCTAGTACAGCCACGGGTATAGGGGTTGGCTTTCTGATGGCCACGGCAATTGTAGTATGATTGGCCGCGCTGGTCGCACGGGGTCCTATTCCGGGCCAGCGCACCATAGCTGATGTGTCCGGCTTGCTTGAGCTGTCGGCGCACCAAATTAGATTCCATCATCAGCTCCTGCTCCAGCTGGTCCATGGAGTCACCCACCAGTCCTTGGCCACCATAAGCCGACCCCAGCCTAAAGTGAACGGGGTGGTTCATTAGATGGGCATTGGCCATGGCGGCTAATGCCACCACCAGAAAAACCAGTCCCACTCGGAAAACCATTCAACACCGAGAAATTTAGATTGACTAAATTGCTTAAGCTTATGCAAAGGCTAATGTTTTTATGCTTCTATGACTTGCTTATATATGTTATTTTTGTTGGTGTTTGGGACTTTGTTTTCTTGTTTTGATTTGGCTCAATACGAGAGTGAGAAGATGCCTTTTGTTATGTTTTTTTGTTTTCTATTTTTGTTGGATAAGGAGAAACAAGAGTGCAAAAATGGCGGCAAAGTGCAATTTATGATAGAGAAACAAGCCGCTGGCATAACTTTAGGGCCCGTTTAGTTCTCTTTGTTGTTTAATAATTCTTGTTAAATAGCTTCAAAAAAAAAAAAAAAAAATTCTTGCTAAATGAAATTTTCTTTTAAATAAACACTCGAGATGAATTATAAAAAATTAACATGAATGAATTATATATGTACAGAGAAGATATGAATAAACCATATAGAAAAAAGGCATGCAAGATGTTTAGCATCATTACGCAGACATGTTTGTACCTTCTTTAATTTTCGGCAACTCTTTTGTTTCTTTCGAACCCTTGTACACGACAGCAATGTGACTATGACCTTTCTGAAACTCATTCAGAATATCATAAAGAGGCATGTCTTCTGAAACCCTGGTAATCATACAAAACAGCACGAGATAATTAGCTACCTCGGTTTGAGAGGGTAAAAATGAACATAACGAGCATGTAAATACTAAATGAGTTTGTGTGTAGTTGCTAACATAAGACAAGCAAGCATGGATACCAGAAACAGCTGTCAAAAAATAGAACCAAGAAACATAAACGAAGGCTGATCCTCACCGAGGAATCTTTCTTATTGACATTTTCCTTAGAGGAACTGAATCATCAGGGTCAACTGCCAGAAGATTTTTAACCTGTGATGACATCATCAACATTTACGATCGATCAAGGTAACAGAACAACATGATTCATCACAATTTATGAAAAAAAAAAAATCAGAAAATGTACCAATATGAGTCCAATGATATTATTTGGATTTTTATAGTAAATAGGAACTCTACTATGGCCCATTGTCATTATAGCATTCAACGTCTCCCTGTTAAGGGATAGATAACAGGAATATAATTAGAGGGATATATACAATAACCAACAATGAAGGGCATATTGAAAAAATCTAATAGCAAATGATAAACTCACAAATTAAGCGCTCCATCAAGATCAATGGAAAATGCCTTTGCTATAGGGGTCATGGCATCTTTGGCAGTCTTTTCAGTCATTTCCAGTGCCCCAGCAATTATTGTCGTCTCATCGTGCGTTAAATCCCCACCTTTCCCAGCCTATTAACACAAAATGATATCCTAAATTTCGCATTATGAGAAACTAATACATTGATCATCCAAAGATAATTCACTTTACGAAGCCTTGCGAGACAGCTATAGAAATATATCTGCACATCAGCAAAGGAGGAAATCAAATTGCCAACTCAGCAACTCAATGATTTACCTCGTTGCCATGGAAATCAACGAAAGTTTTCAGCTCAGCTCTACGCAGTAGTGCAGCATGCCCCTTACCCAGCATCCAATCCAAAAACTACAAGAAAAAATGTTTTTTAATCATTACGACATAAAATAAAATATTATCGTGAAATGTTGCTGTTGAAATAAAAGAAAAATATAAAATAATAAGTCAAAGAACCTCCCACCCACTCATGAAAAGAGAAACTAGCTCAACCTTGTTCTTTTGCAACATATTGAATTGTTTAAAATAAGAAATAAATAACTGGTTTTTTTTTTCATGTGAGACGTATAATGTATTATGTCCTTCAGAGTGCATAACATAATAAAAACCAAGTTTTCATCGTATTTACGGTCTTACCTTACTAATTGGGTAAGCGATAGGGAAGAACATCCAAAGAAGAAGGCGAACAAATGGTGCCACAGTTGCCCCGACTGTTAACCCATAGCGCGTACAAATTGCTTGAGGCAATATCTTCAATTTGAAATCATTTACGTTAAATTTATGCAACTTAAGTAAACATAAACCAACTCTGTTCGGTTAAGTTGCAGATTAACCACCTCACCAAACATAAGAATGAGTGTGACCGACACAAGGATCGCCGCCCATGGAGGAAGAAGCTTGTCCAAGAATATTGGGAGCGACTACAAGAAAAAGACGTATATAGTGTTCGTTAATCAATATGGAAAAGAACACACAACTGTCATCAAATCACGAGCATTCAACAAACCTCCATTGCTAAAGAGTTGCCAATCAAGAGTGTGCATAGCAACAGATGTTGATTTTTCACCACAGGAAGTATTTTAGCTGCCATAAAGTAAATCAATTGATCATCCAAATAACCATCGAATATAAAAGAAGAAAAATGCACACGGAAAACTTGAAATGTATCCACACATTGAACAGAGTAAACCCACTGAATATTATTGTATATAACTTTAGAGAATAGTATAACTCCAAACCGCGAAAAAGGAAGATGTCAAATAGTATAAGTTTTGGAACAAAAACTCAAGATCACAATCCGAGGAACAAACTCGAAATCAAATAAATCCACACTTGCATCCTAAAATCATCACAAAAGAATGGGAGAAAAATAATGTTAAAGTGGCCAATCAATCCAGAACTCCAAAACTTAATTGAATCATTCATCCCCCTAGACAAAGCAGCATCCTTAACAAACATGCAATTATTACAATCATCAACAATTTCAAACAACATCCAATCAATCAAACAACACAATAACAATCCTAACTTAAGAGGAATTAAGCTCAGACAGATTAGCCCACAAAAACTCAAATGATCAAGTCTAACAAAGTCAGTTATACAACAACATAAAAAATAAAAAAAAATCAAGAAACCCAAATTCTCAAACTCAAAAACTTAACACACCACCACCAAACAAGAGAGAGAGAGAGAGAGAGAGAGAGAGAGAGAGAGAGAGAGAGAGAGAGAGAGAGAGTATACAGTACAGGCATGTTTACGATCTTGGGAGCGGCCTGATTTGCTAATAACTTCAAGATCAACAAGGCCAAGAGACATCAGCCCCAGAGTCAAACCAGCCATCAGCCCTGCAAACAAAACTAAACCTATGATTGCCACTACATACAGAAAAAATTTCCCTGAGCAACATGGCAAATCACCACCCATCTCTCTCTCTCTCTCTCTCACTGCACTCACTTCCTAAAAGGAGCTTTTCAAGAAAATCTCGCAGTTTGTGCTTGTGTGCCTGTCTGTATCCTATTCTACTTGCTATTCGAGTTGTGCTTCTTCCACTTTTGTCTTCTTTTTTTCTTTTCTTTTTTCTTTTTCTTTTTCTTTTTTGAGGAAAATCAATTTGAATCGATTTGGTCGGAGCTCATACTGAATCGAATCGAATCGATTCGCTTTATTATTTATGAGTGGGTGAATCAATATGTTTGGTGGTGAGATTACTCTGGACTATGTCTGAGTTGAAGAATCTGAACCGTCCATTTTGGATAGTGCAATGGTGCTTGTCCCTTGGATGATGCAACTTGTCTTAACATCAAACATCCTCTTTTCCTATGAGAGCAAGTTTGATTCTAATCCTTTTCATTCCAAACTAGACCACTTTTTCTATATTCAAATACATTATTCCATTCATTTCAAAATGGGTGTGGTTTTTAAGTTTAAAATTTATTTCAAATTAAATATTATTTTAGATTTTTACGTAATTTTATTTTTAAATTATCCTTATTAATATTCCTCATTTAAAATATAAGAATTTAATATGATATTGTGAATGAAATTAATTTGATTCTCTTTCCAAATTTGAATCCTAAATTCCTTGATTAGTTAGGATATATTTGTACACAAAAATTAAATTTGGTCTAGGGATAGCAATTTTTCCGTGGGTACCATCCTCGCTGGATATCAAAGTTAGTGGGATGGGAATTCTCCGATCAAATCGAGGAACGAGATGGGGATGGTGATTCCCCGTTTAGAAACTATAGGGATGGTATGAGAATGATATTTCCATCCTCGATCCTGAAACCGGCCCCATTTACAATAAATAGGGATTTCCCTGTTTCATGTTTTGCCAATATCATATATATTTAATAGTTAATAACGTATTCCAAAATTTTCAAATAATTTACATCTCCTCTTGAAATAACTTATGATCTCATGATATTTGATGTTGGATTGTTGTTGAATTTTAATATATGAGTTGTTTTTGTTGTTTTAATAATTATTTCTTTAGAATTGTATAAAAATGATAAATTTTAATTTGTAGAAATATAAATTTGGGAAACCCAAATCCTTCATGGAGAATTCGTTACCTGAACGGTAAAGCCTGACCCCTTATTAGATTTTCAAAATGAGAATAATAATGGAAAATGGTATTTAATATAATGTCTTAATATGAAAATGATATTGTCAATACCATATTCAAAACCGCTCATTGTCAACCTAGTCTAACCTTTGGGGCCGCGTTATGTGCATTATTAATATCGTAATTAATGAGTTTTTTTATTGTTTGTGTAGGAGTACTAATCCTTATAAGAGTCGACGAGTTATTGGACTTAGGTCAAAAGAATAAAAATAAAAATGCTAGAAGTCCTAAAATATTTTATCAGTTCATATATATATATAAATACTTTATAAGTTTTAAAATAAATGTCTTTTAACAAACATTATAGTAAGGAAGTTGATAAAAAAATCATTTATTCTTGTTTAAATATACATGTTCCAAGTAAATTTTCAATTATTATGTTGTACTCCCTCCGTCCCGACTCAACTTGCCTACATTTACGTTGATCGGATATGGAGGTTAAGAAAATGCAGTTGACTCAAGTGGATTGTAATAATATTGAAATATAGGGATATTAATGTAAAAAAAATTTTGTCATTTATGGGTTGACAAGTTTAGGTGGGACAAAGCGAAATGACAAGTAGGCAAGTTAAGTTAGAATGGAGGGAGTATTTCATTTAATATAAAAGAAGTAAATGAAGATAATTTTAGTAGAATATGAATAAATGTTTTTTGAAATCCTATAATAATATATATTTTAGAACAAAAAAATGTTTAATTTATTTTATAATGTAATTTTTAATTTTCAACATCACTTTCAAGCCTTTCAGCCAAGGTTCAAATCCAATTGCTCGCAAATTTTGTATGTTTGTTTTTTTTGTGTCATTTTATTTGTGTGTGTGTGTTTTTTTCCTATATATATATGAAGGAAACGGTGATAGTTTTATATATGTTATTATTACAAATGAAATCTTGCAAGTGATAAATTAGCAAAAAAAAAAAAAGGGTCAACTGTATCACACGAGATATTAAAAAGGTTAGTTATAGATGAACTCATTAAACAATTTGACTATTACATATATAGCTAATATTTTTACCGTCAAAACTATGAGACGATTTTATTAGGGTGATTATCTGGTACATATATCTCTTATTATTTTAATTATAATGACATATTTTCAATATTGCATAATATTATGTTTTTTTTCTTTTTAGTTTTTTTCTTTATGTTCTCTTTTTTTGAGTTCAAATAAAAAAAATTGTTAGAATATTAATCCTGCGTGGCTTACAATGAATATTAGCAAATTAATTAGGTGATCACATTATACATGTGCGAATAGTTGTTATGTTCAGCCAAATAACGTGCACACCAAAATACATGTTTTTCAAAATATTATATAGTTTCAATTTTTCTCTTTCTATAATTCTTTTATTAGAGGGCGTTTAGTTAAATTTATTTGAAAGAGTTTATAAGTTCTTTTATTTTACAAGATGTTTTTAAAGCTCATGAGATGGTTTATTTTATTTTAAAAATAAATTGTTGAAGTATTTTGATGAATAAGATGATGGAGTTTATAAGATGTTAGTAATGACAATTTTGTAATATAAACGATCAAATTTGAAAGAGTTTATTAAAAAAAAAGTTTTACTTTAGAAATAAGTTGGATCGATCTCATTACTTTTAAACAAAAAAGTTTATAAGCTCCTAACATCTTATTTTAAATCTTTGAGCGTATTTGGGTGAGCTAATAAGCTCTTTAAAACATTTTATAAATTGTTTAAGAGTAGGGAGGAATTTTTTTTTCGGGGGGGGGGGGGGTGGGGGTGCCCCTTCGACTTTCAAAATAGTTCTATTTACATGTAATTTTTTCTAATATTTTTCATTTTTATCATTAATTTATAAGACTTCGCACTCCTTACATAGTAAAAAATTGTCTACTATATAAATTTTAGCCTCTGATTTACTTTATGTTTTGATCTAAAAAAAATTCGCCTCCCTTAAAACAAAATCCTAGATACGTCCCTATTTAAGAGCTTAAACTCCTCAAAAGTGTTTGACAAAGTTTAAAAAACAAGGTGTTAGAAGTATATAAACTCTTTTTTGAAAAGTAAGAGGATCTCAACTTATTTTTAAAATAAGATTTTTTTTTAAACACCTTCAAATTTTATCATTGAAGGAAAAAAAAAAAAAAAAACTTTCTCACTCAAATTTGTTATTACTTACCTCTTATAAGTTCCATCATCTAAATTCAAACTCTTCATCAACTTATTTTTAAACTAAAATTAAACATCTTATAAGCTTTAAAAACATCTTATAAGTAAGAGCTTATAAGCTCTTTCAAATAAGCTTAGCTAAACACTATCTTTATTAAATTTTGAGGAACGTAAAAGCTCCTAACATCTTATAGATGTTTTGAGGTGTTTATAAACTCATCCAAACACCCTCTTAATGTAAAATGCCAAAGAATCCAAATAAACTAATTCAGATAAATATTTTCCTTACCAGATTACAAACGAGGGTTTTCTCAATTTTATTTATTTTGCTGAAGTTAAATTTGATATTTTTATTAGTTAATTAAGGTAAAAAATTTACCTCATAAATCACATCATGTAAGATGCAATCTCTACAAATTCATTCAATCTTATTATTTAATTATTTATATTTTGATCTTTTAAACAAGATATCTCATTAAATAAGATTCATGAGACAGTCTAATTCGCATAACGAACTAAATTGGATGCTTGTCAATAAAGAGGAGGTTGAATAGGTAACAATTGCATTTGTAAAGTTTGTATGCAATACTCAACTTTAATTGGGATAATCATAAATAAATTGGTTGATTTTAGAAGTATTGCATGCATTTTACAGTTATGAACAATTAATGCATGTGGAGAATGAGTGATGGGCTGGAATATGCTGTAGTGGACCCCCACTGTTTGAAAATAGTGCCCCAATAGGTCTACCTGAAAGTGAGGCGACCACAAGGTGCCCACCTAAATTCCCAAGTTGAAACTTAAAATCTTTTCTACCATAACTAATTTAATGTTTCTTTTTCTGTCATAGAAAATAAAATAATATATTTTTCTATCATAATTCAATAAAATAATTAATTTATATTTGTTGACAAAACATAATTGTAGTTGTGAAAGGTGATAAAACAAATGTATCATCACATCAATCCTTTTTTGCACTATTCTACCTACGAGCAAGGATTGTTTTTGACAATTTACTAAAATTGTGGGAGAAATGTAAGAAACTTATATTGTGTAATAAACATTTTCATATTTAAGGTTAATGGAAAAGTCTGAGAACTAATATATGGGCTAATTAGTTTTGGTGGACAATTGAATATAAAATTAATGTTTAAACGTTAAAAATCAATAATTTCACAATACAAAATATAATGATAGTGAATTTCTTGAAAAAAAAATTGGGGGTTACCTATGCCTTATGAGGAGGAAATTGCACTCATTTAATAATTCATGTAAATGTTAGTTAGTTGGATCACACACTATATCCACTAAGTAATTATATGAGATTTAAAATTCATTCATGGTTTTGCACTTGAAGGATATATAGATTTTAATTACACTAGAATCTGATTATATGGCGAAGGGCTTTAGAGTGATATGGAACAATAACGCTCCCCTAAAGATTGCTGCTCACGCTTGGAGACTTCTATGGAACCGATTACCAACCAAAGTTAATTTGCATAGAAGAAATATTCTCACTCAAGCCAATGACTTGCGATGCCCTGTTTGTGGAATACATGATGAATTTGAGAGACATTTCTTCTTCGAGTGCAACGCTTCTCAAAAGGTATGGATGGAATGCTATAAGTGGTTTGATGTCTCAACTGTTATTCACTATAATCCCCTAATCAACTTGATCGCTCACTGCCATATTTTAAGGGGTAAGAGTTGGAAGAAAATGACTGCATCCTTTTGGCTCTGTGTGGTTTGGGTTTTATGGAAAAGTAGGAACGCTTTGATTTTTTGGGAGAAGAATTTTCGATAGAAAAAAATATTAATGAGATGAAAGTTAGACTTTGGAGTTGGTTTTATGTAAAAGAGGTAGGTTGTACTAGATTTTCATTTAGAGATTGGTCTAATAATCTTAAACTAATCATAGGATGTTAGCTTGTTGTGTGATGTTCTGTATTTGAGTATTTCTTATACCATTTATGTGGTTCTAATAAAAAAAAATTATATTTGACCGATAAAAAAAAAATTACACTAGAATCTCGATGTAAGGTTTGTAAGACTCGTTTAGTAATTATCACTTTCGATTTATGAGTTATATACAAATTTGTTGGGGCATTCATTCCTATCAATAAGATTAGTTAGCAATGTTCAAATTGAGAATGAATATATAGTGATAATTGCTTACACGACCTTTATAGTATTTACTAACAGTTTCGATATTTCTGTTCTTGAAACAAAGTTAATTTTAAGATACAGATTATTAAATTTTGTACATTGGATGAAAACAACACTTTAATTACACCAACATTGGATGAAAAATTAAATTTAAAGGTGATCACAAGCTGGGTGCACTCCAGATGAAAGAGGGTGCATTCATAATTTCAAGTTGTTTTTAATGAGCCCTGTCGGGCCGGGGGTGGGGGCCCTGGGGGGAGGATTTCGCCTTTTGCTACAGGTTGTTTTTAATGAGTCTATGTACACTCCTATGTGCTTCTATAAAACTATATTCAACGATGACACAAGGAGGGGTGTCAAAAAAACTTTATTAAAAAAAAAAAATAAAGATGATGACATCAGTTGACCACGTGTCATAACCTTTATACACAATTCATATTGAGACAAGTGAAATAATTTTCATTGGTGGAAATAGATTTTTTTGAATATAATTTAAATAGTTGATATTGAAGATAAATTTTACTACAAAATTTAAGATACAATCAAAATTCGTTTTTTTTTTCTACAAATAGAGACCAATATAATATTGACACATTTTTTAGTACAATTTAAAGTTCTCTATTTTCTAACAATTTGAAATTCTCTATTTTCTCACCTAGTTTCTATCATATCCTATTATGGATCCAAACAATCTATATTATTTTTCAATCTCTCAATCTATTTTCAAAAATAATCTAAATTATATTTTCCTTCTTATAATTACGGATTTAGAATATTATTTTTTTAATTTATTTCTTACGTCTTATAAATATAATAATTTTTTATATAAATAATATGCAAGTAACAAATAATGAGAAGAAAAAAAAGGTATTTTAAATGTTGAATTGGTATCATTGAAAAAGTATAAAGATTGAACTGTAGGTTGTGTATATTAATGTAAGAAAAATGAATATTTTATTTAAATGTTAGGTTGGTTGCATTGCTCAAAAATATAGTCTAAATAATAAGTCCAAGTCACTACTAGGTTAACTATTATAGTGTGTACTTTGGGCATTGAAACGAAACAGGGTATATATAAGACCATTTGGGTTGGGTCACCAATGAAGTCAGACTCAGGTACCTGCCTAATATAGGTAGCCAAACTTCACTGAAGGGTTGTTTTCAAAAAATTCTGACAACTTTTAATCATTTATTTAAGCTAAAAAAGTAACTTCCAACTTGCTTTTGACAGCTTAAATAAGCTGTCAGATTTTTTTGAAAACACCCCATAAACTGATTAATATTACCCATGATCTAGTCGCATTCATTAGAAACGATTTATGTTATATCGGTTTTTACTTGGAGTTGCATTCCCATTCGTGAAACTCAATCTAACTCGTATAAGAATGTGCACAAATCGGTTAACCGTTTAAATTTCAAAATCGAAAATCGAATGTTCGATTAAGTTTTCTGTTTTTTTTTTTTTTTGGGATTTTTGATTTTTAATTCGATTTTTTTTATTTAGCTAACTGAACCAAATCGAAAACCATAAAATAGTTAATTTGTTTTTGAAATATTTCTTCAATTGAAATATTGGATCAATTCATTTTCCAAATCCCAAATTTATATAGAGTTTTGGATAGACTTTTAAAGTATTAATTTTAGTTTGTTTGATAACTTGGATCAAAGTTGGAATTTGGATGTGACACTTGTTTTATAATTTCAAAATTTGTATGATTTTGTATGCTATGCCATCTCAAACTAGGTATTAATTTTAAAAAAAAAAAAATTCCTTCATTCTTGGGGAAAAATTAGAAAAAAAAAAATTATAATCGAAACCATATCGAAAAATTTCTGTTGAAATCAAATTAAAGCGACACAATTGAGTTCAATTTTCAGTTTAAATTTTCGATTTGGTTCGGCCGATTTTAACCAAATTAACACCCCTAAACTTATGTAACCCACCTTATAATAAGAGTTCTTTTTGTCCGATATAGATCCGATTTTCTTTTCTTTTCTTCTATGATATTTTATTCTTCTTGACTTCTTCTTTTATTCTTTTTTTTTTCTCCTTCTCACCATCCTCTCTCTTTTTCTTTGTATTGCGGTGTATCTCAATTTCTTTTTTTATGATTATTATTTTTCTTATAATCATGCATATCCACTTTTCGACCAAAAATGAAGAAGATTATCATTTGCAGAAAAATATAAATAAAAAAATGATTTTATTATTTTATTGAAATATATTAATTGTATTACATAAATATATCGCAAAAACTTTTGTGCACGAGGTACACGGATCCTAGATCCGTACACCACAATTTGGTATTCAGCCCATATCCAAACTCAATTGATATATAGCCCAAATACTAGTAAATATTCGGCCCAATAATATTGAGAAATGAGAAAGGCCCAACAGTTTTTGCTATTTTTTGGCTCACACACACAATTTCGAAATTGCAAAACAGGCACGACGTGAAGAAGAAACCCTTTCTCTCTCTCCCTCTCGCACACACTCACTCTCGCACACACTTCGAAGAATCACTCGACGCACACAATTCCTCTATTCCCTCTCGCACACACTCTCGCACACTCTCCCTGTTCGAAGAAGAATCGTGCGACACACTCCCTGTTCGAAGAAGAATCTCGTCTCCGCCGTGAACAGTTCCTCAGTCGCCAAAACCGTCGTGAACTTCGACTTCGACGTGAGTGAGTACCAATTCCTGAGCGATTATCTTTTTTTTGTATTTTTTAAATTTTTTTCAAACAGTTTTAGACCTAATTTAATTGTTGAACTATTCGCATAATTTTGTGCAGCGGACATATCTAAAGTTGGCAGAGAAGATCAAATCGAAGAACGAAAAGAAAAGTAAGGAAACAATAATCCTTGATCAGTTTTGCCGTGTTCATATCTTCTGAATTTCATTTTGTTTTTCGTGATTTATTTTTCAATTAGTTTACACTTTGTATTCTCTGTTTTTTTTTAATGATTTTTTACAAATTTCGCGTGTCTGTTGTTGAGTGCTCTTAATCTCTGTGTTTATGTTTGTGTTGGTAAGAGTTTTGAGTAAAAGAGATTCAACCTGATGATGAATAATCAACAAGGTTGATTATATATTTGGTGATCAGAATGACTCATATGCAAAACTGTGAACATTAGTGTGTTGAGATGTTTAGAGGATGTTGGTATGATAGATCAATTTGACTGGTGTGAATATATATTAGACAGACTATGCGATGGTGTGTTTGTGTATAATAACACTAAGTCAAAGAATGTTTCCGGCTGTGTGATCTTGTTATAAATAGTCTATATCCATAGACTAAAATGGAAATGTGTTGTTGCACCTTCTTCACCCCCTCTTATTCAACACTGAAATGACAATATACTGAATACAAGATGCATTGAAGAGGCTGGAGCAGGATCTTACGGTGATGGTGAACTTATCTATGATGTTTATCCTGTTACAAAGAATGAGATGATTGATGGTGAAGAAGTTGGTAGAGAAAGGGCCAAAAAGGAAGCTGCTGAGTCGAAAAGGGAAGGATCTGGCCAATTTATTATTTTTTAACTGATGAACGATGAAATGAGTGATGAACAGATCAAGGTAGCTGTCAAGGATGTAAGTTTCCTCACTTAATAGTGTTATATGAATTTAAGTTATGTATTACTGTTGTGTTAAGTTAGTAGTACTGTTATTTATAAATTATGTTATACTGTTATATTAATATATGTAGTACTGTTGTGTTATTTTAGTAATACGATTGTGTTTATTGAGTAGTACTGTTATATATAAGTTAGTAGTTCTGTTATGTATAAATTTTATAGTACTGTTATATTAATATATATATAGTACTGTTGTGTTGTTTTAGTGATACGATTGTGTTTATTGAGTGATACTATTATGTATAAGTTAGTGGTACTGTTATGTATAAGTTAGGTAATACTGTGATGTTAAGTTATGTAGTTCTATTGTTTGTTTTAAGTGATACGGTTGTGTTTATTGAGTAGTACTGTTATGTATAAGTTAGTGGTACTGTTATGTATAAATTATGTAGTATTGTTATGTTAAGTGATGTAGTATTGTTGTGTTATTTTAGTGATACGATTGAGTTCATTAAGTAGTACTGTTATGTATAAATTATATAGTACTGTTATATTAATATATGTAGTACTGTTCTGTTATTTTAATGATACGGTTGTATTCATTAAGTGGTATTGTTATGTATAAATTATATAGTACTGTTATATTAATATATGTAGTACTGTTATGTTAAGTTATATAGTATTGTTGTGTTATTTTAGTGATACGGTTGTGTTCATTAAGTAGTACTGCTATGTATAAATTATATAGTATTGTTATATTAATATATGTAGTACTATTGTGTTATTTTAGTGATACAGTTGTGTTCATTGAGTGGTACTGGTATGTATAAGTTAGTGGTACTGATCAAGGCAATACATAAACATAATTAGTTATGTAACTAAATCGTACAGTGAATACTGTTATGCAGTATTATTAGCTTTTAATCTATTTTCTTCTCATTGCAGCCAATTTTAAGGAAAGTGCTGAGGGCAGAATTTGCTGCTGCCAGTCAAAGTTGAATGAGGAAAGAACAGGTTTGATTGATACTGTTACATGGTTCTATTTGGCGAAATCAAAATACATTGTATCTAAGAGACAAGAGGTTGTTGCGAATATGAAGAAGACAAAAGCTGCGATGAAACAAAATGTTAGACCGAAGAGAAAGTGTGTTAAGAAGAAGTAATATTTGTGTTGAATTATTTGAGTGGTGGAAAACAACAACAATATTTTTGTGTTTTGAAATCAATTGTGGTGTTGAATTAATTGTCTTTTGAAATCAATTGTGGTGTTGAATTAATTGTCTTTTGAAAAATATATTTATATTGGTTGTAACTTTATATTATATTATTTCTGTTGCAGTACTTGCAAAAACTTCAACATTTGTTGTTTCATCTTCTACAATAATCTCACTCATATATTCTGCAATTGTAAGTACAGTGTCATTCAAACAGTCTAACAGTACCACTAATTTATAAATAACAGTACCACTTAATAAACACAACAGTATCACTAAAATAACACAACAGTACTACATAAATTAATATAACAGTACATAACTTAATATAACTGTATGAAATTACATGGGTTTAAATTTAAATTATCTGTAATTTCTCCCATATTTTTTTAGATTCGTCCTTGAATCTTCAATTCGATTAGTTTCAAACCTTGAATTAATGGTTAATCGAATATTGTATCAGATTTGAAAACCCTCGCGATTCACAAAGAAATTACCAGTAATTTCTCCCATATTTTTTTCAGTTTCATCCTTGAATCTTCAATTGAAAGACTCTGTATCTGCTTATTTTTTAAAACCCTAGCGATTCACAAATCGCTAATAAGACTTCGAATCGTTAATCGCTTGAATTAATGGTTAATCAAATCACTCTTGGGATCTCTTTCTTCTACTACGCCTGCTTCAAAACTTCAATCACTGTATCAATGATAAATTTTTTTTTTTCAGAAACAGTATATATGTGTTTATTGTTGAAATTTGATCAATGTTTGTTGTTATGTCAATGGATCGAAATTAAATTAGAGTATTAGTTTGTTTTCATGGTAAAAGAAGAGTTTACCATGAATAATGGTTGTTGCAGTTTTTCCCCAAATCCGCTCGAGAAGATGATGAACAGTAAAATGAAATTTTTTTTTAATTTAATGGCGCGTGTTAACACGCGCCTGCTATGTGGAGCACGTCCTCAATGCGAGTGGGGCAGCAACCGGTCCAGATTGTTGTGCACGGATCCATTGATCCGTGCACAAGTTGCACAGGAGTCGTTCTCTAAATATATTGGTTGTATTGTATATATTAGTTAAACAACAACAACAACAACAACAACAATAATAATAATAATAATCCATCCCAAATCGTCAGATTCACATGAAATTCTCATGGTAGTTCCACAGTTTCCACATTACTTGTATAGACAATAAAATTGAAAATATTAAAATATAAAATAAATCATGATCTCTACTAAAAGAATTGGATTGATAATTCAAGAACAATATTTTCTTTAGATTGTCAGACAAATCCAATTTTATAAATGAGTTAACTTATAAAATAGAGATTAATTAAAAAAAAAAAAAAAAAAAGAGTTTCAATTGTGAATAGTTAAATCTGATCTCAACCAATATAAAAGCAAAATTACTCAAATTCAGTTGCCTTCTGCCGCCAATAGACGCACATCTTGCATTAACATTAAATAATATAAAGTCGTTAAAACTGATAGTGTTTTTGACATAATATTCCACTTAGAAATGAAACTAGCAGCTATTCAGGGATTGAAATAAACTAAAATAAACTATTGAAGGGAACAAAGTTTACTATCACTTGATCACCTAAAAGGTTTAACTAAAGGGAGATTTGATTCTATTTTTCATTTATCAATTTAAAATTCAAAAATTTGAGTGTAATTGTTTATGAAATAATATTTTATAAATTCAATATGTAGATTTTTTTTTATCACGACTACACATCTCCAATTTGAGAAATGAATACGAGATATTTCAAATCCCATCAATTAATTAAGAGTTCTAATTTTAATATAATTATAGTTGATATAATCTTATAATACCAACTTTATTGATTATATTAATATCATAAATAAATATCAAAATATCTATTTAATTTCTAATATAGTCATCACTGTAGAATATCAAATATTCCTGAAATTAAATGATATTTCTATAATTGTCCAAATCTCATGGAAAACTATTTCACATTAATCATTAGAAACATATAAACTTATATTCAACCTGTTATACTTAGAAAGGCGAACCGGGGACCATGGACCCATAATCATAAGCTCCAATAAATCGAATAAACAATTAAACTCTTTAGTTAATTCATTCGACTTATTAATTCCGATATTACTCCACTAAAAAATACGGAATTGCACTCTTACAATTATAGAATATTTTACTCTTTGAAATTGAGTAGTCCACTGATATAACCATTACATATAGATTAACCCTCCATAGACAGTTCATAATTGAAGTAGGTATTATCCGTCAACCTCTTCAATTACCTATTTTCCTCATTTACCATTTAATTTACTAGTGAATGGTTAATTTATAATCCAATTATAAATTAGAGATCTTAAACCATTCAGTTCCAAAATTAACAAATGAGGGAACTGTCTTTCTACTTCTCGCAAGAAGAATGGATTCCATATCTGTGAATTTATATTCCCAACCATTTAATTCTATGTGAATCTAAAATGTAAGTGTTGCGAAAGCCCAATGACTAACAGAAACAAACAAATTAAGATCCACACCAAACTAAATAGGAGTTTATAATCAATCAGGGTTAAGATTCATCCATATATGGCCATCTTATGATTTAATTTGGTTTTCCATATCTAAACGGAATTTGTAGGAAATACACAAATTAAATCGGTTCCAGTCTTATATGTTCAAATCATATATAAATGCCCCACTTAGATGTCTCCACATCGACGATCTGTATAAGACGGTCACATTCAAAATGTTTTGGGCCGCATTAATGATGTTTTAATTAAAGATCTCATACTTTAATTAATTTCATCATAGACTTAATTTAAATTTATTATCCATAATCTTAATTCTTTTCTATATAACACTTATATACTAAGATTATGGTTACATCAAATAAACTAGGGACTTTCTATGATGTTCATGAAATGCATACGATAAGCATAAGAGTTCGAAAATAAATATCGCATTTATTAATAATAAAAAAACAATTCATAATTGCTTTAAGGACACTATCCCTAACAACATATACTCCTAAATGAATTTTTCCATCATTTTTTTTCCTCCACCAAGATTAGGCTTTCTAGATAAGAAGCACTATTGAAATGCTTTGCCAACATACTGCTAAACCATCATTTTTATTCCATAATTTTGCTCAACTTAACTTACATTGATTTTCTGGTGAAACCCCCTAATTCACTATCAATTAGTTCCAACAAATTGCTGCTTACAAAAAAGTGGATATTCTTGCGATCTGAGCTTGTATTCGAATGTGTATATGAATGATAAAAATTGCATCGTATGTAATTCACTATGAATTTCACCATTGCGTTATTTATCAAAGAAAAACACTAACTCATCAAGACTATCAAACTTTGAGCAGAGATTCATATCCAATCATTGAGTGCATGAGATTCATACATCTATTTTGTTCCGCACAAATTTGAATGTTTGAAAATATGACCTAAAATCAAGATCGATCTCAAGCAACATGAACTTAAAGCTAATATTACTATGATGAGATAGTAATAGTAATATTAGCTTTAAACAATGTATCATAATATAATTTAGCTCCATTTAGGAAGAGTATAGATAACAAGATTCATATTACTATGTCATTTGTGCACATAAATAATTGTAATAGTACTATGCGACTTTATTAAAATAAATAATAAATTGATTTGAATACACGAGATCTGTATTTTAGCTAGAATTGCACACATGGGCTGCGACTTCTTGTATTTTTGGACTAAAGTTGCATTCAATGTTTGCGTCTTTACCTACTATTCAAAACATTTTGAATACATTATAATTTTATTTTTACAATATTTTTTAAAAAATTAGCCTCAAATCCAATTGCTGGAAAATTTTGTATTCTTTTTATGTGTCAATTTTTTTTTTTGGTTTCTTTTCTATATGAAGGAAACGGTGATTGTTTTATGTATGTTACTAATAAAATCTTGCAAGTGATAGATTAGGAAAAAAAAAAGAGAATCGTCATTTGCATAGTTATATATGAACTTGAGATTGAAGTTTATAATTTCGAAATTTTACGTCGATATTTCCTTCCCTTCCCTTTGTGTTGAAAGAATGAGACTATTTACACAGGAGATTTCATTAATTCTGCACATTTTCCCCTAACACAAATGATACAAAGGATCAAATAGTTGAAAAGTAAAAGGGAATCAAACAAAAGCTAAAAAGTAAGTAAGAAATTGAAAAGAAGGCAAGAAACTGAGCCAAGCCCATATCCTCTTGGACAAAGGAAAATTTCAGAGTCCCTAGAGTCGTCATCTCGACCTCCCATTGCGTTTCATTCTTCTCTTATGCCATTTTTTCTCCTCCTCCTTCTCCTTCTCCTTATGTTTTCTTCTTTTATTCTTTTTATTCCGTTTCTCCTTCTTCTTCTCATCATCATCTCTGCTTATGAATATTTGGGTCTTCCATCTTTGTTGTATGCAAGCCTTTGGCTGATGAAATGCAGACGGCTGAATTGATTCAAAGTGGGTTTAGATGGAGGGTCGGAAATGGGAGTAGTATGAGAAGACCAAAGAATTATTTTGTTGTTGCATCCAGAGGGATATCATATGGAAGCTTCAGGTTTTGTCTTGACTCATCAAGTTTGTGAATTTTCGGAGACTATCATCTTCATCTAACTTTCAAGTATGGGTTCATTGAGATTAGCTCGACACACACCGTCTCATTTGGGTTCATTTTTATTAGGGTTGCACACATGATTTATATTATATGGACGTTTGATACCCTTACATTAATTTTTATTTTATTTAACCAAAAACATAACATTCAACTTTTATACATTGCTCTGTAATATGGACATAACGAATAAAGTATATATGATTAAAACGATGGTATATGATGTGAGATCAACCAGGTAGTAAACTAGTATTTCTTCCAGACATACTTTGAATTAGATTTAATCATTATATTATAAGGTTGTTTATAATCTTTTTCTCAAATAATCTAAGTTTTTATTTTTATAAATTTCTTTTATAAAATTTCTAATTAGTAATCTTACTTATTGTCATTTTGTTTCGTATTTGTAAAAATTTAAAGTACTTTTTTTTTAGTGCACATATTTTTTAACTCCAATATTTTAGTTGATTACTATAGTTGAAACTACTACAAATTCATAAGAAAAACTCAAAATGTACCAAAACTAGGCATTTTAGTTTTGATATAAATTTGCTTTTATTTATGCAATGTAGATAACAAATTAAAAGTTATAAAAAAATGATATATTTGAATTTTTGATATATCATGTATTAAAAGCCAATATTAGATGAATAATTAATTTGAAATTATGATTTGTTTTAAGAAAATTGTCACACCATTCCCTCAAAATTACAAATTCAAAATAAAAAGGACAATAAATAAAGTTAAAAATAAAAATGATATAGATTCGACACATCATGTATTGAATTTGTTTTATTTGTATGTTTTGTTCATTGTTATATTTACTTTGTATTTGTACTTTTGTGGAGTTGGGAGTATGATAATTTTATTTTTTAAGCAAAAATTTATTTCAAATCAAACGATTTTTTTTTTAAAATTTAAAATGTGTTCGTAATACAAGAAAGTATCATTTTTATTCATTTAATTATTATTTTGTTTTATATTTATGTATTAATTATATATTATTTTATTTACATATCAATCAATGTTGAATATAAACATGTCATATAAAAAAATTGCAATTATAACATTTTTAGTTATTTTTATAGACACTAACAATACACTTGTGCGATGTATGGATTGCCATATTACGTGTTATAAATTAATTATACGATATGTTGAGATTTTGATAAATTTTTATGTTATATATTGTTGTAATGAAGATTTTGATACAAAGTAGTGTGTACAATTTTTTTAAATTTATTAAATAAGATGTTTTTAATGATCACTTTATAATTTATATACTAATTTTTAAAGTCTAACTATAAATATCATAAATCGTGCAAAGCACGGGAGAAATACTAGATTGGGAAGTGTAAAAACACGAAAAATACAAATTGATTTAAGTATTTAATCATATTATAAAACTCAAGTTAACTTGCAGCACATAGAGTAGCCATAGACATTGAGGCATATCGAAATGAAAGGGTTATTTTTCTTTAAATGTGGCTAATGCAGCTTCTCTGTTGGGATGTCCAAGAAAATTAACATTACAATCAAAGTTAGCAAACAAAGGATCCTTCATGTTAAGGTAAATCTATGCACATTGATGTTTCGAGTAAAAATATCATCTTCAAAACATCAACTTCATCATCACGTAAATCCTTTAATTGTGTCTTGTTCTTAGCATTGCTTAATTTTGGATTGCATTGTGATCAACTAATTCTTGAGTTTCCAATTTCCATTGCTGTACATGTTCTTGGGTTGGTTGCTGGTTTTCTAACTTTGGTTTAACAAAAAGAAAACCACTTAAAATAAGAATTTATATTCACAAACTCTTTCAAGTTAAATCAATTAAGTTTCGAAAGTATCATTGCTAACATCTTAGTGTCAATCTTCTTAGTTTATTCAATCATTTTAACAACTTATTTTTTGAAAACATATGCCATCCGATAAATCTAAAAGATATTTTCATAAGCTTACCAAACACCCTCTCAGTAGCTATTGTGGGCAGAGGGAAATGGGAATGGCCAAACAAGGAAGCAATGCAGTAAAATTACCATGTAATAATATCTTCATATTTGTTAACCAAATTAAGGATCTGAATATAATTTCAAATTCGATTTAAAGCATGAGCATGTGTTTCCTGATATGCCACATATGCAGCAGAATATGTAAGAATAGAATCATGTGAAAGATAACCCCACTCCGAATCTTCTGTCCTGAATAAAGTATTTTTTGCATTCCAAATCATTCAATACACATCATAGATATATTCCCGTGGTTAATTTCAAAAACCAATTTGAAGCATATCATTTTTTTTAATTTATAAGCCTTTTTTTTCCTTGATATCCTATGACCATTTTCATATCACTTTTCCAACTAAAATTGAATTTAATATCCCAATTTTTTTAGCCAAAATATATGAAACATACACAAAAGCACTTCATATTTCAAATAAAATGAAAGCCTGAAATCTATTTCCTAAATTTCATTCGATTCAAACGAAAATTTTGATTTTCGCCGAAATATGGTCTGGAAAGGATTAGGTTTCAATTAGAAAAAATTGTTAACCCTTGAGTGCAATTGAAAAAGAAAAATTAGGTCTCAAATCGAAAAAAAAAATATCACATGACTTTTAGGTTGATTTTTGAAATTAACCCTATTAACAATGTCATTTACTATACATGGTGCGATATAGTAGTCCAATAATTGGAGATATTATAAAACAATATTTGAAACAAAAATCCCATGGGTGAAGATAACTAGAAAGCAAAGAAGTACTTGGTGTTGTACAACTCAAACGTTATCTTAGAAAATAGAAGTGGGGGCCATTTGGAGACACTTTTTTGGCAACAAAAGTAAGAGAGGGAAAAAAGATGTTTGAGAGAAGAAGAGGATATGAATTGGTGGTAATCGTGCATAGGGCTGGTTCGGTACGGTATACTGAAAATTTTATAACATATCGTATACCGTATCGAAATTTTCGGTATGCTAAAAAACATATCGATACCGTATCGAAATTTTTGGTATACCGAATTTTCGGTATACCGAAATTTCGGTATATTGATAGTCTATATCATTTGATACCGAATTACCGATTTTTCGGTATACCGAAATTTACCGAAACTACTGAAAATTACCGAAATATATTAATATTAATAATATATATATTATTATATTAATATATTTCGGTATATACCGAAAAATTCTTGCTCGCCATATCGATACCGTACCGAAATTTTCGACATTTTCGGTATTTTTCGGCACGGTATGTGCGGTATACCGAAAATTTCGGTATTTTGCCGAGCCCTAATCGTGGACTATCTCATTACCTTCTCTTTCCCTACAAACAAATGACATTGGATATATGCACCTAAGCAGCTAAACGTTGATTTTGTGTGTGGCTCTCTTTCCTTATCCCTATCAACAATTCCTTCCTATTTATTAACTCAGTCTATCTATGATATTAGACACAGAAGAATATGTCGAATCATGAAAACGGGCTTCCGGAAAACAAACCTTGGCCCGAACTCAAGTTACCTGAGTTGCTCAGCAGCGACACTCTAAGAGCTCTTCATGCAGCCATTGAGAGCGACTGGGATTCGCTCAGGCGATCCGCGTGCCAGACAGCAGCCGGACGAGCATTGTGGAAGCAGGTGGTCCATGACCCGTTGGCCGAGCTGTTCGCGGGGGAGACGTACCTGAAAACCATTTATGAAAAGATCATGAAAGATCAGCTTAACAATGCAAGGGAGATTTCTGGGGTGATTCTTGCAGTTCGAACACTTTGGTTCGATTCGAAGCTTGAAGCAGCTCTGAGTTCCTTTGATGGCGGAGGAGCGCAGGTCGTTCTTCTCGGTGCAGGTAAGTCCCTATGCTGAGTGATTCATTCTCTCCAATTTTTTTCCTGTGATAGTAAATTGAACGGTAAAAGGTTAGATTAGCGCAATTTAAACATGAAAATGAGTGACCATACGCGCAAAGAAAGGTATCTCAATGACTGGTTTAAGATGATCATGCACCTCAAATACTATTACAACAATTGTAGGATAGGTTCATGTTTTTTTTTTTCAACGAATAGGAATAAATCGAAGCGAGTTCATTAACTCCTTGGACAGTTGGTTAGTAGTAAAAACTACCTAGGTGGTCATTAATAGCTTATCCAGTTGTTAAAGCAACTTACATTTCAGAACCACATGTTTAAAACATAAATAATTTAAAAAATAAAAAACGTTACATTCAAAACCATTCAAGCAGTGGATAAGCAGAGCACCATAACATTCTTCCATCAAAGACAACAAGAACTCACTTGTATCTCAAAATTTCTCTTTCATAAGCTAATCTATTTCTTTTTTTGACAAAAGATAGTAATAAAATAGCATGAAAAAGAAAAAATTCACATACTTTTCAAGAACATAAATTATTAAAAATATATAGAATCTGATATTTAGACACTATAATCTAAAGTAACCTCACATATTTGTTTAAGACGGCTAGTAGATGTAACTGTTTGTTTCTATTTTCCTATCAAGCTCCTTCAGATATAGTACGGTAGTTGGAGAATTTTCTAGCATTCAGTCTCCAAAGAAGCTCAGTTGATTAAACCACCATAAAAACATTATCATTGGTAATCTTTTTTTAGTATGACACCCATGCTTAGATTCAAGATTAGACTAGGCTTAGAGTGGCATCCCCTTTCTTACCCTTTCTATACTGTAATTCAACCATACATTTTTGCTTCAATTTGACGCCAAGGGATCTCAATAAAAATCCATAATGTTAAGAGAAAAATTATGGCCATCTCCGTGTACAAATGGCACCATCACCCTATCAATATATCCCTAACTAGATTAGACAAAAAAGGTGCAGATTAAAAGATAACTCGAAATTTGAAAAGAATTTCTCTCCTACCTGCAGGAATGGATGCAAGATCACATCGCCTAAGCTGCTTAAAAGAAAGCAGTGTTTTTGAGGTTGATTTTCCTGAGGTTTTGCATGCAAAAGCCACTATTCTTGAGGAAGCAAAGAATTCAAGAGATGAACATCATCATTCAATCATGACAGCAAAATCATTGACTAGAGTGGCAGCTGACCTGGCTGAAGACAACTGGCTCGAAAAGCTCCAAATATCAGGATTTGAGCCAAAGAAGAGTACGGTTTGGATTTTGGAGGGAATTCTTTACTATCTCTCGCACAATCATGCCATGAAAGTACTGAAAATCATTGCAGAAAAATGCACTCTTACCAATACAGTGCTCTTGGCAGACTTCATGAACAAACAAGCAACAACATTGTCCAGCTCCACCTTCCATTTCTATTGTGATTGGCCGGATCAACTACTGCCATCTCTAGGATTTGCCGATGTTAAGCTTTCACAGATTGGCGATCCGGATGCCCATTTCGGATTATTGCAAGATCCACTAAATTTGTTCAACAAGCTACGCAACTTGCCTAGATCGGTTCAAACTCACCCAGATGACGGGACACCTTGCGGTCGCTTGTATTTGTTACAGGCCTCTGGTTCACCCAATCAAACAAGTTCATGAGTCCATGTTGCAGATGATGTGATATATGCCCCAAACTTTCACCTTTTATAGTATATACACACATATTATTTCTTCTAGTATTGATTACAGGTTTAGAAAGCAATGAAATTGCAGGGCAACAGAGCAATGTAAAGCATTTAGGTTGGCTCGGACATTAAAGATAATAATTACCTAGTTGCAACTCCAGAGTATCAAACTTGAGAAAGAATTTCAACAAGGCTGCCAATGATAAGGGCAACAATCGTAACCATGGAAATTTATGGAAACTTCCTGTTTTCCAATTGAACCCATTACCTCATCCCCATATATGTTTGGACTCGATTATGTTTTTAATTATGTCAAGAGTTGTAGAAAACACTCCAAGCTGGAAACATTATTTCCAGAACAGCTACAAAAATCAGGCAATTACTTTGTTTTTCTTTTCTCTGAGTTTTATTTGCTTCAGTTAGTGACATCTTAATGGCACCCCTATTTGCAGTATTGAAAATAATCATTATCATCAAAAGAATGACTAAATGAAATGGCTAACTAAAAAAGGAATGTTCAGTAAAAAACAAACACCGCCCAATTCATGATCATTGAACTTGCAGACAATATTAAAACAAAGAATCATTATTTTAGTTTGTTATTGACATATTGGATGTCCCATTATCCGCACTATATCAAAGCTTTCTGCCATTATGAATTCTTACACTCAATTGCTAAAAAGTAATATTACTAGTATCACTACAATTCACATCACTAGTAGTTGTATAGAAGAAATAATTGATTCTCTACATTATTCGTGATATCACTACTCTTTCTTTTATTGAAGCTAGATCTCCAAGTTAATCAACTAAAAGATGTGGTCATAGTTAGACATAAATAGTTCAATATAATAACAATAATACTATATTATTTCAAGATAATCGCTGAGTACACCTATATACTGTTAGAGACAAGGAAATAGCAACAGATCACAGATTGAAACCCAAGCAAATAATATATAAATTCTCACGGAGAACACCCGTGCCTAGCCAAACGGCTTCCCCACAATTCTCCAAAATATTTCCCGTTCCAAAACATGAAAGGAAAACAATACTTATAGTCTCCAAGCCCGTGGCAAAACAAGCCCACGACAACTAATAATAATAAACTGCATAAATATAAACATAAGATATATTAAGCATAATTAAGGCCCAAGATCCTCATCCTTCTTCTTTTCCTTGGCCCGACGGTGATACGTAACAATTCCCTCCCCCTCAACAAACGCCTTATCCTCAAGGCGGAAATCTGGAAACTGTGCTCGGAACAACTCTTCATCCACCCATGTCGCCTCTTCAACTGGGAACCCATCCCAAAGCACCAAAAACTGGGACACCCGATCCTCACCTCGCCATACAGCTCGGGAACGCAGAATTTCAGCGGGGAAGTACTCTGGACCATCATCACCCAATTCTGGAGGCAAAACTGAAACAACCTGATCATTCCCCACCACTGCCTTCAGTTGCGAAACATGAAAAACCGGATGTAAACGCGTGCCCACGGGCAAAATGAGACGATAGGCAGCAGCTCCTATTCGATGAGAAATCTGAAAGGGCCCATAGTATCTTGGTGCAAGTTTTGTTAAATATCAAAAACAGAAGCAGAGAATTGAGTTTCAACTCACACCTTATTCCATAAATGAAAGTGGCTTATATAGCCTTTACAAGACTGAAAAACAGCAACAATAAAAAGGACTTCTAACAACTCCTAAAGACGAGGTCAAACTAACAAACGTGATCTAAAAACCTACAAACTAGGATTTATTAAACAGAAAACAAGAAAGATCAAGTCATAAAATTGACTTGAGTAACAAATACTTCATAACAATTCCCTCCCTTAAACTGCATTGCAGTAGCAATCAGTTTACTTTGAAGGCACAGAACACACACCAAGTAACTCTCTCATCTTCACAAAGGCTTCAAGCTTTAAAGGTTTGGTCATAACATCTGCCACTTGATCCTTAGAGCAACAATATTTTAACTCCACAACTCCATCATTTGAGAGGTCTCGAAGAAAATGGTATCGTACATCAATGTGCTTGCTCCTTCCATGCATCACAGGATTTTTTGATAACTT
Organism: Scutellaria galericulata; assembly: GCA_946896805.1. Lineage (NCBI taxonomy): Eukaryota > Viridiplantae > Streptophyta > Magnoliopsida > Lamiales > Lamiaceae > Scutellaria > Scutellaria galericulata. The sequence goes on from OX335793.1 coordinate 15,770,337, forward strand.
AATTGTTGATGAGTTGTCACAATATATAGTAGTGCACCTTTTCCCTTTCCATCCAAGACATTCCAGCACTCTCTGCATCCATACAGCTTGACAAGCACAAGAGGCTGCTGATATAAATTCAGCTTCAGTAGTGGAGAGACTAACTACTGCTTGTTTCTTTGAACTCCATGATACAGCTCCCGAACTCATTAAAAATACATACCCTGATGTACTCTTGCGCTCATCAATATCCCCAGCATAATCACTATCTGAGAAAGCAAACAACTCACTTCCATCTCCTCCCATTTTATAGAAAATTCCCAAGTCAACAGTATTCTTTACATAACGCAGAACTCTTTTCACCATTTGCATGTGTATTTCAGTAGGTTTCTCCATGAATCGGCTTGCTAAGCTAACAACAAACATTAAATCAGGCCTCGTCACTGTCAAATACATCAAGCTGCCAATCATTTGCTTATATTGCGTAGCATCCACTCTAACTCCTTCTTCGTCTTTTGCCACCTTACACCCGGGTACAATGGGATTCTTCACACCATTACAGTTTGACATATCAAATCTTTCCAATATCTCTTGTGCATACCTTTTCTGGCTAATATAGATCCCTTCTTTATTCTGCACCACTTCAGTTATTGTGAGCAGCTAGAGCAAGTATCATTCTGATCGTATCCCATCGAGCTACTGGAGCAAACACTTCTTGATAATCTATCCCTTGCTTTTGTGAGTACCCTTTTGCCACAAGTCTGGCCTTATACTTCTCCACTTCTCCTTTCTCATTCATCTTGGTTTTGTAAATCCACTTTACTCCTATGGCTTTTGTTCCCAGTGGCAAGGTTGTTAAACTCCAAGTTTCATTTTTCTCAATGGCTTGAATTTCATTGTCCATTGCTTTCCTCCATTTTGAGCTACTGACAGTTTCCTCAAAGGTGTTAGGATCTCCAGTTTCAGTGTACAAGACTAAGTTATTTGCTTCTTCTTCCTTTGATAATCCTTCTCCAGTCACATAGTCATCCATCCACCCAGGTTGCCGCCTATTCCTCCTTTGCTCCTCATTTGATGTTGTGTCTGATGAGGATGAGCTACTAATTATGTTGCTTTCACCATTATCATCATAAGTTGATCTTTCTTCATTCATCTCATCTTCTCCCCACGTCGGACCAATGTCAGTTCTATTTGCTTCCATGTTGCTCCAATCCCAACTTTTAGTTTCTTCAAACACTACGTCTCTACTTATCACAATTTTTCCTGTGACTGGATTGTAGAGCCTGTATGCCTTCGTACCTTCACTCACTCCCAAATGAATACACTTCATGCTTTTGTCATCAAGTTTTGTTCTCTTCATGTTAGGAATGTGAACATGTGCAACACAACCGAATACCCTGAAATGTTCCACAGATGGTTTGTGTCCATTCCAAGCTTCCTCAGGTGTTCGATCTTTCACTGCAATTGTTGGACTTCGATTCAAAACATACACAGTCCAGTTGACAGCCTCGGGCCAAAGCTCTTTTGGAAGATTCTTTTCAGATAAAATACTCCTTACCAAATTCATGATACTTCTATTTTTCCGTTCAGCAACTCCGTTTTGTTGCGGAGTATATGCTACAGTCAGTTGTCGCTTTATGCCGTGGGAACTGCAAAACTCATTGAATTCAACAGAGGTGAACTCCCCCCCTCTATCAGTCCTTAGACACCTTATCTGCTGTCCCACTTCATTTTCTACAAAGCTTTTGAATTTTTTGAACAAGACAAACGCCTCTGACTTTTCTGATAAATAGAACACCCACGTCTTTCTACTGAAATCGTCAATAAAAGTAAGCAAATACCTTCTTTTACTTTTGGATTCGGGAGTGATTGGTCCACAAATGTCTGAATGAACCAATTGCAGCCTTTGTGTTGCTCTCCACTGAATTTCTTTGGGAATTATCTCTCGATGTTGCTTTCCCTTCAAACAATCTTCACACAATCTGGATGGCGTTTTTAACATGGGCAACCCATTTACCATCTTCTTATAGTGTAGTGTTCTTAGCCCATTAAAACTCAAGTGAGCAAATCTACAGTGCCATAGATGAGAATCTTCTTCTGAAACCACCTTCAAACAACTTGGTTTATCAGCTACAGTTGAAGCTAATACCATAAACATCATGTTGACAGACATCTCTGATCTCATGATGAGCCCTCGATTCGGATGGACCACCTCACACACGTTATTCCGAATAAATATGTCGACTCCCTTTTTCTTGCAGTTGCCCAATGCTCAACAAATTGTTCTCCAATTCTGGTATGTAATAAACATGGCTCAAGACTTGAATAATTCCTCCAATCTTTATCTTGACACTCCCTTTCCCCAACACATTCATTCTTGAGTTGTTTCCAAGTCTCACAATTTGTCCATACCCCTCATCTAGACTTGTGAACCAGACTTTATTTCCTGTCATGTGATTACTACAGCCAGAATCTAGAAACCATACCTCTTCTTGCTTAGGATGGTGAAAGTCCACATGAGCCATCAGTAATAGCTCTTCTTCATCATCGTGTTCTGCATAATTAGCTCTTTTCTCTCGAGTAGGACATTCGTACTGGAAATGCCCTAGTTTGTGACAATTGAAGCACTCTATTTCAGCCTTGTTGAGGAATGTTCTTCCTCGACTTGTACCTCGACCTCCACCTCTGCCTCTGCCTCTGAAACCTCCTCGATCCGACCCTCGTCCTCCATACCCTCTCCCTATAGAGCTTCCACCTGAAACTTTTAACACTTGCTCTTCTTCACTGATTCCTCTTTTAAGCTTTTGCTCATGTACTAATAATGAGCTTTGCACTTCATCAATTGAAAGACTCTTGATGTCTTTTGCCTCCTCAATGGCACACACAATGTATGTGAACTTATCAGAGAGAGTTCTCAAAATCTTCTCCACAACTTTTGAATCCGGCATATCTTCTCCCAGGTTTCTCATGTCATTAGCCACAAACATTACTCTTGCAAAATAGTCAGTAATTGACTCATCATTCTTCATTTCCAATACTTCAAAATTTCTACGTAAACGTTGTAGATGAGCACTTTGGACCCTCTCATTACCTTGAAATTTTCTCTTCATGGAATCCCACAGCTCATTTGCGGTGTCTTTTTTGAGGATTGTCTTGAGAATAGTCTTCTCGATCGAGGCAAATAAGTAGTTCTTCACCTTCAAATCCTTTAATTTCAGATCTGCTAACTCTGCTCTTTGTGGTCCGCTCAAAATCTCTCCTTTTGCTGGTTCTTTAAATCCTGTTTCTATCAGGTGCCACCACTCCTTTGAACGCAGCAAATTCTCCATGAGCATTGCCCAATACTCATAATCTCCATCGAACTTGGGAATGCTTAGTAAACTATCTCTCTCTGTTGCCATTTTTCACTCACACTTTGATCAGGCCCCTTTTTCGTGGCTCTGATGCCACAATGTTAAATATCAAAAACAGAAGCAGAGAATTGAGTTTCAACTCACACCTTATTCCATAAATGAAAGTGGCTTATATAGCCTTTACAAGACTGAAAAACAGCAACAATAAAAAGGACTTCTAACGACTCCTAAAGACGAGGTCAAACTAACAAACGTGATCTAAAAACCTACAAACTAGGATTTATTAAACAGAAAACAAGAAAGATCAAGTCATAAAATTGACTTGAGTAACAGATACTTCATAACAAGTTTCACATTGAGACGCTTAAACAAGGAAGCTTGCCGGTATGGACGAAATTTCAAAAACACCCGATCTCCCATCGCAAACTGAACGTCCCGACGGTGTTTGTTGGCAGCCTTGGTCATCCATTGTTAAGCCGTTTGCAAATGAGATCGCAAACTATGATGGATCTCATCTCTCTCCTTCAAGTCATCTGCCACTGACTTCACCCGAATTTCGGCCGGTAAATATTGAACGAGTGTAGGAGGTGGCCGACCATACATAGCCTCAAAAGGGGTACACCCTGTGGCCGAATGATAACTAGTATTAAAACAATATTCTGCCTAAGAAAGCCACTAAGCCCAACGCCTAGGATGATCTGAAACAAAACAACGTAAGTATGTCTCGAGACACCTATTCATGACCTCCGACTGTCCATCAGACTCCGGATGATAAGAAGTCATTCGTAGTTGCGTTCCGACCACTGAAAATAACTTCTTCCAAAAGGAACTTAGAAAAATCGGGTCACGATCCGAGACAATGGAACGTGGAATTCCATGCAGACGCACCACCTCCCGTGCCATAGCTTGCGCCACCACCCGAGATGTAAAAGGGTGTATCAAGCCAATGAAATGAGCTGCTTTGGAAAAATGATCCACTACTACCATAATTACATCATATTGCTGTGAACGAGGCAAACCCATGATGAAGTCCATACTCTTCCCAAACACGTTCTGGGATAGGCAACGGTTGAAGTAAGCCGGCAGGTGAATGAACATCTGTCTTGTTGCGTTGGCAAACTAGACAATCAGCCACAAAAGATGTTACTGTGTGCATCATACCAGGCCAATAGACGTTAGCTGCTAAACGTCTATAAGTCTGATACGCGCCAGTGTGACCCCCTGTCGGAGTGGCATGAAACTCCGTCAATAAGCGTTGTACCCAAGGGGAAGTAGGTGGTATAACAAGGCGATCCTTGAAGTATAATGTACCATTTACTAGCACAAACGGTTGTCTTACTGTACCGCCCACCTCGAGACTTTGAACAATGTGACTGTAAACAGGATCTTGGCGCACCGCCTTTCGGAGTGCATCCCATTCCACCCAACGTGGGAGTGAGACGGCCTCCAATTCTGCCCCCTCGTGTGACTCACAATCACACCGAGAAAGCGCATCAGCTGCTGCGTTTGAGGCACCTGGCTTGTATTCAATGGAAAAGTCAAATCCAAGTAGCTTCGCAACCCAATATTGTTGAGCCGGAGAAACGATGCGTTGCAACAAGTATTTGAGGCTTCGATGATCGGTACGAATCACAAAGCGACGACCCAACAAATAAGGCCTCCAATGAATGACTGCCAAGACAAGTGCCATAAGTTCTTTCTCATAAGTCGACTTAGTGGCATTGCGGACAGATAAAGCTTTGCTGAAAAAAGCAACCGGACGACCTCGTTGCATTAGGACAATACCCAACCCACGACCAAAAGCGTCACACTCGATGCAAAATTCAGCTGAGAAATCTGGCATGGCCAAGACCGGTGCTGTCACGATGGCCTGTTGCAGTTGCTCAAAAGTTGTTTGCGCAGCTGGGGTCCACAAAAATTTCATCTCGTTTTCTTTGCGGAGAAGATCAGTAAGAGGTTGTGCCAACTTCTCATAATCTCGAATAAAACGACGGTAGTATCCCGTCAAACCCAAAAATCCCCGCACCCCTTTAACTGTCTTTGGAACCGGCCACTGGAGAGCAGCCAAAACCTTCGATGGGTCCATGCGTACGCCATCCGCTGAAACCACATGCCCCAAATATTCAATAGATCGTTGGGCCCAAGCACATTTTTTTGGATTCACAACAAACGAAGCAGATGCCAATAAACCCAAAACTTCCCGGAGATTGTCAAGATGTGAATTCCAATCAGAACTATAAATGAGAATGTCGTCGAAGAAAACCAAAACGAACTTCCGTAGAAATGGGTGGAAGAGGTCGTTCATAGCGGCCTGGAAGGTGGATGGCGCATTGCATAACCCGAATGGCATAACCACGAACTCATAATGGCCAGAATGTGTTCGAAACCCCATCTTCGAAATGTCCTCCGGTACTATCCGAATCTGATGATACCCAGCTCGCTAATCCAAACGAGAGAACCAAGAAGCCCTGTGAAGTTCATCGAGCAACTCCTGAATTACTGGAATCGGGTATTTGTGTGGAATTGTGCGCTTGTTCAACTCATGATAATCAACACAGAAACGCCAACTGCCATCCTTCTTATGCACCAACAATACTGGACTTGAGTACGAGCCTTTACTACGTTGAATTAGCCCCACAGTCAACATCTCATTCACCAATCGTTCAATTTCAATCTTCTGGGTTGCACTGTAACGGTACGGACGGATAGAAACTGGTTCAGAACCGGGAAGTAAAGGAATTCTATGATCACAATCCCGTTTCAGAGGCAAGCCTAATGGAGGATCAATGACTTGCGAAAATTCTGCCAAAAGATCAGTAATACCCTGAGGTAGAGATCCAATAGAATCACCATTGAACTGTGACAGTTCCATAGGCCAAACCAACCAACACTGGGCAATCTCAGTCAGCTTGAGAGAGGAGGCAGGCGTAATCTGACGTCTCATAAGAGAGTGATCACTCTGCAAAAATACATAGGCACCCTTAAAGTGATAGGACATTGTGTGGGCAGCCCAGTTGCACCTGATTTCGCCCAACGTTGCCAACCACGAAACCCCAAGAATAAGGTCCACTCCCCCAACCGGAAAAACATATGCAGTAATAGAGAAATCCACTGCTCCAACGTAAGCTGCAATTTTGGACAAAGTCCCTTAGTAGGAGCCTGATTACCATTCCCTAGACGCACCGGAAAGGTGGCGGTGTCATCCACTGCGAGGCCCAAATGAGATACCAATCCTGGAAAGATGAAGCAATGAGTCGCTCCACTATCAATCATAACCAGGACTTCCGCACTATGAATCAACCCCCTGAGTTTCATTGTATGTGGGTCATCTAACCCTGCCGCAGCTACTGCCGAAAGTTGTATAGACTGAAGGGTGGGATCTTCATCTTGCTGATCCAGAGGTACAGGCTCCTGTTCTAGCGATATCGGTTCTTCATCATCATCAAGAACAACCATAACACTTAATGAGCGATTTACGCACACGTGTAATGGAGAGTACGACTCATGACACTTAAAGCAAAAGCCCTTCACTTTAAGATCCATGTAATCTGAGTGGGACATCCGACGAAAAAGACGAAATTTGGAAGGGACGGAAGAACCTGCAGACTCCGTCTGTGAGTGTGGAAGTTGGTCAACCCTCTGCTGTTTGCCCAAAGTAGCAGAATCACGAGAAGGAACGGGCTGAATGGTAGGGGTCCCACTCGACCGTGGAACAAATGTGGGACTGAAACGACTACCTCCTGAAAAACCACTCTTCAAGGGTTGGGAACAAGATGGTTGGCTGGATTGTTTGTAAGAGGGTGTGTATTGGGCTATCTTGTATATATGTGTGGGCTGTGTCTTAAGCCCCAAGTCTGAACACTTGTATATATATTGTATACTCTTATGTAATGACAGAAAAAGAAATAATACATCATTATATTCTCACATGGTATCAAGCCTTTTCTAGGGCTAGGACTCGTACTCGGTGGGCGGTGGTTTCATGGCAAACGGCGGTGAAAAATCAGATGGTTCCGGCAGCGGCGGTGATGTCGTGGGGGTCAAAATCGACCCGTCTTCCCCGTATTATATCGGCTCTAACGACAATCTGGGTAATACAATTACGAATATTGTTTTTCATGGGGAAAATTATGAGGAATGGTCAAGATCTCTTCGACTTTCTCTACGGGCTCGACGGAAGTTTGGGTTTGTTGATGGTTCGATCAAAAAACCCGCGGCCATGGATGCAGACAAACTGGAGGACTGGTATTGCGTCCAGTCGATGTTGGTACAATGGATTTTACATACAATCGATGGTTCGATCAAACGGACTATACCCTATTTTGAAGAAGCCAAACCTTTGTGGGATTCGCTCAAGGATCGTTTCAGTGTTGGGAACGGTGCTCGAATTCAACAAATCAAGCATGCTTTGGCGGAGTGTCGGCAGTCCAAAGCTATGCCCGTGGTTGAATACTTCGGCAAGTTACAAATATTGTGGGATGAATTGGGATCGTATGAACCGATTCCTTCGTGCCGTTGTGGGGGTTGCACATGTGATATCTCACAACAATTGCAGAAACGATTGGATGAGGAACGATTCCATCAATTTCTCTATGGAATCAATGACGAGCTTTATGGGAATGTTCGTTCGACGTTGTTGGCTCAGGACCCATTCCCATCTCTTGATCGTGCATATCAAACGCTTCTTCAAGAGGAGAGGCTGCGGTTGGCGTCTCAGGCACAGATAGAACGGGACAACGTGATGGCTCTTGCGATTAAAACTCCTTCATCTATCCGTACTCCTTCACGTTTCGATCCTCGGGATAAATCCGACTTGGTGTGTGATTATTGTGGACGCATGGGTCATGAAGAAAAATCTTGTTTTGAAAAACATGGATTTCCGGAATGGTGGGGTGACCGTCCCCGTGGTGGGCGTGGGTCTGGTCGCGGACGTGGGGTTGGCGCGGGTACCGACTGGACGGGGTCGTGGGGTTGAAGTGAAGGCGGTGACTGGCCGCGGCACTGGCCGTGGGACTGGTGGCAGTTCTGGCGGCGGGAATGGCGCTGGTGCGGCTGGGGGCGCGTCTGGCGGTGGTGGCGGCGCGCAACAGCGCACTAATGGGTATGGTGGTGGCGGTGCTAGCGCGTCGGGTCTTCCGGGTATGACCCCAATGCAATGGCAACAATTCTTGCATATGTTAGGTACTTCTTCGGGCCAATCTTCGGGTGAGCGTATGGTTGGTAAGTTGCCGGTTTTACCTTGGATAATTGACACAGGAGCTACCATCATGTTACAGGAAATTTAAATTTATTAACTCACCTTGAATTGGTGCCGGAATGCAACATTGGTCTTCCCAATGGCACGACCACGGTGGCGACACGAGCAGGACGTGTGACACTTGCACCCAATATTATTCTGCATAATGTTCTTTATGTGCCACGTTTGAATTGCAATTTAATTTCTGTGACCCATCTTATTGATGATTTAAAATGTGTTGTACAATTCACCAATGATTTGTGCGTTATACAGGACCCAACTTCGAGGATGCTGATTGGAGCCGGTGAACGGTGGGATGGGCTCTACTACTTTCGTATTGTACCTCAAATTCAAGCTTTGGTGGTGAATGGTTTGACGTCTGTGGAGTTATGGCATCAACGGCTTGGACATCCTTCAAAGAAAGTAGTAAAATCGTTACCTGTAATTACTGATTCTAGTAGTACTATGAATAAGGCGTGTGATATTTGTCATCAGGCCAAGCAAGCTCGAGAAAAGTTTCATGTTAGTGATTCGAAAGCTAGTCGTATTTTAGAGTTAGTTCATTGTGATCTTTGGGGGCCATATAGTAAACCCTCTTCTTGTGGTGCTAAGTATTTTTTGACTATTGTTGATGACTATTCGAGAGCAGTTTGGGTGTTTCTTTTGCTTGATAAGACTGAAGTTTATAAAATGTTTTTGTCTTTCTTCTCTATGGTTGAGCGTCACTTTGGTGTTACAGTTAAGACAGTACGCAGTGATAATGGTACTGAATTTAACTGTTTGATGGATTATTTTGTGCAACATGGTATTCTTTTTCAAACTTCGTGTGTAGGTACACCACAACAGAATGGACGGGTGGAACGTAAACACCGTCATATTCTCAATGTGGCTCGGGCTTTGCGATTTCAAGGGAATTTACCTATTGATTTTTGGGGTGAATGTGTTTTAGCTGCTGGATATTTGATTAACCGTACTCCCTCTCGTCTTCTTGATTATAAATCCCCTTATGAAATCTTATTTGGAAAGGCACCTTCTTATGCTGAATTGCGGATTTTTGGGTGTTTATGTTTTGCGCATAACCAAAAAGCTAAAAGGGATAAATTTGAGAGTCGTAGTCGAAAGTGTATTTTTTTGGGTTATCCGCATACTAAGAAGGGATGGAAGTTGTATGATATAGCTACTGGAGATTTTTTTGTCTCTCATGATGTTAAGTTTTACGAAATGGAATTTCCTTATGCTTTGTCTACTACTCATGATGATGCGGATGTTCCTATTTCTTTGTCTTTTGTTGATGATTTGGATGAGTTGGCTTCGGGGTTGTTGTCCGTTCCGCGGGCGGGTACCGCGGGTGGTGGGGGTTCTTTACCGTCGGTTGGGGGTGGTGACGAGCCGCCAGTGGAGGTGGAGGGTGATGTAGTTGGTGATGGGCGTGAGGTGGAACAGGTGGTTGAGGGTGAGGCTTTTCAGTTAGATGATGATTTGGGACGAGGCAAGCGAATAAAACTTCCGTCTGTCAAGCTTCGCGACTTTGTTACTAATACAATACGAAAGTTGAGTCCTCCTTCCACTTCCCAATGTTCACCTGCTCATCAGCACTCCTCAGGTACACCTTATCCTATAGCACATTTTGTGAATTGTGATCGTTTTTCATCGGGCCATAGAATTTTCTTGCAGCTGTTACTGTAGGTGTTGAACCTGCATCGTTTAAGGAGGCGGTGAAGGATCAAGGATGGCGAGAGGCTATGCAGAAAGAAATACAGGCGCTGGAGGAGAATGGGACTTGGACTTTGGAGGATCTGCCCCCTGGTAAATGAGCTTTGGGTAGTTGCTGGGTCTATAAGGTAAAGTATAACTCTGATGGGAGTGTTGAACGTCTCAAAGCTCGTTTGGTTGTTTTTGGTAATCATCAGGTAGAAGGGATTGATTACACGGATACTTTCGCCCCCGTTGCGAAAATGGTCACTGTACGTGCTTTTCTAGCTGTTGCTGCAGCGAAGAATTGGGAGCTACATCAGATGGATGTTCATAATGCTTTCTTACATGGTGACCTGGATGAGGAGGTATATATGCGCATGCCTCCTGGTTTTCAGGCCTCTCGACCTGGACAGGTTTGTAGGCTTCGAAAATCACTTTATGGTTTGAAGCAGGCGCCTAGGTGTTGGTTTGCCAAACTGGCAAATGCTTTGAAACAATATGGATTTCAGCAGTCTTATTCTGATTATTCGTTATTTACTCTAAATAAGGGCCCTGTTCAAATTAATATTCTGGTTTATGTTGATGATTTGATTATCTCTGGCAATAATTCTGCTGCATTGATGGCGTTTAAGAAGTATTTGAGTGAGTGTTTTCATATGAAAGATCTTGGGGTGTTGAAGTATTTTTTGGGTGTTGAGGTTGCTCGGAATAAAGAAGGTATTTTTCTGTGTCAACGTAAGTATACTCTTGATATTATTTCTGAGGCTGGGCTTCTTGGGGCGAAGCCGGCTACATTTCCGATGGAGCAGCATCATCGTTTGGCTCAATCTACGAGTACATTACTCGCGGATGGTGAGCCTTATCGTCGATTGGTGGGTCGGTTGCTTTACTTATCTTTCACGCGACCAAACTTGGCCTACTCTATTCATGTTTTATCTCAATTCTTACATGCACCACATCAGGAGCATTGGGAAGCAGCTTTGCGTGTTGTACGTTATTTGAAGGGATGTCCTGGCCAAGGTATTTTACTTCGTTCTGATTGTGATTTGCAGCTCACAGGATGGTGTGATTCGGATTGGGCGAGCTGTCCACTTACTCGGCGATCTTTGACGGGGTGGGTGGTTTTTCTTGGTGATTCTCCAATCTCCTGGAAGACGAAGAAACAGGTTACCGTGGCTCGTTCTTCGGCGGAGGCAGAGTATCGATCGATGGCTGCTGCTACGTGCGAACTAAAATGGCTCAAAGGGCTGTTGTTGTGTCTTGGGGTACATCATACTGCTGCTATGAGTTTGTTTTGTGATAGTCAGTCTGCGTTACATCTTGCGCAGAATCCAGTTTTCCATGAACGAACGAAACATATTGAGGTGGATTGTCATTTTTTACGTGATGCGGTTCTTGAAGGTGTGATTCGACCGTCTCACGTTTCTACGGAATGCCAATTGGCGGATATCTTTACCAAGGCGTTGGGCAAACGACAGTTTGATTTTCTACTTTGCAAGTTGGGCATTTGTGATTTGCATGCTCCAACTTGAGGGAGGGTATTGGGCTATCTTGTATATATGTGTGGGCTGTGTCTTAAGCCCCAAGTCTGAACACTTGTATATATATTGTATACTCTTGTGTAATAACAGAAAAAGAAATAATATATCATTATATTCTCACAGTGTGAAAGCCTCTACCTCTCGCTCGATCTCACGAGCCAGTTGCATAGTAGCAGAAATTTCCTCAGCATCTTTGGAGCGAATATGCAGACGTATCTCTTCGCGAAGGCCACTTAAAAATAATCCCCCAAGGCATGAGAATCAGAGAGGTTTTGGACAGCTGTCATACGTGTGATGAATAATTTAACGTATTCATCCACAGATGCCGTCTAGCGAGTAGTAGCCAAAGCCTCATAGGAATTGATGCGTGGATCATCTCCGTATTGTTTCAGCAATTCTACAGTTAACTTTCACCAACTAAGATCGGGAAAATTCCCTAACATCCATTGGAGCCAATGCAAGGCGTCCCCATCTATGGCGATCATCGCCGTGTCCACACGCATATCATCAGGGACATTGTTAACGTAGAAGTATTGTTCAGCGCGAGAAACCCAAGCAGACGGGTTGTCACCCGAGAATAATGGCAAATCTAACTTTGCAGGAGTAGGGTGTGGTACCATGGTCGGTTGAAGCGGAGGTGGTTGATTCACTGCCATGGTCGAAGTTTCCCCAAGAGACGGTCCTTTTTCCAGCACCAATTGACGTAATAGGGATTGGACGTCGGACATCGTAGAACGGATGTCCTGCACATCGACATACAGAGCCTCAACGCGTTTATCTAGGGCATCATGGCGCGCTGTAGACAAACCCTGCCCTTTTTCTAGGGCGGCTACTCCCTTCTCTAACGTACCCATGATATGTTCCAAGGAGTCAATCCTAGCCTCGCTTCTAGTCATCTCACCGGCAGGGTCGGACCAATTTGTTAGAGACAAGGAAATAGCAACAAATCACAGATTGAAACCCAAGCAAATAATATATAAATTCTCACGGAGAACACCCGTGCCTAGCCAAACGGCTTCCCCACAATTCTCCAAAATATTTCCCATTCCAAAACATGAAAGGAAAACAATACTTATAGTCTCCAAGCCCGTGGCAAAACAAGCCCACGACAACTAATAATAATAAACTGCATAAATATAAACATAAGATATATTAAGCATAATTAAGGCCCAAGATCCTCATCCTTCTTCTTTTCCTTGGCCCAACGGTGATACGTAACATATACTCTTAAGGAATTTAATCACAATACATAACACTAGTAGTTGTATAAAAGAAATAGCCAGTTCTCGACATTCATGATATCACTACTCTTTATTTATCAACTTTTATTGAAGCTAGATTTCTCAAAGTTAATCAACTAAAAGATGTGGTCGTAGTTAGACTTAAATAGTTTAAAAATAACAACAATAATACTACCTCCATTCCAAAAAATAAGTCTTGTTTCTCCAAAGTATAACTTTTCTTTGTTAAGAGTTATTATAAAAAAATAATTAAAGACAAACTTTGACTTATGAAACAAAATTATTTTTTTGAGACCAAAAATGTGTTTTGAAAGATGGCTTTTTTTCTCGGGGGGTGGGGGTGGAGGGAGTACTAAATAATAAATTAATAAAGTTGATCACTACTAGTTGAAACTAAAAAACTAAGGGTGCATACTACGGCTTAACATGTATAATTTAAGTACACTGACCTTAAATTCATCATCATGTCTGGTATTGTGAGGCTAAGGCCCATTGCATAAGACAATCTCTAAATAAGAATGGATTCATCAATGGAAGATGAAATATAACTCATTCATTGCGTACACAAATATAATATAGTGTTTTTGATCTGACTAGGTGCAAGAGATGTTGAGTCGTTGATGAAGACCGGAGGATCCAATAGTTATACAAAAGCTGTTTGTTTCTTTGTTTACTCATCAAGATTGCATTCAAAGAAAGTCAAAAGTAGTCTTAGTGGTACAAAAAAAAAAAAAAAGAAACATTCTTACTGTGGTATAGCTAAAATCATAACCTGCGGACAGTTGACAATCTTAAACAATTAGCAGAAAGATCCAGAAAAGCGAAGTGCAGTGACCTATTCTCATCAGGGAAAAAATTGAGGACACTAAATTTATTAGGAACAAGAATGTCTCATATATATGATAGAAAATGGTACTTTCACTAAAATTATAGAATTCCATATTTGAAAGACTATTTACCTTGATGGCTACTCACATTTTATTTGATCGTGAAAAAACAAAGCACAAGAGATGTTATCCACTATGTTGGTGAAACTAAATGTAAAAATGCACCTGTTTACAATTTAGTTTACATCTCCAAACAAGTTGTGTTAAAACCTCTGTGCCAAAATTGAAGAGATTAAACTTGGAGACAGTCCTTGATACCCTGCTCAAAGTTGTTCAGTGAAGCTATTGTATCTTTGAGTGCATCTGCAACTTGTTGTCGACTGCAAAAAAAAGATAAGTGCACCACATCTGTCATCAAAATAGCATACAAATCTATGATAAATTCAAATGACGAATTCCTGATTAGTTGCATTAGTGTGAAAGCTAATTCAAGGAGGCATGACAGTTTATCCAACAGTTGCTTCTTTACCTGTTTAGGGAAAGTTGAACACCTGTGTCCCTTGCCATGTCATTTAGAGAAGAAAATGATCTGCAATCGGCAAGGCACACATCAGACAATGAATCTGCTAAAACAATTTTCGTCAACATGCTGATCATGGTCTCTTCCCATGAATAGTATGTCACATGACTTAGAGTAACTGATATTAACAGCAAGCTAGCCCGTTGACTGACCGAAGAAGACATACCTTATGAGATCATTGAGCTTGGATTCAGCTTCTAACTTGATTGGATCTCTATCATCAAGCAAGGATGATGCATTTTTCACAATCAACCGAAATGTGCAGACCTGAAAGTACAATCCTGATTTCAGAAACCACTTTGCTTCTGAAGCAAGTAAATTAACAAATGCTTTTTTGTTTCTCCATTGTTTCCATTCATCCAGCTTTTCTTTACTAATTGCTTCACTAATAGAGTAACTTGCATATAGAGCCAGTTGAAAAACATTAAAACTGAAATTCTAATAAACTCTTGACCTAGTTCAGGAAATGTTAGTTAAAACTCATTAGTTTTTACAGAAAGATAATTATAGTATGCCAAACAACATAATAATTATTTTTTTGCACTTAAGGAGTAGTATATCATATGTTCTAAACAGATCCTATAGGTAATATCTTATTATCTCTTGATCATTTAACTTAGCAACAGCGAACAAACATGAAATTGATTGACAAATTTTAGAAGAAAATGAAATTTCTAAACCATGTAGTTCTAAGGTGAAGACCAAAAATTACCCTTCACTATATAGCATAAGCACAAGGTATAAAATTCAAGTTGTAATAAAACTAGAAGATTGTAATAGAAAAAATGGATAACAAAGGAAATTTTAGCTCACATAAATATTTACATTGATGCAATCAGATGCTGTCATTCAAGTGGAAAACAATTGTTATATGAATTTGAATAACTAATGAATTCTAGTACTAGAAAAGGTGATGGTTACCTCAACTCCAGAGTTAGCTTGGAACTCAACGAAAGAATTCCTATCCTGAGGAATACAATCTCTAGCTGCAGAAACTGATAACTTGTAAACTTCGTCAAAGTCATTTTCAGCAAACTCTGCTTCACTTTTCACTACATTACACAAATGTATGTGCGTATATAATACATTCAAATTTCACATTAGAATAAAGCATACAAAGTGAGAAATTGGATAAGCATTTGGAGCGAAAAGGTACTGAGTAAAAGGTAGGCAGATTGAAGGATGTTTCGAGAGGCATCAACCGGAGCCAAGAGAAATTTGGAGGATTTCTTCTTTTGCTCTTTCAGCCATTCCTTTGGTCCTGCTATCCACACATACACACACTTAATAAATAATTAAAAAATTATTTTAATTGCCATATGTTTCGATGCAATGAGAGTGAGTATTAGAAGAGTACAGATTCCGAGGGAGAATGAGGCGGCGGTGGGTGGCTGGAGGAGAGAAGGGATGATTGAGGAGAGAAAAATGGCGGCGTTGCGGCGGGAGATTGTGGTGATTTCATGGGAAGACGGTAAGGGATACTGAGATGGTGGTGGAGAATACGGAGGAGGTTTTAATGGCAGCGGAGAAGCGGCGGTGGAGGGGTTGTTGACGGAGGCTATGAGCGGTGACATGGTGGTTGTGTGGCTTAACGGTTGAGATGGTCCGACTATTCGATTATGTAATTAAAAAATATATAATAATAATAATAATAATAAATGGTAAAGTATTTTTGTAAATGAAAATAAAATAATAAAATAAAAGTGGAGATGCGGGGGATCGAACCCCGTGCCTCTCGCATGCAAAGCGAGCGCTCTACCATTTGAGCTACATCCCCATTATTGTTTTATCGAAAATAGAGTTTATATTAAGTATTAACTAATAATTAATAAAAAAAATAAATCAGATAGGGAAGCCACTCTTTTGTATCAGAGCCAGGTTTCGATCCTGGGACCTGTGGGTTATGGGCCCACCACGCTTCCGCTGCGCCACTCTGATCTGATGAACTATGTGCTATTTGAAATTACTTTCTATGTTGGGTGCGTGCTTATTTAAATAAATTTAGAATTAACGGAAATTCTATTTATTTTGGAATAAAAGTAAAAATTCATATTCTCATTGGGCAGGAAATTGAGTTGTGATACCATTGCTCTATTTCCCATATAACGTTGCATTGTTGTGTGTGTGATACTTCTTTTTTATCCTTCTTTTTATAATCTATATAAATTTAGATATGATTATAGTTTATTCATATTTAGCCGGACAAACTTCTATTAGAATCAATCACATATTCTTATAAGTTCTCACAATTATTCAAACCTACAAATTTCTGTGGAATCTTTTACCTTTTCTACTTCCTTCAAAAGTCATCATTCCATTTCATTGAACAATAAAAATGTGCATGGCATGTTAGAGGAGAATACCCACGAATTAATTTAAATTATCACCACAAGCCCTAGCGGAGTCATGAATAGTCACTTCCTTATCTACGTTATTTATTTAGTTTCCTCCCGCCTTCTTCATCATCTTGTTCCATCATTTAGTGACTGACGCATGAAGGCCTCTTTCCTTTCCAACGCCCCCCGATCGTACTACTTCATTCTTAGTGTGCTGACCAGATACCCGCAACTCAAGTGGTATCCCACCTTTATAAATGTGCAAATGATGATGAATTTTTTAACATATTTAGTGACAAAATTTTATTCCCTTAACATGTAGTTCTTGTAATATGAGTGTATAAAAAGTTACCTATGATGAAGCTACTAATCCAAAAATTGATGGCTACTACTTACTCGCAAGCTCGACTATTGCATGACCATTTAATTACATGAAAAGATGAGAGAAACTAATTTAATTTTTATTAAAGGCGATGGTTCGAATTATAAAATCATTAGGGAAGAAAGATAACCTAGACGTGCAAATCCAGTTAGATGAATCAAGTCAAATAATCAAGAACATAATTTAGAGAAATAGTTTAATTGAGCTCGGAAATATCTGCTCGGTCGCTTCTGATCGACCTATATCTATCCCGATTTGATCCGAGTCCGATTGGATGGTACAACATATTTCATGGACTTTCAACCTCATAATTACATAAACATCAATCAACTAAAATTAGTGTCTCAAACTTAGGGCATCCATAGTGTGGCACAATTTATAAGATTTAAAAAAAAAAAAAAAAGATGAAAAGAAATCAATACATTGATAAGAAAAGTTTTTACGACAGATGATCTCCAAGGAAAAAACATGTTGCCCTTCAATCACATTTTCAATCAATAAAGAAAAACAATAAAAAAATAAAGGAAGACAAATCCTCATCACATAAAAAGAGATTAATTTCTCTATAGTTTTTTTTTTTTTTTTCCCTTTATATTCAACGTTTAAGTTTTTAACAAATGAAATTATTCCAACAACAAAAAATTGGCAACAAGATTCTCTCTATAAACACACATGGTTCATTTTACAAAGGCATGGGTAACAATTAGTTGTGACTCAATTATTGGTTATGACTAAAGAGATGGAGACTTTTGAAAACGCATCACAAGCTAGCTACTTCTATGAGTTTCGGAAAAATGAGATGATGAGAAAAATTCAACTAATCTAATAAATAGGGGGATTTTTATAATGTCTTGTTTGCTTTTGTTTTTATGTAATTAATAAGATATGATTAAAAATCACTATGAACACCAATGTAAACAAATCAAAACAAAATGATACTCTACAATTTTCAATCTCTCTCAAAATATAGCACCTGTTTCTGTGCTACTTTCTACCATTCTGTGTTGCCAGTTGCATTCAGTTTCTTGCTTGTTACATGGCTCAAAATGAAGACTGAAATGCACTCTTATAATGCCCTCAAACCGACTCCAAAACAACCAACAAACTCATTCAAAACTGTAGCTAACTAACTTAACAAATTAACTGCAAACAAAGTATGATTTATTTACTCAAAAGAGTAAATTACAATTGTAATACCTAAACTATACTCATTTTTCATTTCGGTACCTCATTTTCACAACTTGGAAGGAAGGTTGATACCCAATGTTACAAAAAAGTAGCAGATTTAATACCTTCTATCAACTTTTCATCCGTAGTTAACTGAAAATAGTGAAATTTAATGTTTTGGACGGAAATTGACTCCCCTCTCTCCAAATCCCCACATTGATTTCCCCCTTTCAAATCTACACCAATTTAAGTACATTCTTTTCAAAATTCACCAAAGTTCTTCTAAATATTATTCATTCTCTCTTAAAATTAGATGTATCATCCATTCAAAGGTACAATCATGGAAGAAATTATAGTATTGAAGTTCTCAATGAGGTTCTTGCTGATGCATCATCTGCGTACGTGGGATTTATGTTTTTTTCTCCTTTGGTTAATAACCGTAGTTACTTTTTATCTTGCCAATTATTGTTTTTTAATCCTCCAATTTTGATCTATATATTTATTCGGTTGATTTGCACGAGTAAAATTCATTTAATATAGAGTTACTAGCTTTTGAGTCAGTGTGTAGAGAATTGATGCTTGATTTTAACATTCAGACATGAAAAACAGTTGTTTCTCATAAATAATTTTATTAATTTATTTGTTTGTCTAAATCGATATAGATTCTAAACAATTTTTTTTCTTGGTTCAAGATATGTTTGTTTAGCAATTTGATGTATATTCTTCTATTAATACATTAATGAGGGTATATCTATAATGGTATTGAAATTATAGTAGTAGTTTTAAAGAGTGTACATCTAGTTTGAGAGAGAATGAAGAAAAATTTGAAGAACTTAGATGAATTTTGAAGAGAATGAACTCAAATTAGTGTAGATTTTAAAGGGAAAATTAATTTGGGGGTTTTGGAGAAAGATGAGCAAATTTTCCTTTCAAAAAATTATGGTTCGGTATTTTCCGTCAATTATGGACAGAAAGTTAACAAAATATATAAAATCTGCTAATTTTTAAAACATTGTATATTAATCTTGTAAGTCCTGGAAACAAGAATACCAAAATTGAAAAAGGACTATAATTTAAACTCCAAAATTGTAATTTACCCTACTTAAAAACTAAAGAGTTAAGTCTCTTGTGAGACCGTCTTATGAAATTTTAATGCATTACGTGAGACGGATCAACCCACAATCTAATTACCCACCACCCAAATCCTACAATTCACATGTTGTTTGTGGGTGATGGGGCTCCGTCTCACGAAAACTATCCGTGAGACCGTCTCACATGAGTTTTTGTGAAAACTAAAAAAAAAAAACAGATATAAAAGGAATGAAACTGGAAACAAAGTATGATTATTTACTTAAAATAAAAAGAAAGTTTTTGTGAAAACTAAAAGAAAAAGCAGATAAAAAAGTATTTACTTAAAATAAAAAGAAAAATCAAAGATAAGATAAAAAAGTATTTACTTAAAATAAAAAGAAAAATCAAAGATAAAAAAAACAATGAAGTGGAGATGCGGGGGATCGAACCCCGTGCCTCTCGCATGCAAAGCGAGCGCTCTACCATTTGAGCTACATCCCCATTATCGATTTATCGAAAATGTAAGAATTTATATTAAATATTAACTAATAATTAATAAAAAAGATAAATCAGATAGGGAAGCCACTCTTTTGTATCAGAGCCAGGTTTCGATCCTGGGACCTGTGGGTTATGGGCCCACCACGCTTCCGCTGCGCCACTCTGATTTCTTGAAACTGAAGCACAAATTATATTTATAAACCTTTTATTCCGATAACAAATTAATTAGAAAAACTATATAGAAATTAATACCAATATAATATATGATCGTTTTTTTTATTTGTAATATAATTTTTTTTGATAGCATCTAATATTTACTATTTTTATAGATTGCAACTTAACCTAATAGTTATCCCATTTTTCCAACAAAAATTGAAGTTGATATCCAAATTTTTTTTAACTAAAATACATGAAACATATGTCGCAATACCAAGCTAGAACTTCTATTCCATGCACTTTTGAGTTTCATTTTATATTAACAAATAATCATCACATGTCATATGTAAAAATACATTACTAATTAACACATGACGTAAATTATAAATAATAGAATATAAAATGAAACACTAAATTGGAATGGAGGATCTAGTTCATTAGAATACTCCACATTTCAAATAAGAGTAACACTTCTGTGCAACTGGTGCACAGAGTTGCACGGAAGACCTTTATGTTATAAATGTAGTACCTTTATGTACAAATATTTGTACATTTTAAAATGAACATGCATAAAGGTGTTACATTTATAACATAAAAGTATTACATTTATAACATAAAGGTGCGGATTGCACGGTGCAACTAGTGCACAGAAGTTTTTGCCTTCAAATAAAATGAAAGCTGCAAATTTATTTTCTAATTTTCATTTAATTCAAATTCAATTTAAGCAAAACACTAATGAAAATTTTCATCTTTAATCGAAAATTAATATAAATATTATATTAAATTCTAATATGAAAAGATTGTTAACCAATACAATTAAAAAAAAATTGTATGTTTACAAAATTGAAACCCCTCAAAGAGATTTGTTTTGCATGCAAGACCTCCTAGTCTTTGGTGGTGTTCGTGATAAATATGGTCTTTTGATTTTTTTTTTCACAAAAATTCATGTGAGACGATTTTATAGATATTTATTGTGAGACGTAGCCTCATCTTGCAGGATATGGATTGTTGGTGATTGAGTTGTGGATAGACTCATCTCACCGTTAAAAATTCATGTGACAATGTTATAAGAGAATTACTTTTTTCTTTTAAATTATTAGAATTAGAATAGTATCAGTTCTCTTTTTAAGAATCTTTGCTTCATTTCTTGGAGGAATAAAAAACAAAAAAGAAAAGGAAAAAATTGTCTTTTAAGATTATCCTAAAAAATTGATTTCAAATTTGATTCCACTCGTGAGTAGCAGATTTCGTCTTATGAAATTATAATCATAAAAGCTAATTTTCATTTAAAAGGATCATATATTTGTTTCAAGAAAAATTACGTTAAACTATAAGTTCTAATTTAAAAGAAAAATTACGGTTGTTTTACATTATCGTTTCATTTCACGAAATATGCATTGACGTCAACAAGAAATAATCAGTATTGTGAAATGATGTCTTTTATTATTAAAAGAACGTGAATAATTAACTTTTTTCTTTTCTAAAATAAAATTTCCGATGAAACATCTGATACCTCTCTTTTCTTTTTTTTTCTTTTTTTGGTTATAAGATTAATAGATCAATTCCTTGTTCGTAACGAATGATAGATTAATTCTTTTTTTTTTTTTTGGCTAAGACACTCGAGTGTTGGACTGTAGGCAGATCCTTGGGGTATGTTTGGAAAGGGATTCAATAGTCATGATTTAGGATTTCAAAATTGCCGAAGTATGTTTGTTTTGAGTTGTTTTGAGACTTCAATTTGGATTACAAAATTCCAATACAATCATACCCTATTATTACCACCTATATTTATAAAATAAAATATTACATTATTTCACCTTTTTCAGCATTGATTTGACATCTACAGTATAATCCTATTCTATAAAATCCTCTAACAAACATATATTTTTACTATTTACCTTTACTATAAAATCCAGAATTTCAAAGTTAGGATTTTCTCAATCCCACATAATCCCCAAACAAACATACCCTTGGTGACGTTTCAGCCAACAGAGTGAAGATTCTGTTACTGATGCTCAACAAAGTACATTTTTGAACATTTCTTTTTATTTAGAATTTTGTGCCCCCCATTAAGTGGAGAATACTTTCGAGAATAAAAGAGGAACTAAAATAAATAAAGCAAAATGAAAAAGAGACAATTTTGGGTTTTTCCCCCTAACCCTATTTTCTTCTTGAGTTCAAATCCTTTTTTAGTTTTAAGATTATGAGAAAAAGACTGAAGATTGGATCACCTGAGGTTAAATAAATCATTTTCTACCAATTTGTATATATATATTTTTATTATAATCAAAATATTCTCGATAAATTGTATGATCGTGTTGTATTGAGATTGCCAAATCTAATTTAAAATTTGCTTGTTATGATTTACATAATTTTAATCCACTGACACTTATATTTAATGCACTTCTTCTTACAAATCTTGATAAAAGAATTCATTATTCAAACAACTTTTCAAAATAATATAGATATATCTATTTTTTTAACTTTTTCCTATATTATGTTGTGTTATAATTATAATTATACTTTATAATATTCTACAATAAATATAAGATTTTAAAAATATAAACTTACATAATTTTATTCATGCCCCAATTCAAACAAATCCCTTGTACTGTGAAGATGAGTAGATTAAGGATAACACAAATTCTTTAAGATTCATTTACGTTAAAAAAAGATCATTTTATTTTATTGAGCACTTACTAATATATCATTTAAAAGATCCAGTTGACGATTTTTAAGTTAACCCGTTTGAAAATCGTGTTACATGATATATTTATAATATATAACTTAATGACAAGAAAAATTCATGTATGCAATAATCAATTATATGAATAATGAGTTGGCGTGGATTGAGTATCTACACACTGTTAATAATGGTTTTTCTAGACCTTACAAACAAAAGGTGGATAGAGTATAGTTTTGTTATCCTTGTGTCTAGAAAATAGTTGTTAACTATTTCAATCTTTTTCATGATGTGAATATTTGTACTAGGGTGTAAACTAACATAATGGAGTTGAGCTTTGTGATTAATATTTGTTTAATTTTGGGTGTGTTATACTTATAGTTTGAGTCCAACTCAGTAAGAATTGAAGTGATCGTATTTAAGCTCGACTCTTTTAATATTTTTAGGATGGAGCTATAAACATCCAAAAAATAGAGTATGTCGGGTGGACTTCATTCTTTGTATATCTTGTTTTTTTTTTTTTTAACTCTCTATGCATCTCTCTTTTGTTGAGAAATCACTTACTTTTCTCCATTTTTTAATTTTACATAGATATGAGAAATCAATGTATATCTCTCTTCATTTCTTATATAGATTATAGAATAACTTCTAGAGTAAGATTGATCTTATTATTATTATTATTGTTATTATTATTAAAGAATAACTTATCAAGTAAGATTTATTATTCTTTTTTTTTTATTGATATAACACTTTTGGAGGGGAGAAGTGACATTCTTGTAATTTTTATCAACTTTCTTGTTTTAATATATAGTAAGTATAGAGCGCTCTTGCGCCGAAGATGAACGGGGCTAAGCGATCTGCCGAAGCTGTGGGATGTAAAAATACATCGGTAGGGGAGCGTTTCGCCTTAGGGCGAAGCCTCCGCGCGAGCAGAGGTGGACGAAGCGGAAGCGAGAATGTCGGCTTGAGTAACGCAAACATTGGTGAGAATCCAATGCCCCAAAAACCTAAGGGTTCCTCCGCAAGGTTCGTCCACGGAGGGTGAGTCAGGGCCTAAGATCAGGCCGAAAGGCGTAGTCGATGGATAACAGGTGAATATTCCTGTACTACCCCTTGTTTGGTCCCGAGGGACGGAGCAGGCTAGGTTAGCCGAAAGATGGTTAGATGACTTTTGAATTTCTCTTTTTAGCCAAACATCACACGTCAGTTCATTTTGAAGGGTATTATCATCTTTTTGCATGTCGGTTCATTTGTAACTTCTAAAAATAAATGGCTTAGTTAAAAACTAATGAGGTTAAATTGAGAAAAAATATATATATGAAACTACAATTTAGGAAAAAACTTTTGCTAATTCTTAAAAAGTCATCTGTGATACCTTTAAACTCTAATCCTCAAACATTCATGCCAATTCTACTCAATCGGTCGTCGGTTGGAGGTAACGAATAGTTGACAGTTTTCACAACAACGAATCCTTCAATTTCACCACCAATTGATCAAAATTCAAAAGAACACAATGAAATCCCAAAACACACACATACATAATTGGCTGTGAAAATGACCTCCATTTCACCGACAACAATCTATAATGTCATGAAGTCCATTTTATAGAGATGAAAAGCTCCATGCCAATTACAAAAAAAAAAAAAAAAACACGCGTGAAGCAAAACAACACTAAAAAGGAGTTTTTGATTTGAAATATTGAATGATTTTTGGGTTAATAGGTGGTGAATTCAAGGATGGTTATTGATTTGAGGTTCGAAATCGCTTTTACGTATAAATTGATTATTTTCTGTCGACTTTTGATGATAAGAAAACATTGATAATGAATGATTGTACAACGATGATGATGACCTTAACCATAATTTCATAAATCGTATTAAATGATAATTTGTAACTCAGATAAAGTTTAAATGATAAATTGCAACCAAAAAAATTAATTTATAGTTTTAAGTATAAAAATAAACATTTATAATTAATTATAGCATGATATTAAAAATAAGATAAAATGAAAATATATTTCCAGGCAGGCAATTAGCCTATTGTCCCCATCCGTGCTAAAATACGCCGCGGCGTCTTCCTCACTCATCTCCTCCTCCACGCCCAACCTCAGCCTGTCAGTTTTTCAGTTACTTCTCCACAGAAAACACGTTCCCCCAAATTAAACAATAAGCAACAGATAATAAAATACCAACCCTGGAAAGTTCCACAACCACCGCCACCTCTACATTTCACGATCAATGAGCCACCACCCTAGCGCTGCCCTGCTCCGCGGCGCGTGGTGAGAGCCAATTCTGGACTTGGTGGAAATACGAATTTGATTCCCTTTGAATTGATTGGTATACGGAAAATTCTTCGCATTCTCGCGTGATTTTTCTATTTGATGCATCCAGCTGAGTTTTTGCTGAATCAAGGAGTATTGGATTCGATTCGTGTTTGGCAATCGGCACTGTTGCTTGAAATTCCTTCTTTTACAGCGAAATGGCTATTTAATACGAAGATGCGTATAGCCAGAGGACGCTCATTTTCGTTTTGCGTCTCCTTGTTTTCTTCCCCCTCCTCCGCCTCATTTCCTTCGAGGATTTTGCATTTTCATTCCCGAGTCTTTTGTTCTTCGATCTCCGATCAGTTCCGCAGTAGAAGGAAGGCGTATCTTAACAGAGGTTTATGTTTGCTTGATTAGTATTGTGCGTAGGCGCTCTTCTGTACTTGTATGTTTTACTGTGTGTGTGTGTGTGTGTGTGTGTGAATTCGAGTACTAATGTGTCTTTCTTAACTTTGAGGGCCTTATATCTGCTACTGAGTGGAAGGAAAATAACTTTTATTTGTTGATTTTCATAGCTGCTACTGATTTTTCTGGTGTTTTGACCAAATTCTTCAACGCATGCCATCTAGCTTCTTAATTTTCGACATGCATGGTTGATTCTGTAGACATATGTATGTTTTTTTTTTCTTAAAAAGAATTTAAAGGCTATATTGTCTTTTTATTTCCCTCCATACCTCCATTTCTTTGGGTTTCTAGTAAAATGAAGAAGAAAGAGAAGGAAAAAGAAAGAAAAGGAAAAGAGTTTTCTAAAATTTATTGCATTTGCAAGTGTGAGACTTCCACCATCCTTCTTTGGTTCAACTTTTTGTGGTCTTCAATCTCCAAGAGAACTATCATCATAGGAATATATCTATCCATATTTATATGGCATAACACAGGATGGATTCTTCTGTGTGAATTCTCTTGTGTTTGATAACAAAAATACTTCAAAGCTCAGGTGAAGTTCTCTGGTACGAAAACCGATACAACAAACTATAAATGGTATTTTGATGGTGTAATGCACATAGGGGGATATTGGATGAATAAAAATTTTAAGAAGAAATTGGCTTGTCTCTTGAGACTCTTTTCTTGACTCATCATACCCCGTAGAACTGGTCTTGTACCGTCTATAGATCAGACTGAGCAAAATGTTTTGAGTCATACACAGAAATATAGTTATGGTTGGCTGTGTGATGACCGCCTTTTGAATATTGCCTACTTGAGCTATAATATCAGAGTTGTCTCTTTCACCTATCCTCTTCAATGCTATTCTTGTTTGCTTTAAATGTTCAGTGCAAAGTGATCATTTTCTTGGTTCAATTTGAACATTCTATGCTTTACTGATGGGTTTGCCTGTTTTAGGTATTTTACCCACATATTCATTCAATCTAACAATGGAAAAAATATCTCTATCAAATATTTAGCTGAAAGTTTATTGAATGTGAAATTCTCTGGGATGTTTCCATTCTTAGAGAATTAGACGAATTAGTCTATTGTTGATGATTGCTATATCAATATTTAGGGCCTAAAATAAGGTTGCAGTATAATCCTGCATTACTATAGAAGCAGTTTAGGGTATTTGTACAGTTGATTGCTACAGATCTGGTGATTTATTTCTGTATGGTTTTAACACATATTTAATTATGGTCTACTTTCCATTTATTGAACAGAGTCAAGTAATACTCAACTTCATACCAGAAATACCATGGATAACAAGACAATGCAGTTTGAGAGGACTAGCTGCGGTGAGGGTGATAAACACCCATGTGTGTGGTCATCTCCAGAAGGAGGACAAAAGATTGATATAGGAAAACAGATCTTTTGCAATAGATCTCTGAACATGCGGAATATAGTTGCTGTTGGATTCGATATGGACTATACGTTAGCGCAGTATAAGCCAGAGACATTTGAATCTCTTGCCTATGAAGGCACAGTCAAAAAGCTGGTTCATGATTTGGGATACCCTACTGAGGTTAGTATTTCTCAGTTAATTAATCTTTAAATCTTTTCTAGTTGAAGTGATTTAATATTACAAGCATTTGATTTGAGTAATACTGAACTGATTTTTTTTTTTTTTGTTTTAATTGCACCTTTCTAAAATTTGAATCTGTCTTCTCAGCCTCAGCTCCAGTCTCCAAGCTGATAAGATATAGAGAAATAAATTTTAGACAAATTTATAACATGATTTGAGAATTATTTTACTTGCAGCCAACTTGTGCTCTATGTTATAGCCAGTGATTAAAAAATCAAAAAGCGCCCCGAGGCGCCAAACCTGTTGTACTGCCTAGGCGCGAGGCGAGGCGCACACCTCACAGAAGCGAGGCGCCCAAACTAAAAAAATACACATATATACTATATAACATTTCATAATACGAAAATATAACAATATTAATGCCCCAAACTCCAAACATAATAATAGCATGAAAATATAAAAATATCCAAAATCTAATATTCAAACTTCAAACATAATAAGTGCTGGACGCTGCTGCCGGTCGTCGGTGATCGTCGCCGGTGGTGGAACTTAGGAGGGAGAGAAGAGAGATAGTGGAGGGAGGGAGAGGAGAAGAGAGGCGCTGCAGTTTTGTAACTAGGGTTTAGAATTTTTTTGAGCTTTTTATGTATTTTAATTAGAAAAAAAAAAAAAAAGGAAAAGAGAAGCAATTTCAAAAAAGCGCCGCTTTTTAGCTCCTCGACAAAGGCATGAGGCTCCCGAGGCGCGTGCCTAGGTGCCGCTTTTCTCACACCCGCTTCGCCTCGGTGTACTGAGGCACTAAACTACCTAATCGCATCGCCTCGCGCCTAGGCGCGCTTTTTTAATCACTGGTTATAGCTTTAGACCCAAGGATCTTTAGCATTTTAACCAAATTGCTTTCTATAGCTGCTCGAGTTGTCGTTCGATTGGACTTACATGGTCAGAGGACTAGTTCTAGATAAAAAGAGAGGCAACATATTGAAGGTTAGTGTTGTTCAGTTACAAACATGACAATTTTCAATCTTGTTCCACAAATTCTTCACGATTTGATGTTTCCTATTGGATTTTTGTTTCATGTATAGTAAATTTGTTTATTTGGTTCTGCAATAGATGGATCGACACAAATATGTAAAGGTAGCTTATCATGGATTCAGAGAACTGTCGAAGGAAGACAAAGTTGCCACATACGGAAGTACATTAATCCGTGATGCATTCGATGAGCCTGAATATGCTCTGATTGATACCCTTTTCTCTCTGGCTGAAGCTTACTTATTTGCACAACTTGTAGACTTCAAGGATAACAACCCTGGAAAAATTCCATCAGAGTAAGAGTTTCACAACAAATTAATGTTTAAAGCAATTTTTACAATAATACTGCTCTTAATTCTCTTGATCATACAATGCCGTAAAGTTTCGCCACTTCTGTAGAAAAGTTGTAATCCATTTATTAGTTGGATGTGTTTAGTCTGATTTCATTCCCACTGTTTTTATGGATGGTTCAGTCATTTAAAATTTTCCTTTCTCAACTTGAAGCTATGACCAGCGTCAGCTGCTAAATTTATTTTGGAAAAAGTGTGTATTTTTTTAATTTTGTTTTATATAAATAAAACTATACTGTATTTGACCTATTACTTGTGTGTATACAACAAGAATGAAGATAAAACTTAACAATGACTCTATGGTAGTTGCTGCCCCTGCAACCCCGGGAGAATAAATCCAATTTGGTTATAGAACCCACCATTATGAGTTTCTTAGTAACAACGATTGTCATATATGATTGAATGCTGGTTATTCATGATTGCTAGGCGATCAGCAGTCTAATATGGCTTGAGACAGGCAGTATGATTAGGAGGCTGATCTTTAGAAAGTCCTAAATATTATTAAAGGTTAACTCCTGTAATTTGACCCAACTAAATTAGGTTAGAGCAGTTGAACTGGATCTGGAACTGGATCATTTGCTTCCTGTGTAATTAACAGAAACATGTTCAGTAAGGTCAATGAGATCAGACTTTGTCCTGATTATATTTGTTCTAGTTATTAACTTTATTTTCATATAAGATTGAGTTTCTACTTCTGAGTATTCATTTTCTTTTCCCTTGCTTAGAATTCTAAGCAAAGAATCCTAAAGTGTATAAGTTCCTTCAGTATTCATCCATTTCATAATTTAAAGAGAAGCACTTCTATTGCAGATTGAAAAGTCTGAGTAGGATTGCTGATACTTGTATGATCATTATACAATTGAATGCATTATATATAAAAAATTTAGTCTATTGTAGGTTTTTTTAATTTTTTTTAATTTTATCATTTTTACCAACTTAGTCAGTTATGATAATTCATTTTTGTATCATATTTTGTGTTCCTTTGCATTTGAACTGTTTACCTAGGGAAATATTGTAAAAGCAAGTTTTACGGTACTTTATAATGTAAAAGTTTCCCTAAACGTTGATCTTTAATATTTGCACAATGACGTATGCTCATGAGTCATGAGGATGCAAACTTGTATGAGTAACTATTTTTTGCATAGCTTGCAGTCAAATAAGTTGACATTCATATCGTTGATGCATAATCATAGCTACAACAGGCTGCAAAGGAGTGTCTTTAGTTTAATATTTAGGTTTAAAAGATATGAAAGCACAAATTTCATCCATTAGGTGGATGTTGCTTAAAAAAAAATTCTTTAAATTAGGAGAAGAAGGGTTGAAATGTAATTTATATTGAAAAACAAATTCAAATTTAGAGGCCTTGCTGTTAAAGATCTTACCAAGATTTACTTAAAGCTATTGATTTTAAAATAGGTTCACATTTTGTGGCCTATTTGGGTATCCAATTATTAAATACAATGCTAGCACATTGAGCAAAACAAAATTATTGGACTGGAGAAATAATCCAACTGAAACAGCTATTGGCTATGCTGACATTAGATTTTGTTTTTAGCTTTCATAGAGTTTAAGATTCAGATTGATTTCAATCTTGTATATACTCATCCTTGCCATGTGATGGTGTTGCAGCTACTCTCGTATGTATAAAGATGTTCGAGCTGCAGTTGATCTGTGCCATCGTGATGGAACATTAAAGAAGATGGTTGCAAAAGATCCTGAAAGGTATTTGGAATATCATGCAATTGCCTTTTAAGTGCAGAGTGGCTAATGTTTATTTTTTGTGAACTCGACCTTTGAATATAAGAACCTCAACTGGTAGCCAAAAAATATGGCCCAATGTGCTAGTATCGTCAATATATTTCAAACACATGCTTTTCTTATGCATTTCTGCTATGCTTTACCTTCTTAGACAATAGATGATTAATGCATGCATAAAGCTGAGGGGCTATTACCTAACACAACCTTTAATAAGCCTTGAGCGCAGGAAGACCTCATTGAATTTTCTCAAGTAGCCTACTATATTACCCTTCATAAGTTTAAAAAAAAAAATAATGAAATACATATCAATATATTGAACTTGGTGTGAATCAAATCCTAATTAAGAATGCCAAGTTCTATGAGTGTGGCCATGATACTGGAAATGCATATCATTGTGGTTTCACTATAGAAGTACTAGACTAGATTTGTGAACTTTCATTGGCTATACATAAAAGTCTTCTAATATGCTGGATAATCCAAAATATATTTATGGGCATGAACTGTTCTTGGTGAGAGCTTTGTGACTGTCTTCAGACTAACTCTGTTGTAAATTCTTTGAAGCGACCCTGTTAATGCTTGCTAGATTCACCTAGGTTGTGGTTCCTCATAATTTGGATTCCTGATTAGTAACCTGTTTTGTATTATTGAACTGTTTTTGCCAGAGCTCTTTTTAACCTCTAAGAACTATTGCCCAAGCATTGTTTTCTGTACTGGTGTCAAGTTATAACCCTGATTTGCACCATAGATTTTAACTACTATTTATGCTTGTCTACTCAGATATATCAATGATGACCCCTCAATCGTTCCCATGCTAAAGATGCTCCGAGAATCTGGACGTGCTACATTTCTGGTGACTAACAGGTAATGAATCCATCAACCAAAATGTCGAGCAGACAAATGATGTATGATATTATGAAACCTATGTTATACTGCTCCAGACATGGTTAATAGTAGAGTTGATAGAGGCTGGAGATCTGAAATGATGAAGGGTTATGATTTGTTTGGTGGGACAAATGGCACATATGGCCGACATCATTCATTCCTGGAGGATGAAATCGAAGAATATAGTTATAAGGTAACAGTGAGTTGATGAAGATGGGTAGAATGCATCAACGAATAAATAGAAAGAATTAGCATAAAACAAGAATGGAAAGATGACATAAAAGGAAACGAGGTAAAAGAGGAGAGTTGGTGGTGGAAATATGACTGCTAGGGCTTTTTTCATTCTTTTTTGTTTTGTAAACTTTGAGTGATCAACTTTTTAAGTACTAATTATTGTAAAAGACTTAATGGTTCAGTTCATAGAGATTCAGTCTTGTTTCAGTCTTGTCACATGCACATGAACAAAATAGTTCACCAAATTTAGCACTTGACTAACCATACCTCATTACTAAACAATCAATACATTAATGTATATCAAATTATGTAATTATGTATACATATTATATTCCTACAATACTTCCTGTCCTACATAATATGATGCTCTCGCCCTCCCACTTCAGCTCCCTTTCCTGTACTAGCTCCCAGTTAATGTGATTTAGGACTTTCTGAAGGTGGATATTACCTTGACCCTTCTTGCTTCAAAATGATGGGGCCCACTTGTCTGGTAGAAGTGCTGTGCTTGTACTGATTGAAATGGAGATGAACAATAATCGATGTTATTAACTTTTCATGGTTATTAACAATAATTGATTTATAGATTCTGAAATCTCAAGACCCTTTCTCTTATAAATGTAGCAAATTTGTCTGATGAAACGTGTTCTGCTAGATGAGTTTATAACATGTTCGTTCTAACCAAAACCTATTTCTTTTCTGTTGCAGCCTATGGGATTATTCGAATATCGTTATGAACTTCCTCTGTGGTTCAAGAACAGTGGATGGCTACTCTTCATTGAATTTTGATTGGCTTCAGTATTTTGATGTTGTTATTACTGGGAGGTCATAAGCTTTTCTTGATACTTGAATGTCTTTGATGTCAACAAACTCTATATGTGCGATCATTCCTTTTTCTGGTGCACTAACTTGCCTGAAAAACACTGAAATTTATTAAATTTCTTCAGATTAACTTCATTCCTTTTTATTGGAATAATTTGGTGTTGTTAGTTAGTGTGACAGTGTGTGCAGATTAGGGTGTATTTGGCTCACTTCCGTGACTTTTCTTGAACTTGTATTTTGCCATTTAACAAAATCCTTTTTGATGGAAGGATGATTGAGATTGGAATGCAGTTATATATCTTATTGTTCGTATTACTTGCTTTAATCCTTAAAATGTTATGCTGGACTCTTGTATGAATGCTAAATGATCTGGTAATTCTATTGGCTATCGTGTGTTTTCTTCTAACAATTACACGCTACTACTCATTTTGGACAGTGCAAAACCAGGTTTTTTCCATGATGAAAACCGTGCAAATCTTTTCGAAGTTGACCCTGAGTCGGGTATGCTTCTTAATACAGATAATGGAACTCCTATGCCTCAGGTTAGTTTACATCCTCATGTTCTTTGCCAGAATATGATGTTTTGCAAATTAACTTTTCTTTTGTTGATTAACCAGGTAGATGCTTCTCTTAGGTTGCCATTGAAGAGCCTAGACAAAGGCTGCCAAGTTTTCCAGGTATTCCTTTATTTGAAGTCAACATACGTTTATGCCCTTGAGTGAAAGAAGAGAAGCATTACATGGTTTAGCTTTATATTCTGATTGTTAATTTGGTAGTCAATTCTGCTTACTAGCCATCTGAATTACATTTTCAGGGAGGAAATGTTGGCCATCTGCATAAATTGCTTTCCATTGAGTCAAGCTCTCAGGTACTCTTTGTCCTTCAGCAAGGGTGTACATTTCCTTCTGAATCTTTTTATTTGTTTCTGTTTTATTGAAACTTGTTTATTATAGTGATTATTCCATGCACAGTACATAATTTGAAATTCTAGAGTTTTTAGATGAAAGGATGGGCACAAATGTGCCACTTTTTGAAAATTGTGGCCCAAGCGTAACAACTGGCCTTGGGCTAATACTATGCAAACATATGTGTGTATGATTTTACTGGTATGCGTAAACTAGATTTAAGTTGAGTTTCTCCCTTGTCAAAATTAGGTCAGTACATTATGGAAATCATTAGCACTCCCCCTTTCCCTGTTGTTTTCTCATAAACTTTGAGCCATATTAGATAAGATTCTAGTTTACAAAAGTTGAGCTGTTTCTTCTCAACATTCGAAGCAAACCCTTGATAAAATCCAAAGGAGCAAGAGGATGAGTGATTATTATTATTATATTATTTTTGAGTTAATATTTGGTTTCTGAAATGTCATATCGTGGGTGGAGGGATGGTTAATTTTTTGTGTTATGGTGCTTGGTTTATCGTGTTTTTTTGTTGGGTGAAATATTGCAATAATTGACATCTGATTCTTTAGGTCCTTTACGTTGGAGATCACATTTATGGAGATATTCTGCGCAGTAAAAAAGTTCTTGGTATGTGGTGTTTTTTTTTTGGTTTTCCTTACATATTTTGATCTCACAACATGTGCTTATTTAGACTAGAACTAGAATGTTCACCGAAGGTAAAAACATTCAGAATGAATTCATGGTTGACTGTAAAGGTATTTTGCCTCAATTTTGTAAATAATGTCTCCATTGTTTTAACGCTAGATTTTATTCTAGTAGTATCTGACAATCCTTCAAACCTTCAGATCCGCTTTTTATTAAGCTTTTTCTTACTGATATTAATATCTAGCTAGATACTATGAAATATTGTCGTCAAGAAAATATTGGCATTTAGAAATTTCTGATGGTAGCTTGAAGTAAATGACAACTTGCCATAATTGGATTTGGAGTTTGAATAATTTGTATTCCTCCTCTGTTTAGCTTGATTGACTTCAGATGATTATGGTGTTCTGACACAATTCTGTCTATTCATGTTATGATAAGCTTCTTATAGTCTTCAGATGCTGATATATTATGCTTATATCTAAGTCTGATTCAAGATCATGTAATATTTTTATAGGTTGGAGAACAATGCTTGTTGTTCCAGAGCTTGAGAAAGAAGTTGATCTTCTCTGGACATTAAAGGAAACCCGCAAGGTATATAAATATAGTCTCTGATTTTGACATACCTTAAATCTACAGTAAATTGTTGAGGGATTGGCCAACCACTATGATACCCAGTGAAGTGGATTGGTATACATGCCTCGACTATCTTTTGAAGATGTAAATATATATGTTGATTATAAACTGGCAAACTATCATGAAATCAATTATCCCTCTCTGTACTAATACGATTTTGAGGTTGTTACTTGTTAAATATATTTCACATTTTGGAGAATTTTTTTTCTTATCATATGATTCTTATAGAAGTGCCACCAAAGCATCCTTTCATTTTCTTTCTGGCACGGGAAACAATCTATTCCATGACAGTTCACGCAGTGATGCTTTAAATATAGCATATCCTTTTTCTAGTTGCTTTTTTATGTGTTAGAATATGACTTTGAGTTCGTATCCCTTACCTGGGATATAAAGTTATGCCTCCAGGGGAATTCTGTCGCAATTTATATTCTTGAATGCTTAAGATACATTAATAGATCTGCTTTAATTGGAGTAAAATCTGTGAGAAAGTGGTTGCTGGATATATTGACTTTTCTTCTGTCTGCTACATCCTCTCGCCTGGATTGTTGATCTCGATACCTGATTCCTATCGACTCATTTTATTTTAATTGCTCTGTAGCAACTTCAGTTGTTGAGGTATAAGCGTGACAGTATTGAAGACAATATCCATCATCTGAAGTGGTCTCTTAGGTAATTATTCTGTACCCTTTTTCAAATTTTAATACCATGAAATTTGGCATCTAGAATATACTTTCAGTTAATGGTCATCCGGAGTATACAAAAAGTTAAGGGATACAGGTTTTTCCTACTGTAGTCCACATACCCACCCATTTTTTATACGACAAATTGAGTCAAAAGACGTGTGATAACACTGTTATTCTCTTGTATGAATTATTTATTTTGGTTGAAGCTTTAAGCTTTCAAAGCAAATAAATATGTGCACAGCTTTTCAATAGTATGTCTAGGTACCTTTTTTCATGCTATCTGTGATCAGGTTTGATGGTGCAAATGTGGTGCATGATGAGCTACTTGCTGAGCTTGATAAATTGGAGGTTAGTATATTTTACAGTTTACTGAGATAGTTTTTACGAGAATCAATTTTCTTGACATAGGTTATTTCAATTATCTATTTTAGAGTTTTTAGATAGTTCATACGAGAATCAGTTGACATAGCTATTTCAATTATCTATTTTAGAGTTTTTACTCAATGGTGTAGATGCCAAATCTGTGTTATTGACTTTCAATTCAAGCCAATAGATTGATACTCAGCATGTTTTTGCTTATTCAGGCTGTCAAATTCACAAAAGTTTGTGTATATGTTTTTTTTGCTACTATTAAGTGTAAGATTAACTCTAGATTCTGAAAACATTCTTGCCTAAATCTTGTGCAAAATTGTTTCTACGACAGTCTGAGCAAGAGCAAGCACGGCTGAGTCATCAACAAGCGCAGCGAGAAAACCATCAAAAGGTAAAAAGTGGAGATCAACAAGAACAATAGCTAACCAGCTGCAATATTTTAATGGTTTGCCTCCACTACCAGAATTTAAGTGTTTTAATTCTTCTATAAATATTTCCAGTTCCACAAGGTATGGGGACAACTGATGAAGACTGGATATCAGAACTCTCGATTTGCACATCAGGTGAGACAAAACATCAGTCAAGTTGTCCACTTATTGAGAAAAGATTTAATTACAAATACTACCCTGAGCTTTAATTTAATCACCAAAAACTCTGCTCTCTTTCAAACCTTTCAAATATCATGCTTAATTGTATATGTTGAGGGTTTTCTTTTTGAAGAAAGATGTAAATCTCAAGGAGCTCATTGTAATATAGCTGAAGGAGGTATTTGTAATTTCATAACATAGTCGAGTTTTTCATAAATAGGTCAAACCTCAAGGGTAGTTCTTGCAATTTGCCCTTAAGAGAATTAAACCTGTCTGGCTGTTGAATCTGTTTCAAATTTCTCAGGTGGAGAGATTCGCTTGCCTTTATACTAGCCAAGTGACGAATCTGAGTCTTTATTCCCCTGACAAATACTATAGACCAAGTGAAGATTTCATGCCCCACGAATTTGATGTCCTTGCCTTGTGAAGATATATTCCATGTCCCGTGCGACTATGTGGAAAGATATAAGAGAGCCTGATCTTCTTTCTGGAAAAAATAAAAAATCGCGTTGTATGATAGTGGGCATCGTAGAAAATGTAAATCACTGTGATGATATGTCAATGCAGTTAGTTTGAGCTTAGAATACTGTCCACCTCTGCATTAGCATTCTACTTTTGTTGTGCAATGTTAGAAAACACTACTCACAGAAAGAAACATAAGAGTATTGAAAATTTCTTCAATTGCACTGAAATGTATAGCAATCATATGGAGATTGATTTTTAGATTTTGTAAGCAGAACTATTCCCAGGTTCAAGTCCCACAAGGTGTGTCATTTTGTCAAACTTTATGTTTGTTTTTGGTTCCGTTTGTTCGATATGTGGATTTCGTTACAGTGATTATGATTATAATTTGTATCGTACTTGTTAAAGAAAGACACATTAAGTTTCGATTTGATAAGGTACAAGTTGAGAATCCTTGGCTTGATCTCCAAATCCCCAACTCAAAACAAAATTAAAAAATTTCTAGGATCAAAGTAATTTCCTAACCAAGAAATTGATTTCACTACATATCCTGTCTTTGCAGGGTACTGTACAAACTACTAGGCTGATTCTGCAATATACATTGCCACACAAGCATCAATAGAGCATAACTATAGCAACTCTTTTCCAAGAATAACAAATTTCATTATTACCCTCAGCTGGTATTGATATCATCCTGTCTCTCTACATCTTGCATCTCCACCGGTTCTGGAAAAACATCACTCGATGATCTTTTATGCGACGAAGAATGGTCAATCATCCCACTCCCACGAGACCCCACTCTATCGGATTGTTTCAAGCCACCGATGATCTCCCTATTCGTTTGGCTCGACATATTAGAACTATCCGATGAGCTATTATTCCAACTACCAAAGAATGCAGCTGTCCACGAAGCCGTTCTCAGCCTCCCCGAACTGAAATTCTCCTCTCTCACAACCTTGAAAGGATTTTCCAACGCTTTGAGTACGTGTCTCATTGAAGGGCGTCGAGAGGCCTTAGGGTTGAGGCATGACTTGGCCACAACCGCAACGGCCCATACCTCCTCGAGAAGATCCTCATCTATTATAAGAGATTGATCAACAATCTTTATCACCATTTCCTTTTCAAATATACTGATCAAAGGTAAGGTGTTCTCCAGCCATTGCTTTGCATCAGCATCGTTTGGTGTGCTGATTCCAAGCTTTCCTGTGACAAGCTCGAGCAAGACTTTCCCAAAACAGTACACATCGTAGGCACATGTAATAGATGATAATCCTGGCAAGTTTTCAAACAATATGTCAATATGTCTATATTTATATAATAAGTTGATTTTCGTGCAATGGAGAGCTCTTACCAGAAGGTCTTTTCCCAGAAGTTCTGCACATTGTCAAGCAAACAAAAGGAGTTAACTTTGAAAACCTTAGAAGATCAGAATTGATTGTGATCACATTGAAAATAACTTACTGTGGTGTTCGAAGAAGCCTCGATACCATATTCTGATGATTACTCGCTCCTTGAGCACAAACTTCACTCAAACTTCCAATCCGCACCTCATATTTGTCATCGAGAAGGATACTACTAGCTTGAATATCTCTTCACAAGCCAAAAATACTGAAGTTAGTTGAAGATGACAAAGTATTGTGTATGCTTTTCATGCAATGCAATTGACCAGTGATTATTAAAGTATCAAAAGCATTGATATGTATATATTTGTACAAGGTTAAGTAATAATACCTATGAACAAAAGGAGGAGAGCATTCATGGTGCAAGTATAATAAGGCCTCTGCAGCTCCTATCGCGATTTTCAATCTCGTGATCCAATCTAAAGACTGCAAACCTTCTTGTGAATTCATTGATCTATAAAAGGCATTGGATAAATCTCCATTTGACACGTATTTGTACACAAAAAACTTGTCACTTTCACCATCTAAACAATGTCCCACCAAAGGAACCAATCTCGGGTGCATCGCCCTGCTAAACAAATCCAACTCCGACATGAACAACTCTCTTCTGATGAAACGTAAATCAACTCTCTTGACAACTACACGGGTCCCACTCTCTAATGTCCCACGAAATAGATCCCCCGAATGGCCCTGCTTAAGTAGGTTTTCAGTACTGAAATTGGACGTCGCTAGGATCATCTCCTCGTACGTAAATGCTTCCCCCAAGCTACACAAGTCAATGAAAACCTTTGGAGGCAGCATTTCACTCTCTCCTTCTTCAAGAGTGCGTACATTAGGATTATCTCTTTCATGATTCGTTTTGCATGATCTTAGAAGCAACACTACTCCTATTAGAACCACTATTAACCCTAGACCTCCAAAAACTCCAATCATAACATAAGTCAATCTTTTACGGCTCGTGGTTGGTGGTTGTTCTAATGGAGGATCCAATGGCTTTGAACTACTCTCATTACCGAAAAATATACTTCTCTCTGCATAGAACTTCACACAGGCATCATTACTCCTTTGATAAAGCACACTCGGAAAGCAATTATTTGAAAGGAGGATGCTAAATCCACTAACGTTACGAGGAGATGATCCCATGAAATAGTTCCATGACACATCAACAACACCAAGGTCTCCAAATCGAAAGCTTAAATTTCCATAAAACAAATTGTTCGAGAAGTTGAAAACACCATTGAAACGAGCAGCATGGTAATTAGGAAATTCACCACTAAGATTATTTACAGAGAGATCTAGATATTTCAAATTCGACATCGACCATAAAGCACGAGGAAGTTCATCATCAAAAGAATTTCTGCACAGAACTAAATGTTCCAATTGATTGAGGCTCTGAAACAAGGCATCTAACAATGAACCCTTCAGCTCATTATTCCCAACCAACATTTTCCTCAAACTCCTCAGTCTTCCTAGCTCTAGAGGCAATGAGCCCGACAATGAATTGAAGCCAAGATCAAGCTCTACTAATTCCAAAAGATTTCCAAGCTGAGGAGGAATAGAAGAACTCAAACTATTACTACTCAAATTCAGCACCTTAAGAGCAGAAAGTGAACCAAAATCAAGAGGAATCCCTCCTGAGAAATAATTCGACGAAAGATCAAGTTTTGTGAGATTCCCAAGAGCTGAAATCTCACTTGGAATCTGCCCTGTCAATGAGTTCTGTGAAACATCAAGAATTGACAAAGAAACCAGCTTCTCCAATGTGGTTGGCATATTCCCAGTGATGGAATTATTGGATAAATATAAAGATTTAAGCCTACTCAAGCTTCCAAGTGATGAAGGGATTGAGCCATAGATTGAGCTTGATCTGAGATCAAGAACTTCAAGATTGGTTAGCCTTTCACCTAACCATTCTGGAATTGTTCCATTAAGCAAAAACCCAGATGAATTGAGAGATGATAATGAAGAAAAACTGGGTAAAGAATGAACATTAAACCCTGGATTAAGTTTCCCTTTAACAGTTCTCCTTAATCCGGATAAATTTATCCTGATTATATGACCATTTTTACACTCAATTCCTGTCCAATTCGAACAGGGATTGGTTTTCTTATGCCAATCTTTAGCTGAGATTCCAAGGGATGAGCGGAGGCTGAGTAAAGCCCGCCACTCGGTCTGCGAACTCAGCCGCTGAGTCACCACCGAGTTGAGAAATAAGAATGTGAAGAAAAGGAAAATCTTGAGGTGGGCTACCATGATTTCAATAAGGCTCTGCATTTCGCTACACTGAACCCTCTTTGTTAGTATTCCTCTGCAGCAATGCATAGAAATCAATTCGAAAGTGACAAAATAAGGATGAGAAAGAGAAGCATGTTGACGTAAATATGCATACCTCGATGATCACGAGCTCTGGTTCTTAATCATAACACGAAACAAGTTTGCAACTTTAAACGAAAGCTGTTGCATGTGTGTGATTTTGAGTACACTTTTTGGTGGGATAATAAAAACAGAGGATGGGAAGCATTAATGGCAAAAAGGGTGCTATTCAACGCCCACAGCCGTGCATAACAAATCTTGGCAGAGTTGAGAGCTGTTAATGAATGAATGAGTAGACTGAGTTGACTCGTCGGACTCGGTGGTGGTGGCTCCGGCGAGCAGTGGTGGCAGAAGTGGGAATTATAAAGGTTTTATTGAGAAAGACAGCCCGAAATGTCATTTGTCAAAGCTTATCACAATACCAATTTTGAATTTTTGGGAAATATTTTAATGATTAAATAAACATTTTGATAAACTATTTTCAAGAGAAATTAAGACAAACCGTGTATATAATTGGGTATTCATTAATATTTGCACTTTAAATAAATTATTATGTTTTGGACAAGAGTAAATTAGTATTTGAAATACAAATATTGTATTCTATATGATTGTAAGGATCATTAAAAATAAATATTAAGATTTAATTACCAGAACCAAGTAATATTTTAAGAATATTTATCAATCAAAATTCCAATTTACAAAGGATATATTTGTTTCTTTCACAATAAAAAACAAAATATATTGACAATAATACATAACATATTTGTTATGACTTATGAGTGATGACTTTTAATACAACTATTATATTTTTTAATGTATGATTATATATGGTCATTATCAGTATAGATTGGAGGAATGATTTCATAATCCAAATTCACAAAATAGCGATTGAATTCTCATAATAAATTTATGTATTAGGTTCCATTTCATGAAATAAAATCTCATAAAAATATTTATTTAAAAAAAAAATGATTTGCATATATAATACGTCGAAATAAAATTTTGCAACTTGGGTTTGTTCTCTTTTCACAACTAGTTCAACTGGGTGCCTAAATTCCTACGAATATATACAAACACTTTTATCACCTAATTTTCAGTTGTTTGGCAGTATATAATCTAACTATGTTCAAGTTATTTTCCTCTTTCAGACCTATATATCTCTTTTATTCTTATTTTAAAAAAATTATTTGTTCTTTATTTATTTATTGGTTTGGTTGAAATCTCTGTTACTTCAATAAGGTGTGCAATCATATAACTTGGGCATTCTTGTATAATATTGTGCTTTTTTTCTTTTCTTTTTTTCAAAATAACTTACGTCTCTCAGGATATATAGAAAGAAAATGTGTGTAATATTATATATATTGTCAACGTTTCCCATATAATTTCATCTCCTTAAATATGCGTGCATGATTTTTTCAGTAAGATGATTATACATCACCACTAATTATAAAAAGAGCAATATTAACAAAATGTCTATAATTAAATATATCATACAGTAGTTGAAATAGAAAAAACAAAAACTAATGTTATATTTGAATTAAGTGATTTGAAATGAATGTATTTCGAATCCATTTAAAATAAAATACAATTAAAACTTACTCAAATTGTTAAACAATATTTAAATTCGAATTCATATTCAATTAAAATATCACTAATAAATTTTCTACTATGTCAATTTCAATTCTTTACTCTAATCCTTGAATCCAAACACAACGTAAGCATTAATTAAGTAGAAAACTAAAATATCCCTAATGCAACATCTATATACTTACGGAAAAAAAATCTTAATAACTAATTATAACTATGATATTATATAACACAAAAACTTATGTGAAACGGTCTCACGGATAGTTTTCGTGAGACAGAGCCCCATCAGACCATCACCCACAAACAATATGTGAATTGTAGGGTTTAGATGGTGGGTAATTGGATTGTGATTGACCTATTTCACACAATGCATTAAAATTTTGTGAAACGGTTTCACAAGAGACTTACTCATTATATAATTGGTCCAGCAATTATGATTTCAGTATTAAATTATTGTTATGGAATATAACTTGAAATAACAATGATCTTCTTCCCTCTCAATCATTGGCATAATTTGCAGGCAAATTAATGAGATTTATTTAATGGTCAAAGGTCATGTCCCAATCCTGAGGTTAAATTAGTAATTTTTGTAGTCCAAAATTAAGGATAATAGAGACAGTTAGAATAAGGCCAAGGAACAAGTGACGAAGAAAGAATTGTGAGAGTAATTAAAAACTACAAAGCCGCCAATATTTCAACGCGTAATCCCTGCATGCATACCCGACATTGTAGAAATACATCTCAATTTTTGATAAATTGGATTTTGAGTGTAGTATTTCTGCATTTCTATGTATTCACACACATACATAGAAAATTGTTGTGTTTAAAATCAAATTTAATTGCAATTTCATTGTATTTGTATATGAGAGGCTAATTTTTTAACATAATGAACCAACTATGTTATGAGAATTGGAGGTGAGGGATGTTAAATACATTATGATAGTCTTTATTAAGAGAATTGTAGGTAAGAAAAAATAATAAATACCCAACTATAAAAAGAAACATTCCTTTTTAATCAAAAGTATGAAACTTTTTTTTTTAACCAAGATAATATTTTTTTGGACCATTGTATTCTTGATGAAATTTAGCCCGTACCAGATCATACCATCATATTTCACCTCGTACCAACCCATACCATCATATTTCACACCGTACCAGCCCGTATCACCAGAGTACACCTGTACCATAATGAATGTGGTCCGTACCACCATATTACACCCTCGTACCATTAATATTATAGCTCGTACCACTATATTACACGCTCGTACCATCATTCATGTACCCCGTACCATCATATTACACATCAAATGTTAGAAGGGTATAGCTGACAAAAATCATTGAGGAAATGCCCAAAAATACCATGAAAACTATAATTTGGGACAAAAATACCATCAAATATAGCAAATGTACAAAAATACCATCAAATATAATAAATGGACAAAAATACCATTTTTTTTTTGTCTAAGTCAAAATTGAATAATAAATGTATCATAAACTTTTTCAGGTTTGATGGGAAAGGGTCATGCAACTCCTTACACGGGAATTAAAGTTTCTTCTCTTTAATTTTTATTATTTATTCACATGTAAAATTATTGTAAAGTATCACAATACATCTATATAAGCTGATTAATTTCACTAGAAATTTTCAAACGAGGTTTAAAAGAACAAATTCTCTCAAAAACAATATTTGTGGAATAGCAGTTTGAAGGTTTGAAGAATTATCGTACAAAATATTTTAAAGGTATGTTTAGTAGTTAAATTTTCGATTTAATATTGTTCAAGTTAATTTGGAACAATGTCCGTTTAACATAGTTATTTTATTGCATTTAACTTGTAATGTCCCTTTAACACAATAATTTCAATTTTCGCATATGGCCGTGTAACTTAAAATGCCCGTTTAATATAATTAGGAATAAAAATTTGAAAAATGTAACTTAAAAGTGAAGGACACTTTGCAAAAATTGTTTAAGATAAAATTTGATGAATAAAATAGGGTTAAACGGACATTTTCGAATATATATATATATATGAAATAGGGTTAAACGGGGATTGATCGAAATTCCTGTTTAACCCTATATTGTATGTTTTAATTTAATTTTTTTTGTAAATTGCATGTAATAGGGTTAAACGGGTATTATGCAAAATCCCCATTTAACCTTATATTGTTTGGTAATATGCCATTAAATGGTTAAACGGGAATTATGCGAAATTCTCGTTTAACCCTATATTGTACTCCCTCCATCCCGGAAAACTCTTCACACTAATTTGGGCACAGTTTTTAAGAAACAAAGAATATTTGTTTTATGATTGAGGGTATACGAGTCAATTATGTGAGAAAAAGACAAAATGTAATAAAGTGTTGAGAGAGAAAAAATAATGGCATTGTGTGTAAATAAGTGTGTTTTGAGAGGGTAATAATTGTGATAAAATTTGCCATTTTTTGGTGTACAAAGTATTTTGAGACAGATTATAAAGGAAAGTGTGTAGAGTTTTAAGGGATGATGAGAGTATGTTTTAATTTGATTTTTTTAAATTACATGTAATAGGGTTAAACGGGAATTATGCAAAATTCCTGTTTAA
This sequence comes from Scutellaria galericulata, assembly GCA_946896805.1. Lineage (NCBI taxonomy): Eukaryota > Viridiplantae > Streptophyta > Magnoliopsida > Lamiales > Lamiaceae > Scutellaria > Scutellaria galericulata. The sequence goes on from OX335793.1 coordinate 15,814,592, forward strand.
TCCTATATATATATATTAAAAATATTCACTAATACATTTTAACCAAATAGTGACTTTTTTATTATTCAAATTTTCTAAAAATAAATTAGGGTTTATTTAATAAATTGCTCACTTTACCAGATTAATTATGAGGTTGTTGATTAACAAGCTCATAATTAAACATTCATTAGGTCAACTATTAAGTGTATCGACTCTAAATGTACAAGTTAACACTTCAAAGAAATTGTCCGAGTAAATCTCTAGATGGATAATGTTCGGCTAGATAAGTCTGAAAAACAATAGATAATATTATATCCATTGTCACCTAGGTACTCATGTAACGGTCCATTTTTAAACAATAGCAACAATGGACTATAATAATTGTAATTAACGTATTTTATTTGGATGAATTCAATTTAATTTTAAATTATTTAGCTATTTTTTTACATTATCGATTACAATATTAAAAACAAAGTTCTCAAAATCATTTACATAAAAACTTGCATGATACGGTCTCACGGATAATTTTCGTGAGACGGATCCTTTTATCCACAAATCAAACTCATTTTCACAAATTTATATGTGAATTGTGAAATGTAGGTTGTGGGTTGACCCATCGTACGTAAGATGATCCATGAGACGGTTTCACAGAAGACTCACACAGACATTTATTTTAAATAGGTTTGCAAACGGTAAACCTGAGCAATTTTTAGGAATCAATCTTATTCATTACCATCTCGATTTAATATTTTTAAAATAAGTAATAATTGTTTGTTCAATTCAAACCCTCATATGCAAATAAACTAATAAGTAATGTCAAAATTTCATATTTATCATAGAAAATGAGTTTACGTGAAACGTAGCATGTTTGAACCAAAATAGTCGACCACCGTCCAATACAATTAGAGGTGTGGATAATTTAGAAGAAAAAAGAAAATTTGAACTTTAAAAACATAAAAAAGTGTTTTAAAATTCGCAACTACTTTGAAAATATCTTCTTGAACATGGTTTAGTACTATATGTATCGGTCTGATGTACAAATTTTACATATTAATTAGTATTGAGAAGAAGAAAAAACAAACTAGTTTGATATATATGAACTTATAAAAATAATAGTAAAACTCGTGATTTTAAAATATTGTCTATTCCCATGTTTAGATTAAAACATAACACACCATCTAAGTAAACATGATATTTTTGTTAAGAAGAATAATATTGAATATTTTGTTATTTTAGGTAGTTATACATTTTCTCTTTCTTTAATAAATATGATATGCATGAAATATAATGCTACACAAATCAAAATTGAAAGAAAAGGACTTAAAGTGTTGAATCTTCAACATTTGTTGGGCATTTTGCAATAATTTCTAAAATTTCCATCAAGAAACCAACACATGTATGATAATTTGACGTAACAAAGGACCCATAAATTCATAAATTTCTATGGATGTAGTCTTTGATATTGATTATTCTAACAGATTTTTTAGTGGTTGACTCAGTCTCATACTCTATGTTCCTACTCAATTATTGGCTGTTTCTAAAGAAACCTTTTTAGAGAAAAATCACAATCACTTCATTGTTTTCACACTCTGGAAATCAACAAAACCAACTTTCCCACGAAGCAACTTTCTTTCTGGATCGACTTATTTGAAATACTCGATTTAAAATAAATGTATTTAAAATGTGATCCTTAAATCAATTCAATTTTAAAAAATTCAATTTTTTAAAAGATTACTTCGAAATGAGAGTGATTGATTTTTTGAATTGATATGATCCAAATACCTTGAATGAATTATTACTATAAATTTCAAATAAATTCTTAACTTAATGCTAAAAGGTATCTGCTTTCTAACTTAAATTTTGGGTTTGAGTTTCAAGGATGGTGTGAAGTCATTTGATTATCTGAAGAAAAACACAGTCTAGATTTTTATTGATATTATATACATACAATATAAAGTTTATTTCATCATATGTTATATAACATATGAAATATATAATTAATGAAATAATTTTATATATAATTTACATTGATGAACCATAACATATTGTAAGAAATAGATAATTCAGATGTACCGAAACAAGCTTTTTTCTTTTTTAAATCGAGTGAAAATATCAGATGCAATAATGATATTAATTGTGGAATCCTCAATTTGCTCAGAGGTTGACTAAATGTTGACTTGAAGAAAAGTTTATAATTGAGAAAATTAAATTGGGCTTGGAACAGGGCCCAAGAACTGTGAAGTGGGCCTTCGCACACAGGAACTTAATTCAACTGAAATATCCAACTGTTTGCAACCATTGCCCGATTATCATGTGCCTAATCATGGGTGACATTTTATGTACATTAAATGTTGTCTAATTTTAATCCTTAAATGAAGATGTGAAACTTGTTGATCACCATGAAATTGGGAAAGATCGAAAGAGAAGAACAGGCTATTTTGATTTATGTTTTATGTTTGAGAAATTTGTTGAAATATTTGGATTTCCCACAAAAAGGAACCAATACAAATCTTTGTTGACAACATGTCTACAATTGCATATAGAGCCAAGGAATCTAATGCTTTATGAAAGAAGTAAGCACATGTTATTCATGGGTAAATATACTAAATATCACTTTCATATAAGATAAGAGGTGGTTTACCTACTATAATAAAATATATATATATATATATATGTTTTTAATTCAAATTTTCATTTAAAAGATCAAATATACCGATATGATCAGTTAAATTATGTCATATAATTCACCAATTATGTCGTGTGACATTCATCCAAATCAATTAAATGTTGTGTAATGTATTATATTTATATCGTGTAATGCCAAAAATTGACTACTATGTCGTGTAATATCTAACAATCGACTATTATATCGTGTAACCTCTAAAATGTACTATTATATTGTGTAATACCTAAAAATTAACTATTATATTATGTTAACACCTAAAAATCAACTATTATGTTAAGCATTATGTGTTTAGAAGGCAAAAGTGTTGGATCATGATTAAAAATAGAGAGAGAATATATTATTTTTATTAATGAATTTTTAGAATCTCCATTATTAATAGTATACGATAGATGAAATAATACGAAATCAACCATTAGGTCATGCACCCTCATAGTTGGAGGCTTAAGAATCAAAGGCCCCCCCTGGGCCGGTTTTATTTAATAAAGTTAATAAGGCCCATTTAATTTAAAAAGGGGATTTATACCAAAAAAATTGAGAAAAAAAGGCTAATATTTTCATATTGTGTTATAGGGTAATTTTACTATACACCGTTGTATTAATACACCAGTGTTTTTTACTGCGGTAACTTCTCTGTAAGGTAATTTTCTGTTTTGGGCTGGGCTTGACTGTTGGGCCTCCCTACACTCATTTTATATCATAAGTTGCAATGGGCTCTTTTTGCTTGCATTTGATTTTTCTTGCATTTAATCATTATAAATCAATTATGTCGTATGTATAAATCGAAATAATTGAAATTAATTATCACAAAAATTTTGTTCATTTTGAATTTATTAATACATAATATTACATGCATTTCGTTTGTTGAGATATATTGTTGTATCAAAATCTAAGCCATATATTGTTGAGATACAAATATCCATTGAAATCAAATTCAAATCTGAAAATGACTAATCTTTATAATCAAACGATTGTGGTAAATCATAAATCATATCCAATCCGCTAAAATAGGATTCAACCAATATCTGATGAAATATCAACCACGCAACATAGAAGGATACAACAATGATTTTTAAATCGATGCAACAACGATTGTGAACGGTGATGCAATGATTTTGAATTCATGTATAATTAATTACTAACAATACATTACCAAATTAACATCACAACACCAAAATGGAAGCAACAATAATTTTGAATGCATGCCAACAAATAATTAATTAATAGACATAACAATATAATATACATATTATTTTCAATTTTTTTTTATGGTAACTAATTATGATCACAAATGCAACTTATATTTCGGTTTTCAAAATAATTTTTAATCATACTAGGTTATATTAGATGTTAACAATTTCATTTTCTATTATATGTTGTTTTCTTGATTTGTAATATTAATACAATGAAAATTTTGAAATACAAAGTTTTGAAAATGGAATGATTGTGATGACGGAATATTAAATGTCTTCCAGTATAAGACATAAGAAAAAAATATTAAGCTTAATTATGAAATCAAATATGTATTAATAGATTTAATAATCTATTTTACCCCAATAATATATATATATATATATATATATATATATATGTGTGTGTGTCAATTCACTTCTTGTTTTCCTTTTTCTTTCTTTTCTTACATTTCAATTATTGTGTAACATTATTTTTTTTTTATTTCATTTTTAAATAAATATTTTTTTCTTATTCATCTAAAATTCTATCTCCACACATCTTTTTCAAACTGATCTCATTTTATCCCCTTTTTTTTTCCCTCTATTTAACATTAATACTAATTTTCAATTTTTTTTCTTTCTCTCGTACTTGGAAAAATATTTTAAGAGTATTTGGAAAAATATTTTAAGAGTTTTTTAATTTATATATATGTTTAGAAATTGTCGTAGTTTCCATCAATAACAATAGTACTTGGAAAATATTTTAAGATTTTTTTAAAATTGTACATAAGTTTAAATTTTCAATTTTTTTCTTTCTTTCTTAGTTTCCATTATTATCAATACTACTTGGAAAAATATTTTAAGAGTACTTGGAAAAATATTTTAGTTATATATATGCTTAGAAATTATCATAATTTCCATTAATATCAATAGTACTCGGAAAAATATTTTAAGATTTTTTTTTAATTTTACATAAGTATCAATACTGCAAAAAATATTTTAAGATTTTTTTTAATTGTACATAAGTTTAGAATTGTCTACAAATTTCATATACTTCTAGATCTTATGGAGTAATCTTAACCATCTTTATGGAATAATCTCAATCATCTTATAAACCATTCAAATTATCTTTAGGTGACAAGACAACAAGTGATGTGAATTATGTTTCTATATTTTGATAAGAATGTTTGGATTAATTTGAATAATTTATAAATATTCTTGTCACAATTCTTAAAATATTTTTCCAAGTACTCTTAAAATATTTTTCCAAATAATATTGATAATAATGGAAACTAAGAGAGAAGAAAAGAAATTGAAAATTAGTTTTAATGTTAAATAGAAAAAAAAAAGAGATAAAATGAGATGAGTTTGAAAAATAAAATATGAAAATTAAGAGAGAAGAAAAGAAATTGAAAATTAGTATTAATGTTAAATAGGAAAAAAAAAAGGGGATAAAATGAGATGAGTTTGAAAAATAAATAATGGAAACTAAGAGAGAAAAAAAGAAATTGAGGTGACAAGAAGTGATGTGAATTATGTTTCTATATTTTGATAAGAATGTTTGGATTAATTTGAATGATTTATAAATATTCTTGTCACAACTCTTAAAATATTTTTCCAAGTACTCCTAAAATATTTTTCCAAATAATATTGATAATAATGGAAACTAAGAGAGAAGAAAAGAAATTGAAAATTAGTTTTAATGTTAAATAGAAAAAAAAAAAGGATAAAATGAGATGAGTTTGAAAAATAAAATATGGAAACTAAGAGAGAAGAAAAGAAATTGAAAATTAGTATTAATGTTAAATAGGAAAAAAAAAAAAGACATAAAATGAGATGAGTTTGAAAAATAAATAATGGAAACTAAAAGAGAAAAAAGAAATTGAAAATTAGTATTAATGTTAAATAGGGGAAAAAAAGGGATAAAATGAGATGAGTTTGAAAAATAAATAATGGAAATAAGAGAGAAGACCAAACTCGTTAGTTTCATAGAGAAACTAACGAATCAAACGAGTTGATTACTTTGTGGTATTTCAAATAATCATAAACAATCAAACTTGTTAGAGATACAATCATGGGTTGTGGATGCAGCATTATAGTTCAGAAGCAAGTTATCTGAAATTTTAATAACCACGATTTATAACAAATACCCAAACATATCGAATATGAGTCTCAAATGATTCATAATAACGAGATGCATAATACAAATATATTCGATTGCGGTTTTATGGTTTCAGATTAATGTTATATACAATTAATGAAGAAGATAGATTTAGACTATATTGTCCAAACTCTTTTGGTTGTTGGGGAGAATTCTTAGTTTTTACTGCAGTAATTTCTCAAGATAGGTAAAAAAGGTAAAAAGTAAATGAAGGGTCAGGATGCAATCATTCAAAAGCCGATGACTGAAAGCACCGGTGTATTAATACAACAGTGTACTATAGAAGGACCTCGTGTTATATCCCAAGTACAAGTTCGAGTGATAACTATTTTTTTTTTTTTTTTGCCTTGTGACAATCTATTATATTGTAAAATACATGTCCTAGTTTAGCCGTAAACACTTTATGATGTGTGTGGTTCATACAAAAAGCTAAATTTTACAATATTAAAGGAATTTGAAGCTTAATTGGTCTTGTTTATTAATTATGTCGCAGAGAAAAGGGAAGATCGGTGATGATTTTGTGTTGGAATTGAATCAATTAGGAACTACAACTTTCGGCAGATCCTATTTATTAATAATTAGCTAAGTAAATATTGCATGGGCAGTTAAAAATCGAAAACAAACAAGGGTCCACATTTCCTTCCTTTACATTGCTATGAAGCTGAAATATTAATCATTATTTCTTGAGACAATTACTATGTAAAAAGTGTTCAATCTCAAGCAATGCAGAGAAAAATTTTGAAAAAAGAAAAAGAAAAAAGTGCAATTAATTAACTACTTATTGATTGATCTACTGGCGATAATAGTGAAAGTGGATTATGTATTTTTCAAGCGTGTTTGATGGGAATAGTTTATTAAACTTGCATATACATAGAATTAAAGAGGTGACATTTTTTGATCCAATATCATATACATATAGGTTTTAATAGTATATTCATTGAACTATTGGGGATGAACATTCAATCTAACGTTAATTTCAATTTTAGTCTTGTATTTAAGGTCTTTTCTGTTTTTTGACAACCAAATATACGGTTTTCAATTTTAGTCTTGTATGTTTAATTTTTTGTCAATTTTAGTCCAATTTTTCAATTTTGGTCATGTATGTTTTAATTTTTTTTCCAATTTCAGTTCAATTTTGGTTGGAATTCTCAAAATCATCAATGTCACGTGAGATTTTCCCGTGGTCATCCAATCAAAATTGGATTGAAATTAGAAAAAAATTGAAACATACAGGACCAAGATTGGAAAATTAGAGTAAAATTGAAAAAAAAATTGAAACATATAAGACCAAAATTGAAAAACGTATACTTGGTTGTTCAAAAATATGAATGATCTGATCAAAATTGAAATTAACCTTTCAATCTGATATTTTGTGTTGGGTACATATGACCACCATGATCATGACTTGTTTTTAGGTTTTCCCGAATTAAAGGCTTGAAAATTCTGTCCATATTATTATATATTTCTATAACTCTCCCATATTAATTTGATATGTGATATTTGTTTGATATTAATCCTAACTAAATTTTTATAGAAAACTGAAAATTTTGTATAGTAATTCAAGTTTCCGACTACAATATTTATCCTCAAATTGTGCAAATTAAATCGAGAATAGTAGTACTAAATTGCCCACCTCCTATATATTAGACTATAAACGCCATCCCTAATTAATAAGTTAGAGAATAAAAATTGCAAATTTTCCCAAACTTAACGTACAGATCAGGTTTTCTATTAGCAGCTGCGTCGAGTTTTCTCTAAGTGATATATATATATATATATATAGTAATGATAAGGAGTCCACTGTTGGGTTACTTATGGAGGCTTATGTGGCAACACACACGTATGTTTTAAGTTCCGCGATATTCTACTTAAAATGATATTCTTTTCTATGTTTTTTTTTTTTTGTTTTTTTACGCGCTTTTTTTGTTTTGTTTTTTACCTACGTAATTTCTTTTTCTTTTTTTACATAATTTAATTTTGCTTATCATTTTTTCTTATCTTATTTCATTTTTAAATAAACTTTTTTTCTTATTCATCTCAATTTTTTTTCTTATTCTATATCATTCTTTCTCCCATTTTTAGATAAAAAATTTTTATTCATGTCAATTTTTTTCTTATTCTATATCATTTCTTAAAAAAAATTTTCATATTCATCCCATTTTGTCTTAGTAAATTTTCTTATTCTATATCATTCTTTGAATATATATTTATTCAAATTAGTAAATTGTCAAAAAAAAATTCTTCTCTTTTAGTTGCCATTAATATCAATAGTACTTCGAAATATTTTTCTTTAATTGTACCTAAGATTAGCAATTGTGTAAAAGTTTCATATACTTATAGATTTTGACGAGTAATCTCAACCATCTATTTTTTGAAATTGTAGATAAATAAACTTTTTTTCTTATCCATCTCAATTTTTTTTTTCTTATTCTATATCATTCTTTATTAGTTTATCCCATTTTTAGATAATTTTTTTATTCATGTCAATTTTTTTCTTATTCTATATCATTCATTAATTTTTTTTTTCAAATTCATCTCATTTTGTCTTAGTAAATTTTCTTATTTTATATCATTTTTTTCAAATCAGTAAATTGTCAATTTTTTTCTTTTCTTTTAGTTGCCATTAATATCAATAGTACTTTGGAAATATTTTTCTTTAATTTTACTTAAAATTAGAAATTGTGTAAAAGTTTCATATACTTATAGATTTTGATAGGTTTATTTATATTTATGCAAGAACAACCGATAAGAATGTTTGGATTCGAATCATTTATAAATATTCTTCTTATACATTGTGAATATTAGAATTAAATAATAGATGGTTGAGATTACTCCATAAAAATTCTTATAAGAACTTTTAAACAATTTTTAGACAAGTTCTAAACTTATCTACAATTTCAAAAAATAGATGAATGAGATTACTCATCAAAATCTACTGGTCACCTTCTTATACATTGTGAATATTATATAGAATTAAAAAATAGATGGTTGAGATTACTCAATAAAAATTCTTATAAGAACTTTTAAACAATTTTTAGACAAGTTCTAAATTTATCTACAATTTCAAAAAATAGATGGTTGAGATTACTTATCAAAATCTATAAGTATATGAAACTTTTACACAATTTCTAATCTTAGGTACAATTAAAGAAAAATATTTTCAAAGTACTATTGATATTAATGGCAACTAAAAGAGAAGAAAAAAAATTGACAATTTACTAATTTGAAAAAATATATATTCAAAGAATGATATAGAATAAGAAAATTTACTAAGACAAAATGAGATGAATTTGAAAATAAAAATAAAAATTAAGGAATGATATAGAATAAGAAAAAAATTGATATGAATAAATTTTTTTTATCTAAAAATGGGATAAACTAAGAAAGAATGATATAAAATAAGAAAAAAAATTGAGATGAATAAGAAAAAAAGTTTATTTAAAAATGAAATAAGATAAGAAATAATGATAGGCAAAATTAAATTATGTAAAAAAAAGAAAAAGAAATTACGTACGTAAAAAACAAAACAAAAAAAGCGCGTAAAAAAAGAAAAAAAAATTACATAGAAAAAAATATCACGCTAAGTAAAATATTGCGCAACTTAAAACATACGTGTGCTGCCACATAAGCCAGATTGACTCCATAAGAAACCCAACGGTGGGCTCTTTATCATTACTATATATATATATATATATATATATATATATATATACCGTTGTATTAATACACCAGTGTTTTTTACTGCAGTAACTTCTTTGTAAAGTAACTTTTATGTTTTAGGTTGGGCTTGACTGTTGGGCCTCCCTACACTCATTTTATATCCTAAGTTGCAATAGGCCCTTTTTACTTGCATTTGATTTTGCTTGCATTTAATCATTATAAATCAATTATGTTGTATGTATAAATCGAAATAATTGTAAATGAATTATCACAAAAATTTTGGTTCATTCTAAATTTATTAATACGTAATATTACATGCATTTCGTTTGTTGGGATATATTGTTGCATCCAAATCTAAGTCATATATTGTTGAGATACGAATATCCATTGAAATCAAATCCAAATCTGAAAATGGCTAATCTTTATAATTAAACGATTGTGGTAAATCATAAATCATATGCAATCCGCTAAAATAGATCCAACCAATATCTGATGAAATATCAACCACGCAACACAGAAGGATGCAATAATGATTTTTAAATCGATGCAACAACGATTGTGAACGGTGATGACATGCAACCGATGCAATGATTTTGAATTCATGTATAATTAATTACCAATAATACATTACCAAATTAACATCACACAACAATAATTTTGAATGCATGCCAACAATATTTTAAGATTTTTTTAATTGTACATAACTATCAATAGTACTTGGAAAAATATTTTAAGATTTTTTTTTAATTGTACATAAGTTTAAATTTTCAAATTTTTTTCTTTCTTTCTTAGATTCCATTATTATCAATAGTACTTGGAAAAATATTTTAAGAGTACTTGGAAAAATATTTTAGTTATATATATGTTTAGAAATTATCATAATTTCCATTAATATCAATAGTACTTGGAAAAATATTTTAAGATTTTTTTAATTTTACATAAGTATCAATAGTACTGCGAAAAATATTTTAAGATTTTTTTTAATTGTACATAAGTTTAGAATTGTCTAAAAATTTCATATACTTGTTGATCTTATGGAGTAATCTTAACCATCTATTTTGATCTTTATGGAGTAATCTCAATCATCTTATAAACCATTCAAATTATCTTCAAATGTATAAGGAGGTGACAAGACAAGAAGTGATGTGAATTATGTTTCTATATTTTGATAATTTCTTAACATTCAAATTAATATTCTTCTCACAATTTTTTAAAATATTTTTCCAAGTACTCTTAAAATATTTTTCCAAATAATATTGATAATAATGGAAACTAAGAGAGAAGAAAAGAAATTGAAAATTAGTTTTAATGTTAAATAGAAAAAAAAGGATAAAATGAGATGAGTTTGAAAAATAAAATATGAAAATTAAAAGAGAAGAAAAGAAATTGAAAATTAGTATTAATGTTAAATAGGGAAAAAAAAAGGGGATAAAATGAGATGAGTTTGAAAAATAAATAATGGAAACTAAGAGAGAAAAAAAGAAATTGAGGTGACAAGAAGTGATGTGAATTATGTTTCTATATTTTGATAAGAATGTTTGGATTAATTTGAATGATTTATAAATATTCTTGTCACAACTCTTAAAATATTTTTCCAAGTACTCCTAAAATATTTTTCCAAATAATATTGATAATAATGGAAACTAAGAGAGAAGAAAAGAAATTGAAAATTAGTTTTAATGTTAAATAGAAAAAAAAAAAGATAAAATGAGATGAGTTTGAAAAATAAAATATGGAAACTAAGAGAGAAGAAAAGAAATTGAAAATTAGTATTAATGTTAAATAGGACAAAAAAAAGGGGCATAAAATGAGATGAATTTGAAAAATAAATAATGAAAACCAAGAGAGAAAAAAAAAAGAAATTGAAAATTAGTATTAATCTTAAATAGGGAAAAAAAGGGGATAAAATGAGATGAGTTTGAAAAATAAATAATGGAAATAAGAGAGAAGACCAAACTAGTTAGTTTCATAGAGAAACTAACGAATCAAATAGGTTGATTACTTTGTGGTATTTCAAATAATCATAGACAACCAAACAATACAATCATGGTTGTGGATGCAGCATTACAGTTCAGAAGCAGGTTATCTGAAATTTTAATAACGACGATTCATAATAAATACCCAAACATATTGAATATGAATCTCAAATGATTCGTAATAACGAGATGCATAATACAAACATATTCGATTGTGGTTTTATGGTTGCAGATTAATGCTATATAAGATTAATGAAGAATGTGGATTTAGACTACATTACCCAAACTCTTTTGGTTGTTGGGGGGAATTCTTAGTTTTTACTGCAGTAATTTCTCAAGACAGGTAAAAAATGTGAAAAGTAAATGAAGGGTTATGATGCAATCATTCAAAATCTGATGGTTGAAAATATCGGTGTATTAATACAACGGTGTACTATAGAAGGACCCATATATATATATATAATTTTGTAAACATGATTGACAAGACAAGAATGATGATGCTAGAAAATAGAATGTCTGCTGTTCCTTAAGACCCAACAAAGAATTAATATACAGCTTTTGATGTTCCTAGAGCGCGTGATGATCATGCATGATAAGTAATGCATAATCAACCAAAAGCTGGTAATATATAGGAATGTTGGGAGAAAATTATAGCAACAAAAAGAGAGATATATCGACGAAAAATAATGAATTAATTGATAGGGTTATTTCAATTTTGGTCTTGTATGTAAGGTATTTTTTATTTTTTGACAACCAAATATCTGTTTTTGCATTTTGGTCTTCTGTGTTTTAATTTTTTCCAATTTCAGTCATTTTTTGTTAAAAATTGCAAAATTGCTGACGTGGCTGTCGGAATTTAGCTGCGAGTTGTGAAAAGAGTCATTCTGCTGAGGAATTGAATAGTTTAATATCCTTCCTTTGCTTCTTTTCTTACCGCTACGTGGGAATTTGAGATTCTACGATCCTTACTTACCTTGCTTTCTCAGGCGATTTTTGGCTTGGGAACCAAAATTGGAAAATGAATATTTGGTTGTCAAAAAATGGAAAGTATCTTATATACATGACCAAAATTGAAATTATCCTTAGTTTCTCATGTAGTGCATGTACCACAATAAGGCTACGGATCGTCTTGTATTAATCAAGCTATTCTAATTCATTGAGAAGTGTTAGTAATACCACTTTTAAGAGTGAGTTTTATGTGAAATTGTCTCATGGGTCTAGTTACGTGAGATGGGTCAACACACAACCCACACTTTATAATTCATATAAAAATTTATGAAAGTGGGTTTTTGTTTGTGGGTAATAAGGATTCCAAATTAAAATAATTTCTCATATCATAACTATAATGTCTTCCGATTTTGCTCCCATAATTATCATGTATTTGAATTTAGTCCCACAACTTGAGAATTTGTCGGATTTCAGTTCAATTTCATCAAATTGGAACTTTTTGGTGACCTAAAAGTGATGTAACGACACATGTCAAATTCTTATAATTAATTGACACATGTCGCCACATCACTTCTTGGCCACCGAAAAATCCATTTTGGGGGAAATTGGACTGAAATCAAATAAATTCTCAAGTTCTGTGATTAAAGTGACATTCTTGTTAATTATGAGACTAAAATTAGAAGACAATCATATTTCTGATTCGAAAAATTAATTAATATTTTCCGGCAAAATCAGAATTTCAGAAAATCAATTAATAAAATGGTACTAGATAGAGTGATATATATGACCTAAATCACCTTGGTATGAGTTAGTATATGTAGGTAGTACAAGTAAGAATTAATGAAAAAAAATGTCCAAATTTATCTAGAAAAAAAAAAACTAAAAAAACTTAAGTTTGTGTCTTTATTTATTTATTTTTAATGAGAAGCCGCTAGCAAAGAAAGTGGCTGAGGACATTCAACTTTCCTTGAATAATAAGCATCCTGTCTAAAAGATGTGCTTTTTTCATTACCTGCTCTTTTGATCTTATCTTCATGATGTTGTCCTATGAACTTAATCAATGCTGTTTCATACAAAATTTCCCTAAAGTGCACTTGCAAAGTCATGCAAATACCCTTTTCAATGCTATAAAGCATTTCACTATTATTTCACACATATCTGGATATTACATGAATTTACAGTTGATCTATTAGTGAGAGTATGAAATGAGCTCTAACTCAACTTGGACAGCTCAGCAAAACAAGGTGTTTGAAGATGCATTGGCCGTGTACGAAAAAGACAGGCCCGATAGGTGGCAGAATATAGCGAGGGCAGTGGGTGGGAAGACGGTCGAGGAGGTGAAGGCACACTACCACAACCTCATTAAAGATATCGAAAACATTGAATCAGGCAAGGTGCCACTGCCTAAATATACATGATCATATGGAGACAAGGACAATGATGTAATGGATGATCAGCATCAAAGGTATCAAATATATATGCCGATTTGGATCCTTTACAGCGCACTACTGTGCTGTTTTGATTTGTGTAGTAAAAACAGCACAGTAGTTGTTGTGCGCGGTAGAGGATCCAAATCCTAATAAATCTCCTTAGCTTTCTAATTTCCATCTTTTCATTTTGCACCATTAAATTGACAACATTTTTTGTGCATGGAAATTTTGGCTTTTTATTTTTATTTTTTTATTGTTCTTGTGAAATCTTGAAATAAGTGATAGTCTGAAAGTTACCTTTTTTATGTTGGCAGGATCAAGTATCTAAAGCTTCTTTGAAGCAGGGTTTCGAGGGAAATGCATAGGCATAGTATAAAGTGGAAAAAATTGCACTATTATTATGTTTCTCCAATTTGTTCTTTATTATTTATGAAGTTTTGCACTAGGTCTGTGCTCATGCACATGAAAAAATTAATTCAGATATAGATAAAAATGAGAACGACATATTATTGATTCTATTGAAGTATGGATAGTTTTAACGATAGTTAACTAATTAATCTAGCATTATTTAGCTTTTGTTAATTACTGGATATTGGTATAGAAAAGTTGGTGTTGATGAATCTTTGATTGATTTCTATATGGTGATTTGTTTGATCAAATTGGGTACAAGTGATAAAATTGAAAACTACTTCCGAGTAGATAATTTTAGTGTATTTACTTTCTCCAATCCAATTTCTAGTGAATGAGAATTTATTAATGCTTAAAGTTGGCGGCTTAAACATGTAAAATAATTGAAGAGTAATGGAAATAGTTTATTACTTTTTTTTGCCCTGTAACTTAGGGGATTTAGCACTTTTGGACAAAAAAATTTCAGGCTGACAATTTAGGACATTAAGTTGTTGGGCCTCGCCAATTTTACCCAATTTCTACTCGAATCGCTTACTTTGGCTGAAATTGCACGTGTTTTGCACGTGGGGCCTGAAAATTCGGACTTTTCAACCCAATTTCACCTGATTTCGCTTATGTGGAATATAATTATACAAATGGTATTTTTTGTGCATTAAATTTACACGTCATTATGCTAGGATTAATTAATTATTGAGGGAGAATACACCTCATTTCCCAAAAAAAAAAAAAAATCAAAATTAGAATGGAATACATCTCATTTTCCAAAATAATAAATGAAAATACATAATTAAAATAGAAAAATCTCCAATTCATCTTCTTCTCAACCTTCATGCACTGCGAATCACATACATACACCTCAATTCATCTTCATCCCCAATCGGCAAAGATTACACTTGTTACGCTGCGTTTCGCCGGTCTCCACCCTCACCAAACCGCGCCAGATCTCACGATCTCCCTTTGATAGTGGTGCAGTGTTCTCCATCTCCTCCGGTGCATACCCGCCGCCATCTATTCTAGATCTGCCACAACACCGCCGATCTACTCCCTCCGAGCAACAGCCGCGTTGTCTCCATCTCCAACGCAAGCGCTGCCCATCTCCAGTTCACCGGCACGAATCCGACCTCCATCCTCAACGCGGTGCCGTGCCCCCATCACAATTTCACCCTTCTCTTAAATCTCTCTCTCCCTTTCTCTGTTATGGCCGACCTTCCTAAGAGTTTTGAAGAACAATACAATTTGGGACTACGGTTCCAGCATTCTCCCATTTTCATATTGTCCCCTTTTTTGTTAAGAGTAAGTTTCTTGTGAGATCGTCTCACGAAATTTTAATACATTACGTGCAGGGGCGGAGCTACATTGGACCAAGGGGGGCACTGGGCCCCCCTGAAATTTAAAAAAAAAAAAAAATATATATATATATATATATATATATATTTTAGGTAATTTTATATTTTTATTCAAAAAATATGTATATTAGTTTTACTTGTATATTATCAAATTCTTATTAAAAATATCAATTTTTAAGGTAAATTGTTCATTTATCTAAACTCATTATTTATTTTTCTTCATTGAGTAATGACATTATTTTAATTTATTTGATTATCAATTGTTATAGAATATATAATATATTCATTATTTTGGCTTAATAAAATATGAAGTGATTGTAAAGAATTATTATCATTGATTATTATTTTATGAATTGTTAGCTTTGAGTTAGCATTGTTGATAAGTTAGATGTTGATTTATAGTTTGTATAATAGTAATGTTAATTTAATGATATTTAATAATTCTAATTTTATCCTATCTTTCATAAATAATGAAAAAGTATTATAGAAAAATATCAATACTAATATTAAAAAGTGTTTCAAAATGAACAACATTCAAAGTTCAAAATACATCAGAAAATGATGTATTTGGAAATGTTAGCAACGAAGGTATCTTGTAATGATTTCAAAATAGGAAAAAATACAATATAAATATTGTAATCGTTTTTTTTTTATTTGTCATGTTGAAATATTATAAAGATATTGATTTTAGATGTTATTTTATAATGTGATACACACTATCATAATTTTATGATTTTATTCTTAGAACTATTGTTATTGATCTTTTATTAGTTGGGCCCCCCTCGATAAAAATCCTGGATCCGCCACTGATTACGTGTGACGGGTCAACCCACAACCCACCATCCAAACTCTACAATTCACATGTTATTTGTGGGTGATGAGACTTCGTCTCACAAAAACTATCGGACCGTCTCACATGAGTTTTTGTGTTTTTTAAATGTGAGGTGTACACTTGGTCCCTTTTTTTATTACATATAGAGAGGATTTTTAATATACAAATATCACGTAGCTAAATAACCCGCCACATCAGCGAATTGAACCCGTAGAATCTAAATTAGGACGGTCACGTGCAAAAAACATGCAATTTTAGCCCAAATAAGCAATTCGGGCTGAAATTGGGCAAAATTGACGAGACCCAACAACTTAATGTCCTAAATTGCCCGAAATTTTTTTGTCCGAAATTGTCAAACTCCCTAAGTTACAGGGTAAAAAAAATAATAAACTCTGATGGAAATATGAAGAGATATATACTACATCGGAAAAGAAGGAAATTTTGCTGTGACACCCTATACCCCTATGACGTATACATATATATATATATATATATATATAAAATATTCATCTTGTAGATAGACCATTCTGACATTCCATTTATCCATATAAGTATAAAAATATTATTATATGACTAATATCATATAAGATTAAAACACACAATCAATATCTCAACATAAGTCATTGTCATATTAAATACAAATTATGATACATGTGTTCCAAAATGCAAAATGAGGAGGAGGAGAAGGTTGCACGAGACATCAGCCGGCCGACCTGTATAGCGTGACGTCTATATATACAAACCACCTCAAAAGAGCTATTGAACCTAAAACAATATATATGTGATTTTTATGAGTCACAACTCAGTGAATATAAACCGTTAACTTAATTACACAATAAGTCAATAACAATCATTAACATTGATCATAAACATATGCAAATGCCACTGTCCGGTTTATTTTTCTGTGAACTGCTCAAGCTTGGATCTGTACCGGGATTTCCAATATGCCATTGTGTATATAGACCCGTAGGTCTCCAATATGAATTTGACCCGTAGGTCTCCAATATGATTTAGACCCGTAGGTCTCCACTGTGTATATAGACCCGTAGGTCTCCAATATGAATTTGACCCGTAGGTCTCCACTATGTATACAGATCCATAGCAAGACAGTCACAGGCCTTTTAATTTCGTGCAATTGTAATGCAACATAACAATCATCTGAATATATGATCACATATACATTTACCAATATATCATTTGATCTAATGACAAATTCATATAAATACATATTTCTTATAGAACACATATAACAAACATTGCATATAAATCACATCACATTGCGTATAAATCACATATACGGTTTATACTCACCTGACTATAATAAGTAATCCGTTCGTCGCCTGATTCCTCTTCCCGTTCTACAACTCGTGCTCCTATATGATTCAATGCAATTTAGCTTAATCATCCCCTTAATATTTATTTCCATTATGCAATGAAATGCAATGCATGTATGCTTAATTAACCATGTTCATTATTTTCCCTATAACTTGAGTTATAAAATTCCGAGTCAAGCAGGGTAACATTCTGTAGAAACTTGACATATAGCTCTACCACTTTCATGTTTATCATTTTTCATAATTCAGTCTCTAACCTGCATAGAATTAGGCTATAAACACAGCATAATTAACAGTTTTCAAACCGGATCTTTATAGACCAAGCCCTGTAATTTTGACATTATCTCACTCAACATTTAACCGAGTCATTTACGGATTTCTTTTGGGTTTAGCTAAGAGATAGGGCTATAACTTTCATGTTTTAAGTTTTTCCTAATTCGGCCTCTAAAGTCACCAAAACATCAATAAATTACGATAACTTGAGATATATCTAATTCACTAATTTCTTTGTACCTTTTGGGAAAAATCTTGAGAATTCACTCCGACCAAATCGAAGAGCATGTCACCACGAGCTCCCCATCAAAATCTGAAGAAAAACGATGAAGAAACGAACTCAAAATCACAAACCCTCCTCTCTTCTTTCTTTTCTTCTTTCCTCTCTGTTTTTCTTTCTTTCTTTCTCTGTTTCTGTACTCGCTGCTCTTTCTTTTTCTTTATTTACTTTCTCCACAGCCTCACCGCCATTTCAATTATGCTGTAAGATTTATTATTATTATTATTATTATTATTATTATTATTATTATTAACTTACCTTTATATTAACTTATATGCATGCATGCGTGACACCCATATATATATTATTAGTTAACTTACCTTTATATATGCATGCACTGTCACGCCATATATATATATATATAATAATAATAATAATATTTTGTTAATTTCATACTTACACACAACACTTACGTATATATATAATATTAATTAAGCCCTTTTATATATATAATCACCTTAGTGAAGGAGTTTATGCACTATCCTCACTCGGACGTGTACATGGGCACACTTAATTAGAACGTACGCATCCTTGTGAAGAGCTAATATAATCAATTTGGTCGGTTGGCGTGGCTTGATAGTTCAGGTGGTTCGACACAACTCTTCAAATTCTATAAATATACCTTTTTTTTCAATCATTTCATTCATTTCTACGATTTGCATTCATAAGCAATTTTGCATTTGAAGTCCTCTCATCTTCTTAATTATCGAAAAAAGTTGCACAATCAAGTGGCTCGGCTGGCGTGTGACACGATAGTTCTGGCAGTTCGACACAACTCTTCAAATTTAATATACAGACCCTAATTCAAATATTTCATTCATTCCACAACAATTTGATTTCATAAGCAATCTTACATTTGTAGTCCTCGATCTAGTCTTCTTATCTCGAAAAGTTTCAAATATTGTTTTTTATTCAACGATAAATTTTTGGTATCATTGCTCTATGATTCTTAAGTTAGTAAGTCGTTTATCTCGGATTAGTTTGTCATAGACCATTAAACAATGAATACGGAACAATTTTATATTACGAAGAAAAAATCCAATTCTTACCTCAACTTTTTCTGTTTTATTTATCAAGTCATTTTTAGGTACACCATGTACACACCCACAAAACAATAAAAAGTTAAATAATTAAGAGCAAGGGCACGAACAACAAAACTATCAAACTGTACATTGCATTGCTGCAAAAAAAAAAAAAGTTCTTAGCAAGGAGAAGCATAAATTATATACATAAATATGAGATCGATTTTTTTTTTTTTTTTTTTTGCATGTGGTCTTCCTCATTTTTCTCTTCTGCAATTATATTTTAGTAGCGAAATCTGGAGAATTATCGATGCCTTCTCTTGCTCCTCTTGTCATGGAAAATGATTGCATGAATTATGTGTGTGTTTGTGTGCATTTATTTTATTTGTCCAATTTTTTTTTTTCCATTTCAAAGGAGGTTTTTTATGCTACGACTTGGTTTTTTACAAAGAGCTCACTTTGACCAATTCTTTCTCCTTATTTTTCTAATCATGTATACCTTGCAGAACTAATGATTATGAACCAAACTCTAATTTTCTTTTTCTCTTTTATTTACCTTTTGCACTAAATTTTCTCATGGAGATCTTCAAATCGAAAACACAGGTAGTAATAGTAGTAGTTCATACAAAATTCCATATTTTCAGCAAAATAGAAATGTAGAATTAATATATATGGTAAAGTAAATTAGTCTTTAATTTCCATCCATTCTCTTTTAGCAATTTGCAAATTGAATTTTCTGAGAGTGAAAAAATTGTAATTTATATGCAGGATGCATTGGCGACAAAGGCGTCTAAAAGGTCTCCATTGATATTGAGATTAGTGATCTTAGTTTTGGCAGTGGTTTGTGCTGTGTCCATCATCTCAATCTGTATAAACCAAACAAATAAATTCCCACAAGCTATTCCTCTCAAAATCGAAACAAATGATGATCATCCGAATCGACTTTGTAGAAATACTCGAATACAAGAGATGGACTCGCCTTATTTACATTTTCCTCAACCCCAAACCTTTAGCAGGTTAAAACAACATATTAGATTTCTTTATTTATTTTCTTTTTCTTTTTTTAGAGAGAGAACAACAAACAGAATGATATGGGTCCACTCGAGTGGACCCATATCATTCTGTTTGTCGTTCTCTCTCCAAAATCTACAGAACGTGAATAAAGAGAAATAATTAATATATAATGTTTGATTGTGTGTTCATTTTTAGACAGGAATGCGAGTGCAATCCAGTCCTATACTTTGCAATTGTCTCAATGCAAAGATCTGGGAGTGGATGGTTCGAGACGTTACTCAATAGTCACGTAAACTTGAGCTCAAACGGAGAAATTTTCGGGCCAAGAAGTAGGAGGAATAATGCTTCCATGATTTATACAACATTGGATAAAGTTTACAATCTTGATTGGTTTAGTAGTGCTGCAAAGAACGAGTGCTCAGCTGCTGTTGGCTTCAAATGGATGCTAAATCAGGTATATTTTGTTTGTATCATGATTTTGTGACAAGTTTCGATCGTACACCAAATGTAATCGAGGAACCGGTTTGGTATTTGAAGGGATTGATGGAGTTTCCAGGAGAGATAGGAGAGTATGTGAAGAGAAGGGGAGTGTCCTTAATCTTTCTTTTTAGAAGAAATCTTCTTCGAAGGATGATTTCTTTGCTTGCTAATGCATATGACAAGGATGTGAAGCTGCTCAATGGAACACATAAATCCCATGTTCATACACCACATGAGGTATTCTAATGTGTATTACCCATTATGTTCCCTAATTTTTTGGTTTGCAAATTTAGGACACCATTTTTCTGATAATTACTTAGGACATTAAATTAATGATATGTCGTGAATTTAGGATAATTTGAGCCTAAATGCACTAATTGGGCCTAATGCGCATGTGAATCACACGTGATTGTTCTAGTTGAGGTTTTTAGCACAATAATGAATGACATGTTGCAAATTCGGGACAATTTCGGACGTTCAGGTGTGGATGAGGCCTAATTGGTGCATTTCGGCTCAAATTGACCTAAATTCACGACATGTCATAAATGTTCTAAATTGTCGGTCTAGAAAAAGGTGTTTTTAAATTGTAAAACCCCAAAAAATTGTTGGACCAGATGGATTATAATAAATATGATAATCAATAGTGTAGAAAACCTCTGTTTTAGGTCACGTATGAATTAAAGTTTTCAAGTTAATCATGTATCTTTAATCCAATGTTAATTCGGTTAATTTGTCTTTGGATGAAAATAAAATGCAGGCACAAATACTGGCAAAATATAAACCCACACTCAACGTAACCGAACTTATATCGAATTTGAAATCTGCAGAGCAAATGGTAGCAAAAGCATTGGAACGTTTCAAAAGCACTAGGCACATTTTCTTATACTACGAGGATATAGTTACAAATCGTACGGTGAGAAGAATACTACTAATTAATAAAGTTAATTATATCGGAAAACATATCAATTTTAAATTGATTTTCATTTACATTATAAATTCTAGACGTTAACACCACATGATTATAAATTTTGGGCTTCAGTTATTGATATGGAGCTAGTAATGTGTTTTCTCATCCTAATCATCATTATTATATTCCGAGCTTCACTAGAATGCAGATTCACATTTTAGGTTTCACATCAACAATTGAATTTCAAAAATGTCAAATTATATATCGAATCAAATTAATTTGTGGTGTTAACATTTAAGATTTATCTTGCAAAGGAAAATCTACCTAAAATTGATGTTTTTTTCAATGTAATTAACTCTAATTAATATTATTAGGACTAGAATCATTTGCTTTGGTTAAAGCACAAAACAGACAATTAATATTGCATAAAAAAAACGACGTTATTTTGAGTGTAAAACCCCCTCATTTTCCCTCTTCAGATCTAGTTGACAACATGATTTCATATTTTTTTCTTGTAATAAGAAGATCCCATGCATTATTCTCAAAATGACGTCATTTTTTGATATCCAATCAGTGCTTTAACAAAAATGATCCTAGTCCTATTAGAAAGGGTTCTTCCTGGAATTCCATTACATTTTTTGGTACAAGTACAATAACGATTGATGAAGGGTAATTGTTAGTACAGAAACTAGTAGATGTTCAAGAATTCTTGAAGTTGCCCACAAGAAATCTTACAAGTCTTCAGGTGAAGATACACAGTGGGCCCCTCTCCTCACAAATCAACAACTATGACGATGTTCGGAAAACACTCAAGGGAACTTCATATGAACGTTTCCTCGATTCGCAGGATTATAAATTGTAGTAATTAATTTGCATGTCAAATAAGGATATTGTATGATGATCCTCTTTATTTCTAATTTCACTTTTCTCACAACTTTTTTGGGACTAAATTTTAAACACAATTATTTATATGCACGAGGTGCATAGGTTGAGAACTGTGCAATTGGGTCGATTCGACCCGGCGGTGCTTTTTAAGCACCCCATGCGTACTTCACGCACCCACACACGCATCCAGGTCCGCGCTCAAACCCTAGTCCGCACGTTTGACTTTTTTGTTATGTTCGTGTAACATTTTAGTTATATTCGCATAATCTTTTAAAGTGTATTACAGACCTATAATACCTTTTAAACTTTTATGTATAATAATATAACATTTCTGTTATAATAATGTAACATTTTATGTTAGTCTCTAAGTACATAAATGTTATGATATTTGTACATAAAAGATATAATAATATAACATAAATGTTAAATTATTATAACATAAAGGTTCAGTTATACTACATGAATTTTTATATTGAAAACAATCTAAATTATTCACTTAAAGGTTATAAAATATGTACATAAATGTTATACTAATATATATGACATAAATGTTATACCTGTATAACATAAAATTTATAACATAAATTATAAAAGTAAAAAAAATTGGGCACGGATCTGGACCGGACCGAACCCAACTTGGCCCGCACGCACCCAGTTGCACTGGTTCATAAGAACACTACTCAATTTTAAAACATGCGAAATATTTCTGATATTTACTGATAGGAGAAATTGGTGATTTTTTTTAGTTTCCACTCTAATTGGACCTCAGAATTGAAAATTCCATATCAACAATTTCAACATTCACGTAGGCAAGAATCCAAATTTCAAACAAATCGAATGAAAATTGGTAGAATCATGAATGAGATATCGGTTGACAAATTTTATTGGAAGACAACAACGAGTTTAATTTTAGCCCAACTACAATATAACAAAATCTGGATTTTAGAAAGCCCAGTGGCAATCAATTGTCTCAAAAACCCGATACTAATATTAAAAGTAGCCCCTCACTATTTAAAATGAGGGAAAAAGAAAAATCAAACTAATCTACCTTGTTATGTTCAAATACTAACTATGCATGTTTCTTTCGTCAACTATTTCATGCTTTTTTTAATATATTCCCTGTTTTTTTTTTTTTTTCACGTCTAGTCGTTCTATAGACTTTCATGCATTTTATTTTTAGTACTTCACTTTTTAGCCCAATTATAAGCCCACCTTGTTGAACCATTTTGGTCGGGCCAAATAGACCCGATTTTTTTCAGGCCACAATCTTAAAAGCCCAATAAAGATTATTTACGGATTGTTGGGCTTGTTCCATCGGGTCAGACTTAAATTGACGATTCTATATTGGGGTGTTTTCAAAAAATTCTGACAGTTTTTCATCACTTATTTAAGTTTTATGAATCAATTTTTAATATTTTAATTTTCTTCTAGCAAATTATAAAATCTACTAGAATCTATAATCCAGAAGATGGAGGTTGCTTTGACAACTTCTCAATTAAATTTAAAAAAAAAAAAAAACAATCTAATTAAAGCATTAGCATACGTTCCACATAACTATCAGACCGGGCCTACTTTCAGGTCCGATAATTTGCTTTTATTACAAATTTAGCTATTAATTAGCATTTTGGCAAATATCAAATACCAACATGATTAAATAGTAATTAATTACAAATTTAGAGCACATATTTTTTCGAGTTATTAAATATATTTAATTATTCTCATATATATATATATATATATATATATATGTATATATATGGCGGGGTGTTGGTGTTTCTATGTTATTACACGGTTTATAAAATCTTACAATTGTACTATTCGATTTTATAATCCAATTTTATGAACCTCCAATGATACTAGTTATAAAATGCAAGGTTAATTTAATAACCTCAATAATCACTAATCAGATGTTCAATTGATAAGAAAGAAATATGGACGTATTTTATGATTGAGATATCATGTATTAATTAGAAGGAAAAGTTTGTATGTGCGGATTGTATTTTCCTATTTATTGTTACTAGTATTTCTCCCGTACGTTGCACGGATCGTGATATAAAATTTAATTACCTAAGGTATTAATATATTAATATAAATATATAATATTTGACTGAATAAAAAATTAGATATTTTAACTTCAAATTTTATTCGAAATTATTCTATTTGGGAATACAAACAATAATATATAAATTTAATATAAAAAGTTATTTTGTAATAATATTAATCTGTAGCTGAATTATTGAAAATCTCTTACTACCTATTAATGAAATAAAAGTATTAAAAAATGTACTTAACCTTGTATCAATCCTCTTCAACTAAGACGGATAAACCAAACAATTAGATTAGAAGTTTGTTTGTAGGTTTTTTTTTCTCTTATATAATCTATTTTTTTATTTTAAAAATATTATTTTAATTTTCTATTTTTGTTATGTTATTTATTGTATTTTTTGTATTATATATTAACTAAATGAGAAAAAAGCTTTGTTGAATTGTTAATGCAAATATTTATACCAAAAGTTCAAACCCAAATAATAATCTCTTAAAAACTACCAATTAATTCATTACGAACACAACAATTAAAAATATCAGATAATAAATATAATACATATTAAATATAAGCAAAACATGATAACCAAAATCGTTGACTAGCGACTTTGTTGTACATATATTAAATCTAAACATTTTTTTGTCTATAATATTAATAAGATACGAAAATTGTAATAAAAATTAAATGCATGATTATTGTTTTTTTCCTTAAATATTATAAATTTTCATTACTTTTCTTATTTAAATTTGTTTGGTATAACTATATCTTACAAATAATCTAATATTTTTTTAAAAATAATATTTTTATTAAATTAATTGATATAATTTTTATATAAAAGAGTCATAAAAATGAGTAATTAAAAATATTATTATTAAAACCATAATTTGAATTAAGAAGTTATTTAGTTTGAAGTATGACTTGTTGAAAAAATTAAAAGAAAAAAGAAAGTTCTCTCCTCTATGCCATGGCCCACCACCCTTGCTAGCCCCAGCTTTTGGCAGCAAAAGTTGCAATAATTTTTTTTCTTTAATTAATATTTTATTTAAATTTCCATTTTTTGGCAAATGTATTTAGGTGGGGAAAGCATATATTTCTATTTATACCACTATTTTGTTATTATATAGATATAGATATATATTTCGAATCTAAATACTACGATTTTACATTTCTTATCCATTTCAAGTTTAATGAAATTAGTGTTGTCGTAGATGGGAAGCACCAAGACTTGAGAATGAATTAAAATGCAAATTGAATCTGATTTTGCATGATGAACCAACATTAAAAAAGTCAAATACAATACTGAGTTACCCAATCCAGGCTAAAATCCAAATTTTTTTTTTTTTAATAGTATATACAAGTCAAGTCTAATATATATTAGTTTGAGAAAATACCCCAAATACCCAATTTCAAATTTCATATAACATGTATACAATTCTACCCACTAAATTTTAATATTGTCCCCAAATACCCAAAAACACATTTGTTCAGAAATTGTGCAAATAATCTGTTAGTTGTCGGTACGGTTTGGCAGGAAATGATATAAAAACAATAATATGATTCTTTCGTTAAACCCTAAAAATTAAGGGTTTAACGAAAATAAACCATAATTTTCGTTAAACCCTTCATTTTTAGGGTTTAACGAACATTATGGTTTATTTTCGTTAAACCCTTAATTTTTATGGGTTTAACGACAATTAATTAATTTTATTTATATTATTAAATAATTTTCGTTAAATTGTCAAATAATTTCGTTATATTATTAACTAATTTTCGTAATTATCAAATAATCAAATATGAACAGTTAAATTATTAAATAATTTTCGTTAAATTATTAATGGAGTTTCGTTAAATTATCAAATACAATAATATGATCCTTTCATTAAACCCTAAAAATTAAGAGTTTAACGAAAATAAACCATAATTTTCGTTAAACCCTTCATTTTTAGGGTTTAGCTTCTATTACGGTTTATTTTCGTTAACCCTTAATTTTCATGTGTTTAACGACAATTAATTAATTTTCGTTATATTACTAAATAATTTTCGTTAAATTATGAAATAATTTTCGTTATATTATTAAATAAGTTTCGTTATTTTCGTTTAAAACTACATCAACTCTAAAAATTTATTTTAGTCTTATATATCATATAAAATGATATTTTTCCATAAAATATCTTACATGGTTTGACCATATATATAAATTTGTTCAAAGAATCTTAAATGGTCCCACCCACCCCCACAACAACCTATCAATGTTACTTTAATTCACACTTTAATGCATAGGGTTTCACGAAAGTTTGAACAAAAATTTCATAGCTTCTCCTTCACCTCTCCAAAAGCTCTCCCTCTCGACTCCTCTCTCATTTTAATTGGAAAAAAAAATTTGTCCAAGCAAAAGTTCGTTAAGTTCATGAAAGGGCTACTACATGAGTGCTGATACGAAACTTCACAAGCCCACATCCCCCTCAAACAGTGAGTCGTATAATACGGGGCAACGTACGAGGCAATTTGCTCATTAGCAGCACTACAGTAAACACAGATTAATTTAAATATTATGAACACTGTAAACTTGTTTAAAAATAGTCAATGTAACAATATATAGGAGTACCTAATCGCTGCACATGCGTGTGCACATGGCATCAACTCGATTTGAAAGAATATACAACTGCAGACAACCCGATTTGTTTCGTCTAAACTAGAATGAAGAAAAATTACCCATCCAACATTAACCAAAATTTTCTCTATAATAACTAAACAAATTAAACTTTAAATAAACTCAACTATTTTCTAAACTAAATAAACTAAATTGTACTTACTTGATTTCAAGTTCAATGAATCCTGTAAGATTGGTGGTGGGATGAATACTCTCAAATTTCAAAAATTTTAGTATGAATGGTGAATGTTAGTGAATGAATGGAGTTGTAAATTTCATGTTACATTCAAAAGTGATATTTACCGTGAATGAATGATCAAATCACTGAAAAGTAAAAGAAAAAGTGAAAAAAATTGTACACAAGGTACACATAAGTCCTCTGCAAAATTAACTGTATATTCATGTTCAAATCTATGCAAAATATATGATATGATATCAAAATATCAAAATGATATCAAATCATGAAAATAAATTGGAATGATATCAAATGAAAAATATTTATCGAAAATTATTTAATAATTACAAAAATTATTTAATATAGGGTTAAGGAAAAATATTTAACGAAAATTATTTGATATTATAACGTAAATTATTTGATAATTTAGCGAAAATTGTTTGATAATTGCAAAAATTATTTAATAATATAACCAAAATTAATTGATAATTTAACAAAAATATTGTCATAATTTAATGAAAACTATTTGATACTTTAAAGAAAATAATTTGATAATTTAACGAATATTTTGTAATAATATAACGAAAATTATTTAATAGTATAACGAAAAATAATTAATTGTCGTTCAACACATAAAACAAAGGTTTAACGAAACAAACCATAGTTTTCGTTAAACCCTAAAAATTAAGGGTTTAACGAAAATTATGGTTTATTTTCGTTAAACCATTAATGTTTAGAGTTTAACGAAAATATAGTATTATTGTACTTGATAATTATTTAATTAATTTAATAATATAACGGGATTAAATTAATATTTGTTAAACCCAAAAATAAAAGGGTTTAACGAAAATATACCATAATTTTCGTTAAACCCTAAAAATTAAGGGTTTAACGAAAATTATGGTTTATTTTCCTTAAACCCTTAATTTTCAGAATTTAACGAAATTTTCAATATATTGTATATATTAAAGTCTGCTAATCCGTACCGACGCTTAACAGATTTTCTCCATAAATTGGTATTATATATAATTATATTACATAAATTAAATTAAGGATATATAAAAATTATATATATATATATATATATATATATGTATGTATTAAACTTTAATTAGAAAAATTAAAAACTAATGATATAAGGTAATAAGAAATATTCCTTTTGGTGTGAGATGAATTTTGATTTGTATCAAAATTTAGACGAAGTTGCCAAAGCAGCACGCCTGCACCAAAATGAGTGTTTAGTCTTGAAGATCTGTTATGTACCTAATCTATGATATTAGTAATTAGTTAAATATTATTGATCTCAAAGATAAAGCTAGAGTTTTTTTTTTTAAACATATAGCTTCGAACTATTAACCCACAAAAGTAAAAACCAAAATCAAATTTAGGGTACTGATTAAATAAAGTGAGTCTTATGTGAGACCGTCTCACGGATCTTCTTACATATGAGATGAGTTAACCCACAACCCATATTTCACAATTCACATGTAAATTTATTAAAGTGGGTTTGAATTATGGGTAATAAAGATCCGTCTCACGGAAATCATTCGTGAGACCGTCTCATATGAGTTTTTGTGGATTAAATACTCGCAATAGCTAAAAAGTATATTACACTAGAGCTATCTTGTTTAAACATTCACTCACAAATGGGAAAAAGTCATTTTTTTTGTTCGGTCACAAAACTCGTATGTATGTAAACTAGTATGGATAATTTTAAAAAATCAATTTTGGTAATATAATTAAAAAATATGTTCGATTTTAGTCATTTTTTCACCGACATTCAATTAAAAAAACATGTTCAATTTCAGACGTATCAGTTTGAAAATTTTAATGAGAAAAAGACTGCAATTGGATATTTGATTGATCACTTGGTTCATGAGTTATTGGCAGCCAAAACTGAAATTTGGGAAATTCTACATTGTGTTCATTTCATATGTAAGTATTTTATTATTATTTTTCGTCAAAATTTATATGAGATCATGTTACATAAGACCTTACATGAGATGAGCTTTGTATATAGTCTTGTATGAAATTGTTTTGATCATGTTAAATATATTGATCCATTTTTATTTATCCATATAAATTTCGTTGTACATAAGGTCTTAAATGAGATTGTTTCACGTAAGACCTACTCATCATTTTCATATTTTCATGTGTTTGAAGTTGACTTGTTAGATTGTGTTGTCGTTTTAATTACGTACTTCATACTTTTGTTTTAAATACTAGATTTATAATTTCATAATATTTGATATTGGATTGATATTGTTTATGAGTTGTTATGATTATTTTGAAATTTATTTATTGAAAATTGTTTTAGGAAAAAAATTTTTAACTTGCAGAAAATCAAATTTGGGATTTAGAGTATGAAATTATCTAACAACGATAATAAAAATATAAAATTATTAATTAATTGGAAATGAGCCATAAGGCATGAGTCAGTAAGTACTTAGAATTATGGAAAATTTTGAATGTTTGAGTATATTTATATATATATATATATATATATATATATATATATATATATATATATATATAATATTAAACAGTGAATGGGGAATCTCCATTTATATAAATAGGATGGTTTGAGGGTCGAGAATTGAGTGGGGAACATAAATATCATTCACATACCATTTCTGTAATTTCTAAACAGTGAATCATCGCCCCCTTCATTCCACGATTCGATTGGGAAATTCCTACCCGTTAACATTGATATCTAATATGAAGGTTTCCCACAAAAAAATTGCTATCCCTAAATTTGATTATTATATTCGCCATTAAATAAAATGACCAAATTGTAATGTACATTAACATACAATCACTCCATTTTACAAATGAAAGTAAATACAAACCATTAAAAGATGTGAAGGATTAAGGATTTAAATATGCTTGTTACCTTTTTTTTTCTTGAAGAATATGCTTTGTTTCTTTTAGAATATATTTTCCCGTTTCTCAAAAAGTGAGATGGTATCTTATTTACTTTTTCAATTTATATTTCCAATATTGATTAGTTAATACTTTAGTTAATTTATTCTAGCAAGGTCCACACAATCACCTCACAAGAGGTATAGAGGACACATCCGACATCACATCTTTATTTTTTTTTTAAATCTTAAATCAAAATAAAATAATATTAATAAGACTTCTATAATTAAAAGAAAATCCTAGAAAAACGTTACAAATATTTTCAAATTGGACGCATTCATCAATGTTTTTACAAATTACATTCCCCAACGCATTTTCTCTCGTAGAAATAACACCTAACACAATGTTTTTTCTATTTCTATCATTTTTATATTTTTGACTTAACACCAAACACAATGTTAAACTTGTGATACTGTACGCAATAACCCATATCAAGGTCATAAAGAGTGACAATATTAACAACATATCAATCGAATCACTTTATAATATCCTATTTAAGCTAAAATGTGAGGCGCATTTAAGTAATTAGGTATTTTAATGACAACCATATATTTGTTTATGCTAACAATTTGGCTAAAATTCCTAAGTTAGGTTTCTTTTATAAAGTGGAGGCAATATGAGATTCGGTTTAATCCAACTCATAATCTTCTACTTTCTCAATTTTGAAATAAATCATGTCGTGTAAAATTTCATAAACAAATTAAGAAAGTTGATGAAAAGAGTCATCTATACATCTTTTCATTTAAGATCGAATAATAACTAATTATAAGTGAATTTATAATGATGGTTCGTATTTCATTTATGGATGTTAGGGGAAAAAAAGGGGTTAATGTGTGATTATAAATTCATGAAAAAAAACTATTTGTTAGAAACTTATAGTACCGGTACTAAAAAACTTATAAGCTTATAATATAATTCAGTAGAACATTTTAATTGAATGTAGTTATTGTATTGAATATAACCAAACATATAAGATTAATAATATATTTTGAAATAAGTTAAATATTTAATCAACTAACAGATAAAAATTAAGTAGTTAAATAATCTTATTCTTATATAATATCATCATTTTAAAAATGGCAAATTCTCGTCTCAATAGTACGGTGAGACCAAATCCGCTCAACATATGGGTCGCTAGGCAGTCATATAATACTTTTACATATATTATGTACTATTTTTATATATGTCAGGTAATAGTTAATTTGATTTCAAAATTTTACAACACAATTAATTTGAGAAATTTTAATCTCACAAGTAATATTTTTATTCTAATCATATTATACTTTTGTTTATATCATAAACTACTTATATAAAATTTGACAAATAATATTATGTAATACTTTGATATGTATCATGCAATACAATATGTATATTAATTATGTAATACTTTTAAAAAAAATATAATTTTAACAAACAACATCGTATTATGTATGCATTAAAATTATATTAAAATTGATATAAAATTATTATTTGATATAAATAAAAGTATTATTGAATACAAATTGACACATACATTAACCCAAACGTTAATCCGACTCAACCTCATCCGAGGGGGTATGGGCCCCACGCACCTCACGTGATATAAGGGCGTGCAGAAAGCTCTTGCAACTGTCACGCTCGGTATCTCATCATAAGAAATGGCCGAAACAGCTCCTCTCAAAATCAACCACACATTCAGTATCGGTTTTCAGTAAGATTGCCTTTATATAGCCTAGTACTCTAACACGAGTGTACAAGTTAATGTATGTATGCTTTGTCTAATACTCCTCACGTACCCAAGCGACCTGAAAACCAGAAAAAAAATGTTCATATTAATTACTACATTAATATACAGATTGAAAGTACACATGCTAGAATTAATGTCTTATTATCTCTCTGGAAAATAAGTATATGAAACTTATAAAGCTAGCTGCTTTTAGTTATTCAAATTAGTAAAGTTGGATAAAACGTCGATTATTAAATTACAAAAAAAATATTAGTAAATGGGGATTATTAAAATTATTAAAAGTTTTAAGTCTCCCAACCATGGAAATTATGTTGTTTTACTCGTTACGGTGGATTATTTACAGCAGATGAATCTACCTATTATTTAAGAGGGATTAGGAAAATATTTGGCATTAAGTGTTGATTATAAAATAGAGATTATAAAAATTACAAAAAATATTTAACGATGATTAAGATATTATGTTACTTTAATTATGAAATGGGGATTATTAAAGTGGATTATTAAAATTATCTACCCATTATTTAAGATGGATTAAGAAATTATTCCGCATTAAGTGTTGATTATTAAAAGGAGATTATAAAAATGGAATAAATTTTTTTAATGGGGATTACGATATTATGTACCCTCAGTTATGAAATGGGGATTATTAAAGAGGATTATTTTTTATAATCTACCTAATAAGATGGATTAGGAAATTATTTGGCATTAAGTGTTGATTATTAAACGGAGATTATAAAAATTAATAGAAATATTTAACGGGGATTAGGATATTATGTTACTTTAGTTATGAAATTGGGATTATTAAAGTGGTTATTAAAATTATCTACCTATTATTTAAGATGGATTTAGAAATTATTTGGCATTACGTGTTGATTATTAAACGGAGATTAAAAAAATTTGTTAAAGGGGGATTATTCAAATATGATATTTAATTATTAAACTATGATTATTAAAATGTTTAATCAGGATTATTCAAATTACTAAACGGGGATTATTAAGCTATATTGTCTTAATTATTAAAGGGGGATTATTACCCTATTGCGCGCGCTCCCGACACATGAAGGGGTGCAACGCGTGCGCAAGACTGATGAAGGGGGCGCGCGCGGGCGCAGTGCGCGCCCGATGGGTGACAGAGGTGATGCCAGCGCGCGCTCACGGGCATGATGGATGACGGGGCGCAGCGCGCACGCGGGCACGACGGGTGACAGGGGCGCGGCGCGCGCCTGACGGGTGACGGGGCGATACCAACGCGCGCATGACGGGTGACAGGGGCGCGGGCCGCGCGTGTGATGGGTGACGGTGTAACACCCCATTCTAGTAGGGTAATTACTTCTACTAAAATATGCTTAACTTTCAAACCAATAAGGATATGTCAAAAGGATTAATAGAATTTTTTTTTTTTAAACAGCGGAAACAATTTTAAGAAACATATCAGACTTTTAAAATGGTCTAAAGCATCCAAAAAGACTTAAATTGTTTATATAGAACTTTACGTCAAAAGAACTCAAAACAAAAGTTTACTTTGCATGAAACTTAGAAAACTCTTAACAATCTTAAACCAATTCCGAGGCCGTCACCACCAATCATGCTTCAGTGCTGCTACCTCCTCGCATCACATCTTACATTTGCCTTTATCTGCATTATGAGATAATACTATAAGCAAAATGCTTAGCAAGTACATCACATATATCACAAAACATTTTTCTTTGAAACTTTTGAAAACATTAGAAACATCACTCATAAAAATAATAATAATATATTCTTATACTTGAAAATAATATACTATGGGCACAAACATGGTACCAATGCGTGCAACTCCGAAGAATCCGGGGTAGCTAGCCACTGAATCCAAACGGAGCAACTAATAACTAATAGAGCAGTCTAGGAGCTCTTAACTTCTTCTCATGGGCAGTCTAAGAGCCCGATACCAGTCTCTTAAAAAATATATAAAACTATATATATAAATATATATACTCCATCTCAAAATACTTTTCTCACTTTTCGTAAAACAAAATATTTGCATCTTGCACCAGGTCAAACATATGGAATCACCACACTTAACAAAACATCTCTTCACATTCACATAAATCATAATAGAACTCACGAAGCATTTAACTTAGCAATTCATTAAAGCATACTCTCATAAAACATAAATAGGTACTCACGTAATTTTGCATAATCATTAAACAATCAAAATAAAGTTACTCATACTGCAGGTGAAAGATGCACTTACCTGGAGCTCTCAAAATTCACAACACTTCAAAATCCTTAAGTACGTTTTAAGCTTCCTTAACCGAATCTAAAGTGTGACAATTAATAAAAATATGATTAGTGTCTGTCATTCTACTACTATTAATGTTAAAGTCTATTTCATAATATACGTTCGATGTATTCTGACTCAAGTATACCCTGCTAAAGAGACCAAATTTTCAGACTAATTTATGAGCCCTTGTAAATATACCCAACAATTGAATTTCTGTTCATCCCTAAATCAATCGTACAGTTATTTCCTAAGAATCATTGTTGCACACTTCATTTATTACTATCTTTTCTACGTTTTACATTTATAATGTTTCACTACAAATTTTCTTTAGCACCAGAATAAACCATAAATTTTCCAAATCTTAATTACTGTTAACCTTATGCAACAGAAGACAGAATATTTTAAGTTAAATAAAAGAATTAACTTATAATTTCTTAAAGCAAATATATGTTTGATCTAAGTTTCTGCCACATTCCTAAAATAATTAAATTACCCGAAACCCAAATATTACTTATTAAAGAAAAATTCCAGTTTTTATAATCTGTTATAAAAATTAGTACCTAAATATGAAAGACTCAGATTAGTTATTTAAACAATCAATCAATTGATCATACGTATTTACTACAATCAACATAAAATAAAGGAGATTCCTAATTTAACTTAATAATTTACATAAAGTTATTTGCCTTAATAATTATTAATTTGCAGAACATGAAATCCAATTAAACCTAAACTCATGAATGGCCCAGCATTATATAACGTTTGATTACAAAAGAATCCTGTTTATTTTAATGATTAACAAACAAGCTGTATCATGGATCATAAATCTAAAATTAATATGGATGGATATTCATTAACTAATCATTCCACTGTTAAGTTTTAGGAGTAATATTAAATAAATTTTCCGATCACTATTGACTATCCCCCAATTCCCTTTTTCATTAACAAAGAATAACAGTACCAGATAACTTACCCTAATCCTACTGTAACAATATGATTATGGAGATTAATAAAATACAAAGGTATATATAGGTACCTTACCAATATGTAGTCTGAAGGCTACGGATTATTTCTTGTTTACTCAAGTTCTATCTTTCTCTCTCGCTCTCTCTGTTCTCGTTTCTTTGGTTACGTATTTCTTTTAGAGTTTTAACCTCCCTACTTATACATTTAGGATTTGAACTCTCCTATTTTCTTTAGGAGTTAAAGAAACGTGGAGTTCTAGTATTTCTCAACCACCTAAATTATTATTATTATTTTCCTTTTAAAAAAATGTGGTCCCCTATTATATCTCAACAACTAAATTTTTATCTTCACAAATAAATTTAAATTCTAAAATTCTATATCTAATTTAATATGGTTATAAGTCTGCTAATTATTTAAAAGTTCTAATCACCTCACATAACTAATTCACTATAATTTATTATAAGACCATCATAAGAATAAAATAAAAATTTATGATTCATAAAAAAGATTTAATTAGAAATTTGGGGTATTACAGACGAGGGTGCTACCAGCGCGCGACGGGTGATGGGACGCGGAGCGCGCACGTGACGGGTGACTGGGCGTGGCACGCGCGCCCGAGGCCTAAACGTGAATTATGATATTCACGTTTACCACTGTAATTATAGTGTTAAACGTGATTAAATTGAATAATCACGTTTAACACTATAAATTTCGAATTTTATAGTGTTAAACGTCATTATTCAATTCAATCATGTTTAACACTATAATTATAGTGTTAAACGTCGATGATGCCCGTTTAACCATTCCAAACATGAATTCAAGCACATATTCAAATAAATTAACCATATCAAATGCAAAATTAAACTCATTTAATCATTCCAAACATGAATTCAAGCATATATTAAAAGAAATTAAACTTAATCTCTACATAATTTAGGGTTCAACGGGATTTGAAATCGACATTTAACCCTCCGTTTGTTCAACTAATACTCAACAAATTCGAAGTATTAAGACAGTTTTCCAACAAATTCAACCAAATTTCAACAAATTCTCAAGAAATTTCAACAAATTCGAACCCTTAATTTCAACAATTTTCTGAAAAAACGAGGGATAAATCACTAACCTCTCATTCTTGGTTTGACATCTTCGTGTTAAACGTGGATTTTCAGCAAAAAAATCAAAAATTTAAACGTGGAATATGAGGTGAATTTTTTAGTTTTTAACTTGGTGAAAATGGAGGAAAAAATCGAAGCCAAATGGTTCGAATTCAAGGTTTGGGTTTGGGGGTGGGGGTGAGAGAAATGTTTTTTTGACCAAGATGTGATTGGAGGTAGTTATGGGGTAATAAATGTCTTCATCAAAGTCAATAAAAAAATGTGGTATTTTTTGACATGGTTTTATATTTTATGGTATAAAATATCCCACTTTTATATTTATGGTAAAAAAATGCCAATTTTATTTTTGGTGGTATTTTTTGTCATCCTTTATATTTTTGTGGTAGATTGGGTTGCTACCCCTAAATAATATGTATATATAAAAAATTTGACATAAAATGTACAAATATGAAATAAAACATTACATGAAATAAAAAAGAAATGTATGTTATTTTGTACAATAAAGTATAAAAAAGGGTTTATATGCAAAATTTAAAAGGGTACAATAGTCAATATACAATCTAAAAGTGATCAAAATCCACCATAATTCGTAGAATGGGCGAGTGTATTGCACTCTCGTTAAATTTAACAATTTTGGGGATTTCACGCACTTATCCATATCACTGGTGTAAATGTTGCAATTCTTTAAAAAAAAAAAAAAAAAGGGTAAGCAACATGAATTTTCCAAATCACAAGGGATGTATAACATTTTACCCGATAAATAAATAAATAAAACAATCAATGTTAAATAAGCAAATAAACCGTTACTTCAAGTGGGCCATTTTTAGCAACATGTTCAAAGATAAAAGACATTAATTCAAAAAGATTATTAAGTATGTGGGTCATCAATTGTTCGAAGTTGAAGGATATATATTTTCAATTTTTCCCGAAACACTGATTTGCACTGATTTAAGTGCAACTATTATAAGTAAATTTTAAATTATTATTTTGTATCTCATTTAATTTAAGAATAATATATCAGAGCAATTTTAATAAAATATGAGTAAATATTTCATGAAATTCCATAATAATACTTATTTTATATCAATTTTTTTAAGTTAAAACAACATTTATTTTAAGAAGGAGGTAGAAGTAAGACAAATCCAATTTATACAATATATTGTGTTTTAAATTACCATCCATTTATTAAATTGTTATTTGCTACACGTGCTAATGACATTTAAGATAGTCTGTACATAAAAAATCAATAATTACCATTTATCATTTTTAAATACAATTTGACATCTTCCCTAATATTCTGGACTTTTTACAACTTTTGAGCAATGATAAACGTATCAAAGATCCATGATTTGAAATCCAATTGGACCCCATCTTTTAGTCAAACTCTGGAATTAGTAATGCTGATATTTTTATGGGAGTCATCAATAATGAGATTTAATTATTGCCAACTATATACAGTTAAACTGAATTATAGTCTTAAATGAATTATTTAATGCATCATTCAGATAGGATAATTCCTAGCTTAAAGTACTAGTACTATCAAAGATCATTGATTGCAGGCACCTCAATAAAATATACCTTTTTGTAGTGATTCTCTTCTTAACACCTGGATAATATTTATAATTTTGAGGCCAGTTTATCAAATTCGTAGGTTAGGTTTAATTCATTTTTCAAAATTAATATAATTATTAAAAATAAAGAAAACTTCCAAAATTATTCGTTATCACTTAGAAAAGAGAGTTTACACAAACATCCAAATACAAAATGTAAAATTCAACTCAAGAATTTGATTTACTTGCTTCGGGACACATGGTTGGATGTGAAAGAAGATGGTTTTGCAAATTATGTTAAAAACTATCAGAATTCGGTCGAATATTGGAGAAGAAAAAAAGGATAGAAAAAAGAATCTGGTTTGAGTACGAATTTGAAATTCATTAGTGATGTTTGGATTATATAATTTTAAAAATCCATTATTTTCATTATGAACAGTGTTTTTTTAGTAATTTAGGTGAATTTTGAATACGCTCAATTTGGTTGAATTTTTTAAAATACATTAACTTCAAATTTCATAATATTTGTAAGAAATGCAATTTAGATATATTGAAGTAGTTCAGATTCTTTGTTACATTTGGTATTTCATCTTTCTCTATATTATTTTTATTCAATATTTAATTTTTTTTAAAATTATTTTTAATTAACACGTAGTAATTAATAATGTCATTTGAACACCCGTGATGCTAAATAAAACGATTTATTTATATTGAAATAAAAACTAAATAAAACAGATCTTGAGTGATACTTAGCAGTATAAAAGTGGGCAGCAGAAAATGGAGAAAATAAAAATGAAAGAAGATGAATCTCCCACACTTGAATTCCTAAAGTCAAATTCTTGGTTCAAAATCCTCTCTTAACTCTTCTTTCTCTCTCTAACCACCTCCTCCACTGTCCGAATAACCGCCCTTTTTCACCTGTTTTCGCCATGGACGGCGGAGGAGCGGCCGGCGCAGCATCCAGAGACGGCGACGCAACCGTGGGCGTCCGGATCCACCACAGCCGGCGGCTGCCGGACTTCCTCCAGAGCGTCAACTTAAAGTACGTTAAACTCGGCTACCATTACTTGATCTCTCATTTATTAACTCTCTGCTTAGTCCCGATTATGGTCATTATTATCATCGAAGCTTCGCAAATGAATCCCGATGATGTCCGCCAATTGTGGCTTCATTTGCAATACAATCTCGTTTCCGTTATTACCTGCTCCGCATTTCTCGTTTTCGGATCCACCGTTTACATCATGACCCGCCCCCGACCCGTTTATTTGGTCGATTACTCCTGCTATCGTGCTCCGGATTGTTTGAAGGCCCCCTGCGATCGATTCATGAAGCATTCTCGATTGACTGGGGATTTCGACGAATCCTCGCTCGAATTTCAGAGAAAAATCCTCGAGAGATCGGGGCTCGGAGATGAGACCTATGTGCCGGAGGCCATGCATTTCATTCCGCCGCGGCCGACGATGCAGGCGGCGAGGGAGGAGGCGGAGCAGGTGATGTTCGGCGCACTCGATAACCTGTTCGCGAATACGAATGTGAAGCCCAAGGAAATCGGGGTTCTGGTAGTGAATTGTAGCTTGTTTAATCCCACACCTTCTCTCTCCGCCATGATTGTGAATAAGTACAAATTGAGGGGTAATATTAGGAGCTTCAATTTGGGGGGAATGGGGTGCAGTGCAGGGGTAATTTCGGTAGATTTAGCCAAGGATATGTTGCAGGTGCATAGGAATACATATGCAGTTGTGGTTAGTATGGAGAATATTACACAGAATTGGTATTTTGGGAACAAAAAAGCCATGTTGATACCTAATTGTTTGTTCAGAGTGGGGGGCGCGGCCGTTTTGTTGTCGAATAAAGCTAGGGATAGAAGGAGGGCTAAGTACAAGCTAGTTCATGTTGTTAGGACTCATAAAGGTGCAGATGATAAGGCTTTTCGTTGCGTTTATCAGGAGCAGGATAGCGTGGGGAAAACCGGGGTTTCTTTGTCGAAAGATCTCATGGCGATTGCTGGTGGGGCTCTTAAGACAAACATCACCACCTTAGGCCCTCTCGTGCTTCCCATCAGTGAGCAGCTCTTTTTCTTTGCTACTTTGGTGATCAAGAAGTTGTTCAAGAAGAATGTGAAGCCTTACATTCCTGATTTCAAGTTAGCATTCGATCATTTCTGCATACATGCCGGGGGAAGAGCTGTGATCGATGAGCTGGAAAAGAATCTACAGTTGTTGCCCGTCCATGTGGAAGCCTCAAGAATGACACTGCACCGTTTTGGAAACACTTCATCGAGCTCCATTTGGTACGAGCTGGCATACACCGAAGCCAAGGGAAGGATGAGGAGGGGACACAGAGTGTGGCAGATTGCTTTTGGGAGTGGTTTCAAATGTAATAGCGCGGTTTGGGAGGCACTTCGCAATGTCAAACCATCACAAAACGGGCCGTGGGATGATTGCATCGACAGGTATCCTGTGGAAATAGTTTCTTAGCATATTAGACTATCATATAGTCTATGCATTTGTCACTCTTCTTTTGGGTTCATGTTGTACTACTCTGTTATCTCTTTGTGATATTTGATGTGAAACTGTGGCCTTCTCTTTTTTTCCCTTATATTTTTTATCCAAGAGTTAATCTAGATAGCAGGTGGATTCAATCTTTTGTTGTACTATTGATGAATAACTTGACCATTGAGATAGAAATCAATCGGAAAACCAATATATTGATCCTATGGCTTTTCGAAAAGCTCAAAACTTGTTCACCAGTCGTAACAAGAAGTCATAAATTTGAACCTTTGACTGTTGAGTTTGTTGATCTGATCATTACTATGCTTGGCATGGACACTGACATATGGTGCCAGATTAAGATCTTGTCATGTTTATCCATCATTGGAGACATCATTTGAACTTTGTAGCTGGCACAAGACAGCTATTTAATGGTTGAGATTATCTACTGTCTAGTTTTCTTACATTACATATTTAAATTGCTGGCCCCTCCAGGATGTGGCTGTCTTTCAGTTTTGGCATGTGAATTTATACCAAACTACTTGTTCTTTTTTCCATTGATGACTCTGTTCATTATCCAATCTGTCTGTTGTTTGCTTTGTGTGTGGCCGGTGCCATTGTTGTTGCTTTTCGGACATGAATCTGTTTCGAGGCTTGTTGCTTCATAGTATAATTCATTCAGTTCTCACTTATACCCCTTTGTTTAATGACCATGGGCAAGTTGCCAAGATTTGAACATTCAATCTCTCATCGACCTGGCCTTTGATACAATGATAAATGATCATTTTATCTAAAATTTTGAACTGTTAGTGAGAACGTGAAATATTATCTATATATATATCTATTCACATCCATAATTTCATTATTAGAGTCAAATACAGATAATTTTAGTAAATTTTTATTTTGGATGGGGAGATTATTTTAGCAAATTTAGCATATCTATGGAGATGAATTTGTCAATCTAATTGACTAACTTGAATATTAATTATTATCTACCCTACATACGTATTGATGTGTAATTGAGCAGAGTTTGACATTTATAGAACTAGAAAGAGACCAATCACCAAACATCTCTCTTACCTTTAGCATTTATGTTTACTTTCGAAATGGAAATATAATCTCCCGCCACTTTAAGATACATTTACTCTCCCCTCCCGAAAAAATACTAGTGCACTGCTTTTATTTTTTTCCCCAAATTATAGTCCTTTTTTTATATCAGTAGGTTATAATTTATCTCAAACTTACAGTACTCCTATGCGACTTGCGGTTTATTATTTACCATAATAAAATATAATTTATAATAATATAATGAGTTTATGTTTTGAGTTCAACCATGTATTAATTTATAAATAGGTACAAATATAAATATATTAATTATTATCTATACTATATATTTTTTATAAAACGAGAGATGATGATGATGATGATAATAATAATAATAATAATACTTTTAATAATATAAGTAGTATTAATAATAATAATAATAATAATAATAATAATAATAATAATAATTATTATTATTATTATTATTATTATTATTATTATTATTATCCTATATAAAAGTAATAATGTAGTGTATACTCATGAGTTTTTGTTCCATTTATTTTAGGCAATATAGAACTCAAAATAAATGTAACATGCATTAAGGATTTAAACCCAATAAATAGCTAATTTATATAACATATCTAATTTAAATACCTATATAAAGAACATTGTCGAACAACAACATTAATAATAATAATAATAATAATAATAATAATAATAATAACCCAATCATTAAAATGTAATCTTTTATTTCATCTCTACTCCTGATTATAAGATAATTTATTATGTAATATATTTGAAGCTTATGTTGTAAGATACATAAAAAGAATATATTTTTCATTTTTTTATTGCTAAAAAGGAAAATGGCACATCAGTAATTTTTGCCAACTTCTTTGTTTTTATATATAGATAGATATCCTTAATTAATGTTTGTTGTAATTAATCATTATTTTAATCATTTTAATGAAACTACTCTAGTCATCAATGTGTATAAATATTGGTACAACAAAAAGTTTGTTGGCTAAAATTGTTTATCCAGTAAATTAAATGTATTTTCTTAATCTATGTAAAATGTGTCTATTTTTATGGATGGAGGGAGTATATTTTTGCAATTAAGTCATTAATTTATATACATACATATGTATTGTATTTACATTCTATGAAAAGTCTATAGCAGTCGGAGTAGGTTTCTTCAAATCGAATCTTTATAACCGAATCTTGACATTATATATAATTGATTTATAAAGAAGTAAATTATAATATTCTCTATGTCCCATAAAAATAGACACACTTTATATTTCATACAAATTAAGAAATCGCATCTAATTTACTTGGAAAAATAATTTTAATCCACAAACTTTCTATCATTTCCTTATTTATATATATTGATGACTGATTAAAAAATCAACATTGCAAAAATTGATAATTGCAACAAAGATTAATTTAGGGTATTTTATACAATTCTTGTACAACTTTGTTCCAAAATTATCGATATTATCAATCTTTATCTAAAATTTAGGAATTTGATAGGACTCAATTTTTGGAATTAATTTGATTTTCTTTTCAATTTTGGATCTTAAGTGTCTTGATTAGTTAATGACATATTTGTTCAATTTTTATGTACATCAATTTATGACAAAAGCTTTAAAACAACACTTAATTGAAATCGGAGGAAATATTAAATTCCTTTTTTTTTTCTTGGACAGAAAATTCCAGATCTTTTATTAAGAAAAATAAATATCACTGTTGAATACTTCATAAAATAAGAGAATATGTCGTTTAAGTCCTGTTGTAAATAGGTTATTTTCCCGTTTCCTTCTAATATAGAAGAAATATTTTATTTAATGTACTTTTTTTAGTAAACATCAAATGGACTATTGAATATGACTCAACGGATATTCTATACGAAAAATGAAAGATAGAAAAAGGTAAAACGAATAAAATTATTCAAAAGAAGAAAAGAAAACGAAAGATAAGAAGTATCTAGCTTGGTGAATTGTCTGATTCCAATTACAATAGGTTCTAGAAGCACTTGCTAATTAGTTCTAATTTGGTAAACACAAATACTTATATAAAATCATATCGTATTGTTTAAGACTAGATCTAAAGTTACATATACAAATTGGGAGATCGATTTACTGTTCAATATTGGATCTGAAGATGTAGTGAAGATTTTGAGTGGAAGTTGGTTTTCATCTCACTTGATATTTTCAAGTGGGTTTGAAAAACGTCTAGCTTTCTTTAGAATTACTCTTTAAAGTATATTTTATCTTTTTCTGAGCCTCTATAGATAGTGCAAACAGTCATTACTCTAGATGAGTATTTTTACCCTCTGAATCACGTTTTTTTATTTGCTTTCTTGTTCATATGGAACATCCGTTGAGATTTGCTTTTACAATATCTTGTAATCTTGTGCTTCTTGTATTATCAATGAAATTATGAGTTTGTTGATAAATAAATAAAAAAAGAATCGTTTCGTAGATATAAATTTGAGATAGAATCTCACGATTCACAATCCAAATTTATTTCCACGAGTCAAACTTTTTTTTATCAGTTGCAAATTGATTCGTTTTACAAAACTAAATTTGTGAAAGAACAAAATGAGATTTGTATGTAAACCTCAGAGTTGAAATAAGTAAATTACTGATATCTTAATATTTACATATACTATTGGTACAAGTTAACTAAGCTTACATATACTATTGGTACAAGTTAACTAAGCTTGAAAATTTTATATTATTTAATAATCGATTCAAAATGGATTCAACTCAATCCATTTACACCCAACATCCATCAATATAGGTTCAATTTGAATAAAGCGATTTAAGGAGTAATTTGA
This sequence comes from Scutellaria galericulata, assembly GCA_946896805.1. NCBI lineage: Eukaryota > Viridiplantae > Streptophyta > Magnoliopsida > Lamiales > Lamiaceae > Scutellaria > Scutellaria galericulata. Next base: position 15,859,165 of record OX335793.1, read on the forward strand.
AATTTCTAACTGTTTATTCATCGATTGTGTTTGTATAGATGCGAATTTAAAATCCATCATTTTTATTTTAAACTAATATTTTAATAATTTGAGTAAATTTCAAATCCACTCCAATTTTGGATTTCAAATTTATTATATCCAAATGGAGCGAAAATGTTTGGTAATATAGTCAAATCAACTCAATTCAGCTCAATCTATTTACACCAGACATATTACTAAACATCCATCAATATATCTATTACCTATATAAAAATATGGATGTTTCTTACAAAATATGGATTGTTGAATATATCTCTATCAAAGATTATTATTTAAGGTTATAATAGTAATTTAGGATTTTCATATTTAAATAATTTTATATTAGAATCCTAATTAATTCAAAATCTTATAGAATCTCATTATAATTAGAACTCTAATATAAAACCGTTATATATAAAGTATTTGTATTATTTTCTTTTCTTAATTTGAATTGATCTCTGTAGATAGTCAAAATTTTAGCCAATCACAATTTGCCACGTGTCAAAGTCCCACAGATATTATCAAATAAATAAATACGTTTAATTTGATAATTATCTCAAAGAAGTTGATGAATATCAAATTATAAAGAATCCTAGAGATATTAAAATTCTACTTTTACAAGCTGTTAGAATCCTAAAGCTATCAGAACTCTACTTTCGGATAGATATCAAATTATGATGGACCAATCAAATCACTCCATTAGAATTCTAAACATATCAGGATTCAACTTCTAATCATATTAGAACTCTCTATCAACATCTATAAATAGATGTCTGATTTTCATTATTCTAGACATCAGAAGACAACAAAAATTGAAGAATTCAAGAGCTCTCCACCAACGACGATCTTCAAGCGTTCTTCGACAGCGGCGACGATCTTCAAGCGTTCCTCGGCGGTGATCTTGTTCTTCGACGACGGCGGCAGAATCTTCGAGCGTTCTTCGATGGCAACGAGGATCTTCGAAGCATTTTTTAAACTGTCTTTGATTCGAATAAGGTGCTAAACCTTTGAATTCAAACAGTTACTTTAGAAACTGTACCTGATTAGCATAAGGTGCTACACCTTTGAATCAAACAGTTTTCTTTTCAAGTCAAGTTCAAATCTTCGGCGATCTTAACTTGACTTGAAAAGAAAACTGCTTGATTCAAAGGTGTAGCACCTTATGCTAATCAGGTACAGTTTCTAAAGAAACTATTTGAATTTTGATTCAAAGGTGTAGCACCTTATGCGAATCAGGTACAGTTTCTAAAGAAACTCTTTGAATTCAAAGATTTAGGATCTTATTCAAATCAAAGACAGTTTCAAAAATGCTTCGAAGATCCTCGTTGCCGTTGAAGAACGCTCGAAGCTGCCGCCACCGAGGAACGCTTGAAGATCGTCGCCGCCGTCGAAGAACGCTTGAAGATCGTCGCTGGTGGAGAGCTCTTGAATTCTTCAATTATTGTTGTCTTTAGATGTCTAGAATAATGAAAATCAAACCTGTTGATAGAGAGTCATAATAGGATTAGAAGTTGAATCCTGATAGGTTTAAAATTCTAATGGAGTGATTTGATTGGTCCATCATGATTTGATGTCTATCCAGAAGTAGAGTTCTGATAGCTTAAGGATTCTAACAGCTTGTAGAAGTAGAGTTTTAATAGGAATTCTTTGAGATAATTATCAAATTAAATTTATTTATTTATTTGATAATATCTGCCGGACTTTGACACGTGACAAATTATGATTGGCTAAAATTTTGACTAACTACAATCTCCGGCTAAAATTTTGACTATCTACAATCTCCACATGTAAAACACATGATATAAAACTCATATATAATTACATCCTTAATTAAATGATTAAAGAGGTGTTTTAGAAAAATTCTGACAGCTTTTAATCATTTATTTAAGCTGAAAAAGTAACTACCATCCTACTTTTGATAGCTTAAATAAGCTGTCATAATTTTTCTAAAACACCCCTTAAATATGTCTGATAAGGACCATGATACACACCAGCTAATATGCATCTTGCTGGAAAGAACACGACATGGAGAAAAGGGCAGAAAAGAGAATATTCGTTACAAACTGTCTTTTGCACAAAACATGGTTAATATTACAAAAATGACCTTTGACCCCAACAAGAATCAACCAGGGAAATGGAAAGTGGAAACTACAAAAATGAAGATGCAACTCTCATCTGAAGGACTGTTGGATTTCCTCCAATGTTTTTCCCTTGGTTTCTGGGACCCAAATCGAGACGAACACCAAGGTGAAAAGGCTCGTGATCGTGTAAATAGTGAAAGTTCCTGTCGAGATGTCCAAATTTCCGATTAATTTTCCCATTTAAAGATGTTGTAACTCTACTAGATCGAAGTGGTATTCAAATACTATGAATGTTATTTAGTGCTATGGATGATAAATGCCATAAAGAACCATGTAAGAAGTTAATTCAATCAAGTTATAGATGTGGACATCATTGAATGACAATCTCTCAAGAAGAAGAAAATGCAACACAATGTAATGCAGATGCAATTTTACAATTTTGTAAATGGAAAGTTTAGTTATGGTAGTTAATAATTAGACTGATATTTCCTTCTATAGTAAGTTAATTACTATTCATTTTATTTTACAAGTTTAAGTTGTCAGCTTTGAGTATTATTAATTTCTCATTCCTCTTAAATTGGATTTAATAAAGTAAATAAACTAAGATTACATAAATTTCAATTTTGCAATTCGTTTTCATTTTAATCGATGAACCACCATATAAAATTGATCAATGATTGGTTATCACCAACTTCTGAAAAACCAAGATGTTCAAAAATCGACAACGTTTAAATTTTCAACTCTCAAGGAAGCGTTCGAGTTCATTTCTTCACCTAGTGAGGAAGTGAGTACCATAAACCTCTCATTTTTTCCCTTATTTCCAATTTCATATCACCAATGCAAAATTTCGGACAACTAACCTAGAAGTAGCTTTATCAACTTCCAAATTTAAGTCTATATGTATGTAAACGCTTCTACTAATAGGACTATAAAACACCCATTTCTTCTCTTAAACTTGAATCATTAAGCATGGCAAGCCCTCGAAAGCGAGAAGTAGAATTTGAGCTTATATGTGATGCCCAAAAATACTAGGAGTGTGCAAAGGATTCTATCGGCTTCTTAAAAAGGCGGTTGTCGTGACAAAGTCTTTGCAAGCGTTTGAGATGTGTTGTGCATAAAGAATAATCCCACTTACTAGGATGCATTAGAAAATGTATGAACAGAAAAATCAAAATGGAGTAGTAAAAATAGTTGGATTATACGAACCTCCGCTGCTCCAATTTAGTAGCAATGGTGCAGTCATAGTGATAATCCATGAGACGAACCAGTTAGCTAGAGTCGCCACACTTCCCGCTAAGCCTTTTATCTTAGGTGGAAGAATCTAAGACACCAAAATGGAGTAATTTTGTCAAATATGATAAAGCTAAATTTCAAATAGTATTTCAAGAAAAAGTTGTAACATCTTATGTAATGGAAGTGACGAGAAGATAGAAAGTACCTCGGACATTATGAGCCACGGAATGGGCCCCATTCCAAGTGAAAACGAGATGATCATGCACTACAGCCAAAACATGTAGTTGAGCGAAAAACTTGTACAAACGAAAATTCTTGAATCATTATTAACTTGTGTTCATGTAAGAAGACTTACCACCACCCCAACTACTGAGAAAATTCCCAATATTCCATAGAATGAAGAATCACGATCTACGAATCCCTATAACAATTTCATTGCAGAAGTATCAATCATCACCATACTTGTTCCTTTATTACACACAAAATATGAATACATTGTTTCTACCTTGAGAAAGAATGAAACAGCAACGAATAGGAGACTGATAGCCATGCCAGATGAGGATACCTAAGATAAATGCTTGCATCCTTGTTAAGGGATTTGATAAATCCAAGGCCTTGAAAATAAAATTTTATTCTTAACTTACAATTAGGAGAATCCTACGCCCAGTTTTGTCCACCATCCATGTTGAAACTGCAGTGGCGATCACCTAAATCATGGCAATGTTTTAGATCTTCGAAGAATTCAAAAACAAGCAACAAACTGAATAAACATCAAAAGGCAAACAAAAGTCAACGGTACATTTGTCCAAGCTTAACCTGAATAACGCCTACACCAAGTGTTGCAGCATTGCTTGACGAGATTCCTGCTCACACAATATAAAAGCCCTTCAAGGAATTATACTCAAACTAGATATGACTTGAAAGACAGCCAAAAAAAAAAAAAAAAATTGCAATTTTTGAGGTCGTGCACTATTAAGTTACTGGATGTGAGTGTGATAGAATGCAATAACTCGATGGCACACTGCCTAGTGAAGAAATCTATCAATGAGAGATAATACTAAAATGTGCATTAAGAGATTGTCAAGAGCGAAAAGCTGGAATAAGACACTAATAAAGATTCATAATATTTATTATGAATAATTATATTCATTAGTTCCATTAATTAAAAACTCGTTCTTATCCCTCGTTTTCTTTACAGGTCCAATTTACTTTGACACTTGATCCCATAAACTATCTATTTATTTATTTATCATTTCTATTAATGAAAATTAAGGTAATGTTTGGATGGCTTCTCCAGAATGTCAAGATTTCCAGTTTCTTTTCTCAGAGCACAATTTTTTATTTTTTACAAGGAATGATTAGACAAGACTACTTACCCATCCAGATTTACTGAATATTTGTTTGATTTGATCCAACCCATCTCATAATTCATTTGATCATATTTGAACCATCATAACGAGTATGTTTACAAGTTAAAACTTGGCCATTACCATTTTCAATCCGTAGTTCATAAATATAAATGGACTACATAATAATTATATTATCTATATACACATGATATTATCTATATACACGATTCATATAAAATTCAATAAGATTCTAAAAGAAAAGGTTCAATAAAGTAAAAAGTTACATTGAAAAACTAACATTATTAATTTACTCTAGTCCCAAGTTCCATCTTAGTTCTGAAAATTGGCAAAATATATTGTTGAAATTGTCACATGGTTTAAGAGTTTCTGCTTTCATGAGATTCTGACCAAATTTAATGATTTTGGTCAACAGAACATATTCTAGGCGCATTTATCATCATCATCATCCATCATATATTTCAATATTATTATGGAACAAACAATACTCACCAGCAGATTCAAATATGGTAGTAGAGTAGAATATAACACCATTAGTCCCCGTTAGCTGCTGAAGAACAAGCAACCCAATTCCTATCTGAAGGAGAAACCGACGATAAGAAGATTGCATAAGATATGTTATTCTAAAATCAAAGGAAAAATCAGAAGAGTTACTCACCATTAGAGGTAGCCAATATCTTCTCAATTTAAGATCCGCAAACCGGATTGCTGTTCTTCTGTTCGTTGAAGCTACAGACCTCTGCAACCCACAAAATTGAGATATGATATCCAACTTGTGAATTGTTCAAGAAATTGATCAGAGTATACGATTCTACGTTAGGAAATATCAACGTAACCTTGATTTCATTTACTTCAACGGTAATATCAGTGTCAAATCCACGAAGAACTTGCAGAGAAGCTTCAAATTCATCGTTCATTCCCATTTTAGCCTAATCTCCACGTAGCAAATACATGTTAGCGTTTGTATATGTTTCAAAACTCCGAATAGAAATCTTTTTGTAACCTCACCAACCACCGAGGAGATTCTGGGATGAAAAAGAGGCCAGGTATCAATATCAGACAAGGCAATATTCCTGTGAACAGATAAAGTTTAAGTTAGTGACAAAAGCCATTGTTGCAATTACACCTAACTTGAGATGATAAAATAGAATCACCGAAAATTCAAAATGAATCACCTAGAACCGCAAGCACTCTCCAATCAACAAATAGTCCCAGAAGATATGATAGCAAGATTCCGATCGTCACAGAGAGCTACATTATGGAAGAAGAAAACTTCAGTTGATTCTTGAAATGGAACATTTTAAGATGAGAGATAAATAGTACACTCAGTAAACCTGGTTCACTGAGCCCAGACCCCCTCTGAGATTTTGAGGCGCTATCTCTGCTATATATACAGGCACCTATAATAACAAAATAGAAAATAATATAGAAGAAGAATAAGCCCATCATAATTCTTCACACTGCAAAAAACAACTAACTACATGACTGCATTGCACTTACCGTGTACGAAATTATACCCACACCAAATCCTTCCAAGAGTCTTCCCATGTAGAGAAACGAAAAGTCCTAATGTAAACGAAACGAGGCTTATAAGAGGCATCCAGTGAAAGGAGAAATAAACGGAAAAAAGAGATGAGAAAAACTCACCCTCGCAAATGATATTGCAAGCCAACCAATGATATTAGGTATTGCAGCAATCATTAGAGACTGCATGTTCAACAAATTAGATCAAAACTTATGATTTCATTAAAAAAGTACAGATAATTTTACTAAAGTCATGGATAACTAATACTTGGATAGCTCATACCCCCTTCCGTCCGATGTACTCGGCAATCTGACCACTAGCTATTGCTCCAACCATAGCCCCCACATTCGATAAAGAACCAAATAAGGAGAACTGTATCCGATCATTTGAATTAATCATAGATGAAATCTACAAATGTTTATACAATCATGATAAGAAAGTAAACTAAGACTAACCTGTGAGACTGTGAGATCAAGATCTCTGGAAATGGCGGACTGTGTTGGTGAAGAGTAACCACTCTACATGACCAAGAAATCAACCACTAATTAAGCCCATACTTTCATTCAAGAGAAACAGATATAGTAAACAAGATTGCACTATACACTAGCAGCAAAGTCAGGTTTAAGAAAAAATCCAATTCAAGAAAGAAAAAAAAAAAAAGGGCCCCCAATCACATTATACAATCCATTGCTTTTAAGGTCAATTTTCATTGAAATTCATTCAATGACAATCTTCTTCATCACATACTAAGCCTGAATTAAAGGCTATTTAGGACAATCCAAAATTCAAGACCAATTCATACCAACATCAATAATAACCAAAAATCAATCATGATATTAAGTAGAAAAGCTCCAATTGTTAAAATTCATGCAACAAAACATTCAGTTTCACAAAATTCATCTCAAACACTGATCAAAGAAACAATACAAACGTAATAAAGAGAGTAAATGTAAGAGAAATTACAGTGAAACCAAACTGAATGGGACCCAAAGCCACGATCAAGACACAAGCCAGTACTGAAACAGAGCCATCCCTTATAGCTTGAGAAGAACCCATCATACTAGACTGCGTCGAACCCATTCTATACCAACTCCCAGTGTGCAAGAATGGCTTCCTCAAATCGCCCCTCCCATCTTCCACCTCCTCCCTGAAACTCATCTTCTTCCTACTCTTCTCTCTCCTCTTCGCTCCAACTTCTTCACTGAATTTCAAGAAAGTGAAAACCCAGTTCAAGAAACCGAGTTTCTTGATCAAGAAAGTGTTTGATTGGTGGTAGTAAGTAGCAGTTGATTTGGAGAAGAGTTGGGAATGGATGAGACTTGGGAGGAGAAACTAGACAGCGTGTCTAAGATGCTCTTTAGTATCCTATTTTGTGTTGTCACAATGTATAAAACGAAATTATTAACTCTTGATAGAGAAATACGTGTCCGAAACTCATAAGGCCGCTTTATGACTCATGTGTTCAACGTGGGAAGGGTCGTAAAAAAAATGGAGTTTGTGTCTAATATTCAAATGGGATGTAAGGAAATCTTGTTAGGAAATTTTCGTAAATTTTGGGAAAAATAAATATATATCTTTTTTTTTTCCTTAAGAAAAAATAATGGTTTATTTTGTAGTAATGAATGGCCTCATTTTATAACATTATAATTTACACATTATTACGGTAATAATTAATATGTATGAGATCGTGTCAAAACTATCTTAAGTTTATGTCCACTTTATATGTTTATCATAAACTTCAGTCTATCAGTATTTTTATTTATAGGGGTTAAATGTCGTAAAAATCACGAATTTTTCAGAAATTGCAATTTTAACTAATATTTTGACTATTAGCTAATATAACATGACGTTTAATGTCTCGTGCATCCATAACCAATCGACAAATTTCATAAGCATACAAATAGATGGGATTTTGAATTTATGTTGAGTGATAATCAAGTGTTTAGAGGTATCAATGTTATGTTTAATGCACTGGGAAAGAGATTTTTGCAAGGAAAATTTCTATGAAATTTGTTTGTTGGTTATAAATGCACGGGATATTGAAACTTAAAAATTATGTTATATTTATTAATAGTCAAAAGATTAGTTAAAATTACAATTTTAAAAAGCTATTTTTTGCGGCAATTAACCTTTATTTAAATTTGTGTGAAGATGTTTCTTATATTGTTTCGTAAAATTTCATGTTAATATCGCTATGAATATTTTCATTAATATTTCCCCTAATATTATAGTACTTATTTTTCTACCAGTATGATATTTTGATTGTGGTTTGTAGTGCAATTTTTGTGATAGGCAGACAGCGGCCACATTTTTCTACATATATAGATATAAAGTCTCTCTCCTCTCTCTCTCTCTCTCTCTCTCTGACATTAATTGAGAGAGAAGAAGACAGGCAACCACCCACGATCACCAATCACTATTGCTATATTTATGTTTATACCATGATTGTACGAGTTAATTGGATTGAAATAGGATTGTAAACAACTCAATTATTTCAATGAATAGCACATAATCAAGCTTGATTAATTTATTAATGTTAACCAACATAAATGAATAATAAAACTTATTTCTTTTTTGTTTATGACATAAATAAAAAAATATTTATGTTCCTTTACAAATATATATAATATATATTTTAATAATTAAATAATATATTAATCGGATTATATTATATTTAATGATAAATTTGATATGTGCATTGTATTATAAAATCATAAATATATATATTTTTTGTATAAATAATATTTATATTTTTTTTTAATTTTACTAAGTTTAATTTTTTTAATTCAATAATTACACGGATCTTATACTAGTATAAAATAATGCTCACATGTGCACCATATGCATGCTGAGTTGTAAATATCTCATCTTTTTAAAATATGAAATGTGAAATTAATAATTGTTTTAAATTTTTTGACACATCAACTATAAATACATCTATACATGCTCATGATAGATAAGTTAGCTGAATTATATATATACACATCATTTGCAAGTATATTTCATAAAAAGTTCCATCCATATTCATGATTCATGACTATAGTTTCGCACAAATCATTTGCGATTATACACACAATCACGTGATATTTCTGAATAAAGTTAATGTTAGAAATATTTTTTTTTTTAAGATGGCATTTTTGTCAATTTCAATATGCCTTAAATTTGATGAGATCAATTCAAAACTATCTATTATCATCCATAATTTTTGAGTAAGTCGGAAATAAACTAGTAAAAAATAATAAAAGATAAGGATATAATTTAATTTGTTGGTTCGAAAACAGTGACGATTTTTTTATGCCCACAATTTGGCTAGCATAATCAATAATATTAATATTTTTTATATGTACGAAGTTCAGTATAAGTACTTCTATAATTTTAATCAGACTTACAAATAACTTGCATGATTATTTTTGGACATTAATTTAAAATACAATATAAGGTGAGAAAGAAATGAAATAGTCAAACTCAACCCCATATCATTACGAAAGGGCACAACTTTTAATTAATTACTCGTAACCATAGGTCGATCGGTTATTGATTCTTCTGGTTTCCTTATTGATTTGATTTGTATGCCACTAAAAGATTCTATATATGCATTTTACAAAAATACAAAAACTTATATTATTATACAAGTTTTTATGTTCAAATTTTATTAAGTTGTGTTGGAATTGAGTGGTTCGAAATACCATATTTGAAATGAATATATTTCAAATTCACTCATATTAAGTGTATTCAAAATTCACTCAAATTGCTTAAAAATATGTTTAGATTTCAAATTCATATCAATCCAAACATTAAAAATGAATTTTTCCATTGAAGAATTTTAAGTCATTCCTCAAATCAATCAATTCATACATGGCTTTAGATACTGAGTATGACTCTTATGAGACAGTCTCACATATCTATTTACGTGAGACAAATCAATCCATTCTCCACATTTCATATAAGAATTCACAAAAAAAAAATACTTTTATTTGTGGATAATGTAAAATCATCGCATATAAGTTTCTACGTTAACCACTATTTTATATGGCTGGTGGCTATACATGCATCACAAGTATATAGGAAATTATGGAATAGGAAAATAATACATTAAACTTAGATTAGCTAAAATTACTTACAGGTCCATTGATCATATTCTAGCATATTCTTTTTTTTTAGGGAATATATTGTAGGTGATGATTATATTCTAGTATATTCTTTCTTAAATATATTTGTTATTACTCAATATATATAAGGGAAACATATGACTTTATTGTGGAAGTTAAGTATTAGTAGTTAAAAAGGATGCAGTAAGGCGGCAATTTATCTCTAAAATATAAAGGTAAAAATTCATGTGCAACCGTCGCACGTATAAAAGAAATTTATAATCGTAAAAAACATGTTTGAATAACTCATACTTATACTATAAAAAACATACTTATAAAACACATATTTATAACTGAAAAACACATTTATATCTAGAAAAAACATACTTGAATCTTGTCGCATGTGAGACAGTCTCACAAGAGACCAACTCAAATATAAAACTATCAATTAACGATTCACTTGGACATGTATGAAATATAAAATATAATAATAACAAAATAATTAATAACCATGAGGCTAAAAATTGGAGATGTCATACATAATCTTACTTTTATTAGACTTTAAGCGATAATTTCATTTATCATTTCCTAATTTGATAATTTTTATCTTTCAAGCCCTTAATTGCAAATTAATATTTCTTTTGAACCTTACATCAATTAAACTCAAAATTGTCGATCATTTTGCTATAAATCAGTCTTAATACTTTATTATATTTAATGTGTTTCATTATATTTAATACTAATATAAACCCTGTGTAATACACGGATTTTTCAAAATAAATATTTTTAAGAAATTAAAATAAAACAGCATGACATTTTGAGTAAGAAATAATAATTTGAAGAATATGGTAATCAAAAATGATTTTTTTATCGAATAATATTTTAACATTTTATTAATGATTTTATGATTTTTTTTGGCAAAGTTTCTCACACACACACACACACACATATATATATATATATATATATATATATATGTTGTATCATCAATTTATATACATAATTTTCTTATTCATGATATGGAAGAAATATATTTTTTTCAATTTTTAATGATTATATACATAAAAGTTTATTGTATGCATTTAAAATAATTGATATTGTATTTTTACAATTAAGATAAAATCGTGAGTGCATTTAAAATTAAATATTCTCTAATTTGATTTGTTTCAAAAATATTTTAATTTTATTATATGTAATAAATGAAACAATATTAATGAATAAAATAATAATATTTCCTTTTCTATTTCAACATTAAGAAAGTAAGTTAATATTGTTGTATATTGTTGACAATTTATAATAATTTATTTAATTTAGCATTAATGTGATATAAAATAAATTTAAATACATTTTATTTGTGGTTTAGGTGGGAAACCAAATGAATGAGAGAGTGACATATGTGCTTTAGTGGTTATTACTTTAGTGTATAGTATATATTAAAGATATGCTACATAATAATTAGCGATCCATTTGATCATAAAGAACCTTCAAAACATATTTTCAAATTACAACAATATGCATACTTTGTCTTTTTTTTTTTTTTTTTTTTTCAAGATAAATGTTTGTGTTAAATATATACAAGTATGTAATGCTGATGGTTTTTTTTTTTTTTTCTCAATCAAATCTAAAAGCTATAACAACACACTCATTATCTATTGAGTACTAGAATAAAATATTGTTGTAGATTCAGACTCCATTTGTATAGAGTGATTTGAAATTTAATATTTGAAATCCATTCGTATTGCTTAAAAATTAGTTTAAAAAATGAAAATAATGGATTTTAAATCCACAACTATCCAAACACCCTAGATGGATTTACGGTTAGAATCAGAGTGGATTCGAAAATCCATCCTTATTGCTCAAAAACTTGTTCAAAATGAAAGTCATTGATTTCAAATTTACAACTATCCAAACACCATTGATAGATTTACAGAATTCTTCCATTCAAATGAATGGAGCCTTTATTGAATCACCTAATTGTCATCCCTAACAAGCCATCAATATGTGGATAATAATATTCGACTAGAACCCCCCCCCCCCCCCCATATAAGGCAAATGAATTTTCATTTTCACACTTAAATTTGTCTCTACTTAGTTAGTCCCAAGCTGTGAAACATACGTGTAATGTGACTCGTTGATATACGCTAGGATTAGCCAGTGTCATTTGCATAGGAAATTACGAATCGAACATACATAAACATCAAATTCACCAATTTTTTAACTAACCCCCAAGTATATTCATGGAATATCTACCAATCATACAAAGAAAACTATAGAAAACTATATCTTGTAATCCAAATTCTTCCATAATGATTCCTTCTCATCACACTATATATTACCTTAATCCAAAACACACCTACACAAAAAAAAACTCAAAAAAATCATGGCTCATGAAAACTATGATCCTTGTTTCCCTGACCAGCCTGTGGTGGATCTCTACCTTCCAATATGGGCCAAACACCCCACCTTCCACCACAAGCCCGCCTTCATTTGGGCCGAGGATGGCCCGGCCCGATCCTCGGTTTCCTTAACCTATGACAACCTCAACTCCTCTGTCCAAACCATCTCCTCAAACCTACTACATTCACTCCAAAGGGGCGACACCGTCGTCATACTATGCGGGCCGGGCCTCGCGGTAGTGGAGATCATCTTCGCCTGCCAACGGGCCGGGCTTCTGGCCGTCCCGGCCACACCTCCCAATCTTTCTCTCTCCAACAACAACCACCACCACCTTGCTAGAATCCTCTCCCAAACAAAGCCTAAGGCTGTCTTGGCTACACGTGGCTACATAAACCTCGTTGGAGACTACACATCCTCGACCAAACACCCTCTGTCCGAGCTCCTAAACAAGCCCAAATGGATCGCAATGGACGAACTAAAGAGCTCAAATACAAAAGACAATGTGCAAGAACAGAACTTAGCAAGATACAACGGATGCAAAGCAGATGACGTGTACTTAATCCAGTACACGTCAGGTGCAACTGGGATTCCCAAGCCGGTTCTCGTGACAGCTGGCGCAGCAGCTCACAACGTAAGAGAAGCCCGAAAATCGTACCATCTTCATCCCAACAGCATCATCGTATCATGGCTGCCTCAGTACCATGACTGTGGGCTCATGTTTCTGTTACTGACAGTCGTCTCAGGTGCCACGTGTGTGCTGACGTCACCAAACGCATTCATTCACCGGCCCAGGCTCTGGCTCGAGCTGATCACCGAGTACAGAGCAACGTGCACCCCTGTTCCATCCTTCACTATGCCCCTCGTCGTCAAGCGTGGAGGTCCCGATAAAGGGACTTGTACGATTAATCTAGGAACAATGAAGAATCTCATACTCATCAACGAGCCTATATACAAGGCTTCAGTAGACGAGTTCCTCGACGTGTTCGGGCCATTCGGGCTCGTTGCATCGAGCATTTCTCCGTCCTACGGATTAGCAGAGAACTGCACGTTTGTGTCGACTGCATGGAGGAGTGAAAACGACGGCGTTTTCCCAGTTTACAAGAATCTCTTACCAAGTGCAAAGCTAGAGATGTTAGAAGAGGAGATAGAGATCTTGATCGTGAACGAAGAGACTCATGAGGTCGTAAACGATGGAGTCGAAGGCGAGATATGGATTTCGTCTCCGAGCAAAGCCTCTGGGTACCTCGATCACCCTTCGTTAACTCGACAAGTCTTCAATGGCAGGCTCAAGAACAGGGCAGGTGGATGCTTCTTTCGAACGGGGGACAGAGGAATCGTGTTCGGACACGAGAGGTACTTGTACGTAACGGGCCGGTCTTCGGACATGATTAAACGGGCCAACGGTGTCGAAATCCATCCTCATTTCATCGAGACCGCGGCGTATAACAGCTGCCCGAGGCTGCTGAGACCGGGCTGTGTCGCGGCGTTCGGGCAGTCGGGCAGCATTGTTGTAGTGGCGGAGCTGCAGAGAGAGGATGAAGATGGGAAGGTTTTGAAGAAACTAAGTGAAGGGATTAGAGATGGGGTTTGGAGTGAAGAGAGGATTGAAGTTGGAGAAGTGATTCTTGTCAAGAGTCGAAGTGTTCCTAAGACTACTTCTGGTAAAATACAGAGGTGGGCAGCTAAGTATGGGGTGGAAAAAGGTGGGATAAATGAAGTCATGAGAATCAAGTTTGGTTCCATATCGATGGTGATGGTTAGAGAGAGAAGGCATGGAAATAAAGAGAGAGAAAGGGAGAGGTTTGAGATTGGTGATGAGAGAGAAGGGATCCTTCTTGCACCTAGTGGAAATCGTCCTTCTTTGGTGTCCTCTTTGTAAGAGTATATGGATTTCACATAAATGTCATGTATTTTTGTTTCAATTTTTGTTTTTATATTAGTCACGTGTAATGTATCTATGGGGATTAAATCAGTACCATATGAATATTTCCATTCATGTACCATGCAAAATAAATTATTTTTTCATAATAAAAGATGTATTTTATACCTATTTTGGTATTCATCTCGTATATTAATTAAATGACATCTTTTATTAACACGTGATCTTTTATTTTATAATTCTACAATAAGATTTTGTTATTTTTATTTAGGCCTATTTGGGTTGAGTATACTTAATTTTCATAGACTTGGTTTATCCTAAATCTATAAATTAGCCCACATTCTCGGTCCACTTATAATATAAAGCATTTAGATTGTATCCAGCCTACTTATTTTGAGTCTGGATCTTCTATTCTATTAATTCTGTTGTTACATAATATTTGCCTACTTATTTTGAGTCTGGATCTTCTATTACATTTGGTGTTACATAATATTTAATACACGCCACATATTAATTAGTGGTGTCATTAAATACACGTGGCATATGGTGATTGATTTGGAATAAAAGATGTAACACCAAAGGCTCGTTTGGATTGGGAGTTTAAGTTGGTTTCGAATTACTAACCAACCTAAACCCCCGTTTGGTTTGGGGGTTTGATGGTGGGTTTATAATTTGGGCCCGAATTGGCCGGACATAAACATAGGTTTATTTTTGGCTCAATAGTAACTTTTATGAATTGTCAAAAATGCCCTCACTTTTATGAATTTAAATTTTCAGATATTAAATTATATATATATATATATATATATAATTATTTTTTAATCTTTTAAATTATTAAATTATTAAATTTTTGGATATTAAGTTGTGTATATATATATATATTAAATTATTTTTTAATGTTTTAATATATATATATATATATATAATAGAAATTTTCAGATATTAAATTGTATATATATATTAAATTATTTTTTAATCTTTGAATATATATATATATATATAATTAAATTTTCCGATATTAAATTATATATATATTAAATTATTTTTTAATCTTTTAATATATATATATATATATATATGATTAATGTAATTCAAGGATTTTGAATTATTAAAAGTAAGGGCACAATCGTCTTTTCTTGTTTTTTATCAGTCTTAACTGACCAAGCAAACACAAAATTTAAATTAAACCCACATTTGCAAACTCATAATCATTCAAACCAAACATAAAATTTAATTTAAACCTATCCCAAAACCTATAACCAAACACCCAAAAAAAGTGTTATTTTGTCTTTAATAAACAGTAAAAGCTTTTTATTCTTAACCCACCTAAACAATCTCAACCCCAAACCAAACGTGCCCCAAGTGTAATAGAAGATCTCACTTCATAATAGGAAGCATCTAGATTGTAATTATAGTGTAGAATATGTTTAAAACTTGTGTAGAATATTTTTGTATTTGTGGACATTACTCATCATCGTCATTAGATCAAGTTGATCGTATCGTCCAATGAAATAGGATTCTCAATTATAAAACATCCAAACATTTGAGTGAATATAATTTTTTTCACAAATTATCAAGTTCTTTACCTGGAACAAGACATTGTTATGGAAAAAGTACGTGTGAACTAGCATATATCATTAATCACAAAATTTAGACTAAAAAAACAAATCATTTGAGTGAATATAAATTTTTTCACAAATTATCGAGTTCTTTACCTGAACGAGACATTGTTATGGAATAAATATGTCACAAATTTTAGATTAAAAAACAAATCACAAGAGGAATAACAAAAATAAGTAAATACAAGGAAATAATATAACCAAACTTTACTTACTATTGTAACCAGTTTTTTTTAATATTGTCAAAATAACATAACTTTATACATGCAATATGTTTTTTTTGATATTAGTCGGTTTTGAAAAAAAAGCTAACTTTACTTGCCATCGTAACCAATTTTTTTACTATTGTCAAAATAACATAACTTTATACATATAATATGTTTTTTTTTATATTAGTTGGTTTTGAAAAAAAACAAACTTTACTTAGCTATTGTAACCAAATTTTTTTAATGTATCCATCTGTATTGTTATGGTTAAAAAAATGATTAAGGTCAAAAAAATTATATTATATATAAACTTCTTTTACTAGATCAATTTGTCATGAATAATGAATTACAGAGACCGCTTCTACTAGACGAATTGTGAATTTTCGAGATCTTCCTGCATTCAGTTCACGCTGAGAAGAAATGAATCTGGATTTTTTGCATCCGATAAGAATTCAATCAAGATCTTCCTGCATTTGGCGTGAGAAGAAATCAATTAGTATCTTTTTGCATTCGGCTCAACGCCAACAGAACTCAATCAAGATCTTCCTGCATTTGGCTCTCGTCAAAATTCAATCAATATCTTCACTCGGAGAAGAATTCAATCAAGATTATTCTTCCTTTATTATTTCCAATTTAAATTTGAAAAATCCATGCATGTTGAAAATGTAACCACCAAACTCAACCTTGTGGAAATGTAACCAAACTAAGAGACTCAACCTTTTCGGCCAACTAGTAATGGGCTTTGTGAACACGTGACAAAACTATTTCTCGATAGTTCAGCTATATTTAAATTTCATTTATGAAAATATGTGTATTTGAGTGTGTATATTTTATTTTTCATTTGGACGTTATATCTTTTATACTTTTGTTTGCATTAGTTTATGTTTTCTGTATTTTGTTTGTTTTTCTAATTTCATTTCATTAACTAAAAAGTTTGGAAAGTTTAAATAATCATTTTTAATCAATTGATCTTTGCTTTTGCTTTTTATTTATAATTCTCTGTGATGTTTTTAAATTAAACATTCAAATTTATAAATGCTTTTTATATTTGAAATAGCATGTATTATTTTAACAAATTTATTAAAATTCCCATATTATTTACATCATTTTATATAATTAAATAGCCATATTAATTAGCTTTAAAGTTCAATTTGTTATAGATTTCATTTGTATAAAAAAGAAAAATTAATATGAAAAATTATAAATTTAACATGTGACACTTGTGGTCATAGTTATGTGTATATAAAGATAAAGATTACACTCTTTTCCTGTATTTTGAGCTATTTTGTGGGAGATGATTATATGAAAGAATATGTTACAAAATAGTGAGTGGAACATGTGATATTAGATTGAAGAATGACTCTGTAATCAACTTACTCTATTAGGCTCTAATATGATTTGTCAGTCAATTATACACAGATAATCTGTACTGTTTTATTGTAATCGTAATTAATGATGTGTGTGTGTGTGTGTGTACTTAAGTCCATAGGTTATTTAAATATTACGTACAATTACTAATATTTTGAATCAGATAATAAATATACAAAAAATAAAAATCTCTATATATATGCCTGAAAAAAATGAAAAGGCAAGGTAGATAGGTCCTGAGTTAGGCTGCTAAAACAGAGCTTAAAAGTTAGGGACGAGGTTTCCTGTTTGTGTTTCCCTAAACCAGGCTAGAAAGAGTAAGTGCATCGATGATTGCATTTATTGAGCAATTTTCTGATTTCAGAAAAATAATTATCATAGTGACAATAATTACAAAATGTCAGTGTTTGGAAAATAGGGTAATAGAGTCACATGGGTCTACATCATACACTTTCCTCCATTAATGAAATATCAGAGGGGTTGGTAATCCTCATTCACAGGGGGAGACGACATCTGCACGATATTAATATACCAATTGCCAATAATACATACTAACATTCATTCTTGCTATTCTTGGACATAGCTACGATGTATATGATTGATTATATGTAGGTTCTTCCAGCCTTTAGGAGATTAAATACTCGGATTATATATTAAATACGCTAAAAAGACCCGATTATAAAACATGATGAGAACATGATTAAGAGTCAAATTAGATCATTGAGATAAACTCTTCAACTTAGGCATTCCTCTCTGAGTCGTCTCTAAGAACTGATCAGTCCTCCTTGAAATATATGAGTTATTTTCCCTAGTTTTTTAGGACGTGCTATTCCCCAGGTCTATAGAACATATTGTTGTGTTTTCCTCAAGTTTTTTTGAGACCAAATTTTCCCCAAGTTTTTGGAGATTTTTTCCCTTGTTAAAGGGGTTGTAAAGTGTTGAAAAATACATTTGTTTAGTATATTTTCCTAAATGTTTGGGAAGAGAGGACATAGAAGAATAGCACTACTTTCGAACCTTTATAAGTTGATTGTGTGAACATGTCTACTTGTTTATCTGCTTTATATCTTTCTTGCCGATTGAATAAGAATGCACCTCACATATTTTCTCTTTACATGTTTGTTGTGTGATATTTAGCCAACTATCTATTACTTAAAAGAGTCAGACTCCCTAATATCCGCAAGTGTTTAAGTTGATATTATGTCAACAACTGAACAAGTAAAGTTGTGAGTTGTTGATCTATTATCAACTTAAGCATTCCTTTTGTTTATGTTCTGCTGAAATCTAATATGATATAAAATTGGTAAAAGAAAAACGATTAATAATTACAAAATTTAATATAACATATTGAATAAATCAAAATTTCGAAACAAATTTTAATATATTCATATCAATGAAAAATAATATTAGATTATTTTACATGAGTTTAGTTTCTAACACATGGTTATTTTTGTGTTCCAAAAAATTTATAATATGAAATTAAATTGAATATGTATTTAATTAATGGAAGATATGATTAAAAAAAAAAAAAAGGAGTAAATGATTGTGTGACCAAAAAAGTGGAATATATAACCAAGAGGATGGATGTAGGAGATAAAAGAGATTAGTTATAAACTTACAGTAAGGGGTGGTTTGGTAAGGTATACTATACCGAAAATTCCATATCACATATCGTACTAAAAATTTTGATATGTAACTCTACTGAAATTTTGTAGGTATAACGAAAATTGGTAAAGCGAAAATTTGGCATCAAATGTAGTCATACCGTACATAACGAAATTTTGGTATACTGAAATTTTTGGTGTAATGAAAATAAAATTCTATCAAAATGAAAAATATATACTGAAACTTCAGTATACTGAAAATACTGTTATACCGAAATTAAAATTATATACCAAAATGAAAATTATTATGATTTTAATTTATTAATATGAAATATATATTTTTCTAATTAATATTAATATTTTCAGTATTTCGATATACACCGAAATACCGAATTTTTTTAATAATCATATTAATACCGTACCGAAATTTTCGATATTTTCAAAAAAATTTGATAGGTTAGTACGGTATTTCGACAATTCGGTATTTTTCTCCATGCACCCATAATTATAGTTAGTGGAATCGTGATAAACAGGGGGAATTATGAGTTATAACCCTCATTGCAATTGCAATGTGCATGCTCTAAGAACATACATCAACAAAAGACATTTTTAAAAGAAGGAAGATCACAAGTTTAAAAAATACACATATTAACTACTAATGAAAATTATTTGCAAGTTGTTGAAAAATCTCAAATTTTCCAACAAAGATGAAGCTGAAAGTTTTAATTTTTTATCAAAAATTTCAATTTATTTAATTTCTAATTTTCAGTTTGTTCATTCATTTTTATGACTTGGCAAAATCTTTTGACAAACAACTCAATTTTCCCTCATAAATTGGGGATTTTCAATTTTGATGCCACATTAATATCAATTCATATAATAGCAATTTTGAAAATTTCGATCAGAATTAAATTGAAATTGAAAACTTTAAAACATAAATGACAACATTAGAAAATAAATATTTAATTGGTTGTAAAAAATGAAAAAGATCTTAATATAGAGAATCAAGATAGAAATCAACCCAAAAATTAATTACTTTATAATCTTCACATTTTGCACGCTGATTTTATTTAGAAAAGTAAAATCAGGTTCCAATATTCAATAATTGGATCAATATATTCAATTACTTACAAATAATAATAAATAACATTTTAGTTAGAAAATTCCAAAAAAAGAAAGAAAGAGTGGAGTTAGGAGTATCCTTTTTATTGTGAAAACAGATATGTGAATTTGGGTAAGTATTAAAATATAATAATAATTAGGGTAACAAAACATTTTTCCATTCAAACTTTTGATATTTTTTTATATATATTTTAAAATGTTCTATTTTTCCATATGAACTTCAAATTCTATCACTTAACTTCTTTTTTTATAAAGATAAGATTAATTCATGAATTAAAACCAAGTAAATAATGTCAAGGTGTGCCCCAACATAATACAATGACTCTGTTAAAACATATGAGCTAGCATAGGAACGTGTCGTTTATACAATAACATGTGCATCATTCTTAGTTTTACTTCTTTATTTAATCACGTAACTTGTTTAAATTGAAAATTAGGCTGAATATTTATTTGGATCACTTATAGCATTGCTATTTTTTATTTCCAAAGTTTGTACAACATGACGTGTGTAAAATTAATAGACATTAATTTTGATTTATCTGCAAATTAATGTGTACTTCTTCTCGTATGATATAATAATCATACTATATATACTAATATCATATATAATCAACATAAGAATGACCACCCAAATTTAGTTAGCGAAGACCCTTAATTGGACTTTTAAAAATGTCCTTTTTATATGTAATTTGTTTTATATTTTTGATTCATATCATTAATTTATAAAAGCGGCTCCCTTTTATTTCATAAATTAAAATTTACGTACTTTTATATAGAATTTAGATCCCCGGGCTCTGCCTGCTTTTTAATATTATTAGATGAAAAAATTGGTTGCATAAAATTAAAAAAAGAAAAGAAGGGATTTATGTTTGAAGATATGGAGAGTAGGGCAGTGGGATTAAAGTGGAAAAGAGAGAGAAAGGTTAAGGAAGGACCCGTGAAGAGTAAAGAGAGTAAATGGAAAGAAATAGAGAGACTAGTGTTGGATTTGAATTGGCTACAATATGTAATCTTCCAACTCCCAAAGCACACTAGGGGACACATGCATGCATTGATCTGATCCCAAATGATTCGTAGTTATCCGAGGTTTATCTCTAATTTGCTTTATGAGGAGATGGGATTATGTGGAGTTAATGTGGGTGTTGAAAAACAAAAAGGCTGAGCTGAGCAGAGCAGAGCAGAACAGGGGGGGTCAAATCCTGGCTCTGAACCCACCCCATTATTCGCGTAATTTTTATTTTTATTTTTCTTTTTTGTTTTCATTGATTTGTGAGGAAAGTGAAAAGGAAATAGGGTACGTGGGAACTGTGGCAATGGAAGAAAGGGAAAAAAATGGGGTGGTGTGCAATTATGAAGGGTTTGATGGGACCAGGTGGCAGGGCGTGGGAGAGAGGACGAACATGACTTTGTCGGTTGTTTTTTCCTCTCTCTCTCTCTCTCCTTAGCTTCATCACAAGCAACCAACCTGTCTCTTGTTGGAACCACTGCAACACCCCACCCCACCCCACACCTCCTTTTTTTCTCGATCCCAATTCTTGGGCTACCAAAATGGATTTCCAATGGAGGGTTAGTGAGATGATGATAAATCTGAGATTTACTGTGTGAATCTGTGATCCTAAGATTCAGCAAACTAAGATTATTGAGAGTTGATTAATATTTTTAGGGTTTCTCAACAAATGTCGTTACCTGGTGAGGACAAGGAAATGATAGGGTACAACCCGGCGGAGAAGCCGAGAGCCCTAGACCCGTTTTCGGGCGGGTCGAAGCCCAAACCCGGAAACCCGCGAATCAGCTACCGCGAGTGCCTCAAAAACCACGCCGCCAACATCGGCGGCAACGTCACCGACGGCTGCGGCGAGTTCATGCCCAGCGGCGACGAAGGCTCCCTCGAAGCCCTAAAATGCGCCGCCTGCAACTGCCACCGCAATTTCCACCGGAAGGACCACCACGGCGACTCCGCCGCCACGGCGATGGTTTACCCGCTCCAGCTCCCGCCGCCGCTCCCCTCGCCGTCGATGAGCCAGCACCGCGCCGCCCACTGGAGCCCCATGGTGCAGCCGGTCAAGATGGCCTTCGGCGGCGGCGGTGGCAGCGCCGGCACGGACTCCTCCAGCGAGGAGCTGAACTTCAATGCGTACCACTCGAACGCGGTGGCGCCGCCGCCGCCGCAGTTCGTGACGAAGAAGCGGTTCAGGACGAAGTTCACGGCGGAGCAGAAGGAGAAGATGCTGGAATTTGCAGAGAAGCTTGGGTGGAGGATTCCCAGAGAAGACGACACAGAGGTGCAGAGGTTTTGTGCAGAAAATGGAGTGAAGAGACAGGTTTTCAAAGTCTGGATGCATAACAACAAGACTGCTTCCAAGAAAAATCTAAATCCCCAAGAATTTTAATTTTATTAGATCATCATATTTTTAATATTATAATAAATATGATGATTATAAATGCATTTGGAGAATTATGATTCGTTTGGGGATTTATCGATCTTTATATAGTTTGATTAGCAGCGTATTTTAGAGTAGCAGAATATTGGTAATGTTGATAGGCATTGTTAATTGCTTTGCATATGCATGCTTCTTTAGTAGCTAGTAAGAACTACTATCTTTTCTTTTAATTTTATTCATGGGTTTCTATTCATTCATGCATTTTTTTTTTCATGGTGGTGTTGTTTCTTTAATGTTTGAAGTTGAATCAAGAGGAATAATGTTGAAGTATTGCATTTAGTTTATGATATCAGTCATGGGCTACTTTAGATATTTAAGATGTGTTGTCCTTTGATCATTTAATACTTTTATTGCATTTTTTAAAATGTTGTTCAAGTGTTCCCCATAGTAAGATCAATTTGCTTGTGTTTGGACCTAGTCATTTGGAGTGGAACTTGGAAATTCATACTCACAAATTCATCAGCGATGTTTTATTGATATGAGAAATTTTCATTTTTCGTCCCATCTTAAGACTCGTGTTCAATACCAGTCCTACATGATTCAAAAATCAATTTTAATCTTACAATTGAAAAAACTGCCCAATTTCAGCCAATTCTGCACTAGAATTTTTGAACTCAAGTGATTTTATTTCAAACTAAGGTGTGTCCCAAACGTGAAAAATCCATTGGGAATCGAAAAATTCTTTGGAGAAGTGACTGGATTTGGAAAAAAAAAGTTCTATTGTAGGACTCAAATTGATTTTTTAAATTATATTTCGTACTCATCCAAGGGCACAACGAGAAAATGAAAATTTTCCGGATTGATATGGATTCAAAATCTATGAATTTCATTTTAAATTAATTTTTTGCAATTTTTTTCTTGCTACTTTGGTTTGTTGTTGCATTACTTGATTTAATTTTTGATATGACTCCATTCTAATATGACTACAATTTGTATTATATTTGTAATCGAAAATAAAAATCACATTATAGTAAAGTACTCGGTATCATATAGGCAGATGTTAACATTGGTAAGTATAAGATGCAATATTAACTATATTTTTGGACTTTTTACATGATGCAGTATTATCTGCACATATATAGGAAGAAAACAGGAGCAATCAAAAGCAAGCGTACCTGCACTAATGGAAGGATGAATTTTCCACTTCAAACTCGAGATTCGACTTATAGCTAGTGAGTTTTTTTTTTTTTTTAGTAATCTTTTTTTGTAACCGGCCAATTTAATGTTTACATTTGATTAATTTGAAATAATAATTTGACCCCTTTAAGTTATTATCGTATAATTTTTGGAATGCGTCTAAATGCGGTTTAGAATTCGAATCCACACTGTCAATTTTCAACATGTTATCAATCTCCTCATTTATCATTCAATTAAATACTCTCGAGAAGCCTAACAGGATTATTGTTATCATTATCAAGATTAGTCTTAGATTTAGATAAGCAATTAGTAGGTATTATGTGTACAACATCATCATCTTACATGTTAAGTACATTAGTGAAATAAAAAAATGTAACTAGAATATGATAAAAGGAAAACAACAAAAAAACCAACAATGAAAATGAAAAATCTTTGCAATTTTTGACAACTTAAAGTCCCACTTTAACGGGGTAATACGATAATTTCTATTTTAGACTATTAAAATTTAATGGGAACAGTAGGTTTTTTGTCTAGTTGAGTTTGAATGAAATTTGCTTTCGGGACTCATAGGTACTATTGAATTTAATCGATGAATTCATAACACTGAATATTAATTAATACACACCCAACACATTAAATATATTAATCAACCAGTCCAAAAAAAAAAAACCATTCATTCAAATACAGAAAGAAAGGAAGAAGCAAAAAGAGGAATCCAAAAATAAAGAAAAAGAAATATATTTAATTTAAAAGTCAATACCTTGATCTTGATTAGAGTCCAGTGACGAAATGGGCTACGTCATCCTAGGCTAGGTCTTCGAAAAATTTGTAAACTAGCTTAAGATAATTAATCTTTATTTTTGATCTCGCGTCCATGGATGGGCAAAAGTTAATGAGTCGGTTCAGGTCAACACATGGGCCGAATTTTAATATGTAATAATTTTGTGTGTTAAGTAATATTTTAATGTATATTATATATGTAATATTTTGTATTATGTAATATATTGTATGTAATACATAAAAATATTACATGTTTTAAATTGATTTGTATGTTGATTGGATCACATATACTGACTCGAATTATAAATATTGACCCACACGTTAAATCGACTTCATCAATCTATTTAGAATTCATGAGGCGATATCGGCTAAAATTTTGTCAAAATTAATTTACCCACTATTTAGATGGCATAAATGCCATCTAATTTTTACATTCCATACATTTCTTTGATTATTATTTCTCTCCAAACTTTTTTTTTTCTCCTTTTTATTATATATCTCTATTTAATTACAAAAGTTTGCAGGTATCACGCAATTATATTATTTAATTAAGAGAAATGAGAATTCACCTCTACGAATTTACGACTAAAGAAATAAGTTTTATTGACCTGTTATTTAAGTGCATCTTTAATCTTTTTCTAATCAAAATAGTTTTTTTCTCTTTACTTCTTCTTTTACAATATCATTATGAGATTCCATATAATCCAAACAGTTTTACTATTGTGTTGTTATAGATTAAAACAAACAATTGCGCGAATTTTATTTTCTTCTGACAAAAAATGTATCTAGTTTCCTAAAATATTTTAGTTTATTTTTATTTTTGCTTAATCTTTATTCTAATTAAAATTTTAAAATTCTTATACCAAACTAAAAGGCAAAGGTTTGATAATAATCACTAATTTCTTATCTGAAGTCAATGAATGCCGTTGACTGTAACAAAAAAGTGCCAGTATCTTTTAAGAAAATAAATATTATAATTATTTTTCAAAAGAAAGGAAAAAAGTAATTAAAAAGGAAAGAAATTTCTGATTAGAAAGAATATATACATATAAATAACACCTAAAAACAGTTGTTCCCTTCACCCATTATAAATTTGGAGGGGTATATTATTTTTTTTTTCTTTTTATCCTTAGTTTTTTCTCTTTTTCATTTCTATCCCATTATATAAAATAAAAAAGAAATTTACATATCCATTAAATCATATTTTAATCAAATAAATAAGAGTTCACCATCCAAACTTACACGGGTGAAGTTATTATAATTGTTCTAACATATCATTATAATATTTATTTTCTTCAAATAAATTAGCATAAATAATATTGTGCGTTTCTTCAAATATTATTCTTCTTCTTCTACACTAGTTAGCTTGTTCGTATTTCATCCAAATTAATGTTAAAGAATAAAGAGGAAAGTTCATTTGACAACTTCAATGGCATTATTCATAGGGACTAATAAGTGTTTTCTTTCAAAAAAAAAAAAAACAAGTGTTTTGCCAATCACCAGTTAGATACAGCCTGTTACAAATATACATATAATTAAGGTATTAAATGCCTTTGCAGTTGTGATCTTCATGTTGATGATAATAGACAATTAATGCCTCATTCTCAAAGGGTATATACTTGTAAGTTGAAGACAACTATCATGATAATAGTATTTCGTATTAATAAATCTATATTAATTTCAATTATTTTGTGTAAATAAGTCAAACTTTAAAAACAATTAGGGTATGTTTGGATTGGGACGTGCCCATCTCAATTTGGGATTGACCAAATCTCAATCCTTGTTTGTTATGGGATGGGGAAGGATTTGCAAATCACATCTCTATCTACTTTTTCTATAATTCTCAATGTGATGAAGACATCTTAACTATAATCATACTCTATATAATCTCAAAACAGACACAAGATTTTCAAAATCCACATTTTTACAAAATTCACTCAAATATCAAATTCGAACTTGTAAAATCCACCTCCGTCCCAATCTAAACATACCCTTATTGTAATTGTTTATTCCACTCCATTTTTAAATAAGTATTAATTTGAAGCAATTCACCAAGATTAACGGGTCATCTTTGAAATAGAAATTGCAAAGAAGAAAAGTTGGATTATAGAAAAAAAAACACATTGTATAAGAATGGGATTAATATAAAGTATGTTATAATTTATATTGAATATTTTTATTATAAAGTATAAAATTGATTGTATATGAAATGGATGTATATATCTAACACATTCTAAAGTTATGAAAAAAAAAAAAAAGGAAATGCATCTGATCATCTGACAAACTTAAATCTATTGGTATTATTGACCAACCAACTACTTATCTCTATTGAACTAATCAATGAATTGTATATGGTAACACTCTTTGAATTTAATTTAATTATGATATGTGAATACATAAAAAAAAAAAAAAAAATTTGATTTTGGTAGTGATATTAATAGATCAGGGCAAAAACTTCCGTGCAACTGGTGCACCGTGCAATCCACACCTTTATGTTATAAATGTAGTACCTTTATGTTATAAATGTAGTACCTTTATGTTATAAATGTAACACCTTTATCCATGTTCATTTTAAAAGATATAAATATTTGTACATAAAGGTACTACATTTATAACATAAAGGTCTTCCGTGCAACTCTGTGCACCAGTTGCACGGAAGTGTTACTCATAGATCAAACCTCAATTTTGATTGTTGAAACACATTTCATAATTTACATGATAATGTGTAGATGTATTGTTATCTAAAAATGTTAAATTTAAATGTGGAATTGAGTTCTAAAAAATAAAAAATAAAAATTGTTTGAGTTCTAAAAAATAAAAAATGCTCGAATTTAATAGATATATTGTTTTTCAAGGTGTTAAAAGACATAATGATTGGCCTAGCTGCAGAATCAGATGCTATGAATATATTGGATATCCCGATGGATCAAAGTGGCCCATTCAAATTTTACAAGTTGCTTAAACTATTGGGCCTATACATACAGGTTAGTCTAATTAATATACCAAAACAAAACAATAATATCAATTTAATTAAACTACCTGCCATTTCGTAAAACTTAGCGCTAATTTAAATTCACAATATATATATATATAATTTCTGAAAATTTGAAGACTTCCGAAATGTCAGAAATCTGTCCATTAGTTAACGGATACACAAAATAATAAATATCATGTTAAATTTGCTAATAGGCAAAATTCATGTATAAATTTGCTATATTTCAGAAAAAGTTCGTAATTTTTATGACAACTACCCCTATATATTAATACAATTTCTTAATTTCTTCAGTTGCAAATTAAAATCAGGTTTAATTATTCTCTTTTAAATGCATGTTATTTGTATTTAACAACAACAATATTATTCTATATGTTAAATATTATATATATTATTCTAGAATTAGCTTAGTCAAGTACTTCATCAAGTTGGTTCCTACCTTTCTATATTTTCTACTTTTATGCATGAAAATCACCATAAAATTGAAAATCAATTAAAATAAATTTTCCTCGCCGAAATAAAGTACCAACTTTTTTTAGTCCATTCCTTCAACTTTATTTCAAAATCATGATTCAATTATTCTGAGAGTGAGATTCTAAAAAATAACAATGTCCATGAACAAAAACCTTCTATAAAAATTCAAATTAAAAAACATTAAATTATACAACATGGTTTATCTTATATTATGATTGAAACTCAATATTACACTTTCTGGTGTTTCTTGAAAGTACAAGACTAGGTAAAATGAAACTTGGATTGCTAAAACGAAGACGATACATTACACGAACGGATTCTTCTTCTTTTTTTTCACGACGTAATTTTTGATGGTGATAAAGTATATACTCTTGAATTATATGCTCATCACTACAGCTTGAGATTCTTCAAAAGCCTGTAAAAAAAATTAATGACATATATATAAAAGTTAATTCACAAATTAAATTACATTGTCACAATGAACAAAAAATTTATTAATTTTAGTTATTTTTGACCAAAGATGTGTGTGAATTGTGAAAGACCAGGTTCAATGGTTCTAGTCACTTCTTCACAAAATATGAAGTGTATATAATTAATACGAAGCTGCAATTTGATATTATTACGATTATGATCGTACATATTTTTTAATAGAGCATATAATTTCTAGAATCACCCATATCAAGGTATTGTTGCCCCGTGCATAGGCTGAGGATTAAACAAAGAGAGAGAGAATTTTTCCTTAGAAAAAAAATGGTAGCATCATGTGATTCATGCCTTATCTTTGTAACCAAAAATGATGCTTTCTATAATGAGGTGGCCAATATGCCATGTGCAATGATCTAAAACTAGTAATATTAGATTTTCAATGCACATTTATTTCGAGTTGTACATTGTGCACACGTAGTTGTACCTTTGTTGGCATAGCCTCTAGAGTATTGGGAGGTTATGGCTCTGTAGTTGGGTATGGGGACTTGATCAGTTTCTATCTGCATAATGTCTTTAAGTAGAACTTCATAATGCCTTCTCACTTCTTCTGCTGATTTCCCACCAACTGCTCTTGCTATGTTGTGCCAACGATCGGGCGTGTCCTTGTCGTACCGGGCCAAAGCTTCTTCGAATTGCTTGTTTTGCTTAGATGTCCAGGCTGAGCTACGTGATGATGTAATGGAGCTCGATGCCATGATTGAGATTGTTGGATTGTACGAATCGAGAGTTTGAGTTGAGGATAGTGAGAGTTTGCTAGGTTGGTTTTGGACTTGAGTCAAGGGAGAAGTGAAGTGTGTTTTGTTGATTTGATGAACTAAGTGTTTATATACACAAGAAAAGGTGGAGGGGAGCTAGTAGTTGACAGAATATTATTTAGAGGGGGTGGGGTGGGGTTTGGGGTATATAAGATGAGATTCTTTTTTCTTGAAGGGTCACAAAATGAAGAAAGAGCAAGAAGATAGAAAAGTTAACAAGTGAAAAGGATTCGACTACGACTCTTGTGAGATCATCTCATCACTCCAATTTTGTGAGACGAGTGAAAATACAATTTATATTTGGGTTTATGAAATTGAGTTTAGTTTTTGTACAGTGGGATCTCATCTTAGGAAATTATATTTGACCACCTCATATTATTTAATTTATATGAAATTTCATTGATCAATATATAGCACACAACAATTTGAAGGAGTATTGTACTAGAACTCTTGTAACAGATAATTTTGTGAGACGAACATCTTACATTCCATAACACACAATCCATTTATGAGTTTGAAAAAATGGGTTTGACTTGAATCTCAAGTGAGTTCTGTGTCCCATGAATTCAAGAAAAAATATGTTGTTGTCATTTAGTATATAATATTATGTGATATGCAAGTGGATTAAATGGGGGATTCCAAACAGCTGGTTGGGATTAGATCCCCTAATCTCGAGCCCCTACTAGTTAAGATAGATGCGCCAAACACCATGACAACACACTCCCATCTAATTTCTTTTAAATTAATTGAAATACTCTACATATTCTTCCCCCCTTTTTAATTCTACCATGCATTTTGCTTTCTTTTCTCTTAATACCACAATTAACTCTTAAAAGTTGCCCATATTTTTCCCTATCAATATGTTTGCTCTAATGTTTTATGGCATACCATAAAACTACTTGCATTATAAGTTGTAAAGATTATAAATTGTCCAAATCGAGAATTTATGATTTACAAATTAGAGAAAATGAAGATAGTTGTGTTGAATGTTGATGAGATTGTAGCTATGTAGCTTATAAAGGTGAAGTGATTTGCAAAAAAATAAATATTCGAGTTGTTTGGAATCAGATTAAGTTAGATAAAAAATGGGTGTATGCATTGTGAGATTCTTATATAGAATCGATTCCTAATGGTACAAAAAATCTTGAACATCATCAATATCATCAGCATTGTCTTTGAAAGTAAGGGGACATGCATGCTACCATCACCATATATATTGATTCCCACTTCTTTCCCTTTCAGATTTTGACCCTACACTCTCTCAACTCTGGAATCTATTCATTTTAACCTTTTCTTCTTTTATATATATAACTTATTATATGCTTAATATATATATTTTTTTATTCATATATAGTTCGTTCTTGATGAGGTTCCTATAGTTAATTTTATTACCTTGGTTCAAGTTCGGATTGGGTTGGATTGGGTAATTTTACTCAAGTTAGGACCTCGAGACTCGAGCTAACTGATATATTAAATAAACTTAAATATCATATTGCCACCTCATTTATGATCATTTTTGCAGATTGACATTTTTCTCACATTTTTCATTTATGATCATTTTCTTTAACACTATGCAACTTGAGCGTTGTCAACTTAATTTAAAGGACATTTTGGTCATTTTACTAATGTAGACACAACTGTGCTTTGGCAAATGAATCAACCCTAGTCTTGATGAGAGCGACTCATATGTCTTAATCAAAGATCTGTTGTTCAAGAAATAATAATACTCTACATCGTGGGCATTTCTTAATGGATGCGGATAGTCGCACCCTTTCTTAATATATATCCACCGTTAATATGTAAAGATCTCATCCATTTAAATATTGTGGTTTAAAATTAATAATTGTGTTGGATTTATGATACATCAGCGTGGACAAAACAAGGGTGGGTAAGATAATATGTCCGGTTGTTCAAGTCATGTAAGTTTTGTAATTACACTAGCTAAACAAGACATTAATTCCATTACATTTTGCCAATTAATCATCTATAGTGATGATATTATTTTAAACATGATGTGACTAAATAACCCTGATTTCAAACCTTCAAGATTTTGATCATCCAACTTCCTTGACTTGGTGTGCAGTGACGGATGCATATACTCAGGGGCCACGTGTCCCTTTATTTTTTTGAATTTTTTCACTACTGTATATGTATGTATGCATTTCATGTAATTATCTCAACTAGAATGAAAACAATAAGGTCATCTGGGTCATGTATGACCCATCATAATTTAATAGGGAATGACGTGGGTGTGGCCCAATATAATGTACCCCCATTAAATAAATAAATATATATATATATATAACAATTACCCCTCAAAATAGAAATGGTAAAATTTTCCCGCCCATTTCCACCTCCCAAAAGTAGAAAGACAATATTTATTATTTCATAGTTTATAAATTAAAAATTTATCATATTAATTATATATATGGTAATAATATCACCTATGATATTGATAAAATTTTGGAGATTATAATCTATAATGGTATATGAATATTAATATGATTTTATCTAATAAATGTTTAATTATAGTTATAATCAAGATTAAAAAATATTTGTTGAATAGATTAAAATAATATAACTATCGAATTTCAAGAATTCTAAATTATCAAAGTAAAAAAATTATGAAAAATTATATCTAATGTTGTACCACACACACACACACATATATATATATATATATATATATATATATATATATATATAAAATGTTGTGTGTAGAGAGAGAGAGAAAGAGAGATTTGTAACAAAAATGGGGAAAAAATCTGAATTTAAGTTGATTTACTATAACTTTATCCATATGCAAAAATGTGATCTAAATCATTTTATGATTTTTATCATACATATAATTATAAATAGATTTATAAAATTCATGATTTTGTACTATATATATATATATATATATATATATATATATATATGATTTTTTTTATGCGGTTTTGATTTATTATTCATCTACAAATACACAACAAATACATGTCAACCACAAGTTTGTAAGTTATTGATTTTTCGCCCGCCTTTTCAAGATAAAGAATCATTTTGATTTTTGTTACAATAACCATTATTTTGACAATTATGACTCATGTTTCTAATGATGTCAACATTATCAATGCATTCAAAAATGTTGTGGGAACTAAAATTTCATTTCTTTAGATCACATGACATTCTTGCATACATAAATAAATAAAAAAGATGTTTATAGTTATGAGAACATCTTCAAAGACAAGATGTAATTTTGCAATATTGTTTTGTTCAAATATATATATATATATATATATATATATATATATATATATATATCACCTCAATAAATATATATAAATCAAGTTACTTAACATAAATAATTGAACAACATAAATTAATTATTTCTATTTACTATATTCGAAATAAGTATTGAAAAACTATAATAAAAATCACGTATTTTTTATTTGACAAGTATGTCATTTATTATACTCAAGTATAATATATCTTCCATATAACTATACTAATCTAATTTTCACTTTCTAAAGTTGAAATACAAATATTTATTATTTTATAATTTATAAATTATAAATATTGGATTCTGCATAATTCATGTATATATTTATGGTATGAAAATCATTTTGTATATACATGAAAATTGAGGGAAAAAACATGATCATATTTGATATGTGATAAATTTAGCAAGATTTGTGTATATATGATAATAATATCATGCTAAAAGTTCAAGAAAGTTGTGAATAACAATTTGTACCTTAATCTAAATCATTTTATATATTTACAAAAAAATTAGCAAAAAAAATATATAATTTTTTTTTATGTAAGAATAAATAATGTTTCCTCCATGATTAAAAAGTAAATATAAATATGAAATTTTATTATTATGGTAGCATGAAGTTCATCATTATATGAACAATGATAAAGTATTTTACTTTATGTTGTTATATTGTTTCATGTTTTTAAATTTATCAAATTTTAAAATGTTTATCATCCAATATGATTTTTCTAAGAGAAAATTTTTTGATTTTAAGGCATGTGGAAATAAATTATATAATTTTTTAATGGTATCTTAAATTTAGAAATTTTATTTTGGAGTAAAATACAATAATATCATTATTATTACGCTCAATATGAATAATTTATTGAATATATATTTGCATTAGTGTTTTTCCAGGTCACAAAAAAATTTAGTAAAGTAGTCAAACAAATGATGAAAATAAGAAATATTCAAAAATGATAAATTATATGGGAAGTAGATATCAAAAAATAACTTAAAAGAGCTATATTATTTTTTACGACCAACATTTTTATATCAAAAAATTATTAACACTTAAAATTTATTTGCTACACTACACAGTACCAAATGAGGTTGAAATGTTATTGAAACTTAATTATAATATACAATAATATCATCATTTTACACTCATTACAATGAATAAGGTATGAGCATATATTTGCATAATTTTTTTCCATACTAATTGTGATAAAAAAAAAAAACAATTAGATCTAAAGTAGTCAGATAATGTATGATAAAAAATCATAAATTATATGAATAGTAGATTAAATTGAAATAACTTTGAAAACTAGATTATTTATTTTTCATGATCAACATAAGAAAACTAGCGACACTTGAAATTTATTTGCCCATACATCACATGGGTATAAAATGAGATTAAAATATTATCGAGAAATTGATTTTTTTTCATAAATTAATATTTTTACATTAAACTCGAAATATTTAAATTTTATGATCATGCATCGCACGGGTAATAAATTAGATCGAAATTGTCCCAAAATTTATTATTTTTCATGTTCAAATTTTCATATCTATATATATAAATTATAAAATTGATATGCTCGTGCATTGCATGAGATTTATACTAGTATATAAATATACAATGTACCCCCATTAAATTTATATTTTATATTTTAGTTATTTTGTACCTCCCAATTAAAAAAATTTGGATCCGTCCCAATTGGTGTGCATTAAATTATTTGAAGATTCTCTTGTTGTTTCATTTTTAGTAAGGTGGAGCAAGACCCATTTTTTTCTTTTGATGACAAAGAAAAGTGAATTTGCTCACTCATGTCATTATATAGAGTTTATTACTCTTTTCGCCCAATAAATTAGGAGGTCCGGACATTCTGCCATTTTTTTCTTTTCGGGTTGGCAATTTAGGACTTTTTGTTTTCAATTTTAGCAATTATTATCAAATTTCAACCTAAATTGTTTATTTGGGCACCCCTAATCGGGCTCAATTTGCTGAGGTGTCACGTAATTTAGCGAGGTGGAATTTTTCATTATATATATGCTTATCTTGGAAGGTGAATGAGGCCATTTTGTTCTTTTAGATTGGATTCTTCCCACATGCAATTAGAGAGGGCCCTTCTCATTAGATAATATTCAGGTTGAAATGCTCCAAGAATCTGCATCCACAAGAGCACTTTGAAATTTTCCTCAGAATCCTTATCTTTCTCCATCTCTTTCAGTCAAAGTTGCAAGAAATATATAAGTTTTCCTCTTTATTTCCATGTAAGGAATTTAGCTTATAATTGGTTTGAATGTTTTGTTGGAAGAAAATAATAGCATTTATATCTCGAGCTAAAATTAAATATTATACTTTAATTACCACACATTAAGAGGATCGAGTCCTCAGCCCAACATAGACCTATTTACCGTTGATGTCTTTCTTAATTATGTTATATAAGTTTCGAACATGAAACTCTCCCTAACACTGAAACAAGGTGACTAATCAATCTAAGCGAATTATTCTCATATTAAAAAACTGTCAAACTTCAAACCAAGGCCAGACTTACTACGATCAATACGCACAATGTTAAACTATTTTAATTTAAACTTCAAATAATATATTTTTACAAATATTGAAAGATATGAAATGATTATTCTTTTTTTTTTTTTCCCTTTCTTTTTTCAGCAATAGTGAAACTTGGTACTTACTCTAGTATGTCATTGGCCATGATTGGGAGTTGAGATGTCTCAAAATTGACAAAAGATGATGGAAAGATTTGCGTGAGTTAGATAAATTACATGCAATAATCTTTATGGAATCCTATACCTCTTTGGTATTGGTCCAATCATAAGGAAGAAAAAGTTTGAGGGACCAAATAATTTGACAGAATCTTTGAAAAAAGGGTGATACATTTGGGAGAAAAGATTATGAAATAGATGAATGATGAAGTGGAAAAGGAGGAAGATGATCCTTTAGAGATGAGAGAATTGTCCCAAAAGATAAGGAGATAAACCTATGAGATGATATATGCACAAACTTTGGCGCAACAGCAGACATATGCTTGTCAGATTTGACATTCTCTCTCATTCTTCCAATTCTTTGAGTCCCAATACCTATGCATCGTAATATATATATATATATATATATATATATATATATATATATATATATATATCTTCAAGACTTCTATTCAGGGGTTTCAATTTATATAGAAACTATAAGACACAACAATTCTGAAAATAACATCGTAAATATCTAGTAATAATTTAGATAAAATTGATACTCCCTCCGTCCCGCTCAAATTTGCACACTTTCTATTTTCGTCCGTCCCATTCAGATTTGCACACTCCAAAAATGACAAATTTTTTTTACAAAATTGCCCTTTACTATTCAACTTTAACACTACAAAAACAGTTTTTTCTTTAGCTCCGTGCCCAAAAGCAGTTTTTTCTTAACCTCCGTGCCCGTCCCTACGTGCAAATCTGAGCGGGACGGAGGGAGTATATTATATTATAAAAAATAACATTTAAAATTAATAATTTTATTACATTTCAACATGACAACACATTTATGCCATTTGAAATTTATTTTTTTTATATTTTCAAACTATTGCATAATAGTTTTATTGCTAATATTTTCAAATATATTATTTCATTTCAGTGTATGTCATTAAATATTAATTCAATATCGTATGGCTCATGTGATTTTCAAGGAAACATTTACTTTTAATGATGTTTATTATTGTGAAGAGCTCTTTCTACTATAAGTTTTATTTCTCATAGTACTTTACCATTATTTGTGAAAGATAAAACAAAATTTGAATTACAAAATAGAATTAAATTAAATTAACTAGCATACAAATTATAAGTCAATATTTTAATTATCAAAATTGTAAATCAAATATCGTAATTTACATAATATATAATAGTTTAATAATATTGGTTCCAAAAAAATAGTTTAATAATATAATAAATAACTAAAATAAGTTTTTATAATTACTTCATATTTTATTAAGCCAAAATAATGAATAAATTATATACTCCCCAACAGTTGATAATAAAGTAAAGTAAAATAAAATCAAGAATCCATGAAAAAAAAAAAAAAAACAAGCTAAGTGAGTTTAAGTATATGAAGAATTTACCTTCAAATTATTCAAAATTGGAGTTTCCGATTATTGGATTCAAATTAATTAATGTGTGTGTGTATATATATATATATTTTTTTTTTAAAAATAAAAATATAAAATACCAAACATAATAACCCTGCTATTTCTAATAATTCTCAAGGAGGCTAGTGCCCCTTAATTGGCCCCCATGTAACTCGGATTATGCATGTAATTATTATACAAGATATATCTAGTAAGACTAGTACACGTACTTATAAATATATATCTATTGTCTATTTCGTTTTTACTAGTATCTTGCCATGTGTTCTTTTTTAATAAGAAATGATGAAAAAAAAATACACTTATGATATCAAAAGTGTACACATGATAAGATCTTAGGGTGTGATGATATTACCATCACATATAGGATGAAATTTGCCCATTTTCACCTGCATGTGTATGAACAGTAAACTGTATGTGCATGGACAGCAATTTAATATGCATGCGTAAATCAAATTTATAATAGATCGATCATAATTTTTGTATAATAAGTTAATTTCAAAAAGATATGTTTTAATATGGTAGGGAGAGACATGTGTGTTGCATGTGCATGTATGATTTATTAAAATATATAATATTAAATATTCATTTAATTCAATTGTTGATGTGTTCAGCTACCCGGATATATCAACTGTCAAATATGATAGTTTTACAGAGTTCCACGTTAAGAATTTCAAGAATTTATTTATTTATTTTTGAACTAGATATGTAAAAAAATATTCAAAATTGAACGAGAAAAAAAAACACACACTACATATATAATGTTATATTATTTTGATCAATGATGAAAAATTTGGTTAAAATGACAATTTGTGTTAAAGTTGTACTTTTTCCAACAATTAACCTATTAAAAAATATATGGATATTTAATAAGTGTGATGTATTTCTAGAAAAAAATATTAGTTCCAACCAAATTTTAAGAGAAAATAATGCCATCATGAGTGATTTATTCATTAACGGGGTGTAAAATAAAAATTCACTTATTGTGTTTTGGCGACATTAAAAAAAAGTTATATCCTGAAAAATAACAAAAATTTATACAGAATAGTCTCACGTAAAATCTTATAGGAGATTTGAGCTGCATATGGTCAGTCAAAATCTAGTGAACATAGGTCAATTCTGGTTAACACAGTCAACTTCATGCTAACAAATCAATCTTCAAGTCAACAATGTCATAAAAGTATTAGTAATATAGTATAAATATTAGTTTTATAGCTAAAAGTATTACAATTAAAATATTACATCAATATATATATATATATATATATATATTTTTTTTTTGTGATTCATAAAAGTATAAGTAATACATGTCAGTATAAGTATTAATTTTATAATTAAAAGTAGGATGAACTTCATAACAATACCCAATTTATATATTAGTTCACAATTCTAGACCCAACATTCCAAACCCAACATTTGAAATTTCTCAATAAAAGACTTAATTTAACTTCCCCCCCCCCCCACCTTTTTCTCAATATAAAACTTCAAATTGGATTGAGTCCTCAATTCAACACATAATATCATTTTTTTTTCATTTTCTTTTTATTTATATATAATATACATAATTAATTCAATTCATAAAATATAATATATATTAAATTAATTTGTATATAATTGGTTTTCTATACTTTTATTTATAAAATTAAGAAAATCAAAGAATCTTAATTATATATATATAAATAATTAATTCATGACATTATATATATATTTCGAAGGTTTTTATAAAACCCTTTTCTTTGAAAATAAAAAAAGAAAACATACTTGGCTTATCAAGATATGTAGCAATTGCTCACACCATCCGGTTAATAACTGGTTTTATGATTGGTGGAAAATGTTTGGAACTATGGTAGATATTCTACTAGAAACTTATAAAAATTTAATGGAGGAATGGACATTGGTATCACCCTCTGTTGAAAACAATTCCATAAAGGGTCAAACCCCTTGTCAATTCTTCATGGAATCAGGCATTCCATGGATATGGAAATGGTCACCAGAATTCGGTTATACCGAAAATGGTACTCCTTGTTTATGGAGAATTGGTTATACCAAAATGTGGGATAAGATGACAAGAGTTGATCATACTACAGGAGAATTATATTCTCAATTTACTATCGATGATCTTAATGAAAAGATCAAGTTTTATAAACTTCAAAAAGAAAATAAAAAAGAAGAAGAAAAGGATTCTAATAGTCCTTTCAAAAGGATTTCCCAGAAATATTCTGGAACATTTTCCAAACAAAAAATGATTGAAATATACATTGAAGAAATGAAGAGTGATCTCTTTAGAAATCTTCAGAATACAAGTTCAGGTTCAAAATCTGATACTTCCATGTTATCTGATTTCAACAACAGGGAAGAAACAGAGAATATTTTCTCAGATCAAGAAGCTCAAGATCAAGAGGAAGATAATCCGGATCTAAGTGTGTCATTTGATATACTAAAATAATCTCTAATAGAGAAATTCAAGGATTAAAAAATGATTCTGTATTTTATTATCAGAAATTTTCCACATACTCTGTGGAATCCTTATTTCAATCCAGTTTTATATGAAGGCAGTGGAAGTATGAACACGGCCTCTACGATCAAGCATAAGATCAAAATTATCAAACCGATGATTAGAGAAACAAAAAGTCTTCTCATTGATGATCCATATTTTCAAAATGATGAAAATACAGAAAGATTAGTTGACTTGTTCAAACTCAGAGAATCAATTAAAGCATTCAAAACTCAAAATTATATCCTTGCAGCATAAAGACAACAGCAAGTGGCCGACAAGATAAGATTTTCTTTATCCACTTATTTTAGTGGACTCTTTTAGAAAATTTGGACATTACAGTCCAAAGTATAGAGCATCTCTACTATTTGCTTTTATAAAGCAAAGTTTGTAATAGTATAGTTATTTATCTATATATAGGTTTAGTTTTTCATTTGTAAGACATGCTTGAGTAAAGTACTCACCCATTCTCTTCTCTCTCCACACTCTCAACCTCTCTTGTAAAACCTCTTTATGTTTGAATAAATCTTTCAACTTTTGGTGTTCCTCTTTTACTATAAGTATTTATATATTTCTATACTTTTATTTTATTTTTATGATATCTAAAGGCCTGCCAATGGTAGGCTAGATCTATATGTGTTAGATCATGGCTACTAGTTCTTATTAAACATGTCTGTTTAAAATGTATTCTTTTGAAACAAGTTTATAGGCTGGAATATCTTCCTCGTGCCAATACTGTCTAAACAACAGTGGTCTGAAAGGTTTAACAATGCCACGAACAAGTTTCTTTGGAATCTGTAAACATGAAAACTAATGAAAGGTTAAGACACTCAGGTTTGAGTCTTATTACTAAGATGCGTTATAAGAACCTAATGTTCACCCTTTTAGCCGTTTTTGCCAGGATGGCGTTTAGGCGTTTGTGGGTTGAAGGGGAACTTATAAACATCAAGGTCTTAAATGCTCAGTAAAATCCTAAGAGTTTAAATGTCTGGTAAAATTATCCTTTGGTCTTTAGTATTCATGTATCCTGGGTTTTGAAATGATATCCGAGCCATGTTTAAAAAAGAAAAAGTAGTAATGATCTAACACATTCTTTCATAATTTTATGAATCCTTTTAAGGTAAAAAATACTGTTAAAAACAGTATGACAGAGGAATATGATATTCCACAAAATTTAGAATTATTAAATAATTGGACTATTCCTAAAGTTAAACCTAATAAAATTTATCAAATAGGTACTTTTGAAAAAATGGGATTTAAACAACTGGTTAAAACCACTGAATCATCTATTCCACTTGATAATCAAGAGATAATTTTAAATTTACTTGGTAAAAAAGATATTTTGCCTTTCATAAAAACGCATAATTATCTGCATATTGGTTTAATGCAAATTGCATTCAGACCTTTAACATTAAAAGGTTTATCAGAAAGCTTTATAGCAGCTTTAAGAGATGGAAGAAATAAAGCATGGAATAAATCCCTTATGGGAATAATTCAATCTAGTCTTGCACATGAACCAGTATATTTTGATGTTTATCCTAATCTATGTTTATCTCTCACTGATAATAATATTTTAAATGCTTTAACACTAAATGTTAAAACTCATGGATATGATTATATTCCAGGTTCTGAAATAATATGTATATGTTATAGAATATACTATAAACCTTTACATACTATGAATCCAAGATGTAAATTAATGGATAAATCTATTAATGAAACTATTCTTATTGAAACAAATTTCAATAAGTCTAATATCTCTACTAAAAGAGCTATTAAATGGGAAGAAATAAATTTCCCAAAAAGATGGATTATAGAACAAGCGGTTTATAAAGAACCTTTAATAAATAAAGATTTAAGAAATATAATTCAAACAGAAGAATGAACTGTTCAAA
This sequence comes from Scutellaria galericulata, assembly GCA_946896805.1. NCBI lineage: Eukaryota > Viridiplantae > Streptophyta > Magnoliopsida > Lamiales > Lamiaceae > Scutellaria > Scutellaria galericulata. Next base: position 15,900,521 of record OX335793.1, read on the forward strand.
TACAATTTACAAATGAACAGAAAAAATTATTAACTCCATCTTCTACATCCAGATCTAATTCTATGTTTAAAACTAGAACAACTGATTCTTATATTTCACCTTTAGATTATTGGGTAGACTTACCACAAACATCTAGAGCTTCTACTTCTCAAATAAGAGAAGAATTAGAATCCGAAAGAAATAAGAAAAATCAAAATGAGGAAGTTTTTATTGATAGAAATAATATTGTTAGAGATTTTAACTATGGAAATATCCATAAAGAAAGCGACACTATGTCAGATGCCCCATTTAGTCTTTAATGATTAATACAGAAATTGATTTTTCTAAAGGATCACCTGCTAGACAGGAAATTAATAAAGAATTTAAAAATTCTAAATGGATACTTTTCAGAAAATGGTTTTTTGAAAATTTCTCTGAAAAACTTGAACAAATTCAAGAAGAATTTTATGAATATTGTAAAGAAAACAATTTAATAATATATTTTGTTCCTTGGTTCATAAAAACTTATATTATAAATCATATCTCGGTTCTAGAAAGAACATATAAATTAACAACAGGACAAGAACAAAAATCTTTGTATCCTCCTAGTACTTCATTTCAAATGGAAAAAAAATAATAAAATAATGAATTTTACAGCTTTTTCAAAATTAATTGAAAATGATACTTTACAAGTCACCATAAAACATCTAAATGTTTTAATGGAAAAACAAAATTATACTAATCTATATCTTAATATAATAGGAGAAGAATTAATTTCTTTACATAACAAAGTAGAAACAATAATTTCTACTATAAAAGAAATTAAACCAGATGTACATATAGATATTAAAAAAGAAACTGATATAGTTTCTATTGCCTCTTCATCTATACAGCCACCGCCATAAATAAAAGATTTTAAATTAAAATCAACAAAAAATAATCTAGAAGAATTAATTACAGAATTAACTGAAAAATTTAAAGGTCAAAATATTTCTACTATAAATAATGAAGCTGAAACCTTTGAACCATCTGAAAATACTCTAAATAAAATTAAATGGGCTGATAGACCCACTCAACAAAGATATTATTATAGTAGGCCTACTCCTATTGATGTTCTTCATGAAGAACAAGATTACTTTTCTGAAAGAAGTTATAATGGGAAAAGTATATATGAATGGAATTTAGATGGATCTGCTGATGGGCGCATATATAATATAGCTCATAAAATGCTTATGTATAGTACTGTTTGTACAACAACAGGAAATACTGATAGTAATATTGTTAAAATGATTATAGCAGGATTTACTGGACAACTTAAAGGTTGGTGGGATAATTATTTATCTCAAACAACAAAGAATATAATTTTAACCTCTGTTAAAATTGAAAATAATACTCAATCAGAAAATGTTGTTTATACTTTAATTATGATTATAATTGAACATTTTATTGGAAAATTTACAGATAATAGCGAAAATATTCGTACTCTTCTTAGCAATTTAACATGTAAAACTCTAACGGATTTCCGTTGGTATAAGGATACTTTCCTTTCTAGAGTTTTTGAACTTCATGACTGTAACAATAGTAATTGGAAAGCCAAATTTATTGATGGTCTTCCAAGTCTTTTTGCTGAAAGAATTAAGATAATTCTAAGAAAAGACAATCTGAATATTCCTTATGATAATTATACATATGGAAATTTAATAAGTGTTTGTGTTCAAGAAGGTTTAGCCCTTTGTAATGAACTAAAGCTTAATAAGCAAATTAAAAGATAAAGTCTTATGGAAAGAAAACAATTAGGATATTTCTGTGACCAATTTGGTATGGAAACATCTAAGAAAGATAAAGATAACATACACCATAAAAATAAAAAACACTCTAGAAATTCTGGAGATAAAAATGAAAAATATTATAAGAAAAGACGTCATTTCTTTGAAAAATTTAAAGAGAAAAAGAAAAGAAGAAAAGAAACCTTTAATATTAATAAAGGGAATAAAGATAAAAAACATATTGTTTGTCATAAATGTCATAAACCAGGACATTATGCTAATGAATGCTGGACTAAAACAAAAATAAATGAATTAAAAATTGATGATAATATCAAACAAGCTTTATTACAAGTTATGATAGAATCTGATTCAGATAATCAATCAGAAGAAGAATCATCTTATTACTCTGAAAATATAAAAGATTTAGAAGAAGAAAGTCTTTCTTCAGAAAATGAAGAATGTGATAATTGTATACAAGGAAAACCTTGTATAAATCATATCAGTAATACTGAAGAAAAAGGAGATGAATTTTATAAACTTTTATCTCAATTTCAGGATCTAAATATTAATGTTCTAGAAAATAATTCTTTTATAGAATTACTTAAAAATATTAAAGATCCTGATTTAAGATAAAAAATTATTGATCAAATTGAAAATATACCTTCTACAAGTAATAATAAAAAAGAAGAAATCAATATTTCTAGCCCAAATCAAACATATTCTATGAAAGAAATTCATAGACTTCTAAAACAAAAATATGGAAATAAAAATCCTACAACTGTTGAGGATTTATTAATAGAGATTAATAATATTAAAAAAGAAGTAAAAAATTTTCATAAATGTAATATAAATCTTCACAGTAGAATGTCTATTATAGAAAATAAAAACACTATGGAAACAGAAGATTTTGAATCTGAGACAGAAGAACAACAAGAAAATTTCTTGTCTTTAATAAATAAAAATAAATTTTCAAAAGAAATTATTCAAATAATGAATATGTTCACATCAAAAAAATGGTATACAAAAATAACTCTTTTAATTGAAAAGAATTATCAAAAAGAATTTATTGCCATGATTAATAGTGGTGTAGATTTAAATGTCATACAAGAAGGATTAATTCCTTCAAGATGATCAGGCACGCACATGAAGAATGCGCACCGTGCGCACCCCTTTAAGATTTTTTTTTTAAATTTTTAATATTTCATATTATTTCTTTTCCCTCGCTACCACTTCACATACAAAATTTTCATCTCACATGTAGACCTAACTTATCATCAACATATACAATTTGCATTCCACATATCAATATAGATCTTCTTCCCAATTCTCATCTCATATCAATATAAATCTTCTTCCCAATTCTCATCTCACAGATGCTACATCATGAAAATTATTTTTAAATGAAATCCTCAAAATGAATAATAAAAATCAAAATATGAATTAAGTAAAAAAGAATAAATTCTCAACAAATCATATCATCACACCCAATCAAACTTAACAAATCCTCAAAATCAACAAATCATATCCTCCAACTCAATCATCAATTTCAAGAAGTGTTCAAACAATCCTCAAAATCCCCGTCTCTTTAATTACTTGTATTTTGTGTCTTCAAATATAATCCAACTTAATCATCAATTTTCAAGAAATCTTCAATCAATCCTCAAAATCCCCAAGTCTCTTTAATTACTTGTATTTTGTGTCTTCAAATATAATGGATCTAACATGTAAATTTTTTTTAAAACAAATTAGTACCATAATTTTTTAAATGTAAAAACTTTCATAGAAAATATAAGAAAATGATGTGATGCAGGTACAATTTCTTAATCACAAAACCACAAACTCTTACTTTTGAAATTGTTGTGATTTTTCCTTTGATGATTTTACAAGAAAGTAAAGTAATGGATCTAACATGTAAATTTTTTTTAAAACAAATCAGTACCATAATTTTTTAAATGTAAAAAATTTCATAGAAAATATAAGAAAATGATGTGATACGGGTACAATTTCTTAATCACATAAACAATTTTTTTGAAATTGTTGTGATTTTTCCTTTGATGATTTTACAAGAAAATAAAGTATGTGAAGATATTGATGAGGGGTTATGTCGATGTGTGAGATGAGAATTCCGTATATGAAGTTGTAGGATGAGAAAAAATTATGTGTATAATAATATAAAATATTAAAAATTACATTGATTATGATTTAGAAAATTATGTGTATAATAATATAAAATATTTAAAATTTCATTGATTATGATTTAGAATTTCTTGAGAATTGATTACTTAAATATTATTCATTGTTTCCTTTAATTGATTAATTGGATATTTATATTTTTTTTCTTTCGGATGGGAATTGAGAAGTGGTAGGGTGGGAAAAAATTATGTGTATAATAATATAAAATATTAAAAATTATATTGATTATGATTTAGGAAATTATGTATAATAATATAAAATATTAAAAAGTACATTGATTATGAGAATTGAGAAGAAAATTTATGCTGATATGTGGGATGAAAATTTTGTATGTGAAGTGGTAGCGTGTGAAAAGAAATAATATGAAATATTAAAAATTAAAAAAAGAAATCTTAAAGGAGTGCGCACGGTGCGCATTCTTCAGGTGCGTACCTGATCATCACTCTATATATATATATTTATTTATTTCAATATGTATATACATTTTGGATAGATTAAGACAAGTTAATGGACTTTTGGCACGATCTTCATCAGATTTGTCTTAATTTATATATAATATAGAATTAAGAAAATCAAATAATCTTAATTTTATAGATTGAGTTGGTTATATTTTTCTTTCCTTTTTAATATAAATTAAGATAAGTTGGATGAATATCATTTCAAAATTGTACCAACTTATCTTAATTTATCCATAATTTAAATACATATTTAAATATTAATAAATTTATAAATATAAATAAAAGGTAAACGAAAGAAAAAGAAAATTTAATTTGTCTTAAATTAAGAATTCAATCTAATTTTGAAGCCTTAGATTGAGAAAGAAAGGTTAAATGGGGAATCTTATTGAGAAATTTCAAAATTTAGATTTAGAATTGAGAAATAATATATAATTTGAGTTTTGTTGTGAAATTTATTTTTAAAAAGATTATATTTATCTTTTAATAAATTATCAGTTTTTTTTAAGTAACTATAAACTAATTGCATATTGAAATGATATTTATTGATGAATTCATAAAGTTTGATTAAATGACAATTCAAGTAAAAATTATGATTTTTTTCGACAATTATTATTATTATTTTTTAAAATTTACAACAACTTATTATTATTATTATTATTTTAAATGGGCCCAAATTTCTTCCTATTTTGCCCTTTCTCAGCAAAACCCTATTTTCCATATCCCCTCACAACACTCTCCTTCCGAAGCAGAGGCCGGCCACAAGCTCCCATGCAAATTCACATCGCCGATATCATTCAATTAATCTAAAAGTTGGGCAATCATCAAAACTGATCTGTGTGTGAATGAAAGTTGATTAAGGTATGAACTATTCTTACCTTTTTCTGTCTTATTCTTCGCCTGAAAGTTATCTTGTTTCCTTTTTTCAATTTCCGGCTGCGATTTCTGTATACATCAAATGGTCCGTTGCGGCGTGATGCCTCGCCATTTCTATTTTTTTTTTTCTGCACTGCTACATCTTTTTAGAAAAATGGTGAACTATAGTTGTGTTTCTGCACTTACCTCCAATTTTTTGTTTGAAAAGATTTTTCTTCCATCCTGTAAGCTTTGTCCAGCCATTGTTCGTCCATAGGTCATCATCCGAGATGCCTACTGCAATTCTTATAGTGTTTGGAGGGTGTAATTGTAATCAATTAAGTTGTTAAGGGGATTGAGAATGAGACTAAAATGAAGGTCATTGCAATTATATTGTTTTGGTTGATTTTCGGAGAAACCCTAAATCTCTGGATCATTTTCAGGCGCTGAAAAGGAATAGGATAGCAACAGCAAACAGAAAACAGCATAGCTCGTAGTGGCTGTAAATATTGGGGGGGGGGGGGGGGTGATTTGCTGTGTTCTTCTCCACAGAAGGGGATCTGCTTCCTTTTTTTTCATTAAGTCTTATCTATTAGCTGAGACACATCTTAATTATTTGTGGTTTTCTATATACATACATGGTCTTGTATTAGGAAGAACTTTTTTTACTTCTCATTGTTGTTGGAATGTTATTCATGTACAGTACTCCTAATCATAGATTTTTGTCTCTTGCAGATGCATCACATGGATAATAGTATGGTTTTCATGTCCTAGACACTGTATTTAAGATTAGATTTGTCTTCAGTTAAATCGGATATTCTTGGATTTCCAGAAACCATAGACTTGCTGTTGCCACTACTTCTTTTGAGGCTACAGAGAAAAACAAGACATGAATTTGAGGTGCTTCTTTAGCAGACACTCAGTTTACAATGTATCAAAGCTCAATGCTAGGGTATTCTCCCGAAACTTGTCTGGTTACAGATGTGTTGCAGCCGGTAGCACCCCTAGACCCCCTTCTTTGCATCCACTAGGAGGGTTATCTTATGTCAACTGGGCTAAAGATCCAAAATTTGATATATCTTTTGCTAGATGCATTCACACTTCAGAACAAGTTAGTTTAGATGGCTCTTCAAGTGGTTTGCAAGGTGAATCAGAAAATGACGCTGCAATGAATGAATTCTTGTCCAGATTTGTGTGGGTAATGCGGAAAAAGCTCTCTGAAGCTTATCCTGAGTGTGACAAGAATACAATCAATGGGATGCTTGTGATCATTGTTGAGAATGTTGTATCAGAAATCGAAAGGGGTGGTCTTGAGAAGATGACTGGGACTACTGGACCATCTATACCCTCACAGGAGTTCAGTGAAGATTTGTGGAGAACAGTTTGGGAGGTCAGCAGTGTAGTGCTGCAAGACATGGAAAAAGAAAAGAAAAAAGAGAGAATGAAGAGTTTTCTTCAGTCTGAGGAAGTTAAAGAGATGTATAGGTTTGCTGGTCAAGTGGGCATTCGTGGAGATATGCTAAGAGAGCTCAGATTCAAATGGGCACGCGAGAAAATGGAAAAAAGTGATTTTTATGAGAACTTGGAACGTATCCGGAAGGAGGAAGCTGAAAGAGAATCCCAAGAAAAGGATCCCTTGAAAATGGAAAATGTTGATGAAAAAGAGAGGGTGGGAGATAATGATAATGTGGCAAGTGCCTCTCTTCCCAAACGACATGGGAAGATTAAGTACAAGATTTATGGACTTGATTTATCTGACCCAAAGTGGGGTAAGGTGGCTGATAAAATTCATGAAACTGGCGAAGTTGTGTGGCCTCAGGAGGCAAAGCCAATGTCTGGAAAGTGCAAACTTGTTACTGACAAGATTCTCTCTTTACAAGAAAAGGATGATCCTGTTCCACTTCTACGTGAATGGATAGATCTTGTCCAACCTAGCAGGGTTGACTGGATTGCTCTTCTTGATAAATTGGAAGAACATAATCCTCATCTATACTTGAAGGTATGAAGACTTTGGTCTGTCCTGTATTTTTTTCTGAAAATTTGTTTAGAAGATTGATGATGTGCTGACAAATTTATTTTGATGAAAATGGACATTTCCTTCATGCTGGTACAATTTTCATCCCCCAACATTGTTTTTATTTAGGAAAGTTACCCATTCTGTAGAAAATTTGTTATAATGGAAAGTTTAACATTAATAAATATCAGATAAAAAAAGGCGTGAATCAGCCTTGAATCACTTAATCAAATATCAATTTTCTGTTAGTATCCTAACTTGATTAACTTTTGATGGTATGTTTCAGATTGCAGAATTTGTACTTTCTGAAGATTCCTTCCAGGCAAACATTCGTGACTATTCAAAACTGACTGTTGCTCTTGCTAAAGAAAATCGCTCAGAAGATGCTGAAAAAATTCGTCAGAAAATGAGTGAGAACGGCATTGTACCTGATGTTATTATGTTATTGACATTGGTTCAAATGTACTGTAAATCAGGAAATGTTGATCGAGCTAAAGAAGCATTTGACAGCTTAAGGGCCCAGGGATTTAAACCGGATATGAAGGTCTACAATTCTATGATCATGGCCTTAGTAAATGCTGGTCAACCAAAAAATGCTGGGGCTCTGCTTACACAAATGGAAATATCAAATAACATAAAGCCTACAAAGGAGATATGTATGGCTTTGCTTCGCTCATATGCCAAGGCTGACATTCTTGATGGAGCTCATCGAATGTTCTGCAATATACAATTATCTGGTTTTGATCTCGAAGCCTGGACAACAATGATTGAGGCATATGCGCGCTCTGGTGACCCTGTTCCTGCTAGGACCTGTTTTAATCATATAATGGAACTTGGGCACAAACCAGATGATGGATGTACTGCTACTATGATTGCTGCATATGAAAAGAAGAATTTATTGGATGAAGCCTTAAATCTCCTATTGGAGCTTGAGAAAAATGGCTTTGTGCCTGGAGTTGCTACCTATACAGTTCTGGTTGACTGGTTGACCAAGTTGGAGCTTTTTGATGAAGCTGAACAGATATTGGATAAAATTGCTGAACAGGGTGAGGCTCCTCCACTTAAGCTTCATATAAGCCTTTGTGATATGTACGTTAAATCTGGGGCTGAGAAGAAGGCGCTTCAAGCTTTAGGAGTGCTGGAGTCAAAGATTGAGCAATTAGAGCCTGAGGAATTTGAGAGGATAATAGGTTCACTTACAGCTGGTGGCTTTGTGCAAGATGCTCAAAGGATACATGGGTTAATGCAAGCTCGGGGCTTTGTGTTATCTGATCGAATGAAGGTATCTCTGATGGCATCTCAAGCCGTGGGGAAGAGTAAAAGTAAGATGTCCTCGCTAGTAAGAGAGAAATGATCAAATGCTTGCAGTCCAACAAATCACACCTTTGCATAAGAAAATGATGGATCTGATGGAGAATAATGTAAGTGGCACTTTCACCTACTCCTCATAGTCAATTAGACTTTTTATTTTTAATTTTTTTGGTTGCAATCCAATTCTCCCATGAGAATTGACCCGAACATGTCAGGTGCAAAATCTAGAGCATTAGGTGCTTAGTTCTTGAAATTATTCACAACCCATTCTGTTCATGCTGATATGTTGTTTATGCTTTGTTCTTGAAGGTATTCAAAGGATCCTTTTGATATAAATTTAGGGCTTGTTCAGAATTTACTTGAACATGTCAGGTGCAAAATTTAGAGCACTAGGTGTTTAGTTCTTGAAGGTATTCACAGGTTCATTCTGTTTATGCTGATATGTTATTTGTTGCTTTGTCCTTGAATGTATTCAAAGGATCTTTTTGATATAAATTTAGGGCTTGTTGAGAGTATTATAGCTGCAATTTAGAATGCAGTTTCTTGAAACTACTGAAAAGCATTCACTCCATTAATAATTCATTAGAAGTTTTAAATAGTAGCTTGTTGAAACATGTAATTTTTCAGATGCCCAATCTAATAGTAATCCCCTTGGATAAACTCATTTAGTCGCTTCACTTCTCCGTGCTGTTGCTCCAGAACTGCGCGAACGACATCCACGATTGAGATCATGCCTACTATCTTCCCATCTATAACTGGGGCATGCCGTATATGATTCTCTACAAACATAAATATTGAATTATTTTTCCTTGAACAACATCATGTATTTATGCTTTCACCCTATACATCTATCAATGAATTTGCTTAAAATCTTCTGTGCATTGTTCTTGTCCAACTCTTCATTTTATTTGTAGTATAAAACATTCTTATGTGAAAAAAATTTGTATGTACATACCTGTCATGAGTTGCATTGCATGAAGAATGCTTGTATCTGATCTTACTGATATCAGCTTATCCTGTTCAGGGTATTAAGCTAAAAATAAAAAATAATCACCAAAAACTATACTGTCTGGACATGAAGCCTGAAGAGAGAGAGAGAGCACCAACCTGATCGGTCATGATCTCCCCAACTTTTGTGTATCGAGAGGATCTATCTTGTATGATCCCCTTCCGCAAATAGTCTGTTTTGGCAGATAACATTATGCATGATATGTTCAGTTACGAGGTTTATTTATACGACTGTTGAGTCAATGTGCATCAGGTTTTAATTGGCTTTCACATTTTTTTTAAGTCATATTTTCTTCTGGACACATCTACCTACACATTCGAATAACATGTGAAAGCAATATGGCAATACCTCGTTCTGTGAAAATTCCTGCTATCAGCTGTTGTTCCCCTGGCTTTAGCACCACCAAAGATCCTATGTTGTTCTGAGCCATCTGCATGTTATAACACAGGTACATATTTTACTTTTTCGATACAAGTTAAGACGTAAATGAGTTTTCTATTGTAGCCATGAAGTGCTAAAGAAACCCCCACCTGCTTCACAGCATCATAGACGGTGTCATCTGTTCGACACCAAAGCCAAGATCCAACCTTGTCTTCTCCCTTAGTCATTAATACTTGTGCTACTGTTGAATTCTGCAATCCCTTTTCTGGCAGTGTGTGGGATCCTGCTATCTTTGCATCATTAGAACCTCTTCGATGCTTCAATGGAGAGGATTTGATCGGTGAGATCCCCTTTATCTGCTCCAATGTGCTTCTTCTAGCAGAATAAACTTGGTTCTTGATGTGCATGTTTTCATAGCTATATCTGAGTGCTCGAAAAAGACCTTGCATTGTCCTAGAATCAAAAACTTATGGTCAAGTTATGCTTTTTTAGGAAGAGTTGACTTGTTTATGCAATCAACATCAGATGAGTCTTATTGATTGAAATGACCACTACTTGAAAGAGTAAGTCTGAGATATGTTTGTATGTAAGAAGCTTCACAATGCTAATAAAGCTAATGATATTGAAGTTAAAGATGTTACCTTTCACTTGAGAAATGAGATTCAAACTTAGAAACAAACTGTACGGTATTATCCTTAATCAGTTGCTTTTAAAAAAGAAGTTGTAGGAACATTGGAATCTTGTTGTCTTAACTTTATTTCTTCGAAAAAGTTCGTTTGAGTACTCCCATGATTAACTTGCTCGAGGAAGCAAGAACAGATACCAAGTTTGAAGAAAGGGTAATTAGTCTATTGGAAACCTGTAAATTTGGAGAAATCTCTCAACTTAGTTGAAAGAAGACATGAGTCCAAAGAATCCCAGAAGCAATCTTGATTCCTTGGAAAGGCAAGAGGAACAAGAAATGGAAGTCACAAGAAACACACAATCAATCAAAGCTTCATAAAGTTATAAGATGTCCCTTTAGCCATTGTTCCATATTACCCAAAATCTTAGAACCCACAAGAAAAAAGCCATCCCATTTACTCTCTATATTGTTGTTTTCAAACATCCATGGCAGATCGAAAGTCGTTACTTTCGCGGTTTTGGCCTGCGTCAGGTCCACGCCGTACATCTGCAACACAAACTACCGCACCCTCACCAGCAACCACAAATTCTCCTCCTAAAACCGAAACCCAAACTCCGGCTAGCCGGTCGACCACCAGGGCCCGAAACCCTATCTCTCCCACCACTCAACCTTCAACAAGCCAAATAGATGGTCAGCCAAAAAGTACATCTCCTGAACCAAGGAAATCACCTCCAAGCCAAAAGCAAACAACTAGCCAGCCAATTGCCACTACTTCTAACCCTATAGATGACCCGAAAAAGACATCGCCATCGCGTGGAACTACTCGATCATTATCTTCATCAAAGCCCGCATCTCCTAATGGTCGGGTAGCTCCATCTCGATCACCTCCTCAGCCTTCCTCCACACCCAAAAAGACCTCACAACCAAATTCCCCATCTAGTTTGAATTCTCGTTCTCCTAAGCTGAGTTCCTCTAGCCCCTCTAAGAGGACACAACCCACTTCCCCATCGAAAGAATCAACACAACCAAATCAAGAGATCTCTAGTTCTCATGATGCCCATATTTTAGCTTCTAATGAGGAAGTTCCAAAGCTTGCAACATCTCAACAAGAACCTCAGACGAAGGCAGATGTTAAATCCGATACTGATAATGACTTCAATGGCCAAACATTGAATGGGACAAGCTTCAACCGCAACGAGAAAGAGCTCACACCTTCTCAATCATCAGAAGTTGGTGAGGAGAAACCTGCACCCGGCAAAAGTTTGGACTCTCCCACTATCAATGACGAACATGAGCCTCTCGTTGGATTGAATGCAAGTTCTGAAGCAACTAACGACTTCAATGGCCAAACTTTGAATTCGACAAGTTTCAAACACAATGAGGTGGAGCTAAAACCTTCTCAATCATCAGTAGTTGGTTCGGAGAAACAAGTACTAAACAAAAGTTCAGACTCTTCCACTATTTATGCTGAACGTGAGCCTTCCATTGGATTGAAAGCAAAACTCGAAGAAACTAAAGATGTGAAAGAAGTAATGCATGCAACAAGCACTGAAGCTAATGAAGAGACAAAGAAGGAAGTTGAGGACCCTCTCACTTCAAAGACTGTATCTAAAGCACAAATCATAGGACAAGCTGAGCTTCCTAGCACACCAGATCAATTGCATACAGTGAAGCAAGAGGCCCTTCACACAAAGGAGATTTTAGCTACATCTGTCACTCAAAGTAATAAGAGAAGCACAATTTCTGGTACTCATAGTAAATCTGATGTACCAAATGGAGAACATGTTCCCTTGCACAAAAACATTAGGGAAAATATGTCAGCTCTGGTGGACAAAATGGCTGTTGGAAACCCCAAAGGAACCATTCATGATAGACCTGTAAGTGTGATAACTCTTGCAGGTGAAAACAGAGGTGCATCAATGCAAATGGAGTCTAGTTCTTCAAAAAGTGATGGTCTGGTTCACATTCATCGGGGCTACAAGACCAACCCTGATGAAAGTGTTGAAGAAACCACAGAGGGAGATGGAAGTTCTAAGAGAAAAAAGTCTCAAGATGCAAATTTTAATGAAGATCAACCAACAGAGGCATATGTAAACAACAATGCACAAGGAATCAATAACTCCATAGTGTTCAACAGTTCTGTTTCTGAAGGAAATCCGGGTGTTCACATGATTGTCACTCATGTTCCAAAGGAAACAATCCAATCAACAGAAAAAGCCAATCCCACTGATACACAAAAGTCTGAATTTAGTGTGACTCGTATGGAGAAGCTTACCTATCAGCCCACAGTAAGAAGAAGATGCCTAAGAGGTCTACTCTTGGAAACGAGTGATTCTGATCCTGACAAGCCTCGAAGCCATGGTTGCCGTGTTGGCTGTCAGAAAAGGGAGGACGAGAACAATGTAGATGATCTGTAAACATGAAAATAACATAGTACTATGCTGCAGATGTCAAATATGCCATGCTAGGTCATTGATGAAGAGCCACAAGGTGGTCCTGAAGTAGTTATCATACTGTAATTGTAAATCCTTGGTATGTAAATAAATAAATGTCATTCTAAAGTCACTAACCAAAGCATTTCAAAAAGAACTTGTAGCAAATCGTTCTTACTTTAACAACCTGATTTAGTACATAAGCAACACTTGTCCATACAGAGTTCAAATTCAATTTTAGTATGCACAATATAGTATAACAACTTTTTTGTGCATAAAATAGGAAAACATCAAACTTGAAACCACAGCACTGACATGACATCTTATAACTAAAGCTTAATCTTATGAACAATCACCACATGGCATACCGTCTTCTTCAGAAAGAAAAATATGTACGAAATATCCATTTGCATCTAATAAGTTATAACATGAAATGCCTACTCACAAACTGGTTTTGTGTCAAAGCTGCTTAAACAGATTGCAAAGGCTTGAAAAGCAGAAAGGGGGTATCGATAGTCCATGGTAAAAATGTCTTTTCCTATCTTTCCAAATTGCAAGATTACTCTCTCTTGTTCTGAAGCCGGAATATTCTCTGATTGGTCAACATCAGCTACGAGCTGAAAGTTCTTCACAGATGCCACTGTTACACGTCCTCGGAAGTTCAAACACCAACACTGGAGCTGTTCGTGCCATCTCGGAGTCTTGTTTTTAAGAATAAGTGGTTCACTAGCATTTCCCATGGTTTCTTTTGATTTCCCTCTAATAGTTGTAATGAAAGCAGAAGTTTGATTTCTCACTCCCATTAAGGGGCTGGATGGTTCGCCAAGGCCATGACTAAACGTCGGGGGAGTAGGAGCGACTCCACCTTCTCGGATCGATGAAACTGGAATTGTGTGCATAGTGCAACACACTCTTCTTGGCCCTCTTGTGCGAAGAACATTGAGCTCATAAGCTATAGTGGCAACGTAATAGTTGCAAATAGGTAGTGCTGGTGAGACCTTCTTTGCAGAGATTCTTTTCCTCAACCAACCATGAGATTGGATGGGAGAGGTGCATGGAGGCTGACAATCATGAATATAGAATTTGGACCCAAAAAAGTTGGACCTGATAATACAAGTAGATGAATTAGACGAGTAGAATATAACAAGGAGGACAAAAATGAAGCATGATTCAACAAGACACCTCAATTTTCCAGCATAGTAATCACTGGTCTGAGAGAAATCATTTGCAGCCAAAGATATGAAGAATTCTGTTTTCGTGGCTTTCTTGATCCTTTTTGCTGCTAACAGCAATTTACTCGCATCCCCTGAAATAGCTGTAATTTGAGTTCAAGAATTCAGAATCAGACCTAACGGAGATGTGCATTAAAAATCTCAATCATCAAAAGTAAACCAATATTAGCGTATCATGTAGTTGAGACAAAATATCTAAATCAAACTCAAAAGGAGTTCATATCCCATCAACAATATATTTAGCAAATTGAAAGAGAGAAAAAGATCTATAAAAGCCAAATAATCAACATAAAGAGCTAGACTTACCAGGGGTCAAGCCAAGGTACAATCTATAAGTCGACGATCCCCTTTCCCTTCTGATATAGCACTGAATCGGAGAATCTCTTTGCCCCGGCTAATAATAAGCATTTCGAAGAATTATAAACAAGGAGACAAAGAATCAAGAAACATTAGGAGTATAACTACAAAAACGTAAACTACCTGCTTTAAAGACATGGGCAAAGTGAGTAAACCACATTCTTCAGGAGTCCGAACAACCTCCCTGGCTATCTCCCTCCAAGTTTTGCAAACCGCAGCACAAGACACAACGGCTCTTCTAGCCGGCCATGTAATCGCGTTGGCCTCTACTCTACCAATAATATCGAGAAGCAACTCGGGTGGCAAGCTGGCCCACCGGCTTTGTTCCACCAATGGATATGAAGATGACGACGAGCCCTCACAACAAAAACTGGAATTTCTATGGCCTAGCTCGCATAGCTGCTCAATCGGTTGCTTTAGCTTCTTGTCTATGCAGTTTCTCACCTTAAGATCTCTAAAAATGGATTTGAATGTCATCCTACACTCCTACTATTCGAGTTCTTGAACAAGAAACGAACTGTCTAAAGCTAAAAGCTACCAAATTCACCTCATTTCTCAACCTGAAAAAACCCGAGGAAGAAACTATTAGGCCCCCCAAAAAACCGAAATTCTTGATAATTTTGTATACACTGTTTTTCACCAAAACTCAAGCATATGCATATCCACATTAATTCTTCAGCAGATATGCTTAACTAAACAAAATGCAAAAGAAAATCTGCATTCACTTCTACCTTCATTGCTTAGACAAAAACCCTTATTTCGATGATCAAACTTGTAATGGAGAAGCACAAATTTCACCTTAACGAGATCGAAGCCTAAAATAAGCCATTTTCACGTTTCATTGTCTCCCTAACACAAAGCACAATCACAAATATACACATATATTAATGCAGTATATTTATCTACAAATTCTCCACGAAAAAAGGGCCCCAATGTCTCGGGGGAAATTAAAGAAACACAATTCAATGAATTAGAACAGAGCCCAACAATCTCTTCAACAATCCCACCATGTCTCTCTCCCCCACTTCTTTTATCGCTATTAGCTAAGTTAAATGCACCCCAATTTCTGCTATAAATTAATATTATTTATTTTGGGGTTTAATAAGAATGACCCTTTTTAATCTTTTTTGGCCCCTACAATAAAAAGGGACTCAACTCAATGAACAGGAGTTGCCGCAGCGCCACCGCGACCGCCACTGCTGACAAGAGGATGGGCACAACAAGCGTTTCTGGGAATCTCCGACCTATGCTATGTTTTTCGAAAGTTTGTTTTTGTATTTACTCATACTTTTTAGGTGCTCTGTTCATGGTCGTTAAATTAACGGTCGATTGTGTGTCTGAGATTGAGAGATGATACAGTGGAACTCACGATTATTATGACCCCACCCCATAACTTATATTTTTATGCTTACATGAGATATCATCACTTTTTAATTTTTCACTAATTTAGTGAGGATATGCACAAATTAAATTTAGAGGATTATTCAGAGCTTGATTTGATAAAAAATTAGTTTGAATTCGTTTATTATTATTCGTTAAAGTAAACAAACAAATTCAAACTTAACATATTCGGTTTCTTAGTTCATGAGATAGTTTGTAAGATATAATACTGATGTATGACATTTTGATATATAATTTTTTTTATTTTTTAGTTATAATAAATACATAAATATATAATTATAGATTTTTTTTAAAAATTAAATTATAAATTTATATAAGAATATAAATTATTTTTGTTAATAAGTTGATGAATAATATAATTTATTATTAATATTATTCAGTTTGTTAAGGTTCGATTAAGCTTGATTAACTTATGAACATTGAATGTATTCGGTAAATTAAGCCCGAGTTCATTCGATAACTAAACAAATCAAACTCAAATACTCAATAGTTCGGTTCGACTCATTTCGTTACAATTTAGTATATAATTGGATTTTCAAGTTCCACTCGTTGATTTGAAGCCCAAAATTCAGAACTGTGTGGACAAATGATCAAAATAACTTTCAAATTTCAGATCCAGGTCAACAATTAAAGTTCCAAATGCCCGATTATGTATCAAATTGTAAAAAAAAAAAAAACAATTAATGCGATGATTTTTCATATAATTAGGCCTAATTTTCATGCAATTAGCTATATAAATATAGTCAGATTATACACATCCCACCCATTAATACACATCAACTTTAGAATTATGTAATACCACTAAATTTTTAAACACACCACTCAACATTACCACTCTCCCTTTCAATTATATAATATAAAATTAAATAAATAGTAAATAGTAAGAGTATTTATGTATTTTAATATATATTTACTTTTGATTTATTTTAAATGAGTAGTATTTAGTAATGTGTGGGGTTGGAGTGTGTAGCCCCATCCATAAATTTAATGTATTTGATTTTTATATATTTAATAAGAAAACTTTATCCAAGTTAGTTCAATTTTAGAACGATTTTCATCTGATTTGTTTTAATTTATTCAAAATATAAATATTAAAAAAAAGAAAAAAAATATGAAAATTTTTCCCGAATTGAAAACTCAATTTAATTTGATGTCTTAAATTGAAAAATAAAATTAAATTGAACCCTTTATTGAAAAATATTAAAATTTGGGTTTATATTAAGAACTATTATATAAATTAGGTTTTGTTATGAAATTTATAAATTTATAATTCTATGACGCATGACATTTATGTCATTTTATATATGTGAATTTTTTTTCTCCTGCAAATTTTGTAGTATACTCATATATTTTTTTTTCTGTCATAATGCCATAATCTTCTCATTTACTTTTTTTTTCCCTATTCTTTCAGTTTTTTTTTTCTTTTTTTTTTTTCCCGTCATTCTCTTCACCCCTGAGCGTTTTGATATCTATATCTTTACATGGCACCGATCATAAGTGGTTTTCGAACTATAAATATTTTAATTAAAAAATTCTCAAATTTATCCATAGAAGAAAATGAAAATAAAAATTAAAAAATTCTCAAATATATCCTCCTTTCCTCTCTTAAGTTCTTGAGGAATATATAGAACACAAATAAAATGACGAACATTTCATGAATTAATTAAATGAGATAAAATCGTGTGAAAAACATAAAAAAAAAACAATTATATTTGATAACTGTTCTGTTCGACCCTAGTTAATCGAACATATAAAAGTATGTTTGACCAACAGATGTTGAACATACTATAACGATATGTATTGATATTATATTGACAAATATAAACAAGTTCAAATAAAAAATTTCATAGATTCCGATTGACATATTGCATGAGTTTTTAAACATTTTCATAGTTCAAATGATTGGTTATATTTATAATAGACCACGGGTTCTATTTAATATTTTGACCAGACATCAAGGATGATAGATATCGTTAAGCTAATTTTATTGTTTGTAGAATAGAGAAAGAGTAATTCATAAAAATGAAATGGATTTGAAATTTATTATAAAATGAGTTTACTAGCTAGACAACTTTAATATATTTCACTCCAAATCCTTAATACAAATAAAACCTTAAGGTTCCATTTCAAATTCCAACTCAATCCAAAGGATCCACAAATTTGAAATTAAAATCAATGATCATAAAAGGTCACAAATTCCATATGTACTAGAATGAATTATTAAAGCTAACAACCAACTAGCTTGCATAAACATTTTCATACCAAAATCCTTATTAAAATATAAAACTGAAAGACGTTTCTAAATATCATGCTGCAGGGATCGATTAATATAACATGACATAAACTTAAAGACATAGGCTATATGTCTTCAAATGTATAGCAACATCTTTTTTGTGCCTAATTAAAGTTAAAGAGGGGTGACAAAAGAATTAGGTGATCGATCAATTGAATTATAATTTGTGAAATGACCAACAGTGGAACCCAAATTAATCTTTTAATATACTTAGTTGCTGTTGGAAGCTATTGCAATATGGATAAGTTGGCAGACAGCAAGGTACAATTGAAAGCTGTCATCTTTACATGATGAATGGGAATGGAACTCTTGATTAGCTATATATTAATTTCTTAATAAAAATAATTTAACTATTAAATGCTAAATAATCTTGGAGATATTTTGAAAATGGTTAATATCATTTTCCAGCATTTACTATATTAGTTATTTTCACTTTGAATTCTAAATTTTTTCCTGACACAACATTTACAATACTTTTTTTTTTTTTAATTTTAATTTTTATAAATTTTGCAACATCCGATGGCAAATTTCAGGCAAAAAGTGCACATGTGATTGCACATGCGTAATTGGAGGGATATTTTTGTTATTTTCTCTTTAATTAACTGATTAACCCCCTAAATCGACATTAATCCTAATTTGTTGATCATTCCTAAAATCAGCCACAAATAATTTATGTGTTTCTTTATCATTGAAAACTAGTTGCAACACCAAATTTTTCCATGTTTTTAAACGAGATTGACAAAAATATCTTCCAATTATGCATGTACAAATCACGTATGTGCTCTTTGACCGGAATTTACTATTGAAGGTTGTAAAATTAAAAAAAATAAAACACATAGTACATGCTGGAAATAATCTCAACCCTTTGAAAAAACACCCTTTTCAAGATGGTGGATAGAGGTGCATACATATATAAACATGATAGTTGGAAACATTTACAGAAGTGTTATTTTTTCCGGAAAGACCATATTAATTTGCTTTTAAGCAAGGACGGGGGTGGGACAGTGCAATTTTTTCCCCAATAATCAAAATTTCAAATTTAAAAACTATTTAATTTATTGATTTTTATGTCCAAATGATGATAAAAAAAATTAAAAATAAGAAAGTTTAATATAAGAATTCTGAAAATAAAAAAAAAAATTTGAGAAAAAAATAAATGATTTCTATAGAAAATAGATTCTTAATTGAGTAGGATTTGTGTGCCCTAGGGTATGATGTGTCCCTAATCCCAACTCTAATATCTTTAAGTATTACAACTAATACCTTTACATGTAATGCCTTAAGTAATATCTTTCATCAAATCATATATTTTAATTATACAAGTAAATAATTTATGAGTAAACAACTAATCGTTTATAAATATGCAACTAATATCTTATAAATATACAACTAATATGTTTTACTAAAATAAACAAGTAATATCTCATGAGTATGCAACTAATACCTTATGAGTGTATAACTAATACCAAACTATTTATACATTTAGGGGTACGTACACCGAGGGTATATAAGTTTTTGTCTTCTTAATTTAATGTATTAATCTTTAAAACCTTACTTATAGTATATAAATTATAAAATTTAATGTACAAAAAAAATTATAAAATAATCTACTATTCCTATTTCAAACGTGCACTTTAACAATTCTTGTTTAAGTTACCTATAAATTTATATGTCATTGTTGTTTGTACATCAAATTTTATATTATGAAATACAATTATTCAGAATGATATAAATTTAAAATTAAATATCTAAATCATATAAATTTCATTTAAAGATAACATACTATTATATTATGTTTAAGAAAATTAAAATTATTACATTTTACGTGACAAGAAATGCAATACGCTGTTACACTGTTAACATACTTAACAACATTGAAAATTCAAAATTTATAAACATGCCTAACATAACCGAATTTATACATAAAATAAAGAAATATTTGTTGGTGGAAGAATGACGATAGGTTGAAAAGTTAGATAGATATAGGGTTTAATGCACCAAATCCCCTGTGTTATGGAAATTCTGCGTCGCTTCCCCCATGATTTTGAAATGGCAAGGTTTATACTTGGGTTAACAAAAAATCGGTACACGTCCCCTATTTTAAAACTGTTGCTAACGGTGTTAAATTTTTTTGTGAACTTCCCGTTATACCCTTAATATTAACCATTGCACTTACACAATTAGAAACAGATTGCTTGGTGTATATATATATATATATATATATATATATATATATAGAGAGAGAGAGAGAGAGAGAGGAGAATTAGAGTTTCACCTCCCCACCCCCATTTCGTTCGATTGAGAGCCCAGTGGTCCAGTATTTCAAAAAATCGAGTCCAGAATTGATGTGAAAGCGCGAGAAAAACTCCTACGGTTTGTGAAATTGATGTGAAGCGAAAAAGACGGGCATAGAGGTAAGTTGGTCATCTTTTTTTAGAAACCCGCTAAAACCGATTTTAGAGTCTGCAAATTTGGTCATCTTTTTTAATCTTCTGTGAGGAAAGTTTAATGAGAATTCTTCAGTTGTATTTTAATTTATATTTAAGAGCGATTTCCCTTTTTAATTTTTGGAACCCTAATTCAATTTTATGAACCCTAATTGTAGATTTTATGATATTTGAGTTCGATAAGCAGTTGTAAACCCTAATTGCAGATGTAAAAGGGATTTGTTGTTCTTTGAATTTGATGTTAGGGTAATTGCAGAATTAGGAACCCTAATTGCATTGTTGGTAACCCTTGCTGATTTCTTTATCTAGATGCTAGGAACCCTAATTGCTGAGTTTATTGTATATTTGATTTGGATGTTAGGGCTTTTTCTCCCACTAATTTTTGTGAACCATAAATTTCAAAAAAACTGATCTGCTTGGTTAATGATTACCACTTCATAACTACTTGTTATGGGTTGTGTATTAATGTTATTATTTTGTACAAAATATGTCTATTACCAAAATGTTTTTATTTTGTCCATATTTGATGTCATTCTTGACTGTATGTGTTGTCTCAACACATAATTGTTTTGAGGAATGAATGACTTGAATGCTATTATTCTGTCCAACAGTCAAATCAAGTGGTTAAATGTTTTCCCTTGTTAATTGTTTGTAGTTTAATGAATGTTGTTGTTAATGGTATTAGTTTAATGAATGTTTGTTTTTTGTTATTTTATTCTTCCAGATTATGGATGATTTTGCAGATACATTTGTTTTTGATGCATGGGTAGGGAGTAATTTTTGGAAAATGCCCAAGTTAAGATATGCAGGTGGGTGGAGGGTGTATATACTACAAATAGATGTTGATAAGTTCTGTTTTCATGATCTGCTTAAAATTTATAAAAAATCTAATGGGAAAGCCAGTAATGTAGAAGTGTATTCTTTTTCTCTTGGGGTTGAACTTGACATGGGTTTGAAAGTGTTAAACACTGATAGTGATTTGTTGAATCTGTTCAAGGAATATAAAGGATTGTCAGTCATTCCTTTATATTTTGAGGACAATCCAGATCCTCTTCTTAGTGTGGATAGTAAGGGTAATGTCATATCCACATAAAAATCAATCCCTTTAATTTGTTATGAAAAAACAGTGGATAGTGAGGTTGAGAGAAATAATTCTAAATTGGGTAATGATGGGCAGAGAAATGTGGATATTGCAGACCTAGGGGATGAAGAGCGGGGGAATGAGAGCACTGGTGATGCTGATGATTTAGTGGGAAATGATGGTTTAACTGAGGGATTTGGAGAGAGTAGACATGATGGTGTGAGAGAGGGCTTAACAGAGGGATGCGCAGGTACTAGAATAGGACATATGGAGATAGGGTAGAAACTTATTATGATGATTTATCTGATGAATCATACAGGGCTGATTCTGATGTTGATTCCTCATCTTCATGTCTTTCCTGGATGCTAGAGGATCTAAAAGGGCCTGAAGATGATGATATCTTTGTTGATAGATCTCTAAATCATGGTATGAATGTATTCAGAAAGTGCAGAAGGTGGTTGAGGGAACAAAAGAAAAAAATGAGGGCAGATAGATTAGAACAAGAAGAGGCTGTTTTGGGTAGAGAGGGAGAGGAGTGGTACAGTGAAGGGGAGATTGAGGCAGATCCTTTAGAGGGTGGAGAGAATGATGAGTGGACAAAAGATACTGATATGAGCCAATTTGAGTTGACTGTTGGGATGAAGTTCCCTAATAGAGATTTGTTTAAAAGTGTGTTGAAAGATTGACCTATAAGAAAGGGGTATGAATTGCAATTCATAAAAAATGAAGCTAAATTGATAACTGCAAGTGTAAGAGCGGATGTGATTGGAGAATGAGAGTCTTCTCAGTTCAGAAAACCACAACTTTCCAAATAAAAACCTTAAAGGGTAGACATACATGTGCTTATAGGGTTGAAAAGAATCAAGCAGATTATAAGTATCTAGCTAATAGGATACTTGAGGCAGTCAAAGATAATCCAAATGTGTCTATTGAGGGTTTGAAAAATAAGATCAAAAGGGATTATGGGATTGAATGTAGTCTGCATAAAGTTTATAGGGTAAAAAGACATGCATTAATACTGTTAATAGTTGACATTGCTGAACAATACAGAAGATTGTATGATTATTGTTCTACAGTTGTTAAATGTAACCCTGGTTTTACATTGGCTCTGAAAGTTGACAAAAACTTAACTCCACCCAAATTTGAGAGAATGTATTACTGTTTGGCTCCAATCAAAAGTGGTTTTCTGAGTGGATGTAGACCAATCATAGGCTTAGATGGGTGCTTTTTGAAAGGGTTGCATTGTGGTCAGTTGTTATTAGCTGTTGGGAGGGATGAGAATGACAATATGTACTCCTTAGTTGTTGCTTATATAGAGGTTGCGAAGCAAGACAGTTGAGAATGGTTTTTAGAGTTGTTGTTGAAGGACATTGGCTCAGCTGAGAAGAAGAGATGGACCTTTGTGAGTGACAGACAGAAGGGCTTGATTGAAGCTGTCAATGAGTTGGCTCCAAACTGTGAACACAGGTAATTGATGCATTGCAATTTACATATTCTGTTTTTTACTAAAATTTCAGAAACGGGTATCTATTCTGAGTGTTTACTTATTTGTTTTTTCATATTATTGTCTTAGGTTCTACTTGAAGCATATGTATAATAACTTCAAAATGAAATTTAGGGGTTTAGACCTTAAAAAACTATTTTGGAAAGTTGCTAGTGTCTATAATGTTAACACTCATCATAAGGTCATGAGGGAGATTGAGAGGTTGTGTGTCCCAAAGTCAGTGATAAAACCACTACATATGAGTAGTTGAGAGGGGTGAGTACACAACACTGGGCTAGGTGTTTTTTTTTCCACAGATGCCAAATGTGATGTCATTGTGAACAACATTTCAGAGTCTTTCAATAGTTTTATATTGTCTTCTAGGGATTTGCCTGTGATTGGTATGTTTGAGTGGATTAGAAGGAGGTGCATGACTAGAATGCAAGTGAAGAGGTTAGGGATGTTGGGTTACAATGAGAGTATCTGTCCAAATATCATTAAAAAGATTGAACTGCAAAGAAAGTTGAGTAGAAATTGTTTTCCAAGTTGGGCTGGGGATGACAGGTATGAGGTGATGCACTTTTTAGAAAACCATATAGTACAGTTAAAAGATGGTCAATGCACATGTGATTTCTATCAATTGTGTGGTTTTCCTTGTTGTCATGCAATGACTTGCATCAGTCTCCATAGATTGACTGTTGAGGATTATGTGCACTCTTCCTTTAAAAAAGAGGTGTATTTAAGAGTCTATAGTCATATGGTCAATCATGTCCCCAATATGCATGACTTTGAGGAGTCCGGCAAGGGTTCAATAGCACCTCCGGATGTGAGAATGAAAAGGGGCAGACCAAAGAAAAAGAGAAAGCCTGATGGAAATGATCAAAAGAACAGTGGGAAAGCATTAAGACAAGGCCTAACACATACCTGTTCAATTTGCCACAAATTAGGCCACAACAAGAGAGGATGTCCCAATAAAGGGCCTGAAATGCAAGAAGATGTTGCACAAGAAGAGGTTAAATGCATTTATTTTATTTGATTTTTTATAACGCATTTACCATTTTCTACATATTATTTACTTAATCACCTGGTGCTTTTGAATATATATCAGGTGGCATCTCAAAATCCACAAGATGCAACTGATATAAACTTGAATGAACAATTTGATTGGGCTCTACATCAAGATCTGGTACAAATGCAATTAACTCTTTGTTTAGGTTCCTTTTAAACTGATGATCTAATATAGTTGGTTTTGTGTATAGGCACCTGTTAATCTCAGCCAATAGTGTACTCAAGCCTCAACAGTTGCAAATCTTACTCAACCATGTAGTGAACAACATCAGGTAAAAAGAAACAACATTTGATGTTGGAGGTCAAATCCTACTCAACAGTTTACTTGTTTTATATTTAAACCACAGATAAATCTTTTACCATTGTTCATCATAATGTTAACAGGTGCATGAAACTGGAGGTCCTACCTTAAAGAAACCTAGGAGGCAGAAAAATCTCAAAAAAAGATCAACAAGGGAGCTTTGACAGTTGATGGCTGCTATTTGGGGTACCTAGGTACTTAGAAATTTGTTGACTGTTGAAAAACTAAATCATTTTGAACTTGTAAGGTTGTTTGGGTAGATATTTTGGGCATAGGTGTTTTTGGGTACATATTTTGATAGAAAATGTTGCAGTCATGCTTATTTTGTTGATTGTTGCTATCTAAAAACAACAACAAATTGTAGATTTTTCTAAGCATGTGATGTGTAGTTACACCAGTGGTGGATATATTTTGTGTTTGTCATACAAACATCATAACTTTTATTTTGTTAGTGATCTGTCCAGCCATTGTTTTGGCTTTGGTAATTGACTAGTTGCTCAACCAGACTACTTTGTAAGTTTTTGTTTTTTGCTAGGGTGATTGGTTGATATGAAATGATATTTTTGCAAAGACCTTCTTAATCTAATTACTTGTGTTTCATTTTTTGCCAAATTGATGTATTGTTTGGTATTCCACAGTTGCACATGTAACTGTTTTGCATATTCACAAAACTTGATAAAATAACCACATGAACATAACATGTTTGCATATTCATAGCTCTACAAATAACATATTCAAATTCATATGTCTACAAATAACATAGAAAATAGCCACAAAATGGTTGCAAGTCAATACAACTACTTACTAAAAGGTTCAAGTACTTAACATGATCTGGTACTACTTAAGGATTACAATGACAAGAAAAACCAAAACAATGAAAGTGATGAATTTCATAGTAGTTTGGTTTTTGTCGAGCTTTTCAATCTTTAGTGAAAGATTGTTGCATTTGGAAATTAACAATGTCGAATTATTGTCAACTCCAACAACAGAAGAGTTCACTTCTTCCAAATCCGGCATTTGCATTTCACTCTTTATATTTTTCCATCCAATTGATGTGGGTTCGAGCCAAGAAAAATACCCACATGAATTGAATCGGCATGTGCAATACAGTTTGCCCACTGTAGCTTTAGACGGACCGATAACTTTTATTTCAGCATTTTTTTGATAGTAGCACTTCTTGTTACTATACCTTAAATCTAAAGTTTCTTCATTTTTCGACATTGATGGCCTAAATGTGGACGACATTTTTCCTACAAAAATTGGTTGATAAATGGAGTATATACATGATGCCAAATGTGGTGGTACAAAATTACAATATAAAAAAGAGTAATTAAACAAGTAGTAACTAGTATTTAAATAATAAATAACATTATAAATAAATTAAAAAAATTATCTGCTAATTAAAATTCTACAAGCTATAAAAAATGAAATGTAAAAAATTACCTTGCTTTGTTGTGTCTATTGCTTTGAGTGAACTTTGACAAAGAAAATTTACCCTAGAAAGTAATATTTAGAGCAAAAGATAAGGTAAGGGTATTCTAGTCTTTTTACACTAAAAAAATGATCAAAAAATAAGAAATTTCGCACAACAGGCGCGTGCAGTGCACTCTTGTTATGTTTAATGATATAGGGGAAAACGCACAGATTTTTTTATTAACCCAAATGTAAACCATGTCATATCGTAAATATAGGGGGGAGCGACACATCTTTTCATAATCACAAGGGGGTTCTATGCATTAAACCCGATAGATATATATTGCCGGGCAAAAGTTTTTTCTTTCCTTAAATCAATTTTTACCAAAGTTCAGATCTTCAATTACATTTGATTTTATATTTAAAGGTTGTTAGAAGAGTACGTATGCCCAAATTTGAGTTTCAGTCATGTTGCAGTTGAATAATGGGATCCTCTAGATATCAATAGTTAAGATAGGCAAATTGTTATTTGAGAAGGGCTGCTGTACATCAGAGGTATGTAAGATCCATACCCCCGCTTGACCCGATCTGGATTTCTTTTTTTTTCCTTTTTTTTTTTTTTTTTTGCTGCCCTAGAACATACTCTTCTTCATTCTCTTATTCTTCTTCTCTAATTTTTTTCTTCTTTCTCCATTCTTCATTCACATTCTTCTTTCCTTCTTATATTTTATCCATTTTTTTCTAATTGCTTGTGTTCGTCTCTCTCAAATCTTCTTTTCTTTTCTTCTTCTTTTTCAATTCTTTTTTGTTGCGAAGACGGTGTTCTTCAATCTGTTGTTCATGATTGTTTTGGAGGTTTGTTGGATTAATGGTTTGGGTGTTGTATCATATGACTTGATTATTTTGAATTATTTTTCGGTGTGAAAGATATTTATCTGTGTGGTACATTATGTTCTATTTCTAATGAAAGAAGCATCACGATAAGGAGATATTAGATCATGGTTCTGTTATCATGATTCATAAACTGTGGAAATAAATCATTGTAATAATATGAAAGTTTTTGCCTTGTTATTTCTACCTTGCAATTGGTATCTGCAAATTCATCTTTCACTTTATGATATTTTGAACTTTTTTTTGAACCAAACAAATAAAAATAATTGATCAAGAGAAGAATATGAACAAGAGTTATCGAGAAGACCCATCACAAAGTTCGGGGATTCGACCCAACAGTAGGGGCTCGTGTATGATTGAGCACCCTTGCAATAGAATGTACAATTTGGTTGGCACTACGCCGAACAAGTTTCAATGAAACAATAATGGATTGAGCATAAAGGATTTCCTACATTCCTCTATAATAGTCCTAAAATCGGATAAATCTTGTTTTGGAGATCTAATTGCATCAAACACAATCTTGGCATCCACTTCAAAAAACACTATTTCAAAACCCAGTTGTTTGATTCACGATAGAGCCTCAAGAAAACCAATAGCTTCACTCTCCTCCACTCTTAATACCCCAAAAAACTTAACTGAACATCCCACAATAAAAGTTCCAGTATCATCACGCAGCACCATACCACAACCCGTTTCCTAGATCTGTATCTGAAAAGAAGGCTGCATCAACATTAACTTTGAGACAAAGGAGTGGAGGTTGACCCCACACAATGTTGTGGTTTCTTTAAGGAAAAAGAAATATTATCTACAATTTTCATTTCACTCTCTCATTATAGGTTGAAGAGTATTAGATAAACACAAGATATTGATATCCCATAATTGTCTCCAGGAAATCTTCCCATCACAGACGCAAATCATGCGAAGATTAGCTGGACACATTTTATACATATTTTTTCCTTTTTTATAGGTTTTAGAATCATCCTTTTCGTTATATATATATATATATATATATATATATATATATTGTATTCTTGTATCCATAGAATTCAATGAGAAATACACGTTAATACCAACTTTGACACAAGATTAGACTAAATTTTCGACGCAGAATAAAAATATTAGTTGGTAGATGATATGTACATTTTATAGTTAGTTTAGATATATACATGCACATAAAGTTTGATGATTAGCATTCGATCTTTAATTAAGAATTTTTATTTGCATTGTAATTCTATTTTTACTTTCTGATACATTATATTATAGGAGTTCGAATATGATTAGTTATATATATATATATATATATATATATATATATATGGAAATTTCAACTGAAAATATATTGTTGGAATTATTATTAGAATAAAAATGTAAATATCAACACAAATTTGTTGGAAATTTTGATGGAAAATATTTTAAGATAACAATTATCGAATATATCTTCAACGTAAACATCATTGTAAATATCGTTGGAGTCTTTCTCCATCAATTAGGTATACCAATAGATGAAATTTTTCAACACCTCCCTTTCCTTTGGAATCAAAACTTCCAACGAATTTTGAATCTGGTGAGTATTAAGTTTATTATAATCACAACATATTAGCGAAACTAGATGAAAATCTTCAATTTCATTTATGTAATTTAGTGAATTAAATTGTCTAAATTAAGGTCCTATAAACTAAAACTTCAACTGCTCTTATAAGTTATGTAACGCCCCGTTTCTCTTTATTGGAAATAGGTCGTCACCCTTTACATACTTAGGAAATAAAGAAATGATAATGATTTTATAACATACAACGGAAGACTTAAAAGCGAAGACACGAGAGTTTTAAAATTTTTACTTTTTAAATATAACATATATATGTAATTATACATCGACTATTAAACAAGTCTAGTCGTGTCTTACCCACATTTCTAGGTAAAATGTTTGAACCATAGACCAACATGAATTTACACAACAAAACATATATAATATAAGATAAGTCTAGACCCATCGTTTCATATAATATACATGATTAAGACAACATACTGTTTTTAAAGAAAAAGAACTTAGTTCTAACATATTTATTTAATGCAACGGAGAGAAGTCAGTCCAGCCTCTACTCGTCCACGTCATCATCCAGTGAGCCTGAAAATATAAAACGGTAACATCATGAGACATATCCGAAGAGGAATCCCAGTGGGATAACCTTACTGTCTAATATAGTGAAGCAATTAAATCATTAAGCAGGTATTACATGTCATAATCGTAAAAGAATGTGGGAATCGCTCGCCCACTAAACCTCGCATAGACCAGGCAGTTACGCCCTTAAGGTCAACATAAAGGAATGTGGGAGTCGCTCGCCCACTAAACCTTGCATAGACCAGGCAATTAAGCCCTTATGGTCGCTTTCATAGACCAGGCAGTTACGCCCTTAAGGTCGTCGCCCAGTATGGAAGTTACATACTGGTTATAACTACGGACTTCAGTCGTAGATTTTCATACATATCTTATCAATTCAATTAACAACACATAGTAGAGAGTAGAAGTTACCCACTTGTACGTAAAAGGTGCTAAGGTTGCCTCAGGTTCCACCGTTCGTCTCGACTGCGCTCGACACACTTAACTGATTAGCTTCCTTATATCGTATAACACATACTTTTACATTTATATATTAGATCACATCAATCTTAAACATATTCATACCTTTCACTTAATTATAAAACATATAAAAATGTCAACTACGAATAAGATTCACCTAATTAGTCATGGATATTCCTAAGTTTTCCGAAAACCGAACATAACATATGCCGAAAATAGGCTTTCTCGTAAAAATCACCATAATTCGTACAAGGCTCCAAAAATGACACAACAAAATTTTACATACTCATAAGAACACGTACTACAATATAGTAAAACATGGCTTATAAATTCGATCCCAATAATTAGTTATGAATTTTAGAACGAAGCTGAAAACAGGACATTGTCTATGTGAAAAACAGGTTTTATTGTAAAAATCGGCATAAATCGTACAAGACTCGAAAAAATGCATACTAAAATCCTACACGTACCTAAGAACAGGTTCTTGAACATAGTAAAATATTATGCACAAATTCGAATTATATTATTCCAGAAAATTATACGAACCAGACCCAAAAACAGGGTGAAAACTGTCTCCGAACAGTTTATCTTAGAAAAATCATATAAAATTGAATTTAACTCCAAACCTCATGAAATTTTACAAGCATATTCTTGACTTCATATATTTCAATCTAGAAAAAGGATTCATCTTAATTCAATTTTTTAAAGTTTCGAACGCAACTAAAACTGTAACAAAACAAAGCATATCCTTAAGCCTATTCTAGAATCAACTTATTCCTCCATGCAAACAACATATAATCCCAACAAATATGCCAAAGAACATCTTTGGACTTCTTATCCTAAAGTATTAAGCATAAATCATGAGTTTTAATGAAGGATTCATAAGGGTTTGAGAAGAAGAACTTGAAGGATATATGATCTTTGCTTTCCTTTATCCCTTGTATTAACTTATCTTTGACTTTGACTCTTTTATAAGAAGTGATCAAGAGAGGGAGAGAGGGAGAGAGTGATCGAGAGAGAGGGAGGGAGAGAGAAGAAATATCCTCAAGTTAAGATGTACTGCATGTTACAAGTTGATGGTTATTTGCATGATGCTATTAGATTAGTGAGGTGGCTAGGTTAGGTTATGTAGTCATAGGTTAGCAAACTTATCTTGGAAGATTTGGATTAAAAATAAAGGTTAATCTAATTATTTATCTTGATATTTCATGTTTCATATTACACACACATATATATACATATAAGTATATGTATACCTTATTAAATGGACTAGTAATCATAATGTGATGTATATTTCACATAAGTGTGGAATTTGCTTAGCATTAAATTAAGTATTAATTAAATTAGTAATAAATATAATAATAAGCATTTCGGTTATTTCAATAATTACCTATAATGCATGCTCGTTCAAGTAAGACGTCTTATTTCATAAATTTACATATAAGATCATAAGTAAAACTTCCTAAAAAGAAAGCATATAAACCTAAATCATTTTATTCAATTAGTTTAATTAACATCTTATCTTTTACTTCCGTTCATGTGTGTCGAGTGAGTGGAGATCGAGCTCGGTTTCGTCCGTGAGCAATCCTGCAAAACCCTTAACATCTCGAAAGAAAATCATATCATAAAATCTTTAAAATAATTAAACATAACGTATAATCATAAATCATAACTTAGCATCATATAAGTTCTCTTACTTAACTCATTCTTAAATAAACATTAAAAGTATTATTTTTTTAATATGCAATACAGGTTTTCTTGAAAACGGGGTGTTACAAGTTAGGGCCAGCACTAGAAATGCAACTTTCCCATTTGCTTTGCTATATAGCCTATAATTAATCAGGTATGTACGTTCCAACGTTATTAAAATATTAAAATAAGTAATATAGATTTTCTCAAATAATGAAAATAACATTTATTGAAACTTTAAGAAACCAAAAACTCCCTCATATATCTGGGAAGGAAATTTTTAACTTACCTTATATACCACTCGCATCCAGGGACGGAAATATCGCGATATTTCGGTGATTTATCGCGGAAATATCGCCAAAATGGGTTGGGCGACACAGATATCAGCTGACATAAGTTTCCATCGGAATATCGGCGATTTATCGCCGATATTTCCGAAAAAATCGCCAAAATATCGTTATCGGATGAGTTGTGTTCAGTTTTGTCAAAAAGTCACGATTTATCGGCGATTTATCGGAGATTTATCGCCGAAAAATCGAGAAAAATCGGAGAGAAAAATCGAGAAAAATACTGGTCTTTCACCCAGTCAGACTCAACCCTCTTTGTGGGCCTTTCACTCAACTGCTGCCCTTAGAAGAGAGGGGGGAAGAAGGAGAGTGGTGCGCAGGATAAGGAGGGTAGTAGTCATGGGGTGGAGGGGTGGGGGTAGGGGTGGATGGGGGCTCTTCTCCTGGGGGTGGTGCTGAAAGAAATCCCCATTTTTGGTTGACAACAATTGGGGGAAAGCAGAGATGGAGATGGTGGGTTTCTCTCTCTTGCACAAAGTCCAACTAATGTAAATCAAATTTCATGTTTTTTCATTCGAAAATTTGTGTCTTTTTTAAAATAAATATCTTATTTTTGGAAATTAGTATAATATATATATATATATATACATAATATTACCTTTCGAATATATGAAATTATGAACACATGTTATATATTAAGTGGTGTTGATACACAATATGAGAAAATATTATAGAATTTCATAAATTTGAGACTTAATCAAATATTTTATTTTATTATTATATACATCGATACAACAATTCAATAAACATATCTTTTTTATTTGAAATTTAAGTTCAATATATGTATTAATGTTACTTATAATATTATATAAAGTACTAGATATTTTTTTCAATTATTTTTACAAATTTTTAAATTTTTTTGCGTAAAAAACCGATATATCCACCGATATCGATATATCCGTAAAATCAAGGTACCGATATTTCCACCGATACCGATATTTTTGTCCTTGCTCGCATCATCTAAAAGAGTCTCAATTCATCAAATCACAACATTTATTTTGGTTAATTCAATGTAGATACGATTAATATTTTAAGTTATGTAATTTCGCTACCGTCCTTTCAATATTCTAACATATCAAATTTGAGCAGCACTCATGTGTACTTGATACATATATGAACGCGGGTCGGGTTCGAGTGTGAGTTGATTGTGCACTTTTACCTTCTTTTTTTTTTTTTTACCCTGACCTCTATGTTATGTTAGTTATAAATTTATGTTATATTAGTCATACTTGTGTGTTCAGATATCATACCTTTATTTAATACTTTTAATTCTAAAAAAACCCTAATTTCATCACAATTTGTACATGTTTACCTTCATGTGATATTACCCATACTTTTACTTGATATTACTTATATCTTTATATCAACATAGTCAAATCTTTATGTAATATATAAATGTACAACTAATATAACTAAAAGGTATATCTAACATAACTAAAATGTATGGATGTTATAACTAAAATGTATGGATGTTATAACTAAAAGGAATGAAAGATACATATGTTTGTCTAAAAAAATGCTAAGCTACAACTAACCTTATAAAAGGTATAACTAACATAACTAAAAAATATGACTAACACTACTAAAAGGTATAGTTAACATAACATAAAGGTCTGGCACTTGGGAACATGTTTGAGCAAATTTTGTCCGCGACCTAGTGGCGCGTGCGGACACGTACGGGCGCGTGGTAGGCCTGGTTGACTTGAATGCACGAATCTAGGTTCGTGCACTAGGTGCACAAAAGTTTTTCTCATCAAATTTATATTAACTAGTTATAAGTTTGTTAGAGTTTAATTTTTAAACTCTTATTTATTTTGCGTTTCTCAAAAAACATAATATTTGGTATTTTTATCCAAAACAAATTAATATTTCAAGTGATTTTAAGAGATTTGATTTAAGTGATTTTAAGAGATTTGATTTTTCCACTAACATTGTTTTCTTCCAGTAGGAATGAAGATTTAACTAAATTCTAAATTTTAGGAGTTAGTTATTTGGAGTATGCTATAAGTCTTGCTTCTCACGTTGATATAACATGAAGAATGAGATTTGATTGAGTCTCATGTAGTTGGGAAACAAATCCCTAGAATTTACGTATGAGAGCTTGTATTGTGTTTAGTCTCTCTTGCAGAATTGTACGTGGGATATTGGAGAAGTGGAAGAGTGGAACTTGAAGTGGAGATCATGGAGATATGCATCATGAACGTGAGATTCGAGAGGTCTATAAATAAGAGATGGAAGACTGCATTTGATAAGCAAGAAAAATAAGAAAGTAAGCATGCAAGAAAGAAGAAACTAGTAGTAAAGTTGTCTTGTTTTTGTTGAGACATTTTGTACAACATTCTTGTCTGTCTTTTGGTTAAGTCATAAAGTTTGCATATTCTTGACTATTTTACATTTAGATATGTTTGTTTGTAGTCTCAACTGAGTTTTCACGTCCATAGAGTTTTGTTGTTAGTTATTTTGGACGTGTGTTCTTTCAAAGAGATTCTTTCAGAATCTCTTTGTGGTTTTTGTAATTGGATTTCAAAGTAATACATATCTTGTCTTTGGAGACTCCCATGAGTATTTTTATACTTGTGGATAAATTCTCTGTTCTTTTTCTTCTTTCATTATATTTTATTCCACCGCGTGTTGTGGTTGATGTTGTGATATTCGGCACAACATTAGTCTCTAGTATTTTTGCATGTTTTTCTGGCCCACCAAAACTGTCAGAGTATGGAAGAAAATTTAGTTAAGAATCACACAAAGGAACACTATTATTTTTATAAAATTTTGCCAACCGAATTTCCCATCTCTAAAATCAAAAGTTTTTCTTATATAAAAAAAAAAGTAGTAGAATTTTGAAAAGCAGTGGTTTTGCTTACCTTTTGCATTTTCCATTGTGAAAGTGTCTGATGAAAAATTTCGTCGATAAAATAGATCAAAACAAACAAATACAATGGCATTTCATCAGTTTTCCAACAGAATACTTCGTCAGAAATTAGATTATCAACAATTAGTTTCATTGGCAAGGCAGTCGGGAAATTGTGTTTACCGATGATATATTTTTATCGACAATTCATTTGTAATCTTGATTTTTAGTTTAAATATTCTTTCCGTCAAAATTTCATCACTAATCCATTGGTAAATGGCGACGATACTTCTCATTCGATCATTCGACTGTTTTTGCAGTGTAATTTTTGAAACACGACCCTTAAAGCGAAAATATTTTTTTGAAAATATTACTCTTTTTCAAAATTACATATAGAGTATTTCCTTTTCCATACGAGTCTTTCCTTTCCAGAGGAAAATAATGTTTCATGATTAATTGCGTAAAAGATGGACAAAAAATGAAACCCCTCAAACTTTAATTAAACATATAATGTTGGAGATGCACCACCTACTAAGCACCAAATCACATGATCAACTTTCGTCCATCTTACTCAAACCACAAATATTGAGAGGAATAATTACAAATTAATTAAGTTATTTCTTAATTTTTTTACGAGTTAGAAATCTATCAAAAAGTTGAACTTCCACCTTCTTTAGTCATATTTAATTCTAGATCTTGAGAAAACCTTAATCAAGCTGAATCATGTGTATAAATACATTTAACCAACAACAAAATAAAGAGTGAGTTTTATGTGAGACTGTCTCACAGATCGTTTTATATGAGACGGGTTAACCCATAACCCACACTTCATAATTTACATATAAATTTGTGAAAATATGTTTGATTTGTGGATAAAAAGGATCCCTCTCACGTAAGTTTTTATGCAAAATAAAATGGAGAGACATAAATGGGGATTGAAAGCTTAAGGATGTACATATATTCAATCACTAAAATGCATCAAACCTTCTTTTGTTTTCATAATTTTATGTGTTTTTCCTCAGTGTTGGAAATTTATTATATTTATTTAAATTATTATTTTTTATTTTTAAACTCTTTTTTTTAATATTTATCCAGTAACTTTTTTGTAGTTTTTTTTATAATTTAGATTATTTTTTTCGTAATTTTTTTTAAGATTTTAATCGGATTTTCTTTGATTACTAACAACCTTCTTATTTTAATTTTAATTTTGTGAAATGTTTAAATCATACAATAATTTCCTTTATTTCTGAAATATCGGATTTTTTTTTCTGAAATATCTTTAAATGGATGGAGTGTTATGTAATCAATTGTTGGTATAGAAGATTCCACAGACCTAATTGAAGAGTAGTTCAGTAATTTAACATCACCCCTTGGTTATATATATACCTCACTAATATTGTGGCTATTTAAAAGCTCCATACACAAATTTTAGATATATATATATATATATATATTATATACATGTAATATACAATAGTAGCCAAAATTTTATTATAATATTAGAACACAGTTTTTGAAAAAAAGAAATGAGTGAGAAGAGCAAGATTCTGATAATTGGGGGAACAGGGTACATTGGGAAATTCATAGTGGAAGCAAGTGCAAAATTAGGGCACCCCACTTTTGCATTGATAAGAGAGACCACTATTTCTGATCCAGAGAAGAGCAAACTCATTCAAAGCTTCAATAATCTTGGTGTCACTATACTCAAAGTATATATTTAATTTCACATTATTGTTAAATTTTAATTAATTTAATGAAATTGCAGCTCACTAATGAATTTTTTGTAAATTAAATTAATTAGCATGTTTTTGTGGGTATTGATATAATTTGATAAAAACAGGGTGATTTGAATGATGAAGAGAGCTTGGTGAAGGCTATGAAGCAGGTGGATGTGGTTATTTCTGCAGTGGGCCAGATGCAGTTGGCTGATCAATATAAGATTAGAGTAAACTACTTTTTTCGCCCATTATGTTTGTTGTTTCGCAATTTTGCCCTTTTTTAATTCGGGTTTGCAATTTAGGACTTTCTGTTTCACGGGCTGGCAATTTAGGACCTTTTGTTTTCAAATTTAGCAATTACTGCCCAATTTCGGCCCGAATCGCTTATTTGGGCTGAAATTGCACGTTTTTCGGGCTTAATTTGATGAGGTGGCTAATAATTATCTGACGTGGAATTTTACAATTAATTACGGAACGCCACGTGTATTTTTGGTGGGGCCCACTTATTAAAAATTATTAAATTCAAAATTAATTTTAAAAAAAACCTTTTAAAATTAAAAATCAAAAAAATCAAGAAAATGCAAAACAAATAAAGAAAAATGAAAATATCCCTTTCTTCTCCACCATTGCAACGAACTTGATCCACAGAGAACCCTAATCAAAATCTAAGAACCATAATCTTCAAAATCCAAACCCAATTGAATGAATCTAAGAACCCTAATCTCCAAAATTCAAGCCCAATTGAATTCAAACCCAAGTGAATCTGTAAATTTCTCTTCCTCTCTCTTTAACATCTCTCATGTAGGTAAAGCTGAAACACATGACTCATCTCATCATCAGAGAAAACCCAATTTGCGTTTTATGCATTTTTTTTTTTTGAAACTCTGCTCTGCTACTGCTGCTGCTCTTCTGCGGAGGATGTTGTGCTTCTCTGTTGTTGGGGCTCTTTCTTTTCCTGGTACATTCTCTCACCTTCTGCGTTTTCTTTTTCTTGCGTCTTGTGAAGGTTAATTGTTAGTACTTCCATTTTCTACGGGGTTCTATGGGGTGCTGTTGTTTCGTGTTTTGCTCCACTTTGTGAGATTTGATTCAATTGAGTTTGATTTTTGTGGATCAAGTTCGCTGCAATGGTGGAGAAGAAAGGGATATTTTGATTTTTCTTTATTTGTTTTGCATTTTCTTGATTTTTTTGATTTTTAATTTTAAAAGGTTTTTTTTTTAAATTAATTTTGAATTTAATAATTTTTAATAAGTGGGCCCCACCAAAAATACACGTGGCGCCCCGTAATTAATTGTAAAATTCCACGTCAGATAATTATTAGCCACCTCATCAAATTAAGCCCGAAAAACATGCAATTTCAGCCCAAATAAGCGATTCGGGCCGAAATTGGGCAGTAATTGCTAAATTTGAAAACAAAAGGTCATAATTTGTCAGCTCGTGAAACAGAAAGTCCTAAATTGCAAGCCCGAATTAAAAAAGGGCAAAATTGCGAAACGACAAACATAATGGGCGAAAAAAGTAGTTTACTCATAAGATTATTTCTGCAATTAAAAAAGCTGGAAATATTAAGGTACATTAGTTTTCATCATGTATTTCTTTCTTATCAAGTCCAAAATTTTAATATTGGTCATATTCGTTTTTGAATTACTAATTTTAATTATGGGTTTTAATGGTCGTTTAAGTTTTCGTTTTTTTTTTTTTTTTTTTTTTCAGTTTTACTTTGATTTTTATCAGATGTTTGATTTCTTACAATAATTATTTTCATGAATACCGACAATGCTCATATGTTGCTTCAAATTGAGGATTTTGGGTGTATAGGGGAAAACTGATTTAGAGACACTAATTGTATATCCCAAAATTGAAGTGTGAAGATCAATTTCCCTCAATCTCCATACTACCAAAATCCACATTTTGAAGTTACATAAATACCATCAACGTTTATATCAAAACTTATGGTTGAAATTGAATTTCTTACTAAGATGGGAAACCATTAAAAATTAAAAGAGTATTATAAATATGTGTAAAGTACTTTTAAAAACGTTTAAGAACTGACTTATAGAAGGGGGAAAAATCCCTCTTTATGGAAAAACTATAATGGTGACTAAGCACATAATTCCTCCATCCTCTTATCATTTTACATACTCGTTTGTAATGATTTCTGCATATTAATTTAGAGAAATAAATATATGACTCAAATTTTACACTTAATCGTAGTTAGTTATAACTTTACACTAGACATATTTCGTTGAGCCCATTTACATACCCTCTTTTTTTTTTTCTTTTTAATATCATTTTATATGTATAAGTGCAAAATTCAAAATTCAAAATTCAAGTAATTTTTAATAAAATAAAATAAAAAGGGAAAAACTCAATTTTGGTCCTCTAACTTAGTCCTTGTCCAATTTTGATGCAGTATATTTTCACTTTTCAATTTTAGTCCTCTAACTCCTAATTTTATCCAATTTAAGTCCGATTTTAGGCACGTCAGCAAATCTGGTGGCTACGTAGGCAAATCCGGTGGCTACGTAGGCAAATCCGGTGGCCACGTATGCAAATTTGCCTACGTGGCCATCGGATTTGCTGACGTGCCTAAAATCGGACTTAAATTGGATAAAATTAGAAGTTAGATGACTAAAATTGGAAAGTGAAAAAATATTGCACCAAAATTGGACAAGACCTAAGTTAGAGTATTGCACCAAAATTGGACAAGGCCTAAGTTAGAGAATGAAAATTGAGTTTTTCCAAAAAATAAATAAAAATAAAAATAAAAATTTTGGGTCTATCACTGTGTGTAGAGGTTCTTTCCATCGGAGTTTGGTAACGACGTGGATCGGGCACGGGCAGTGGAGCCGGCAAAATCGGCATGGGCGATAAAGGTTGATATCCGGAGAGCCGTGGAGGGTTCAGGCATTCCGTACACCTTTGTCTCAGCCAACTACTTTGCTGGCTATTCTCTCTCTACACTCATGCAACCAGGGTTTCCACCTCCACCAACTCACAAGCTTACCATCTTAGGAGATGGTAATGTCAAAGGTATTTCATTAATTTTATATTTTATAAATTATATATAAAATTATATTGATTATGTGTATACCGAATTAATGGTCTAAATCGGCTTGAGATCATGCTTGAAAAGGTATTCTTAATTTTGTTTGAGTAGATAGGTTTTGTAGAGGCCCTCTCATCTGGAATATTTACTAAATAAGTAACATGTCACATGTCCTATTTGGGCCGAGCACCAAGTTTATAACTCATTTGAAAGAGCTCTTTATACATACATTATAATTATAACATGCATTGGAATTGTGATCATGTGAATGATTGATGTATAATATCTTTTCCATGCATTTTCCATTGATAAATTAAATTATAGATCCAACGAATTATTTCTTTGATTTCAAGTGTATACATAACAGAATTAAATCGATTTGTTTGAAGCTGTGTTCAACAATGAACGTGACATTGGCACATACACCATTAAAGCAGTGGATGATCCAACTACATTGAACAAAATCCTCTATATAAAGCCCAGCAAAAACATATACACATTTAATGAAGTTGTTGCTTTATGGGAGAAGAAGATTGGCAAAACCCTAGAAAAATCCTATGTTCCTGAGGACCAACTTCTCAAACAGATTGCAGGTCACAAATTTACAAATATGCATTTTAACATTCCTTCAAAATAATTTTAGAAATTAATTTATAAAATTAAACTAACTAATTCTTTTTTATTGGTGCAGAGTCTCCAATACCAATAAACATAATACTGGCAATAAATCATTCAGTGTTCGTGAATGGTGATCAAACTTATTTCGAAATTGAGCCATCATTTGGAGTTGAGGCTTCAGAGATGTATCCTGATGTCAAGTACACTAGTGTGGAGGAGTACCTAGACCAATTTGTTTAAATTGCATGTGTTAATTCATTTCTATTTGGAAATTAATGGAAACCTTGTAATTTCTTTTGTTTGTAATGATTTGTGCATCTTACTATTACTTAAATATAATCATTACGGGTTGTAATTAATGTCGAAATAATTTTTTCTAGCCTATGTCCTGTCTTAATTTTTTAATATATTTGTGGAACAAATTAATTACATCGGTTTGTAATTGTTTCAGTTGTTGTGCTTAAAGAATATGATTCCTTTCTTCAAATATATATATTACGTTTTCTTTTTTTAATAACTTGGTTATAAATTTACCTCTGATTAACTTGAGAATAATAATTTGGTCCCCTTCGAAATTGCTATTATCATGTAAATCATTGAATGTGTACATCTCAATAATTTGAATGCACTGGTATCACGAACAATATCCAAATCCAAAAAAAAAAAAAAACAGTTTTGCTCTCTTTACAATTCCAACCCACACTACTAATCTCTAGTATTACTAACAACCCCTCACTTATCATTGAGATGACATAATCTTTTTTTTTTTTTTTTTTTTAAACGGCCCAATGTTGATATGCAGTGCCATTAGACACTCTCTTGTATCAGCAAATTAAGACTGTCACACTTGGGCCAAGGGAGCATTGGCCCTTGAGATTTAATAAAAAAAAAAAACGGTATTTTTCATATTTTATGTTATCTTTCACAGATATAACATAAATGTACTATGAAAAAATAGCACTTATAATATAGGAAGAGTTAACTTCACAATGATCATCAATTAGAATGTACTTCGGAATAGAATGTGTGATACACCATTATCAAAATATTATTGTTTAGTAACATACATTGAA
Organism: Scutellaria galericulata; assembly: GCA_946896805.1. NCBI lineage: Eukaryota > Viridiplantae > Streptophyta > Magnoliopsida > Lamiales > Lamiaceae > Scutellaria > Scutellaria galericulata. Next base: position 15,941,432 of record OX335793.1, read on the forward strand.
AATGATGTGTTTGTAAATGTTATCAATGAATCTATTAGGGAATGGTTTACAAATATGAAAAACGAAATAAAAATGTTTAAAGTGTGTGTTGACATTGTCATGTTGATGAAATGTAATAAAATTACTTATTTTGAATGTTGTTATTTTATAATGTAATATATTGAGTTTATTCGCAAGTGCATGCATGCAATCACAACCCCTTATGTACGTATTGATTAATGTTTCGTAAATAATCTCGTGATGTTTTCTAATCACAAATTTGGAATCTTTTTATGTTATGTGGTCCTATACACCAATTATGGTTAATTTCATTTTTGGTATTGTATGGAAGATCTTTTTCATTTTTTGACAATCAAGTATACGTTTTTCAATTTTGATCCTATGTTTCAAAATTTTCAAATTTTAATCCAATTTTGGTTGGAATTCCCAAAATCGTCGTTGCCACGTGAGATTTTCCGCCGGCCATCCAATTAAAATTGGATTGAAATTGGAAAAAATTAAAACATACAGGACTAAAATTGGAAAAAAATATAGCGTATAGGACCAGAATTGGAAAGAATTAAAACATATAGGACCAAAATTGGAAAACGTATACTAGGTAGTCCAAAAATGGAAAGGGTCTTACATACATGACCAAAATTGAAACTATCTCTATCATTTATGATGATGTGTGGAACATTAATTTAGATTGATCACCTTAATTGAGTTTTATATTTGTTGATTGCTAGGATATTATTTGTAATCATTGTTATGAATTAGTATTAACGGCGTAGCAACTAATGAAGTGAATCATTGGAAATAACTATAAATCTGGATTAATCGGATCGAGCTAGTCAATTCAATATCTTGTATACTTTATTCTCCTAATTCTTAATATGTTTGATGAATAAAACCCATGAAAACTTATTCTAGGTTGTTCAATTGAATAAATCAATTAAAAATTTGTTCATTATTAACTACAACTAGGGTAATTTGAATTAGTAAAACTTTTTTATTATTCCATGAGATTGAGTGAGAGAAAGATGTTACACGATAACGTGAATAATCAATATGAGTGGTAACTAAATTGAAAACAACAATCTTTAATATTTATGTAGAATTTGATTATTTGATGAGTAAATCTTATGCGAGACCATCTCACGGATTCTATTCTGTGAGACGAGTCAACATGACCCGATCAACAGTCAAAGTCAAAAAGTCAACGGCCAAAGTCATAAAGTCAATGATGCTATTTATAGTAACAAATATAATTTATTAAGTTTTTATATTAAAAATTAATTATAAGAAAAAAAGTTCAGATTTTTAAAAATGAATGTATAATTTTTTAATATTTATTATAATTATTATTATTGGATATTAATATCTTTAAAATATTTTTTAATAATTTAGAAATAATTTTTGACATGAACTTGTATTATTTAATTTAAAGTGTATTATTTTATTTTTAAAAATTATATATTAATTATAATATTTATATTAACAAATATAATTTATTAAATTTTTATAGTAAAAGATAATTACAATACAATTTTTCAGATTTTTAAAAATGAATTTATAATTTTTAATATTTATTATAACTATTTTAATTATTATTATTATTGGATAGTAATATCTTAAAAATATTTTTTAATATTCTAGAAATAATTTTTTATATGAACTTGAATCATTTAATTCAAAGTGCATTATTTTATTTTAACTAATAAAGGTATTTTGACTTGTGTTATTTAATCTAATTATGTGGTATTTTATTTAATGATGTGACATTTAAAAATGGAAAAAACTCAATTTTCGTCCTATAACTTTGACCTAATTCAATTTTATTCTTCTAACTTCTTAATTTGTCCAATTTAGGTCTGATTTTAGGCACGTCAGCAAATCCGGTGGCCACATAAGCAAATTTGCCTACGTGGCCACCGGATTTGCTGACGTGGCCACCAAATTTGCTGATGTGGCCACCAAATTTGCCTACGTGGTCACCGAATTTGCTGACGTGCCTAAAATCGGACTTAAATTGGATAAAATTAGAAGGACTGAAATTGGAAAGTGAAAAGATACTGGACCAAAATTGAACAAGGACCAAGTTACATGACGAAAATTGAGTTTTTCCCTTTAAAATTTGAATTAACTTATTCAAAAAAAGCCACATCAGCAACAAGCCCGAATTAGTAGAGTCACGTGACTTTCACGTGTGAATTAGCCCGAAATTTATCGATTCGGGCTGATTTGTCCTAAGTTTGTTCATTTTTTAAAGATAGTGTCTAAATTTCAAAACTCAAAAAGATAATATCTCTAAGTGGTGAATTACCTAAAATTACTATTCTAAATTTAAAATTTCCCCTACTAAAATTTAATGTTCTAAATTTACAGTTTTGTTGATTGTATGAAGTACATGTGTAAGGTGGGATCAAAGTAGATCCAACAAGACTTACCAACTAACTTGAATTGATCAAACAACATGAAAAACATGAAAGACCAAAACTACTACCAGTAACTTCACTACCACCAAATTCGTCTGCCACTATGAAAAAAAATCTTTTAATAAATTTATTTATTTATTTAATTATTCAAATTACACTTAATTTTATTAAAATATGCAAATTAAAAATTTAATTATATTTATTTGCGATTATAAAACCTAACCTAATTACACAACATAAAATAAAGGAAAATTTGTTAACCGGATTCTCTCTACCATCATAATTAATTTGGGAAAATTCATTTATAGTCCTGTCTTAGAGACGTTGTCCGTTTTTTATCATGTTATTTTCTCATCATCAATTTTCGTTCACAATTGTAAAATCTGTCCAATTTAAGTCCTTTTTTTGTCGGAACCCTAATTTGTCAATTTCCAACGAGTGAGCCACACTCGCCCTCAATTACATGATTTTCGCTTATGTGGCAGTTTTTCACATATGACAATTTTTTTGCATTATTTTGTTATCTAAAATACCACATCATCATGACATCTCATTTAAATGCATTATAAAAATAAAAAATGATAAAGATATTAATAAAATAAAAAATAAAAAAAAAAGGACAGTAAATTAACACAGAAAATCCTCAATTCCCCTTAATAGAAACAGGATTTCCTTTCAAAATCACTAAAATCCAAATCAATCCAGAACCCTAATTTACTAGATTCAAACCAAAGTCAATCCAAACCCTATAATCAAAAATCTACGAACTTCATTAAATCCCATTTATGAATCTTGATGGTTGTTTTCTAGGTTTCAAATTGGTTCATTAATTCCATGGAAATCCATGGTGGTTCGTCTGTGGAAATCCATGGTAGATGTACCTTCAAGGATTCAAAGAGGAGCCTACCAAACCCCAACACCACCTCTGCCAACATTGCACAGACCCAAATGCCTCACCCCACCACCATTGCGACCACCACCACCACCACCACCAAAAGATCTGAATTTAATGCCCTTGAAAACAACCCTTCATTTGTATCAATTAATGCTGCCCAATGTTTCTCTCAGAATAACAACTCCTCCGTAGCATTTCCGACGGCCATCACGATGATGTTAATCTCGTTTCAATTAGTTGCCTAGTGTTTCTCTTAGATTTTCTGTTAATTACGTCTTATTTTGTATTTTCTGTTTTTCCGTTTTCAGTTTCCTTTCAATTCTACTTTTTTATTGAGTTAATTATTTTTTATTTTTTTAATTCATTTAATGACATGGCATGATGATGTGGTATTTTAGATAAGAAAATAATTAAAAAAGGAATTGCCACACATGAAAAAAATGCCACATAAGCAGAAATCATGGACTTGGGGGCGAGTGTGTTTCACTTGCTGAAAATTGGCCAGAAAATACAATTCCAGCGAAAAAAGGATTGAAATTGAATAAAAATTCAATTGCAGGACTAAAATTGATGATTGGAAAATAACAGAATCAAAATCAGATGTCTCTAAGACATGACTAAAAATGAATTTTTCCTCAATTAACTATTTAATTAGCCAAAACAAATCCAAATTAATCTCAAGTTTACACGAACATAATAAAAAAAAATATTGGACTAAACCTCACCACACATGCTCATGGTGGATATAAACAAAAAAGGTATATTACCTTAATTAGCATTATGTTTTTATACTGCAGTATGTATTTAGAGGGAAAATTACAAATTTAATATACTAACTTTTGATCATTCACCATTTAAAGATATTATATCTTTTCGAATTTTGAAATTGAGATACTTTCAAAATGGATGAATTTAGGACAAAAAAATCTGAATAAACAAATTTCGAGTTAATTCGCACGAGAAAGTCACATACCTCACTTATTCGGGCTTTTTTGCTAATGTGGCTCATTATGAATAAATTAATTCAATTTTTAAATGTCACCTCAATAAATAAAAAGCCACATAATTAAATTAAGTGATACAATTGAAACAAAATCCTCAAAATTGTCTTCTTCTTCCCCAAAATAAAAACCCTAAATTAAGCATCAATTTTTATCCGAAATTCGACAATCCATTCTCACCCATCCACGACTCCCAAACCCTAAAAGTTCATCCTCAAATTTGGGTTCAAGTGACATGAAAGATTAGAGACTGTTCGCTATTGAGGAAGAACAAAGAATGAAGTTGTACATTAAGCCACCACCGTCGTCACCATGGAAGCGGCGGACTTGGGTACTCGAGGAAAAAGGAAGGACGTACTCTACATTTTCCCCAAACTCAATTGACAACAAAGAAGCTTTTCCCAAACAATCTCTTTTACAATGGCCTTACATTTTCCCCTTCTGCTAATTTGAAATATGGAGTTTGGATTGGATTGGATATTAGGGCATCTTCAGTGGGGGGTACAATTACATATTGGTACAAATGCTATTGTGGAATTGGGTACAATTTGGAGAGAGAAAGTTGGGGTACATTTAATTGTACCCAACTTTATTGCAAAAGAGAGTGTGGCCCATGCCTATTTTTTGTGTTGCCGAGTTTTTGTGGTTTTTTTTTTCAATGTTTTATTTATTAAATTTTAAGGGAATGCACTATTTACTAGTACTATTTATATTTCAATGGCAATTTGTAGAATACATCGTTCACTATTCCAACGGTAATTTTCGCATAATGTACTGTTTATGTAATGTAGTTTAATTCTCGTGTTTATGTAATGTTTTATGAAGTGTAATTTCAAATTTAATATCTTAGTTTTTCAACTAGCCGTTACAAACTAGCCGTTCTAAACTAGCCGTTACAAACTAGCCGTTATGACTTGATCTATATATGGAAGGGGATACTTCATATGTAGGAGAATCCAACCAATATCTAATTTTCTCTATATCTTCTTCTTCAACCATTACGAATTAAAAATGTCTTCAAATCCCAACAACACCAATACCGAAAGTGATGATGAGTTCTTCGAACATTTTATCGACGATACAGATGATCGAATGTTTTTCCAAATTCTAAATCAACAGAAAATGTTGTTGGATGTTGTAGAAAGCTTGTCTAGCAGGCCTAAAAGAAGAAGATATGTACATTGTATGAGTGAAAATTGTAATTATGATTTTAATAAATTGCAAATGTGAATAAAATTTAAAGTGGTTTGAATGTGGGACCCAAAAAGTATATTTGTACCCTGGATGATTGGGGAGGAATAAATAGAATTATAGTGAGTTATTAACTTTTGATGTGGCACCAAATTGTACCTACAGCACTAGAGATGCCCTTAGGATAGTTTGTTGTGTTTGGTGAGTGCGACGAATTTGGGCATTGAAAAGGCAACACTAATTTTAGATCTTTTCCAAGATTTCAATTTGTTTCAAAGATTAAAAAAAAAAAATCATGAAAACAAGAAGGGAATTTAACAAGGTTGTAAAGAAGGGGTGCTATTTGAGATCTGTTGCTTGTTCTTGTTGTTATTCTAAAATTTTCATCCATGGAGCAGCAGTTGCCAGTTGGTGGTTGTGCTTTTTGATTTCGGGTTCTTTTAATTTAAGGATTTTTTTTTGTTTTTATTAATTTCAATGATGTGGCATTTTATTTAATGATGTGGAGTTTTTATTTAATAAGGTGGAATTTCAAATACAAATTAATTTAATGATAAGGAGTCCATATCAACAATGAGTCCGATTTAAGGGCGGCACGTGTAAATCTCGTGTGTATTGCTCGAAATTTGTGAATCCGGGCTTTTTATCCTAAATTCTCTCATTTTTTTAAAGACTAGCAGTACACCCGCGCGATGCGCAGATTGTTATATAAAATCTAATAATCTTTAATATTGATGACATAACATAATGATATATCATTTAAATGTAATATATATATATATATATATTGCTTTAAATATTTATATTAATAAACATTTTAATTTTCAAGTTTAAAATTATGTTATTTTAAATAATTGTATTCGATAAAATTAGAAATTTTGAATGCAAACAATTTTGAAACTCAACATTTTAAATTCAATATAATTATATATGCAATGTAAATAATAGATTATGAATTTTAAAATAGATATGAATTTGATATAACATACATTAAAAATGAAATTTAAATGAAATTACAAATATAATTAATTAATAAATATACACACAATACAATATAAAATAGTAAACTCTGAATAACAAAAATAATAAATTGAACATCAATATTCAATAATTAAATTTGAAAATAAAATTGAACACAATATAAAATAATAATAATAGTTTTGTGTTTATTAGTTTTAATTTCTGAAAAATTAAGAAGTGATTTATTATACTTACTAATATGTTTTGTTCTTTATATTTTAAAATTATTTTTAGAATTTGTAAATAATTTTCTGCATTTTTTGTTAGATGGATTTGTTCAAGAAAGTTTAAATTTATTCCAAAATTTAGTTTATATTTAAAATATTTAGCTTCCAAATTATTTTTACATTTTAAAATAATAATTTTTAGATTTTTGAAACCATGTTTCAGATTATTTTAGAACAAATTCTAGTTTTTTAAAACAACTTTTAGATTAATTATATCTCTTTATTTGAAATAATTTCGAATAAATTACCAAATATTTTTATTATTTTTATTAAGTTATTTTTTATTCAAATTATTGATATTTATATCTTTCAAAATTAATATTACATATATATTTGAATTAATTTTAAAATTTTATTTGTTGATTTTAAATTGTTAAATCTTATTATTATTATTATTATTATTAATTTTAAATTTTATTATTATTTTGATATTTTATAATAGTTTTCAAACTTTTAAACATTTTATAACACCTCGTAAAACTAATTTTCGATTTTAAAACTATTTTCAGCATTTATATATTAAAATTTTAAATTAATTTTCCAAATTTTTAATTTTTGACATAATGTTTAAATTTCATTATTTTCAAATTTTAATCACATCATTTAAAATATATCATATCCTTAAAATATATGATTACCAAAGTGAATATGTATGAAATTATGTTGGTGTATGGTGCTAAACTTCTCCACAATTTATAAATGTGGACAAATCTTGTTTAGTACTTTTCTTACTCTTTTTTATTTCCTAAAAAATGTATTGAGTAAATTCAAAATTAGGATGCAAGGAAGTGAATTCTATTGGAATATAGCTCACAATTGAATTTTTAAATATTATCATCATAACATTTTCTTGTAAATGACAAAAAAACAAATGCATGATTATATATAAAATTTGTTTTTAGAGCCTACTAAAAAATCAAAAAGAAAATATTTATACAATCATCAATTTGATGTGACATTTTTAGGAGGGAAAATGGCAAATTAGTAAATTTTGCCAACTTCTTTCATTTTATATATAGTATAGATATTGTCACAATTTCAAAGTTCGAAAGATAATGTCCTTAAATGATGAATGACCAAAAGTTAGTATTCTAAATTTACAATTTTCCCTTTATAGAGCACTAAAACAATAAGATTAGAATGATTTATATCTAGGGTTTTAAATTCCTCTTCCTTGTAGAAGATACTAAGTGGACTTCTATTATATCTCAACTACTCAATTTATTTTCTTTATATTAATTAAAATTTACAATTTAAAGATATTAATCAATTGATAAATCAATAAATTTAAGAGTCTTATATATCTAATCTAACATGGTTATAAGAAAATGATAAAATGCCCCGTTATGGGCAACTTTAATATGCTTATCGATGACGTGTAATGATCGCATCCCTTCATTATATAGAAAATGAAATTAATAGGTATTTTGGATTTTTGACACATCAGCCGTGGACACATCTTAACGTGCCCACGGTGGACAGGGTAACAAGACTGCATAGTTATAAGTCTACTAATTATTTAAGGGTTCTAATAACATAAAGTATAGTATTTGAAACACCACATAAATAATTTCATCATAAATTAAAAAAGAAACATGATAACTAATTTTTTTAGTCTATTATTTGTAAAAGGTATTTAAATTGAAATTTGGGGTGTTACAACTTATTAGATAATTATTTTTAATAAAATGATATAATATAATTATTAAATAGTACATATACGATTTTTTTAACATTGCTTAGTAAATATAAGATGTAGTGTGTTTAGTATGAAAAATTGCATATTTAGGATATTAATTTTCGTATCTCAACATAGGGACATTAACTTTTCAAAATAGGTGATTTTAGGACAAAATATTCGAAATCACGAAATTCAAGTATAATTGCATTAGATTTGGGCTTTTCGCTGAGGTGATTTGGTCCGAAATTCGTGATTATGAGTTTTGTGACCTAAAATCACACAAATTGAAAAATTAGTGTCTTAATGTCGTGTCCCGAAAATTTATTGTCAAATTGTTATCCTTCATTGGTGAATGATCTAAAGATAATGTTTTAAACTTGCAATTTTCCCCTTTTTAGTATAATAATATACTACAATCATATAAATATTACAAATTGAGTTTTTTATTAATTTAATATAAATTCATACAAGTGTACTAATACATGATTTATAAATTCAGCTAGAATTCATGTGTGATATACTAACATAATTATTTCTAATACAAATGCGGTGCTATATATTTAAATAACAAATAATGTGAATTGCGGGTTTATTTATGACTAGTATGCCTAAAATAGCTTAGCGCGCATTCTATTTCCCAAATTAATGTTCTAATATGAGCAAATTATTAAAAATTCCCCGTAATAAAAGGAATTAAGCCTATTGGTCTAGCTAGATCCACAGTTAGAATAGGAAACATTTTTATTTATTACTCCAAAACAATTAATATGCAAATAGTACCCCTGAGAACTTATCAGCAAATAACACCATGTAATCCTATTAGGGGTGGAAATCAGACGGATCGAATCGGAAATAGGGTGTTTAGGAAAAATTCCAAAAAATTTCGGAAATGGAAAACCAATTCCAATTTCCATCCAAAAATTTTCGGAAATGTGAAATCCAATCCGATTTCGGAAATTTCGGAATTCCGAAGTTTCGGAATTTTTTTCGGAAATTTTTCGGAATTTTTTTTGGAATGTTCAGAAATTAAAATATTCAGAAATTTTCGAAATTAATTAGTTGGTCTATTAGCTATATAGCTTTTTCTAATATTATAAGAAATAATACGACCTCGAATATGATATTCAAAGCATTTAACATCAATATAGTATCTACCAAAGACATGGGAGATTAATTATTCTGCTGATGTACTATAATATATAAATAGTTATAAAATAAAATTATAAAATAAATAGTTATAAAATAAAATTATAAAATAAATAGTTATAAAATAAAATTATAGTTATAAAATAAAATAAAATTATAAATAGTATATAAATACTATATTAATTTTTTTTACTTTTCTCACCTTTAGTTTTTGAGTCATATTTTATATTTAATATATACTATATTATATACTATAAAATAAAACTATAAAATTTATATGAATAGTATATAGTATATAGTATAAAATAAAATTATAAAATTTATATGAATAGTATATAGTATAAAATAAAATTATAAAATTTATATGAATAGTATATAGTATATAATATAAAATAAAACTATAAAACTATATTATAAACTATTATCATTTTGTAAGTAATTATACTTATTAATTCATATTTATTAAGTTATTTTTCTTTTAGAAAGCTCAAATCAAATGAATATTTGAATCTATATTATGATTTATGATAATGTTTTGTTCGAAATCCTTCGATATTTAAAATACTTGTTTTATAATTTGTATAATTTTCTTTGTCATTATTCCTATTATATAAAATGTTATCATTTTTAATGAAATTTATGATATATTTACCTTTGAAATTAGATATTCACTTTTTATTTTATATAATATATAGTATATAGTGTTCTTATATAGCATATAATATATAGTATATAGTATATAATATATGGTATATAGTATAAAGTATTCTTTTATAGCATATAGTATGTAGCATATAGTATGCAGTATATAATATAGTATAATTCTAAAACTACAGTATAAACTGTACTATATACATATAGTATATAGTATGTAGTATATAATATAATATAATTAAAAAACTATAGTATAAACTATAATATATAGTATATATTATAAAATAATACTAAACAACTACAGTATAAACTAAAGTATATAGTATATATTATAAAATAATACTAAAAAACTACAATATAAACTATAGTATATAGTATAAAATAAAACTATACTATATACATAGAGTATATAATATATATAGCATAAAGTATATAATATATAGTATATAGTATTCTTCTATAGCATATAGTATATAGTATGTAGTATATAATATAATATAATTAAAAAACTACAGTATAAACTATAATATATAGTATATATTATAAAATAATACTAAACAACTACAATATAAACAATAGTATATAGTATATATTATAAAATAATACTAAAAAACTACAGTATAAACAATAGACTATAGTATATAGTATAAACTATACTATATACATATAGTATATAATATATACAACATAAAGTATATAATATATAGTAAATAGTATTCTTCTATAGCATATAGTATATAGTATGTAGTATATAATATAATATAATTAAAAAACTACAGTATAAACTATAATATATAGTATATATTATAAAATAATACTAAACAACTACAGTATAAACTATAGTATATAGTATATATTATAAAATAATACTTAAAAACTACAGTATAAACTATAGACTATAGTATATAGTATAAAATAAAACTATAGTATAAACTATACTATATACATATAGTATATAATATATTTATATACTATCATATAGTATAAAGTATATAAAATATATTATATAGTATATAGTATTATATAGTATAATATGCATATTTATATTTACACATAGTATAAAGTATATAAAATATATTATATAGTATATAGTATTATAAAGTATACTATAATATGTATATTTATATTTACATATAGTAAATGTATATAAAATATATTATATTATATAATATAATTCAAACATTTTATACTATATACTATTTGTTATAGAAGAATACTATATACTATATAATAGTATATAGTATTCTTCTATAGCAAATAGTATATAGTATAAAATGTTTGAATTATTTACAACAATTACTATTGGTTTGATGGTAGGTTTCGTGCTTTGAGTGTGAGAGGTCTCGTGTTCGATTCTCAAATGCTTCTACGAACTCTATATTTTATAATTTCGGATCGGAATTTTCGGAAATTGGATTGAAATTTCGGAAATCGGATCGGAATTTCGGATCTGAAATTGGAAATTTCCGAAAATTGAATTTCGGAAATAAATCGAAAATCGGATCGGAAATCGGAATTTCCGAAAATTGAATTTCGGAAATATTTCGGATCGGATTTCGGAATTTCCAAAAATTTCAAAACTAATTCCGATTTCCATCTGAAATTTTTTTGAAAAATTGGAATTCGGATTTTCGGATTTCGGATTAAAAATATTCGTTCCAAAATCGGAAAATTTCGGATCGGATTCGGCGGATATCGAAAATTTCTGTTCCAATTTCCACCCCTAAATCCTATATATAAAAGGATGGTTTTTTCTCTCAAGTCTTTGTAATGCTGCCATGTGGAGCTATCATTAGTTGACACATCAGATTAGTAAGTTATTTTTGTAGTGTCATGTGTGCTTCTCTTAAATGGGTTTTGTGAGCAATTTATGGAAAAGGGAAGCAATGGAAAAGGGAAACGCATCCCGCAATTTACGTCATCCGTTTCTTACCATCATCTGATCAATCTCTCTACTTGATCTATCAAACACTCTCTCTATCTCTCATTAATGGTGGTGATACTACACTCATCTCTCTTCCCCATTTTTTTCTCATTTCTCATCTCCCCTCTAATATCTAAGAGAATCAGGTGAATTCCTCCAGCAAATCGGAGCAGCAAATTACATTGAAGAATCATTCAATTGTGGTAATAATAATTCACAATCCATTATCTCCTCCTAAGCAGCTTTTAAGTTTTATTTATGTTGTCATAAAATTTGCATTCAAACAGGCATATTATTTTTCAATATGGGTCTTTTGAATTCAACCGGCCAATTACTTTTGAATCAAATGGTGATTTGAGCAATTAGGTTACAATTCGGATACTTTATGACTCTAATTCAATGCTAGGGCTATATATGATTGCATTCTAATCCTATTTCTTCAAAAACTTCTATTTCTATCAATCATTTGTATGTATGGATAAAGACCTTTCAAAGTCAATGATAACTATATCATTGGACAAAGTAAATCTTAAACGTGGGTCATGTTGTGTTAGGGGCCGTCTTCTGCGTAAATGGGAGGCTCGAAATTTCAATCGGGATTGCGAGCTTATGAGCCTCGATTTCCTTCTTTTGGATGATAAGGTACTCTGAATTTCTTACCTTTAAGAGACCTTTTCTCTGTTTAATGATATGGAGCCAATCATGTTCATTTTTACTGTTTCTGTTTTGATGGTAAGATATAGACACATAAATTTAATTTACAGCTTGGATATATCATCTCAGTTATGTTCGTATTATCATCTGATGAGGGACGTAATGTTTGATTTGGAGAATTTGTGTGGTATAAGTAAGAATATTGATATAGAGAACACCAAATAGGATTTCTTATGGTTGTTCATGCTCATTTCTACAGTTTCTGTTTTTATAGAGAAAGAGGTATCGACAATGGGTGGCTGAATAATTAAATGGCGTTGTTGAAGTATCTATATATAGTGAGGAGAAAGTGAAGTCTAAAGAAAATGCCTTTGTTTTTTGGCTATATTCCCATTTTTTTAGCATCAAAAATCCTTCCATTTTAGTTATTAATTGTTCTAAAAAATTTAACAGGACAACCTCATCCAGGCTTCTATTCATCATCAACGCATTTCCCAGTTTGAAGAGAGCATAATTGAAGGAGGAGTGTTCGACATCATCAACTTTGATGTGGCTAAATGTGGCGACCGATTCAAGCTTACCGACCACAACTTTATGATTCGATTTACAAATCGAACTTCCATAGTCAAAGTTGATGCAGTTGATTCTCACATTGCCCGGGAGAAGTTTCGATTTCACAACTACAATGAATTCGCCAAGATGGCTGATCGTAAAGAACAACCACCAGGTCTTATATTTAAGATTTTTCATTTCTTAGGGAGTCGAAATGTTTTTAAATATGTAATAAATGTCTTTTCTTCTCACTTTTATAATATTCAGATGTAGTGGGAATTATTACGAAAGTGGAAATACCACCCACTACAACTAAAATCGCGTCAAGCAAAGTCGTGCTGCACTTGATTTTGGAAGAGTAAGTTGTATAAGAGTTAGAATCCCAACCGCCAAAATTGTTGGATTAATTAAAATTGTTTACAGTTTTCCATAGATCGCAAAATTAATGTGCATGTTTTATATGTAGGGAGTCAAAATCAAAGTTACTGTTTGGGATGACAAAACGGATCTGTTTTGGGAAGAATACCAAAATCCAAAGCCCTCCAACAATGTGATTGTTGTAACCAGTATCAATCCAAAGAAGTTTGGAGGTAAGCAAAATGTGTCATGTAATGCAGAATAGGCGATTGCTACAAAACAAAGATTTACAACATCAAAATCCAAATATATTAATCAATAGCCCTTCCAACCACGTGAGATATTTCTATTAAATTTGGTATTATATTTCTTATTTGAAAATAATCATTACACGTAATGTGAATCAAATTTACATGTAGTGTATGTTAAATGTCATGAAATATAAAATATAACGTTAAATGAATACAAGACTAATCCATTCACTATAAGAAAATTCATCGACACTAACAAATTTTAGTGACGAAAATATTCTGTCAAATAGTACTTATGGATTAGTGATGGAATATTGACAGAAATAGATTTCTAAAATTGATTATAACTGAAATGAGTATATTATATTTGTGGCCATCTATCTTTGTATTATTCAAAGTACCAACATTTGAGTTTTATCATTTCAGTATCAAACTAATTAATAAGAATTTGTTAAAAAATTATTAAAATTTCAAAGTTGAATAGGAGTATATATTAACTATGAAATGAAAAGGTACCTAAATACATATATAATTTGTACATATTTTGAATTTTTATACACTGTGAATGGACCTCTTGCACGAAAATTCTGACTTCGTCACTACACGTGTTAATTATTGATATCTTTTGATATATGTGGTGTGTGATAATTATTTTAGAACAGAAGATGGATATAAGGTATAATAAAATATTTAAAATGAATTTCATCCTGCTACTATTAATATGTCATATTAATTAATGTTAGGGGGAATGAGACCAAACGCTAGTCAGCCGAAATTTTGTTAATTGCACGAGTGATTCTATTCAATTTTATGATATATATTTTATTTTATTTTATATAGATAGTGTCATGTAATGCAGAATAGGCGATTGCTACAAAACAAAGATTTACAACATCAAAATCCAAATATATTAATCAATAGCCCTTCCAACCACGTGAGATATTTCTATTAAATTTGGTATTATATTTCTTATTTGAAAATAATCATTACTCGTAATGTAAATCAAATTTACATGTAGTGTATGTTAAATGTCATGAAATATAAAATATAACGTTAAATGAATACAAGACTAATCCATTCACTATAAGAAAATTCATCGACACTAACAAATTTTAGTGACGAAAATATTCTGTCAAATAGTACTTATGGATTAGTGATGGAATATTGACAGAAATAGATTTCTAAAATTGATGACGGAATAGTTTCAAGGTCGGTGAATTTTATTGTAGTGACTTCCAATACACACATATATAGAGGAAAATTCATTTTTAGTCCATTTAAAACGCTACTGTCCGATTTTAGTCCACTATGAAATTTTTTTTCAATTTTAGTCCACTTAATCAAAAAATCGTCACTATTTGGTCCTTTTCTCTCAATTTTAGTCCATTTTCCGCGATTGTATTACAATCTCTCCTCCAATCTCCCTCATTTTCTCTCTCCTCCAATCTGTTCATCCAGCCACCGATCGGAGCCGATCTTATACCCAAATCGAAGCCCTCGCTGAGCTCGTCATGATTCTGGGCTCGGATCGCCAATCGGTCGATAACAGTTTGTTCTTTCTCTCTCCTCCAATCTCTTCATCCGGCCACCGATCAAAGCCGATCTTATACCCAAATCAAAGCCCTCATCGAGCCCGTCATGAATCCGGGCTCGGATCACCGATCGGCCGTGCCGATCGCCAGCAATCGGCCGATAACAGTTCGCTCTTTCTCTCTCCTCCCCCATTTTCTCTCTCCTCCAATCTGTTCATCCAGCCACCGATCGGAGCCGATCTTATACCCAAATCGAAGCCCTCACCGAGCCCGTCACGAATCCGGGCTCGGATCGCCATGTTTCCTCTCAAACACACACTCAATTTCTTTCCTCCTTTCTTCTTCATCAGCCTTCCCAGAAAAACCAGGTCTTCCATGGCGGAAACCACCCAGCTTACCATCCACAGCCACACAATGTACAATCCAAACATCTCGATCATCTTCACTATCCCTCTCCACACCAGATCACAAGTACCACTCATCAATTCTACTCTCTCCACAAACTGACGTCACAAGGAAGGTACAACCAAGATCATCGGCTGCAAACTCAGCCCCTCTTTCTCCCATAGATTTTCTCGAAAGAGCTGCCATTGTCTACGGTGACTGCCCTTCAATTCTTTACAATGACACCACTCATACGTGGTCCGAAACCCACGTTAAATATCTGAAACTGGCTTCATCCATTGCTTCTCTGGGCATCAAGAGGGGCGACGTCGTCTCCGTCGTGGCCCCCAATGTCCCCGCCTTGTGTGAGCTCCATTTCGCAGTTCCAATGGCGGGTGCAATCCTCAACACTCTAAATCTCCGACTCGACGCCAACGCCATCTCCAATCTGCTCCAACACAGCGAGTCAAAGCTCGTGTTCGTGGACGTCCAATCTGCATCTGTTGTTAGTGATGCTGTCTCCATGTTTCCTTCCCATATACAGCGCCCCCATTTGGTCCTCATTAGAGACCAGGCTTACCAAAACCACATAAGTAATGATAATTATTATGATCACAACTATTTAGATTATGAGAACATGAGTGAAAATGGAGACCCCAACTTCAAATGGGTCCGACCCGACGGCGAGTGGGACCCGATTACTTTAAACTACACCTCCGGCACCACCTTTCTCCCCGAGGGAGTGGTCCATTGCCACCGTGGAGCTTTCCTGATTTCACTCACTTCCTTGCTCGATTGGTCTGTGCCAAAGCAGCCTGTCTATTTGTGGACCCTACCAATGTTCCACGCCAACGGCTGGAGCTACGCCTGGGGCATGGCGGCGGTGGGCGGCGCCAATGTCTGCCTCCGCCGCTTCGACGCCTCCACAGTCTACCAAGCGATAAATAAGTACAAAGTAACACACATGTGTGGGGCCCCAGTGGTGCTCAAAATGTTGACCAACCACCCTGGAGTCAAACCTCTGGAAACTCCGCTGTACATAATGACCCGAGCGCCGCCGCCTGCGGCGGTGCTCGGCCGGGCCGATTCTCTCGGCTTCGTCGTGAGTCACGGCTATGGGCTGACGGAGACCGGCGGGCTGGTGGTGAGCTGCGCATGGAAGAAAAAATGGAACGATTTGCCGGCGGCAGAGAGAGCCAGGTTAAAGTCGAGACAAGGAGTAGCAACCGTCGGATTTGCTGAATACGACGTCGTGAATCCAGATTCCGGCGAGAGAGTTTCCAGAGACGGGTTGACGGTGGGAGAGATCGTGCTGAGAGGCGGTAGTGTGATGCTAGGGTATCTGAAAGATGAGGAAGGAACGTGGACATGCATGAGAGAGGATGGGTGGTTTTACAAAGGGAATGTGGGGGTGATGCACGAGGATGGGTACGTGGAGGTCAAGGATATAATCACCCGGCGGGGAGAATCTGAGCAGCGTGGATGTGGAGGCGGTGTTGTATAGCCACCCAGCGGTGAACGAAGCGGCGGTGGTGGCGGCACAGGACGGGTATTGGGGGGAGACGCCGTGGGCATTTGTGAGCTTGAAGGAGGAGGTTAGAGAGAAGCCATCGGAGAAGGAAATAAGGGAGTATTGCAAACAAAGGTTGCCTCTTTTTATGGTACCAAGAAGAGTGGTGTTCAAGGAGAATCTCCCTAAGACGTCTACCGGTAAAATACAGAAGTTTTTGCTTAGAGATTTGGCCAATAACTGAATATGTTGTTCTATTAATATCCATTCGTAACAAAGTATATGTTTTCTTTTTACTTTATTTACGATTTATCAAATTAAGTCATGATTGATCTAAGTTGGAGATCAATTCAAGGTTTTGAGGTTTGAGATCAGTCTCATCTTGAACCTCACCCACTGGATAATTTTTGTATCAATCATCTCTATACTTCAAAAATAAAATAGTTGATAGAAAACGTGTGTTTTTATAAATGAGAATAAAATATAGTTTGTTTATTGATGGGTGTAATTAATATAGTATATATTTACATATTAATTACACATCTATTATCTGTTACTTATATAGTGTTGATGTTTCTTACAAAATCTGAATTGCCAAATATATTTTTATAAAAAATTATTATTTAAGGTTATAATTGTAATTTAGGATTTTCATATTTAAATAATTTTATATTAGAATCCTAATTCAAAATTTTATAGAATTCTATTATAATTAGAACTCTAATATAAAAATATTATATATAAAATATGTATATTATTTCTTTCATTAGTTTGAATTGATCTCCACGTGCAACCCACGTAATTTAAAATGTGGAAACTTTAGCACACATAATACATATTGGCATGGTGCAACCGTTTCTAATTTGATAGAATTTATGTTGGAATATACGTCCACAATTGCAATTAAAAAAAAAAAAGACAAAAAAAAGGGTGACCTGAAAATTTATTGTTTTAATAGTAATATTTTTCATCGTTATATTTTACAATGTGAGCATTTGTGAGAATATATTGTGTTGCTAGATTGAATTCTAGGTATCATACTTTAGCCTGATCATTACTATATAAATAACAGGAAAATTGGTGAAAATACTCCATATGTTACCCAAATTATGATTTTACCCTTTAATTTTTTGAGTTTTTAAAAATACCTCATATGTTAATGTTTGTTGCTGAAAATACCCACTTACCGGTAAAAAAATGTAAACAACCGGTTACAATCTGACGTGACATAAAAATACACATGTGGAATTAACTTTTAAGTTTATTTTTAATCTTATATCCATGTCATTTGAGAAATGAGTATTTTTGACAAAAACACATACAATCATATGGGGTATTCTTGAAAATATAATAAAAATAAGAATTTATTATTTAAAAATCTGAATATTATTTTAAAATATCTTAAAACAAAAAAAAAAGTGTACAACAAAAAAATAGAAATTCTGAAAAAATATAATATAAATTTTAAAATATTATTTAAGTAAATATGAAAATATATTAAAATTAGAAATTTTATTTACAAAAAACATAAATTATATTAAATATCTAAAAATCAACAAAAAAAGACAAAAAATTTAATTTTCTTATTATTTAAGATTAAAAATTCTAATTTTATTTTATATGTATAAATTTTTTTTACTAATACTTCATTTTTCTTTTTAAGAATTTTAAGAATTTTATTAATTATTTTACTTTTCACCATTTAATCGATTTTATTTTTTTATTTTTTTTAGATATTTAGAGATAATTTTCCAACAAATATCTATTATGCTAAGTTTTTTTTTTTGTTGGTTTATAAATATTGTAAAATACTATAAAGAAATTAATAACTATGATAAATAATTTATTTGTTATTATGAAAGTTTACGTCATTAATTAATACTGTAAACATAATTTTCTATTATTAAACATAGGTTTTAGTAATTGAAAATAAGTTACGATTTTTAAAATAAATATTTCGAATTTATTATATTTACTGAATAAGTATTATAAATTTTATTTGTTAAATTTAAAATTTGAAAATTAATTTTCATAATTTAATAATATTATTATTGTTGCGTTATTTTAACATTTTTCTAGATTTTTTGTGTATTTAGATAATTTATAATATTTTTCTAATTTTTAAATGAAATTTTCAGATTTTATATATTATATTAAATAATATTTTTATTTTATTTTTTACTTTTAAATTTCCAAAAATAATTTTATAATAATAATAATAATAATATTATTATTATTATTATTATTATTATTATTAGCAATTAATTAATTTTAGTGAAATTTGTTGATATTTTACTTTCTTTTCGAGTGACATGGATTTAGAAGGAAAAAATAATGAAAAAGTCAATTCCACATGTGTAATAACCTGTTATGTTAGAATGTCACCTCTTATAGACGGTAAATGGGTATTTTTGGCAACCAGCAATAACGTAAAGGGTATTCTCAAAAACTCAAAAAATTAAAGGATAAGGTTATAATTAGGGGTAATATACGGAGCATTTTTACCAATTTTCCCTATAAATAACTGTATGCAACGTACAAGTAATTAGTTTGGTTTACATTTCTTTAGTATATATCGAGTGAATCTTATGTTCTTATATATTGCAAATATAAATAAATAAATAAAATTAGAACATGAGATGTGCTAAAGCAGGATGATCTTGTTGTTAGAGTTGCCCCTGAAGCATATCAATTGAGTGTACTAATTTCCTTTTCATAATTTAATTTATTATTAATTGAATGAAAACACTGAACTGAAGAAATTTAATCTTATGAACAAGATTATCTATCAAAACAATAGTATTATTGCGCACCCACCCAATTATGTTTTGATTTATGGTCAACAGACAAAAAGATTAAATTATATATATATATATATATATATATATATATGAAAAATTGTAAATTTAGGACAATAACTTTAGGTCATTTACCATTCAGAAACATTATCTATTCAGGCTTTGAAATTAAGGCACTATCTTTAAAAGATGGGCGAATTTAGGACAAATCAGCCCGAATCGACGAATTTCAGGCCAATTCGCACGAGAATGTCACGTGACCTACCTAATTCGGGCTTTTTGCTGATGTGGATTCTGGATCATTAAATCAATTTTATTCTAAATTCCACCTCATTAAATAAAAATGCCACATAATTAAATAATTCAAGTATAATGACGCATGTTGCTCGTTTCTTTCACTTCTTCAAACCCATCTATCTTCTCCTTCAACCTCTCTCTCTCTCTCTACTGTCTTCTTCAACCTCTCTCTCGATCATCCCTCCTCTCTCGACTGTCTTCTTCAACCTCTCTCTCAACCTCAAATTAATAGACATAAATATGTTGTTTCTTCAATTTCATTACCTCTCACAGTCAACTACTCTTCCTCATCTCTGAAATTCAAGCTCATTGGAGAAGCATCTCCAATCAAAGCCCCAATCTTGCATTCCACCGAAGACCCCAAAGTCGAAGCAATTTCCGTAGGATTCCAAGAAGACTGACACCTCCGAAGCATCCCAAACACCTCAATCTGTCACACTCATCTGATATCTCTCTATCAACCCTCTAATCTCTCAACAATTCTCCTCCACCAATTGGAAAGATGGATGTCGTAGAAGCTGAGCCGACATCCACCTGCCTATCGAGTCCCTCATCAAACACCTACTGAGAAAATCATTCACCTCATCGGGGAACCAGTCGGGACACTCTGGGACGTCATCAGAAAATATGATTTTATAAAGAGCAGATGTAGGGTTCTTTATCTCCAATCAGATGTGACCTACAACCAAAAGCCCACACATTCGCAGCAAAGCTCTGCTCATCTCCACTCGCAACCTCTAATGTCATATACGTTGGCGTGTCGAAAAAAGCCAACTCGTCGGATTCCGTCTGTTTCACATACCAGAAATCTGCCATCTTCGAAATCTTGATTGAATCTGGTGAGGATTTTTAATTTGGGGGTTCTTAGTTTAGGGAAGAAAAATGTTTTCCAACTTCAAAATATTCATTGATCTGGTGAGGGTTTTTTATTTGGGGGGGTTTTTAGTTTGGTGAAGAAGAAGGTATTTTCAACTTCAAAATCTTGATTGAATCAGGTGAGGGTTTTAAATTTGGGGGGTTTTTAGTTTGAGAAAGAAGAAGGTGTAGACTTGGATTATTTAATTATGTGGCATTTTATTTAATGAGGTGTAAGAATTATAATTAATTTATTGATGGTGAGTCCACTCCAGCGAGAGGCCCGAATTACAGAAGATACGTGCATTTCTCATGTGAATTGGCCTGCAATTCGTCGATTCGGGCTGATTTGTCCTAAATTTGCCCATTTTTGAACGATAATGTCAATTTCAAAGCCCGAAAAGATAATGTCCCTGAATATTCTAAATTTGTAATTTTCCATATATATATATATATATATATATATATATATATATATATATATATATATGTTTGTGTGATGATTTACAGCTAAAAGTTTCATTAAGCTGTTTTACCTTTTCTGTACATTAAAACTCTACAAGCCCACTTAACATGTTTATGGATATTAGTTTTAGATCGTATTAATTTGTTTTTGTGTGGTTATATTATTAAATTAGAGTTATAACTGAATTTTGAAACACATAGATTTAAATTAAATTAAATTATATGAGGGATGGTTAAAATATGTTTTATGGAAAATGGATGAAGTATAAAATAACTTGTACTTTTATTGTTGTAATATATATATTTTATTGAATGAATTAATAACATAAAATAAAAAAAATTAATGAAAAATTATATAATTGTATGTAAACCACCTTTACGTACCTATCGATTACCAAGTGGCCCAATCACTTTGAAAATTAAACGAGCTTCCTTCACTAACAGTACATTTCGATGCATATAGGTGATGTGTTTACGAAAAATTGGAAAATTTAATTTCCTTTACTTCGATAAAAGATGGAATTTTCTGAAACTTCTAAATTAGCTGATAAAAAAATTATCCATGCTCTAATCCAGCATGATTATGTTCTGTAACCGAGAATGATTATTTCAAATAAAGACAAATTTTTATGAAGAGTAGTAATATTCAACAACTAGTGTCGTACAATTATTATATACATTAAAAAAATACTCACATGTTCTTGAAACATAAGATAAGAAATCACATTAAAATTTGTCAATAATGAGCAAGAGCACGTCTATATATGTACCTAGCTACTTTGAATCCCAAATTATGTTAAAATAAGTTTAACCATGATTGTTGGTTAAATCTTGAGATTCTATGAATTTATGATTATTTTACAATCTACCTATTCAATATTAGCAATGTGTTGCGATTTAAGATAATCTCAAATGATAAAAAAAGTGATAAGGATGTTTTGGAGTGATAAGGTTGCAAATCCTTGTCATGAATTTATCCAAATCAAAATATCCTAGTAAAAACAAGTTCAAACCAAAATATAGTCTAATGAGATATTTACGTTGTCAAGAATCGAACCTAAATCTAATCCAAGTGCACTGAAGAGATAAAGTCAAAGTTCCTATAAAATAGCAAATGTTGTTATCTTAAATTATGTATAGAGATTTTTTTTTATTCGATCGATTTCCATGTATTCGACGAAAAATGTATGTTTAAAAAATAAAATAAAAACTCAAAATTTTGTGTATTCATTCAGTTTTGAACTCTACATCAGACTAAAACCCTGCAACCATCAAATCAGGTATATTTTATTTTAAATAATATGAGCAATATAAATATTTCTTCACATTTAGAAGTTAAAATTCAAAAGAAATAAATAAATTGTTTAGTGCATTGTTAAGATTATAAATAAAAACTAAGAAATTCGACATTCTAAATTCCAATTTCAAGACTTTAAATTTTTTCTCTCTCGCAAACACCCACCCACACATATATATGTATTATAAAATTGTTATTCTAGTTTATCTAATAAAATTTAAACTATTTTATTTTTTCTTAAATATTTCAAATTATAAATTACACACTTATACTTAATCATTGGTTTATATATATATATATATATATATATATATATATATATATATATATATTTTTTTTTTTTTTTTTTTTTTTTTTTTTTTTTATATAGATTGTAAAATTTTACAAAATAATCTGATTTTATGGACAATCCAATGATCCTAGTAAAAACAATTTTAACAATCTTGGATTTAATGGGTAAAATGCTTCTAACCCCCTTTGTTTTGAAAATGTTGCATCAGTTCTCATCTGTTAAAGAATGACAACATTTACATCTGTGATATGAATAAATCGATACACGTTCCATTTTTTTTTAATTATATCAAACGTTGTTAATTTTTGTTATTCAATTTCCCATTATACCCTTAAAATAAAATAATATATTAATTTCAAAAATATTATCTTTAAATAAAAAATAATAATAATACACGCAGAACGTCTTCTTCTATCAGCCGCGAGTCTCCAGTTGTATGCCCTCAATATCTTTCAAATACATCACCAAATCGAATAAAAAATTACAAACAAAGATATCATAATAAAAATGATATCATAGGGATTAAAACCCCTAAATTAATTTGTCGAATTGTAAGCTAAAACTAATACTCAATGAAATAGATTTTGCTTTGAAATCTCGATCAAATTGGATCGATTAGACTCAAAATCGAATAGGTTTTTGTAAATTGACATGGGGTTATGTTTAGACTTGAGTAAATGATCATTTTGATATAAATTTCGTGTATTTTGGTTGAGAAATGAGAGAAATTGAATTCCGGCGAAAAGTGGTGGCGGTGATGTTCAATTTTTGTTATTTTCAGCAACATTTTTCTACAAATTTGGAATGGAAAATAATTGTTGGTTGATTTGAATTAATTTCGTAAAGTTTGACAAAAAAATGAGTATTCGCCTGTGGTGGTCCGACGATGGTGCTGTGGCGGTTCGGTCGCTGGAGAAAAAGCATTGAGATGAAGATGATGCCATAATCTAAAATTTAAATAAATTTAAAAATAAAATATAAAATTATTTAAAAGATAAATAATTAAACTTAAAAGTATTTGTCAAGTAAATTTCAGTAATTTTTAAGTAAATTTTGATATTTTTCATTTAGGTCATAATATATTTAAATTTATAATAATCATATTTCTTGATTTAAATGTTTTAATTTTTATTAATAAATTAAGTTGAATTTTTTTTTCCTAAATCAAAAACCTTTTATTTCTAAACTAAAACTCAATAATTTTTATATTAATAATTAAATATATAATATATCTTTTCTAAAATATTGTAAGATGAGCATAAATAATATGTATTTATAAAAAGGTTTAACATAAAAATGCAAAAATACGAAATAAATTAAAACATTACAAAATTTAAGTAAGAAATGTATGTTATTTTGTACAATGAAATATAAAATGGGGTTCATATGCAAATTTTAAAAGGTTATATAAGTTAATAAATAAGTTAAAAAGTAATCAAAAGTCACCCCAATTCGTAAAACAGACGAGTGTATTACACTCTCGTTAAGTTTAACAGTTTTAGGAATTTCGTGCATACTTATCCATATCACAGATGTAATTAGAGGTGATCAACTGGTTCCGAAAATCGGAATCAAACCGGTTCCAAACCGACAGTCAACGTTTCGGCAAACCATTGATTCAATTTCAGTTCGAACCGAAACCATGAACCGAGGTTCAACGGTTCGGTTTTGGTTCGACATATATTTGAACCGGTTAAACCGGTGGTTTGCCTTTTTTTTTAAATGCATTATGCCACGTGACAAAGGAAAAAAGGGGAGTTTAGAAAGCCGGGGAAATCTCCTAGGCATTGTGCTCTTAGTGAGACAAACGAGATGATAGTCGTTGATGATCAACAACTCTGATTTATTAGCCGTTGGGAAACCGGTGGTTGAACCGTCGGTTTGATGATTGATTTGAATCAACGGTCATGATTAAACGACCGTTGATAATAGACGACTGTGATTGTTCGAACCGTCGGTTCAACCGAACAGGAACCGATATATATATATTGTGCAGTTTGATTGAAATCTATAAATACCTCTAATTCTATTTGTGATTTGCACACCAATTTCATCATTCTTGATTCAATCTCTCTCTCAACTCAACTCTATCAAGCTCACACTTTCAATATTTGATTAACTTCAATTCATACTTTTTTTTTTGTTCTTCAATTCTATTTCATTTGTATTCAAAAAACAAATGTCTAGAAGAGGTTCTTCTTCCTTCGGTTCATCTTATGGAAAAGGAAAGAGTTCTATGTCAATGCCACCACCACAATCTTTGCATAATGATGATGATGATTATAATGAGTCTTTTTTCTCAATATAATCAAGATGATTTGAAATCCGTTAGGCCCTAATACCGCCGCCGTCTTTGCCGAAGAAGAAGAAGAGGTGTCTAGGAGAGACACACAAGAAAGTGATAATACAACACGCAACACTAATTCTACAGCACCTTCTACGCTTCGAATTGATATTTTCTCCTTTCATTTTAACAAGGAAAAAGTACCAAATAGCAACGTTGATTACATAGTCACGTGCAACCATTGTACAAAAATGTACAAATTCAAGCATGGAGGGGGCTATGGGACATTCAACAATCATGTATTGAAAAAGCATCCCGACAAGATGGGCATTGATCGATCTCAAATACAACTTCGGGGATATACCGATTCTTCTCAAGGTGGAGGTATGGAGTCTCTTATTTTTAAATTTAGTCAATTGAACCATAGGAGAGGCGTAGTCGAATTAATTGCCGAAAAACATCTTTTATTTCAATTTCCTTGTGATGATAGTTTTGAAAAATATACTAGCACTTACTTAACCTAGCAATAGAAAAATATCTAGAAACACCGTTACACGGGATATAGAAAAAATAGTAGGAGAGTATAAATATAAATTAATTGAAAATTTTAAAATTTTAAAACAAAAACATTCTATATATAGTGATATTTGGAAGGATTCTTATAAGTTGCATGATTATATGGGTATTACTTGTCATTGGATAGATGATGCATGGAACATATAAAAACGTTTAATTGCATATGTTGATTTTGATTAAAAACATTCAGCTATATACATTGCACAAAAAAATATTTATGTTTTAAATGATTATGGTATAGTACAAAAAATATTTTCCATTGGATTTGATAATGCTAGTGGTAATGCGGCTAGTTTACCTTCACTTATTGAAACATCTTGATTTCTCCTATTTAGACGACGATGGAGATGACACGTATGGATACGATTCAAACACATCCTCCTCTGCTGGAACCAATATTGACAAATGAAAGTAAGTTTAGGTTAGAGAACTATGTGAGCTTTGATTCCTTCATTTTAACAAGGATATGCAGACAATTTCATTCTAAGTTTGGAAGTGTAACTTCCAAACTTAGAATGAAACGCAAGTTCTTTCAAATTTTTTTTTTTCAAGTTTCAATTTATTTTATACGAAGATGAAAAAATTGTAATTTTTTAACTTCAAGTGTTCAATATTGTTGTACTTGTAGACTTGTAGTATGATTCATGATTGTAATAAAGTCTTGAGTTGTAATTTTTTTTTAATTCCTAATTGTAATTTTTACTTATTTTAATCTTATAGACTCAAGTTGTATTATGTTTTATTGTAATTTTTTGAAAATCTTAAGTTGTAATATTGTACTTGTACTGAATTATGATTGTATTTTATTTCATATATAAATTGTATTTTATTAATTTAAAAATTATTTTACTTAGTTTAGACTTAAGACTTTATTAGAAATTTAAAATTATTGCACAAAAATTTAATTATGAAAAAAAAAAGTAAAATTTCGGCTCGGGCCGGGTCACCAAACACAGAAACTTGGGCTCGAGTTGTGTCAAAAAAAAACCGTTGAAACTGTCGGTTCTGGTTAAACCGACGGTTTCCGAACCGGAACTGAAACTGACAACCCCACGGTTCGGTTCCGATTCGACCTCAACTTCGAACCACTAGGTGTAATCATTGTTAGGAAGCGATGCTAAATTTCCAAATCATGAAGGAGTGTATAACATTTTACCTATTTAATCCTTTGATGATGAGAAATAAAAAATAAAAATAAAAAGTAAAGGAAAGAATTGAAATTTGGGCTCTCAATTACGATTTCGGTATAGGGCAATGTGGAAAATTTTAATATTAATTAATAAAAAATATATAGTCTCCATTAGTAAATAAAAACAAATTAATATTTTCTATTTGGGCATATCAATATTATCAATATATGAAAGTTTCTATTTATAATTTTTATTTCGTTATAATGGTATTTTTGATATAACAAAATTTCGATACATATTATCTATTTCAATATAAGATATTTTTTATTTTTAGAAAATTATCGAAATTTTGGTAAGAGTATAACACGGTGTCCCTCCAAGCCCCGACATTGCTATTTCCATTGTTTCCTCTTTCTTTTGATTTAGGGATTTAGAGTTCATAAAAAACTCATGTGAGACAGTCTCACGAATAATTTCCATAAGACGGAACCTCATCATCCACAAACAACATGTAAATTGTAGGGTTTGGAAGACGGATAATTGGGTTGTGGGTGGGTGGCAGATAATTGGGTTATGGGTTGACTCGTCTCACGCAAGGTATTAAAATTTCGTGAGACGACTCACAAGAGATTTATTCTTTAGAGTTAGGTATTTGGGTTCCCCCATTTTTTGGGGTCTTCTTTTATAATCTGATTTTTAGGATTTTTTTTTTTTTTTTTATGTGGAATGTATTTAACACATGTGGAATTCCATTTTTTATTTTCAAATCTGTTTTAAAAATTCAATCAATGAAAATTTTTCAATTCATGCAACGTTATTAATTATCATTGAAAACCCCAATTAAATTTCATGCAAATATGAAATTTCCAATGAAAAATAACTAAAACTAAGCAATTTTTTAAGTTATGAGATTGAATTAAAAAATCAGATAATTATAAAACTATTTGCAAAAATTGTAAAAATTATGGGACCAAATATGATTGGGAATAACATCCTTTCTACCATAATTAGAATAATGAATTACTTTTCTACTACAATAGACAAATTTTTTTTTTTGCCATAAATATAAAAAATTTACAATTTTCAAGAAGACATAATTAATAGGATCTTTCATCACATCAGTCAACAACCTTATACTAAAGACATGCAAGCAAAGATTATTTTAAAATTTTCATCTAAAATATGGTAAGAAAAACGAAACTTCATATTTTAATAATTTTATTTGATTTTGTGGTACAAAAGGACATTCTATTAGCATAAAAGGACATTATATTAGCACAAAAACTAATATGTAACCATCTCATGTGTGATGGGACCACGCACGGTCGTGTCCTGAGCACGGTCGACCGTGCGCCACAACATTGTACAATTATGCTTTTTTCGCCTCTAAATATGTGATTTTCAACTCTAAGTATGTGATTTTTTTTTCATGCACGGTCATGCCATGGGACACTGTCCGACCATACTCGATAATAAAACAGCATGTGTGGCGCATGATTGTGCTCTCGAGATATTATCGATCGTGCACCACACAAGTATATGATTTTCAACTCTAAATATATTTTTTTAAATTATAAATATTTTTTTTTGTGACGCACGATTTACTGAACCACAAATACAACCATACACAATCCATTCGTGACTTGAGATGATTGTACATGAGAGAAACTCATATATTAATTTTATGCCAAGTTAAATAGTATGAATGTACGAGCAATGATATTGTAGATGATGCGAGGTGTGGCACATCAGCTGACATAAAATATAAAAAAAAGAGTTTATTACTTTTTTCGCCCATTAAGTAAGAGGGCTGACAATTTAGGACAAAAATATTTCAGGCTGTCAATTTAGAACCTTTTGTTTTCAATTTTAGCAATTACTGTCCAATTTAAACCCGACTTGCTTATTTGGACTGAAATTACACGTTTTTTTACACATGACACTCCTAATCGGACTCAATTTACTGAGGTGTCGCGTGATTTTGCGAGGTGGAATTTTACTTTTAATTTTATTCTGCCGTATGTATTATTAAATGAGACCCACCACTAACACATCACACTAGTCAAACAAAATGGGAAAATTCATCCCCAAGAGGGGAAAATTCAACCCCAAATTGCTAACCCCCAAATCCGGGAACCCTAATTTCTAGAAATCAAGAACAAAATTAATTTGGCAATGGAGTCTACGACGAAGGGATCTTTACATACAGGGCAGAGCATAGTGGGGTCACTCTCGGCGGTGGGTTGGAAATGGGAAATGGGATCTTTGTGAGTTGTGCAGCCAATAACAATGGTCCAAGCAGCTTCTCATTGGCTAATGAAGCCCCTGGATTCTCACAGTTGGTGCCAGCACCATTGACAGGCTGATTGTAGCTAAGGCATTTCTTGGAAACATGGATGAGTATGAAGGTCAGTCTGTTTACCAGCCATGGAATTTCCCATCCAAATTACTTCCTCTGGTTTATGGACAGCTTTGTGGTCCTGAATCGCTGAACACGACGGAGGTTAAAGGGAAGGTGGTTGCCTGCTTAAGAGGCGGCGGACTTTCACGAATAGGCAAAGGCCAGGCGGTGAAGGATTCCGGTGGGGCCGCCATGATTCTGATGAACGACGAAGTCGATGGCTATAGCCCTCTGGCAGATCCTCATGTTCTTCCGGTGGCACCAGTACGCCGGGTGGTAGAAGAGGCGTGGTACCACGGTGGAAGGGGAGGCTAACACGTCGCGACGGCAGCGGCGGCGGCGGTGGTGGGTGGATAGGGATTGACTTGAAATTTCGAATCCGTGTTCTTGATTTCTGAAAATTAGGGTTCGTGGATTTGGGGTTATCAATTTGGGGATGAATTTTTCCATGTTGTAGATGAATTTTCCCATTTTGTTTGAATAGTGTGATGTGTCAGTAGTGAGCCCATTTAATAATACACATGGCAGAATAAAATTAAAAGTAAAATTCCACCTTGTAAAATAACACGTCACCTCAGTAAATTGAGCTCGATTAGAGGTGTCATGTGCAAAAAAACATGCAATTTCGGCCCAAATAAACAATTCGGACTGAAATTGGACAGTAATTGCTAAATTTGAAAATAAAAAGTTCTAAATTGTCTGCCCGAAATATTTTTATCCTAAATTGTCAAACCTCTTGATGAAAAAAGTAATAAAATATTAAAATAAATAGGGTCTTTCTTTGACTATAAAAGTAAGAGATTCAATTTAATAATTAAATTGCAGAACAACAACTAATAATTATATCGCAAATTCCGTCTCAATTCATTAAGATTATGAATCCATAAATTAACATTCCAGCTGAGTGCACCATTTTAATAATATAAAAATTGATAAATCAAAAGATGCATTCGGATACTATATTATATTTTAATATTTTATCTCATATTTCATTATAAAATATTCATTTTGATACATGAAACATAACTTTATTGCTTATATATATGTGTATTTATCGATCTTATATATCCTTAATTCACTCATTCAAAACTTAGAGAGAGAGAGAGAGAGAGAGATGGGAGAAAAGAGCAAGATATTGATAATCGGTGGAACAGGTTTCATTGGGAAATTTGTAGTGGAAGCAAGTGCGAAATCCAGCCACTCTACTTTTGTTTTGTTGAGAGAAACCACTCACTCTGATCCAACAAAAGCCCAACTCATTGAGACCTTCAAAACTTCTGGGGCCACCATTCTCATTGTACGTATATATATTGAATTTCTTGAGTTATTTTGTATATATCCTAATTAAGAAATGATGATGAAATTGGGTGAAATTAATGAATTGATGAACAGGGGGATTTGAATGATGAAGAGAGCTTGGTGAAGGCAATAAAACAAGTGGATGTGGTTATATCCACTGTTGGTTTGATGCAGATTGCTGACCAGCTTAAGATTATTGCTGCTATTAAACAGGCTGGAAATATTAAGGTATTTTGGCTCATATCATGAGATCAAATCATTAGTTATCTAATTGTTTAGTTAGTTGTTTCTTTTCCTATATTTTTAAGATGATGATCAATTCATTTTAAAGAATTCTTTTGAAGTGATTAAGTAATAGTTCTTGTATACTTTATTCATATATGATAATTATTATTTATCATACCCCATTTCAAATTCGTGGATCTGCCACTATTTGGATTCAGAAATGTTTTGGTTGATCAATCATCAAAAGATCACAGTTTAAGGAATCCTGAATAATTTGTTCCGAGACAAATGTATGTCTTAAGTTCCTGTCTAAAAAGTTGAAGTTAATATTGTTTAATTGACGTATTTAGTGATAAGGAAATCTGAATCCTCTGTTATATTTTGGTGTTTCATTAAACCGTAAGCATGATCAAGTAGTAAACAAAAGTAGTTGTACTTTATTTTATCATGAGACTTAAGGTCAGTATTATCGATCATTTGAACATATAAAAAACCCTAACTACACAAGTAGATCCACAACACAACCTTAATGAAGTACATTAACAGTTATCACATGTACATTACATCCACATCACATGTTCAATATTTTCCTTAGTTGATCAGAATGGTCTCAGACGGTTTTACTTGAATAATTATGAATTGGTGCAGAGGTTCTTGCCTTCAGAATTTGGGAATGATGTTGATCGTTGTCGTGCTGTTGATCCCATAAACTCCAATTTTCAACTAAAGGCCCAAATCCGGCGAGCAATAGAAGCACAAGGCATTCCCTACACCTATGTAATATCCAACTTCTTTTCGGGCTATGCACTAACGAATCTGCTGCAATTCGGAGCTCCATCTCCTCCACGAGACAAACTAGTTATCCCCGGGAATGGAGATGTTAAAGGTATATATTCACCACTTATTAATTTCCTCCTATACATCACTGAGTTTTATGTGATAATGCTATTCTCGATTATGTGGTTTGGTATGAGGTTTAGCATGTTATCTACTGCTCGTTCAATTTGCTCATATTTTTTATTTGTCCTAATTGATGAAATTAATGTATAAAACGTCTCTTCATTTCGTAATCTTGAAGATAGTTGAACTTGGAGAATAAGTAAAAAATAATGAGAGGATAAATAATGAAATTGAATATAAAAGTATCCAAAACTGAAAATTTCTAATTCCGGCGCCTAGTTTCCCTCCAAAAGACTGATGCTAGTTAAATTCCATCAATTTTGATGATTTTTTAACGTCGTCGGGGACCAAATGGGACGAAATTTTAATACTTATAGGACTACTTATGATGAGGTGGATCTGTCGAACACCAAACCTGAAATAAGATCTATTTTTTGAGACCAAATCTGATAGTTTCCCATTTTATAAATTCATAAAGTAGCAATACATCTATTGATATCGTTGTATCATCATGTATGGATTAATATGGATTTGAAATTCATTACTCTCATTTACAATTTTGCTTCCTACGGTTTGTGTACTTTGATTGAAGCTGTGTTCAACGATGAAAGGGATATTGGAACGTACATCGTCAAAGCTGTGGATGATCCCAGGACACTGAACAAGACCCTCTTCATTAAGCCTCCTAAAAACATATACTCATTCAATGAACTTGCATCTTTATGGGAGAAGAAGATTGGTAATACACTCGAGAAAGTATACGTTTCAGAGGAAGAACTCTTGAAGCAAATCCAAGGTGAGCTTATGATCCACTTATATTTGAAACTTGAAGATTTTCTATAAATCAATTATGAAATGTGATATGAATTTTTATATACACTATACTACTTAATCAAGTTACATATATCTCATATACATGCACTTTGCAGAATCACCAATTCCAGCCAACATCATACTTTCTATCAATCACTCCGTATTCGTGAAGGGTGATCAAACCTATTTTGAAATCGATCCAGCTACCGGAGTTGAGGCCTCGGAACTCTATCCAGATGTCAAGTACACCACCGTAGACGAGTACCTGAATCAGCTTGTCTAAGATGTGGGCTATTTGATTAAATCTGGTTTCTTGCTACTATACTGTTGTTTAAGGACTTTGTTGTGTTGTAATTTATATTTCAATAATACTCCCATTAGATGTCACTGAATATGCATGTATTCACAAGCTAAGAAGCTATATGATGTATTTATGTCATGTATATCTCACTTTCCAGCTGAATTAACCTCGTGTTTGTTGGAGTTGTGGAGTGGTACATTTGTTTAAATAATGATGTTTTGGGAAAAAAATTAAAAGATTTTTATTAATCCTTTATCAATTAGACTCAGAGTTATGTTCGTTTAAGTTCAATTCAATTAACTAGTTTGATTATGTTTTTATGAAATTGAACATATTTCCTCCATCCTAAATATACAGTTTTTTTTTTTTTTTTTTTTCCTTTGAGGGTGTCAAATTTCTATTGTCATATTTCTATTTTTTATTAATATTTTCTACATTCATTTAGAAATGTTGCCTATGCAATATTGGAAATTTAAGATGCTAAATATTGTAGAATCGCCCAATAATTATTAAATTAATGTAATGTAATAAGTTTATTTGTATAATTTGTTTTCCAAAACAATTTCTAAAGGGGAAATATTTTTATTAATGTCACTTTCATATATTAGAAAAGATGTTTTTTACCCATATATTAACATAAGTAAATAATATTTTTTTACCCACTTTTTATTTAAAAGACAAAGAAAGTGGCTTGAAAGATGTTTTTTTATATTCATTAAGTTAAATTGAAAGGTATTTTTTTAATGAAAAAAAATAGAAAGTGGCTAATAAACACTAATTTACTTATATTTATGAGCAGAAACCATCAAACTATATATATATATATATATATATATATATATGTGTGTGTGTGTGTGTGTATGTATATATATTGTAAATACAAGAATAACCCCCAAAGAGGAAATTAATGGATATTGTATATTCCTCCCATTCCCACTTACTAATTATGTAATTTCAATTATTTTATCTATTTATTTTATTTAAAGATTGATATTTTCATATATAAGTATTTAGCATGGTGCAACCATTCCTAATTTAATAAAGTTTATGTTGGAATATACGTCCCCAGTTGCAATTTGAAAAGAAGAAAAAAAAAAAAGGTGACCTTCAAATTTACTGTTTTAATTAGTATTTTTCATCACTATATTTTGCAATATGAGCATTTGTGAGAATATAAATAACTATCTAAATTTTTCAATGCTATACATTATACACAAAAACTTGCGTGACGAAGTATTTTCACCCACAGATCCAACCAATTTCTAGAAATTTATATGTGAATTATAAAACGTGGGTTGACTTGTCTCACATAAGATGATCCATGCGATAACAATGGTTTGAGAAGACTAAACATGTGCATGGAGGTTTCATTCTTTTTTTTAACTCTTCATAAAAAATAAAAATAAAAAGGAAAATCATTTTTCCAGATGGTGTTAACTGTTACCAATCGAAAGAGTTGAAGTCTGAAGGTGGGCATGGCCGAATGACACAATTGAAAGAAGAAGTAAGAGTTGGAATTGCTGTAAATTTGAATTTTTGTGAGAAAAGGACAAAATTGGAAATCAAGTATAAAATTAAAAGGTCGGGGATGTATTAAGAGCTTCTCCAAGGCGGTGGCAAATCATGACTCTAACTCAAATTGAAGAAAAAAAAACAATAACTCAAATCATGTGGCAAACGAATAGTTATTGCCACTAATAAATAGTATGCGGCAACTATTCATAAACTCAAATCACACTTTTTCTTTTCTTTTTTGTTTTGATTTAATTTTAAGTTATTTATTTCTTTTTTTATTTAATTTCATTTGATTTTTCAAGTATTTTTGATGTAGTTATCAATTTATTTTAAATATTATGTGTATTATTATTTGATACTTGATTTATGAAAATTTAAAAAATTGAAAACATATAATTTAGTTGTATTTTAATATTTTATTAATACGATCGCAAATTGTAACTAATAAAAATATAATAAGAGATCATTAAAAATTAAAATTACATAATACAATGAAATTGAATACAACACATAAACATTACTACATGCTAAATTTAAATTAAATAAGAAAATACAAGAAACATGCTAATTTAGTACATAAACATTAATGAAATACAACTAAGACAACAATAATATGAATATTTGTAGTATGTACCACTTCCAGACCTTCCAATATCATTATAATATAATTTTGGTATTTTATATCACTTTTCTTTTATTATAAGAATTTTTTATGTCATTGAAATTAATATTTCTAATTTTTTTTATTAACTTGGAAAACAAACATTTGATAAAATAGAAAATTCAAAAGAAAAAAATTAAGAATATTCTAAGAGAATATTTCAATTGAGTAAAATTTTAAGTTCAATGGTTGGAGATGATTTTACTATTTTGTGGTAAATTTGATAGCAAATTTGGTGGTAAATTGGTTTTTTTTGGTGAGAAATTTATCATTAGGGTTGGAGATGCTAAGTAAAGTAGGGGAGTGTGAATAGCTACGCCCTTATTTCAAACCGCAAAAGAAAAATCTTTATGAATTAATAATAATAATAATAACTAGTCATATCGTACAAAATATAACTAATCATATTGTTAGATCAAAATATAATTTTATCCCACACTAAATATTGTATGCCTGTATTAGCAATAATGGAGATGATCATGTGCAGTGGCACATGACATCAGCTGGACTTAAGACAAAACAGACTTCAAATAACCTTATATAGATAGAATGAATGAATGACCATGACAATGTAGTACGTAATTCTTTAACTTGGCTCTATTTATAGAATAATAATATATAACACTTCTGTGTACCAATTGTACCGTGCAATCCATATCTTTATGTTATAAATGTAGTACCTTTATACATGTTCATTTTAAAAGGTACGGATATTTGTATATAAAGGTACTACATTTATAACATAAAAGTATGAATTGCACGAATTTTCACTTTTATGCAACTGGTGCACAGAAATTTTTGTGATAAAAGAAATAGATAAGACACTATGTGCGCTCAGTCTTTCTTTGACTAACAGTAAAATTAAGAGATGAAATTTAATAATTAAATTCGCAGAACAACGACTAATAATAATAATACCGCAAAGTCTGTCTAAATTCATAAGTTTGGATAGGGACGATTTGGATTGAGAAAATCATGATTTTGAAATCCTAAATTTTGGAATAAAGATGAATAATAAAAATCTACGTTTGTTTGAGAATTTTGTAGGATGAAATTATAAAGTAGATATCAAATCAATGATGAAAAAAATGTATTGATATAATATTTTTTAGGCAAACACTCCTGTGCACCAGGTGTACGGATCTAAGATCCGTGCAATCCGGGTCGATCCGACCCGGATCCGCGAGTTTTTATTTTTTATTTTTTCCATATTTTTGTCCTGACCTTTATGTTATAAATGTATGACCTTTACGTTATAAATGTGTGACCTTTATGTACAACTGTCTCTACCTTTATGCACTGTAACTTAGGAAAAAAATGAAGATTTTTAACACAATTTGCACTATGTACCTTTATGTGATATTAATGTGACATTTTATGTTATATTATGTCACCTTTATGTACAGATATTCTGACCTTTATGCGTCTTTATATATTATATAAAGGTCAGAATATTTGTACATAAAGGTGACATAATATAACATAAAGGTCGCATTGATATCACATAAAGGTGTAAAGTTCAAATTATATTGAAAATCTTCATTTTTTTTCTAAGTTACAGTCTCTAAAGGTCATGATAGTTGTACATAAAGGTCATACATTTATAACATAAAGGTCACACATTTACAACATAAAGGTCAAAACCTGAAGCAAAAAAAAAAAAAAGGAAAATTCAAAAACACGCGGATCCGGGTAAAAAACCGAGTCGATCCGGATTGCATGTACACCAAGTGCACACAAGACCAACTCTATTTTTTATGAAAAAAGTGAGTTTGGTAAGAGTATTGTGAGATTATAAGTTTTAGATAATAAATAAGTTATAGAATATGTTTGAAAAACACTTATGTACCCCAGAACACATATCCTAGATTCATGCCCCTACCCGCCAATGACCCACATATATATATTTTTTGTTTTTTTTTCTTTTCTTCTCCCTAAACCTAATTCTCTCTTCTTCATGAAGCGTCTCACCTCCTTCTTCTTCTTTTTTTCCCCTAATACTTCTACTGTGTTCTTCTTCTCTCACTACATTTTTTTTCTTTCTCCAATCGTGATGTTTTTTTTTCATATATTAGATTGCAACTCCATGTATCTTGATTCATACTCATTGAGGTTTTTTCTTTTTTCTCGTTTTAATTATGTGTTTGGTTTCAAGTCTCAAAATCATGATTGTTTGATGTTGAATATTATGAGAAGAGAAAACAATCTAAATGGGATGATGATATTCATTTGTGATGTTGTTTTCATCTTTATACCATAGATTTGCGTACCCAATACTATTGACATTGCTAGATTATATTGCTTGAATTTGCAGAAATTTTGGGGAAGAAAATGATAAAAATCGTGTATTTTAAATTTTAAGATTTGAAACTCACTCTGTAGTACATTGATATCTTAAGAGTATACAATTGATACCTTAAGAGTATTGCGATTAATATATTTCATTGAATGAACAACTAATACCTTAAAGGTACATATGTAATGTCTTATACTATAAGCATTAATATCTTAAAAGGTAAATATGTAATACATTATACTGTAAGCATTAATACCTTAGAGATAAATATATAATATCTTAAAGGTGCATATGTAATACATTATATTATAAACATTAATATCATAAAGGTAAATATGTATGTTAGTGTAAGTTTTCTAGACATTTGAAGAGTAAATTATATTTGTGGTCACTCATTTTGTATTTTCTAAGTATCCAAAATGTGAGTTTTATCAATTTAGTCATCAAACCATTAATACAATTTTGTTAAAGAATATTAAAACCTAAAGTTTAATATATGTTTGTTGTAAGATGAAAAGATACCTTATAAATACATATATAATTTATTTATATTTCTAATTGCTATACCATTATTACTTGAACCCTTGAACAAATTTTTTGACTTCGTTGTTGATTAATAACATCTCTTTAAAATGGAAATGACAATGGGTGAGGAAGGAACTTACTAACTAGTACAAGATACGATTGAGTTCTTCATAGTCACTCACAAGATACCAATGGGTGAGAATTTCTCATTCTCATAGTGTTTGATTTTTGTAAATGAATATAAATAATGTTTTAAATATTAATTTTTGAAAAATATGTATTGCTATGTTATTATATTATTCAACCATAACATCATTTTTTTAGCTCGATTTTATTGTTAAAGTCTAGAATAGCCATCAAATTTTCTTTTCAATCAAATGATAAAAAAATGAAAGTCAAAATTTCCAAAACTCTAAACCTTAAATCCTAGACAAATATTCAAAAAAATTATTTAATTTCATTTATTAATTATTAAGTTTGAAAAGTATAAACAACTTTTTTTATTCGGCCACCTTTATTTTAGTTTTTATTATTTATTTATTTAAATTTTTCTCTAATTTTTTAAAATTAAATAGATTCCAATATGTAAATAATTTCTGTTATTGAAATTTAGCTTATGTTATTATAATATATCTAGTTAACATTCTTGTATTATTCAGTAATATTTCTTATCAATATTAAATCTAAAGTCATTAATTAGCTACTAATATATGAATAGCTATTGAATTTTAGAAATTTCATTTATTATAGATTTTTTTGTAAAAAAGAAATTTAATATCAAAAAAATCGTAGGCTTGTCAAGTCTTCTTAATAGTCATTCTTTTCTATATATAAAAGATAGAAGATTATTTCTTTAATTTTTCTAAACTAAGCCAACGAGAAAAAGTTAAAACTAAATGTATTAATTAATCTTTCTCACAGGAGACTATACTAATATTCGTTACATGTGAGATGGTAGCAAATACTTCAAAGTTCAAACTTATTTCTAGAAACTAGTCCATGTAAAAATCAAAGTGTACAAAATATTTAATTATTTAAATGAAGGGTTTTTATTTTTTTTTTTTTTTT
This sequence comes from Scutellaria galericulata, assembly GCA_946896805.1. Classification (NCBI taxonomy): domain Eukaryota; kingdom Viridiplantae; phylum Streptophyta; class Magnoliopsida; order Lamiales; family Lamiaceae; genus Scutellaria; species Scutellaria galericulata. The sequence goes on from OX335793.1 coordinate 15,980,826, forward strand.
TTTTTGAGGTTGTTGAAACATGGTAATGGGACAAATGAAAATTAGGAAGAGAGTAATTATTATATTAATTCTACGAATTTAACTACAATTCCGTCTCAATTCATCATGAAACTTTTTTTAGGGGTTGTTGAAACATGGTAATGGGACAAATGAAAATTAGGAAGAGAGTAATTATCATATTAATTCTACGAATTTAGCTACAATTCCGTCTCAATTCATCATGAAACTTTTTTTAGGGGTTGTTGAAACATGGTAATGGGACAAATGAAAATTAGGAAGAGAGTAATTATTATATTAATTTTACGAATTTAGCCACAATTCCGTCTCAATTCATCATGAATTGTGTCAATTAAAACATAGTTTATCAAGAAATGATTGTGACTAACATAGAATCATTTACCTAATACTCCCTCCGTCCACTCACATTTGCACACTTTCCGTTTTTGTCCGTCCCATTCACATTTGCATACTCCAAAAATGACAAATAAAATTTACAAAATTGTCATTTACTATTCAACATTAACACTACAAAAACAGCTTTTTCTTAACATCCACATCCAAAAACAACTTTTTTTTAAACTCCGTGTCCGTCCCTACGTGCAAATCTGAACGGGAGCCCGTTCCTACGTGCAAATTTGAACGGGACGGAGGTAGTAATATTTTTGCCCACCATGAATTGACATCGCACTGTGAGTGAACAACGACCACTATCACGTCCCCATTCACTTCAGTCTTGCATCATTATTACACCACATAATTCTTTTCCTCTTTTTTGAACAGTTACAACTTTATTTTAAATTAATATAGTACTTGTCTTAGAAAAAAAGTATGGGGCCGGCTATCGACACCCCATATATTCTAAATATACCCCAATTTTTATTTAAAAAATTCAAAAAAAAAGGTAAAATGACAAATTTATCCTTTTTAATTGGAAAAAAAAAACTGAAATTGAATTCATCTCCTTTCCGTCTCCTGCCTCTCTTTTTTTTTTCTCTCTTTTTTTTTTTTTCCCTTTCATTCCTCAAACCTTGAATCCCCTTAAAAATATCATTTTATGAGTTACAAAATATATAATAATCGTGTGAAATCGTATAAAAAAATGAAAAAATAACAACAAATCTGAGAACCCATTCAACCCTGGTTTGTCGAACACAAAGAGGTGTGTTCGACCAAACTCGAACACCTTATAGTGTGTTCAAACAATGGTTGAACACATAAGGATAAAATTGTCTTTTTATTATTTCTTGAATTTTTTAAATAAAAAAAAAATAAAAAATGAGGTGTATTTAGAATATATAGGGTGCGGATAACCGGACCCAAAAAGTATATGACTTTTATTCTCAACAAGAAAAGTAATTGGCTTCTGAAATGGTGGTGACTAGCATGCGGGTGGAGCAGCATATATGGAATTAATCATGTATGAATGTGGCCTAGTTTGAAAAGTAATTAATGCAGTATAATATTTTATTGTCTATTTATTATTTAAAGGATATTTGTATAATTCTAACAAAAACGTCTGTTATCCTATCTTATAGAGAATATAGTGTAGCACATGATCATTGAAAATTATATTTAAATTAAACATTATAACTACATAAAAAATATAAAATCAATTTGAATATTTATCAGCCTTAACATGTCGAACTATATAACAATTTTAACAGAAAATTATATAAATATATGCACCTCGTATATTTCATAATTTTCATTGATCATGGTGTCAAAATCATGATTTATCACCAAATATTATCAACACCACACTTTCATATATATCAACAACCATTATTCCACGATAAAATATCACAAACATCAACTCTTTTCAATCATAATTTAGCAATTAACTATTGGGGGAAATAGAGCAATTTTAATTTCAATTTTGGTCTTGTACGTAAGATATCTTCTAATTTTTAACAATCAAGTATTCATTTTTCAATTTTGATCCTAATCGAAATTTTCGAAATCATTAATTTGGCCACCAGAATTTAGTTGTCACGTCAGCAATGTTGCAAATTCCAACTAAAATTGGACTCAAATCAAAAAAATTAAAATATAAAGAATTAAAAATGAAAAATATCTTACTTACAATATTGAAATTGAAATTAACCCTAACTACCTAAATATAATTAATTTTTATAAAATTTGAAAAGAAATTTTCATTTTTCAATTTTCTCATTTATTACATAATTCACGATTTCAAAGCAAGCATTCTCGTGACCCACCCCATCCCATCTAGAAAGAAACGTACCACCATAATCATGCATCAATGCGTGGCTGATTTTGCCTATTTATAGCTCCGCTATGAAACCCATAAACTGATATACTCGAATTTCATTTGCAAAGAAGTTTCTAGAAGAATGGGTGAGAAAAGCAAGATCCTGATCATCGGTGGAACAGGGTACATCGGAAAATTCATCGTCGAAGCCAGCGCGAAATCCGGCCACCCCACCTTCGCACTAGTGAGAGAAAGTGCAACTTCCGATCCCGTCAAATCAAAAATCGTCGAGGGATTCAAGAATTCCGGTGTCACTATTCTCAATGTATGTGTGTATGTCTGAATTTGAGTAATTTGTCTGATTTTATCATCAACTGTGTATCTAAAAATACGATGATTGGTGTGCAGGGTGATTTGAGTGATCATGAGAAGTTGGTGAAGGCGATTAAACAAGTGGATGTGGTTATATCCACTGTGGGTACCCTTCAGGCTGCTGAACAAGATAAGATTATTGCCGCCATTAAAGAAGCTGGAAATGTTAAGGTTTGTGCCATGTCTTAATTTATGAATCTCTAGTTTTTAAGAAATTTTGTGTTGTGTAATGATCCATGCATCAATTTGGGATTTTAAAACCTATCTTGTTTGAGATTAATTCTTGTTCAAATTCAATTTGAGTAGGAAGCAAAGAAAAGGGGTGTCCACTGTTTGGGTCGATCTCGAGATTTTAAAATCTTTATAATCGAACCAAACTTTGGAATTTTGAATATTGAGTATATAAAAGCAAATAGAAATACCAAATCTTGAGTATCAAACCAAACCAAATTTCGGATCAGTTCAGTTTGAATTTTCAGAATTTCAGAACTACTGATCGGGATTTGTTCGGGACAAATATTTAATATAAAGTTATGAATTAAAATTGAGGACATATATATGTATATTTACTTAAATAACTAGTCTTTCAAATCAATTCTTCGATTAAAATACAGTTTTGTTTGGTACAAATTGGTTCACTTTTTTTTTGGTTTGAATAATTGAAAATCTCTAGAATCCTACCAAAAGAAGTGTTTTTTAGGTCGGTCAGTTTATGAAAAGTCAAATAGTCAACTGATATTTTCCGGTCCGATTTCAGTAATTTCCAAGGCTCGTGAGTAGTGTTGCTAAATTAGTAATTTGCTTTAGAAATGCATTTTGAAAATGTTTATGAATGTTGCAGAGATTCTTCCCTTCAGAGTTTGGGAATGATCCTGATCTGGCTCGTGCGATCGAACCCGTGAAGTCTACATTTGAAACAAAGGCCAAAATCCGGAGAGCTATAGAAGCAGCAGGCATTCCTTACACCTATGTATCAGCCAACTATTTCGCCGGCTATTCATTGCCAACGCTCGTGCAACCAGGCGCCTTCGCTCCTCCTCCTCCAACTGATAAAGTTGTCATCTATGGCGATGGAAATGTTAAAGGTATTTATCACTAGCTTCTTCCAAATCATTGATATCAAGATTTAGTGTCAACATTTAATTAACCTCTTGATATATAGGATTGGAAATATTCTAACCAAACTATTTGATTTAAGATTGTTTGTTATTTGAGCTCCATTTGATGGATATATCAAACAACTTTGAACATATTTTTACTTTTGATAAACTCTAAATCTTGGCTAGGATTAGAGTACGGTAAGTATAAAAATATCAAATTACTATAGATTAACACTTATTTAGCCTGATTGAAGGCTGGTTCAAACTCGACCCAGTTAATTGTTAAACAAGCTAAAACATAATTTTGAAGCTTGATAATACTTAAAACAGTAGTATGTTCGGCTTAATTCGAACATACTATTGCTTGTAAGTCATCGTGTTTTATGCACAATACAGGATTTGTTTCAGATTTTTTTGTGCAATTTGATAGAACTTAAAAGGGGCATCAATTGGCAAATAAAATGCTTGTTGCCCTCATGATAATGCAAATATTCTTAATTAGTGATCTTGCTCAATGCAATTTTACCTTATTTGTGAAGTTCTTGAGCCTCATGATCCTTAATTGTATTAACACAATCATCATCGTTAAACGCCTGCCTATTTCATCGTTGTTTACAAAGTTGAGATGATCATTTAAACAAAATTGTAGAAAATCGTACTATCTCTTTCTGCATTTGGTAGGTGCGTTCAATGACGAACGAGATATTGCCACCTACACCATCAAAGCAGTGGATGATCCAAGAACATTGAACAAGACCGTCTTCGTTAGGCCTCCTAAGAACACATATTCATTCAACGAGCTTGTTGCTCTATGGGAGAAGAAAATCAGTAAGACTCTCGAGAAAGAGTACATTACAGAGGAACAACTCTTGAAGCAGATCCAAGGTGAGTTAGATTACTTTTTATCTCAATTCTTTGCCATATTATTTGAGCTTTTTTCTTCTTGAATTAGTTTCTCAATCAAAACTGTTTGTCGTAATTGGTATCTTGCATTGCAGAAGCACCAATTCCTGTCAATATCATTCTTTCAATCAACCACTCCATATTCGTGAAGGGTGATCAAACCTATTTCAAAATCGAGCCATCGTTTGGTTTTGAGGCTTCGGAACTCTATCCGGATGTCAAATACACCACCGTGGACGAGTACCTCGATCAGTTTGTGTGAGATTTTCAACTTGTAAAACTATAAGGGATCTATATGTTGTTGTTTGAGAACTTTTTTGAAGTTCTTTAGTTTTTACTTGTTTCTCATCCTACTCCAGTTGCATGATTTTCCACCGTATATTTCACAATTGAAGCTCTCAATAAATAAAAATCAAGATGGCCTTATTTTTTTGTTTGATTTAGTTTTCAAGTTTGATATTAAAGCATCTACGATGATAAACATTAATAGCTCTCATTAACGAGGGTCTAACGTGTTACATACACCTCATATAACCGTCTTATTAACATACATTCACATCTCTTTTATTATTTTTTATTTTTTTGATCAGTAAAGGAAATTTTATAAAAATAAAAAGTGTGGGTATAAGAAATACCCAAAATTACATCATTTTAATATATAAACTCACCAAACCTTCAAAAACTATTTCCTTTCCTACAAATGAAAACTCAGTTATTATTAATCCTCCAACACTTTTTTTGGGTTTAATACATCTCTTTTATTATTAATACTCATTATTTGTGGGTCACATTCCTCATTAACTCATCCTTATTTATATTTTACACAATTAAATCCTTTTTTATTTTTATTAAAATAATTAAATGTTCATATAAAGTTATAATTATACATTTTTAAATATATTTACTTATTATTTCTTTTAATAATTAGTATCTATAGAAAAAAGGTGACATTCATCATTTCCAGTTAAGTTATATATTCAAAAAAATCAAAATATTTTATCACAAAAACTTGCGTGAGACAGATCTTTTTTACCCATTAATCAAACTCATTTCCACTAACTTATATGTAATTGTGAAATGTGGATTGTGGGTTGACCTATCTCATGTAATATGATCCGTTGATTTGTGAGACGGTCTCACATAAGACTCATTCATAGTTCAAAGGATATATTTGTAATTTTAATTTCTCATTAGCATATTTCATTTAAGGTATATAATATAAATATAATATATAATAAAAGGTATAAACATTTTTTTATTTGGGGGGTGGGGTGTAATTAACACTTAAAATGGCACGCCCAGCAATAAATGTAAGAAGGAAAATAAAGAAACGTCAGAATGCTAAAAAAACAAAGGCCAAAAAAAAATTTAAAAAAATAAGAAATGGATGCAGCAGCATTAAACTTACTTTTAATTGTAGAGTAAGTCTCTTGTGAGACCGTCTCACGATTTTAATGTATTGCGTGAGACAAGTCAACCTACAACTCAAATCCTTCAATTCACATATTATTTGTGGGTGATGGGACTCACATGAGTTTTTGTGTTAATTGTAATATTAATGAAGTGTTATTAACTCCGAATATATATATATATATATATATATATATATATATATATTATCTATATAAAAGTGTGGATATTTCTTACAAAATATGAATTGCCAAATGTATCCATATAATAGTAATTTAGAATTTTCATGTTTAAATAATTTTATATTAGAATCCTCCTTCAAAATCTTATAGAGTTCTATTATAATTAGAACTCTAATATATAAGGTATTTGTACTATTTTTTTCTCTTAATTTGAATTGATCTCCACATGTTTTGCATGTGATCTAAAACTTTTATATATATATATATATATATATATATATATATATATATATATATATATATATATATATATATATTATACACAGAATTTGCAATTACATTGGTTGAGAATTTCATGATTAAAGCCTTTCATGAAAAGTGATCCTACAACATTCTAGATTGCAGTGTTGGATGGTATATATGGCTTTCACTTTTAGAAGCTGCAATTTGATCACAAGAATTGTATTGATGATATTTCCATTTGCAACTTTTGAGCTGGAAAGGAAAACCATTGATGGATAAAATGTGACATTTGGAGGTGGATGTGTTTGTTGGTAACTTGGTAGCTGCTATGGATGTGTTAACTACTTACTCTATGTGGGCCAATTTAGGTACACAATCTGGGCCTCCACTTTATGGCAATATCCATCATGGGTTGGGTTTTAAGTTTCAACTATTTCAACAAAATGTTTTAACCACTTGTTGCAAAGCCACATCAGTTAAACCAAACAAAACTTGAGAGTTAAGGGTGTCCATCATGCAAAGCGAGATCTTCCATTTCACTTTAGTATTTCATTTGATGTTTTAAAATAATCATTACATGTCAAGTGTAAAAATGACATTACTAATTAACATTTATCGTGAGTTAAAAATAATGGAATATAAGATGAAACATCAAATTGAAATAGACGATTCGTATATTGTCGGATATTTTTTTCACATTAACTTATTTTCTTTCACATATTTCTAGAAAAAAAAAAGGTGTTATATATGACATAAATATCCTTAGGGCATGTTCGGATTAGGTTTAAATGGGTAGGGGGGAATATTGTCTTTCAAATTCAGCAATCAAATAATCTTAATATGATGAAATTATATATTTGTTATGATATTATATAATGTAAGATTGTAGTGTTGGTTAATATTTTAAATGATGGTAATATTTTAATTGAATTGAAAATTTCAATTTTACATCCCAAACAAACAAGAATTTGGTATTTTGAAAACAGTCTTAATGTAATCTGAGCAATCACATCAAAAGCAAATGAGTGAATGACATGAACCATGATTAACATGTCACACAAACTATAGTTCATGTCAAACATGATCCCCATATAGTTCGCATAGCATGACTCATATATACGATCCATGCATGTGCCACATATAAATTATGTAACATGATCAGTGGTTTATGTGAATCGAACTATGATATAAATTATAAATCTCATTTAACACGAATTGTCGATTGTGTAAACTATATATGACTCATGTCATAAGAATCATGGTTTGTTTGAACGACCCTCATCGCACGATCCATATGTTTCATGGCATTTCATTCAAATTATATTGCCTCTGGGGAGTCCAATATTCATTAAGGGCATCCCAATTAGTTTGGCAGAAAAAGCTAAAAAGAAAAAAAAAAAAAAAAGGCATTTTCTCATAATTTTGGCTATAAAGATGTTTTGTTATCTTAAATAACTACTTCAAAAGTTGGGCTTTTTTTCATCCCCTGCACACTTAGAGTTGGGCTTTGGTTCTTTTCTTGCTGATCCAACTAACAATTGAGTTATTCATGGGCTCAATCTATTCTTTTCCACGTTTGAATAGAGTCGTACCAATGGGAGATTATAAATTGGATTTGTGTATCATATACATAATACATCATATGAGTGGATCTTATATGAGACTGTCTCACGAATCTACTTACATGAAATAGGTCAACTCACAACTTATACTTCAAAATTTATATATAAATTTATGAAAATGAATTTTATTTATGAGTAATAAAAATCTCTCATATAAATTTTTATATATACATTCTAACAATTATAATAAATTGAATGTGGCATCTAAAACATGGAAGAGTGGAATCATATCATATATATAAAATGGTGGTTTGCTCTCTTCAGGTGCTTACAAGTGGCACTCTCCAATGATGTCACATTAGTATCTCTCTCCTACCTTTCCAACATTTAAGAGAAACGGAAGAAAACGGCTTACCCTCAAAACATTTATGAGTGTTAATCTTTTTTGTTCTCCCTTCTTTCTTTACTTTCTACATGTCATTTTAACATGATAGTTATTTAATCTCTTGGAAAGTATCCTTACTTGTAGATACAGGATTAATATTTTAGCTTATCTATACAAGTCATTTCTTCCAAAGGTAAGTATAACAATGTGGCAAAAACTTTTGTGCACAAGGTGCATGAATCCAAATTTGTACACAACAATACTATTATATTATATGAAGTAATACTGTTATATTATATATAGTTTTAATAGTATTACTCATATAATATAACAATATTACTTCATATAATATAACAATATTTGTTGTGTACAGATTTGGATTTATGCACCTTGTGCACAAGAGTGTCACTCCAACAATGCATGAAGTATTCCATCATGAAATCCAACCTACTTTATTTTACCAATCAAAAGAGAATTGAATTTTTTGGCTCCTACTTGGATCATTTTATGTTTACTATTGTGTGTGTTTTCTTCAATTACATGAATGTTGAAAGGAATCCGTTAACAAATGAAAGTACAGTAGCAATACTAATTGGAAAAGTTGATCCTTAGCAATTTTTTTGTTGCTCTCTATATGAAATGTTTATCAATGATCTATAAAATATATTGGGTGATATTTTCAAAGTCTAGTAATACTTATTGCAAAAGTTGATTCCTAACAATCTAATTGCGCTATTCTCTCCATAGGTACGTGCTCCTTCAAAAAAAATTTAAACATTTATTCTCATTTCCCCCTCATGTTTTATTTTAATATTTTAAATTTCTCATCCACTATTTTCAACATTATTTCACTATTATATCTTATTTTTCATAATAAACTTCTTATAAACAAAGTTGCTCTGGTGTTGTTAAGGATGCATGTGAGAAGGAAGTTTATATATACAAAGGGCTAAAATGTTTATTCGAGAATGTGTTTTATGGTGTAGTTAGTTGTTTCTTTGTATTCTTCTCATTATTTTATTGGTGTATTTGTTTGTAGGGCTGCGTCTGGAGGTAAAACTAATTGTTGCTCTTATAAAAATGATGGATAGGAATCGATAAGAGTTCATCCGTCTGATTTATGTTATATATCTGGTACATGATTTATATTTTATTCAACACTTTATGATTTCATTCAATACATCATATGTGCTTCTCTAGGAAACTAAGAGTACCTTATCTTGAAGTTCAAATTTTATATCCACTTTTATGGCTCAGCCATTGTAATAAAACAAACCAATATTCTTGCATGCACCTTAGGATAAATGATTCTTCAGTATATGTTATTTTCAAGGAGTTTGAGGATTACAAAAAAATCATGAGAAGACAAGCAAATCAAGGTGAGAATTGAAGGTAGATGCTGCCTCTTTAGAATTTCAAAGAAAACTGATAGTGATGCTGGAGTAATAGAAAAGGTTATAAGTACTGAAAAGCCAAATTTTAATGGTATTTCTGATTTTGATTCACCTCTTCAGTGGATAAAACATGTTAGAGCAATGAAAATGGAATCAGGGATATAGTGAATGGCTTGAGCTCAAGGATTGAAATTCTTTACATTGAGAAAAAATGGGTCATGAAAATAGCCGGCATCATGGAGCATTTCAAGAAGTTATTGTAAAGGGAATTATATGATTTGACCATAAAAGAGGGAGTCCATGAGTATGATCCCCTCAGACAAAACTTGGTTAAGTTCATTCCAAAAGAATTGTGGTATGATTACAAACAAGAAATTGTTTCACATACTTCTATTTTTATTCTCTTAATTTTATTTTACATGCTCAACATGAAATGTTTGAGATTAATAGGTTATATGGAGAGAATTAGCTTTAGTTGGAATAAATTATTCTCTTTGTTATTATGAATAAATTATTTGAGTTATGTTGGGTTTCAATCTTTTGTTCTAATTTAATAGGATATATATTTTTGGAAAAAAATTTGGAATGTTGAATTTTGAAAGCTTTGAAAAAAATTATATATGAATTCAAAATTTTTGTAGGATAAGGTATATGTATATTCCTAGAAATACAGATTATGTAAAGGGATGTTTTCATTCTATTCATTTTGGTAGAATTACTCATTCTTCCATTCAAATTAAACTTAGTCTAAAAGGATATTATGGTTGGATTGTGATTTGCTCTTTCTTAAACAAAATTACCACGCATTATCATTGAATGTAATTGCATTAACAATTATTTACCTACAAATGGAAGAATTGCCTTTTCATGGATTTGTACAATTTTAATAATTTTAGACTCTTTAATATATAATGTTCATAAGTAAACTATTTTTGTTGGTTTGACACTCATTAAACGGGGAATCTTATCTCCTCCTCAATCTCCGATTTGATCATGTTAATTTGAATCATTGTATTGGAATGTTAGATCATTGTATTGTATTATATTGAAATGTCAATATTAATAATAATAATTATCATCTAAAATTAGACGAGAATCATCTAACTCGTGCAACACATGGGCCAAACCTAGTAATGTATTAATACGAAGGCCGGAAAGAGACGGGGCACCAATAAAATTGGTATACAAACATGGAATAATGAATCAATTAAACTTGGTTACGTGTTCACATCTTAACCAAAAGTTTCCTACTTGTGAATTTGTAAACATCAAGGCCCTCAAACAAGTACATATAGGGTCAAATGACTTAACGTACATACCAACTTTTTAGATGCTCATAAATCATTATCTTGAATTACTAGATAAATCATATATTTCACTTTTTGGTGTTTCATTTCAAAGAAAAACATCTCAACCGTTTCAATATTTAGGGGTTGAAATCGGACGGATCGGATCGGAAATAGGGTGTTTCGGAAAAATTTCAAAAATTTTCGGAATTGAAAAACCAATTTTGATTCCGGATCCGAAATTTTCTGAATTGTAAAATCCATTCCAATTCCGATTTTTCAGAAATTTCAGAATTCCGAAATTTTGGAATTTTCGGAAAATTTTCAGAATTTTTCGAAATTTTATAATTTGTATAATTTTCTTTGTCATTATTCCTATTATTTCGTTAACTGTACTACACTACTACTTATTACTAACATTAACGAACTAAACTCGAGCTCAATTATAAAACTCATAAACTAAAGAAGCTGAACTCAAACTTAGTATAGTTCAGTTGTATAACTTCGTAAGCTATTTAGACTCATTTATCCATATATTTTATCATTAAAATAATAAATTTATATAAAATGTTATCATTTTTAATGAAACTTATAATATATTTACCTATATTCTACATTTTATATTTCTAAATGCCTCTATTCTAGTACATTTTATATTCCAAGAATTGTTGAATCGGATCGGAAATTGGATCGGAATTTTCGAAATTTTTAAAACTAATTCCAATTCCGATCTGAATTTTTTAGGAAAAATTGGAAATCGAAATTTCGAAATTTTGGATTAAAAATATTCATTCCAAATTCGGAAATTTTCGGATCGAATTCGGCGGATATCGGAAATTCCGTTCCGATTTCCACCCCTACATATGATAGATTCAAAATACCCACTATATGTCAAGTGTAAAGTCAAGTTACTAATTAACATATGATATGAATAAAAAATAATGAAAGACAAAATTAAACATTAATTGAAATAGAGAATTCAGTTCCATCCCACTTGTATGGAATTTACACTAATATTTTATTCAACTTTAATTAAATTGTTAATGTAAATGATATAAACAAGTTGGCATAGAAAATATGAACTAATTGATCAAAAGTTTCACCCGCTATAGAGTATAGAGACGACTTCAATGAAGAGTAAAGGGAACAAAAGTTGATGTAAGGAGTCTTTTTTGTGCCATATGGATGCCTTTTTCTTACCATAATAATAAGTTGCTTACATAAGCAAAAGGGAAAAAGAAAATTATATGCTTCATTTTAAAGGATAATATGGGTACGTGTTGATATTACACAAAGTTGGAATGCATTTTTAGAGAAAAAAATTCTCATTTGATTTTCCATCCTCTACCTTTCATCTTTTATTTTTTAGTCATGTAAATTTTAAAGAAAAAAAATTCATTTTTTCCACGTATTTGCTACAATAGGTAAATGTTATTTAATTTTTGGATAAGGTACATTTGTCACCTCGAATTTTGATTAGGGTCCGGTTATCCGCACCGCACAAATTTCTAAACACACCCCATTTTTTAAAAAAATGATTTAAAATTTTCAAAAAATAACAAAATTACATTTGTTATTTTTTGAATTTTTTAAATCAAAAATTAAAAAAAAAAAAAGGGATGTGTTTAGAAATTTGTGGGGTGCGGATAGTCGGGCCCATTTGATTAAACTATCAAATGGACTCCAAGATTTGTGAAAATTACAACTGCGCCTTTTAACTATGAAAAAACTTACACAATATTTTGACCAGCTTATGAGTAATTGAAATCACTCATCTGTATTTGATATCATATTAAATTGTTGATCATATGTTGAAAATTTAATAATTAAATGGATAAATTTGTAATTAGAAAATTTGACATTTACCTGTTATAGTAAGTAATTGGACCAAAAAATCAATCATTTTAAATATAGAAGACTTAAAAATAAAAAATGAAAGATAGGACTAAAAAATAAAAGATGAAAGATAGGAGATTGAAATCCAATAAAGCAAACATTAAAGACAAAAAACATTCCCACATTTTTATTTGGCTTGACCTCAAGAAACAATTTTCTTTTCTCAACTTATTTCTATAATGCACTATTAAATATTTCTTGGAAATTAACTAATTACACCACTAACACTCTATATTTTATCTTCTATTATTTACAATCAGAACCAACTGCATTTGATCATCACCTGGAATTCAATCAACAACCCAACACACAAATTTTCTCTTCCAACTCCACCCCAGAAATACAGCTTTTGCAAGATTCCCTGATCAATCCTTTTCCGGCCTAATTCCGATCAAAATGACACCTCAACCACCATAAACGCCGCCTTTCACCACCGTCGCCGGCGCCGGCGCCGGTGCCGGTGAACCTATGACTGCAATAAGTGCTCTTCTGGGCAATAATGACTTCATCTCTATTCTTCTTTCACCTGCAAAAACTCATACATATATACATCAAACTCATGTAAAATAAAACTGAAAATGAAAATTAGTAGAATAGCTAATCGATAGATAAAAATGTTCATACCATCTAAAGTCGGGTAAATATTAGCAGAAGCCGATAATCGAATGAGCATGGGAGTGACAATGGTGAGGAGAGCCCAGAAGAATAAGATGACAATGTAGATTCTTCCACTCATTGCTGAGAAATGAATTTGGCAGCCATTGAAATGGTTAAGTGTTTGAGGTTTTTTATATATATTTTGAGCTCTAATGGAAGTTGGAGAGGGCCTATTATTACTTAGCTGGCCATGTTTGAAAGCCAATCACATAATTGAGTATTAAAAATGTCCAATTATAGTGCTTATTGAAAAGTAGCTAAATGTAAGTAAAAATAATAAAAACGTTGCTACATTAAGCACGCCAAATATATTTTAGACAATATAAGTTGTGATTTTTTTAGCATTTGTTATTGGTTGTTGGAAGTTGGTGCACCAAATGACTTGGGATGCTTTTGGCATCTCTTTGCTTAGTCAAGGAATTATTATTGATCACCTTAATTCTTTTATTTCTTTGATAGTATATAAGTTTAACTCATTAATCATTCCTAACTAACACAAAAGTAAACATTTCTGCTTGGCGCCACACTTTCTTTGCTTGATTATCCTTAGTTTTCTTTAAAAAAAACAAAAAAAAAAGGAGAAGATCCATTAAAACTAAATTAATTAACCCACAATTATCCCATCTTTTGTTTGCAAAAAAGTTGATTTTTTATGATGAACAAGTACATATCTTCCGTTAGAAAAAGGGCACTGTTACATTGAGTTAAGTGTATTAAACATAACATTCGATCTAAATTTACCCATATTCATTCATTTATTTTTCTATATTTTAAATTAATCATCGATAGATCTGTGACTCATCGGCATGTTATGATACCTCTAATTTGAAATTAACTACATATTTATAATCAGGTGCGGAGCTAGGCTGTTAGCTTTGGAGGGGCTAAATCATCTAAAAATTAAGATTTTAACAATCTAAATTAATATTTACATTGAAAAATGTATAATACTAAGAGTTGGTCTCTTGTAAGACCGTCTCACGGGTCTTCTTGCGTGAGACTGATCTTATTTGACCCACACCATAACCATTGACCCTACCTACCTATATCCAGCCCTAACCTAGACAAGTACAATAAGAACCGAAATAACAGATTTGCATGATATATTGCTAGACACCTTGGTTTTCTTCCTCAATTACATTCTGACGCCTATTTCTTCCACGGCCTCCTAGCATCTTCCTAACAATTATATTAATGATTATCATCTTTTGCATTATATTAATGATTATCTTTGTTAGAAAAATAAATGAATCCTGTTTTTGGGTTGAATTTTGATTGGTTTTGAGAAATTTTGGTTAAAGAAGATGCAAATATAGATTATTTTTTTTCAATTTCCATGTTGGCAACTAACCGTGTTGAGCTTCCCAAAAATGTAAGCTACCAAAATCTACCAAATTATATTATTTGAATTGCAAAACATATCTAAAATCACGCTTGAAATTATCCAAAAAAAAAAAAATTAGTTTTTTAAAGTCATGTTTGTGTTAAAAGTCGTGTCAAACCTGAAAAAACAAAAATTGATTGAACCTTTTATTTTGTTTAACTTAATAAGGATAATTAATTAAGGTATTGTGAGACAAATTCATTTGTAGTGCATAATTGTCTTCAGTGTCATTTTAATTCGCTACAAATGTGATCCTGTGAGACAAATTCACACTTTATATTACAATTTCTGATATATTTTTTTTTTCAATGTGAGAACTTCTAATATTATAATATGTATATTTTATAATGATATATTCATTTTTTTTTTTAAGAAGAGAGTCATATTTTTAAGACAAAATTCATATATTATTAAATTTAATGATTGTCTTTTTAGTTTTTAAGAATTGAGGAGATATAGTGTTGTTATTTTATTCTATCTATTTAGTTTTATACTTCCACGTGCTCTATTGTGAATTTGTGGTTATTTTGAACTATATTTTAAATTTTATTGAAAAGGATATTGGATTGATTATTATAATTATAACAGTAATAATTATTACTATCCTATACAAATTTACAAAATAAATAAATATTCTGCATACAATTTTAGTAGAATATTGTTTAATTTCCTTTAATCTATTGTGCCAGAAACAAGGTCAATTTAATCATCGGTTTGAAACAATGAAAAATAAAAAAATAATATCAAAAATGAAAGCAAATATAATCTCTTATTCTAAAATTCGAAATATGTTTTCGTAAAAAGGAAATCCAAACAATTTTACTCATGGAATACCTAATTTCATAAATTGGGTATCAGTCGAAATAGATCTTAAACTCTAAATTTGAGCAACTGCTTCTTCTTCTTATTATTATTTTTTAATAAAACTCATCTTTGGTAAAACAATTTTACTTATGTAGAAGAATGTGAATAAAAAATGAGTTTCATAATTCAAATTGTATCTCATTTTTATAAAAGTGCAGATTGAAATGATTAGAATTTGAATTCGGGTCATGCAAGTTTTTTAGTTTTCAATGTTCAATTTCCTTCCACTTCCCCAAATTCATTAAAAGTTAATGTAAACAAAAAATTATATATTAAAAAGAATATCATGGTTAATTAGCACCACAATCTCAATATAAGAGATGTATTTCACGTTTATGAGTAGATTTACGCATAGACGATGGTGTATGATAGGGGTGAGCATGGATCTCGAAGATAATCAAACTATGGAGAAACCCGAACCGAAACAATCTGAACCAATAAAGAACCGTTGATTATTTGACTTTATCCGAATTGAACCGCTTCAATTAATTTTTGTGTCAAACCCGAATTGTACCGAACCGAAGTACCGATTCAGAACCGAATAGAACCGATTTCAAAGAAGTAACTATATACAAATTTGTATGTATCATTGAATTCATTTTTTTTTTGTATTGTTATATTGGATTAGTTACATATCAAAATTGTTTATTATTATTATTATCATTATTATTATTTAATACTATTATAATTTTAAGACTTCTTAGAATTAAATAATAAAATAAAATAATTTTAATGAATAATTTTGGGAGCACTTAAAATCTATTAACTTCAATAGGTATTAATCAAATAATTGGTTTATAACTTATATAAAGTAATGCATAAGATATTTTGAAAGATGAACTTTCTGATTACTACTTATAATTACTACTTATGAGTTGTAGAAAGATTTCGAAAAATAAAATTTAAAGAAAATTTTGAATGTAATATTTATTTCCCAGAAGAGACCTACTTCAGTCATTTATCAAATCTAATTTATTAGATTATGACTTGTTAAATAACGTTGTACGATATTTTTTTTTTTTTTTTTTGCATTTTGTTTCAATGAATATTTATTTTAAATTATAAAAATCTAAATCTCCAAAACCCGAATTATCCACTCCGTTTTTTCCGAATCCTCGAAGGAACCGAACCGAAGTAATGGAGCAATTCCGGAGAATTTTTTTTAAATTCTCCAAAAATCTCCGAACTTTGGAGCAATCCCGGAGATTTCCTTATCCCCGAATTGCTCGCTCACCCCTAGTGTATGATGCGGTTATTTTTAAAGTTTGATTTGTTGGAGTTTGGTAGTATTGTTTTGAGCTGTGGAAGGGTTTTCATGGAAAATTCCATGTTTACAGTTCATCATGTTCGTAGAAGTATCAATATTGTGGCATGACACTTTGGTCGGGCTTCTCATTTATTTTCAAGCTTTTATTGTTGGATGGAGCCTCCTGATTAGGATTGAGGAAAAATATCGAAATATCGGGCTTATCGTATCAAAAAATATCGAAAATTTCGCTACGGTATCAGTATGGTATTTTCAAAATTTTGATATTTCAGTATATACCGAAAATATTAATATTAATAAAAAAAATATAATATTTTGCATTTTAGTATACCAAAGTTTCGATATGTAATTTTCAGGTAATTTCGATACACTGAAGTTTCAGTATAAGGTATACTTTTCATTTCGATATATATTTTCTTCCGTATATGATATGAGATTTTCGTTACGATATACATCACTGCTCCCGACTTTGTGGATGGTCTACTCAATTCCTAGTCTTCTTATTCTTGCTTTTAATTTTATGAAGTTTGTTTAAAAAATAAATAAAAAATGAATCCTAAAATTGTTAATTGGGAGAAATGCAAAAGAGAATCCCCAAATTACCCCTCAAAGACTGAGGTTACCCTTCTTGGCTGCCCTATTGTACCCTCCACACTCGTCTCAAAAACCCCATTCTCTCTCCACCTATCGGAGCCCCCTTTCATCTCTCTACTAATCCAGAGATCATAGACACAAGCTAAGGACGATACATTAATTTGATCGAAATGGGCACCTTAGGAAGAGCTGTGTACACTTTAGGGCATTTGATTCGACAAACTGGTCAAGCTGTGGATCGCTTGGGTTCCATCTTCCAAGGAAGTTACTTCATCCAAGAACATGGTATGCCATTTCTTGATTTTTTTTAAAATATTATTTTCTGGATTGAACCCAGAACCCGCATTTCTTGTTCTTTCTGATTTATGACTCTTTCCTCATTTTTTGTCTTGCTGGGGTGGGGGTGTATGTAGTTAAGGTAAATGTGTCTTCTGCAGAAAAGAAGGGCGAAATGTTATGATTGAAAGAAAAAGGGGAATGGGCTCCTATGTTGATCTTTTTCTTTGTTACTTAGTGGGTGGAGAAGGAAATGAAAAGTTAGGAAATTCTGAGAATTGATGGCTAATTTGACATTTAGATGCATTCGTTTTCGTGCTTGATATGTTAATTCTTATCAGTGTTCGTAGAATGGATTGAACATGTTGAAACTGAAAACAATTGTAGTATCGTAAAGCATTGGATGCCTGTGGGGTGAAGAAGGGAATCATTGTTTGATTTGGAAACGGATTATGCTTTGGTAGTATGGATTTGGTTAGTTCTTGAAGTTTTCTGTGTCTTGGAGATATATAATGGCTGTTTTGGGAAAATGAATTGAGAGTGAAAGTACATGAACTAATACGAGCAGAAACATGTTACTTTTAGAATGGAAAGGGGGCACTATCAACCTGGCCCTTATCTTTTCTTCCAAGTGGATCCTTGTGAAAAAAGTTCAACTGCAAAGAAATACCATCACTTGTACACAGTATAAATAGTGTTTCAGTGAGAATATTCATGTTGTTCAGCAGTTTGAATTTAATATGATATAGAAGTCTACTGCGATTTTATTGTAAAAGAAGAGAGTTTAAGAACTTTAAAAAGTTATTCATGAAGTGGCAGTGTTTGGGATGCTTATTGAAATCAAGGGGTTAAAGAAATAACCGTGTGAACGGAGAAGAATGTTTAATAATAGTATAGCCATAGAGTCCTGTGGTAGATATCGATAATGAACAAATAACCCTAAATGAATATCAAATGCTCAGCTTGTAATTATGTTTAGTATCTAGGTTCTAGCTAATATTAAGGATCCGTTTGCTTGCCCTTATTAGGCTTGATAATATACCATATCAACAAGATTAACTTGTTTGCTTGAAAAATGTGAGCTCATGATATATAAAGGGCCCGTTATTGTATTACTTAATCTTGTGATATGGCTACCCATGGGGATGGGTGGATAGCTTATACCATGTATTCAAGCCAACTCATTATCCCTTGGATATAATCAATAATTGAAGCAAACACACCGTAAGAGAAATTACTAAATTTGAAGTGACCTGAAAATTGTTTAGGATTTGTTTTCATTATGAGACTAATTTGAAAGGTAATGTTAAGTAACAAGCATACAAGGATCTCTTCTCTCGGTCTACTTTTCCCCCATTATTTACATCTATATTGGTGTGTTACAAAAAATTTCTGAATTTAGCTTAACTTAAAGCATCTGAAGAAGTCATGGAGAATATCTATATGTTCACACTTTCCCATCTATTCATATATACTATTCGTCTCATTCTCATGAAAAGAAGCTTACACCATGTCCGTAATTTGTTAGTTGTACTACTGAACGAGGTCTCCTTGTTGACAATATCCTTGCTCTATAAACTAAGGTAATTGCCCAGTTAGATCTTTCTTTGTGGTGAGACATTAGTGTTTATAGAAAATTTGCTAAACTGAGATGATTGGGATACAAGCTATGATACTAAGGAGTTCTTTATGAATAGGAGGAAAACTGGACAAGCATAGATGGTGTATATATGTTTATTTGAGGAATAGCCGCTCATGAGGGAAGAAATTCACAAACAATAGAGGCCTTTAGTGAAGTCACAACTCACAACTCATATTTAATCACATTGACCAAGTAATTGTTAGAATTAAAGTTGTGGCTGACATGTGGGGTTATATATGTGCATTGATGTTGAGATATTGACTTGAATTTATCAATAAAATTGGTAGCCATTTGCAACATCATTTGATGCCTTAAATTGAGCATTATATAGAGACATGAAGGGGCCAAATGCTTAACATATTGCTAAGGATATATATGCATGGATAATGATCCCCAAATTGATCAGTTTTGCTGAAAATGTCGTGGCAAAAATGATGTAAAACTTTTTCCATGACAGTCAAATGCAGACTATAGATACCATGCTTCGTTCCTATTATGGAGCATCATTTGGGAACAAAAGTTGAGAGCATTTGTTCAATAAATTGGATTGTTTTGTGATTTTAGACTTTGGGGCACACTGTAACTTCCCAATTTTAAAATAGTAGATTTAATATTTGGACTTCTACTTTTTATGCTAAATGCCTAATATGCAGACCTAAAATGAAGTCATAACTTGCAACCATAATAATAATCTAATATCTATATCTCAAAAATTACGAGCATTAATTCCTATCCCCTTAAAATAATTTTATCCTCAAAATTCAGTAGGTGTTAGTTATACCATCATGTCTTTCTATAAATTTGTCCTTGAATTTGTTACCTCATAAATCATGATAGAGACAATTTCATAAAATCTGCTTCATGCTCAAAATTTTTATGATGCATGCTTTTCACACGATTTACTTTATCATGAAGCATGCATCACATTTAGAGGGAGTAAAACTCAGACAGGAATGTGTAGTGAATCGTATAAAACTCAGACAGGAATGTGTAGTGAATCGTAGAATTTTTATTCGAATCTTTTAACATTGGATAGTGTATAACTGTTGATGACAAGTACATATGTATTCATAAGTCAATATGTAACATCACCACTAGAAAGACTATGGCAGGATAACTTTACCTCCTTGCATGGATGCTATGAAGTTAGAGAGAGTATGAATGTGATGAGGACATGGTGTATAGATATTCCTAATGATGGAATGCAACTTAAGTTGAATTTAGTCAAGAATCTGTTGGAAGGGATATGCATAGGACTACTGTAAAAATTAATATAGAATTGATTTGTGGATTATGATAAGTTCACCATTGGGATATATTCGGTGTTCATTTGGGCTTCCGGACTATATGGTTTTAAAATAGAAGTTAGTATTAAAGAGTGAATGAGTATACTGAGGTATCAACACATAGTAGGTGGTGTGAAGTTATGATTGTAAGTGGGTACTAGGGGTCCTAGGGGATATAAGGTTGACCTTTGGAGTAAATATGTAATTGCAACATGAGATGACTATTGTCTTGGTTAGAACTATGGGATAGTTTCGTGAGTATACATAGGATGCCAAATATTTTAGTTTTATCCATCGGAATTTGATAATTATAAATTGGAATGAGATGAAACTATGAATTTCGATTATGAATTTAGTATAACTTTTAGAGAAATAGATGAAGGAAATATATACTCCCTCCATCCCACAACACTTTGCACGCTAAATTGGGCACAATTTTTAAGAAAAAAAGAATCTTTACTTTTTGATTGAGGGTATAAGGGTCAATTATGTGAGAAAAAGACAAAAAGTAATAAAGTGTTGAGAGAGAAAAAGTAATGGCATTGTGTGTAAATAAGTGTGTATTGGGAGGGTAATAATTGTGATAAAATTTGCCATTTTTTGGTGTGCAAAGTGTTTTGGGACAGATTAAAAAGGAAAGTGTGCAAAGTGTTGCGGGACGGAGGGAGTATAAGTTTGAGACATGTTTGAAGAAAAGAAAAAAAAAATAGCATCCAACTGAATTAGATAGTTTCCAACTGGTTATAATTTATTTTTCTTTTTTTAAGAAACAAACAGAATTTTATTACTGTAGAAAAAATGATGATTGATTATTTGGACTATTGCTAATCCTAATCATCTGAGTTTAGATTGATCATTGATAGCATTTAAGTTAGGATCATCATTAAAGCTTTTGTGTTGAGAAGGATTTTGATATTTGAGAGATATTAGATAATTTGGGATTGAGGCTCCATAAGTTTGAATGTAAGGTTAAGAGAAG
The DNA here is from genome assembly GCA_946896805.1 of Scutellaria galericulata. Classification (NCBI taxonomy): domain Eukaryota; kingdom Viridiplantae; phylum Streptophyta; class Magnoliopsida; order Lamiales; family Lamiaceae; genus Scutellaria; species Scutellaria galericulata. Next base: position 16,002,720 of record OX335793.1, read on the forward strand.
TTAGATGGTAAAATTGAGGTTGTAATTTAGATCAAAAGCCAAGAGATATGTATGGTTTCTTGTAAGATTGCTTACCTATAATAGTGAAACAAATGTACTAAAAGGTAAACTAGTGCAATGTATTATCTTGGATTTATAACATGTATTAAACTTGGTGCGTAGGAAAGAATGATGAACTTGTAAGAGTATTATGATTTCAGAAAATATCTAAGACCACTACGTTATGCCACTTGGAGTCAACTCTTCTTCATTTGGATCAAGAATTTATATAAGTTTGTGTGACAAAAGTGAAGTTATATGTTTGTGTTCCCACTGGTGAACATGTGTATTTTTTTTATTTCCGTTGAGTATTTGAGATGATTCTATTACCTTTGAGGATCAGTTACTACTTTAAGCCTTAAAATAGATTATGTGTTCATTGATAGTTAGGAGGAGAAGAAAATGTTTCAGTACAAAGAAATGAAAGGAATAAAGTTTGTTTTGCGAGATTAAGTTAAGTTCTCTAAATTTATCAGAAGTCGGATAACTATTTACATGGTTCCTCACATCTGATGTGGTAAGAATTTCACTAGAAGGATTGTGATCTACTTTTTACATGGTGAAGTTTAGGGGATTCTTGCTACTTGATAAAGAAAAATTGCTTATTTGAGTTTGAGAATCTTTGATAACAATTGGAGTTATGTTGGATAATAATATATAAGCGGTTCATGACATCTCTTGAGATTAATATCTTAGTGTATCTTAGTGATATGGTTTGACATAAAGATTTTTAGTTTTGAATCAAAATAAGTGCTTAAAAACAAAAGGTCTTGAATATAAAATTTCTTATGATCGATCAGTATGAGGATAAAAGAGACTAGTAAATCTTAGATGATGTTTAATGGATTTAATGACTATAGTGACATGTACACCTAGCTGTCAGAGGTGAGATTTAAGAATAATATTGTATATGAGAAATTTATTAAACTTGATCATCAGGCTGGCACAATGAAGCATTGTGCCTTTTGATTTTAAAATGACAAATGTGCTTTTAGGATTAATGATCACAATTATGAAATATTAATTCATTGGATGGATTGCTAGCTCTAGAGGTTTGAAAATTGAACTATATTCTTAGAGACTTGTGAAACATATGTGAGATAATTTTTGGAACTGTGAGATTATCTCTGTGGGGGTTTGGGTCAATCAGAGATAGTATTATCTAATTGTTGTACCTTCCAATTGTTATTCTATTATATTACTTAGTAGAATCGCACATCATCCCATGTGGATGTAGGCTTGTTAATAGCCAAACTGTGTTAATGATTGTGTCATTTTTATTTTTTTCCTTTTTGTTATTATCTTTTATTGTTGTCTTAATGAACAAAAGTACAATTTGATCCTTCCTCCAACTTAAGAATTGGCATTCGAACATTGCTCATGTCTTGTAGTAGGAACTTCCCCATCTAAGTTCATATTCCTCTTGTTGTATAGTTATGACTAGAATTAGTTGTGTCATGTGTAAATATCTTGTATTTCCATAGGATGGTATTTGAGAAGATTAAATAGGAAGTAAGTTATATAGGAATTAAGGTCTTTCAGTCTGAATCTTATTGTTTTAGGTGTAAAAAGAAGCTAGTCTGATGTCACATCACAACATGGGTGTATTACAATACATGTAGTTGGTCATGCTACATTGCTACTATCATTTAAACAGTTAAATTCTATTTCTCTTTGCTTGAATGTATATTTGTGTCTTGATCTCATAGACATTTGTTTTCAGTTTCTAGACATCGGACCCTGATGAACGTCTTTGATAAATCTCCTGTGGTGGATAAGGATGCTTTTATTGCCCCAAGTGCCTCTATCATTGGGGATGTTCAGGTGGGACATGGATCATCGATATGGTATGGATCTGTCCTTCGAGGTAGGTGCCTGATTAAAAAGTCATATTAAGATTATTTTCTTCAACAGTGATGATGAAAGTGAAGCATAGTTACCTGCTCTTGTTTTCTGTAGAACATGCGAATTTCCAGAAGTTACAGCCTCTGTTCTTATATTTCTTTTGTGTGTGTTTCGTTTAACGATTTTTTTTTTCCAATTAAATGGTACCACAAAGGCAATAAACAAATTTCTCCTCTATTTTGGTTGTTAAATTAATGTTTTCACGAGAAAATTGTCATCAAGATTGATCACTTCTGAACAATTATATTGCAATGGTTTAAAATCTACCTGAAATTGTCATTTTCATTTTACAATTATATTACTAGAGAGGATAATGTGATTAAATGGTCATTTTCATTTACAATTCTTCAAACTCAACTCTTGAAATATATTGTAAAGTTGAAAATTGTGCCTCATGAGGCCAAGAAAAAATAAAAATGCTTGAACTAAATGTGAAACTTGTTTAAATAGTGCAATTTCTCACTGTTTGCTAAAATTATACTCTTTTAAATAGTTGATATTTGCAGAGGTATACAGTAAATCATGGGCCTGCTGATTAAGATTATCTGAATTAGATTTTATATTAGAAAGATATTTTCTAGAAAATTGTAAATCTATATGTTCGTGGAGTTGGGGCAAGTTTAGCAACTGGATGTAGCCCTTTTGTTCAAGGTAGTCGTTTAGATCCAATTCGAGTTCTGGAAATTAAATGAAGAGATTATTCCCATAGTGGTGAACGATACACACAGAATTTTATTAAAACACCAGTGACTGCAGATATGATCAAGGAGATACACTGATGTATATTATCATTAAATGCGAGTAAGAAAAAACAACGGGTGAAAGACAATACAAACATCTTAATCAATATTTGAATAAGATAAAGTCGAGATGAATTAACAAAATGAAGAAAAGCCTTTTTATGGAATTTACTTGAAGGGGTCAAAGATGAAGGAAAAAAGTACCCTCCTTAATTCTAAAAGCATAATAGAACAACCCTCATATAGTTCAAGGCTTAGGTGCACCTAAGTGATCCAACCCTTAAAGCAAACCTGTTTCACCGTTCCTTGTACTGAATGAAGTTTCCTCCCTTTTCTTGATTTTGTACGCAATGCTGATGTCAAAGTTTTGTTTTTATCATTAGCACGTAACTCAAATAGAGGATGTCATTTGTCTCCCAGTTCTAAAATTTGCAAGATACCATTATGTATGGTATGTCAGGAATAATGTGCTCCATATTAAGTTCTAATTCTTTAAATATTTCCCATCAAAGATTGCTCTTCAGATACTGGTGATTTCTCTAATTGCCAACTAAACTTCGAATATCTTTCATGAGGGCTACTAATTCTGCTAGCCTTCTCTGGAATTATTACTTTGGGAAGAAGATGATATTATAGTTAAAAGTTAAAAAAAAAAAAAGAGATAAATACCATTTTTGTGATTGATATATCATAATTTGCGTCATTCTTGGACATAGGTGACGTGAACAGCATCAGTGTTGGGTCTGGAACTAATATACAGGACAATTCCCTGGTGCACGTGGCAAAAACTAATATAAGTGGGAAGGTACTGCCTACTATTATTGGAAATAATGTCACCATTGGTCATAGTGCAGTGGTGCATGGGTGCGTAGTGGAGGATGAGGCATTTGTTGGAATGGGAGCTACCCTTCTTGATGGTGTGGTTGTCGAGAAACATGCTATGGTTGCTGCTGGATCCCTTGTCAGACAGAACACAAGGATCCCTTCTGGGGAGGTATGCCTTTCGATATCCATATTCCTTTACTCTTAAGTTCCATTATTTCATTTTGCAATGGGAGATTATGCTTAGCAGTCATGGTGGAATCTATTTAAAGTCAATTTTCATATAAAAGCAGATGAAAAGATGTTTGTCCATTGTGCGATTTTGATAACTTTTGAATTGTGTAAATTTAAACAAATGCTCGAATGTCAATAGGATTTCATGTTTGAATTTTAAACATGGAAAAGTAGCTTAGATAAAATGTTTAAATAGCTTTACTTATTCTAAAAATTATATAGCAAGGTCAATTACATAGGTACTTTTGTTATAGAATTTTGATACTTATATAGTTGGATCTTATAATAAAGTCCAAGTTTCACAAAGTCCTTCGTCTTAATTTTCACGTTTGTTCTGAACGTAAGATTGATTTTGCAAGTCTGGATTCAGGATTTTGGAGGATTTTGTAAGTCCAAATTTTCAAAATCTTGTGTTTGTTTTATGCTTTTGTAAGATAGTATTATAATTAAGATATCATTTTCACATTGGAATTTTAGAAAAAGGTGTTGGGATTTATAGAAAAAGTGTAAAAAATAGGATAGGGAATTTAAGATTTTCAAAATCTCAATACAAACATGGATTAGGACTGGACAAACATTGGCACATATATCTTCAATTACATTTGTGGCAACAATTAATATCGTTCGTTGTTGCAGATATGGGCAGGAAATCCAGCCAAGTTCCTCAGAAAACTGACGGACGAAGAGATTGAATTCATCGTTCAATCAGCCACCACATACATCAACCTTGCAAAGGTGCACGCTGCTGAAAATGTCAAGTCCTTTGACGAGATTGAGTTTGAAAAGATGCTGCGAAAGAAGTTTGCTCGTCGTGATGAGGAGTACGACTCTATGCTCGGAGTTGTTCGTGAAACTCCACCTGAACTCATTCTTCCAGATAACATCTTACCTGAGAAATCCCAAAAGTCCATTCAATGAGAGGAAAATCTTGGCTTTTGGTCGTTCCCTTTTCACCTTGATCGAATATCTGCTCCGTGCAGATCCTAATAAACGGTTCATTGTTTGTGACGAATAAAAGTTTAGGACTCATGGGGTGGATTTATTCGACCATGATACTCGACACATTTTGATCGCCCGATTTCCATGGGAGCCATGCTGTAAAACATGCAAAATAGTGTTTTACTTCTTTTTTTTTTTTTTTTTTAGATATATTATTTGCTATGAATTTGGAGAACTATATTTCATTTCAGCATATATGATGCATTGCTCATTGGAGTTGCATTTCAACTATGTAAGAATGGGCCTATTTTTCGGTTTGGAGAATGAAAAAAAAACTGGAAATTTGGGAAAAACCAGAACTGGAATTTTTCGTTTTTAAAAAAACAAAGGAAAAAAAATTTGAAATAGTTTTTATAAAACATATTTTTGGGTTTTGAAAAGAAATTTTATTTTGTATTTTTTTTAATATCGTGTAAACATAATGTATATTACATGATAATATAAGTAAAAATACAAAAAAAAAAAAAAGAATAAATATTATTATTATGTAGCTGTTCGGACTAAAGGTTCTTGGATCCGATGGTTGAACAATGAACTACTAGTTAAAATGGTTCGATTATCGATGTGATTCCACAAACACTAGTGTTATCTTTCCAATATAAATGGTTTTGTCTTTACCTGATTGATCAAATAAAGCATTTACTTAAAACAAATAAAAAATTGCATTGGAATCTCTATGAGTAATTTTGTACTTTATATTTTGTAATGCTTGTGCTAGAATAAAATTTCTAACATAACTATTACGCCGGACTTAAATCCAAGGTTATTACATGATCCATGTGAAGGAATCATTAGTGTGGATCAAGATTCTTTGACACTCATATTAAATTAATTAATTGAAATATTAAATTAATGTAGAGTAATAGTGACATAGGTAAGTAATTTTATAGCCAATATTTTGATGTTTTAATTATTTAATAAATTTTTGATCGCATTATTATTGGTGGGGAATCTTTAAAGGCATGATTGGTCTTGACTGCTTCGAAATCGAAAAGCCGAAAGATTAGCACTCCCGTGATTTCAGCTCTGCTTTTCTTTTTTTTTTTCTTTTGTTGCCTATTTAATAATTAAATTTGTTTCTCATTTTCATAAATAAAAAAGACAATTATTATGAGAGTCCTCCAACTCCAATCATGCCACTGCCACTGTGTCTTGTCTCTTCTTACACTGTACGTATCTTTATTTGGATTTTATACTTCCCTTTCAGCTCCTTCCAATGGCTCTTGCTGCTAGTTAATCATTGCGCAATTCTTTATTTTAAATATTATTTTTATTTGAATTGATAGATTTTTACTTGTTATCAAGAGTTTTTGTTTATAAATTTTGAGTTTTTATACTTTGATTTACATCACATTAACTTGGTTCCTTTGATGAATAGTAGTTGAGTGAGTTTGGAGTTGAGACCCGATTTCTATACTAAAGTATATGTCATTAAACACATCACGTTGCTTTTTATTTGCATTAAATTGGATTTCAACGAAATTTCTAAGTCTAAAATTAAAATTGTGGAGGTGTATTAAGAGCATACGCAACAAAGCGCTGGAATAACGCCCACCGGTACTTTACGACTCCCAACAACATGCCAACTTCGATGCTAGAATAAAAATTTCAACAGTATAAAGCTACATTTCACGCCATATTGTTTCAGCGCTATTTTTTCCTTTTTTTTCTTTTTTATTTATATTTTGTGAATGTCTATTAATTTTTTAAAATTTTGAGGTAACATAAAGGTTTCCAAGATGAATGGTAATATAAAAAAAAAATTTAATAATAAGGGTGGTAATTTGAATGATGTATATGATAATATAAAATTTAAAATTAACGTGTCGTCATTTTTCAACATGGATAGTAAAAATATGAGAATCGAGAAACAATTACATAAAATTATTAAAGAGTAAATTAGTCATATGATTTTTTATTTATTAAATTTAAAATATAAAGAGTAAAAAACTATATTAACTAATGTTTATGTGTGTAAATATGTTAATTAATTACAACAAAAAATTTAAAATATAATTAAATAAATTAATAATTAGAAATATTTTAGAACTTTTTTTTTTAATGTAAAATTTAATGCAGACCGTTGGAAATGAAATATTGTTTCTGCACTAAAATAGTGGAAATGGTTGGAGATGCTCTGAATAAAGTGGGGATGTGTAAAGTCGCATCCATATTCTAATGGAACAAAAAATGATTACATAACTAAAATATCGTTAAAGTTGCTTCTTTCTTTTTTTAAGATTAGGAAATAAATTGCTATTATCATTCAAAAGTCATGAGATAACCACAGCTCAAGTGATGCAAAGTCAACTCCTCATCCTCTTAATTCTACTTTTTACTAAATTTGTAAATATATATATATATATATATATATATATATATATATATATATATTAACAATATTGCATTTGAATTGAAGATTAAAATAAATTTAGGCTTTATTATAGTAAATTCATAAATAATTGTCTAAAATTGCTTTATAATTATATATATATATATATATATAATTCATCGATCTCAACTATTACTTTACTTTTGTGTAATTCAAAATAAATCTGAAGTCATTTCAAATTCTTAAGCGATGTTTGTTATATGTATCTCAAATCCTTATATGAAGCCTCTAACAAATAAGGATTATGATATCCACTTAAATACTACCCATTTTACAAATAACATCATAATTAACTCTACATTCTAAATAATGCACAAATTCGCGTACCACTGAAATTCTATTATTACAACCATCAAATCATTACTATTACATCAATTAATAATATAATATTACACAAATACACTTCTTTCAATATTGATTTGACATCTACACTGACAGTAATACTCTATAAAATCTCCTAATAGTTGCAGATTTTAACTATTATTCTTTATTTTGAAAACTTGAGATTTTAAAATTCGATTTCTTCAAACTCACGTAAACCCCAAACAAACATAGCTATTAGCCTTTCACACTTGAAAGGTAAAAATTGCAACCACAAAAACTAGAGGAAGTCTTGTCTCTCCTGAAATAAGCAAGGATGATTAGAGTCATTTGATGTACTTAAATGCTGAGACATTGTATTGCATATTGATTAAAATAAAAATAAAATGAAATTAAAGAATGTCAAAAAATGATGTTTATATTATATCTACTAAATAAATTCTAGGGAAGATGAACAAAAGTCCAATTGGAAACAGACAATGACGAGGAACTGTAGAAAAACAGGCTTTGTATCTGAATTTTTTTTTTTTCTTTTTTCTTTTTAATAAAGATTCGGAAAGTGAATTGTAAGATTATGAAATGTCGTTTTCTTATTGGGTTTTTCTTGGAAATTTGGTGGATTTTCAGAGGCTGACTGTTTTGCACGTCACAGTTGATGATGTCTCCACCCTTTCCTAATTTAATAATTATTTCTATGATTTTCTTAATTCTTGATCCATATCTTCTCCTCTTTTTCTTGGAAATAATTTCTCCACTTTGCTACGTGGAGAGACATCGATGGGTAGAATTCATACTTAGGAGGAAAATATGTATAATCATTTTTTTCTTAGCCAGATATTTTGGGCTTTAGCTTTGATTATCTTAATTTCTAGAAATGGGTTTCTTGAAAACGAGCACACTCGCTCGCTCCTAGCCAACTCGGTCATTCCTGGTTGGTGGCGGACCCGGCATCCTTGGATGATTCGACCCCTGGTCGAGTTGCCGTTGGTCGGCTCCAGGGTCAACCAGGCCGTTTAGTACACAATTTGAGTCGAGTCAAGTCATATGCTACAACAAAAATGCACTTCTTTTATATCAAAATAAGTATCGTTTCAGAGTTTATGTCATAGATTAAGTAACATAAATATTGGACGAATATACTCTAAACTAATTAAAAAATTTAGGATTCAAAATTGGAAAGAGAATCAATTTATTTTCATAAAAAAATATCATATTAAATCCCTAATTTTAGCTAAGGAATATTAATAGAGATAATTTGGGAAGATATTTGCATAAAGTTTAAAACGACGCTTAATTTGAAAATAAGACAAAAACTTATATATCTCCGATGTACGTACTCCAAAGGTATTATTAGTTTCGTATTAGTTTTATACTCGTAATGTATTAACTGTATATTCATAAGATATTAGTTGCATACTCATAAAGTATTACTTGTATAACTGAAATATATGTTTTAGTGAAATATATTAATAATATATTCATAAGGTATTAGTTGTATATTCATATGATATTAGATGTTTACTCATACGTTATTTACTTGTATAATTGAAATATATGGTTTAATAAAAGATATTATTTGTTACATGTAAATATATTAGTCGTATTATTTAAAAGATATTAGAGTTGAGATTGGAAGCACACCATATACTATAGGCACACAAACCCTACTCTTGAAACAAAATTTAGACTCTACAACGACATTTATTTTGAAATTGATGAATTACTTCGTAATTTGCTTATGAATTGCAATAGTCTCCTCTAAAAGCATTTACCATGATTGTTAAATAGAGGTCAAACAACCAACAAAATCCAATCCTTTAATGGATTTTACAATTTTAGTCAATCCTTTTAATCTTGTTAATTTATCCATAATTTTATTCTTTAGTTGCAATTTTAGCCAATTCTAGATTTTGGTCAAAATCAAGTAATTTATAAATGACATGGACGACACATAAACATAATTTGACACTTCATCAAATATAATTAAACCCAAAGTTAAGTTCTCCAAAACTATCATTCTCTTTCAAGTATTGACTCAAAAGGTACATGTCCGTGGAAATTAGACCTTTGGCCGGAAAACCCAACAAATCAACAAATTTAGAGGGACCCATCTCTCACCGGCGACAGAAGGCCAAGAATCAACTGATATAGAAGTCCCAAAAATCAACTGATACAGAAGTCTATGCTTTTTAGGTATATTTGCATTTAAAATCCGGATGAAATAAAATGAAGGCAAAGAATTGAGGTTTATATATATAATTACATTAATCAACTTTTTTAGAGAGAGAGAAAAAAGGGATACAGAGAGAAAACAGAGCATGAGGAATATGTGGTGCCTAGAAAAGAATACATCCTCTCTCTCTCTCACGGCGAACAACGAAGCCACCACCACTACCAGTGGCCGCCTCCAGCTAATCCGGCGGAGGCCGTCGTAATCGACGACCACTGCAATGAATATACTTTCTCTCAATTGGTTACCTAATAGCCAAGTAAATGGCAAAATCTCTGCAAATGACGAGAACCCTAGGTTCTAAGTTGAAAGATGAGTCTAACCTTGGTTTGGATGGTTGGGTTAAGTTGATGATGACATGTAAGAGTGGAGCTTCATTTAAATGACACGTAATCCAATTTTGACTAAGAATTAGAATTGGTTAAAATTGCAACTAATGAATAAAATTATGGATAAATTGACAAGATTAAAAGCATTGGATAAATTGACAAGATTAAAAGAATTGGCTAAAATTATAAAATCCATGAAATCATTATATATTTTTTCTATTTGACCTTAAATAGATTATTTGGAACTGGCCTTTTGAATTCGTTAGATTCACCTAAGCACGTTTGACTTTGAATTTTTGCCATTAGAAATTAGAATGAGGTGGTTTCCTATACATTACATTTTTAGATATAATTATGAAGCATTTGCGTTGGATCACATAAATACGATGAACATTTAACTAAAATTGTCTATGCATATTCAATTTCTTATGGTGAGACATTGGAATTTAATGGGAAAAGATCCATCAACAAAAATGGAAAAGTAGTTCAATTATTCGAAGCAAGTTGATGTTTTTTGTTTATTATTATTATTATTATTATTATTATTATTATTATTATTATTATTATTATTATTATTATTATTATTATATAGATTTTTGTCATCAATATCTAAGGCCTAAATTAAATTAGTAACAAAATTAGTATGCTTTTTCCTTCTATATCTATTACCTATATAAAAGTGTGGATATTTCTTACAAAATATGGATTGTGGAATATATCTCTATCAAAGATTATTATTTAAGGTTATAATAGTAATTTAAATTTTCATATTTAAATAATTTTATATTAGAATTTTAGCTAATTCAAAATTTTATTAAGATTCTTGCTTCATAATCCACAATGAATAATTCTTGGAAAATCATTATGTAAGATGATTTTGGGTTTTATAAAAAAATTAAGATTTATTATAAATTCATGTTATGAAGATTCCTGCTTCAAGATACAAATAATTTTGGAGTCTGAGTTTTATAAATATTAATAACATGTTTTTTTTGTAAGATGATTCATATACCATGACCATCAAATATAATAGGGTTTTTCATAAATGAATTAATTGTATTAAGAATTGTAATATTGTATAGATTTTTCAATTTATATAATTGGTCCATTTGATTTAATATTATAATTATTTTATTAGTTTATTTATATTTTCTTGGTCTTAATTAAATTAATTTTTATTGAATATAATTTCATAAATCCCAATAATAGATATTGTTTAAAAATAAATTTAATAACAAATATTAATTTATTTAGGGATATTTAACATCATATTTAATATAAATAAATAAATGTAACATTGTTAAAGAAATTAATATATATATATATATATATATATGTGTATAGTATGAAATTATATGTTATTCTAAATATTTTTTAGATTAATATTTGCATATTCAAATATGTAATACCATCAACATTGTACGGAAAATATTAATATCCTTTACCAATATATTTTAATGATGAAAATATTATTAAGTATTCAAGTATAAAATACATGATTTGATTATCTGTCATTTTCAATGTTAAACGATATTAAAAATGTCATTTTTTTAATTCAATTTATTTTCAAATGAAGGTTGAAAATACATGATTGACATTGTTTGCATCAAGTTCTTAAGTAAAATTTCCATTTTTTGTGTATTTTTCTAATATATATATATATATATATATATAAATATAGTTAAGTAAATTCATATTTTTTTAATTGTTAAATAATTTATATTTTCAAAATGCTTATAATTAGTGAAATTGTATTATCAAATAGTTGATATTTACTACATATTATATAACAAACCGTGCAACGTACGAGAACAACTACTAGTTATAATTAGAACTCTAATGTAGAAGTGTTACATATAAGGTATTTGTATTATTATTTCTTTCATTAGTTAAAAGTGTGGATGTTTCTTACAAAAAAGTTATGATATAATAATATAACTTTATGTTATTCTTTAAGTACATAAAGGTTATGATATTTGTACATAAAGATTATACTAATATAACATAAATATTAAATTATCATAACATAAATGTTAAGCCATACTATATGAATTTTTATAGTGAAAAAAAGTCTAAGTAATATCACTTAAAGATTATGATATATGTATGTAAATGTTATACTAATATAACATAAATGTTATACTCGGTTAACATAAATGTTACATAACTTTTAATTATATTTTTTATACTGAAAAAGTTTAAGTAATTTTACTTAAAGTTATGTTATTTCTACATAAAGGTTATACTCGATAAACATAAATGTTATATTCGTTAAACATAAAGGTTATGTCATAAAAGTTTGGACGTTGATATGGGCCAGACCCGACCCGATTTGACTTGCGTGTCCAATTGCATGAATCATGATCCATGCACTTAGTGCACACAAACACTACTATATTATTTAATGTTATGATAGTAATTTAAGTTTTCATATTTAAATAATTTTATATTAAAATTCTAGCTAATTCAAAATTTTATAGAATCCTATTATAATTAAAATTCTAATATAAAAGTGTTACATATAAAATATTTGTATCATTATTTCTTTCCTTAATTTGTATTGATTTCCACGTACAACACACGTGATCTAAAACTCGTTTATGAATAAGCGTGGGTTGTTGAAACATGTAAAGTGGGAATTCAATGCATTTAACTTTGGAATTGCCACTTTTGCGTGTCAAGAAATGCAACATATATAGTCCATTAATATTCAGTGAACCTCCACAAAAGAACAAGAAACTTTATTTCTAATTCTAACTAAAAGTTTTTGTAAGGCTAATTTAATAAAATACTGTAAAATAAAATATGTATTAATAAACATACAATGTTTCGAAATCGTTTAAAAACTTGGGTGAAGTCGTGAAGATGCAATCATGCAAACGACTTTAGCCTAAAATATGAGAAGTAGCTGCCTTGATATGCGACTTTAACCAAAAATACGAATCCATATATATTCAGTGGTATTTTCCATTAATTTAATATTTTTGAGGTGATAATTTTATCTTCATTAGAATTTAGGTTTGGAGTAGAGTAAAGTTAAGAGTTATCTTTATTTTTCGTGTATGTTTTACTATATTGATTTATATAGGGTTATTTTCTTTTATTACTTGATTAATGTATTCTCTTTCGAGTTTTCAATTTCTTGAGTTTTTTGTTCTACTATTCTACACCAATTGGTATCCAAAGTCGACTAACAATTATCATGTAAAATTGTCTAAAACTGTAAGATGGGGTAATGTGAGATGTGTAATTAAAGATTCGCATCAATTGTAACAGTTGAAACATAATTTTTTACGTTATATTTTACTTTTCGTATAATAGATGTAATAAATATTTTTTTTTTCTAATAAGTTATTATTTAATGTATTGTTCTTCCTGACTCTTAAATTAATGACATCAAATAAGGACATAATTGAAAAAAATAAAAATTAAGTGTAAATAGAAAATAAAAGAAATTAGTGGGAGGGGGTTATAAATAGATGGTTGAGGAAGGAGAGGGAGGGGAGGAGGAGTGGAAGCAGCCAACAGAGCGAGCGAAGAGGCGACGGAATTATCCTCTCTCTAACTCTCTCAATTTCCCCTCTCTTAATTATTGTCAATGGGTGTGGAAATTCAGAGCAAAATCAACGATCATAATACCACTACCACGGTAGCGCCGCTCATACTGGGCCTGCAGCCTTCAGCTCTGGTTGACCACGTGGCACGAGTTGATTTCTCCCTCCTCTCCCGGATCCCTGGCGAGTCCGGTGGCTCCTACCCTGTAAACCCTCTCTCTCTCTCTCTCTCTCTCTCTATGTGATGCGGTGGTGTGTGTGTGTGTGTGTTTAATTGAACATACTTTGTTGCTGAATCTTGGGTTTTAATTGGGATTTTGGGGAATGCCCATTTGTTCTTTGCAAGTGTGTGTGTGTGTGTGTTTTGGTGCTTCAAATTAATGTAAAATTGGAATCTTTTTTATATGTTTGTGATATGTGAATGTGCATCTATGTTCAAATTAGTGTTTATTGCTGCAAATTGTAATGCATGTGTTCTATGGACTGGTAGATTTATTTCAATTGAATAAATTGCATGATTTAATTACATCATACAATAGTCTTGAGAAAATGTCATGTATCAATGAAGTTGATTCTCATTGGAATGATTCTAATAGTGTATAGATTAAATTTTTGGAATTCATAGGTTGCGCCCCATGAGCTGAAGTCCATTTTGATTGAGGTTAATACCCATTTCGTCGATTCACCAGAAAATTCGTCTTCGTTAAAGACCATAGCAGGGGGGAGTGTTGCCAATACAATTCGAGGTCTAGCTGCTGGTTTCGGGATAAGTTGTGGGATAATCGGGGCGTGTGGGAATGACGATGAAGGAAGCCTGTTTATAGATAACATGAGCTCCTACAAAGTTGATCTCTCAAGATTGAGGCTGAAAAATGGGCATACAGCCCAGGTGGCTTTCTGCGTTGACACTGCATTCCTTGCATAATTAAAAACTTTAAGAGTATCTAACTTGTTTGTAAATGTAATTTGAAATTTACGATACAGTGTGTTTGCTTAGTTGATGAAGCTGGCAACCGTACAATGCGGCCTTGTCTATCTAGTGCGGTGAAAGTTCAGGTGTGTAGGGTGTTACGATTTCAAGAAATTTATCGAACTTGTTTGTTCAAACTTGAATATACATATCATAATGTTATGCTCTTGCCACTTACCAGGCAGATGATCTGACTACATCAGATATGAGAGGTTCCAAGGTAACACTACGAGTTTTTTCATTTTGATGCTTGATTGCATCAAGCTAGTAACTTGTTTATTCTTGCCAATTTTGGTGACTCCTTGTAGTATTAATGTTACTTGAATGGTACAGTGGCTAGTGATGAGATATGGAATATTTAATCTAGAAGTTATTCAGGCAGCCATTAAGATTGCCAAGCAAGAAGGCGTATCTGTTTCCCTCGATCTGGCCAGTTTTGAGGTAACATTAAAAGCTTTTAGGATGTTGAAACACTATGGTGAAAAGTGATGTTGAGATCACTTTGGTTCTAATCTTTAGATGATGCATTCCGAATATTGTTTGAACATAACTTAATGTTGTATAATGATCTTTCTTTTGCAGATGGTCCGGAAGTTCAAGGTGCAACTTTTACAGTTGCTCGAATCAGGGGGCATAGACCTTTGCTTTGCCAATGAGGACGAAGCTATAGAACTCGTGAGGTAAAGTCCATTTCTCTTTACTTTTAATTCATCCAATAATGTCATAAAGAAAGAAAGACTCTTATTTTAGAACAGTCCCTCAATTGCCGCTATTAATCCTTCCATTGAAATTACAGGGGTGAAGAGAATTGTGATCCTGAATCTGCTCTTGAATTCCTGGCGAAACACTGCCAATGGGCTGTGGTGACATTAGGCGCCAAGGGATGTATTGCAAAGCACGGAACAGAGGTTCGTTTAGTTTAATCCATCTCTGTTGACAATTCGGTTCTCTCAATAGCTGAAATTATCCTACCAACACAACATAATTGTGCAGACTTTGAAATCATGCATCTCTCGTTTGGTATCATGACAAAGTTAATCTTGGTCTAGGTTGTTCGAGTTCCAGCAATTGGGGAGTCAAAGGCGGTTGATGCAACAGGTGCTGGGGATCTCTTTGCGGGTGGGTTTCTATATGGATTGGTGAAGGGACGATCGCTAGAGGAGTGCTGCAAAATCGGGTCTTGCAGTGGTGGCTCTGTTATCCGTTCTCTAGGTGGTGAGGTCACGCCAGAGAACTGGCAGTGGATGTACAAACAAATGCACACGAAAGGGCTTCCCACTCCCGTCCCAGCATATGAAAAGATTTAGGGACAGTAATTTCGACTATTACTAAAGTTGAAGAGTAAGGCAATGAGGAGTTGCATCCTAGGTCATTGGTTTTATTAAGGCCTGCAACTGCTATTTTTATTAACCAGCTTTGCAAACAGTGTGGAGAACTCATGTT
Source organism: Scutellaria galericulata (assembly GCA_946896805.1). Lineage (NCBI taxonomy): Eukaryota > Viridiplantae > Streptophyta > Magnoliopsida > Lamiales > Lamiaceae > Scutellaria > Scutellaria galericulata. Next base: position 16,018,698 of record OX335793.1, read on the forward strand.
TCAATCTATTAATCTTCCATCATGCAAGTTTTCTGATTCGGCATTATAAGCAATTGTACAGTTCTCTTATTTTTGATGCTTAATGCTAATAATTTAGTATATCATCACCACCACCACCTAGTAACATTATTGGTGAAATTACATCTACTACCTTCAAGGTTTGATCGAATTAATTGCTAACCAACCTTGAGATTAGTGAAATCAATCAACTCTAAATATATCCATTACCTTCAACTTAAAGTATGATTATGTATCAAAAAAATAAGTTCAAGTTTAATTACATTGGGATGGGGGGGGGGGGGTAGTTTTTTCAGTTGGAGACTTTGATTATTATTTTAACTAACCTGAAGGTCAGTTTGATAATTTTACTAAATTTTGACAAGTAAAACCTAGGACTATTATGAAATTATCTCTCGAGCCTAATTTCATGAAATGAATCAACCCATAACGCATATTCCACAAATTCCATGTGAATATTCCACAAATGGATTTTATTCGTAGAAAATGAGATGAACCACAAATGGATTTTATTCGTAGAAAATGAAACTTCATCTCACGGATTCTATATATAAGATCGTTTTATATAAGCTTTTGTCACTTACTAAACACTTGTTGGGGGGTGGAGGGGATTTATTTGGCATTATGCTCTGTTAGAATTTGGGACTTCAAAAAATTAAATTACGTTGAAAATGCTGCGATTAAACAAGTGTTGCTTCTGTTTGAATTATTCGCATACTAGAAAAAAAGGTGAAATTCAGTCTAAATAATGGAACGGTAATAGAAAAACATAAACGATGTCTTCCCAACAGTAAGAAAATCCATAACTGCATCATAGTACAAATACAAAGCAAGGGACAAGAAGATAAACTTAAATTGTTGCACTGAAATCACAATGTAATAGCAAGCCAACAAAATAAAAGAGTATGATTAGATCTCCATTGGAGCCGCACCTTCATCAGCCGTGGTTCCCTCATCAGCAGCAGCCGGTTCAGCAGCCGGAGCAGCGGCCTCATCAGCAGGGGGTGGTGGTTCTTCGCCCACTACCTCGAATTCCGCAATCAGTTTCTGCACTGTTTCTTGATCCAATACCTGAAACGCCTCCCCTACTCCCATTACTGCTATTGTGCAAACCGAGCTCGTCATTTTTTCACCTTGTAATGTCTCCCTCAACGCAAACAGTGCATCCTTGATCAGATCTTCTCGTGATGAGTCCATAAAGCTCACAAACTTCCGTTCCAAATATGTCTTTGCAGCCTGTGATCGGGACCCGATTGCAAATGCTTGGTACTCAAAGTAATTACCACTTGGGCAGTTGTAATATAGGTGAGCTCCCGATTCATCGAGACCACCTACCAGCAAGCCAACACCGTATGGGCGTTTCCAGGAACGTTGGGTGCATACCTGCATTAAATCGATGATTGAACCTAAAACTTGGTAATCTTGTGAGACAAAATAAATAAAGCTTTTTGCAATCAACACACTAAAGGAAAAAAAAAAAAAAAAAAGGCTTGCAATCAATACATTTTGTCTGTATGGTCGTTTCTTGCAAAAAGCATGCCAAAATCAAGCAACCAGACATGATCACAATGCAAGAGGAAAAACTAAAAAGGACGACAATTAGATTGGATTTGGATAGAAGGGGTCTGAAGATGGATTTGCAACCATAATAGCAAACCTAATGGTGGTTGTTTGCATTGATGTGAATTTTAAATTCATCACCCTCATTTGAAGTGATTTGTATGGCTTTTAATCTAATTTGGATGGATTTCAAATCCGACACAACCTTAGTGTAAGGGAATAATAATGCTCAAAAGCACATCTTTTTGACCAAAACTTAAAGCCCCAAATAAACTTGTTAGTTGTCATGGATATAATGAATCCACAAACTCCTATACAATATGTGGCTGCAATTCATCAAGAACAGAGAAGTCTCTATAGGATGGCCTCAAAAACAACATAATCATACAACATGCATCAGCAACTTTGGAAGGAATCATCAATTAATATGCAACCTTGATCGCTAAATCTAAGAAACAAATGGTAGATGTTCTACCTAATTGGCCGTCCATGTAGAAAAGAGGTCAATATCAGTAACTATAAGGAAATAAATTGGCAGATGTGAGGATACTAAATGTAAGGTGTTCAGTGAAGCAAATTTTGAATGAACATCACTCCTGTTCCACATTAAGAGAAGTAATACTGAAATGAATCACTCATCCTGAAAGACAATTTTCAAATTTCCTAGAGAATAACTACATTCATAAGTAGATTGATCGGTGTGCATTCAATCACGTATAAAATTTGAAAACATCAGTATTTTGAACTACATTTTCATTGTTACAAGATGCAACCAGAACTCAACAGAAATCTTTCCTTCCTCACAAAAGCACATGCCAGCAGTAACCGCAATAATCTAATTTATATGTATGTACTAAGTATAAACAGAATGAACAATACTCTAACAACAACAACAACAACTTTGATCTTCAACAAACTTTTTAAGCCTAATCCACATACCCAATTTTTTTGGTTGCAACCTCAACTCTAAATTACCAAGCCAAATCTACCAGGCACCCACATAAATTCAACAGAACAGATTTTTTATGCGATAAACTATTCACAGATCACAAATAATAATCAAGAGATAGGGTGAAAAGGCAAAAAAACACACGTAGGCTGAAATAATAGTAAAGCAGTTACAAAATAATAAGCAAACTGTAAAGAAATCATTTGATTCCATATGCAAACACTGGCACATGATAAATAGAAAATTATAATGCAGCCACTAGGATATTCCATGGAAACAACTAACATGAGTGAGGATTCCATGCAGAACCATAAATTGATGTCCTCCCACCCCTAAAAGGTACAAACTAAGCCATGGAGTTGATTACAACTAAGAGAACAAGATCATTTAGCCAATTCAATTGCATACAAATAAGCTCACGTAAATTTGGATTGAAACATTTGACCAGGTTGTACAAACAAACATTGTGACAATAAAATTTCATTTGTTGGACTATGAAGCAAACTTTAGCAAGATATCAAGAAATTTACTTCTTAGATTAACATCAACAAAGATGAAAGACAATCTTTGTGGCCACAATGCCGCCAATCCTACTGCACAGAAACGGGCAGCGTGGAATTGACACTTGTCACTTAGTAGATGCAGTTCTATTACAGCATTCATAAGCAAGTCAGTAAACACACCAAACATCAGGGACAAGTGAAACTGAGAATAACTGGTGTTGGACTCACAACTTATGCTAGAGCATATCTAGCAAATATTTCTCAAACTGAAAACTAAGCTAGGACTTGATAATAAATACAGCAAAAAGGCACTTGAGGACAGTTTCTTTCACAAAGAAGATTCAAAAACAGATTAGATAGAAGTGTAAGATTTTACCCTTACAATGGAACGATATTTGAAAGACATCGATCTTGTGTAGCACAGCACCATGTTTCAAAACAACTTAATGAAAGAAATCCTTCCACACTTCTAAAACCCTACACCCAAGTTCTAGAATCTCAATGTACATTCTTCTCTAATATGTAGTCAAGAAACGATTTTTTATTTATTTATTTAACATTCTGTCCAAGTAGGTCAACATAATGAAAGATCACAAATAAGATTTCGTTGAAGGGTTTTCTTCACATCCAACTGCAGAATTTCCACACTATTACCCCTCAATCAGAAACCAAACTCCAATTACATATTCTTCACATTTTCACACAACAAACCACCAAAGATTATATTACTGATGAACATTCATCAGCTCTTACCCCATCCTTTATAGAATTCCCACCACCACAAGCCCTAAATCTCAAAACCATCATCTCAATCACACAATGCACCACGAATCATCAAACTAGCACGAAAATAAAAACGATAACGAAACACTTAGGGTTTAGAAAAAATGCACAAAATTAAACCTGAGCCTTGTCTGCCAGCTGAACAACAAGGCGACCGACGGGGAGGGGCGACTCGTACGTGTACGAATAATTAATACACTCGTTGCGCATATATCGGGAAAGCACTCGGCCGTCGGCGGTGAGTCCGGCGATAGCGACGCCGATGTGGTCATCGACCTTGAAGATCTTCTTCTGGTGCGAAGAAAGCTCAGAACTGGACTTGTTGACGCACGCGAGCACCACGTGAGTCTTCGATCTCAGCCCTATCGCCGCCGAGCCCTGCTTCACCGCCTCCATCGCGTACTCCACCTGAAACAACCGTCCTGCCGGCGACCATGTCGTCACGTCGGTGTCGTACTGGTTTCTGAACATTTTGAGTTTACAACGGATCTGTTTTGGCAAGATTACAGATATATATATAGATTCAATTCAATTGTGTGAACTATCTGTGTTCGTCTCTCGCTCTATTTTAGTAGCGGAGAGAGGAGAGAGAGGATTTGCATTTCTTTTTCATCAAGCCAAGACTAAAAGGGTGAAGAGTAATTAGCACACTATGGGCTTAATCAACCCGTGATTGGGGGCCTAGGTCCATATTAAAAACAAGATGGCCCAATGAAAAGCCCAAATAAAAAGTTAACAAAGTCCACAAACATATGAGATTTTAATCTAGCCCTGCTTTATAAATTCTCAAACCCCACCAGACCAATGGGTTTGGCTTTGGTTCATAAAGAATAATAAATCCAACTTTTGATTGGATTTGAGTTATAGAAAAAAAAAAAAAAATTCCCTTTAATCTTTAGCTCTACAGTCTATTTACAATTTTTTTGTGGCTTATACTATTTTGTTAAGTAGTAAAATAAATTATAGAAGAAAATCATATATATATATATACACACACATAAAAGTAGAGTTGGACTCTCAAGGTTATGACACATCAGCTTCTAAAGTCTACTCTTGACACGTGTCTATCATCTCTCCACACTCAAGAATTGTACTTATATTCTTTTTACAGGTAGAGAAGAGAGAGACCCAACCTACCTACAGAGAAAACAATATGCTATTTGATGAGTTTTTTTTTTTAATCATTTTGAAAAGGGATCTCAATTATTCACAATCTTTTATCAGGTGCATGTTTTTATTGAGGGATGTGATGATGTTGGTCCAAGTGGCATAGGGTTTAGAAGGGTGAATGATTTCTATCGATTTTTCAAAATCTATCTGAACTTGTAGCACTGTATTCTATAACAGAATAAATCATAGAATGCAAATACAGTTTACTGGGAGCGCAGGTTGCTATACTAGAGTTCTTGTGCAGCGGAAACTAAGACTTTTGATGGAGTTTTTTTGAAAAACCTTTTCAAAAATATGAGTTTTAGTAAGGTTTGAATGTTTTGGAATGCAATGTGAAATGCAGTAAGATATAATAACAAATAAGCTAAAACAAAAGCGATAAACACACAAGGCTTATAGTGGTTTGAAGGTGGTGTAATCCTTCTACGTTTACTCTACTCCTTTTCAAAGGAGGAACTTCGTTAAGAAAAATTGTTTTACAGACTCAATCCTACAATTTATCAACCTAATAAGTTGCACCTACTAAGATTCAACTTCTACACAGGTTGCTCGAATCAGACTGGCTGATCCACACAGAATCATATTAACTCACACAGAGTTATTGTCTTAACAACTTAAGACTAAACACTTAGCAATAATCTAAATCTTGTCAATTGAGGACACCTCTAAAACAACCTAAGCACACAACACTGAAATAAAAATATATAGGTTTCTTCAACTGGTGCTTGAAGCAGCCTTAATGAATCTTGAGTTTCAAATGATTCTAAGGTTTGACTGTTTCCTTTAGAGGTTGAGTAATTGAAAACTTTGAGAGATTTGAGAACTTGTTCTTGCTTGAGAGCTAGGCATTAATTTTTAGTTCTTCAGTAGTTGTTTCAGTCAAGATTTCCTCTATTTATAGGTGTAGAAATATATATGTCTATTGAAGAGATACATACTTCTTTAAATTTGAATTGTCTGTTGAAGAGATACATACTTCTTTAAATTTGAATCCTCTTAAGTGTTTTTTTAGCTCGCATTAATTGATCTTGAAGGGTTGCATTTAATTTTTCTTGTCTTGCACTTCAAGCGATTTAAAGCGGTTGTACTAGATTGCAGGTTTGTTGCAGTTATTCAGTCCACGTGTTAACTGCTCACTGGTTCTCGGTACTGCTGGATCAGTTTGTCTCTACTGGCTAGTTTTGAAGAGACATATCCTCGGACAACATTGATCTTCCTCGTACTGCATTATTGTGTGTGAATGTCTATTCATTCCTTTTGTCTATCTTGATTCTAATACGGTACTTGCAGTTTCTGCAACCTTTGCAGTAATGCAGTTTACTGTCCATTCATTGTATTTTGTTCTGCTCTGCATTATACTGTTTACAGTATTCAAATACTGTTTTCTTCTGCTGCATTTAGTAGCGACCTTTCTTGTTGCTTGTAGTATTTTCTTCTTCGATCATTTGGCTACTGAAATATGAGTTCTTTCATTTTTCACTCTATCTTCTAGACTCAAAGCTAATCTAACTTCACTTAAACAATGTGAAAAATAAGATATTCTAAATTTCTATTACAATGTTGTTTTGTCTCATCAAAATTTAAACATAAATTTCCTAACAGATGATGCAGGGAAAGTAATGAACCCCTCCACCTATACGTACTTGCTCGCTGCTTGCACTAGCAATCAAAAAGCAATCGTCTTAGAGGCCACGAAAGCAAACCCAACCACACCACTCACAATTGCAATCATGATTTTATAAGCAACGCTCACAATCACAATTTAGATTTTAAGCGCCTTTTTATTTCGGGACTAAGGGAAATTGAGAAGAAGATGAGAAAAGTGAGCGGTGTTCTTTTGAACAGTGGAAGGTAATTATCAAAAGAAGCAACATTTCGTAGGCCATGAGAGCAAACTCAGCCACTTTTGTTTTTGTTGAATTATCGATCAAAGTTAAAATAGCTTTTTTTTTTAATTTCTAATCAGAACCTAAGGAAATGTATATGCATGATGAAGCAACCCCACATTACATTGACTTGATTGATCAAACAGGTGCAAATTGATACGGTTGAGCAATGTTTGAAAGTTCATAATCATTTACTTTGATAAATGTGTGAGTCATAGTGAGCAAGTGTCAATATCTTACCATTATTCTATATTATTTGATAAAGTGCGATCTTTCTATACAACCTTTAATTAAAAACGACATGCAGAGGATATCATGCATGGTACATGCACCACACAACCTCAATTATTTATCTATTTATTTACAATCATGTTGTTAATGTAGTAGTCTATGTAGACCAACAAATGAGATGAGATCATATTAATATCATCCACTTTGGTATTATCATTAGTGAAATATTATTAACATCTTATCAATCAACCTTTATAAATGCTCTTATACTCTTCACTCGAATGTATAATGTACACGGTCATAAATTGATAGCTTTACCCTCTTTTCAAATTTAATTTTTAAGAGATAGTAAATAGGTCACAATATCGTAGGACCGTCCCAAAATTTAAACTTCAAAAGAATGAGTTATTTTTTAAGCCATAAACCACAAATATAAAATTCCATTGCACATGCCCTAAATTAAGGTGGATTACAATGTCTTTTAATGGGTTGTGACACATTAAACGGTCCAAAAGAAGTGAAGTTTTGTAAAGTAGTTTACCCTATTATGTTGAGGGGCCATTTTAACAATTTATCAAGTCTTGTCATGAAAAAACTATGAAAACGCAAATAAAGTTTCAAGTTTTTGGCCACTTGCTATATCTACTTTATGCTTTACATCTTAACTCTATCAAGATTTTATATTTATATCAAATTTTATTATATATTACATTTATGTATTTATATATACTGATTTCATATTTTTGTTAAAAAAAATCAATCTTGATATTTCTTATATATATACAAAATATGTAGATATATATTAGAAAAATATATATACACATATCTATTTATATACAGAAAATATATACATAAATATGTATAGCCGTAAATTTTATATATATATATATATATATATATATATATAAATTATTATTACATATTACAAATATGTATTTGTATGTATTGATATTTTGTTATCAATATTTTTTAGATATTCAAGCAGGCTCTTTTACACAACAAGGAGGATACAAATCATTATTTAAACTTACAAGAAAAACCCAGAAAACCCAAACACGCCTGCGTCACTTCTGGACATTACGGCAAAAAGGGCGAAGGGCACGAAGCAGGTTTAAACAAATCATTATATCAACAAACCTTAAGGCTGTAACCTTAAAATATCATAAATATTTTTGTTTCATGGTTTAAACAATTTCTTAACCATGTTAGTAGTTTAATATATAGTCAAGTCATGATCTAACATAGAGAATCTAGCCGACCATATAGGCGGCAGTAACAACAATTATATAAAAATAAAAACAGAAAAATAAAACACACAAACTTACAAATAAAACTTCAAGGCTTCAAGCTTTTATACAAACTTCAAATATTACAAAGAGAGAGTTTTTAGAGAGAGAGAGAAGAGGGCGAGTTAATACTCAAGCGTACCTAATGAAAGAAAAGAGCAACCTATATATAGAGAAATTCCGTACATGAAACCCCGGATTCCAAAAATATAAAATACAACAGTGATATGTCACTGACTAGGCAACAATAATATGTCACTAAAAGTTATGAATAGTAGAAAGACACTAAAATAGTGTCGTCACCTGATGCGTCATCATTGGAACATATTGTTGAAGAATATGCTACTCTGTTGAAGGCATTCTTCAGTAGGTGGGTATTTGTCCATACACCTTTGATATTTCTGATCAAGGATTTTTAATCTCTTTTTATATTTCTTTTTTATACAATTTTCCAAGTTGATTCTTGTCATGAGAGTATCAATATCGATCTTCTCTTCTTTTTCCATAATAGTATCTCGAAATTCTTTTCTTCCTTTATCAAGGATTTCTTGCTTATTGATTCTCCATTGGGAATAACAAAAGCATCTTGCACAATCTTTTTTGTGCCTTTGGTAAAATCTATTTGAAAGATCCATAGAATTTGTACCTGCAAATCATTATGAATGAGAAGGATTCTCTTTAAGAGAATCTTTGATCTTATCAAATGCACTTTCAATAGTAAGATCCTCAATGTCATTATCTGGATCTTGAGCATCTTGCATAAGTTCATTGAACTGATTGAAGCTTGTATTTGAATTTATTGATGTATCAGATTATGAGCTTTTTAATTGTCTGGATATATCCTTCTTCATCTGCTCTAAAAAGATTTCGATAATATTTTCTTTTGGATAAATCTCAGAATATTTCTGAGAAAATAGTTTAAAAGGACTGGAATTATCGTCTTCCAATTTCTTTTCATGATCTTGTTTATAAACTTTGATCATTTCTTTAATTTTTTCAATGGTTTCATAACCAAAGATCTCTTTAGTTTCTGGGTCAATACGTATGAGTTTTTTCCAGAATTTGCAAAGACCGATTCTCCATAAACAAGGAGCTCCATAATCAGTATAACCAAAAATTGGTTTCCACTTCCATATCCAAGGAATACCAAATTCGATGAAGAACACACAAGAAGTCTTTCCTTCAATGTATTTCTTAGAGTCGTTTTGAACAGTGGGGGAAACATTGACCCATTCATTCATGAGGCTGTTAAAGCTCTCAGGAAGGATTTCCATAAATGGTCCAAAAGTTCTCCACCATGTAAAAAACCATGTCGGAATAGTTTTGTGAAAAATGTTTTCACAAATCTTTTTAAACCAAGTATGCTTTTGTTTTTTATTCTCAAAATAAAAAGTTTTATAAAAACTTTCTATATAATCATAATAATTAAACTTGAAAGTCGTATTATGACTTTGAGAAAACATTTCTTTTTCATTTAATGGAGAAATTCCCCATTCTTCGAAAGATATGATCTTTTTGATGACAAATTTGGAAAAACTATAGTTTCATTTGTCTTGGATATTTCCTGAAGAAAAATGGTTGATCTCAACACTCTTAATATGAATTAAAATATTTTCATAATATCCTCTTTGTTTGTATGAACCATATGGTTTTGAGTTATGACTCAAGTATCTTTCCATGAGATTCCATGGATTTTCTGTCCATTGAGTCTTTTTCTTCTATGAGAAGAATAATTTCTCTTTTTTTCATTTTCAATGTAAAGATGTGAATCATCATCATCTTTTGCAATATTAGCATATGAGCTTTGAGAACTTGTTTCTGGGATATGTCCCTCTTTCTGTTGTTTCTGTTTGAGAAACTCTTGAAATTCGATCTGAAGAGGATCTTCAATATTTGTAATATTTTGAGCTATTAGCTTCTTTTTTCCCTGTTGAATAAGAATATTAGGATGAGAAGTATTGCTTCTTCCTCCATAATTTAGATTCGGGGGTTTTCCCCTTCCCCCTCTTCCTCTATAAGAGGAAAAGTTGCCACGACCCGGTGTATTCATACCTGTAAATCCAAGCATGTTAAATATTCACGGGTTAAGAAATCAGGGAGATGATTATCTTCTCCTTTTTTATATACGATATTAAAATCAAAAGGAGCTAAATGAGCTTGTCATCTTGCAAACATTTGTTTTGAAACATCATGTTTAAAATCTTTTATAAACATAAATTTTGCAGACTGGCAATCAGTTTTTATGATAAACTTTTGATTATATAAATCATCTTGGAATTTAAGAACGCACCTGACAATAACTAAAATTTCTTTAGCAACAGTAGAATAATTTTTCTGTGCATTATTCCATTTTCCAGAATAGAATCTAACAAGATATTCTTGTTTAGTAAGAGGATTAATTTGTTTAAGAATTCCTCCAAAGCCAATATCAGATGCATCTGTTTCAATAATTTTTTCCCATTGAGGGTTAGCAAGCATAAGACAAGGAAGGTTTTTAACCTTTTCTTTAATCTTTTTAACTGCTTCAGTATGTTTATCAGACCAAGGTAAATGATTTTTCTTAAGTCTATCATAAAGAATAGCAGATTCTTTATTAAGATTTTCAATATAAGGAGATATATAATTTAAGCTACCCAAAAATCTTTGGAGCTGGGTTTTATCAGTAATAATATCAGGGAATTTTGATCCAAATTCAATACTTCTTTGTATAGGAATAATATTTTCTTTTTCAATATTATGTCCAAGAAATCTAATATTTGTTTGGAAAAGGATCATTTTTGGTTTTGAAATGACAAGACCATTTTGTATAACAATTTTCTTAAAAAATTCTAAATGTTTAAAATAACTTTCAATGTCTTTAGAAAACACAAGAATATCATCAATATAAACAATAATGAAATCACTATATGGAGTGAAAATATCATTCATTATTTGTTGAAATTCAGAAGGAGCATTTTTTAAGCCAAAAGGCATAACATTCCATTCATAATGTCCAATAGGAACGTTAAAAGCAGTCTTATATCTATCAGATTTATTTATTTGGATTTGCCAAAAACCTGATTTTAAATCGAATTTTGAAAAGATTAAAGTATGAACTAATCTGTCAAGAAGATCCTTCTTGTTTGGAATAGGATGTCTAATCCATTTTAAAACCTTATTAAGCTGTTTATAATTAATGACAAGTCTGGGTATACCTCTTTCTTGCTCAAAATGTTTATTAACATAAAAGGTCGTACAAGACCATGAAGACTGAGAGGGAGAGATGAGTTTCTTATCAAGAAGTGATTGAATCTCTTTTTTACATAACTCTAGATATTCAGAGTTCATCTGGCAAGGTCTAACTTTAGTAGGAATATTTTCCTCTTTAAAATTATCTTCATAAGGAAGAAAAACAATATGTTTCTTTCTTTCCCAAAAGGCATTAGGGAAATCATTACAAATTTCTATAGAGAAATTATTTTGAATAATTTTAATTTTATCCTGTAATTTAGGATTTTTGAGTTTTTCATCAATAGATAAGAAGTTAATTTCTTCTTTTAAAGAATTTATATGAAAAACTTTCCTATCAATTTGTTCTTGTAATTCATTAAGAACTCTATGAATAGGTTTTGTAATGAATTCGAATTGTATAGGCTTTCCTTCAAAGGTTCCTATAAGGCCTTTGGTATTGACAGAAGTCAAAGGATAAATTTGGTGTAAAAAAGGAAGACCAAGAATAAGTTGACTAGATATATCTTTAACCAAAAGGAAACTAGTATAAATACATTTTTTTATCTTTACAAATATAAACCTTAGGAAGTTTATAATTAATATTAAGAGGTTTTCCTCCAGCATGTGAAAGAGAATGAGAAGTCTTATGGAAATACCTGGTTGGTATAAGACCTTCTTGTATTACATTTAAATCAGCACCACTGTCAATCATGACTATAAACTCTTTTTTATATGAATTTTCTATGAGAAGAGTAATTTTAGTATACCATTTTTGAGATATAATCATAGTAATAGTCGAAAGATGATTTTTCTCAAGGGATATTTCTTCAATAGGTATATTTTTACCTTTCTCAATAGTAGTAATACGATTATGTAAATCATAATTTTCTTTTTTAAGAATTTTAACATCATTTTTAAGTTCATTAACTTCATAAAGTAAATCTTGTATAGTAATAGGATTTTGATTACTATATTTATCTTTTAGAAGTTTATTGACTTCAGCCATAGAATAATCATTTTTAGAAGAAAGGATTTTTTCTTCTTTTTGAGAAGTAGAAGGAATATCTTCCATTTGATCAATAATATGAGTTCTTAAATTAGGATCTTTTATTCTTTTAAGAAATTCAAAAATATTATTATCAGTAAGAGTATTTATGTTTAAATCTTTAAATTGTGACATGAGTTTGTAAAACTCTTCATCTTTATTAATGTTATCATTTGCATCTTCATAAGTATCACTTATATGATTTATACAAGGTTTTCCTTGTATACAATTTGTACATTCTTCATTAGAAAAAATAGAATCATCTTCTCTTATGTCAGAATTATCTGTACTATCATATCCTGTTTCAGAATTATCAGTTTCTGAATTATTATCAAAAATTATATTATAAATGATTTCTTTTATATCATCATTGATAACAAGTTTTTTAATTTTTTCTTTAGCCCAACATTGATTTGCATAATGTCCTGGCTTTCCACATTTTCTGCAGATAATAGGAGAATCTCTCCTTTTATATTTATTCTTTTTGAAAGAATGTCTTTCTTTTTCTTTAGGTTTATCTTTTTCTTTATACCTTTTTCTTTTTCTGTAATAAGATTTTTGTTTATCATCATTATTCTTATCCTTTTGAGAATAGTGTTTCTTATCTTTTGGTATATCCATACCAAATTGGTTACAAAATTGATCAAGTTGTCTTCTTTCAAGACGATTTTGTGTCTTTATTTGTTGATTTAATTTTAAATCATTACAAAGAGATAGACCCTCTTGTATACAGACACTTATAAGATTACCATAAGTATAATTATCATAAAGAATAGAAATATTATCTTTTCTGAGAATTTTTCTAATTCTTTCAGCAAAAAGACTTGGAAGGCCATCTATAAATTTTGCTTTCCAATGAGCAGAATGACATTCCGGTAATTCAAAGATTCTGGATAAGAAAGTATCTTTATACCATTTAAATTCATTTAAAGTTTTACATCTTAGATTACTAAGAAGAGTTCTAATAGTATCACTATTATCGGTATATCTACATGTGAAGTGTTCAATCATAATAGTAACAAGAGAATAAACAGCATTTTCAACAAGGGTTCCATTCTCATTTTTTATAGATCCGAGAATCTCATTTCTTTGATTTGGTTTAAGATAATTATCCCACCAACCTTTTAATTGACTAGTAAAACCGGCTATAATCATTTTAGCAATTTCTTTATCAGTATTACCAGTACTTTTACATATAGTACAATACATAAGAATCCTATGAACAAGAGTATAAATATGTGTCTCAGTATTACCATTAAGATTCCATTCATAAATATTTTTTCCATTATAACTACTTGTAACAATATATTCTTGTTCTTCATTAAGAACATCCATAGGAGTTGGTCTATTATAATAATATTTATTAAGAGTAGGTCTATCAGCCCATCTCATTTTATTAACAGTTTCCTTATTATCTTCTTCATCCAGAGCAGATATATTAAAAGCTTTAAACTTTTCTTCAATAAAAGCTTCTAATTGAGAGTCAGAATTTTTAAATTTAAAATTCTTTATATTTGGAGGTGGTTGAATAGAAGAGGAAGCAATTTAAAATTCTTTATATTTGGAGGTGGTTGAATAGAAGAGGAAGCAATAGCAATATCCGTTTCTTTTTCAAGTTGTATATGTACATCAGATTTTATTTGTTTAATATGAGAAATAATTTTTTCAACTCTATCTTTAAGAGATATAATCTCTTCACCAAGGATAGTAAGATAAAGATTTGTATAATTCTGTTTTTCAAGAAGTTGATTTATATGATTAGTGGTAACTTGAAGCATATCATTTTCAAATATTTTTGAAAAAACAGTAAAATTTATTTGTTTATCATTCTTTTCAATTTGAAAAGCTGTTTGAGGAGGAAATACAGATTTCTGTATTTGTCCTGAAGAAAGTTTGTAATCTCTTTCTATGACAGAGATATATTTTTTAACAAAAGTATTAAAGAACCAAGGAACAAAATATATAATTTTGTTATGGTTTTCACAAAATTCATAAAAACTTTTGACAAAGAAGTCAAATTCTTCTTTAGTAAAGGTTTTAAAATACCAATCTCTAAACTTATCCCATTTGGAATCATAAAATTCTTTATTTATCTGTGCTCTAGCACTAGATCCTTTAGAAAAATCTATTTTGGGTTTTATATCCATAAATTAAATTGTAAAGTTCATTTCTGATAATGTATCAGATTCTTTTATGTTATGAACAATGTTATTTTTATTTATTATGATGTTATCAACACGATCTTTTTCTTCATCTTTTCTAGAGGATTGAGATCTTATATCTTCTCTATAATAAGAAGTAAAAGCTCTAGAAGTTTGAGAATTTTCAATATTATAATCAATGGGAGAAATATATGAATGGCTAGAATTGGATCTATACAAAGAAGGAAAATTCTTCTTTTGTTGATTTTCAAACTGTATATGAACAGATCCTTCATTAGTTTGAATAATATTTTGAAATCTATCATTTATGATGGGATTTCTTGGAACCGCATGTTCAATTATCCAATTTTCAGGAAAAAAACAATTTCTTCCCATTTAATAGCTCTTCTAGTTGTAATTTTAGATTTATTAAAATTTGTTTCTATAAGAATAGTTTCATTAGAATTTTTATCAACCCTCTTATACATAGAATTAAGAGTAAATAGGGGTTTATAATAAATTCTATAACAGATACATATAACTTATGTTCCTGTAATATAGTTATAACCATGTGTTTTACATTCAAAGTTAAGGCATCAATAATGTTAACATCAGAGAGAGATAAAGAAAGATTTGGATAAACATCAAAATATATTGGACCATGGGCCAGACTGGATTGAATAATTCCCATAAGGGATTGTTTCCAATTAAGGTTTCTTCCATCTCTAAGAGTAGCAAGAAAACTTTCTAGTAATCCTTCAAAAGTTAAAGGTCTGAAGGCTATCTGAACACATCCTATATGAAGGAATTTATGAAATTTAAAAGGGATAAGATTACTTTTATTAAGTAATCGTATAACCATCTCTTCATCATGAAGAGGAATAGAATATTCAGTTGTTTTAACAATTTGTCTAATTCCCATTTTTTCAAAAGTTCCTAGTTTATAAACCAATTTTGGTTCAATTTTAGGAATAGTCCATTTATTAAGGAGATCCAGATTTTCTGGAATATCATAGTCTTCAATCATACTGTTTTTAACAGTATTTTTCATATCAAATATGTTCATCAAGAAAATATATTACAAATATGTATTTGTATGTATTGATATTTTGTTATCAATATTGATATTTCTTTTATATCAATACAGAAGTACATGTACATTATATCACCAAATAAAGACACAAACAAAAATCATATCAACCATGGTTTCAAACTCAATATCATTTCACATTTCCCAACACAACTAACTAAATTAGATCATAGTCAGTTAGTCACTCATTCATGAATAACATATCTTACAATATATTATTAATATCAACATTTTTCAATATTAATTTGGCGTCTAACATAAAATTAAAATTAAACAAACACACCCTTTTCTATTCAGTCAAACTTTACTATTTAAAGATTTTAAGTTATGATTTCCATCTTTCAATTTAAGTCTAATCCAAATATAACCTTAAATATTAAGTTGGTATATCACAGTCTCTCTTATCCAAATTTTAAAATCTGAAAATTCATCATTATGTCTTTGACAAATATGTGCTTTTTCATCAATAAGAAAATGATGGAACCAAAAGAAACAAATAACATGAATCCACCATATTTTAAACCTGATTAAATAAATCGCAGATGATGGCAACGCACCCTGAATTGGACAGCATTAATGTGCAGATGATAACAAAAGTTGTATGATAACATGGTCAACAATACAACCCTTTCTGCTTTTTAAGGCATTGATATGCCAATAATGGCCCAAATTTTTTAAATATTATATAAATTGAAAGAGACCACTTTATTTTTATTTCTATCACAAAAGAAGAGTCTTTCCACCACTTCTTTATTTTGTTCTTTTATCTGCATTGTGAATTCTTAAAGTTGGTACTTTGTAATGTTTAACGTGGGCTGTCTATATATATCCGGTTTTTTTTTTCTTTTTTGTGAAAGATTATATTTTTACCACATATTTAATGCTATCAATTATATTAAATAATATGAAAAATGCCCACATATCAATCGTGGTAGATTAAGGTATATAAGATTATATTTTCTAAAACCATGTGATATGCTATTAATAATTATGTTTAATTAGGATACATCGACGATAAACATACTAAGATGTATTAACAGTGGGTAGAAAATCAGATTAATTTGTAGGTAATAATATTATTATATAAATATATGACATAAAATAATATCATTTAAATTGTTCATTCAATTTCTAATCTTTATTTTAAATGATAATTTATTTTGCATTTTATTATTATATAATCTTCTCATTTATCAAAGTATGATTCATTAATATTGATATTAAAAATGAAAACTTTATTATAAAAAAAAACTCAGAAAAGAGAGATACTAAAATACTATTTCAATATACTAAAATATTATTTCAAATAGTGATAGCTGATAAAGTGTATAATTCTTATAAGACAATTTCACGAATTTACTTTTGTGAGACGAATCAACTCACAATTCATAATTTTATTAAAGACAAAGATCAACTTATGAATGAGTTTGAGTTATATATAAATATATATATTGAGACTTCATCCCATGAAATTGTTTCTATAGACAATTTATCTAAATTTATGTAGCACTTAAAAATACCATTTCAAATAATTTTTCTAATTCTATCTATATGATGGTCTATGTCTCTTGTATTGAGATGTTAAACGACTAAACATGCAATGACTCTAAAAAAAAAAAAAAAAAAAAAAAAAAAAAAAACGAGATACTTCTATGCCCTGTGGGTCCTTTTTAGGAATGAATAAACTCCCTTCTCTCTGAAAAAAATAAAATAATTTCTTAAGGTGACGAAACTGTAATGATAGTCATCTTTTATCAAACTCACAGACAAGAAGTGTGCAAATAGTAAAGTCTAATTTTTCTAATAATGCCTCCCTTCTTGCAATAATAATTATAGTTAGGATTTTTGACTTTTGGGAGTTAAGGGTTTTAGTAAGATAATATATAAGGGAATTTCATTTTTGTAACATGCAGTTTAATATCTGAGAGGATTTTTATTCTTGTATTTGAAAAATAACAAAAATTTTTTATAATGGCTTTTTTTTAAAAAAAATATTTGAAAGCATATTTATTCTAAAGATACTCTCAATCGTTTTACATATTAAAATTCATTTATTATAATTCAATAATAAAGTCAAATGAATTGGAAAATATTTCATTCCTCAAAATGTATTCTGCACACATTAAAGTTTTTGTTATAATCTATGATTGTCTGCTAAATTCCAAAATTTATAAGATTGCGAGAGTCTTGGGATAATTAATTAAATAAGAGTAACACTTTTGTGCATCAGTTGCACAGACCTTTATGTTATAAATATAGTACATTTATGTTATAAATGTAATATCTTTATGCATCTTCATTTTAAAAGGTACGAATATTTGTACATAAAGGTACTACATTTATAACATAAAGGTCTTCCGTGCAACTGGTGCACAAAAGTTTTTGTCATTAAATAAATCTAACGTATGGATTACAAATTGGATTGCATATTTGCATTAATCTCTAGCAATTCCACTTTTCGTAACAAGCAAAATTTCATCAATGTAATACAATTTGAAAGGAAACATTAGATTATAAAAATAAAATAATATTACCTTTATTTCATTTAAATTCACTTCCACTTTTCCTAACAAGCGTTTCTAATTATTGCAAGACGTACGATCCACAAGGAAAATTAGATAAAAATACAATAATTTCGTCTGAGCTACATCTTAACCGCGTAAATTAAATTACTAGTATTTAATAGAGATAAAAAATAAAAAAATCGAATGGTCAAACTTATACACATCAAATGACCACATTATTCTATTTTAGAGAGATTATAAAGTTGTGTGCATTAGTTAGACTTCAAACAAAGCTTTTTCCCTAAAATCAAGATAAAGTTGAAAAAAAAAACTTTAATTCTACTTGATAAATTGAAAGTAAAATAAAATTGTAATGATATGTATTTTCGTAAATTGACAATACAAATGAAGGAAGGGAGTTAAACCTTATTTATTTTAGATGAAACACGTTTGAATTCAGACTTACAAAAAAGTATCAATAACATTCTTTTCATTATAATTCACATATTTAAGTTTTGTTTAACTAATCAAAGAGGAATACGATCTTGACTTAAGTT
This sequence comes from Scutellaria galericulata, assembly GCA_946896805.1. NCBI lineage: Eukaryota > Viridiplantae > Streptophyta > Magnoliopsida > Lamiales > Lamiaceae > Scutellaria > Scutellaria galericulata. The sequence continues at coordinate 16,037,631 of OX335793.1, forward strand.
GAAACTAGCGGGAAAGAGTTTATGGAGTTTTTAATTTTTATCCTCTTGTTTTTTCAATTATAATTAGATTAGAGAAATATACAATTTCATACTCTACCCAAATTTTCAACTCTCGTTCCGAATAAATTTATGGGTACAAAAACAACTTTGAAGTTCTAATTTTACATTGTTACTCTTACATTTTATTGTCAAAGAATTTATTATTATATATATACATACTAAAATTAATAGTAATGAATATAAAATAATGTACCAATTATATGGGTCATGTTAATTTATGTTAAAGCATTGCGGAATAAAAAATTTAAGGTAAATAAGTTTTAGCAATTAGGTAAAATGTGGAATAATTTTAAAATTTGTTGGTATTGAAAAACAAAAGGAATTTATATTAGTGTGGTACGTACAGATGGAACAACACATGACATTTCACAACATTTTGAGCCATGGTTTTCCGGTAGATCTGGACCACCAACGCCACAATTGTTTTTATTGTATAAATCTAAAATTGGCCAATGAGTGGAGTTGGAGTTATACAATGTTGAGCTGGATCAAGTCGAACTATTTGATAACAAAAAATTATACAATATCGATATAATTTGTATAAGTTAATTTTTATTTGATGATCCAGTTCCAGTTCAAGATTAATTTGCAATTAATTTGAGGATAACAATTCGACTTTTAAGTTGTTATCATATAAATCGAGTGGTTAATTGCAACAACCCCATCAAACTATCAACTGATTTTGAATATGATCATCGAACTTTTTGTTTGTGTCACCGGTATATAAACTATACAGATTTGATACTTAAACTACCATATTAATTGCACTAGATTTTGGCATGAGAATTGCATGCGACGTGTTTTTTGAAGTTTTTTATTATTATTTTTTTATTTTCCAAACAATTGAGTTGTTGTATTTTAAAAAATAAATAAATAAAAAATCCTCAAGTATGTATCAAGAATACAAAGACTCAATAGTTTGAAATTTTTTTTTTTAAAAAATATGTCATGCACAAGTCACGTGTCAAAATCTGATGGAAAACAACTGAAAAATTATTGCAGTGGTTGAAGTGTGAAATCCATGTAGTTTATTATATATATATATATATTTCCCAAAAAAAACTTCATTGGTTTATATGAAAAATTGCTAATACTTTGATAGATTGCTTCAATTAACCCTAAATCCAAATACACCTAAAAAAATTCGAATTTCTATTTTCTCAATTACATAAAAATTTATTTGAAATGATGTCACGGATAATTATGAGAATAATCTTTATTATTCATAAATAAAATCAATTTTTATAAATTTATACGTGAACTATAAATTGTAGGTTGACTAGTTAGAAACTTAGAATCTCACACAATACTCGCTTTTGAGTACTCAATTAGGAATACCTGGACCGGCGACACCAAATGATATCCCCAGGTGGACCCCACTCGGTCGTAATAAAACATTTCTTCTCACATTTCCTCTCTTTCGCCTTCCTCGTGTTGTCTGACTCTGCAGAATTTTTTCTCTGCAGACAAAAGCCACACCGAACACCAAGAAGCCAAACAGTAAAAATAGAAAACCAAAACAATTAAGCAAAAAACCCTAGCTTGCCCCACAGTACAACTACCAAACATTCTCTTCTTCCATTTCCATGGAGTCGCTGTCGAGACCTCCGCACAGACGGAAGCATTCCACCTCCACAAATATCTTCTCCTCCTCATTCTCCTTTAAGAACCCGTACGACGACGTTTTGCTGTCAAACGGAGGCGAGGGAAAGTCGTTGGAAGCTCACGAGTACTCCGAGATTTTCTCGGGCTCTTCTTCCATTCCGGTGCTTGATCTTCCGGGCCTGGACCAGCGGGTAGGGTCGGACGATTTCCCAAAATCCAAGCACGATTACTCCAACATTTTTGGTGGCTTTAGCAATGACGATGTTTTCGTGCCCTATGAGAAGTTACTTAATGGTTCTGCCAAGAAAACTAAACCGCCGTGAGTTTCTCCTCTCTCCTTTCGCTAAAGCTTGTGAATTTTAATTTCGAATTCGCGATTTACTGTGTTTTGTTTCTTGCCTAATTTTTTTAATTCCTGTTGTTAGGTGAATGTGATGTCATTGGGTATGAGTTCATTGTTATTAGCATGTGCAGGTTGATTGTTTATTCCTATTTTCACCAATAAATCTTCAACTTTCTTTTCCTGCTTTTCTTCTGAGCTTTAAAAACTTGTCCTATTACACAATTATGAATCTTTCTCAAAGTTTTGTTTTGAGTTTGAACTGAATCAATGGATGTGTTTGCTTACTCTTTTGTATAGTGGCTAATGTGATTGATCTAATTTCATGCTTGATTGTATGTTCATATGTGGGAAGAATAATTTGAAACCCTATATTCGTGTTGCTCATCTGGTTATATCTGGCTGTGTTAATTAATGTTTGAAAGCAGGTGGATTTTTGAAGTTCTGCAAAAGCTCGTATATTCATTTAATAGTTGTTCACAATTCAAATCTACTACTGAAGTTTTTCAAAAGATGCGGTGTAATCAATCACCTGTTGTTTCTGTTGTTTCCTTGTCAGTATATAATTTATGGCAGCATCCAGATTTAGCATTTCGAATAATGTGAGGGTTTTAGACATCATATTTTTGACATCATTTAATTTTTGGATTCATTTCATATGTAATTTGGTGATGTGATCTAGAGAAAAGGTATTGTAGTCTAGTGTTGTCTTAGAATTTATATATCACATTTTTCCACGTGGCACGTGCTAGTTCTTCTATTTACTTTGCGGCTTATCTTGTTCCGAGACATGGCTTCTGTTTTCTTTCTATGAATAAATGAAGTTGGTAGAGTGTTCAAAAGTGGAAATTGGTATAAAGTTACCGACTTGCGTTCAGCAATGCTTAAATATTATTTCCTTTCTTAAGTACATGTTCTAATCTTTCATTGCTAAATCTCATGATGAATAACTTAGCATCTGGTCCTAGCTACTGCTATACTTAGGAAACCAAAAGAGCTACCAAAGGAAAGGGATGCATTTTCTACCTCACCTTTGGAGAGGAGAAAGACAGAGAAGAAGTTCATCAATTCTCTGTAGTAGGAAAATTAGACTGAAATATTCTCTCCCTTTCCTTTGAAGAAATGTGTTTTTACCCCTGAGTTGGTGCTGATATATTAAGGGACAAAAAAAATATTATAAGAAAGCACGAAAAATGACGAGATATTTATTTCGTTATGTTTCTTGCTTATGCTGTACTTCTCTCTTCAATATTGACAAAAAGAGTTGTTGGTTGCCTCTTCTAAAACCTTGAAATGTCTGTTACAGGATCCCGGCTGAGACACGACCTTGTTTGCAAGAATCAGGTTCTCAACATTCTTCGAGAAAGACCAAAAGGTCCTCTGTTGAGGCGGCTGATCAGTCTGTTGATGAAGTTAAGCAGCATTTTAACATGTCCTTCAATAAGACCAACCAGAAAAATAGTGATGCATTAGATGGGAAAACACACATAGCAGAACTCCAAGCAGTTCCTGGATTTACTCATCTTGTTGATGGAAATCCTCGGCTACATAAGACGAAAGATAACAAGCTACCTTCAGTGAAACGTGAAGTTAGTCGCACCTGGAGTTTCAGTGCGGAAGTGGAACCTGTAAAAAGTAAAGGTGGATCAAGTTGTGTGACATCACAAACACGTGATAAGTCACACTCTGTGAATGAAGTTAACCCCAGATCACAATTTTCAAAAGCAACAACACCTTCAAGTTGTTCATCAAATCTAAGTGGTAACAACGATCCCAGACAGTCAAAGGCATCGGATTTTTCTTCTAAAGGTGCTTCTCAAAAGATTGCTGGTGAATGTTCACCACCTTTCTTTGGTGAGGAGTTTGATGAAAACTCAGCTGATGCTGTATCTGCTGCTGCCTTGAAGAAAGCCATTGAGCAGGCCCAAGAGAGTATAAGAATAGCCAAAATGATAATGGAAAGGAGAAAGGAAGTTTTTCAAGATGGGTCAATGCCTGGACCAATTGGTAGCCAGAAATTTTTTGATAAAGAAGCTAAAATTGGCCGTGAAACTTATGGTTCAAAAGACAACAACGTTAAGGGAAAACATGAAGAATTAGATCATATATTCACTTTACTCAATGAGATTGATGGGAAAATCACTCCTTCCCTCAGTCAGAATGATACTTTTATCAATGCTGCAAATTCTGAGGTAGAATGGGTATGTGAGAATGTTGATGCAGATGAAGAACATTCAGAGGCATTTGCAGGGAAGAGTAAGTTATATGCTTCAAATTGCAGTCAGAGCAAGATGCTTCATCGAGATGAAAATGGTACATTGGGAAAGCTTGAGAAAAATGTCGAAGCAGTTGATACCCAGAGAGAGGGAAATGGCTTTCCTGGATTAGTAGCCAATACAAAAGGATCTGACGTTGTTACTGAATTGGTGGAAAGGGCTCTTGGTACATCACAAAGGATACAAGGGATGGAGAAGAGTGTGGAGGAAGATGAATTGTGTCGGGATACATTTGATCATGCCAAAGGACCTGAAAGCATGTTGGAAAGGGATCTCAGTACATCTGAAATGATGGAAGATGCATTGTCTGGGGCTACATTTGTTCCTGAAAAAGGACCTGAAAACATGGTGGAAGAGGATCTCCATACTTCTCAAAGAACTCCGGAGCATTATAAGGTTGTGAATGAGGCTGGTGAAAACTTGAGTATCTGCCAGGTGGTTGGAGTGAACAAGCAGAGAGAAAATGATGCAAATGATAAAGAAAAGCGTGGGAAGAAACTTGAAGAGCATGAGGAAAGGCTTAATGTGGAAAACTTAGTGCTGAGATCAGAGTTTGATAATGTTCTGAATGAATCAAGTGAGCCAGTCGGTAATGAAAGTCTGGAGCAAGAAGCAACAGAAAAGAGATCTGCAAAGGTCTCCGAGTGGAAAGGGAATGGCCAGCATGGACAAATTTATGATGAAGAAATTAGTGGGACATTGCCGAAAGAGAGTCAGGAGACTGAATGTGATGATAAGAAACAGCTTCGTGTTGATGATGGCAATGAACCAAAATTAGCTGAAGAGATTATGCAGAATAAAGTTGAAGAGGAACATGTTAATACTTGTGAGTCTGAAGCAGCTGGGACCATTATGCTGGAGGCAAACCATTGTGCCAATCAGAAGAGGGGAAGCTTTTGGGATGTTAAGGAAACAGACAATGCTCTTGGAGGTGCAGGGGAAAGTGAAGGGGATCACCGTAAGTGTGAGTTTCAGGAGGCCGCTGCTTATGCGGAGGATATTGATGAAGCTGTTGAATTGAGTAGTAGTGATGCTAGCACCATCTTGGATGAGGCTCATACTAATGATATTAGCAGCATCATTGGTGAGACTCAAGAAGCCAGTAATGTTGACTTAAACAACCAAGTGGAAGAACATTGGAAAACAGTCAAAAATTACAAAGAAAATGATACTGTGTTCGAAGTGAATGGAACAGTTTCTGCAATTGACGAGGTCAAGAAGGCAGAACCATTTTTTAATCTGCAGGATGATGAAATTCTTGGACCCAACAGCTTACGTCGAAGTGCCTCTGAAGAGATTTTTGATGAAAACAAACTGCCCAATGCTTTTGAAGGTCTTTCTTTTGATGGCAAGGTGGAAACTGTTTGTGTCATGAAAGCAGATCCTGAAGCAAACCTGCCAGAAGATGAGGATGTATCCAATACAAATAGTGATATTCATGATGCTGCTATGGAATATGCTTCTAAAATCAATAGACAAAACTTACCAGAGGATCTTGCATCTGATATTAGAACAGCTGAATTTGATTTCACTGATGTAAGAGAGGTGTTGGAACAAGCTTCAGAGAGTGATGAAGGATCTGTATCAGCCTCCAGCTCTGGAAAGACTGATGGGTTGTCTGCTAATGAATCTGAAGAATGTGCTGCAAATGAGAAGGATGTGACCTCAGACAAGGAACTAGAAGATGAACTTGAAATGATTTCTGATGAAAGAAAATGTGTTGAGGAACTAAGTGAAGGGTTATACACTCAGCTACTGAGTGAGCCCAAAGAAATGGATAAACCTCAGGAAACTGTACGAGTTGTTGAAGAAGGTCTAACCATGGAAACCAGTAAGGAGAATCTTGCTGGAACTTCTTCCATAGAAGAAAGAGATGCCAAAGAAAGTGTGCAACACTCCGAGAGCAATGACCAACAGCAACGAATCGAAGCTATTAAGAAGGGAAGAGAGCGGGAAAAAAATCGAATAGCTGCCGAAAGGGCAATTCGTGAAGCTCGTGAGAGAGCATTTGCTGAAGCTCGAGAAAGGGCAGAAAAAGCTGCTGTGGAGAGAGCAGCTGCTGAAGCTCGACAAAGGGTTATGGCAGAGGCCAAGGAGAAGGTTGAGAAGCCTTATGTGGTGAAGCAACCAGTTGATAAAGCCTCCACAGAAGCCAAGCTTAGGGCCGAACGAGCTGCAGTAGAAAGAGCCACTGCAGAGGCTCGTGAGCGTGCTCTAGAAAAAGCAATGTCTCAGAAAATTTCTACAGAGTCAAGAACACCTGCTGACAGACACCCCATAGAAAGGGGTTCTAGTTCTTCCAGAAATAATGGACTGAAACACAGCTTTTCATCCTCGGTGAGCATCAGTTGTCTGTCTATATATATTGCTTTCACACGATAATGTCCACTTCTACTCCTGAAGGTGATGGATCAACTTTCCTGCAGGATCTGGAGACTGGAACTATTACTGAATCAGCACAGAGGCGTAAAGCAAGACTAGAGAGGCATCAGAGGATAATGGAGCGAGCAGTATGCACTTTTCCATTTTGTACCTTTGAACAGGATAGCTAGAATTCGTGACATTTCATAATCTTTTGTCCATCCAACTGTTCTTTTACAGGCAAAAGCCCTTGCAGAGAAGAATATGCGTGATCTTCTTGCCCAGAAAGAGCAGGCTGAGAGAAATGTAATCTTTCTTACCTCAAGTTTGAACCTACAATGATTGCTAAAATCAATGTATCTATTTTGTTGAAAATTTGAATGTGTTTGATAACAACAGTCTATATCTTATTGCAGAGACTTGCTGAATCTCTTGATGCCGATATCAAGAGATGGGCATCAGGAAAGGAGGGGAACTTGCGTGCACTTCTCTCAACTTTGCAATATGTATGTTTTGGCTCGACTACCTTGCTGATTTACTGTCCAATAGTTACTTGGTGTTTTTTGGATAACATCCGCTCATTAATTTCCAGATCACGATCAGAAAATCTAACTAGGGATGCCCTTATTAGCTATAAAATAAAAATTAACTGAACTGTGTTAAGTTCAAGTTTGTAAGCTTAATTATTTCCTTTTTCTTCAATTTTTGAAGCCAACATGAAATCAGTCTTTATCTGATCAAATTAGCCGAAATCAAATTAGCCGAGCAATAGTTGTCTTAATTCATCATCATTTGCAGATCCTTGGGACCGACAGTGGATGGCAACCTATTTCCCTAACAGAGATCATAACAACTGCTGCTGTAAAGAAGGCGTACAGAAAGGCTACTCTTTATGTACATCCCGACAAATTGCAACAAAGAGGAGCTAGCGTTCAGCAAAAATACATATGCGAAAAGGTTTTTGATCTTCTCAAGGTATGTTGTTATATACCTTGATTCTGGAAAAGATTGTTGCTGTTTAGGTTAATCCTTGGATGCATCTCTTAAGAAACATCATCTGCTGAGTAATGAAAAGAAAACTGATAAGATCGAGTATTTGTTGCTTCATTTTAAAACTGCATAGTGTTTGTCAGCTAAAATATGAAAGCAGCTAGACTTTCTACCAAGTAATCTTTTCTGAAGAGAATTCTTTTTGTTTGAAGTTTATCAGTCTCTTCATTTTATGATTCTTGGATGAATGTTTTAATTCTTGCAAGCAATCAATTTGCTGACCAATGTTGTTGCTCTGTTATCCTCAGGCAGCATGGAACAGGTTCAACTCTGATGAGAGGTGAGTAACAACGTAAATCAATCGTTGCCGCAATGCATCTCTCTATTTGTTCATTTTTTCTTGAGGATTTAGTCCATAATATGAGCAAGTAGATAGAATGAAAATATGATGTTGTAAGCAAGTTTATTACAGATGCCTGGACTTTAACTTTGTATGACCTTGCACAAATATTTATTTAGTAACCTTCAAATACTCCCATCAACAGAAATCTGTTTATTTGGGTGTTTCACAATGCTGTTTGCTCTAGTAGTAAAGGATACAATAATAAAGACTTACAATTTCTGGAGACCATATCATTTGCCAACCTACATTGGAGTCTTGGGCAAAGACAATTTTTATTTTTTATTTTTATATCACAAAAAACGAGTCCTGCTATGTGCACTTGGGCATTGTGTACTTATTCAATTTATACCATTAGATAGGTTGCTTTAAATTTTCACCGTTAGATTAAGAAGAAAAAAAAAACTACTACCTGCCTAGCAAGTAAAAGTTGAGAATTGTACTTTTAGGTGCATTGAACTTATATGAGTTATGGATATAATTCAATAAGATACTATTCAAATTTATTTTCACAAATCAATTTTTATTTTGTGAGATGTGAACTGTGTGTTGATTGGATTCATAGGATGGTTTCATAAGAGTTATCTGAGTGTGCAAATGATGAATTAATCTATTTATGTTCTAGTCTGTGCAATTATTTAATTACTTGCTCAAACTCAGGCAGAATAGGTAAAAATCGGTTAAATAGCGGAAAAAAATACCACAAAAGGACTTTAAAAAAGAAAAAAAGAAGCGAAACGCTAGGTACAAGATTAGGATTAAAATAATATTTTAAAGAGTATAGCTTGTATGCACCAAATGCATGGGTCATGATTCATGCAATTGGGGTGCACATGGGTTGGGTCCGGCTTGATCCGTACCAAGTTTTTTTTTTTTTTTTTTAATTTATGTCATAACCTTTATATTTATCGAATATAACATTTATATTAACCGAATATAACCTTTATGTAAAGATAACATAATCTTTAAGTGAATAACTTAGACTTTTCAGAATAAAAATTCATGTAATATAGCTGAAACTTTTATGTTATGATAATTTAACCTTTATGTTATATTAGTATAACATTTATTTACATATGTCATAACTTTTAAGTAAAAATTACTTAGACTTTTTTCAGTATAAATAACATAATTAAAAGTTATGTAACCTTTATGTTATACAAGTATAACTTTTATGTACATATATCATAACCTTTAAGTAAGATTAATTAGACTTTTTTTCAGTATAAATAATATAAAAGTTATGTAACTTTTATATTATATTAATATAATATTTATGTACAGATTTCATAACCTTTAAATAATATTATTTAGATTTTTTTCCAATATAAATAACACAAAAGTTTATGCGAGCATAACTAAAATATTAGGTTCGCTAAACTAAAAAATTAGGTGAATATAACTACGAAATTAGGGTTTGAGCGGCGTGTGAGAAAAAAAATCATATGCAATATGAATAAGTTATATATGATTTTAAAAGAAATTAATTAACTAGAGTTTAATATTCATCATTAAGGATTGAAAACAAATAATGATTTAAATTACAATTTTTTAATTACCAACAAAATTTTAAGTCTGATGTTGAAACAGGAATTGCATAGTATCAAATTAGGAACAACGAATCACATTTTTGCATAATACCTGTATCGGACTATTAATTTGTTTATTTTGGAATGAAAGAAGAAGGTTTTTTTTTTTGAAAATAAGAATATATAATTTAGCAAATCTAATTACATCGCAATATATTTCTAAAAAAATATCCAAAAAATTACATTAGATGGCAAGGAAAATATATAACTATGTTATGATCAATACAAAAATATATATTTATAATTATATTTTGAATTATTTCATTGTATATTAATTATTGCACTGTCTTTGATTTTAAGTGCTGAAAAAGTTTTAAATCATCAAGTCCTTATTCGGTTTCAATGACAATTCAAAGTTACTAAACTCTTCGAATTTTTTTAGTTATTATTAACAATAGATTGTAATAATTAAAAATGTATGGCATATATATATATATATATATATATATATATATATATATATATATATATACATAAACTAGTATAATAGTAATTAAATTTTAAACATATGATTTATATTTTAATGAATATATGCATTGAATATTGATGAAATATTATGTTAAACATGACTTCATTCTTATTATTTTCTTACAATTTCGAATTTATTGTAAATCCTAGAATCTCCAAAAAAGTCATCAAAATAAGTCATATATATAGCACCAAAATAATTTTGTCTAGTAAAATTCCGACTCTCGTTAACTCTTCTTTTGCAATTTCTTTAGGTGATGTTTTCAACGTAACTTTTGGTAGAACTGTTTCTCCTTTATATTTTTTTCCAAGATTCACGTGCATGGCTACCTTAAAATTAAATGAATAAATAAAAGAAATATTCTCTCCATCCCATATAAATATTCCCTCCAACCCATATATATAGACATCTTTTCTGTTTCTGAAAGTCCCAAATATATAGTTTTTTTTTAATTTAAAGTAATATTTATTAGCTCATTTGTTAATATAGCTAGCCCTTAAACATTTAAAAAGTACTATTAAACATTAAATGATATATTTAGAGGATGTATTACTCATTAAATAGAAAATTAACTGACTGATTTTTTCAATGTTTATCTTTATCCCTGTAAGAAGTAAAAAAATAACATACATACATACATATATATATATATATATATATATATATATATATATATATATATATAGTGGTGCCCGGTTTAACCGAACCGCCGGTTTGGCCAACCGGGAAGGGGCTAACCGGAACCGAACCAGGGTATGTTCGGTTACAGTTCCGGTTTGTAACCGGCGGTTGAACTGTAACCGGTGGTTCGGTTCACGGTTTATCCGGGTTTTTTTTTTTTTATATTTCCATTTATGGTTTGACTCAAATTTTTTACGATCATACAATATGATAATATAAAACAAACTATCTATGTTAAAAAATAAACAACTTTGTATAAATATCCAAAAATTACAACTTACAAACTTAAAAAAAATTAAGGATTTAATTGAAATGAGCAAAGAATGTTGTGTAATAGATGATGTGTCTCAAAGAAAGGAGGACATAATAAGACGTGCAATGAGACACGTCTCATTATCTCCTCCTTTGTTTGAGACACATCATCTATTACACAACATTCTTTGTTCATTTCAATTAAGTCCTTAATTTATTTTTTAATACATGAAAGAAGAGGAAAAAAAATTTGAAAGAGCTTGAGTTTCATTCTAAGTTTGAAAGTGAATTTAAAACTTAGAATGGAATTGCCTACGTATCCCTAAATTGAATTAAGGAATCAAAGCTCACATAGTTCTCTTACCTCGTAAACTTACCTTCTTAGTTGGTCCCGGCGGAGGAGGACGTGTTGGAATCGTAGCCATACTCGTCTGCGTCATTTTCATCTAAGACCGTTGAATCTAGATGTTGTTGACGTTTCTTGGCTCGAAGCCAATCTTCAAGTAGAGTAATGTATTGAACATTCTCTACAGTCAATTTTGCCCTTCTTGGATTCAACATATGTCGTCCTTTGGAGAAGACGCACTTGACGGAGACGTTGGAGGCAGGACTTGCAAATATCTCCTTTGTAATACTACTTAAAATAGGATAAGTGGTAATCTTTTTTGTCCACCACTTCAAAAGATCCATAGAGTTTTCAAAAGAAATAAATTCAAATGTACAAGTTAAATATGTATCTAATTCTTGTGTAGGATTAGATCCCCTAGCTCGTTTTTGTGTTCGGTTATCATAAAAATCATAAAATGCGCTAAGACCACTAACATTATATGGATATTGTGAAGAACTACTACTATCTACATTTTGAGCACCTAAATCATCCCCTAATGATGTTTTATATTCTTTAAATAATTCATACAAAGTTGATCTAGCTCTACCTACAACTTCTATATAATTTGGAACATAGTCAAATGCATCATATTCTCCTAACACAAAATTGGGGAACAAAGCACCATAATACATTCGTAATAATTCGGTTAGACCATCTTCTCTAATCCTAGGATCTAATAATTTAGCTATTAAAAATAAATCGGGAATTTTGAAAAAATATTTACACCATTTTGCTTTCATGGATATAATAGTATCACCTAAAATAGGACATTTACAATATGCATTCAAAATTAAAGCAATTTTGACACAATGATCTAAGGCTAATGGAGAAGTAGGATAATAAGTGTCACTTAATTCTCTAGTGGCTTCTTCAAAAAAATTTAATAGTTGAATTAAATTAATACATGCATCCCAAGAGTTGTTATACAAATATATATTTTTATGGGGGTTTTCTTCAAAAAATTCAATTAGCAATTCTTTATAATTATAAGAATCTTGAAGCATAAAATAAGTTGAATTTCATCTATGTTTTACGTCTATCACAAATTTCTTAACTTTCATTCTATTATTTTAACAAAATTGAGCCCATTTTTTATGACATGCTGTTGATTTAGCAATTTCATGAATTGCATCCTTAATAGGTTTAATTTGATCATGCAAAGCATCTAGACCATCTTGTACACATAAATTCAAACAATGTGGTACACAACGAATATGAAAAATCTTACCATTTATCGGAGGCCTACAAAATTCTATTAACGTAGGCATACTAGCGGTGTTGGGAGCGACATTATCAAAACCAACCGAAAAAACTTTTGTAACTATATCATAATCATTAAATTTTTTTATTATTTTTCTAGCAATTGCTATGGAAGAATGTTTTTCATCAAATTCGGCATATGTAATTAATCGTTTTTGCATATTTCATGCATCATCTATCCAATGACATGTTACTCCTAAATAATCATGCATTTGATAAGGATTTTTCCACACATCACAACAAATAGATACTTGTTGTGTTAATTTTTTTAATTCTTCAATTAAAGTATATTTATATTCACCATAAATTTTTTCTGTCACGTGTAACGGTATTTTTAGAAATTTTTCTACTAGCGGGTTGTAAATAAACACTAGTATATTTTTCAAAATCATCGTCCGTTAGAAATTGAAAAGGAAGATGTTTTTTTGCAACTAATTCGGCTACTCATTTCCTATGAAATAATTGACTAAATTTAAAAAGGAAAGAAGGGTTATTACCATCGGTTCCCAAACTGGAACCGGTTTGTCGAGGAAGATGGGTTTGAGAGCGGTCACTACCCATCTTGTCCGGATGCTTCTTTATCAAATGGTTGTTGAACGTTCCATAGCCCCCTACATGCTTGAATTTGTAGCTCTTTCCACAATAGTTGCACGTCACCGTGTAGTCCACGTTTGAATTTGATACTTTCTCTTTTTTTAAATGTATGGAGAAAATATCACTTCGAAGTGTCGAAAGAGTTCGAGAGCCGCTACGTGTTTCACTCTCTTGAGTTGGCCTCCTCGCCTCCTCCTCTTGCTCGGCAAAGGCGGCGACGGTATTAGCTCCGAGAGCTTCCTCCAAATTTGCATACTTCTCACTCCAATGAGAGTGAGGAGTGTATTGATCGATAATTTCATCGAGTTGAACATCTTGTGGTGGTGGTATAGACTCATTTCCTTTACCACGGGAAGAACCGGCGGAAGATGAACCTCTTCGAGACATTTTCGATCGAAATAGAATAGAATTGAAATTGAAATTGAGCACAAAAGTTGAATCGAAACTTGAGAATTGAGAGAGAATTAGAGAAAATTGGAAGAATGGTGTGAGAAATGAATTGGAGGAAGGGGTATTTATAGAAAATTTTGCAATATATATATATATATATCACGTGTCATTTTATGGCGGACATGTGTCATTTTCATAATTTTAAAAAAATAATAAAAAAAATTTGGAAAACCGGCGGTTCAAACCACCGGTTTAACTGCCGGTTCACAGTTCTCCAATATACGGAATCGGAACCGATCCGGATGAAACCGGTTCACGGTTCCGGTTTGGGATCGGTTCCAAACCGGAACCGGTTAACGGTTCCCCGAACTGTTGACCCCCGATTTCAAACCGGCCGGTTCCGGTTTTTTCCAAACCGTGGGCATATATATATATATATATATATATATATATATATATATATATATATATATATATAAGACATCAATAATGAACATATTAGAACTTGCCCACAGTGGTGAACATATTAAGATATCATATAATGAAATTTTTAAAGAGATAAAATCTTTACACATCAGCAATGAACATATTAAGACATGTCAATATTGGGTAGGAGTATTATTTTATACTCCATCCATTTCATATTAATTGTCGTTCTTGAGTCAAATTTTTGTTTCATATTAATTGTCATTTTGGCTATTTTGACACTATTTTTCCAATTTTACTCCCAATCTCAATCCTTAAAAGATTTCTTAATTTATATTAAGTTGAGAAAGTTATAATGAAATAACTAAAATATAGATAAAGAAAGAATCAATTTAATTTTGGAATGAATGAGAGAGATAAATATTGTCTAAGGGTATATTTATCCAAATTCTATATTCCATAATTTATGACAAAAACTACCAAACGAAAATTAATATGAAACAACTCATTCAAACACATCCTCATTATTATGGAATGAATTAACTCATTCAAACGACAGTTAATTTATTCTTCGTTTTATAAACCACAATCACATTCTCTAATATCGTATTCTCATTTATATTGAACCAACCTCAAAATCAGCTCATTCAAACACATTTCACAATTTACATAATAAAAACATTAAGAAATTGAAGTTGTTGCATCCAAGTTTATTAGACGTATTTTTGGAATTGAGTTGAAATAAAAAACATACAACATCGAATTCTATATTAAGGATGTCATTTATGAGGGCTTCATCTTATCTCTCTACAAATGTGTGTAATAAAATTATGGAAGTTATGATATTAGCAAAGTATATATAATGTTTGCTAAACGGGCCTTTTGCATTAATTGCATCCATCAATTTTTAACAGTAACAAATCAAGTACCATGATTTCATACGACTCAAAAGGAAATATTGCAACTATGGTTAATAATGATACAATTTGTTGTTGAGTGTAAAGCAGCAACCATTAATTATATCACTATCACATTTGATAGTGTGCAATGATGTGATATTCACCATAAATTCTACACTATTCGAACCGCACCAACAAGTCACCAACAACAATTCAAACAAAAGGAAATTAAAGATTAGTAATCATATTTAATTAGATTCTATCAATTATGTTATATTGAATTTGGTAGTGAAATGATCATTATGGGTATTAATTAAAATTTTGACATTTATGTAGTGGGATATTATCACATATTTGAAGGAAAATAGCATTCATTATGGAAACCAAACATAATTTCCAATATTATTAGCATTAAATAAATAGAATTATGATT
The DNA here is from genome assembly GCA_946896805.1 of Scutellaria galericulata. Lineage (NCBI taxonomy): Eukaryota > Viridiplantae > Streptophyta > Magnoliopsida > Lamiales > Lamiaceae > Scutellaria > Scutellaria galericulata. The sequence continues at coordinate 16,053,044 of OX335793.1, forward strand.
TTTTTTTTTTCATTTTGCAACTTAAACTTTTTCTTCTTGTTCTCTGATTGCACTTTAAAGGCAATAAGTTTTTCATTTGGCAACTTAAACTCATTTTTAAAAATTACTTTTTCTCTCAACATCGAATTTGATTTTCCGATTTTTTGTAACCAAAATACATGAAGTTAACCTACGTCAAAACACTCTCAATCTCAAACCAAACAAAAAACTTAAAACCAGTTTTCTTACTTAAATTCGATTAAAGCTCAATTTGAATAAATATTGAATGAAATTTTGATTTGTTTGAAAAAGTACTTAGAAAATGAACTTAAATTGCAAAGTGAAAAACACGTAAATTTTGGGATCCATTGGAAAGAAAAAAGAAAAATAATTAGATTGCAAAGTATAAAAAAAAAAAATCATTTGTTTTTATTATTTTTAACTCATATTATTAACTACCATAATTATCTAATTATCTTGAAGCAAGAACTAACCACAAAATTTCACACTTTTTGACAGTTCATCCACAATCACAGGGTAAAAGAAATGACAACAACGTGAAGGAGAAAAACCCCTCAACATCTACGCACAAACTGCAAGAAACAAATCAAAGAAAAATGAAGAATTATCACTTGATGACATTCTTGCTTCTTTTATGGATGAATCAACACAAACTGCACATCGCAGCAGAAGATGAATTCATCAAAACAGAAAGAGAGCATTTCATGTTAAATGGCACCCCATTTTACGCAAATGGATTCAACGCCTATTGGCTAATGTTCGTAGCATCTGATCCATCTCAGAGAAGCAAAATCTCTTCAGTGTTTAAAGAAGCTGCGAATCACAGCCTCGTGATTGCAAGAACTTGGGCTTTTGGAGATGGTGGAGACTCTCCATTTCAGTATTCTCCAGGTTTATATGATGAACGCATGTTTCAGGTGAAATGAATTTGTTTTTTTCTTGCAAAATCTTATGATTTTGTTGCTGTTGCTTTGCTGATTTTAATTAGATTGGTTTGCTGATTAGGGTTTGGATTATGTGATCATGGAAGCTGGGAAACATGGGATTAAGCTGATTTTAAGCCTGGTGAACAACTATGAGGATTATGGAGGGAAAAAACAGTATGTGAAGTGGGCAAGAAATCAGGGCCAGAATGTGTCTTCTGATGATGATTTCTTCACTAACTCTGTGGTTAAAGGATACTACAAGAACCACATTAAAGTAAGAATTCAAAGGTTTTGGATAACTTGTTTGCATTTTACTTCAAAAGCTTTTACTTTTCTTCTTCAATAGCTTGAGGTGTTGGGTTGTTTGATTATCCTTGCAAGAATTTTGAAATTTGCAATTTAATCATATGATTTTTTTTTTTTTTTTCCTTTGACAATTGTTACTCACTTTTTTCCTTTCAATTTTTGCAATTGTCTCATTTTATGTGACAAAAGTTGTCGAGTCAAGGCATACGTGTTAATATAAATAATCAACCACTTGTAGTTGTCGCGTGCTTCAAATTATCAAAACTGAAGTAGTCTGATCTAAACTTGCAAAAGTTGAAAGTTCGTGTGAATTTTCGAAAAGGTGATGATTTTTTTTTATTTTAATAAACTAAAAAATAAATGTAAAGTTGAGAAACACATTAAAAGTTGAAGTGTTGATACAATTAACTAGGCAGTTGTTACAAGACAAAACAGCATCACGGGGATTGCATACAAAGATGAGCCCACTATTATGGCATGGGAGCTTATGAATGAGCCTAGATGCCCCTCTGATCCTTCTGGCTCCACCATCCAGGTTCTCTTCTTTTTATGCAAAACTACTTTTATTTATACATCAGGTGAAATATGCGACATTTTATCAATAAAAAACAGATAACATAGATAATGCATTTCACCATGTATGGAGTATGTAAAAAGGATATTTTCTTTCTCATTAGGCTTGGATAACGGAGATGGCATCGTACTTGAAATCTATCGACCGTAACCACCTGCTCGAAGCAGGGCTCGAAGGGTTTTACGGACAATCGGATAGTCACAAGCAGCAAAACAAACCGTATTTTCAAGTGGGCACGGATTTTCTGAAAAACAATCAGATTCAAGATATCGATTTTGTCACTGTTCATTCGTATCCAGATCAATGGTAAGAAGCATTGGAATACATGATGAAACAGAACTGTTGAAATATGGATTCTAATTGTGTTCAATAAACAGGTTAAGTAGCCAAAGTGATGATGACCAGCTTCTATTCTTGGATGAATGGCTCAATAATCACATTAAAGATGCACAGACTATTATTCAGAAGCCACTTCTATTTGCAGAGTTTGGAAAATCATCGAAAGATGCTGGATACAATGCGGATAAAAGAGACGAGCTTTTAAGTACCGTTTATTCAGCAATCTATTGGTCTGCAAGAAGGGGAGGAGTGGCTGCTGGCGGGCTGTTCTGGCAACTTCTAACAGACGGAATGGACAATTTTCGTGATGGCTATGAGATTGTGTTCAGTGAAAGCCCTTCAACAGCTAGTATGATCGAAGAACAATCTCAGAAGCTTAGCAACATTCGAAAAATGTATAAGGATCATATTCTAACCAATGGATGAGATAACTTAGCTTCATTGTTATAGTTAAATAGAAGCCAAGAGCTCATATTTATTCGAGCTCTATCGTTTTCTAGTTATACATACAAGTGTATCTACGAGAGGAGCAGTGTTAGGTTCGTACAGAGGCTCAACAAGCATGAGAGAAGCTCAGGTGTTATCTTATATGACTGTTCCATCTTTAATGGTAGAATTCTTCAATATAACTGTGATCCCGGATCTAATGTAAAATCCTTCATCCGGCCTTTCTGCTTCTTCGACACTCTGAGAGGCACATCCAAGCAATCGAAATTTTTTTATCAATAACAAAGTTCAAGTCTAGTTTTCTAAATGATTAAAAAATATGATCAAAACTATACATGATTTGACACTTTGTTTTATACAAAATTTTGAAATTACATGTTGTCGTATGAACTTTAAATTTGATACATTTTACAATATGAGACTAATTATAGCCGTACTCATGACTAAAATCAACAGCTAATATTTGTCTGATACTGTAAAATGCATCAAATTGAAAGATTACAAGACAAAGTGAAATGTATGTGAAGACGGCTAATGAAAAAACTTACATCTTTATTTGCGATGAGCACATCCTTTCCGATCTTTGCATTCTTGTCGATTATACAATTACTACAAGGCAACACACAAATAAAAATGATGAAAAGCACCAGCATATAAAAGATTTTCATTCCGTATTTGAATTTGTGGCCTACCTGATTTTGGTATTAGCTCCGACACCAATGGGAACCTTTCCTTGCGCAAGAAGAGATGCAATTTCAGATTCTGTTTGGTAATAATCAGCACCCATCATCATTGTATCCTGAAAGACAGATATTGTTCTTTCATTTGTCCTATTTGCTAGCATAACAAAAACAAACTGAATGATTTATAATTTACCTTAAGCTCAACACCATAGTCCAAGCGTGATCTTACACCAACAATAGAGTGGTCAATACTACATTCGCGCAAGAAACAACCGTGGGAAATTATTGCATCCACTATCTGTAAGAATAGAATCATACTAATGAGGTATGCCACAAGAACAAGGTGTAAACACTATCTATCACCAAAGCCTACAAGCATACCCTGCATTTTTCAACTTTAGTAGGAGGCAAGAATCTTGGAGATGTATAGAATGGGGTCTTTGGGTCGTTGAAATCAAATTTTGGAGGCTGTAGATAAGCAAAATTATAGCATTTAGACAACATTTGTATTGCTTTTACGAACTAGAAAATACGCATCTTCAAAGAGCTTACCTGCTCAGTCAGGGCTAGATTAGCATCAAAGAACGACTTAATGGTTCCAATGTCCTCCCAATAGTCACTAAATAAATATGCCTAATACGAAAATGGATCAAGAAATTCAGTATAGAGGGGAAAAAATGAGAAATCTCCCAACAAAAACGCACTAATCCAGATATGTACCTGCACATTATGATCTTTGACAGCGGAAGGAATGATCTCAGAGCCAAAGTCATTGGACGAAGGATACGTCTGTTTAAGAAGCATTAGTAGGACATCGGTTTTGAACACGTAAACACCCATCGAAGCAATGTAGGGAAAGTTCTTTGCCTCTTGATGAGAAAGTCCTAGAATAGATGTGTCGACTCTCTGTAGGACATTGACAAATAGACAAAACAAGTGAACAAATAAAATGTAAAGTCCAAGTCACAAATGTGATATACTACGCGAATTCAAGAACTTAATTAGGCAAGAAAAAGTGTCTGATTACCATCAATTTCAGAGCAGGGCCCTTTGGTTTCTCTGAAAAATCAATGATCTGGCCCGTCTCATCAATTTTCATCAACCCATAATCTGAGGCTCGGCTGCATTTTGAGGAAAAGAATCGAACAGTTTACTAAAACCATCGTGAAAATAGTTCGATAAAGTGAGCAAAATGGATGAAACACATACCTATCATCCATGGGTACACACGAGACCGTAATGTCTGCATTTTTATCTATATGTTTCTGCAACCACATTGTCCATCAATAATCAAGTATTGCCAACATATAATGATCTACGGCTTATATTTATTAATAAAACTACCTGAACAAAATCCATGTAGTCCATTCTGTAAAGATGATCACCCGACAAGATAACTATGTGATCAAGATTTTTATTTTTCGCAGCCTACAAACACATAAAGATCATTCCCAAAACAAATTCAATACCAAAAGAATAATTCAGAAACTCACTTCAAAAAGCCATGTAAATTGTCGAACAGCATCTGCCGTTCCTTGAAACCACCTCTTTCCTGCTTCCCCCGGCGTCTGAGTCGCAGCTAGAACCTACGCATATTATACATTTGCTTTTAAGCGAAAACAAAATAAGTAAACTGAAATATCTAATAAGAAACTCTCAAGATCATTTACACATCTCACCTCCACGAAACCATCGCCAAAATTCACACCATTTCCAAAGTTATAAGTTCGAGCAAGGTGTCTATTGAGGGAGAAAGAATTGAACTGAGTCAAGATGAATATCTTTCTTATCCCACTGTTTATGCAGTTGCTCATAGGGACATCAATCAGCCTATAACAACCACCAATTGGGACCTGGAAATGTACGAATATATTCGAATTACATAGTTGCAAACATGACAATCAAAACCAAAGCCAATTCCTTAATCTCATACCACATCAAAGAACAACATAAAACACACACAAACACACAGAATTAAGAACAAAATCTAATACAGAGATTATTTTCTTACAGCTGGTTTAGCTCTTCTGTTTGTAAGAGGAAAGAGGCGGGTCCCAGCGCCCCCACCCAGTATGATCGAAGCAACTGTCGATGGATCTGCCTTTGAGTGTTCTTCACTCAATGATGGTGATGCAAATGCCTGAAATTATTACACCAATCAAAGCTCATATGAACAAATTTAAAGCCAAAAAAAAAAAAAAACATTCCTAAACTCATACAAGACTTACAGCCAATTCCTTGTTTATATCGCGTGTAAGAACAGAGAATGCAACCCCAGGATTCGAATGTCTTGTCCTTTTTCCACTCAGATTCTTACAAAATCGAACCCCAAAAGCCTTCTCTCTCAAACTCCCTCTAATTCTCTCTCCCAAAAACCCATTATCTCCCTTTCTAAGTGGCACCACCCCAGCTCTAACGGCGGTACAACACGAATCCATTTTCAAATAATCAGACGTTAATATTCTGCAAAACGAAAAGGGAAAAGCAATGAGTATGGGATCTCAACAAAAAGCAAAACTGCTTTAGCTAAAAGATCGGAGAAAAGATGGTCAAGAAAAGTTAAAATCTCGAGAAATGAGACCAAAAAGTTACTACCTTTAACAACCCAAAAGTCACCCACGAAATGGAAAACAAGAAAAGCCCAGAATGGAGAGGGCCATGCCCATTATGAACAAGATCTCAGAGAAACAGAAAATCAGCAAGACAGTTTTAATGCACGTGAAGATGAAGAGGTGGAAGAAGAAAATGAAGAAGAGTGAGAATGGTTAGGCAGGTGGAGTAAAGAGTGCGTTTGGTGGGTTCTCGATGGCCTAAAACAAGAATTAATTCAAACTGGGAAACTAAACTTTGCAAATTAATAATAATTAACTCATAAATCATTCTGCAAGTGTCAGATTCTAAACTTCAAAGATTTGATTGGAAATAAAAAAGATTTGTTTGCAGATCCACGTGTCCTGAAAGATCCATGAATCATGATCCGTCATCTCTCTCTCATATTATTTTATATAGTTCCAATTTGACTGGAATTTCATACTAATATAGTATTATGTTGACAATAATTATTGTGAACAAGGCAAAAATACAGTAATTGTAAGTAATGAGTTTCTCTTGAGTTGATAATATTAATCTGATTTTACGAATTGACTAAACATAGGTTCTCCAATATAAGAACCATAGATTGAAATAAAATTAATAAGTTGTACAGTTGCATGCCTTCTTTTTACAACCACAATCCCAAAGACACACACATAAATGTGAATTTGGAATGAGCTTGTCGAGTTGACCCACTCCACACCATGCAAAAACTCTGAAATTATTTCAACTTTTAACAACTCTTTTGTAAGTGGGGTTCGATGGATTTTCAATGCAATTATTATACATAATAATAAAGATAAGGTTGTATGTTTTCTACCGATTTTATATACTTGGAGAAAAAATAACTTATAATTTGACTTAAACAAATATAAGAAAACATTTTGTCACTCATTTTTTATGTGTCAATCTTTTGAATGAAAATTTGATAAAAACAAAGTTTATTATGATAGCAGGGCGTACCTATTAATATTTTGGCTTCAGTCCAAATTTTTAAAATAGACCCCTAATTTCTCTAAATACCACAATTTTTAAAATAGACCCCTAATTTTTCTGAATACCACAATTGTACAAACTCAATATTAAAAATAAAGGTTTGAAACATTTACAATATTGAAGATATTTATATAATCTTAGAGTAGGTCTCCTGTGCAACTTGCACTCGGGTTGGGTCGGGCCGGATCCGATCCGGATCCACACATTTTTCTTTTTCTTTTTTTGTCCTAACTGATAATATGTAAGCATGGATCAAAGAGCGAACAGAGCGAACTGAATAAGTAGAGAACTATAAGTTGTAGTTCGTCTAAGTTCGTTAAGTTTCACAGAGTTCGCTGGAATTCGGAATTTAAAGAAAGAGCGTTTTTTATTTGACGGTTTTCTTGTCTGTTATTTCTGTTATGGTTTAGTTTTGCAGGAAACAGTTCGCTGAGCTCGAAGAAGCAAGACGGTTATGCAGGCGATCTGACGAACTAGCTCACAACTGATTTTGAGCGGGATTTTCAGACTTAGTCTTATATAAAGAGAGAGATCATCTCATTTCTCATAAGATTAGACAAGAGTTCAGAGCAATTGTTGTAGAGAGAGAAAGTCTGAAATCAAAGAGTTTAGCTAGGTTTTGCTATTCATAGTTTCTTTCTCGTTGCATTGTAAACAATTGATTCTTATTCAAGTGATTAGTGGGTGATTTTCTTCCGTGGATGTAGGCATAGTATAAGCCGAACCAGGTTAAATCCTTTGTGTTCTTGGTGAGTGTGTTTCTGTTTGTTTTTCTTCATTCTTGGTTTGAGGTGTTTGAACAGTTTCTGTGTTGAATTGCATTTTTGGTTGGTTTCTCAATTGTGAACTCAATAATTGGCGCCGTCTGTAGGAAGCCGATGATCGGAGATGGGTTCAACACGCTTTGAAGTGGAGAAATTAGACGGATCTGGAGACTTCGGGCTATGGAGGATCAAGATGAAAGACATGTTGGTTCAACAGGGAGTTGCAGCAGCTTTGCAGGACATAGAAGCTTTTCCAGAGGCGATGAAGGACGAACATAAAGTTCTTCTGATGGAAAGGGCCCACAGTATGATAATCCTAAGTCTGGATAACAAAGTCCTTCGGGAAGTGACCAAGATCGACACAGCAAAGGGTGTTTGGGAACAGTTGGAGAAGTTATACATGGTTAAAACTTTGGCTAATCGTTTGTATCTGAAGAAGAGGTTGTATGCCTTCAAGGTAATGAAGAATCGACCTCTTCTTGATCAATTGGATGAATTCAGACGGATTCTTAATGATCTGAAGAATATGGAAGTTGTTTGGGAAGAAGAGGATAAAGCACTTATGTTGTTGAGTGCGCTTCCAAAAACGTTCGAGAACTTCTGTGATTCAGTTCTCTATGGTAGGGAACATTCGATAACTTTGGAACAAGTTATCACAGCATTGAAGACTAAAGAGCTCTCAAAGGATTCGGATCTGAAGCCAATAGAAGGAGCTGAGGGTTTGGTGGTCAAACACAAGTCTTAGAAGAAAACTCAAAACAAGAAGGGATCTAAACCTCAATCCAAGAAAGGTGTCACTCAAAGTCAGGAATCAAAGGATGATATTGAAGGTCAAAGGTGCTTCCATTGTCATAAACCTGGGCATTTCAAGAAGGATTGTTTCAAGTATAAGAAGCTTCAATCTGACAAGGCGAACAACAATGGAAAGCAAGCCTATCAGACTGGAGAGACAACCACTTCGACCAATGGATACGAATCTGCCGAGGTACTTGTAATCACTACTCAAGATATTATTAATAATTGGATCCTAGACTCAGGTTGTTCGTTTCACATGAGTCTCATAAAACATTGGTTCAACAATCTAAGATTGAGAGATGAAGGAGCTGCAATGTTGGGGAACAACAAAACCTGTGAGATCAAAGAAATTGGATCTATTCGTCTAAAGATGTTCGACGGAGTAGTGAGAGTTCTCACTAATGTTAGATTTGTACCCGAACTAAAGAGGAATCTTATATCCTTAGAAATGCTTGACTCTCAAGGCTACAGATTACAAGCATAAGGAGGATTGATAGAGGTTACGAAAGATTCCAAAGTTGTTCTTCGAGGTCACAAGAAGAACGAACTCTATTATCTAGAAGGATGTGTTGCCACTGGAGAAGCTCAGTCCGCGAAGAAAATAGATCGAACTCTTCTATGGCATAGAAGACTTAGACATATGAGCATTAAAGGGCTTCAAGAACTCAGCAAGAAATCAGTGTTCGGCAAAGACAAGATTACTACTCTGGATCTGTGCGAGCACTGTATACTTGGAAAAACAAAAAGGATCAAATTCAACACTGGAACTCATTCAACCAAGGAACCACTTGAGTATGTTCACTCAGACCTATGGGGACCTGCCAAGGTTCATACAAGGAATGGAGGTCGATATTTTCTATCATTGATAGATGACTACTCAAGGAAAGTGTGGATAGTAATTCTGAAGAGTAAGGATGAGACCTTCATCAGGTTTAAGGAATGGTTGAGTGAGGTGGAGAACTCCAATGGGAAGAAACTCAAGTGTCTACGAACTGACAATGGTTTGAAATTTGCTTCCGAACAGTTTAATTCTTTTTGCAGGGATAGAGGTATTACAAGGCACAGATTGGTTTCGAACACACCTCAGCAAAACGGGTTAGCTGAGAGGATGAACCGAACTATTCTTGACAAGATCAGGTGTATGCTATCAAGTTCAGGCTTGCCAAAGAGCTTCTGGGGAGAAGCTGCCACCACAGCAGTATTTCTAATTAACAGGAGTCCATCATCAGCCATTGAGTTCAAAACACCTCAAGAGAGGTGGACTGGAAATGTGGCGGACTACACTGGCTTAAAAGTGTTTGGCTGTCAGGCTTATGCTCACATTAAACAAGACAAACTGGAACCAAGAGCCTTGAAATGTATTTTTATCGACTATCCAAAAGGAGTTAAAGGTTACAAGTTGTGGTGCTATGAGAAGGATCATCTCAAGTGCATAATCAGTAGAGATGTGGTGTTCGATGAGTTTAAAATGCCTTTAAATAAAATTGAATCTAACCTACAGTGTATTGATGAGAATGACATGTTAGAGCTTGAGGTGGAGCATTCAAATATCCATAAAGATATTAAGAATAACCAGGATACTCAGCTCGATTAAAACACTGAAGAGGAACAAAGAGGTTCAAGCGATGGTGTTTCTGACGAAGAACATGAATTGGCGAACTACCAATTAGTCAGAGATCGAACAAAGAGGAATATCAAACCATCTTCAAGGTTTAATGCTAATAATATTTATTTTGCTTTGATTGTAGCTCAAGAAGTAGAGTTCCATGAACCGAACAGCTACACTGAAGCCATAAACTGTAAGCAAAGAGAAAAGTGGAAGATTGCAATTCAGGACGAACTGAATTCATTAAACAAGAACTCAACTTGGGAAATCGTTGATAAGCCTACAAATCAGAAACTTGTTGGTTGTAGGTGGATATTCAAGAAGAAAGTGGAAGCTTTCAAGGATGATAAGATAAGGTACAAGGCCAGGCTTGTAGCAAGAGGATTCACTCAAAATGAGGACATAGACTATATTGAAATATACTCTCCAGTTGTGAAACACTGTTCGATCAGAATGTTACTTGCAATGGTGGCTCAGTTCGACATGGAACTTCACCAGCTAGATGTTACCACTGCATTCCTACATGGCGAACTGAAAGAGAAGATATTCATGACTATTCCAGAAGGTTTGGATGTGGAGAACAAAGATCAGAAAGCTTACTTATTGAAGAAATCCTTGTATGGTCTCAAGCAAAGTCCAAGGCAATGGTATCTAAGGTTTGATGACTATATGAAAAAGATTAATTTTATTACAAGTAAATATGATCAATGTGTTTATTTTAAGCATGAAATGAATACTTCACACACCTACTTACTGTTATATGTTGATGATATGCTAATTGCTAGCACTTCTATTTCAAATTTGAATCATATCAAATGTTTGCTTAACTCTGAATTTGAGATGAAGGATTTAGGCGAAGCCAAAAGAATGCTAGGTATGAACATCAGGAGGAACATAATCATGGTGAAGTTTTTCTGGATCTTAGTACTTATCTTAAGAAGGTTCTGATAAAGTATCAAATGAATCAGTCGAAGAGTACTTCGGTTCCAGTCGGACAACATGTTAGATTGTCCAAAGATCAGTGTCCCAAAGATCAAAGAGAAGCAGATCAAATGAGAAAAGTTCCTTACTCGAATGCAGTAGAGAGTATTATGTATGCCATGGTGTGTTGCAGACCAGATTTAGCTCATTCGATGAGCTTAGTCAGTAGATATATGGCAGATCTAGGTATTGCTCACTGTGAGGCAACAAAAGGAGTGATGAAATACTTGAATGAAACTTTGGAACATGGTTTGTTGTTTAAGAGATCGACTGATACATTGAATCCTTTAGTTGGTTATGTAGATGCGGATTATGCGTCAAATGTGGATTCAAGAAAATCGCTTACAGGGTATGTGTTTACTCTGTTCGGCACAACGATCAGTTGGAAAGCTACACATTAGTCAGTAGTGGCTTTGTCAACGACAGAGTCAGAATTTATTGCATTAACCGAAGCAATCAAAGAGGCAATGTAGCTACAAGGAATACTAAAAGAGTTCGGATTTGATCAACATAAGGTCACAGTGAACTATGATAATTATAGTGTCATACATTTGTCAAAACATCAGGGATATCATGAGAGGACGAAACATATAGATATCAGGCTATACTTCATCCGAGATATCATAGAAAGAGAAGAAATTGAAGTGCGCATTGCCGATTCTATTTCATTACTGAAATCGGAAAATACCAACCGAAGAGAATCCAGCTGATGTGTTCACTAAGACATTACCAACTGCTAAGTTCGAACTATGTTTGTCGCTTATCGGATTAAAAATAGACCGGCTACCAATATTACTTGAGAAAGTAATGAGTTGAGGGGAGTTTGGTCATGCTTAAGGTGGAGATTGATAATATGTAAGCATGGATCAAAGAGCGAATAGAGCGAACAAAATAATAAAAGAGCGAACTGAAGAAGTAGAGAACTATAAGTTGTAGTTCGTCTAAGTTCGTTAAGTTTCACAGAATTCGCTGGAGTTCGGAATTTAAAGAAAGAGTGTTTTTTATTTGACGGTTTTCTTGTCTGTTATTTCTGTTATGGTTTAGTTTTGCAGGAAACAGTTCGCTGAGCTCGAAGAAGCAAGACGGTTATGCAGGCGATCTGACGAACTAGCTCACAACTGATTTTGAGCGGGATTTTCAGACTTAGTCTTATATAAAGGGAGAGATCATCTCATTTCTCATAAGATTAGACAAGAGTTGAGAGCAATTGTTGTAGAGAGAGAAAGTTTGAAATCAGAGAGTTTAGCTAGGTTTTGCTATTCATAGTTTCTTTCTCGTTGCATTGTAAACGATTGATTCTTATTCAAGTGATTAGTGGGTGATTTTCTTCCGTGGATGTAGGCATAATATAAGTTGAACCACGTTAAATCCTTTGTGTTCTTGGTGAGTGTGTTTCTGTTTGTTTTTATTTATTCTTGGTTCGAGGTGTTCGAACAGTTTCTGTGTTGAATTGCATTTTTGGTTGGTTTCTCAATTGTGAACTCAACACTAACCTTTATGTTATGTTGGTCATATTTTTATATTATATTAGTCATACATTTATGTTATATCAGTCATACCCTTATGTCCAGATTTCATACCCTTGGTGCAATACTTTAACTTTAAAAAAAATTCACTGGTCTTCTATTATATTAGTCATTCCTTTATGTTATATTAGTCATACATTTATATACAAATATCATACCTTTATGTAATACTTTAACCCTAAACCCTAATTTCGGCACAAATTGTACATGTTTACCTTTATGCATATTACTCATGCATTTATGTGATATTATTTATATATTTATATCAACATAAACATACATTTATGTAATATATAAAAGTACAACTAACATAACTAAAAAGTATGACGTTGAACACAAAATGATCGACGATTGAATTTTGATCACGCTCCAACACCATCTTTATACAAGTGATCACAAGATGCAAAACAAAAAGGATAACGAGTATGTTTTCTGGTGGCAACATTAGAGATAAAATGAATAGGATGATGAGTAAATTTTTCATTTATGATAATGTGGCACTAGCCAAAACTGTTTCGCATCATTTTAAAAATATGATTTAAAATATACATGAAATTAGTTCGGAAGTAAAACCACCAACTTCATCTAAGATAAAAAAAAAAAATATCTACATATGAATAATACTGAAATAAAGATACACGTGGACAAATAAAAAGATAAATATGAAAGATATGCGGGTGTACAATCATGACTGATGGATGTACATGACTATGCAAATCATGAAAAGGTGAATAGGATTTCAGATTCTCAACTTTTGGAACAAATCTACGTGATCACAATTGTTGTGCAATCACATCTCATGGATTGGAACAGTTTTGAATTCATATTTGTTTCAATTCTAAATTTTATTTTGAATTGAATTATTATTCATATTTTATGATTTATCTTAATTTTTTTTTTGTTTCAAAAATTTGAATAATATTTAGTGTTTTATATGAAAATATAAATAATTTTTTCTCTTAATATTATTTCGTTACAATTGTTATTCATATTTATGTTCATTTGAATGATTTTCTTTATCGTATTATATTTTAAAAACAGAATTCGATTTTTAAATTTCTTTGTTTAAGAAAAATCTATTTTTTTTCAAAAGTATAAACGCATTTTATAAATGACATTTAAAAATAATCAAAAACCGTAGTTATAAAAAAAATATCACTAAAATTGGTTCCTCAATTTAATGACGTATTTCCGGTCTTATTAATTGACTTCTAATTAATGATTTGAAAAAAATAATAAAAAATAATATATTTACTAATATATTAACTGAGAAGAATAATGTTACGAGACGTACAACAAAAAAACAAAATTAATTTCAACAAATGTTAAACTAATTGTTCTCCATTTAGTTTGAATTATTCCTTATTACGTTATATTATTCCACAATTTGCCTCCAATAAGGTAGAAGATAAAAAATAAACAAGTTCTAACATATAACTTTGCAATTGAATAAGTTCTAACTCAAAATATTGACTAAAGTCTTGACTTACAAAACAAAGAGGGTTAAAAAGGATCAATTGTTAATTCAAATTATAATAAAAATAATATATATTATATGATATAAAATTATGATTTTGAATATATACATAATAAAAATACTTTGTAAATTTAAACTTTTCATTTATTGATATTACTGATACATTTTTTTACAAAAAAATTGGGGAATATATATGTATATATAAAAAAGGAAAAAAAAAATCGAAAACATCATTAGAAAAGAAAAAAAAAAAAAAGCCAAATTATTTGATATGAAAGCCCAATCTTTGATCATTAATGCAATAAAATTTTCATTTAACTAGATCCACAACAAAATAAGGATAAAGCCCGATGCCCACATTAAATATGATCCAGACTAAAAACTCAGAACAATTACAAAAAATTGGGACCCACTTAAAGATAAAAAAACCTGCTACAGCAGTCAAAATCACAGGTGCACCGACGCACCCTAGAATTGGCCTATAGTTTATTATAACATGGATTTGTAATTTCTTTGTTATCTAAATTTGGGGCTTGAGTACTTTATAAGGTTAGTTATATTGAAGAAAAGAGTTGCCACATTTATAATAGATTCACAAACGTTATCAACGAATATGTTAATTAATAGTTTATAAAGAAAAAACAGTTCAACATTTTCAAGTAAAAACAAAAAAATTGATCGTATTCATGGGTATTCAATTGAAAATAAAAGAATAATAAATTAAATAAAAATAAGTTATATTAGAAGATATTAAAGCTAAAATAAATACAAATATTTTTAGTATAAATATTGAATAATAAATAGATAAATATATAACTAATCAATAATAAATGAATAATAAATAATTTTGACGATTTTAGAATCTGCAAGTATACGTTAACAAGTAGTGTTGATGATGTTATTTGATTTGTAGGTGAGTTGTTTTAAAATTTTACACACAGATTAAGGAAATTGAAATAATAATTTAATTTATACCTCGTTAATTAATTCTCTCATTCAAACAATCATTTTAATAGAATACGGGCAGATATTTCTTAATATCTTATACAGACACATTTTGGAATAATCTTTTTTTAACTAAAAGAACATTTATTTTGGGTACGGGAGAGTGCATGATTTATTCGATTTTGTATTTTAGAACTTTTTTCTTTCATTAACGCAAGACTGTAATTATATATTTACAAAAACTCATGTGAGATCGCCGCACATACGACGATCATATTTAACGCAGAAAGACATACTTGAATAACTTATATTTTTATTGTAAAAAACATACTTAAAAAACTAATACTTATACCTGAAAAACACATACTTGAATCTCGTTGCATGTGAGAAGGTCTCACAAAAGACCAACTCTTATATATTTATTTTAAAAGATTGACAAATACTCCTTTTGTTTTATAATAAATGTCATTCTAGAATTTTAGATATAGATTAGGGAACATAAAAATTGGATAAATATACTCTTAACTAATCAAGTAATTTATGATTTAAAATTGGAAAGATGATCAAATTAATTCCATAAAAGTTATCATATTAAATCCCTAAATTTTAGCCAAGAAATATTAATAGTGATGAATCGAGAATAAAATTGTATAAAAGTTTAGAACGACACTTATTATAATATAATTTAAACTCCAAAACGACACTTATTATGAAATAGAGGAAATAAGAGAATAATAAATTGAACATTAGAAAAAGAAGACAATAATGGACAAATAATTTTTTTTTTTGTTGATAAAAGCAACATGTCAAAGTGAAAGTGAGTAAAACAATACATGACATCAATAAAAAGAAACATATATTAATTAATCGGAGTAAAACAATACATGACATGAAGAAAAAAAAAACATATATCAATCAGATGATCAACGATAAAGGAAAGGTGGAACAATCCCACCACACGGCTACGTTTTTACCTTGCTTCCGTTTGATTTGTGGGTTATTGAAAGGAAAAGATGTAATAATAAAACAAGTTTAAGGCTGAAACAATTGAAGAAGAAGCAAGAAAGTGAAGTAAAACATAGAAATAGATGCATAACATCTTACTAGATAGCTTTGAGCTTCATATATGGCCACTTAAAAATGTTCTTGAGCATGGTAAAGTTTTTGACCAAGAGAGTGACGAGCCAATATGAGGCAGCCATGATGATGCATGCTGCCCAAAGACCCCAACTGAGCGCGGCTGTGTCGGCACATTTCTTCAATACACCAAGCATCAAGACTTGAACAACAACAAGAAGCAGCATGATTCCGAAAGACACTCGGTTCTTATATATCTCGAGAATAACGTTAATCTTGTTGGAAAAGGTTGCATCGAAGATGGTTGCATCTAGCATGGCAAAAACTTGAAAGAGAATGTAAGTATTGAAGATCATAGCTTGTTTTTCATCAGAATTGACAAGGAGTGAGCTGGCCTTGAAGTGTATGCATAATAGTATGGCGAGCTGAGATAAGACCTGAAAGTAAATCTGTGTTCGCATATGGGGTGTGATGAGCAAGTGTTTTCTACTCCTTGGTGGTTTTCTCATTACTCCATCCTTTGGAGGCTTTATGATGAGAATAAGAGCTGAAAAGGTTCCATTTATGAGTTTGGCCCACAAAAGTGGAAAAACGGGATATGGGGCTCGACCTTTTGAAAATTGAGTAAGTGCATCATAATTATTAGAAGCAAACATGGTGATGAATTCGAGTACGAGAGCAACACAAGTTGAAGTGATCAAGAACTGAGTGTATGCCTGAATGCTATCATATAAGCTCCTTCCCCACTTGAGAATATCCACTATGACATGAATATCTTTGCAGGTCAAGACAAGACCCATGCATGCTTTGGCGATTTCGGCGCATTGGGTTCCAGTTCCAAAACAGAGAGCTACATTTGCTTCTCTGAGAGCCATTACATCCCCAATACCCTGCCCAAGATATCCAACCACATGTCCCTTCTGCTTCAAGCAATGTACCATGAGCAGCTTGTCATCAGGGGTGGCACTTGCCAACACTCGAATGTGATCCACTCTTGCCATTCTCTCTTCGTCACTCAACGATCTGAAAGCCTTCCCTTCCATCATTGCTGGACGCCGACGTTGTGCCTCAAGTATACCACATTTTTCAGCAATAACTTTGGCTGTCAACAAGCTATCTCCAGTAATCAACTTGAGATTGATGCTCGCTCTCTGGCACTCTTGCACTAGTCTCTTTGTCCCAACTCTACGTTTGTTTTTCATACCCACGAACCCTAGTAAGACTAGATGTTTTGGTTCAGAGAAATTAAAATATTCTCTAATGGAAGTTTTTCTGTGTGCAAAAGCAAAACATCTCAGCCCTCTTTCCGTCATGTCTTTAAGATCTTTCTCAAACAAGGTCTTGATTCTACTGGTAAAAACTTTGGCAGTTCCATTGCTTTCATAGTAGTGGGAGCACATTTTTATGATAGCGTCTGGAGCTCCCTTCCTATGGACATGAAATGTATTGTCTATATTTTTACTGATAAGAACACCACTACTTTTGTTCTTGGAAGTGAAGGGCGAAACTTCAAGAATGGTGTAGCTTTTCTTCAAAGCTTCTATATTCATATCCAAGTGTTTGACAGCCCATTCATGAATAGCATTGTCTGTCGAACTCGTGGTAGATGCAATGCTGGACTTGAAAGGGGCTTGTATTAATGTGTTTAATCCGATCCCTTGGTGAAGTAACTCCAAAATATTGGGAGAAATTGAATCATTGGGTACATCTTTAATGGAGTTGAACCCTTGAAAAACTTCTGCCACCTTCATTTTCAAAACATGAAAAGTATTACTATTTTTCATTAATAACACAACACTAATATATCACAAATAAAAATGAATTAAAATATTATAAAGCGATCGAGGTGGGTTTTCTATGTGGCCATCATGCATAATTAAAGATGGAAATGAGACAAACTTTCATTTTTTCACAACGAAAGATGTTTTTATACCTACTTTAAAAAAAATGTTTTATATCATTTTTGAATTGTAAAAATATTTTACCTTTAATAATACAAGTGGTCTCACAACTTATTTACACGATCAGCTTATATATTGAGACCAGTCTCGTAGCTCTCTAGCATCGAGACCACTTGTCTCGCATCACTCGCATTGAGACAATTCAAACAAGTGATGTCGCAATTGATATGCATCATCACCAGCTTATGCATCAAGATTAATATCATAGCTCACTTGCATCGAGACCACTTGTCTCGCGAGTCACTAACATCGAGACCAATGGTCTTGCAATTGATTCACATCATGACCAAATAATGCATCAAGACAAGTCTCGCTCTTGCAACTCACTAACATCGAGATAAGTGGTCTCCCAACTCATCATGACCAACTTATGTATCAAGTAGTCTTGTAGGTCACTAGCGTCGAGTCCACTTATCTCGCAGCTCACCAACGTTGAGACAAGTGGTCTTATGATTTAGTCGCACCATAACCAACTTATGCATTGGGACAAAAGGGTATAAGAATATTCTTTCCACAATTGTTTTTAAGGGTATGTGAGTCTTTTACATTCGAAAAAACATGTTTTTGTAAAAGTGAGGTAGAATACATCTTTTCTTATTGAATGTAGTAGAAAAACATCTATACCTAATAAAAGAGGCAAAATAAAAATAAAAAAAACCCACGTTTTTTTTTTCTATCCATTTACACAACGAAAAATATAAAAAAAAAAAAACTCAATAAAAAGAACAAGTTGTCTACCTAAATTATAGGTTAATTGATGTCATACACGCTCTTAAAATAGAGAATTTTTTTGCCAAGAAAAATTCCAAACAAATTTAAATAGTAAGTAGTATTGTGATCTCCAAGCAAATTAACTTCTAGAAGTTAGATCTCAGTAATACTTAATTTTGAGATATTAGGTCTTGATGCTCGATTTTGAGATTTTAAATCTTGATGCTAACACCATCGTGATCTATTTCAATTTCTTTTACTGTGAAAATCTTATATCTCAAAACTACTCAGCCATCAACAAGATCTAAAATTTAAAATTAATTTTTTTTAACATTTGTCTAGAAAAACAAAACTTTAAAATGAAATAAAAAAAGTCGAAGGAGAGATATATTCAAGATGTGAGGAGATAAAGGGGGGAGAGAATCAATAAGTAGGATGAGGGAGATAGAGAGAAAATCATTTTTGCAAATTTCAAAGAGAAATGATAGAGATGGATGTTGAGATAACTAAAAGTGCCATTTAAGTAATTTATAAAAAAAAAAAAAATTGGGTATATAAATGCTCTTAAATTACAGGAAATCTGCATGCAAGGTATATATACAGAGAAAGATATGCATACCTCCATGGAATCAACTGTAAAGGTTTCGGTCTTGTTGATGCAGAGAGTTGTGATTGATGCAGTAGAATGGCACATGGAAGGGTCTCTGACTAAAACCTTAATCTCCCTCATCTTCTTCATCGCGTATGCAAAACCAATTTTGACAGCCAAAACCAAACCATCAGGTTTAGATGTCAAAACAATGATGAGAGGGGTTGCCACAATTCTGACAATTGCCGCCCGAACATTCCCTACCTTGTTATCATAAATATAAACCCCAGCAAAAAATTTAAACAAAAGAACGGCGAAACTCATCAAGGCAATCGCCTGGACAATCCTTCCCGCCACAACCGCAAGTTTGGCCATTTCGTCCAGAAGCTTTCCCTTGAAGCAAATCGTGTGCATCTTCTTGTTCTTACCCACTGCAGTCACTACCATCTTGGCATACCCATTCACGACTGTCTCCCCAAACGACAAGTGGGGTGTATCTGGGTCGACTTGATGGGGTTTATCTGGGTCGACAGCTTGGATTAGTTTCCCTTGGCTTTCAACAAGCAACGAGCCTCCCTCGATGAAGAGCCCGTCACCGGGGACTTGGTCCCCAGGCTTCAAAAAGACAATGTCTCCAACCACGACGTCGCATATTTCAATTTGCATCCAGCTTCCATTTCTCACAACATCAGCCTTGGGAATCCGGCTGCTTTCTTCTGATGTTATGAAGCATTGATATGTGGGCCAGAAATTACCTGTTGAGGAAATTAGGATGGCTGCAACAATTACACTGAATCTGGCCACCCCTTCTTGCCATCCTTGTTTCAGCCCATTCTTCTGGATTCCAAACCCTAGAGACAGCACAGAGCAAACAAACGACATGAGAATGGTTGGGTCCATTATTGATTCCCACGCAAAATGGCTAAAGTAGTAGACAAGATTAATGATGTAGTCCTCGGAGACTAGGTTAGAACCGAAGGCCTGTCTTCTTTCCTCAATGTCATTTGAATCTCCAATTCCATTTTGTATATCTGTGCGTATGGCCGAAATTATTCCCTCAACTCCTCCATTATTACCCACATCTTTTCTCCGCGTTAACTTGGCGATGCTTGACGGGTTGGTTGAGGAGAAACGGCCATGAATCCCAATCATCGTATGGGCGGGTTCATCCAGCTCTGCCAAGGGTAAAACTGGATGGTGATCCTGAATTGCTTCTGCCTCATCAAAACTGCTGCTCCTCGACCTGCCACCGGAACTGTTGCTCATAGTGCTGCCAACACTGTTGCTTCTATTCATAACTGCCACCGGAACTTTTTATTTTTATTTTTTTTAAATTTCTATATAATTTGTTGAAATTTATAACTATAGGTTATAGTGTATACATTACTAGGAAGAAGAATGAAGGGATGGGAGTGTACCGTTAACTTCCGTATTATTATAGAGCTAGGTTTGTTGCATTCCAAGTCTTGGTCTTCTTAATTTATGGAGTAGTAAAATTGGGCAGGTGAGGCCGAGTTTGTGGGTTGTGATGAGTTATGCATATGACATCATTTATTCCATTTTGGTTTTAGTATGATATTGCAAACTTATCTCGTTGACCCGTGAATCCCTCCTTAAATTCTTTAAAGGATTAAAAATTATTTAAATTTAAATTGTTAAGTTTTGTTTAACTTCTTACTCATAAAATAAATATATCACTCTTCCTTAAATGTTTTAACAATTTAGAGTTTTGTTTAAGTTCTTACTCATAAAATAAATATATCACTCTTCCTTAAATTCTTTAACAATTTAGAGTTTTGTTTAAATTCTTACTCATAAAATAAATATATATTAATGTTGATTTTAGTCATCTATTTATAATATTCAATAGGTTCTAACCACCACTTTTAATCTCAATAAATTTAGAAATCTTGTAGGAAAACTCTTACAAATTTGAAGGATGTCTAATTTTTTCGAGTACTATTCTAGAAAATAGTCTCAAACATATATAAACTTTTATGTAGAAATAGTGGACCCCTTAGTGAAATTTCTGGCTTTGTCACTGCATCAATTTTAAAGACAAATCAATTGATAATTAAATAGGAAATTACATAGTATAAATTCAAAAAAATGTAATTTATGACAAATGACTAGAAATACACCAACTCTTAAGCACATTAAAAAAAAAAAGTCACATAATTACTTGATGAGAACTAATTCTAATGAAAATAAAACTACACACTAATTAAATTAATTAAGATCTCTTTAATAAATTGAAAAAAAATCTTAATAAAATGGATAATACTTTCTATTAGAAATTGTAGAAGTTTTTAATGTAATATTAAAAAAATCAAAATTTTTATTACCATAGACCTTTACAAAGTTAGTTTTCTTTAATCAAAATCAATTTAATTTCTTACATTTTACTTTCTCCGTTTCAATATTGTTTTACAAAATAAAACTTAATTCGATCTATCACTTTCAATTTTACTATAGCCTTATTTCATTATTAATATATTAGATCTCCATTTATTATATATATTTATGACTTTCATTACAAAACCCTATGACCAATATACACGTATATTAGTACTTCAAAAATGAATTGATATTGTAATTGTTTTGTACATCTAATTATGAAAATTAAATAGGTGCAATGGGTATGATGGTGTCGAATTTTTCTCTCTACTGTTAAAGGTAACTACTAATACAATATTTCTTAAATATTGATCGATTCGAGTTCAGTTTGATCGGTTTATTTGAACTGTGGAATATATATATATATATATATATATATATATATATATATATATATATATATACTAGTTGAGAACACGTGCGTTGCACGTGGAGAGACAAACTCGTGAGAACCATTTTTTGGTTGATTTTGTGGGTGTTTTTTTCCCTTCACTTGTTGTTTAATATTTTTTTAAAGTGTGTTTAAATTATTTATCATTTGATTATTATAATGCTTTTCAATTTAATATAGATATCATAACAACAATAATTTATTAAAAAAATATTAAACGATTAAAAAATTCTTGTTCCACTATTCCTAATAAAAAAAAGAATAATAAATCTAAAACGAAAGATTATTATTCTAATTTGACCACTAACTATATCTTTTCTTGTTTGATCTTCTTTATCGTCCTAGTCTTCTTTCTTCGTGATTTGGTTAATAAATCTTTGATTGTATGATCCTCCTCACCGCTATATACATGGATGCATTCCTTGTTTTTTGTCTTCCCAATTCTTCGTTTTTTCTTGTTTTCATCATCTGTTATGGTGGTCACTGTTACTATCGTTGTCGTGGTTGTATTGTTAATTTATCATCTCTTATCTCCATGGGTTCCAACTTTTCTATTGCTTCAGCTACTACACTCAATCTTCATCCTTCTAACTTTCGTATTGTAGGTTAGGACAATTAGAAAATGGACCTCACTTGCTCCTTGTAAGATCAACCGTCTATAGTATTCAAATGTACTTTGGCCCTGCATATGATTTTTTATAAGCTGAAATCAAGAAAATCCAATTATAGGCATGAACATAAGAACAAATAAAAGAAGACCGTCTTCTACAAATAGAAGACCTTTCTCTCACTTCTCTTTCCTTTGTATTTCTTGAGAGAAAGAGACAATAGCGAAGTGTATGTGAGAAGAAAACCACAACCCATAAACAACAAAATAAAATAACCATTACTCTCTTCACTAAACCACATCCTATACGATTTACTTTAACGTGCACTTTAGTCAGACACCTATATTAAAGCAAAAAAATAGTCTCTTTAAAAATTATTTTCCTAAGCAGTATATTAAAGAGGAGTTAACCCAAATAACAATATAAATATGAGTCATTCTATTCATCCACATTTTTTTAGTTATATATATATATATATATATATATAAATTATAAATCACAAAATAAAACGTGCAATGACATGCAACTATACTTATATAAATTCATTGATTGCAGATACATAGTTAAACTAAGTGCGATACAAGGTTATCTTGAAGTAACAATGACAATGTTTGGTGACACAACATCAATATATATTGGATGCTCAGTAGAAGACTACTTGAAGTCCATTGAAAAGGTAGCTGAGCATCCAATATATATTGATGATGTGTCACCAAAAATTGTCATTGTTACTTCAAGATAACCTTATATCACACTTAGTTTAACTATGTATCTGCAATCAATGAATTTATATAAGTATAGTTGCATGTCATTGCATGTTTTATTCTGTGATTTATAATTTTAATTTTTTACCTCGGTGTTGTTTGCACTGGGTCATCTTTGCACTTTCTACATATTGTATTTCCTTCATCTTTAGGTGTCGATGTTGTGCATTTTTTACATACGTTGTACCATATTTTTGTTTCATTCTCTACCTTATCCACAACTCCAGTGAAATAGTAACATGCATTCTACATTGAGAATGAATACATGATACAAAGTCAAATATAAAAACTACCAAACAATTTAAATATTTATTTATATATTATAATGTAAATATATGGATGGAAAATAGAGTATAAATTGTATTGAATATTTTAAAATGTCATGTCTTCCCAAAGAGAAATGTCAATGGAGTGATGTCTAAATATGAAATAAAAAATTTAAATTGGAATTTTTATTTAATTATTTTGTTTTTTTTATAATTTAAATTTACATATTGTTTTCCTACTTTCTTATAAAAGATAGATTATACTTGCTCTTCATTTATTAGAGTGGTTTCTCTTGCGGCCACTTTTTTTAGGATGTCGACAATTATGCTTTCCTTCACCCTTAATAAAATCAAACCTTACACAATGCAACATGGTTAATGTCAATTTAATTCTTTTTTTTTAAACCATAAAAAATAAATTAATGATTATCTAATTGCATTCATACAAAGAAAGAAAATCAGAAATATATATATATATATATATATATATATATAGCATGATATGTTTATGAACTGTCGATTCAGGACAAAGTTCATGCATATCTTAATATAATAAATTCCAGATAAATAAAGGTGTGGCCAAATATACTAATTAAAAACTGATATATGTATGTACAACTTGTTTATAGGTGTACATAAATCATATTATGCTATCTTGAACAATGATAACAGGGAAAGAAGTTCAGACCTCGAAAATACAAATATACAAAGATTATAATATTAATAAAAAATAATCAAGAAATAATGATAGATTTCATCATGAAAAAAACTAATTAAGACCCCTAATATATGAAAATTAGGGAAAAACATAATCCAAGAAAAGGTCATGCAAGAAAAAATAACAAAAATATACAATCCTCATGAATTTGACACTAATCTTTATTAAAACATTAAAAAAATTTGAAGACAAACCACTATCAGCAATGATGAAAACCTTGATGAGATAATCATATATATATATATATATAATGTGTTCATATTAAATTAGAATCCTAATAAACTTCTAATGCAATTAAATATAAAGAGTTTTCCTTCATTAGGACTCTAAATTAAAGTCCTAATGAAATTCTAATTAAATTAGATATGGAGAATTTTTTTTTTAATCAGGACTTTAATTTACTAAGCATTAGTTAGGATTTTAAATTAGAGTTATAATAAAGTGGTTTCATAATTAAGTCAAAATTTTGTTAATGGAAGTTTTGAATACAATTCTATTATTTATCTCCACCATCCGATTTAAAAAAAAAAAAAACGACCTTCTTAAAAAATGATAATTTTTATTTACAACCTACAAAATCCATTCATACAATTACTCTCTAATATAATCATACAACATACAAAAAGAACTCATCTACTTTATTGATTTTTCTTTCCTTTGATCATTGCTCAATCTCACTCCCTCTTTTAAAATGTTTTTTATTCGATTTTCTCTTCGATGACACTCTGACCCATGTAAATAACTGAAAAAAAATGTCTTCTGATACATCATTTTACTTGGTTTGATTATAAAATATCTTCTGATACATCATTTAAAGAATTAGATGTATATTAACTTTCATATAAATTGATATTATTAAAAAATATGCTTATAATATATCATTGAAAAGCTCTTTAATTATATATTAATATAAGATTAATTTTAGTTTAAGGTTCAAAATGTTCAAGATTACAAAAGAAAAATAATCAAAACATGTAATTTTTTAAGAAGAGTTTGAAATATAAAGGACTCTTGTTTTTTATAATTAAATAGAAAAATAAAATAAATATTAAATTACGTTACTATCCCTAATAAAGAGACTCTGAACATAGACAAATTCGGGAGGAACGAAGCTATGACGATGAAAATGATCAACAATCTTTTCTCTTACAATAGCCATCCATACTTATCCAATATTACATATAAACATTTAAATATATTTGGTACTTTTTGCTGTATATTCAAAATATTAATCTCAAATCTAAATATTGATCTCATTAGAACCGTGATGTTTGATCAGATTCCACAAAATATTTTATTAATATTTCATAAATCTCCTAATATATTTATTTTGAAATTTTAGGACATCAATCTCCATTGAAATAATATTTATCCAATATTACATATAAACGTTTAGGTATATTTGGTAGTTTTTGTTGTATTCAAAATATTAAACTACTAAATCTTTTTTTTTTCTTTCAATAATCCATTATATCTTCCAATTCAATATTTTAAAGAATTGGATGTATATTAATTTTCGTATAAATTGATATTATTCAAAAATATGCTTATAATAAATCTTTGAAAGCTCTTTATATATATATATATATATATATATATTAATATAAGATTAATTTTAGTTTAAGATTCAAAATGTTCAAGATTATAAAATAAAAATAATAAAAACATGTAATTTTTTTAAAAAGAGTTTGAAATATAAAGGACTCTTGTTTTTTATAATCAAATAGAAAAATAAAATAAATATTAAATTACGTTACTATCCCTAATAAAGAGTTTTCTTTCATTAGGACTCTAATTTAATTTGATTTGTTTTAATTATGTAGGAGGGTTAAAATTGGCATTATGAAAAATGGACAAAACATTCATACTTATATAGTGTAATAGAAATAGATATATATATATATATATATATATATATATATATATATATATATATATATATTCTATCTATCAACTCAACTGGCAGATCCAAGTTGATAACTTGGAAATTTTGCCTGGTAAATTAGGAATAATCTACTTTTTTATTTTAATACATTAATTAAATATATTTCAATTTTGGTTCTCTAACTCTCACTTTTTTCTAACTTTCATTTGAGTTTGCTATCAAATTTTTACCTGCATGAATGTTGGAAATATTGAAAAATCCACATCAACAATTCAGGCGTCCACATAAGTAAAAATAGATTTTTCGAGCAAATTTGATGCAAATTGGAAAATGTAATAATTAGAAGACCAACTTTTGCATACGTAAAATTTTGGTAACAAAAAAAATGGGCAAGACATAAATTATAGAAGAGAAATTGTAATTTTCTCTGATTTTGAAAGTTGATTAGTTTTTCAAAAATTAATGAACGATTTCAAAAAATAAAATAAAAAAAATTAAGAGTGACTTTTGTGATACTGCAAAACAATCTCACATATCTAGTTTTTGTTAATTTTATGAGATTGATCAATTCATAACCTACTAAATAAAGTTTGACTTGTGTTTATATCAAGATTGCATCTTATGAAATTATATCCATTAAATGATTAATTTTACATAGGTGTGTTGTAATCAACATGTTTTCTGTAAACTAATCAAACACTCCCTTTTGGTAATTTGGTAGAAAAATGTTTGCATGTTCTTTGTGGGCAATCTTAATGGAGACATAACATTTTGTAGAAAAATGTTTGCATGTTTTTCGTGGTCAATTTTAGTGTACTCATGACTGATCGATATGTAAAGATCACATTTTCTAAAATTTAATCTGTAGTATGAAATTAATAAATTAATATATTAGATATATAGTACTCATGATAGATATATGAGTAGGATAAACATGTTGCAAGTCATTAAGTCTCACATATATTCCTTCAAAATTTATCAATTAAATCATCCTAAATTTTTTTTTAAATTTATACATTTCCTTTTTATACATCTTGATTTGTTTACATTCTTCTCGAAACAAAGATTATACAAGGAATGTTATGATGTTTTTGATAATTAGTAAATTAAAAATTTCTCTTAGAACGCCAATCGTTCTTATAGTAGCTAGAAATGAAACGTTATAAAAATGCTGCATGTAACATGCCACTTGCTTCTTTTGTCCACGAAAACATTAATGTAAAACCTCAAACATCAATAAAGAAAAGAGAGATAGCCAAGTAGCTAATTGCCCATTTAAATAAAATCAACTATCGAAAATGGAAACGTGAACACTACTCAATGTGAGAAGTGTTGTGTAAAATCTGGAAAATGTTGTCGGTAATGTTGGGCAACACTTGGTACTGGAATCTGGAAAAAACGTAAGACCGAGGCCCGTGCACGCACGGTTTCCTTAAAACAGATTCGTCCGACTCTCTCGGTGCTTGAGTACTCTATGGACGTCCGTTTCCCAGGATACAACGGTTAAAAACCACAGCCAAGTTAAGCACAAACCTGCTGTCTCGGCGAACTGGAAGAGTGCTTGATTGGTATCGAATACGAAGCAGAATTTCGAAGCCAAAATGGCAGAATTGAGGGAGCAAAAAGCGGGAGAACTCGAGAGGAAAAGCTTGGAAGTTGTGTCTTCCCTCATGTGGAGCACGCCTATATATAGGCCTCCTCGAGCCCATGCCAAAGGTCGCAATTAGTGCACACCATCATGGCTCGGGGGTTATGAATGTGGAAAGCCTTGGAGGTTACAAGAATTTGGAAGGTCATGATGGTTACATGTGGCAAAAAGGACGAACCCGAGCCCGCAACCCCTCGGTCTGACATTCGTGTATGCAGGTCATGCGTGCACACGAGTCGCATGGTCAGAAGTTCAATCGGAATTTGATTTGCACCCCCCGCGCGCGCGTAGAGAGAGCCTCCTAGCCAATACTTCTTATCCCTTACAAAAGGGAAATTCATTATATAATGGAGAAATCATGCTTGGTTTTCCGATGAAGGACAACCAATCTTTCTCCATAAACTAGGATTCAATCATGCGACTTTGAGACTCAATTTCTCATTCACCCAATGTCCGATTTAGGCATACCACATATCGCCACGAACCTCTCATGGAGGAGAACACATTCCAATTTTACATTTCCACAATCAGGTACGGGACCCGCTCGCAATTAATGCCCAAAGTCGGGCCAAACATGCTGGAATTTCATATAAATTCCAACAATCCCCCACATGAATGAAAATTGACACAGAGATGGAAAAAAAATACCAATCAATAGTCGAGTCTTGCATAGGATAGGTAGGTTACCCTTTGAACCTTTCCTTGTGAAAACACATTTACTTTACTAGCTAATTAGTAGACGCGATGTCCTTGAACTAATCTGCCATTGGTGTAAACGATGATGCGCCTCACACAAGACTTTACCTAACACTATCCAGTTCTCATGGTTATGTTCGTTTTTGGCCATGAACAATGTCCTGATTCTGCGAGAATTGCTAAGAATCGAGCCTTTCAACGATTCCCTTTGAAGCGGCCCCACTTCTTTCTCACATAGGTGATTCTTCCTTCACGACAGAATCATTAAAAGCTTTAAGCTTACCCTAAACCCACTAAATCACTGTTTCTCAATTCAGGATGGGTTTTGAGGTATATTAAAAATATCCCCCACAGTGATCGTTCGAGTCTTAACAAGTCGGTTGTCCCTTTGAACCCAGATCTTGGGATCTCCAGTCAACTAGGTTGGGTTTTCCTTTGTCTCAACTCATTTATCATAAGGCTTTAGCCCCATCCCTCTCGACAAACTTGCAACCAACTCTCTATTTAACCATTTGGTTAACGGATCTGCCAAGTTGTCTTTCGATTTTACGTAATCAATCGAGATGACTCCAGTAGAGAGTAGTTGTCTAATGGTATTATGTCTTCGACGAATGTGTCTAGACTTACCATTATACATGTGGCTTTGTGCTCTCCCAATAGCCGATTGGCTATTGCAATGTATACTAATTGCGGGCACAGGTTTAGGCCACATTGGAATATCTTCTACAAAGTGACGAAGCCATTCCGCTTCTTCTCCACACTTATCTAGAGCTATAAACTCAGATTCCATAGTAGATCTAGCAATTACCGTTTGTTTAGAAGATTTCCACGAAACGGCTGCACCTCCTAGTGTGAACACATACCCACTAGTGGACTTAGAGTCCTTCACATCCGATATCCAGTTCGCATCACTGTATCCTTCAACTACAGCTGGATAATTGGAATAGTGCAGGCCATACTCACGAGTGTACCTTAAGTACCTTAGTACTCTCACGATAGCTTTCCAGTGCTCAGCACCCGGATTGCTCGTATATCTACTAAGTCTGCTGACAGCGTAAGCAATGTCAGACCATGTACAACTCATCAAGTACATCAGACTTCCAATTATTCGAGAGTATTCAATTTGAGACACACCGTCTCCTCGATTTTTCGATAAATGTTGGCTAGGATCTATCGGGGTCCTAGCATATGTTGAATCATCCTTGTTAAATTTCTCAAGAATTTTTTCAACATAATGTGTTTGACTTAACACAAGTCCCTTAGGCGATCTATGGATTTTAATTCCAAGGATCACGTCGGCCAAACCCATATCTTTCGTGTCAAATTTCGCATTCAACATATCTTTAGTGGACTTGATTATCTTATCGTTGCTTCCAACGATGAGCATGTCATCTACGTAAAGACATAGAATGACGTAGCCAATTTCAGTGTTCTTCACATAAACACACTTATCGCATTCATTGATTTTAAATCCACTACTCAACATGGCATTATCAAAATTTTCATGCCATTGTTTTGGTGCTTGTTTCAAGCTATACAAAGACTTTACTAACTTGCACACCTTATTTTCATATCCAGGAGCTATGAAACCTTCAGGTTGTTCCATATAAATCTCCTCTTCTAAGTCTCCATTCAAGAACGCAGTCTTAACATCCATTTGATGCACTTCAAGATTCCTTAAAGTTGCGATGGCTAACACCATTCTAATGGGCGTTATTCTCGTTACAGGAGAATATGTATCGAAGTAGTCAAGGCCTTGTTTCTGTCGAAATCCTTTTATCACAAGTCTTGCCTTGTACTTATCGATAGTACCATCTGCCTTCATTTTCCTTTTGAAGATCCACTTGTATCCTAGTGGTTTACTCCCCGGAGGAAGATCCACTAATTCCCAAGTGTGATTTTGCAGGATTGAATCAACTTCACTTTTAATTGCCTTTTTCCAAAGAGGTCCTTCAGAGGAACTCACAGCCTCTGAGTAACTTTGAGGTTCACTTTCAAGCATGTAGGTAAGGAAATCATCACCAAATGATTTTTCAACTCTCGCCCTTTTACTACGTCTTAGCTCAACCTCGTTATCTTCACTTGGTTCTTTCCCCATAGGTTCCACATCCCTACTAATGGATACATCATCCATTTTCGTTTTGTGTGGAAAGATGTGTTCGAAAAACGAAGCGTTTCGTGATTCGATTATCGTGTTCTTGTGTATGTCAGCTAGTTAAGACTCATGCACAAGAAACCGATATGCGCTATAGTTATGTGCATATCCAATAAATACACAGTCAACAGTTTTAGGACCAATTTTGACTTGTTTGGGAAGAGGTACGACTACCTTTGCAAGACACCCCCACACCCTTAAGTATTTGTAGGAAGGTGCCCTTCCATGCCACAATTCGTATGGACTTTTGTCTAACTTCTTTCGGGGTACTTTATTTAAAAGGTAATTAGCTGACATCACAGCTTCCCCCCACATGTTCGGAGGCAAACCCGAACTTAGCAGCATGGCGTTCATCATCTCTTTGAGAGTTTGATTTTTACGCTCTGCAACACCATTTTGTTGAGGTGAATAAGGTGCTGAAGTCTCATGTCTAATTCCGTGCTGGGCACAGAAGTCGGCAAAAGGTGATAAGTATTCACCACCTCTATCACTTCGAAGCACTTTAACTTTTGTACTTAGTTGATTTTCCACCTCATTTTTGTAGAGAATAAATTTCTCTATTGCCTCATCTTTACTCTTTAGAAGATAGACATAACAGAACTTAGTGCAATCATCTACAAAGGTGATGAAATATTTAGTTCCACCACGTGTTTGCACCGATTTTAAGTTACACACGTCCGAGTGAATTAAACTTAGTGGTTTACTATTTCTTTCAATAGTATGAAACGATGACCTTGTTAATTTTGCTTCAACACAAGTTTCGCACTTACGTTTAGAGTCAATTTGGAATGTAGGTATGCTTTTCAAATTCATTAACCTGCGCAGGCTATCATAATTGACATGTTCTAGTCTACCGTGCCAAATAAACGAAGACTCAAGCATATAAACGGAAGAGGTACCAATTTTATTCATAACATTTTTTGGTTTAACAACCATTACATTGAGCTTAAACAGCCCATCAACAATATAACCCTTCCCTACAAACATTCCATTCTTGGTCAAAATGACCTTATCAGACTCAAAAACAATACGAAAACCGTGCTTGATCAGAAGCGAACCGGACACCAAATTTTTGCGAACTTCCGGCACATACAAGACATTGTGAAGCGTTAACTCCTTCCCAGATGTCATCTTCAACACCACATTTCCTTTGCTTTTCACATCAGACGTGGCCGAATTTCTCATAAACAGCTTATCTTCGGACCCAAATTCCTCAAGCTTGCTGAACAACTCCTTGTTGGAGCAAACATGACAAGTAGCTCCAGTATCAATCCACCACTCAAGCGGATTGGAGTTCACTAAATTAACTTCAGAAATGACAGCAGCTAAGTGCATGTCATCAACATCTTTGGTGATGTTATCAACCATGTTGGATTCTTTTTTCTTCTTCGGCTTTCGATATTCAGCCGCCTTGTGACCCGGCTTGTCACAATTGAAACAATTGCCAGAAAACTTCCTCTTGAAATTCTCTTTCTTCGGCCCTAGCATCCCTTTGCTATCATGACCAGAATTCTTCTTCTTTCTCGAGCTATGCTCGACCACATTAGCCTTCGCCTCATCCGGGCTAAGCAACCTCTTTTCGGAGCCTCGATTGTCCTCTTCAATACGAAGACGGACGATCAACTCCTCCGCATTCATTTCTTTGCGTTTATGCTTCAAGTAGTTCTTGAAGTCTTTCCAACCCGGTGGCAACTTCTCGATTATTGCAGCCACTTGGAAGGTTTCACTTAACGTCATCCCCTCGGAATGGATCTCATGCAATATAACTTGCAACTCTTGCACTTGACTTATCACGGTCTTAGAATCGACCATCTTAAAGTCAAGAAACCGGCCAACTATAAATTTCTTGGCACCGGCATCTTCAGACTTATACTTCTTTTCCAAAGATTCCTACAGTTCCTTAGCCGTTTTCAACGAACTATACACGTTGTACAGTCCATCAGCTAGGCTGTTCATCACGTAATTCCGATACAAGAAGTCGGCGTGATTCCATGCATCCAAAGCATGAGCAGCTTGTGCATCCGCATTCTCACCAAGAACCGGAGCATCTTCCGTCAAGAACCTAGCAAGGTTCAATGTTGTCAGATAAAACAACATCTTTGATTGCCAACGCTTGAAGTTCAAACCATTGAATTTCTCCAGCTTATCAAGGTGATTGATCGGGAGATTGACCGGAGCAGGAGGTCCGTTTGGAGGGGCAGTAGGTCCAGCAGGATTATCACCAGTAGGGGGAACCTGAGCAGGGGCAGGAGGATTGGTCGTCATTTCCAGAAAGTAAAGGAATCTGTTTTAAGACTGTTGGGTAAAATCTGGAAAATGTTGTCGGAAATATTGGGCAACACCTTGGGCAACACCTGGTACTGGAATCTGGAAAAAACGTAAGACCGAGGCCCGTGCACGCACGGTTTCCTTAAAACAGATTCGTCCGACTCTCTCGGTGCTTGAGTACTCTATGGACGTCCGTTTCCCAGGATACAACGGTTAAAAACCACAGCCAAATTAAGCACAAACCTGCTGTCTCGGCGAACTGGAAGAGTGCTTGATTGGTATCGAATACGAAGCAGAATTTCGAAGCCAAAATGGCAGAATTGAGGGAGCAAAAAGCGGGAGAACTCAAGAGGAAAAGCTTGGAAGTTGTGTCTTCCCTCATGTGGAGCACGCCCATGCCAAAGGTCGCAATTAGTGCACACCATCATGGCTCGGGGGTTATGAATGTGGAAAGCCTTGGAGGTTACAAGAATTTGGAAGGTCATGACGGTTACATGTGGCAAAAAGGACGAACTCGGGCCCGCAGCCCCTCGGTCCGACATTCATGTACGCAGGTCGTGCGTGCACACGAGTCGCATGGTCCGAAGTTCAATTGGAATTTGATTTGCACCCTGCGCGCGCGCGTAGAGAGAGCCTCCTAGCCAATACTTTTTATCCCTTACAAAAGGGAAATTCATTATATAATGGAGAAATCATGTTTGGTTTTCCGATGTGGGACAACCAATCTTTCTCCATAAACTAGGATTCAATCATGCGACTTTGAGACTCAATTTCTCATTCACCCAATGTTCGATTTGGGCATACCACATATCGCCACGAACCTCTCATGGAAAACACATTCCAATTTTATATTTCCACAATCGGGTACGGGACCCGCTCGCAATTAATGCCCAAAGTCGGGCCAAACATGTAAATTCCAACAAGAAGTCAGTGGTTAGCAACTGCAAAAGAAGCAAGCTTCAAAATGTCTTCACTCCATCTATGTTTACATGTGTCGTATATTAAAATAATGATATATAATATGAAATTATATCTCAATGTAAAAAAATGAGAAATAACAATCATTGGAAAGGAAGCGAATTCAGCAAATCAAGGGGATCGTTTGTTATGGATACTGGCCTTCTTCTATTCATGATTTGCTGCTACATACCAATTGACTTACAATTATTATATCAAGTTAATGTTGAAATCTAGTATTCTAGCTGCATTATAAATATACGTAAAAGTTAATATCAAAATGTAATATGTACGTACGTACCTCTAATATTTTTTTTCATTTGACGATCTAAATTAAAAAGTAAAAATAAAATAAAAATAAAATAAAATAAAAATAAAATAAAATAAAATAAACTTAAACCGCTATACATACTCTACAAATTTATTGATCAGTTGCGACCGTAACTTAGTTGTTAATAGTCATGTTATTACTATACAGTATATAGTTAAAATGGATTGATCATATCTATATATTTCTGGCAACCAACACAGAAAGCTCCATGACCACCACCTTGAGCTCAAAATTGCAATCCCAATCAATATTTAACCAAAATGTAAGAGTATACGTTGAAATAACTCACTTTTTTAGTCAAATTATAACTATAAGCTAATTCCATAATTTGTGTTCGATTCAAATGAAATTGACCTCTTATTTTGATTTGACTTCGAAAAAATGTCATTTTTGGTGTATGAATAGCTCATGCATTTTAGTTAAGGTTTGGAGTGAATTGCATTTTTTCAGTTTTCATGCTTCTTGTTAGCTGGAAATTTTAATGTATTAAAAATTGAGTTTGGATTGCAATTGGTTAAACTTGTAAAATATAGGTGGCAATTTTAAAAGGTTTGTAATTTGGATTGATAGATTTGAATTGAGATTTGAAATGAATGAATTTCATATTTTTAAGAAATTAATTCAAAATAAAAATGATGAATTTTCAAATACTTCTCCAAATTTCTTAATCCAAACACAATCTTAAAGCAAAAGTTGTTTTGTTATCAACCGACTAAGTTACAGGTCATCTCAGGTAAATGCTATTAGAAAAAAACTGTGTATTAATATCAATGCAAATTAAAATAAATACAATAAGGCCAAGACTAGTTCAGGATTGAGCTAAAGTCAAAGGAAAACCATATTAATGAATTAGCATTCGATCAATTGTCAACTTGTTAAAGTCAAAGATACCATTTTTGCCGGAAAAAGCGCTCCACAATCATACATAGATGAAAGAATATTGTTTGTATTTATCAAATACATGTATCATGTTTCATGCAACTGGACATGTGGGTTGGGTTTGGTTTGGTTGGGTTCGGTCCGAATTTGGGTGCAGGTCTTTTTTTTTTTTTTTTTTAATTTATGTCATAATTTTATATTTATCGAATATAAACTTTATATTTACTGAATATAACTTTTATATACAAATATCATAATATTTAAGTAAAATTATTTAGACTTTTTTCAGTATGAAAAACATAATTAAAAGTTATGTAACATTTACGTTAACTGAGTATAACATTTATTTTATATTAGTATAACATTTACATACATATATCGTAACCTTTAAGTGATATTACTTAAACTTTTTTCACTATAAAAATTTATATAGTATAGCTTAACCTTTATGTTATACTAATAATTTAACATTTATGTTATATTAATATAACATTTATGTACAAATATCATAATTTTTATGTACTTAAAGAATAACATAAGGTTAAATTATTATAACAAAAAATTTAAATTATTATGCATAAAAGTTATATTATTACAACATAAAGTTTTGAAAGGTATTATAGGTCTGTCAAACATTGCAAGGTTATGCGAACATAACTAAAAGGTTAGGTTCGCCAAACTAAAAAGTTAGACCAATATTATTGTGAAACTAGGATTTGAGCTAGGGTTTGGGCATGTGAGCGCTTGTGTGGGCGCGTGAGGTGCATGTGGAACGCGTGAAATGCACCCTCGGGTCAGGTCGACCCAATTGTACGGATTTAGGATTCGTGCACCTAGTACACATAAATAATTGTGTAGATGAAATTGCAAAACTTTATCCACTTTTTTATACATCCAATCAATTTTATTCTATGTATTTCAATTTTGATTTCCTAATTAATATTTTATTTAATTTCATCTGATTTATTAAAATTTATTTTTTGCTTACATATACACTGAAAAAACTTACGTGAATATTTCAATTCTAACAACATCGTAGATATAAATTGACAATTCAAGCAAAATCAAATTCAAATTAAAAAAAATTAAATAATAATAAAATCAAAATTATGGAATGAAAAATTGATTTTTCCTATATATATTCCACAATTGTATGTATATAATTTGAAATATTCTTTGAAGGGACGAACACCCTTTCATGACTATCAAAAGAA
Source organism: Scutellaria galericulata (assembly GCA_946896805.1). Lineage (NCBI taxonomy): Eukaryota > Viridiplantae > Streptophyta > Magnoliopsida > Lamiales > Lamiaceae > Scutellaria > Scutellaria galericulata. The sequence continues at coordinate 16,089,516 of OX335793.1, forward strand.
AACCACATATTTGACAGTTGCATCATCTTCTTTCTTTTATTTATTTTAGTTTTAGTGGAATCTCTATGATAATAACACATATTTGACAGTTGCATCATGTTCTTTCTTTTATTTATTTTAGTTTTAGTGGAATCTCTATGCTTTTATTATCAAACACTATGTCAATTTTATTTTAAATCAATTTTGAGTTGGGAAAAAAATTCATAATAAAGTCAATTGAGAGTGTAGGTCAATTGTTGACTTTTAGAAAGTTCTAACATGTATTTGATCATTTATTTGAGAACATAAAGTCTGGTTAAATATGAGAAACACAAAAACTCATGTGAGACGGTCTAAAAAATAATTATCGTGAGACGGAGCTCCAACATTCATAAACAACATGTGAATTGTAGGGTTTGAATTATGAATAATTGGATTGTGAGTTGATCGGTCTCACGCAATGCAATAAAAATTCATAAGAAGGTCTCATAAGAGACTCACTCCACGAGAAATATAAAGAGTAAAAGATAAAACTACATTTCGAATAGATAATCAATGATTAAAGAATTAGTGTACGAGTATGTGAGAAGGTGAAGAGTTTCCAAGTGAATTTGTCTCACATTATATGGATTGATTCCATTGTTTGAGACTATACTATTGATTATATCATTGTATAGTGCAAAACTAACGCGGATCAATAATTAATTAAGCCTAATGGCCATACGTGCGCCCCGTTGGTCTAGCTGATTGGCTTAGTTCGGCCTAAGTCTAGATTTGGGTGTAGTCGGCAATTGAACTTTGGGCTAAAATTACTATCCTGGGTTTTGGCTTCAAATCGGGTTGGTCAGTAAGATAATGAGTTTGACCCATGAACATGAATTGATGGCTAAAGGTGGCTTAGTTCATTGTTTGTGTAAAAAGCCCAACATGCAAAGCCCATTCGAAAAGTTCATGTAGTTGTTGGTCTTTGGCTCATAATAATAGTGTAGTTGATCTAGTGGAGAATCCTAATGGAATTGTATGTCATTAATACTCCATGATGGTGTTGCTTCGTATAGTTGAATATGTCTGTCTATAAATAGGGCAATGTCTTGAAAAACATTGTCACCAATTTGTATAGTAAAATAGTTTTTCTATAGCATTTGCAATTCAAAGTTGCATTTTCACCATATAAAAGTGCAGTCTAGTACTTCTACTGCTTCAATCATCGATGCTTCTAATTTTATGATGCTATTAACTAGAAGATGTAAGTTGTTATCTTTGAAAACATTATGTCGTGGTGTAAACATAACATCATTTGGAGAAATCAAGTTCAAAAAACTATGAAATAACATAATTTTCTTCACACTCATAGTATATGCTCTCTATTTTCCAAGAGCTTCAACAACCATGCATAGGAAACTAGTTAGTCAAATAAATAGTCAATAAATAAATATTGCTCTCACACTAATCATATCCATAATTATATTTGTTATTATTTCTAATAATAAATATGAAAAAAATAAATTACATTTTATAAATATAAGTAAATATTAAACATTTTATCTTAATAACTTAACCTCAAATCTCTGATAAAATCCTAGTTTCTGTTTATTTAAGATCACAATTTCACAAATTATTTAACCAAAAACTGATAAAAAAGATTCAATTACTTATTTCTCATAATGATTTTATTTTGTACTCGAAAAGGATGATGTTGTAATTTAACAACCACTAAAATGCCTATCCATTATTCAGAATAGCAGCTTCACCCCCATTCTCTCTCTCTCTTTCCAATGGCGCTCTCTCTCTCCAACCCCTTCCTCCTCAATAACCCATCTCCTCCTCTCTCTCTCAACGCCAAGGTAAACAAGCACATACCATCGAAGAGCCCTTGTTTCACAATTATCCTTTACTTCTCATCACCAATTTTCTGTCCTTTTTTTCGGAATTCACAGGTGAAAGGAGTAGTGGGCAGCAATCAGATGCGGTGGAGCTGCAGGAAGAAGGACATACACCCGGAATTCCACGAAGATGCTAGGGTTTACTGCAATAGCGAGCTGGTGATGACCACCGGTGGGACCAAGCAGGAGTACGTGGTTGATGTGTGGTCCGGAAACCACCCCTTCTACCTCGGCAGCCGTTCCCAAAATCTAATTGATGCCGATCAAGTTGAGAAGTTCCGCAAGAAGTTTAGTGGTCTCGACTCAATTATGGAGATCCCTGTTCTTAAAGGAGAGATTATCCTTCCTCCTAAGAGAAAGTCCAAACCCAAAAAGAAGTAGTTTAATGATTGTTCTTTGTATTATTATTTTTTTGGTTTGTAATTGTTTAGTTTTCTTATTGGGATATGGAGTTTAATATTGAATTGATGCTTCGGATTGTTTCTATGCCAATTTGAAGTGGTTTACTGTTCATGATTTGTGTTTATGGTTTGTAGCTTCTTTTGTGCTGCTTTTGTTAGTGTTGTTGTGAAATGATGTCGAATTTCAGATTTTTAAGATTTTTCAGGCTAGTTTCTATTGTGAACTGCAATTATTCGATGTGTTATTTGATCAATTGCGTTTTAGTAATGGTAATGCTTTCAGTTTCTCTTTATGCAGTGGTTTTTTAGGGAAAATTTTGAAGTTTTCGTGACGTGCAGCGGTTTGGTGCCTCTTGCTAGTTCTTGAAAGATAAGAATTCCTCTTCTCCATGCATTTCTATGTGCAGTAATTTGTGTGGTCATTTCTTGATCGCTATGCTTTTAGAAGGAAATAACAATGAATGTGGTATATTTGATATTGTTTCTGTGAATTAGATATCTATAAGCATTGTGATTTTTTTATGTGAGTTTGATTGATACAATGTAAAAGAATGTCTATTCGTATTTTTACTATTCTAGAGTTTGAATTCATCACTGATTGTAGATAGAAATGCCAAATTCATTTTGGCTCCTCCCACGCCCTTCAGTCACATTTTTAATATTTTGATCTCTGGAATCGTGTTCTCATGAATTAGAAATCAGCTAGTTGAGTTTCAAGTCATCAAAACAATCTGAACTTTGACAAACTTTAAGCACTTAGTGTGTTAGGTCTAGCAGAGGTTTAAGATACCTTCCACAATCTGTGTGTAACTAAAGATCCATTTTACTGTTTTAGCTGGAGTGGAAAGCTAAGAATCCTGAATCAGATTATCATAGAATATATTCTCTTCGTATTGAGATAAGAGAGTTTCTCGTGATACAAAATGATGTATAACTACTTATAAAATCAATCCTTATAGTTTCATATCTTCTGTAGTGAGATAGGAGGAGGCTTGTGATGCAAAATGATGTTTCAGTACTTATGAAGTTATTGTTGCATTATTACATTGAAATGATTTACAAAAGGTAATAATGTTATTCATAGAAGGCAGGTGAATGGAAAGGTAAACATTCTAAAACATTAGAGATTACTATGGACTATCAGATTGTGAATTTGCATCTCATGTTCAATACCATCTAAGGGCTTGTTTACTACTTGAATAGGAGGGGTGGATTTATAATTTTTAAGATGAACATGGACAATTATTTTAAGAAAGTTTCAATTGTATACTTAGTTTGGTTATGATCTAGATAAAACACTTATGATATCGATCTTATAGTTTCTCTTATGTGGTATGAATAGATTTGCAAATTAACGTTAATGACCTTGTATCCTGGTTGACTCTTCTGATCAAGAAAAACATGATGATAATCGTGGGAACAGCCAAACAAGCACGGCAAGTTAATCAGTAATGCTCTTCTCAGATTCCTGAGTTGATTCCAATTGCTGAAACTTCCATATCTTTTGCATGGTTTATTGTATACTCCCATTTTCCTAGCTTTTCTGGTGTTTCCATTACGATGTTGGGGGTAATCATAGAAATAACTGATGCTATGATGAAGTGAAAGCTCTGAATGCTCTTATGATTTTAACTTAACAGACTGATATAATCTCTGCACTGTCTTCTTTAAGCCAAGGGTGATAAGCAGTACATGAAATCTATCTGGTGTGAATCAAGAAAGGAGCTAATACTATGAAAAACAGTCATATGTCTTCTTGTCTGAATGTCTGTATATGTGTGTATTATTGGCATCCTTAAGATCTTTCCAAAAAACCTGCTGTCTAGATGCAGGACATTTGTGCACATTAAGCTGCAATCCAGATTTAGCCCCAAAGTTGCTCAAATAATCCATGAGAATCACTATTATGTAATATTCCTTGTACCCATGATTTATTTTGAACATGTTTTTACGTTTATTTTACCAACGGGGAAGAGCCTAATGTGCAGTTAATGTTGCCCTCTGCTCTGGTTATAATACGATAGTTGAATGATTTGGTACATTGACTCGGTTCTTGTTGTTTACCATATCAGCCAGGCATTATTGCCGGTGATGTGTTAGAGCCAAACTCGAGGTATGATCTAATCTGCAAAGCAAGGGTTAACTTGCTAGATTAGCTACAGGTTTTAACCATCCAATGCTCAAGTCAGATCGGATATGAGGAGATTTACGTCTTGTTGAAGCACGTGCTTTTCTTGCAGGTATGGTCATCATCCAGCAATTGTTGTACGAGTTTGATCTATGATGTTGATAGCAGGTCGAACCCGATGGGTCGGATTGGGTAGCTTGCGTAAAATTACATGGTTCAAGTCATGTTTGGTCTCTTTTAATTCCAGCATTGAACCTATGGCCTGAACCGTGGCCCATGGTGGACCTAGAGATTTTGAAAATTTGTGTCAAGTTATTTATTGAAGGAAAAATTTAGAAAATAGACAGAGTAGTGAAAACTGGTACAAATACCAAAAAACTAAATGTTGAGAAATTCTATTTGTATATCTTTTTGACATAGCATATTAGAATTCTAATTAATGTGTTCGAGTATATCGAACACACATTGGGCTTAAACTTATTAGAGTCCAATTTATGGAGTATCCCAATCGGGGATGAAAATGTCGCGAAATTTCGATGATATTTCGCCGAAATTTCGCTAAAATGGATGAATCGAAATAATAATACGCAACAATTTTATTTCGTCAGAATATCACCGATATTTCAGTAAAATATCGTTCAAATTTAGATTTTGGTGAGTCCCTTCGTAAAAATATCGTTCTAATTTAGATTTCAGTGAGTCCCTTCGTAAAAACGCAATATATCGGTGATATATCAGTTTTATGCATATGTCGGCGATATATTTTTTTTTTCTTTTTTATGAATTTATTGAGTGGAACATTAAATAACGGATTTACATGAATCATGCTTGTTGCATAGATTGTTTCCACTTTCCACATCATTTATTAAAAATGGAGATGAGATTTCTTATCCAAAAATTAGTCATCATTTGTTGTCATAACAGGCAACGTTTATATAATAGTTTATCTATATATTTGTTGTAAACATATCATTTTATTTGAAATTAAGTTAATATATGTATTAATGTTAGTTATAATATTCTATAAACTACTTAGATATATTTTTCAATTTTTTTTACAAAGTTTCCATATTTAAAAAAAAAATGTCCGATATTTTATTTCCGTAAAATTAAGGTACCAATATTTCCACCGATACCGATATTTTCATCCTTGAGCCCAATATTGCTCCTTTAGCTTGATTTTCTTACTCAAAATAAATTACTAATTTTAATGGAAACTATTCAAAGAATTTAGAGGCGTGACATCCTTGAGTTCAATCGATAGACTTTCGAATCTCAGACATCAAATAAAAAAAAAATCAGAAAAGCTTGCTCAATGCATAAAATATACTTTAAAATAGGAATATTTTTTCTACTACTTTTTTTTTTTTTGAAAGATTCTCCATTTAACACACACAAAAAAAAAAAAAAAAAAAAAGAAGAACTCCACAATCAAAGGAAAATGAATCCCGACATTTCAGTTTCTTAACGAAGTGGAATTCAGAAAATTTTATTGTAAAGTCGCTGCTTTGATATTGTTTTGCCAGGTGCCATCCCAAAACCGCTATCAATATATTTATATTTTATATATTCGTATTTATCTGCAAGAGAGTCAAATTCTGTTCTTATTTTTTTATTTCTACATTACATATACAAAAACGTTTTGTAGAAATATCTTGTAATAATCTATCTTAAAGAGGCTTGCAAGTCAAAAAAGGAGCCATCAATAACTCTTACACCATCAGACAATATTTTCTTGAAAAAATTATCTCCAACACCTTGACCTAAGATGTTTATGCTAATATGCTTCAATCAAGAAATTAATGAAATGTTTAAATGTATTTTAAGTGATGTTTGGATAGTGTTTTGGGAGTATAAATTAGAATTATCGATGATGACTGTGGAATATTAACTTCTCGTGAATTGTCAACTCTAGGGTACTTGTTTATATGAATGTTAAAATCTTATCATACCAAGAGATAAATCATAGCAACATATTACAAACAATAGAAACAAAATAGTGGTGAGTGAGTCGGTTTCACGAATCAATGTATAAGAGTATTTATATAATGCGCAATAACATTTGCCTTTGTTGGAATTTCCTCTTCTCAACCACTGGAGTGAGATCTTCTATTACATTTGGTGTTACATCTTCTATTCCAAATCAATCACCACACGCCATGTGTATTCAATGACATCACTAATTAATACGTGACGTGTATTAGATATTATGTAACACAAGATATAACACCAAATGTAATAGAAGATCCAGACTCCTCAAACACTATCAGAAAAAGGGGAAATAATACCGAAATTTTAGTGGCAATTAGATAATATTTGATGGTAAATAAATTATTTTGCTAAATTTTTTGATTAAATTGAGATTGCCTTTAACAATATTCAGAAGGAAGAAATTCTATTAAAAGTCAATTAATGATGGTCTTATAGCTACTATATCCACACAAGATTTTTCACCCCTAAATTATCTTGGCAGTGATTAGTGATTTCATGTTGATTAGTGGCAAAAAAATTTGCCATCATTTTGCAATTTTCTTACTAAAATATATATTTTGATTGAATCTCTTATCTGAAATCAGACATGTTGGGCTTTTGAAATCATTACAAAATTTTAATAATTATCGGATATGTCAAACATTTTGAAATATATTATATAGTAAAAGTTAAATAAAAAAGGATTACTTAGGTTGATGACATCCTAACATAGCATCAACGTAATTAGTTTAAAATTAATAAGAGGCCAACCCTTTTACTTTTGCATTAATTATTTCATACTTTCACCGTGAGGTGTCCAAGAAAAGTAGACACTTTGCGTTCTTTCTTATTGTTTTTAATTAGCATATGAAATTTTGTAAGGATATGGTTGTTTTGGTTGAGAAAGCATCCTAAGTTTTTGCACTTTTCTCATAAATTTTAGTAGCAAATTCAAAGTTTGTTGCTTCTAGGCTTATGGCATGTTCAACCCTAACCCAAAAAATTTGTGTTTATTTTGTCATCAAGAATTTATATTCAATATAAAACGAATACTCTTTTTTTTTTTTTTTTGAAACCTATATAAAACGAATACTAAAAAATAACAATACTAAAATATTGTCAGAAAAACACATCGGTATGTTGTTGAAAAAAATTTAGCAACAACATTGTGTCCCTAAATTATTTTCTCAAAAGTTATTGTCAATAGTTTTTCTGCGACAATGTTGTTGTCATAAATAGATTTTTTTTAATTGTTTTTTTTGTGACAACTTGTTGTCAATTTATATTATCAACTTTTGCGATAATACAGTGTCATTAAAAGTAGATCTTTTAAGACAATTTTTATTGTCACGAAAGATCTCATTGCAAATAATTTTTTTTTTTTTTTTGGAAAAATAAAACCATCATTAATATTTAAATTGATGTCAGATGAAAGCAACCGGTAGCCCAATTAAATGATTTGATGTTGCGACAAAATTTGTATAATATATCAGTTAGGGGTGACTATGGATCTTGCAGATAACCAAATCGTGGAGAAATCCGTATCAAAACACTTCGAATCGATAAAAAATTGTAGACTGTTTGACTTTATCCGGACCGCTCTGATTATTTTTTATGTCAGATCGAACTATACAAAATCGAAGAACCGAATTTAGAATCGAATAGAACTGATTTTCAGAAAATAACTTTATACAAAGTTATTTGCATCATTTAATTCACTATTTTGTATTGTTATATTGGATTAGTTACAAATTTGACTGAATTTTATTATTAATTAATATCATTATAATTTTAAGACTTCATAGAAGAAATTAACATATAAATAATAAAGTAAAATATTTATAAATGAATACTTTTGGAAACATAAAATGTATTAGCTACAATTGATATTAATCAAATATTATTCAAATAATTTTTCATAATATATTTAATTCAAGTTTATATCTACCTTCAATTCAAATTTTACTATAAAACATATATTTATTTCACTTTTAAAAGACGTAACTTATGAGATGTAGATTAAGAAGATTTCAAAGAATAAAATTTGAAAAATATATTGGAGATGTAGGTTAAAAAGATTTCAAAGAATAAAATTTGAAAATATCTTGAATGTAATTTATTGTTTTCGAGAAGAGACGACTACTTTTAATAATTTGTCAAGTTTATTTTTTTAGTTTATTGCTTGTTTTAAGATTTAAAGTAAATAACGTGGTACGATATGTTTATTTATTTATTGTATTTTGTTTGAATGATTATTTATTTTAAATTATTAAAGTTTGAATCTCCAAACCCAAACTGATTCGCTTGTAATATCCAAATCTTTGAAGAACCGAACTAATTTGACGGAGCAATTCCGGAGTTTTTTATTTATTTTAGAATTCTCCAAAAAATCTCCGAACTTTAAAGCGGTTTCGGAGATTCTCTTATCCCTAACTTTCTCCGAATCGTGCTCACCCCTAATATCAGGTGTATTGTTTTTCATTCTTTATATGTATTACCTACAATAGCTACAAATGTTTGTGGATTTATGTATTACCTAATTTAAAGGGGATTGTGGTCCAAAGACCATAAATAAATTTAAAAAAAAAAGGCTCAAGTGGGTTGCAAAATGATTTGAAGGAAGCACTAATAGAACCAAACACACCATTTTGTGTTGGTTGAAATGGGTAATTTATTGGATAAATTTGTGTGGTGGGTTCTCCAAAATAAAACCCAGAGATATTACAATCGACTCTTTTTAATTTCTTACTATCCCTTTTCTTTTTCTTAGATGGAAGTGCAATTAAATTGTCTTTACACCTAATCTCAATCACTCTTTCATCATTATGGCCGAAAGAACACATTTTTTTTCACTGAGTGCCGCTTATTTAATATAGTTCACCAAAATATTAGGACTTTCTTTTGACTTTTTTTTTTCCAACATTAACTCTTATTAATATCGTCTGAAATGGTTTCAAAAAAATATCGTCTGAAATAAATTTTATGGAACAAATTAATTCACAATCCATAAATTTTGTATGATTTGTGAAAATGAGTGTCTATCAGAATTATATCTCTAAAACCATCTTATATACTCCCTCCGTCCCGCTCAGATTTGCACGTAGGGACGGGCACGGAGGTTAAGAAAAAACTGCTTTTGGGCACAGAGCTCAAGAAAAAATTGTTTTTGTAGTGTTAAAGTTGAATAGTAAAGGGCAATTTTATAAATTTTATTTGCCATTTTTGGAGTGTGCAAATCTGAATGGGACGGAGGAAAACGGAAAGTGTGCAAATTTGAGCGGGATGGAGGGAGTATGTTTTTATGTTCTTTTTCCATTTTTTTGTGTTGTGTGAGTATAGATATTATTGAATATAACATATATAGTTCATTTTATGTAATCACACACACATATTTATATAATTGTGTGTAAATCAATAATATCTGCAAGACCTTCGTTTCTTCCAGAGTACTGGAGTCAATCATTAAATAAAATGAAACTATATATGTTATATTCAATAATATCTGCAAGACCTTCGTTTCTTCCAGAGTACTGAGTCAATCATTACGGAGGGAATTTAAATATCTGGAGTATATTTACATTTAAAAAAGGATTAGTGGCATATTTGCACCTCAACCAACAAAAGTAAGAGGTAATTGCACATTTTCCCTATAGTTAATATTGAGATTTTGATGTGTAGAATAAAATTAAATAAGATTTTTTTTGACCCACCTAATATTAAGTTAATAGGATTTTTTTTTTTTAAACTGTCTCCCAAGATATATTTATAACTACCGTATTCAATTTAGGATCGCATATATGGTCAGACATTCAAACTCATGTCGCACATATTATAACCAAAGTTTTTTCATAGTTAGGGTCACACAAGAGGTTGTATATGATTTTTCCGTAACCCGATTGCCTTCTTCTCCAGTAAAGCAACCTGCAAAACCGTAAAACACCGGGGGTTTTTCCCGGTGAAGGGACTCCGACGCTCAAGTCAGTAAATTGAATGTTGTGTGTTCAAATGTAAAGAATGCTTAAAAAATAGAAAAAGGAATATGATGAATATATATACTTCCTGGAATTAATGTCAGTTGGTGACATCCGAAAAGGATGGGAAGTGGCTTAGTGGTCCACATAATGGGCGGTTACATGCATTCAAACTAGTTCGTTTCACTCAACCGAAACCAGTTCGCTATCTTAGTCCAAAATCAAACAAGCTCGCACTTCAGTGAGATACTAGCTGCGAACTCTTATCGAGGAGAAAACAGTTCGTCTCAAATCATGTTATAATATAGTTCGCTTATTGTAAAACGATTCATGTTCGCTTCTATTTAAGCTGTTCGCACTAGCGGTTCATAATCTTGACCTGAGCTGACTGAGAAAATCCGGTTCGCCAGAGTTCGACCATATCAGGTACTCCCCCCTTTCGAAGTGCATGTTTACATGCGCTAGTCGGCATCACTTATGCCGAACATCAAATTATCCTTCTAGAAGCAAGATGTCTTTTCAATCATTTCTGTCACGTGTCCAACGGCACATTTCCCTAAACGCCTTTTCACATCCACCGTTGGATCACATCATATCTGATGGCCGAGAATTCAGGACTTTTCAATTTTCCCCCCAAAATCAAGGGTCGTCTTCTTCCTATATATATCATCTTCTCTTCTCAAAATACCCTTCTGCGAAATTACTGTACAATCACATACAAGCAAGGGCTTTTCTTCCTCAATCTCTAGGATTCCTCAGACAAGCCAGGTACCATTTTCCTTCTTTCTTCTTTTCATTTTCAATGGCGTCTTTTGATTTCTTAACCCATTTGAGGGACGAAGGTGAATCAAACGAAGGATTCAATCAATTTCCTCTACGCCCTATTTCTAAACCATCAAACCCTAAACCTTCTTCCTCTGGCCGCCAAAATCTTTCCAATCCTTCTAAAATATCTCGTAAAAAAACTGTAGATACCGTTTTTTCTGTGACTAAAGCCACTCAAATCCATGTTATTCCCTTGAGTTTGTTCTTGGTAGATGGCTACTCAGTAATTATTCCCAATTCGGAAGACCGACCTCATCAGGCTCCGGATGGTTGTCAAACCTGGTTTCTGAAGCACATATCTCTAGGTCTAGTCCCTTCTGTTCATCCCTTTTTCTACACCATTGGTTCGGCCTTCGGGATCTGCCCGAACCAACTCCATCCCAACTCGATTAGCTATATAGTCTCTTTCTATATGGTGTGTAAATGGATGGGTGTCGAACCAACTGCTGACAGATTTCAATCTTGTTTTATGTTGAAATGAACTAACCCTTTTCAATTTTATATGAGTCTCTCATAGTGGAGATAGACGAGCTCAGTTTTTGTCCCCTGGAGATGAGAAAATCCCCCATTGGGAAAAATTCTATCTTTTTATCCGTGCTCCAGTGAACAGACCTTTTGACTTACTTCCTTGGGTTGATCATCCCCTTCATACAAGTTCTGCTTCTCCGGGAGATTCCCAAATTAGACTCTTGAACTCGATATTCCAGAAGGGGTGGTTCGACATCGTACAATTGAGCTCGTGTGTACCTCTACTTGCTTTCTGGGGGTTTTATCCAAACAGCCAGATCCCCTCCCGATTCAATTTAGGTTAAAGAAAGATCTGCAAAAATTCTTTTATATATATATATTGTGGAGTAGTACATTGATTGATCTCTTTTTCCTGCAGATAACACCATGGCCATGTTCTTTAACTTTGCAAGTGAGGTTACTGAAGCGGAGCGAACCCCTATCATCCCCGCCAAACATGCTGTGGACAAGGAGCGAGCTGCGGACTTCCGAATGGCTGAGGAAAAATGACTCGCTGAGTTGGCCAGACGAACTCCAAAACATACCGAAGAAATCATTCAACAAGGAGGGAGTGACCTTCCTAAGAATTCCGATTTTCCTATCCCACCTGTCAACATCTATGCAACCCTTCCCCTGACAATAACAAAACCCACACCTCAGCCAACTAAACCTGTCGAGCTGACTGAAGGAGCAGATATGGGGACTCCAGGAGCGATAATTCCTCCTTCAAAGAAGAAAAGAGGTTCTTCCAGTTCAAATAGGGCTCCCAGCAAAAAACGCCACACTATGGAGGAGCCCCAAACTGATGCAGAAAACCTTCCGGAAGCCCCTGCGGGGAAAGCTACCATACAGGAACTGGATACCGAAGATATGGATTTAACCCTGAATATCACTCGAGGTGAGAAACTGGTGAGTTATCTGAAGAACTTCAGCAAAACAGCGTTACGCCGTCGAGCTCAAATTCGGAAGCAACGCGATCAGCTGAAAGAAGTGGAGGAAGAAAAAACAACTTTGATAGCAGATGTGCAAGCTAATGCCGGCAAAGCCGAAACTTTATCTGCCATGCTGGATGAGAGCGAACTGCAACTAGGGTATACCAAATCTGAATTGGCGAGGAAGGAAGAACTATTGCTCACCAAGGAAAGGGAAGCAGTGGAAAAACAAAAAGCTCTGAAGGCAGCGGAAGCAGACGCGATCTTCTGGAAGGCGGAGTTTGAGCGAGAAAAGAATTCCCGAACTGAATTTGGTGAAGCCAAAAGGAGTGAAGGCTTTAAAGAAGGCTTTTACCAATTTGTTCGGAGTCCAGAAATGGGACTCATAGTGGAGGGGTTTCGCGAGAGATTCGTCCACCATCTATGGAACTCCGTCCTCTTTCTTTCCAAAGCCGCTCCCATGGCCGAGGCATATTTTAAAGAGGGGGTTCGCTTATGTCAAGAGGAACTGAAAGAAACTTCGCCTGACTCCGAACTCCGTTTCAGCCTTCCCGCTTTGGGACAGAAACTCCTAAAATCCTTCCCCTTCCCTCCAGGCTGGAAAGGGAATCTGAGTGAAGGAGTGGATGATGAATGGTGGTCTGGATATTTGGAAGAAACCATACACGAAGTGATGAACCCAAAATTTCTTCTAAGTACCAGTTCGACATTGCCCCCTCATGTTCTTTTAGCAGCTTCTGATTCAGCTATGGATCTGTCAGTAGAAATGTTCGCTCCATCACCATCTCCTTCTGTACCTGAACCAACCTCCGAGCCATCTCCCTCTGTTAATCCATCAGATCCTTAATAGTGTAGTTAGCACATATGTAATAAGTATTGATTAGTTTTTTGGAGACCGTACTCATCCTTGTAAAAAAAAATTTGACATAATTTCATGCTCATATTTCAATGTCGCTTCTTTATGTTTACTCATGTTCGGATTTTGGAAGAACTTAATGCTCTTCTATTTGATTATTGGATTCTGAGAACACTATTTCAACTCGCTTAATCATGAGTTCTTGAGAACTCGTAAGTTCGCTTAATCATAAATTCCAAAGGAACTTCTTCAGTTTGCTTAATCATAGAGTTCCGAAGGAACTCTTCAATTCGCTTAATCATAAGTTGCGAGGGAACTCTTCAATTCGCTTAATCATAAGCTCCGAGGGAACTCTTCTGTTCACTTAATCATAAGTTCCGAGGGAACTCTTCAATTCGCTTAATTATATGAAATCAAGAAAATGAAGACACAGGAATTTAACGTGGTTCGGTCAATTCGACCTACATCCACGGAGAGGGCAAATACTTGTCATTTCATAATATCAACAAGAATAAAAAAGAAGAAATCACATACGGGAACAATTTCATGTATAAAACTTCTTCAAATGGGCTACGTGTCATGGCCTTGGTAGCACCTTGCCATTCCGATCCGTTAATTCATATGATCCACCAGGCAAAATGTTCGAAATAGTGTAAGGTCCTTCCCAAATGGCATCCAATTTCCCAATCTCTACTAAGGCATCAGATTGCCTTAATACCATATCTCCAACCTGAAATTCCCTCTTTCGGATCTTTTTATTAAAAACGGCTTGGATCCGTCTCTTGTAAAGCTCATGACGAACTCTGGCTTCATCTCTGATTTCATCCAAAAACAATAGATCGGTTCTAATCAACTCTTCATTCTCTTAGGGCTCAAAGTTAGTAATTCTCAAGGCTTCTCCTTGAATTTCCGCAGGAACTACTGCCTCCATCCCGAACGCCAAACTAAAAGACGTCTCTCCAGTAGTCGATCTAGAAGTAGTTCGATATGCCCATAACACGGATGACAGTTCATCGACCCAATTGGACTTTTCGAATTCAAGTCGTTTTTTTATTCCGTCCACAAGGATACGATTAACAACCTCAACTTGACCATTCGCCTGAGGGTGAGCTACAGGAGTGAAAATTTGCAATATCTTCATTTCTTCACACCATTCTGTGATCCTTTTTCCTCGAAATTGAGCTCCGTTGTCCGATACTAAAATCCTTGGTAAGCCGAACCGACAACAGATGTTTTTCCATATGAAATGAATCATATCACTTTCCGTAATTTTGACCAAGGGTTCCGCTTCTACCCACTTAGTGAAATAATCAACAGCTACCAACAGGAACTGCTTATTTCCCCTTGTTTTGACAAATGGTCCTACTATATCAATTCCCCATCTAGCAAACGGGCAAGACGAACATACAGTGAGCATATCTGTGGCTGGTACGTGAATTCGCCATCCATGTCTTTGGCAAGCATCACATTTTCGAACTAAAGCTTCAGCATCTTTTTTCATTGTTGGCCAATAAAACCCAGCTCGTCCAACTTTCCGAGCTAATGCCCTTGCTCCTGCGTGTTCGGCACATCCTCCTTCATGAGCCTCTTTTAGAACCTTTATTCCTTCTTCTTGGGATAGACATCTCGCATCTGTTGGTAAAAAACTTTTTCTATACAGAATTCCTTCAATAACGTAATAGAATCGAACCCGTTTCTCCAATTTCTCCAGTTTTTTTGCTGCCACTTCCTTTTTTCCTTCAAGAAACTTCAATAAAGGAGTTCGCCAATCGGACTCTACCTTGTCAATACTCATCACCTCCTCCTCTTTTCCTACTCTCATAACAGTAATACTTCTTCTCGAACAATCTCGTAACGAGCTTCCAATCTTCGCCAGAAAATCCACTTTCTGATTTTCACTCCGAGGGATCTGCTCAATCCGGAGCTTTTCGAACTTTTTCTCCATATCTTTCACCTTCTGTACATACGAAACCATGCGCTTCTCTTTAACTTCACACTGATTTTGAAGCTGCTGGGTCACCAACTGTGAATCAGATTTAACGATTACATTACGAGCTCCAACTTGCTCAGCTATTCTCAATCCCTGTAAAAAAGCTTCATATTCAGCCTCATTATTAGATGCTCGAAATTGAAACTTTAAAACGAACTCCAACTCATCCTTCTGGGGGCTGATCAAAAATATTCCAGCTCTCGCCCCTTAACGAGATGATGATCCATCAACATACAACTCCCATTCTTTCTTTTCTTGCATTCTAGTCGTTTCTTAAATAAAGTCCGCTAGGGCTTGCCCTTTGATAGCTGTACGGGGTTCATACTTGATATCAAACTGCCCTAATTCCACAGCCCACTTGATCAATCTTCCTGACGCTTCAGGTTTTCCAAGAACCAAACTCAAAGGATGATCTGTTCGCACCATTACCTCATATCCCAAGAAGTATGGCCTCAATCTCCTTGTCATAGTAACAAGAGCATAGGCTATTTTTTTCTACTTCGGTGTACCGAACTTCTGCTCCATGTAAAACTCTACTGACAAAGTACACAGGAAACTGATCTCTCCATTCTTCTCGAACCAATACCGAACTAACCGATTCTTTTCCGACCGCCAAATATGCTATCAATTTACTTCCGTTAACTGGTTGTTTCAACAAATGAAGTGATGATAGAAATTCTTTCAAATCTTCAAAGGCCCTTTGGCATTCTGCATCCCATCCGAACTGCCCATTCTTCCTCAATATCTTGAAGAAAGGTAATCCTTTATCTGCCAACCTGGATATGAACCTGCTCAAGGCCACGATGCGACCAGTCAACATTTGCACTTCTTTTATTGTCCGAGGAGGTGACATCTCCTGTATAGCTCGTATCTTGTTGGGATTAACTTCTATTCCTCGTTCAGTGACCATATACCCCAAAAAATTTCCCGTCTTCACGCCGAATGAACATTTTGCCGGATTCAAACGCATCCCATGTTTCCGAATAGTCATCATGGTCTCCTTTAGATCTTCGGCATGTGTGCTCGCTTGTACACTCTTTACCAGCATATCATCCACATAAGCCTCCATATTTCATCCCAACTGGCTTTTAAATGCTTCATCTACCATTCTCTGATAAGTGGCTCCTGCATTTTTCAATCCAAATGGCATTACTGTATAGCAATATGTACCTGAAGAGGTGATGAAGGCGACATTGGGCTTGTCCTCTGGATGCAATAAAAATTGATGGTATCTCTGAGCTGCATCCATCATACTGAGCAGTTCGCATCCAGCAGTGGAGTCCACTAACTTATCAATTCGAGGTAAAGGATAATGGTCTTTAGGGCAGGCTTTATTCAAATCCCTGAAGTCGATACATATTCGCCATTTATTTCCTGGCTTCGGCATTAACACAACGTTAGCCAACCAGCGAGGATATTGGATCCTCTCAATATGCCCTATCTCCAGCAGTTTCTTCACCTCTCCTTCAATGACTTCGTTCTGTTGATCTCCAAAGTGCCTCAATTTTTGCTTAACCGGTCGAACATCAGGTTTGATGTTTAACCTATGAACCGCCAATTCTGGGTTTATGCCCTTCATGTCCTCCGGCTTCCATGCAAATAGATCTACATTCTCCTTCAACACCTTCACCATCTCTTCTCTAATCTGCCCCTGTAACTGACTTCCTAGACGAACTACATGTCCAGGTTGTTTGGGGATCAGCTCGATACTCATCAGTTCTCCCTCTTCGAACTCAGTTGTATTTGGCTTGTCTCCTATCTTTTGACTTTTATCTCGACCTCGATCCATATCATCTCTTTGTTCGCCACTTCGTTTCCGACTTTCGGAATGGCGAACTGCAGCAACATAACACCGTCGAGCAATTTGTTGATCGCCATGAGCCACTCCAACTCCGACTGCACGCCCTTCTTCATCCTCCATGGGAAAATTCATCATCAGATGTGTAGGAGAAATAACAGCTGCATAAGTGCTTAGTGAGGGACGACCCAAAATTATATTATACTGCGAGGGTGCATCCACCAATAAGAAGGTTATGGTCTTATTCTGCCTCCATTCTTCATCTCCCAGAACCATAGGCAGTTGAACTTTCCCATAGACCGTAACTGCTTCACCTGCAAAACCGTAAAGTGAGGTTTCCACAGATTTTACCTCGACTGTCGACCTCATCTTCTTAAAGCAATCCATGAACATGACATCAACCGAACTTCCAGTATCAACAAACACCCGTTCAACATTAAAGCCTCATATCTCAGCGACAATCACCATAGCATCAAATTGAGGACTTTGAATAGCCACCCGATCTCGAGCTCCAAACTCAATCGCCACATCATCAAAAATTAAGTGAACCGTATTCTGCTGCTGGCAAACAGAATTGAGTCTCGCTTTCCGAGCTCTGTTGGAATCTCCATCTGCTGGCCCACCCATGATCATATGAATAGTAGGCATTTCTTCTCGTTCAGGTCGATTCCGAGGCGGAAGAGGCGGTGGTGGATGTAACTCTTGTCGTTCTGGCCTTCTTTCTTTTCTAAACTTCTCTCTGTGGTTCTTTTGCTCCTGGTTCAGTTGAGCTCGACGAACAAATCAAGCTAGCCTATTCTCTCTTATCAATCTCTCCAATTCGTCACGTAAATGTAGGCATTCATCAGTTCCATGCCCATATTCATTGTGAAACCTGCAAAGTTTTCCATTACCAAAAGTGGGCGGCTTCTTTGGATTGGTACTCCAAGTAGCAGGCAATTTAGTTTGGGGCAAATCCCATATTTCCATCAATACTTGCCCTGGAGCCATGGTCAAGGGAGTATACTGATCATATCTCCTCCCTGTTCTACTTTCTCGCAACGGCGGAGGTGCAAATCTTGTTCGAGGATCTACAACTTCTCTCTTTCTTGCAACCTCATGGTCTTGCGATCTGACCATTCGACTGGAACCCTCACCCTTCTTGATCCGAACCGCTTCTTCCAAATTGGTATACTTTGTAGATCGCTGCAACAAATCATCAAAATTCACAGGTGTTTTCTTTACCAAGGAGCTCCCTCCTTCAAACCTTGGATAAAGACGCTAACAATCAGGTCGTCTGAAGCATCAGGGGCTTCTAACGTAGCGACCGTAAATCGCTTAACATAACTTCTTAACGTCTCATCTCCTTTCTACTTTACCCCAAACAAAGTCTGCGTTGACCGTCTTTGCTTTCTCGAACTAGCGAACTGATGCAAGAAAAGTTCAGATAATTACCCAAAGTCGTGTATCATTCCATCACACAATTGACTAAACCAAGTTTGAGCCGCCTTGGTAAGAGTAGTAGCGAACACCCTGCATTTAATACCCTCTGAATATCGATGCAAGAGAGCGGTATTTTCAAACCTGCACAAGTGATCCCAGGGATCTGTAGTACCATCATAATCAAAGTTAATTGGTCGAAATGAGGCTGGCAATTCATCCTCCATAACTTCCTCAGAGAAAGGATTTCCCCTTGACCTTCTCGGAACCCGCCAAACAGTTTTCTGGACTTCTCGCAACTCCCTTCTTAAATCATCCACCTTCTCAGATAATTGTACATGCTCTCGTTTTTGGCCACGCGGATGATTGAACTGACTTTCTTGCTCATCTGTTCGAGACTTGTCATCATTCGATTCATTTCTAACATGAATATCAGTGTTACCTTGTTGTGACTCGACCCTCTGTCTGTTTAAAGCTTTCTGAACAACAGCTTCCATCAGATTCTCCAATTGCTCATGTGTCAAAGTCACAGTACCAGGAGGGTTTTTTGGTGCAGAATTCTGACCACCTTCCTCGTCGTCGTGTCTCCTTGATGTTTCTCCCACTTCTAACCTCCTTCGTGATCCTCTGGTATCCACCATTTTGATTATTCTCAATGTCTTACTCAAGTTCTAGCCTTTCCCACAGACGGCGCCAATTGATTTTTCCGTAACCCGATTGCCTTCTTTTCTAGTAAAGCAACCTGCAAAACTGTAAAACACCGGGGGTTTTTCCCGGTGAAGGGACTCCGACGCTCAAGTCAGTAAATTGAATGTTGTGTGTTCAAATGTAAAGAGTGCTTAAAAAATAGAAAAAGGAATATGATGAATATATATACTTCCTGGAATTAATGTCAGTTGGTGACATCCGAAAAATGTGGGAAGTGGCTTAGTGGTCCACATAATGGGCGGTTACATGCATTCAAACTAGTTCGCTTCACTCAACCGAAACCAATTCGCTATCTTAGTCCAAAATCAAACAAGCTCGCACTTCAGTGAGATACTAGCTGCGAACTCTTATCAAGGAGAAAACAGTTCGTCTCAAATCATGTTATAATATAGTTCGCTTATTGTAAAACGATTCATGTTCGCTTCTATTTAAGCTGTTCGCACTAGCGGTTCATAATCTTGACCTGAGCTGATTGAGAAAATCCGGTTCGCCAGAGTTCGACCATATCAGTATATATGGTCATTGGGGGCTTATAATGATCATACTTGTCTGACAGTAAAAATAGGATGATCATAGAAATATAAATAGTGACGTTTTTTAAAAAACAAAAAAATTATTGAGTTCACATTTTTTAAATAAGATGTATCAGAGTGGCATATACCAAACTTCCCTAAAAATAATGAAAAAAAATTGTAACACTATTGGAAAATTGGGTGAAATTTTTACTTTTAATCTCTTTTGTTCCAAAAAATTGTGGATCCTATAAGTCCATCGCTAGTTATAATTAACTAATTAGGCCTTCGTTGAAACTTAACTCTCATTATCTGTTACGTTAGGTCTGAATCAGGCAATTAGGTTGAAATTAAGTTTATATAACCAAAATTTATTAGCAATTGTATTTATCTATATTTTCTGACAACCTCTTTTGCCAATTTGATATGATACAATATAAATATTTTAAAAACCTTTTCTCAATCATAGTGATCTTGACCTATCTCTTGACTTAATCTAATTATACACAAGAAGTATTCTTCATGATTAGTTCCCAACAATTTGGACCAAGAATTTTCACACAAATTTAAATTTAATAAATATTTGTTGGATATGATGTATGATGATTTGAAAATGACTGAAAATAATAAATGGAAAAGTCGAGATAAGAATTAGATTTTTTCTCCGTAAGATGAAATTGCCCGTATTTAGTGTTTTACGGTCTATGACAAATATCCCCAAGATACAATGACTTACTAACTTAAGGATCACAGCACAACAATCCAAAAGTTTTTCGGCGAACGAAAATGATATTTAGAACTTTCTAGAACAATAAGATGAGAGGACTACAATTGCTAAATTGCTATGAATGCAAATCGTAGTGAAGTTAATGAAATGATTGAATGTGGGGTCTATTTATAGAAGTTGAAAAGATGTGTTGTCTTTCCATAAGAGACATATTTTAATTTGAAATGATGTCTTTTTCATAATTAAACACCTTTTGGTTTGAATTGAAGTCATTCCATAATTAGACATATTTTGCAATGAAATAATGTGTCTCACAATGTTTCGGATTAGATGGATCCATTTAATTTGGGTTGTATCAATTCAATTCAAACTCATTTTTTCACAACTTCACACCTCTTCAAACATTCACACATTTTCAATTTAAATTGTCAACTTTAAGCATTAATTTCTCATTCATCCGAAATTGGATTTGAGAAGTAAATACTCTAAATTTATCTACTCGAAACGTAGATTTCAAATCTGTAACTTATTTTCGTTTTTAACAAACAAAACATATAAAAATTGGTCAAAGATTGGTCAACACCAACTTTTTCCAAACCAATTTCCAACAATATCTGTATTAGTTTTCAAGTAAGTTTAAGTTTAATAAATAGAGATATTATATCACGGAGTGCTTTTATTCCATTGTTGGAAAATACTTATGTTTTAATTATTCAAATATCATACTCCAAAAGGGAAAGAGTTGGGCTATCCACACCTCAAAAATACTAAACACACCTTAAAATATAAATTTGATTACCTTTGATTTAAAAAAAAAAAATTAAGATATGTTTAATAACCTATGAAATGTGTATAGCCTCACTTTATAATAAATAGAGAAGAATATAAAGAAAGTTGAGATTGGCCAAAAGCTCCTCTGAGGGAGCAAAAAGGAAATTTAATCCGTGATAAATTTGGAAAACTTTTTCCATGTTCCTTTCAACTTAACAAATGGCAGTACAAATTGCGTGTTCAAACGAGTTCCCAAATTCTTTTCCTCATTTCTGTATATCTTTTGTATAAGTGGACTTTATGGGTGTGAATATGATATAAATTCACCAATAAACATTTATGATATGTGTTGAGAAGTTTAGTATAATGTTTCGAGTTCGAGTACCCATCTTAATTTCTATTTAAAAAAAAAAAAAAAACCTCAAATACCTATATTATACTTAATATAATACATTTGCTGTAGGATTTAGATCAATTAACCATGTTTTGGTTGGTAGTTGGTGTATATATATATATATATATATTTTTTTTTTTTTTTTTTTTTTTTTTTTTTTTTATCAAATATCTTATATTTGAAACACATTCAGATCCAAAGTTTCATATTCATGAATTCAATCCCCAATTTCGAACATAAATTTTAAATCTCCATATTCTAATAAGTTAAATCACCAATAGAGATACCTTGAACCAGTCAGTGTTATTAGTGGATATGTAGGAAAAAAATAGCCAATAAAATATCACTCATTTTAATTTCTTTTAAAGTCGTTAATAAAAACTAAGTTAGGTACAAAGTGGTACTTAATTGAGTCAAGTATTGGTAGGGTAGGAACCCCAAGCACGTGACAGGGAACACCCCCTTTGACGGGGCAATACATCTCAACAAAAAAAGCTGCACGTGACTTGCGCGTGTTCAGTGTCATTTGGCTCACCCACACGACTTCACGCTCTTCTCTCTTTCGTCAATTTTATTAATTTCACATTTGATTGAGTTTCATGTGAGATCGTTTTACGGATTATCTTATATGAGACGGTTAATCCACATTTAACAATTCACATACAAATTTTAAAAAATGAATTTGATTTGTGTGAACAAATGGCCTGTCGTGAGACTGTCTCACCCAAATTTTTGTGGACTTTTTATTTTTTTTGATCGAAAAATTATAACATTCTTTAATGCAAATAATTAAGGACTCAAATTCTTGACGATGTCGACCGGCCAAAATTATAAAGGGCCCTTTTTTTGTTTTTGTTGAATGCATGAAAGAAGATTTTTACTTTAATTAATTTCCTTCTCTCTCTCACGGTTTTTTTGTTTTATTTTCTTTTATCTTTTGGAAAAAACGGAACATGAGAAATGTTTAATGAGAATCATAAAAAGATAATCTAAAAGGAAGTCATAAAATATTATTTTATTTTAATAAATCTTTCTATTTTACTTTTACCATGTCTGTTGCATTAATAGCGCTATGCAGCTATATTTAAAAAAACAATGTAGTTCTCTATAGTAAATTGTCGTGAAAAAATTAAATATATCATAATAAAACCGATTAAAATTAGAAATGTCTCAACATATTGTTTCTTTATGCCATTTACACTAATCTCAAACTTAAATATTTAAAGCATCCTAATCGTGTAAACAACATAAAAATTAGAGTGTGATGTTTTATTCAAATATAAATGAATATGACTCTTATAAAGATAGTTTTACAATCAATCTTTATGAAACAGGTCAACTTACAATATAATTCAAAAAAAAAGTTTGACTTATGAAAATAAATTTAAATTGTAGGTAGTTGGATCTCATGTCATGAGACAGTTTAAAAAAAAATTTATGCAAATAAAATGAGACATTTTTTTTAATGATATATTGGTTTTCAATGGTTGTAGCCTTGTAGGTTCATATATACATATAAATTCACTTTTTAGTTATAACATAGAATCTTATATACCAATTGAAGCAATGACATGGCTTCCTAATAAGCAGCCAATAAACTCCCACAAAAGTGTTGGTACATAATTAGGAACATCGAGTCATTATTTTTCATTCCTACTTTATATTTCTAAAAGGGTTCGGATTTAAAAATAGTAACACAAAGAAAGAAAATCAATGATCAGTTGCTAGCCAGGCCACTAACCACTTCAATTAAACTAGAATTAATTAATCTTTATATATATAAAAGAATTATCAAAAGGACATATGTCAATCATACAAAACTCTCACATTAAATTTAGCTAATTAATTGCTTTTTAAATTTTATGTTGCTAAGAAATATTATTAAATAATATAGATATGTTAATTAAATTTATCTAAATGAAAAATGCTAAACTTAAATAATATAAGTTATTTACATATTTGAAATTTGATAAATTTAAAAATTTAGAGAAAAATATTAATAAAAAAAAAACTAAAATAAAAATGAGTTGATGAAAAATGATTGTTCAAAATTTTCAAATTTATTAATTACTGAAATTCAATAATTTTTTTGAATATGTGTTTTTAAATAAATTATGAAATTTATTTGTAAATGTTTGACATTCATTTTTTATCATTTAATTGAAAAGAAAATTTGAGGATTGCTAGAGACATGAAAAATAAAAAGCAAAAAAAAAAAAAAATGATGGGTGTGTTGAATAATATAATAGGCTAACAATATACATTTTTTTCAAAATAATAAATAAATAATTATTTATGTTCGTCTACAAATGTAACTTATATATCGACAATTAAATAATTACTTAATTATATTATGTTATATTTAATGTTAAATTAAATGATATGTATTGCACACACCATAAATTTAATTTTAATGTATAAATAATATATAAATTTACCAAATTTGATTTATTATTTTATAAAATCTCGTGTATTACACGGATCCTATACTAGTTATAATATATAAAACATATAATTAATTACTCGCTATAATCTAAGATGATTGTAATTTTCTTTTTATGCATAGGTTATGCGTCTTTTTTTCCCCCCTCTTTGTAATGGCTAAAAATATTACTTTGTATATAAGGTGACACTGATTAATAAAAAGGTCTCTGCAATTACACCAAAATTGTTTTAAATTTTAAAGAGAAAATGACCATTTCAATGTCTATAATTAATTGCAAACTATTTTCGATTAGTATAGGAAGCAAGATTTTCGATTAGAAAAAAAGAGAGAGAGAGAGAGAGAGAGAGAGAGAAATTATGAGGTTCTCATTTACGTATAAATGTTATATATGGATACGATCACCAATTACTGTCGAGGGAAAAAAAAAAAAAAGAAAAGGAATTGGCATCTTTAATTGAGATTCCAGTGATAAAGTAAACAAAATTTGAGTTCTCTTTCCTTAAAAAAATAAAAAAAAATAAAAAAACCAAAAACAAAACTTATAACTTTCATAGAGTTATTCTATAAATTTGTTCTTATAAATCAAGTTTTAAGGAATATATCAGGTGGTTGTGAAGGCAATATTCTAGATGATCTCTTTCTTTGTAAAGATCATCTTATCTGAATTAGATCATGATTTTGATTTGTTAAATCGTCACATAAATCTAATTTTATGAAATAAAGTATTTATAACTTAAAATTCATAAAAATAGATTAATTTGTGAAAATGAGTTTGTTTTGTGGATATTGAGACAACATCTTCATGTACCTAAAATGATTAGATATAAGTTGTGTCTTAAGAGTAATCTGACCATCTTACTAAAAACTGAGGATGAGTAAGGGGATGTGGTTTAAGTTGGAACAAAAATATCTTTTGTCAATGAAGATTCTAGTGTTGGTTGATAATATATATTGGCCAATAATTCATAGCTTGATATTTATTTATTTGTTTGTTTTATTTATTTTTTATTGTTGTTTTTTCAACCAATCTTCATATCGTGCCCATTGGAATCCTACCAGCATACAATGGCAAACATGATCCTCTATTCCATATTGTGTTTCATCTAGTGTTTCAAAATAATCACTACACGTCAGGTATAAAAGATGACATTACCAATTTACACATGATATAAATTAAAAATAATGGAATACAAGATGAAACATCAACTTAAAATAGAGGATCCAATCCGATTTGATATGAGTATATTTATGTTTCGTCACAATATTTTAATGTATTTAAATTGGTTTTGAGGAGACAAAAATGAAACACTATATAATTTATTTCAAATTTAAAACATGTATTTTGGTTAACGTCCACAGTATGTCATCCATTTGAGTAACGGATTAATGAAGCTTAATTATAGTGTAAGATTGTACCCAAAAATTTTAGAATTTTAATTCAAATCAAGTATAATTTGTACCAAACCTAAGTGAAATCCCAACCAAATTATATTTTTCTCTGCTCATCAAATAAAACGAGTCTCAATAAATTTGAACTGAATTATTCATTCTGGCTCAGGAAAACACATTTAAGTAATATGGTTTCATAAATATCATTTTCAACTAATATATATCAAATATAATTTGTAGGTGTGTATAAAATGAATATATTAGCAACACGTTATTCGAAGAAATGTATATTGTTGTTATTATTATTATTATTTTTATGTAGAGATGGATATTATTTATGAGTACATTTTTGCGATTTAACATGGTCATGTCTTGCCCCATATGACATTTGTGGTGGGTATGAATCTTGGAATTTCAAGAACATTGCAACTGCAAATATGTTAGAAACTTGACAAAATTTGAAGGCTATATAAGTTAGTTTAGAGTTAACATAAAAATGTTAGGACCACATTAATACAGTTGAACCGACGTTGTAATTAGGACCAGCACAACTTTTAAGTCTCCTTCAAATCTTGCATAGATTATGATCTCATCTCAAATATCACTATTTTCAGTCTTAGAATAGTGTACACACATATATTTGTGTTGTCCTTATTTCAGTGTCACTTGTCACCTTAAATCTAGGGAATTTCTTTTT
This sequence comes from Scutellaria galericulata, assembly GCA_946896805.1. Taxonomy (NCBI): domain Eukaryota; kingdom Viridiplantae; phylum Streptophyta; class Magnoliopsida; order Lamiales; family Lamiaceae; genus Scutellaria; species Scutellaria galericulata. The sequence continues at coordinate 16,115,820 of OX335793.1, forward strand.
CTCTAAAAATTCTAAGCAATTCCAGTTTAATTATTGTACTTTCTTATGTCCATAATATTGAGATATCTTTTCAAAACTTGGTAACACTAAGTACCTTTGTAGAACCAACGTATGGGGCAGAAACTTGACCATCTCACGTGATTCGTGAGATAAAATCTTATTTAAAAATTTGGATGTAAATGATCTGTTTTGACTTTATAATTAGGTGAAATGATTTGTATCAAATCTCGTTTCACCTACATGTTTATCTGAGAATTTTTGTTCATCAAACGACCTGCAATTTTCTCATCTTGCATGTTCTTTTATCGTGCTATAACAACATTCAACACATAAATTTGTATAAATAAGTATGGGTGAATTAATTAGGAATGGGTACGATCACCCCTTGAAGTTTTAAACATGTTTGTTTTATAAATTGTTTTCTTATATTTTTCATGTATATAAATTTGTCCTCTTACATCGTCAAAAAGTTGTCCATCATTATATAAATTTTAGCTTAACAAAATCCTAAGAGTAACACTTCTATGCAACTGGTGCACAGAGTTGCACGGATGCCTTTATGTTATAAATGCAGTACCTTTATGTACAAATATTTGTACCTTTTAAAATGAACATGCATAAAGGTATTACATTTATAACATAAATGTAATACATTTATAATATAAATGTATAGATTGCACAGTGCAACTGATGCACAGAAGTTTTTGCCAAATCGTAATCTATATTCTTGTACGAGATAGAAGACAACACAAATCCAATTCAATCGGTCTACTCTGACGGTACAAGACCATATGAATAGTAAAATTAATTTCCCAATCCTACAATAATAACGTAACACCCCTCACCCCAAATAATTTATTTCAAACAACATAGTATAAAGTAGAAATTATTATAGTTAAATAAAAGAAATGGAAAAAGAAAATAAAAAAATTGATAGAGATGGCGAGGCCCTGCAATCTATTTAAAGGGTAGGCAACAGAGACGGTTGAAACAAATTCAGACAATCCATTGTTGCAGTGATCTCCTCCTTTTCCATTTCCCCTCTCTCTCTCTTCTATGTATATCTTATGCCTGTATTTAAATCCCATTACATGTCTTTTCATTTCCACTCCCAATTTCTCCTTTCCCTCTGATTTCCCCCGCCCTTTGTTCCCCTTCTTACAGCCGCCTCCTCCTTCCGACAATCACTCCTTCCTACAATTCATCTCACGTTATTGATCGTCTGTAATTTGGAATTTTTTCCAATTAATATGGAATCGCAAATGTTTGATATTGTCAAGTTAGAGAAGGAAAAGGCTATTGCCAGATTCAACTGCTTTCGCAGAATCGCCAAGCTATGGCAATTCCTCGAGGCTCTGCTGGTTCTAGGTTTGATCTCCTGGTCGTCGGCGCGTGTGCCGACGCTTTTCCGATCGGCAGTGGGGTGCCTACTCGACCTCTCCACCTATCTCTTCAACCACCACGTCGTTTTCCTCATCGGAAACGCCATTATCGTTCTGCTCTTCCTTCTCTGCCGCCGCAGCGACGCCGTCAGCCTCTCCGGCGGTGGGGGCGATCTCTACTCCGATTACGTGAAACACAGTGACTCCGCCGCCGCCGCCGCGGCGGATGGAAGCGAGACTGCTTATCCGCCGCCGGCGGATACAGCGGCGGCGGAAGGCGGCGATGAGGAGAAGCGGATTGTGATAGGGGCGGAGGAGGAGGCGGCGTCGATTCCGCAATGTGATGACGTGGCAACGGCGATAGAGGCGGCGAGGAGGCAGATAAGGAGGTTTCAGAGGACGCAGTCGGAGAAAGTGAAGCGAGCGGCGCCGCAGCCGAGGCTCCGGCGGTCGGAGAGTCAGAGTCGCCGGAACTCAGTGAGTTGGGTTGACTCGGAGGAGATGGAGAGGCTGAGCAACGAGGAGTTCCAGCAAACGGTTGATGCGTTCATTGATAAGCACTGGTGCAAGAAGGAGAAACAGAGTGTGTTTGATGAGTACGATAAGTATCAGTTACTGAAAATGGCGTAATTATTTTTAGAAAATTATGTGAAATCCTTTGGAGATCAATTTCATGTTCAGATGTTTATCGTACTAGTTTGTAGACTACATGGACCATTTGTCTAATTCTCTGTCTTTGATAGTTGGCAAATTTAATTTAATTTTTTTTTTTCAGATATTATGTGTCTCGTTTATGGTGTGGTAATATGATCATCATATGCTTGTGTTTTGAGGGGACGAGGTTATCATGTTTCATCTGCTATTGTAAAATAATCACAAAACACTATATATTTAAAAATATCTTTAATGATTAATGAATATATATAACGTGTATTAAAATCTATGAACTATAAAATTAAACATTAACAGATGATTAAATATGAGAATATCCATGTGTTTGTGAGAATTTGTTATTTCATACTATATCCTCTATTCCAAACTATGTTTCATATGATATTTCAAAATAATCAACACATGTCACATATATAAATGACATCACTAATTAACACATGACATGTATTAAAAAATAATGAAATACAAGAGAAATAAAATATCAAAATATAAAAGAAGATTCAGATGGCATTAAATGACGATAAATATTCATATCATCCTTATTAGATTACCATAATTAAGTTAGAAGTATATGGAACAATAAATTTAATGATTTATGGATAGAGTTAGATAATACACAAATTCTAGTTTGTCATTGTAAAACATCAAGTATTTTGAAAAACAAAAAGCTAAAACAAGTATGGTATAAAAGAAAGAGTATATGATGGATGGAATGTTGCATCTACAAAATCATAATTAATTTGAGAGTAACTTGTAGAATTCTGGATGAAGTGAATTCTGGAGTGATGAATATCACTTTAATAGTAGTATTTTTGCCCTTATTTATTGAATTATTCTGTCTTTTGCTAATTAGAAAATTATTCTATACTAATTGAGTGTTTTCTTGAGGTAACATTTTGCTTGTTTTAAGGAGGACTATTGTAGTATAAAGGAATAAATTATTACACATAAACGTGTCATTCTTTGCATACATGTTTGTAAGTTAGTAACAGTATGAATATTAGGATTGTACATGATGATTAAGTGCATCAAAATCTTCCTATTCTTCGTCTTATAAAACTAATATATAAGATCACTAATTTGATATTACATATCACATCCCTGAAAAATCATCTAATTCATTTCATCTTTATATTAAATTAAACTGATTACGATCTATATCTAAATCTTTTAAATGTGATTACATCTCACGAGAGAGTATCCAATTTTTACACACTTGACCCATTTTTGTTGTGTTTGATTCGTATTATATATATTAAGAATATTTTTCATGAAACAAAATATTGAATGAGATAGAAAACAATTTATTTTTCCCTTTTGCTACGTATTACATTTTTAAAGGAAAAAGTTTTGATAAAATTCTTAATAAGGTAAATATAGATTAATATGAAAGTGAAGTTTAGAATATAACTTAAACCAAGAATGAACAACTCTTGGATGGGGACGAAATGAAGAGGGAAAATAGAAACAAAAGAGTCGATACCTACCTACATATTTTAGCATTTGTTAATATAATTTGGCATAAAAAAAAAGGGTTAATATAATTCGGCACAAAATTAGCTTTAATTAGGACCCATCTCTTATTAATTAATTAAACTTTTGTTAAAGTCTCAATCCCCATCTCTCAAAGTTGGCTCTATTTGAATGGTGTTTAATTTTAGTTGGATGATGAGGAATCCCAAAAAAAAAAAAGAAGAAGAAGAAGTAAATGAGTCGAAACAATAGTGTCAATTTGTCAAAAGAGAAGATATATATTAGTGTGTAATTTTTATAAGCCTCTCAGAATTTAATTTTATGAGAATGTTAGTCCATAATTCATAAAATAAAAATTGATTTTTTTTTTTGAGTAAAAAATAAAAATTGATTTTTGAAATAAGCTAATTTAGATATTGATAATTAGGTTGATCTGTCTTACGAAATTATATTTGTAAGACGATTTCATATACATTTTTGTGTACATATTTGCCCATTTAACCTCATTAAATTGAAATCTAATTAATTAATTAAATCTTCTTCAAGTGTCCAGGTTGAGATCTCAGGGCTCCAAGATTTTCAAATCTTTGGTTTATATGTAAATATTTTGTCTTATTTCACGCGTGATCTAATCACATTTTATATTGGATCAAGGGTTTGATACGTAACTATCAGTTAATTAATTTTAATTACTTGTCCTACGTTATTATATCAATGATAAGATTCTTCGGGATCATCATTCATCATCGCCTCTTGACATTGAGGAGATTTAGGGGAAAACAAATTAAAAGGATGATGATTTGATTGATTTAGAAAAACACACCGATAAAATTGCAATATTTTCGTCCCGAAGTTAAATTTTATTCATTTTTTTACTATTAATGTTGTGTATTTCAATTTAATTTAATATTGGTTTTCAATTTTGTTCTGATTTTACTTAATGTCAATTTTTATTTACATAAGCGTTAGAATTGTAGATATAAAATTTTCAATTACTTCATCCATGTTGACAAAAATTGACATTTCGAGCCAAATCAAACTAAAATTAAAAAAAAAAAAATTGATAGTTACATAATTAAATTGAAATATTTAAAATTGATAATCTAAATTACAACATAAAAATACATTTATCATATTGATAAGGTGAGTGACACAATACACTCAACACTCATATTACGTCTTCTAAACATGAAAGGTGGTCAAGTTTCACATTGAATTTTTAAAACAAAACGACTTGGTCACATTTATCAAATAGAGAGTTTTATGCCACACACATTTTCATGAAATAAAGTTTCATAATCTACGATTTAAATTCTTTTTCATAAATCAATTTTTATTTTACGAGTTATATACAGAAAGTTGACTCGTCTCGTCTCATGAAAAATAGATTCGTGAAATGATCTCAAAACAGTCTAGTCTATTCTTATTTTACGCTAATCCTACTATTTTGATTAATCTTGTTAAAAAGGACAAAATTCATGATCATTAACAACTTATCCATGTTTGTAACAAATCCTTTACCTAAATTTTATTAAAATCCAACTCTACTAGATTTGATTTTAGTATGATCATGATGATTTTACTGCAAACACAATATAATGTTATGGATGATCAAATGATTGATGGCCCATGGGGAATCCGGGATTAATGGCTTTCAACTACACAATTTGCCTTTTGCCCATATTATGAAGCAATTATCCTTCAAAGATTACTACTTTTCTTTTTAATTTTATTTAACTAAATTTCTCATATGGAAAAGGCCACTTTTTTCTTGCATTAGCGATAATGGGTCACAAATTTCAAATGTTTTTTCCCAAGTCATAATTACCTAGTCTTAAAGGGTGGCATAGTGGGTCTTTTTGGAACATTCTTTTAATATTTTCATTTAGTTAAAGAGTTAATTATGACTATCAAGATAGTTCGTGCGATTGCTTGAAATGATTGATAATCCGTTATATTGCACTTTAATGTCTCAATAATTTTCAAATACCAGTTTCCTACCTTTTTTTAAATAATAGGCCCAACAAAATTAATTATTAGCATTTTGATTGGACATTATGGATTGTCCTCACCGTTGTGTTTGGCATACAATTTTTTTTAGTAATTATTTAATATCTCAAATTATATATTTATGGACAAATAATGTAGTTTTTTTTTTTTTCTAATTTTATTCTCCCCCAGAATTGTGAGTTGTTTCAAATAGAAACAGATAGCTCGTTTCTTAAAAAGGGAAAAAAAGTTGGCAGTCGTTGTTAGTGATGTTGTCTTTTTCCTCTTTGTAATAGCTTTTTAAAACAATTATGGGCATTTGGGATTTCAGATGAACTCTAAAACTATACCAAAACTTTCATAATATTTTCTAAGAAAAGGAGTTCGAATCTAAGGGAGAAATTCATATTCCTATCCTAGGTACATATATAATGGGAGTTTTACTAAGATTTATTTATTTTTTTTTTTCTGAACATGATTTTTAATTTGTTGATTTTAATCGATCCAAACTTGTAATAATCATGATCAACATAGTCAACAGATAGGACTTATTTAACACAGGTCAATCACATTCAACACTGTCAACAAACTAATTGATGGATAACACAATCATAAAAATATTAGTAATACATATGTATTATTTTTTATTTTATTTTTGAGTTACAAATGCCGATAGTCTAAGCCTATGGGTACATACATACGTATTATTAATACTTTAATTAACCTGCAAATTGATATATTGACTTGTGTTGACCTGTGTTAACCAATTCTTGACTGACCCATATAAAATTATGTTTTATATAAAAAGATTTGTGAGACGATCTCATATAAAATTTATTTTTAATTAATATCATACATTAGTATAAATAAATAAAAAATGAAATTATCTCACAAATTTAATTTTGTGAAGAGATATAAGTCCAAATTCGTTTATGTACCTACTCATCTTTCTTTCTCGTACGTTTTAATGAATGTATGATCAATTATTTCTCACATTTTCATATACCTCATCATTGAAGCCATTTTCTTCCCCGGCAAAGTAATTTTATTTTTCCATTTATTTAGGCCAAATATATAGTGGACAGATTTTTTGAAAAAAGTAATCATGATCAAAGCAAAAGGCATTAAAAGAAAGAATATATAGCATACAATGTCCTCAATTTCAGTGGTAGAAAAGTCAAAATTAAACAAGAAATATGAAATTGCAACATTAATAGTAGTTAAACAATTATAAGCCGTATTGGTGTAGGGCCCAGAACAAGGATATATGATATGACGAATAATAAATGTATAAAATAGAAATATACAAATGTAAGAGAATTAAACTATGCCTCAAATTATCAATGCAATTTGGCAGGCAGCTGATTTGTTTTTAGGCACTAATCATTCGTATATAAAATTCCTTACAACTTCGTATTTTTCACCTGCTACCAAACCTCCTTTTTTTTTTTTTTTTTAATAATAATCCTGATATTTAAACTATCTTTGTCTAATCATACGGATTAACATCTTTTGATACTCGAAGTGTACACGAACAAGATCGATAATCGTTAAAACAATATTTCTTGCTGAGTTTCGATAACTATAAGACCAAATATATGACAACATTAGCGTGAAGTCATTAATATATAAGTCATATAAACATGAAAATTAAACATGTGCTCTTTAATTTATTAAAGTTGTCAAACACTTTATCTTTATACCAATTTACCTGCAACTAATTAATTCCTTAGATAGGTTTTCTTTTTTAAATATATTTCCCTTAAATGAAAAGAAATGAAAGAAGTTTTGAGTCATTTATGAAAGAACTATTTTAGCAAAGTAGTTATTTTGATTTCTATAGGAGGAAAGAAAAATGACCCATGAGGTCCTACCTTCAAGAATCCACCTCAATTACTCTTTTTCTTCTCCTTGTGGAACATAACCTATGGCCTTTATCAATTTAGCAAAATTTCCATTTTTAGGATGTGTTTTGCTCCATGCATCATGTTATATATCTCCCCCACAAATTTCACAATTAATTGTATTTTATTTGGATGTGATTTTATATATGTAATAAGAATGTCTCATAAATGTTATATCTGATCTATTGCACCAGGTGCAACATTTATTATCCATTTACACATATTCATCTAGATATGTGTATTTTAATTGTATGTAAATGAATGGTAATAAATACTATACTCGTTGTAATTCACCAAACATAACATGGATTATACATAATAGGAATATCATGCTTAATGTCAACACTCAAGTATATAATTTTGAGCCTATTTATGCATATATGCATAGTACCATTGCAATGGAGAATGGTTCAAGATAGACAATTAACTTGTTATAAAATGAGTCCCACAAGTTTCAAAAGTAATTAAGAATGTGTGTATTTATAATAGTGTGGTTAATTAAGTTGGATTGAGTAATTTATTTGCATGGACTTTGAAATAAAACACCTTTTTCAAGTTGGGTTGAAAGGCTAATTTTTTCGACTAAGTAAAATAAGTTACATTTGGGTCATGCGGCCCATTCTATATTATTTTATACTTTTGACATTCACAACTTACGAAAATAATTATATTTAGGAATCCTTGTTTAAATTTACAGAAACTATCATTCATACATCAAGATCACATATTAAATCATCATTCAGCACTCAAATCAAAATTTTACTGATATTTAAACTGTGAGTTATGGACATAAAAAATAATAATGATAATTAAAAAGTGGTGATGATGAATATCAGTTTTTTCTGTTATGGGTGAAACATTAAAACAGAAATAGAGTGATGTAATTTGTGGTGGACAAAATTTGAATGTCCTTTGGGGCATTTGGGTATCTCCAAAAACTGCAAATGGGAAAAAGATTGATAGAGAAAGATTGGGGAAAATGATTACTATAGGGGAAATGAAAGAAATGGTATCATCAACAAACTATCAATGGGGACACATATATATAATGCAGTGTTATAGGTATAAATTATAATACTGATTGAAAGAATTTCACTATTTACAAATTAAATTCGTTTTTATAAATTCATATGTGAATTGTAAATGATCTATCCTATAAAGTTAGATATGTGATATGATTTTATAAGATCATTTTAATTAATGTTAACTATCATTTAAATTTGGGACTGAGTCAAGATTTTAATATGGAGTTGAGATTAAATTAATGGAAATACATTTTTACATGGGTATACAGAATTTTTGTACAAATTTTTTATACGTTTCTTCCACTGTATCCTATTTTTCAAATTATATATTTGATTTCTTTTCTTTACCATCTATCCTGAAGAAAGGAGTGGGATGGGGTGGGGTGGATTGCTTGGGCACATTTGATTTCTGACAAGTTTTGATGATATTTAATTTATGACATAAAATAAAAATTAAATGTTCATTATGAACATATTTTAATATGTCTTATCATTGATGTGTAAAGATCATATCCTCATAAATCTTGTGACTTGAAATTAATTATTATAGTTGATTTGTGACGCAACATCGATGGTGATCACATTAATATGTGTCTACGATGGTCGATGAGTATGGAAGCAAGATCTGTTATGATATAAATTTTAAAAAATCATTTAAATAAAATTGAAGTCTACTCCTAAATTAGAACTATTTTATTGAGTAACTCCTTGTATTTACCGTTATTTTAGAAAATATAATTTATTTTAATTTGTTTGTTGCTTTCGATTACTAGGAAAAATTAATGATAGAAAAACTAAAACGAAGGGAGTACAGTGATATAAAAAATTGTCAAGAATGTTTAGAGAAACATACAGCAAGATAGATAATTACACTTATGGAAGACAATACAATTATTCATGTTGAAACAAGCATGATTTTATAATATATTAAACTTATATATTAAAGTAAAATAAAATGGATGTTAATAAGTATTGAACAAGGTGCTAATTTTTTAGGGGAAAATAGGAAAAAAAAAATCAAGAAAGGACCGTAACTTTTTAAAAAGTAAAAAAGTATATCAACTCCATACTTACTATAATAATAATAGTTTTTTTTTTCTTTTTTTCGTTCTAATTTGATAGTAATTGTTTATTTATTTAGATTGTGCATCTTATTAATATGCATCTAAAACTGATTTCACACTTACCTAACTTGCCATTCATTTTCCCTTGAAGACTTCATATATATATTTTGTCCCTAAAACGTATGACATTGGAAACCAAGCATTGAATACGTACACTATCAAATTTAGGAGTAACACTTCCGTGCAATTGGTGCATAGAGTTGCATAGAAGACCTTTATGTTATAAATGTAGTATCTTTATGTACAAATATTTGTACCTTTTAAAATGAACATCATAAAGGTGTTACATTTATAACATAAAAGTGTGGATTGCACGGTCCACCAGTTGCAATAGAAGTTTTTGCCCAGATTTAGTGTTTTGCCCTTCCCCAAGGGCATCCTCAATAATGCTAGGAAAATACCATTTTTATGTGGGAAAAAATATATTAGTTTTCACTTATATTGATTAATGAATTAATGTGGAGTAAAAATTGAAAATATCAAATTCATTAAGATTGATCGAATGACCTCTCCATATCATCTTTGTGCGAAATGGGGTTGTTTTGATGATGTTTTTATTTTATGGTGAATTTATACATTTTGATTGATATTTTTGATGGATTTGAAATTGACTAAACATGGATTCTAGTGTACTTATCTAGAAATGGATTTAATTTATGCAACTACTTATGCTATCATCTTAACTTTGCAAAAAATATGGTTAACCTAAATTAATAATAAGGAAGCATATATACTACCCTTTTTAAAATGGTCAAATTGCAATATATATGTATAATTACCACACTTGAATACTTCCATCACCATCGATAATTCCATGCCACTCACCTTTTTTTTTTTTTTTTTTTTAAATTACAATTTAATCATTACTTTTAAAAATGAACAAAATCAATCTTGATTTTCACTCAATATATATTACAACTCAAATCACATATGTATTTTTTAGGCATCGAATGCACGTGTCCCTAGTAAAATGACCAATTTATACATCACTTCATAAGCTTCTATAAAAAGAAAAAAGTAATTTAAATACCTAAAACGACATTTTGATAGAGATAAAAATTAAAATTTATTATTTTTAAAGTCATACAACTTAACTATGATATTGGGACAACGTTGTTGTTCAACTGACATGTGAATTCGAATCGTCAAAGATACTATTGTGTATTTGTGTTTCCGATTACAATTGTAAGCTAATTTTTTTCTGCTTAGTTAAAGTAATTAGATTATAATTTTTGAAAATGGATGTTTTTCAAATAGACCTTAAAATATACCTTTTTTTTTACAAAAAAAAAAAAAAAACAATAGCAAAAACACCCACTTGGAGTCTGGACAATCAGTTTTTGGAAGATAGCTAGGAAAGATATTAACAGAACATAATTATAATTGCAACAACTTTGTTGATTTATGCATCACCTAAACAGATATTTGTGCTACAATCCTGCTCATCAACTTTGTTTACTGACATGGTGACATCTCTCTCTCTCTCTCAACTATCATAACTCATAAGCCAACCTACTTTGAAGCTGGATTAAAAATAATAAATAAATAAAAAGAAAAAAAGAAAAGATCCACTTGAAGCTGGCATTTCTTGTGAAATTCAATTGAGTCTTCATTTACAAGTTTTTCAGTGATTTTTTTTTCCCCAAAAATATTTTATCTCAATTATGGTCACTTCTTGTACACTATGTACATTGAAGTTAATTGGTCTTTTTTTTTTTTTTTTTCATTTTATCAGTATGTATTATGTTGTAGAAATTAACACATGTTATATGTTATATATGCAGTGACAGACTCAGGATTTCAATTCGGGATCCAAGTCAACTAATAAAAAAAATACAATAATATTAAACTAAGAACATAAATTTATCATAATTTCAATAAAGTTAATATATTACATTGTAAAATAATAAAATCCTAAATTAGTAATTTATAAATTACATCTCAACACTTGAATTACAAAATTTAATCTAACTTTCTTCATTTGCTCAATGCTTATAGATTCTATTTATATCTTCACCGAAACTTAAATATTCACTATCATTATTAGAATACAACAACTACTAATTTTAAGGAATATTTTGAAAAAAAAAAAATTCAAAAGAAACTGAATATTACAGTAATCTAATCAACAAAGTAACTTGGTCATTCAACAAATTACATAAGTTTGACAATCACGTACCATAATGAATTTTTTTTACCATATATAATAACTTCAAATATAGATAAAGAATTGGTGAATTAAAATGTAAAATCTTTCATCATTTTTTTTTTCATGTAATCATTATATCATATAAAACGGTTACCCTAACCATCATGAACATATGTTAATGTGTCCGTCATTAGTGGCGGATCCACCATACAAGGGTACAACTGTACCCCAATTTGGAAAAAATGTCACCCTTCTTTTAAAATAAATATAAAAAATATATAAATATTGAGTGTGGTGGAATAAATTGAAGACAAACTCCCAACTGTGATTCTGTTCCTTCAACTTAGAGCTCAGCAAGTTGAGTTTTTATATTCAATTTTCTTCTTTTTATGTTTTTGTTCTTTTAGTTTTCACTTTTAGCCCATGAAAAAATTAGTATTATTAATATTTATTACTCCCTCCATCCCGGTTAATTTTGCACATCCTTCCCGACACGTGGAATAAGAAAATGTTGTTTTTTTGTCTTTTGAGTTGAAAAGTCAACAAAATCATGCCAAAAGTAAGTGTGTTTTTTGCTTTTTGAGTTGAAAAATCAACAAAATCATGCCAAAAGTAAAAATTACTTTCCTTTTTTGGGATGTGCAAATTTACCCGGGACATCCCGAAAAGGAAAGTGTGCAAAATTAGTCGGGATGGAGGGAGTATTTGATTTAGTTATTAATTAGTTAATTTGATTGATAAATAAGAGTTTGCATGCGTTTTTCTCCGTGTGTATATGAAATATGTTGATTATGTGATAAACTAGTAGTGAATTCTTTTTGAAGTTGTCTTGGATGTTATTATAATTGTGAATTTGTTGTAGAATTCAACTTATTTATTTTTATGTGATAATGTTCTTATCATTACTAATTATTCAATTAGGAAATAAGGAATTACACTCCTAAATCAAGGAATTAAAAACAAGTCAATGATAAACAATCCAATCTTCGACAATATGTATTTAAAAAAATATGACCTCTTGAGGAATTTTTTGTTTGTAAAAGACGAAGACTCGACCAACCAACTTTTAACTTGTAATTGTAATTTTTGCTTGAATTTTTGTAATATGTTATTTGCATATTTTGTTGTAGGTCTTTAAATATTCAGCAATGTTGTGTGTGAATTTTTTTCAATTACTGTTATTTATTTGTTTGTACCTTCGATTTCAAAATCTTGAAGCTGTCAGCTGATGTTTCAAAATCCAATACAATCATTAAATTCAAATAATAATATTTAAATGGATGAAATCTTTACAAATCAATAGTGAACAGTTTAAGACATGTCCACAACGAGCATTTTAATATTTTTTATATTACAAATAAAGAAAAAAAAAAGTGAAAAGTTTATATAAAAATAATATTTTATGTTAAAATTAGATGAAAGACATTGGAAGAAAAAGAAAGAAAAAATCTAAAAGGATTGGGTGAAAGAAAATTTGCAGAAAAACTGTGCTGGGCCTTGACCCACTGTTGGGCCAAGGGACCCTTGACCCACTGTTGGGCCTTGGCCAGTGTTCCCTTGGCCCAAGTGGGTCCATATACGAATAACAGTAAACTAACCTGCTTTTTCAACTTAAAATGCAGTCTTCGACCTAATTGTAGCAGGCTAATCTTTAATTTCTCTGTTTTATTTTTTTTTTAATAGAAAAAGAATTGTAGGAGCATTTTAATCTACGTATATATGATAATTAAAGTCGCTAGAAAATTAGCTACATTACCATAACGGCGGCGATTTATACCGCCTATCTTTTATTTCAGGAAAAAAAAATTATGTTAAAAAAGAAATTACTTTAGAATTTTAAAGTAATATATCAACGTATTCAAAAGGGTAATGTCGATAAATATTGTTATTTTCTTAGCACTCTGCATATGAGATGATAATTTGTTTAACCATCTTTATCCTTTTTATCCTTGTTCTTTCTTCTCAAATTTTATTCAGTTGGTTTAATTGAAACTTCTTATCAAACATATTTCTCATAGATTCAGATGTGTTTATATAGAAGCCATGTTAATTGATGTTGAGTATCTATCACATAAATGGGCTTAACATACTTTCTTGATGGGCTAGTTTTTACTGAGCTCTTATGTTTTATGAACTTAAGAGCATTTACAACAATTAATTGTATTTTTATAAGAATAATGTTAAAATAATATAAAAAAGTATGAGAGATAATGGATGAGTTGACATCACTCTTTCCCTCTCCTCTATAATGTTAATACATGTTAATTTTGTACCTTCTTTAACAACACATCAAAGAACATATATTATTATAATATTTAATAACACCCTCTTATAATATTGTTGTAGATGCCCTATACTTGAATATATATATATATATATATATATATAAGTCTTGATTGTAAAATAAATCCAAAACTTACAATTTTTTTTTTTCTATTTTAGTCAATTGTTTTAAATTATCCATTTTAACTATGAATTGACTAGCTAATTAATTCTAATTTTAGTCAATTTATGATTTTGGTTAAAATTAAATTGTGTTTGATGATGTGGATGTCATGTAGATAATATATAAGTGATACATCATTTAAAATTAATCATATATAACACAATTCAACCTAAACAAAAGAAAAAAATATGCCGACCCCATGGTCGCCTCCCTTTTGCAAATTTTAGTCAAATTTCTACACAAGGATGATAAATATGAGGCTCATTGATCCTTGAAGTTGTTGTTTAAATATTTACCATTGTTGTTAATATATCACTGTGTTGCTTTCCATTCCTCGAATGAATATTTCATGGCATATATACATAAACTTTGTTGTGATGATTGGCAATGACAAGTGGAAAAAAAAAAGGATTATTTCTTTCTTTAATTTTTTATTTGTTTAAGTTAGAGTGGATTAACTCATGATTAATTAGATTTCATTAATTTTAAGTGATGTGTTATTTACATATTATCCATGTGCTATCCACATCACCACATATATAATCTGACCAAAATCTTGAATTGGCTAAAATTAAAATCAATTGATCAATTCATGGTTAAAATTGATAATTTTAAAATAATTGACTAAAATAGAAAAAAATTATAAAACTTTGGATTCTTTTTGCAATTAAACCTATGTTTGATGTTTTGCCAACTCTTGTTAAAATGCATTAATGATCAGACTATATCTATAAATATAAAAACATAATAGTCTATCAAAAATAACAAAAATATTTTCCAGTCTATTTAAACTTTCCATTCTAGAAAATTCTATTTTTTTACTTTTCACATTGCATTTATTATATATAAATATTTTTCACCAAATAGTTAGAGTATAATAATTTTTATTTTCCAAATCTATTTTATAACCTATAATATATCAAATTAATCATTTTTAATGATCTTTAATTTGATATTCATGTTTTATATATATAAAAAAATGAAATGTATGATTATGGGTTTTAATGACTTTTATTTGCTTTAAACATTTGTCTAATATATGACAAAGTTTTGAGTAATTTATTGCAACTTTATAATAAAATGTAGTAATGAAAAAATACAAATGAAAATGTATTATAAATTTACTTAATAAAAATATATAATTAAATCAAATAATCTTAAAAGAAGAATCGATGTGGACTTTACTTACTTATTTGATGGACTGCTTTTTATTGGACTCTATGCTTGAATAAAATATGTTTCGTGAACTCTACCTTGTTAAATGCATTGATGTTCGACCCACTATAAATATGTTAAATAGTAGATCTTATGTGATATGTGAGACGATATTACGTGAGATCTTATATAAAATAGAGTTTATATAAATTAATAAAAATGGATCAATAAATCAACATGACCAAAAAGATCAGGCGGAAAGCCCATCACAAATTCTCAGATTTATCAAATTGTCCTAGACAAAATTTATAGATACAAAATGTCTAACAACCAATGGTTGCCATTGACCTGGTTTAGGGTTGACAACGGGTCGGGTACCCTACTGTTTAGGAAATTCCAAATCCTATTAATTTTATGTTTCCAAACCCGTCCTATTCCCATTTAGAATTATCCGTACTCGTCTCATTCCTGATTACCATTACTTGTCGACCCATCCATACCCACCCATTACCCGTTTATCAAATATAAATTTTTTTTATTTGAATCTAAATGAATATTTTGTATTTTATTTTTTTAATTTGTAAATTTAATATACTTATATACATTTTTAGTGAATATTTTATCATAAAATGCTAGCTAGTTTAGTGGTACATAACATTTTTTAATGAAAGGTACAAGGATCAATTCATACATAATACATACTATATACATATATATTATATGAGTTGACGGGTATTGGGTACCTGCGGGTAGAGGGCCTCTTCCCAAATCCGTCTCCTACCCTAATAGGATTTTAATTTTTTTCCCAAAACTCATCACATTCTCATTTAAAACTACTCATACCCGTCCTATTAGGGGTTTGGGCGGGTAGGATACCCGCATCTACATGGGTAATTGTCATCCCTAACCTAGCTTGGTTGCAACCCTAGATTTTTGGCTGCAAGTACAATACAAAAAGTTAAAATAGAACTAGACATATAGTACCATTTTATTTATGCCTATTAAACAACACCTTTCATTGTACATGATCAAAGATGAAATTCTATCTTTCATGCTAAAATATGAAACATTTTGTAATAGAGGAATCTAGTCAACTCATATCAAGAATAACAATGTTGTCTCGTATCGTAATTGGTTAACATTTCCTTGTAAGAGAAATAACCAAATTAATGTGCTTAGCTATAGTTTTGGAGAAGTAATCATCGACCAATTCACCATATCTTCGGAATAATTCATCCATGATTTCATTTCCAAAATGCGACTCCAGAATTGATTCAACGACAGCCCTAATAAGTTTAGCCACTTGTTGACCCTTTGTTAATTCTCCATTTACTCTATAGTCGTGTTTGGTAACTGCGCTTTCTTGTGGAAAACCTCCATCCCACCCAATCTCAAAGGCCTCGAGATGATTCACAATGAAAGACCCTTCTTCTTCTATTACATTTCTCACTTCTTCACCATAGGGGGCGTAATATGGGGCATTAAATGAGTCGATTTTCTCTTCTTCAATAACACCCTGCATATTTTAGTGTTAATTTTTTTTGTAAGGTGAATAACAAGATTGATGTAATAAAACATTTATAGTTTTGAATAAAATAGTGATAAAACAAGAAATATCTCTCCTTTTTCTTTTTCTTTTTTTCACTGGGTTTCCTTAGGAAATAGACTCCATTTTATTAAGGGTAAAAATGTCTATTTTGGTTGTATTTACTCTTTCTGTCTACAAAGATAGATCTTATTACTATTTTCGTCCGTCTCACAGACATAAGTTTGTTACTATATTGATATGTTTTAAATTTTAAATTTCATATATGCCCTTAATTAAAATATTACCTCACTTCAATTTCTTATATTACTTTTTGAAAAAAAATATTTCATTCAACATGTGTCTCAATTAATGAAACTTAAGGTTATAAATCAAACTAATTCAAATATTTTAACTATATAAATTACACTTTCTTAATCTATATGAAAATAATTATAAGTCTATATTTATGGGACGGAATAAGTAATATTTTGTCATCTTTTAACTATTTTAACAAAATTCTTATCTTATTAGGCTATTTCATGTGGTTGTCCCTTTTAAATATAGTTATACCTCTAAGGCCATAGTCATGAGGGCCTGAGATAGGAGCTCCCATTGGTGGCTGCCCACCTCAGCGGAGGCTTCCGGTGAGGTGCGGCCCATGAATGAGAGCACCATCCGCCCACCCGCCACCATCTCCACCGCCCTCGATCTCAGAAATACAAAGAAATCTTTCTCAAACTGTTTGAGGTATGCTTTCACAACGCCTCTTGGGCTTGTCTTGGATAAGTATATCTTCCCTTTGTTCACTTCTCTTGCTAATGGAACCTGCATTTCATCATTATCACATTTACTATATCTAGTTATTTAAAATCAAAATACTTTTTAAATATCGAAAAAAATAATCTAAATACTTCAAGAAAACCGCATGTAAACTGCCCCTCCCCAAATCGTAATCTTAATATACATGATGACTTTATCGTGTACACGATATTAAATAGAATATATCTAACTTTATTATTTTTGTTATATTTAAAACTTTCTTTTCGTATTATAAGGGATAATTTAGACATTTAATCTTGTCAAATTGTAGAAATTTTGTTTATTATAAATATGAGTAGAAAAGTAAAATACCTTCATATATATGAAAATGGATAGTAGTAGGCATTTCCACAATATAAAATTGTTCTGAAACTAAAGGAAACGACGATTTTGGGTATTGGAGTAGCAATTTAGTACCATTCACGTACTCTCTCTCTCTCTTTGCAATTTGGAAATTTCACTACAATTCCAAAATTTTCAGCAGATTTTGGGTTTGGAGGAAAAAAAAAAAAAAGGGATTCTGATGAAATTACCTTCAAATTGCACAAAAAAATAGTTGTTGATATTAAATTATTAGGTCAATATGTATATGAATGGGGGAAAACACCTCCTACTCTCCTTAATTTTATGATCAATATAAATTTATGGATTTTTATAGATTCAAATAGATACAACGAAGCACATGTTGGAAATTGGAAGAGAAGGTTGGTTTTGACCAAACTTTGACCAATTTTTAATGTTGATTCCATTTTAAATAAATGGAAATAAGTTGCTAAATCAGAATCTACGTTCCGTGTAGATGAATGTAGTGTATTTACTTTCGAATTTCCAATTTCGAGTGAATGAGAAATTAATACACAAAGTTGGCAACTTGGATCCTTCTTGTGAAGGAAAATGAAAAGCAGATGAACTTGTCCCACATTGGAAAATTGGTAGAAAAAGGTTCACTTTATTAGTAGGAGCACATGTATAAGAAATAATCATGTGTGCTCCTTTATGGTGGAACCTAGTGCCATTTTTTGGACCTAGTTAGCTAAGCACACACGCACCATCCGAACCGCACGTGGCACCTGGGTTGAGTTCGGACCGGACCGAGTCGGGTCGGGTCATGTCATGGATCGGGCCGGGTCACGGGTCGGGTGTGACCAAGTAGTGTGACCCTTGGGTGTGAAAGGGTGTGGCCAAATGGTGTGACCCTTGGGTCCAAATGGTTTGTCCCTTGTGAAGAGGTGTGAACACACCTCTTGGGTCCAAGGGTGGTATTAATAAGTAGGAAAGTTGCGCCTTTTTATGTGTTTAAGCGTTGAGTTTTAGTTGCATATTCATGCTATTTTGTTATACTTTCCTACTTATGAGTTCTTCTTGGTAGATCTCTTCGATTTCTTATTTTTGTGTATTTTAGGGGCTTAATGGAGTTGTTCCAAGGATGAATCCTAAGTGCACGAGTTGGAGCGAGGCGTAGGAAAGCAAAGAATAAAGTTGCTGGATTTTGGAGTTAAAAACGCTGAATAATACATCGACATAGGTTGTGCCTGTGTTGACTGACACGCCCGTGTTGGGCCATTTCGCTGAAGATGTTTAGAATCCCAATCTTATTTATTTCGGCCCAAGGTTTGTAGGTCACGGCCAGGACATAATGGGAGCCTGTCTTAGACATATTTAAGGGAGTTTTGTGAGGGTTTGATAAACAATTTTAGTCTACAGACGTGAGTTAGGTTTTATCATCTTTTCTTTTGGAGTTTTTGAAGCCGATATGCAAGGCTAGACTACTTTTGCTTGGTTCAAAGGGAAGTTGAAACCCAAAACCTCTTTTATGTTTTGATTGATTCAAGTAACATATTCTCTAATTTATTCTCGTGAATTGATTGTGTTATTTTGTGATGAAAGTTTATGATTTGTGTGATTTTGATTAAGCCTGATCAACTTTATTGAATTTGCACATGTCTATTGCTAGAATTGAGATTGCAATCCGTAATTGTTGTTATTCTTGATTCGTAGTAGCGAACTAGTGGTCGAGCATCGCTAGGGATAACACGACCTAAGTTAAATGAATCGTCGTACGTATTTGTTGCTTAGACTAACCTATTTTCCTGAATCCCAAAGCTGTCGTTGCATTAAATCTAGTTTACTAGGTTGTCCAATGATTAGGTCTAATTAATGATCGTATCTTAATTAGATATACTTAAGGGAAAATCCGAATAACTCGTCGTACTTGTTATTTGAGGGTTAGTAATTCATGAGGAAATAAGAGAATAATGTTACAATCAATCTTACATAGTTGAGTGAGGGTGGAAACGAAACTGAGAACCAAGTGCTTTCTTAATTGATTGAATTCCAATTCTTATTGTTTGCTTTACTCTTGATGTTTTATCTAGATTTTGAATCCAAAAACCCCCCATGTTTTCTTGATTGAACTCTAGATACAAAATAATTAGTTTTATCCGCTCTCCGTGGGATCGACCTTTGCTTATCACTTCTATATCTTTGTAGTAGTTTGAGTAGAAAATTATATTTAATTTTATCGTGCCGGCGACAGCACGGTCAGGTATCTATTGTGGGAAGGGACACATCTCCTTACTCTTATAAATAGGAGGCCCCCTAATTTCATTTCATTCATTCCAATTCCGAAATACATTCAGAAATCAACGACATTAGTCATTGTCTAGAAAGTCCTGAGTATTGAGTAAAGTTCGCCGATAGCTTTTGGATTGTTGTGATGTAATCCTTAAGCTTCAAAAGTCCCAAGTATTGAGTAAAGTTCGCCGATAACTTTTGGATTGTTGTGCTGTAATCCTTAAGCTCGAAATCGTTGTATCTTGGGGACGATTGCCGTTAACCGTGAGCACTTGGATACGGGGCAATATCGTCTTACGGAGAAAGAGCCTAGCTCTTGCCTCGACTTAATCCCGTAACTGTGCATCTTTTCAATACGCCTAACCACTTATTTTCCAACAGCACACACCCAAATACACAAGATCGATGTAACAGTACAATTTGCAATATATAGGAATGCAATTCCAATATATATACTAATCGAGTAAAAATCATTTTTTGTTCCATAACTATGGTATCTTCACGATTTTCAATTTAGTCTCATAGTTTAAGAATCTGTTTGATTTTAATTCAATTTCTCCTAAGGGTTGTCCAGTGACCTAAAAATGAACATGGAAATTTGATTTTTTCATTCAAAATTAGACAGAAATTAGAAAAATTCTTAAATTATGGGACTAAATTAAAAATCGTGATATTTATGAGACTAAAACCGGAGTGAAAATTGATTTTAACCCTATACTAAACTAGTATAGGGCCCGTGTAAATACCTGAGAGAGCCAATGGAGACTAGAAGAAGCATGAACAAAGTGGAGGCTCTTTGCAGGGAACAATCTGCCATAAAAGGAGCCTGCCACACCGGATACAAAGCACCCATCCATCCCAATGCCCTTCTCCTTTCTAAGCTTGTCGAAGAACTCCGGCAACGACATGAACACGTTGTTGAAATCGTTGCCATAGAGATCGTTCAACGACACCCTTAGCTCGGGCAAAGGGACACCCATTCGACAACTGGTTTCGTAGACCGTGTTTATTATCCTCGAAATCACGAGCAAAGTGTTGGGCCCAGATGAGCATCCCAAGTCAGCTATGCCCATGCTTTGTGGGAGACTGTTCTCCATTGACTCTATCACTGCCTCCTCCATTATTGTCTTTTCAAATGATATTATTTGCCTCTGAAATGTTTAGAGAGAGAGTGATCAAGTTAGTTACATGCATGCATGGTTAATTTATTGAAAAAGGGTTTCTAGAAAAAGAATGTTTCGAACTTGAACAGAGCAGTTTTTGGCGTAGCTGGTTTCGCCTTCTCCTTTGTTCATGTGAAGAACTTGAGTTGCCTCCATGATTTAAGACACCTTTTTTTTCACTAGCTAGAAAGGAACGATAAAGATTTGTTTTGTTGCGAGTTGCTCACACGTATTTATGGGCAAGATTATTAACGTTTAAGCTGGGAAGTAATAATTCGGCATGTGAAAGCTTATTGTACTTAATTGGAAACATTAATTGTTGGTTTATATTTGACTTTATGTTTCATTTTACTAGTCTCGAAATTACCTTATCAAAGATACATATGAACCAGGAGCCTTGAAGCTCAAATCACATCCCACCTTATCACGAATTTTGTAACTTAAGTGATATAACTCACATTTATAAATGTGTAGATTATGATTGGTCAGAGTTCAAACCTAAGTCACGCAAGTTTTGTAGTTTTTATTGTTCCCCTCCCTTCCAATACTCCTCCCAAACTCATTATTAACACACATATATATATATGATGCATGATAAAAAAAATGATAATGGTAGGAATAGCTAAACAAAGAACAAAAAAATGTATTCTAGTCAAGCCTATAACAAATATGCCTTTTAGTAAAAAAAAAAAAGTGTTTTGTGACAAAAATATTCCTCATTCTCTTTTCCATGGCTTGATTTTCTTAGGAGGTGGCCGAATCCCGTCTCACTAAAAGTAAAAATATCAGTTTTGGTTATATTTAAAATTTTATCATATTTTGGCTATTTTAAAATTTTCCTTATTTTTTAATTTGGGAGAGATGAAGAACTTCTTTCGTCCAATAGTAGGTCCTTTAATCGGGCTGAGATGTAAATCGAGAGATATACCTGAATGACATATACTTGTGGGAGAACCATGTGAGACTTTAACCTGCATTGTCGAATGATTTCTTCTCAATTCACCATGAACATTGCCAACTTGATTGTGCCATTTGGGTGTAAATTATTCTTTTATCTTACTAGACTGTGGTTGTCCAAGTAAATTGGAGTTCCCTCCTAATAGAAATATATAAAATGAGTTGGAAGAGACTGAACTATAATAATCTTGGATTGAACTATATACATTTTATATCAACCTTTTTACTAGCTAGAAGAGATTTGATACTTGATTTCCTCTATTAAAAGAGAAGATTAAATGCTCAATCCATCCTTATCAGATTATATGTCAATTTATCTAAAAAGAAAATATGAGTAGGTCTTATATGAGACGATTTCACATGAGACATTCTCATATGAAATTTTATATAAGATAAATTTATATGAATCAGTAAAAACAAGTCAACTCATCAAGATCTATGTCGCTCTTAAATAAAATTATTTAAACTCCGTTTAACGTAAAGTCTTCTATAAGACATCTCATATAATTTTTTGTGAATACATATATATATATATATTTTTTTTTTGTGGTCAAGTGTGTCAGATAAGTGTGTGGCTAAATTACTATTGAGAAATACATCTTGAAAATGAAAGATATGGCGTCCATTGTGTATTCGACGAGAGTCGCACATGATCAAACTGTACTATACCTTTAATTCTTCACCATATATATATGGTCCAGTACGAATTGGAAAGCTTGGTGTGACATTTTCTCGACTCTCTGTGTCATATAATTTTTTTTTTAAATAATAAAATTAATATTGTATGAATACTTTCATGAGTAACACTTCCGTGCAACTGATGCACATAGTTGCACGGAAGACCTTTATGTTATAAATGTAGTACCTTTATGTATAAATATGTGTACCTTTTAAAATGAACATGCATAAAGGTGTTACATTTATAATATAAAAGTACTACATTTATAACATAAAGGTACGGATTGCACGGTGCACTAGTTGCACGAAAGTTTTTGCCTACTTTCATTGATTTAACATTAGTTTCAAAGAAAAAAGTTGGATATCCTTTCATGATCATAGAAAAAACTGGGGGGAAAAACAAACTACCAGTGCAATTAGTTATGAAAAATTAATCTTCTTATATTTTTATTTGGAATATCAAAAATATAACTACTTGTAGAAAAACAGTCTAGGTTGAAATCAAGGGTCGAACATCCCTATTTCCTAGCTAGGCAATTTGAGGAATTTTAATTGTCCGTTGAAGGAAAAATAGTTGAGTGAATAAATTATTCGGATTCTCAAAAAATTAAAATAAAATAAAGTATTTGCGATTTAAAGAAGGAAAATGAAAAAAGAAAATTTAGGGGACATTTTTTGAAAAGATATTGGAAATATAGTTTATGAGCTGGAAATTATCTGGGTTCTTAAAAAAAAAAATTCGAAAGTTAAAATGAAAAACAACATTAGGGGATTTTCTTTCTTTTACAAGATATTGGGAAGATAATTAGTTGTGACATCAGTTAGAAATTGGAGGAAAAAACTTGAGAAAAAATACATTGAGGAAAGAAAGTTAAAAGGGGGAATTTTAAGAAGAGGAAAAATGAAAAGTTTAATTAAATATAAAGAAAATGAAAACTATACAAAAATATTAGAATTTCTTAAATATAACTAGAATGCAATAATTAAAAGGAAAGAAAATAGAAAAATACTCAAAATATACTTAAAGAAGTCATATATAATATTGTAAGAAGTCATTTTGTATTTTGTATTTTTCTATTTTCTTTCCTTTCAAACTATACTTAAAGAAAGTTAAAATATAACTGGACAATTGTTGATAAATGATACATACATTCTTTAATGTATATAATATTTTACCGACAAACATAGGGATCCTCAATCAGTACGAGGATGTAGCATGAAGATGATTGTCTTTTCGTCAAATTATTTGACTCCATAAAAAAATTGGACCAGTGCTTTAATTTAAAAAAAAAAAAAAAAAAATGATGGACAGAAATACGCAAGGCATCAGCATAGATAATAACAAGACCAAATTCAGATGGACCCCTATTTCAGTCACATTTGCTTAATTAACATCTATTTTCTTCTCAAGGTGATTTTTCTCACTTTTTTATGTTATACATATTATTTTTTCTGGTCTACATGGCGGTGTTAGTCAAATAGTCGGTTGCATTGTTCTCTTTCTATGATGTGAGTAATATGTAAGGAGATTTTCTCCAATTTTGCAACTTCCAGCTTTCTGACTGAATGACGTTGTTATAACAAGTAAAATACAATCAAATATTTATCATAGCAAAATGTCAAATCATTGATAATAGCATAAAGTTCAAAATCGAAAAATAAATCTACCATGAACATTTCTAACAACCCACAAAAACTTGCAAGATTTGATTCCACTTGATAGCACTATAAATATCCTTTAATTTGATGGCATCCAAACAAATAGGTATAAGTAATTTAGACCGATCCACACAATTATACCACATGCCAACTAGATTTTCATAACTCAGGTATAATAAGTTTAGTAATATCTGCTAATTTGATATTATTTATCACCTCTTTTGTATAATCTTTGCACATGCATACCACACAACAACCAAATACCCAATATCATAACTTTAGGAATCTGAATCTTGAACTTGAATTGAAAAAAAATCTCAGATGTATTAGGAAATGAGACAGTGTATTAAAAAAGTAATTAAAAATTTCAGCATTTACAATTACAAAGCTTGTATAGATTGAAGGGCCTTCAAATCGTTTCTTATCAAAATTTCAACAATAGAAATAATATTATTGATCAATCTCCGAATAAAGTGGCATGAAGTATTTGGCCACATAATTGATTTTCAAATCCGTATAAACTTATGAAATCTCAGTTTATTCTAAACGAATTTAAAAATAAATTCACCCTTTTGAGAGATACAATAATAATCACCAATATATACTTCAACTTTTGATGTTAGAAATCATCCATCTTGTCATAATATATAAAAGGGCGCAGGTGCAACCCACATCAATCCATTGTGCCACCTATCAAGAAAACAATGTATAAGAAAAAAAATATTATAAAGATATTATTGAATAACGTTGTTCGTGGACCATAATAATCTATTGGACCCCCCCCCCCCCTAATATGTAAGAAGTCATTTTAATCGTTCTTCATGTGTTTTTATTGTATGATAATATTGTTCACATGCATTATCTATATAATGTATTTAAACACAAAAATTTGTGTGAGACGGTTTCATGGATAGTTTCCGTGAGACGGATTCTTTTTACCCACAAATCAAATACATATTCACAAATTTATATATGAATTGTAAAGTATGGATTGTGGGTTGATCCGTCTCACATAAGATGATTCGTGAGACGGTCTCACATAAAACTCATCCTAAATTAAATTATTTTAATTGTTGAATATTTTATTTGTGAATCGTGTTAATTGTGTGTTTTGTTTCAGTAGTTTTATTTTTTTATTTCATGTATTTGAAAGAGGAGTAAAATGTGTCAAGCTCTAATATAATTTTTTTATGTGTTTTCTCACATTTAAAAAAAAACACGATTTATGTCCACTAATTTTCTTTTTAACTATTCGTATAAGTATATGATGTAAATTGTAAAAAAGATAAGTAATGTTAATTCCACAGAGATTACGAATAGAACCTAATTAATTATCCAAATTTAATATCTAATTTTATTTAGACAAATGAATAAGCAATTTTGAGATTTTAAACTAAACTAAAATGAATCAACAGTTGAACATGATCGATCAATATTACTAAAATAGATTTTAGGGCATGTTTTCATTTAATTCTCATCAAAATATTATTGTGACCAACTCAAATTCATTAATTAATCTCCCTGTATGAGCAACCACAAATATCGAATTAACTATTAGATCTCCCGAGATAAATGGGTTAAAAGCTATCAAAGGTATCCTTACATAATCTGATAAACAATTAACTCCAAAAGCACCTAAGATTGATTTTTCATCACATAAGTTCATCAATCTCTTAATCTAGTTCACTTATAGGCCAAATGTTTATTCTTCCGTAGTTAAATTTTATCTCACGAATTTTGATTAAATTACTAAAATATACTCGACTATCAACCAAACAAATCACAAACACACAAATCGGATTCAAAACCACAAATTTGAATTAATAAAATTAAAGATCCATAATGATTGGAATTAAGCTAATAACAATTCTAGATATTTTAGAAACTTAGCTAAACATGATTATTAAACAATTCATAAAAAAATTGAAAAACATCATATCTAAACTATAAAAAACCAACTAAGAGATTGAAAAAAAAAAAACTCTAGAAAAGGTGGATCTTATGCTTCAATCCTTTAGTTCTTGATATTCACCTCCATGAGTGCCTCTTTGTATTTGTATAAAGCTTCCTACGATATTCCATCAGTTTATGGTTTATATGCTGGTCTAGAAGTCTTCTGGGTCATTTAGAATCTGAAAATAGGAAAAAAAGAGTCTCCGGTGAATTCTGACAGAACTGATCGTGTTGGACAATACAACCTTCTGATTAATGGCGCACGGTTGTGCCCTCATGCATGATCGTTTTCAACGTAAAAACACGTTGCACGGTCGTGCCATCATGCATAGCCACACTCTCCTCTAGTGCACGTTCACAGACAACGGTTTTGAGAAAAAAACTGTTACCATAGCCTACACAATTGTTGTCGAAAAGAGCAGAGAAATATTGTCATTTAGAGTAAAAATACGCTGAAAGAGAACAATTGTCAGTAGGCATTGTTTTTCGACCGTTGTCATTGATTCAAAATATGCTCTAGGACAACAATCGTAGTAAGTAAACTTAGCATTGTAGATTGATCGTTGGCATTCACTTTTGATGAAATTTTGAAATTATAAAATTTAGAAAAAAAAAAGGATTTTATCAGTTCAAGTCTTGAATGTAGATCAACTATCAATGCATGGTAAATATAAAATTTATCAATTATGTGTTAATTAAAAAATATTATGCAAACTATATATATATATATATATATTACAATATAAAGAATATATTATGCTGACTATCTATATATTAGACAACGTAGTAGTTGCGTAACAATATATGTGGACTATATATATGTATTACACAATATAACAAATACGATATTAATATTATTCTATAGACTATCGATATAGTTTTTCTAATAGAATATCAGTAAAGTTGGCAAATTTTTAAAAAATGTAATTTTTCCGCTAAAAAATGTCATGTCATAAAACAAGTATTAAGATATGAAAAATTAAAACTTCCCTAGCAAGCTATATGTATTCTATTAAAAAATCTTCTTTATTAAGTCATTTCATGACCCAAATACTAAGTGCAGGTAACACTACAAAAGTAATTAGCATTATAATAATTATTTTTATTTACATTTTTTTATATTTTATTTGTTGATGAGTAGATAATTGAAAATAATATGTTAATTTTTAAACAAATATTTTTGTATTCATTATATTTTATATTTACTTAAATAATATTTCAAATTTTATTTTTTTATTCTCAAATTTTAAACATAATTCCCGTAATATCATTTTCTTCTCTCTGGAATTTTTTCTATCATTTGACATCGCAAATTTTCGCCTAGTTTCACAGAAGTAATGAAAATTTTGGAAATGATTTCAACCAACGCAATTTGTTGAATTTTTTCGCATATTCTATACATGGTCAATTTCCTATAGCTTTTTGATATTTGATCCGCTCATCTTTCTGAGAATATCGGAAAATTTCAATTTCTTTTTTAAATTTTTTTTATATATTGTTTAATTTAAAGTGGGCATTTGAATTCTGATGTTTCTAATTTCCATGGATAAAGTTTCTATAACAGCTGGGGTAGATTCTTATAGAACGTCCAGATGGTAATTAATCTGGATTTAGGTTACATTTTGTAATTTGGCGATTTTCTTTTGTAAAGTTTGTGTTTTGAACAAGGGCGGGAAAAATTACCGAAATACCGGGCTTACTGTACTGAAAAAACACAAAAACTTCGGTGCACCAGTTGCACAGAAGTGAAATTCTGTGCAATTCATACATTTATGTTATAAATATAGTATCTTTATGTACAAATATTCGTACCTTTTAAAATGAACATACATACAGGTATTACATTTATAACATAAATGTATGGATTGCACGGTGCAACTGGTGCACAGAAGTGTTACTCCTGAAAAAATATCGAAATTGTCGAAAATTTCGGTACGGTATGATACCATACCAAAAATTTCGGTACGATATTGGTATAGTATTTTAAAATTTTCAGTATTTCGATATATATACTGAAATACCGAAAATATTAATATTATTTAAAAAATATAATATTTTTCATTTCAATATACCGGTATTTTCAGTACCCAAGTTTCGATAATATTCACAAAATCCAGATTTTATATTATTTCACTTGACACAATTACTATATGTGTATTATTCCGAAACTTAGTTGGTTAAGACTTTAAAAACTTGAGCTAGAGTGCAGGCGAGAAGTCATATCTGTTAAGAAAAAACTGTCGCCACATAAGTTTGGGTAACAAATCAATAAGTCGTAAAATACCCCCATCAAAGAAAAAGAAAAATAAACGTAAAATACCAATAAACTTGATACAAAAACTTCCAAAATATAATAACTCATCTTTTGGTGTTGGCAGGACGGTGATGTGTCAGTGGGGACCACCTTCGACTTCATGAGTGTCCCACGTGTATGTAGTTGAATGCCTTTCTCTTATTCGTCCACGTGTTCTTTGCAACACATTGACCACCACCACGTACACAACACTTTTGAATGATTGGACACCTTTTTGGCTGTGTTGTCATTTTTATTTTTCATTTTTTAATATTCGTTTAGATGAATTTACGTTATGAAAAATGAGGATGTGTTTGATTAAATCATGTATCACAGTATCAGTAAATAATTAAGAGATAAATCCTACATGTAATTCCATGTAATTATTGAGTAACACTCTTGTGAAACAGTTGTATGGATAGGGTCCACTCAAATCCAATGGAATTTTATATTGAATTCTTTTTTAATTTATGCGTTTAACTTTTTATATTATATTGTAAAAATATCCTAACATTTATATAATAATATAACTTTAAAAAAAAATTCCAACACAATTTGTATCATCATACTTTATATGATATTATTTATTCATTTATATAATGTGATTTATAACTTTAGATCAATATAAATATAATATTATTATAATAAAAAAGTTCACCTAATATAACCTAAATGTTTAAAAAATATATAACATGTATGTGTAATATAATCTAAAGGGACAACTAATATAATATAATTTCATACTAACATAACTAAAATGTATGTCTAACATAACTATAAGATGTAACATATTGTTAGAATACAAACAAACGGGAATGAGTTGGGCATGGACATCTAGACATGTTGAGGACACATGGGAAGTGGTCTTGAGTCGGATCGATTTGACCAGTTGCATATAAATAATTGTGCTAGTTATTTTATATTTTCTCTCAAAATTCCAAACCCCAACACTCTACATCAAATTTATCTGCTTTTTCACTAACTAGTAATTTGCAACCATGTGTTGCACGTTTTGTCATATAATAATTGATGAACAACAATTATTTGATAACACAATATAATTCATTATATGTAAATGAAATATGTAGGTTATTTAATAATTAGAAAATTTAGAATTTACATAAATATATTTTAAATAATTGTTTATCTTATAGAATTGTATTGTTTTTTTATAAAAAAATTGGATTAGAAAAAAAAACCAAAAAAAAAACTATAACTCAATCAATTGAAAAATATTTACACTGAACTAAATAATTATAAAAATAGAAAAAAAATCCATAAATAATTATTTCATCGATTATTTAGTAGAAATAAATAGATATAACAAATATAAGAGTGTGCTAGTATGAAAAATAAATTTTTATATAATAAAATATCCTATATAAATGAATATAACAATATAATATAATTGTTTTCAATGGAAACATTTTATAACAATTTCACTATTAATGTAAACATGAGATTTAGTCATTTATAAAGATTAATCAACCAATTTTGTAGTCACTGAAACATGTGATTGAACTATAATCCAACTAAAATTAAATAATCTATTAATTCAACATTTAAATAATTACTTTATTTATTATATTTGCACATATAAATCAATTTATCATCCATATTTTCAAGTACAAATTAATATTCATTAATTATAAATTTCATTATGATAGCTATATCTTAATATAAATTTTCTTACCTCCGACATTTATAATTCATGTCATACAATATTTCATGTGACAAAATAATAAAAACATGATACTCGTATTATTTAACCTTTTTGTAAAGCATTAAATGAAAGAAAGTAGGTATTTTTTATTTTTCATACCAATTTCTTTTCATGTATTAGAATAAATTATATAATTTTTTCTTCTATGTCATATAAATAAATTTATTGCATTTTTTTTAAAACTACATGAAAATAATATAATGTAATATGTAATTTCTGTCTCGATTGTTTATTTCAAAATAGTAGAATCTGAAATTTAAAAAATAACTTAAAAATAAGATATGAATTTTAAATAGCTTTATACCAAATATTACTGCACTTCTCTAAATTCTCATTCCATCTCATTAATCAAAAAAGTCAAATTAAAGAGCCCAATTAAAGAGAACAATCTTAATACCAAATATAGAGCCCAATTCTCCAAATTCTCATCCCCCTGGCTTCTCTCTCTCAGATGAGCCGCCGCCGCCGCCGCCACGACAGCCGCTTTCGTCCTTCCTTCCCCCTCTCTCTTCACGTCTGGTTGGTTTCTTTTTTTGGAATATTTATCTTTCTGTTCAAGTGCTACCTTCCACTTTCCTTATCAAGGATATTTTTTTAATCATTTTTATTGTATTCTACTTTTATATTAGTAATTTTATAAAATCGGAGCTCGTGAAAGACGGCGAATGTGGAGATGAAAGGAGAAGAAGTAAATGCTGATTTCAATCTTATTTACTGAAAAAAAATTGCGTTAAAGCCCAGGAACAATTTATGAATTGGAGGTGAATTTGAATGTATATACATACGTTACGTACAGTGATGACGTGGATATGCGCAGGCACAGGTGGCGTGTATCATGTATAAAGTTTTCTGGTATTGGACACGGAGGCAGATAAAGGGAAAAGAGATGCTGAACTGAATATCCCATGAGATCAACTTCTCGCTCATTTTTCTCTCTCTAAACCCTATTCCAAGAATTTATTCGAGCTACCACTACCACTGCTAAATCCATTTTCTAGGTTTTCTTTTTACGATTCAACCCTTTGCCTACCATTCATCAATTCGTTGATTTGTGGAGCTCGCCAACAGTGACGCTGACGGTACTCAGATTGTGGAGCTGTCACAAATCTCCGTTGAGTAACTTTCTTTTTCTTTTTTTCCCTTCGCTCAGCATTATCTTGATTTCCCCTCTAATTTTTGCATGTTTCCGCAGAAATTAATCCGGAAATAATTAATTTATCCGATCGAGATTTCTTCATCTGTGGACTGTGATAGTCATGCTGTAATTTCAGTTTGAAGATCATCGTCACAATGTCGCTTCTTTTTTTCTTGTTTTACCTACAATTCAGTGGAGTAATTTGAAGCATCTAGCTGTAGAAATATTACTTTTGAAGTTTGCCTGGTGAATTACGCCTTTGTGGAAGTTTTCCTTTTTATATATTTTTATTAATACGTTTAAAACTTATTTTTATATTGGCTTAATCCTTTTTGGTTATGATATCGTGGATTTGAGTGCTAATATCATTTCAGTTTCCTTTCAATCGATTTGCAAGCACCACATACTATATAATCGTTTAGCATGTTTGAAATAAAACCAAGGAAGTGCTTCTATTTTGTGTTTGTGTGTGTGCGTGCAGTGGATGGCATTGACAATTTTACAAGCAAAGGATGCGGAGGACTGGGCTTATAGAGGAGAAGGAGCTGTAAACTTGGTTCTTGCTTACTGTGGAAGCTCTCCTCATTTTGTACATTTCTTATTCTTTGATTTTTTTTTTTCGAAGATTGTGTGCTGTTGAAGGTGCAAAGAATTAAGATCTATTTGGTTTGTATTTATTCACTAATTAGTTAGTAAGAAGGTTGATGAAGTTGCTATAACACTTTTTGACCTTTTGCATTTCTTAAAAAAATTGGACCTCAACTTAGTGGCAAGGGTTCTGTTTTGCATATGACGCTGGTTCTTCATTCCGTATTTTGGATGATATAAATTAATGTAAAAACAACTCATGTTTCAAGTGATCAATATATTAATATCAAAGATTGTTGCGTGAAAAGGGGAACATGATGCTTTCAAATTTAAAACTCTTGTGTGGTAATGACTGTCACTGTAATATCAGCTAGAATATGCTCAATCCAGGTCTTCCAAATATAAAGTGAGACCTTGAACGCATTATTGACAGTAATGGGTATATTATTTGATCCAGCATCTATTTAGTGACAATTCTATCAGTTGTTTTCCTTCAGATGTTCAACTCTCCCAGTTTGCATGGTTCATTTATGCATTGTGATGATTGATTTTCAGTCTTATAAATAAGGTGATTAACATTAATTTGTATTATAAAAAGTAGATAATTCAATTTGTACAAATATCTTAATGCATTTTTTTTCCATTACATCTAGGTTGGAAAGGTTTTAAGGATACAAAAGGTCCCAAATAACGGAGCTAAATGTGAGAATGGCCATTCCACTTTAACCAAGCATGAAGGCCTTCTGTGGAGAGAATTTGAAGACATTGTCTTGGCCCCAACAAAAGAAATTTCAGAGCAGCTGTATGTGCAAAAAGTAATGGGTCCATTGTTGGGATTTGAACATGTTGATGCAGGGGTAAGTTATTATTGTTTAGGAAAGTACATTTTGCTTGACAAATAAACATAAAATCAACCTTTACCCGTATTCTCTACTTGGTTACTGACTTTTGTCTTTCAGCTGGCACAGAATAGTTTCATCAATAGGTATTTGAGTGTGTTTCCAGGTTTTTTTGTTGTCGTCTAGTTACAAAATGTTCGAGGTTTAGTATTTTCCAGGTTTTGCAATGTCTGACTTTTTTTTATCACACTAAGGAAAGAATGAAGGGTTAGTGAGTTGGCTTAACACTGTGAGTGTTTTCTTGTTTCTTTCTTAATAAAAGTAAAAAACTCTGATGTTTGTCTCTAGTTTTCTTTTTTCTTTCTTAAAAAAAACTCAAGATATTTGTCTCTAGTTTGTAAAAACCATCATTTTAGTTGGCACAACTGAAACATTGGAACTTGTATGTGACTTGTTACAGATACGCATTGAAGTTTCAAGAGAATTTTTGGAGACTGTTGAAAACAAAGTTCTATGTCAGCGTCCTTCTTGGCGGGTTGATGCTGCCAAAGTTAACCCTCTTTGTGATTCAGCTCTTCTCATTGCTGATCATTCAATGTTTCCTCATGGTACGAGATACATTTCGACATTGTTTGGACAGATGAAACTCTTGCTTGTGTTCCCCTTACGCCCTTTATTAAACCTGATATCATCCATTGTGTATTTTATGCTTGCTTGAGTTGCTTCAGGAAATTTCTTGCTATTCCCTCAGTTTTGTGGTATCTCTATTTTGTATTATGGGAGCTGCTGGATTTTTTTTTTATAGATTCTGATTGAAGAGTTATCTGGGTGTTGAGTTATGAATTTCAATAGTAGTGGTATATTTCACAGTAAGGTAGAAGTGGAGATATTCTCTGAACATAGAAATTAAAATAGGACATGTCAGTTGTAGTTTTTGAATGCCTTTAAGTGTATCTTTGGTGGTTGAGTTATGGATTATCCATCTCATTTTAGGACCATTACCTAATAATCAATCTATTTACTGACCAAATCACCAACAGTTGAGATAAATAATGTGTTTTCATCCAAGTATGGCTTCTTGTTATATCTACAACCTGCTAATCATGATTTATCTTTCAGTTTCAGGTTCTCTCAATCAGGACTTTTATGTCTCTGTTGAGATAAAGGTACTTTCCTTGTGTTTCTCTTCCCATACATGTTCATTCATAGTCTGTTAGAAATGCATACTTCCTCAAAAAAATTGCTGCATTTTGTAACATCTTCCATTTTTCTTCTTCTGCAAAGCAGCCCAAATGTGGATTTCTTCCTATTTCAGAATTTATAGCTGAAGAAAATGCTGTCAAAAAGATAATTTCCCGTTTTAAAATGCACCAAGCTCTGAAATGGCAGCAAGGAAAGGTAATATTTGTATCTGATTATTGTAATATTTCAACACTATCAATGAAGTGAGGTTTCTTGTACATCTCTTAGATCAAAACCTGTATTTGAAGGAGGTTTATTTGATTGAATAACTGATGGTATTCTTTAAATGTAGATATCACAAATAAGTAAATATGATCCACTCGATTTGTTTTCCGGATCCAAGGACCAAATACAAAAGGCAATTAAGGCCCTATTTCTTACCCCTCAGAATAATCTCCGGGTTTTCTTAAATGGGACGCTGATATTTGGAAGCATGGGTGGTGGTGCTGATTGTGCAAGTTATACGGCTGATCAATCATTCATTAACGGACTTAAACATGTTATTTCCGCAAAGGACGGAATGCACACACAGTGTTTTGTGGAACTTGTCGCTGAAACTGTTCTAAAATCTGGTTTGTTGAATCGGCTGCTTGAGGTGCAAAAGCTTGATAACATTGATATTGAAGGTGCCATCCATGCGTACTATGATATTATTTCTCAGCCTTGTGTGGTCTGTCGGAGAAAAGGTGCAAACAGAATGTCAGCAAGATATTCATCCATTCATTCAATGCCAAGGGATGAAAAATTAAAAATTGTGAGGGATTATTTGGTATCTGCTACTGCAAAGGACCTAAGTATGATGATTAGTTTTAGGCCCAGAGGAAATAAGGATCTGGAGTCTCCTTATGGAACAGTCTTTCTAGAATCAAGCAAGCAATTCTTTTATTACAAGGTTGGACACCTTATCAATCCTTCTAAATATCTATGGTTAAGTTCTGGGCATATAATTCTATCATCAATATGAATTCTGAACCAGTATGGATTTTGGCTTATAACAGAAACATGGATTTGCTTTTTCTGGGAAAACATAATATAATTTGCGAACTTCTGCCAATTAAATTCGTTCTCAATTTTCTGTTGAGACCATGTTATGCAGCCTGATTATCAGTTTTAGTTTATGAAGAAAGACCGTGTTTATGGTTGTTCTCTTGCTCTTTTTGAAGGTAGGTTTTATCACATAATTATGCAGAATATAAAGCACACACATTAGTATGATCAGCATTAGATCCCTGTATCCATTGCAATGTTCACTTATTAAATAGTTTGTTCTGCAGCCTACTTTAGAAACTCTATTTGTTGCATTAAAACTCATGCGATAATAAATATTATCTGCAGAGTATTTTTCTTATAATTATGTAAGAGAATGAATTATATATATATATATATATATATATATATATATGTATGTGTGTGTGTGTGTTGTGTGTGTTCGTATGTGTGTATATGTATGTATGTATGCATATATACATAATGTTACTGCATGTTCTAGTTAATGTCTGATCTTAAAGCATTGCAATCTTGCAGGCATCTTTCATTGACCTTGATATGAAACAATTGAACAAAATGGAGTATTACTATGAGCTGGATCAGGAGGTAGTCAACTGCTATGCCGGGATGGTAAAAGATAAGGAAGCTCGTAATCGTGGTGAGAACATTTAGGTGTCTTTAATTTCTGGTGTACTAGTGTAAATAAAATGGCGGTATGCATTTTGCAGTCAAAATATCTGAGTCAATTTCTGAGCTTTAGATTAGGTACCCCAATAGTTGAAACCTTTATTGTTGCTTAAGGTACCTTGCTGGCTGAACATGTTTATGCACATATCTTCATATATATGTGTGTGTATGTGTGTCTCTAACATGCATGGTTGTGTGCATACCTTGTGACTTGTAGAATTATAAATGTCATATATAATGTTTATTTCAGCTTTAATTTGGAACTGCAAATTACAAATCATTTGCCATTAGAAAAATGATTGAGTCATTTATTTGCATGAATGTTCAATTGGTATATTGAGTAAAATACAGGTCACTAAACAGAAAAGGAGAATCCTAAGCACCAACTCATATTTGCTCCTTGATGACACTTTGCCACTTTATTTATTTACTTATTTATTTTAAAAATGGCATCTAATCTCATATAACATAGATGCATTTCATATCCAGAAAATCTTCTACCATGTGAGTATATTAGTAAGGATGTCATTCTGAATTTGTCTGTACAAGCTGCAGCCGAATCAGTTTCCACCTAAGAATCTAGAATGTACTTTTATTTTCAAATCTCTGCATTTCAGGTATTGCAATGATTTAAAATGTCTTCATTTTGAAATTCCATTGCACAAATTGCCTCAGGGTCTATCTTTTTTTGGAACCCTTCTAAGCCTTTTGTACACAGTTGGATATGTCATACTTGATATCAGAAAATTGATTGAACTATGGCCATCAGAAAATTGATTGAAGAACTGCCACTTCATTAAGACAGTTTCCTCAAGGTTAAACATCTTTGTTACAGATAACTGATCCTTGTCCTCTGTATTTGTGGGCCTATGTAATCCAGAACTCCATTTGACTTAAATCTGTTTCTTGACAATTGTATACAGAATTTCATTTCCAATTGTGTTCAAAGTAGTTTTTAGTTTCATATCTTTCATAACGTGGGGGATTTATTACCTAATTACTTGCAGCATGTATGTGAGATTTCGTCACTCTATTTTATTGAATTTCACGTTTGTGTTCTGCATTATTTTCATTCATCTACTGTGTTGAACTTATCATTTACATGAAATAATGTCTATAATTTCCTCCCACATTCATTTATGAGAGTAGTCCATCATATCCCCCAACCAAAATTGAAATGTTGCTAAATTTTGACAAACATAATGCTTTTAGGTTGCTCTCCTCTCTCTTTACATATTGCTCTCTCTCTCTCTCTCTCTGGTGAGCATTTAAAATGTATGGTTTATCATGCTTCTGCAGAAATGGAGAATTAATTGATTTCAGAAGAAAAAGACATGTTAGAGTCAAACTCTTGCGAATAAAGAGACTTGTTGACTACCTTGGAGATTTTCCTATCAAGTACATGTCAGCAGTTAGTTCACACAGCTGGATTTCGGACTGAGTGGATGAAATGTCATGCTGGAAGACGGTCATTCTATACTCATAGTTAGCTCAATACCACTCATTGTCTCTGCTTTATGTAATTTTATCTGTATCTTATAGACTTGATCGTGATCTTAATAAGTGCTTAAATGTTTGTTGTTGTAATTCTGCACCAAACTATACTCAAACATGGGATTTTGTCTTCATGGCTAACTGAGATTGTGTGAACAGTCAACCATCTGTAACCATTCGTGCAAAATCAAATTTGTGTTTTGGCATGTAAATTGTACTCGGTGCATTTAACCGGTGGAGCTAGATTGAATTGAGTTCATTGAAGCAATAAAATTTTGTGGCACATGAAAGCTGGATGCTACTGATTTCATCAAAAGATGCTGTGTTTTCTTCCTTGCTCATTTATATTAATGCTCATCAATCTTTTGACCACCTGTTTAATGTTTTATCATTTATTAGTTGCTGTCCAATCCCATGGAATTTGTTGTCCAGATTCTTTTATTTTGTTTTTAGGTGCTTGGGGTGGGAGGAGAATGCCCTCTTTTCAGGACTATGATTATTGTGCAAATTCTGCCATCTTGGTTCTGGCTAAAAAAGGTGAGACATCTTTCTATCGCATATATGTGATCTATGAAAAATTTCTTGGTTTAGCTTCATCTTTCACTGAAATAAGAGCTTACAAATGCAGTTTTTGTATCTTGACCTTTTCAGATTGTACACTCCATTGTATTTCTTGTGATGCAACATTTATCATCTATCTATGGATGATGAAGGGGTATTATACGAGGTTGATTAGGAATAGGATATGTTTTTTGTGGAAAACAGATCATTATGATCCACTTAATATTTTTCGTGTGGTGTATGTATTTGATTCTTGAATGGCTGGTGGTTCTTGATTTTTTTTTCATTGAGATTGTAAACGAATTGAGAATTGGTTTATTTATTTATTTTTTTAAATTTATATTTGACGAGCTTTTGACATGATCTTATTTCATTGAATATTATCATGGTTGATGAATTCATTCAAGGTCTGAGCGATTAATAAAATTAAAATAATGAATAAAACTAGTAATTAGTTCATTAGAAAATGAATTACATATTCTTAAAAAATACAAATCATTTACTAGAATTCATGTTTTTATCCAAATAAATTGAGTAGATATTTTAATTTTGTATTTGTTTAGGCATTTTATAAAGTAAAATTATTGTTAATATGCCAATTTAACATCAAAGAATCATTTAAAAGTTGATAATATATTTATTTTATTGTGAAAATTTGAGATGTCATGTACTAGTTTTCATGTAATACTTTGAAGGCGAGTCAGATGTGGACATAGGATTTTTACTTTCAGACCAAATAAAGAAGTTTATTCATCTCAAATCTAAATGAGCAGTCCCACTATAAACTTACTCAAAACTTTCTTGATGCACATTGGTATCTTTACATATATACTCAATATATTTTTGAAAGCAAATCAACTATCTTCATGAATAAGAACACATGCAAAGATATATATATTTTCCAATTATAATTTCCAACCATAATGATCTAAATTTCAAGTAAATATACTAGAGCAGGGAAGAAAACACAAATGGACCCACAGACTATCTTAAACCCCCAAAAAACCCCTACTCATCTACTCTTATATAGAGAGAGAAGAATCCAGAAGTAAACCGACCTGACTCCCAAATAATACCAAAAATCCCAAATTCTTATATATATAGATACTTACCTCCTCCCCAAGTTACCTCTCCACCCTGCAATGGCGTTTTCGTATGAATCTCTCCCATCTTCCGACAAGCTAGTCACCACCGCAGCTTCCTTAATTGGCACCGCCATTCTCCTCAAATCCGTCGCCAACGAGCTCATTCCGCAACAAATCTCCGCCTTTCTCTCCTCATCCCTCCTCCATTTCTCCAACCGCCTAACCCTCGTCATCGACCAATCCGATGGCCTTACACCCAACCACCTCTTCGAAGCATCCACCGTTTACCTCGCCACCCTAATCTCCCCCACAACACACCGAATCAAAGTCACCAAACCACACAAGGAGCGCCACTTCGCCCTCACCGTCGACAAAAACCAGGAGATCATCGACGTCCACGCCGGAATCAAGTTCCGATGGCTCCTTCAGTCTTCCGTTATCAAACAAACGAACAAAAACGGAGATTTACGAACTCAATTGAACTACTTCGAGTTGAGCTTTCACAAGAAGCACAAGGACGACGCCTTGAAGGTCTACTTACCTTACATACTGAGGCAAGCGAAGGAGATCAAAGAAGAGACGAGAACGGTGAGGCTTCACACCGTGGATTATAACGGAACGGATTATTGGAGTTCGGTGGTGCTGAACCATCCGGCGAGGTTTGAGACGATGGCGATGGATGGTGAGGCGAAGGAGGGGCTGATTGGGGATTTGGAAAGGTTTGTGAAGGGGAAGGATTATTATAGGAGAGTTGGGAAAGCTTGGAAAAGGGGTTACCTGTTGTACGGGCCGCCTGGGACGGGGAAGTCGAGCTTGGTTGCAGCCATGGCGAACCATCTCAAGTTCGATGTTTATGATTTGGATTTGAGAGAGGTTCAGTGTAATTCGGATCTGAGGAGGCTCTTGATTGGAACTGCTAATCGTTCTATAATTGTGATTGAAGATATTGATTGTAATGTGGGGTTGATGAACAGAGATTCTGATAATGCAATAAGTGAGGATGACAAGGTTAATATCTCTCTCCTTTTTCATATTGTTATAGTTAGTTATCCTCTGTTTAGACCATACATATTTTGGGAAAATGGATGAACCTATAATTAGTTAAATAGGTGTCTTTCCTATGAGTCCGGATCTTCTATTACATCTCGTGTTACATAACATTTAATACACGCCACATGACGTCATTTGATACATGTTGCGTGTGGTGATTAATTTGGAATATGATATGTAACATGAAGCGTAAAAGTCGACTATTATGTAGTTTATCACCTCAAAACCATCTATTATGTCATTTAAACTGTCATGTCATGCAACCCCTAAAAGTTGACTATTATGTAGTGTACACCTAGAATCAACTATGTCGTGTAACACCTAAAGTCAACTATTATATTGTGTAACATCCATTTTATAAAAAGAGTATTTTTGTGCATGTTGTAAAAAATGTATAGAAAATACAATTTGCTATATTTTAGGGTATAAAAGGTTTTCTTCACTCCAAAATGGCTATCTAATTTTTCCACTACTTACTTTTGTGTAAACAGATAACTTTGTCAGGACTATTGAACTTCATAGATGGGTTGTGGTCGAGTTGTGGGGATGAGAGAATCATAGTGTTCACGACCAATCACAAGGACCGGTTGGACCCGGCCCTGCTTAGACCGGGTCGAATGGATGTGCAGTTAGAGATGTCTTACTGCACATTCAGTGGCTTCAAGACACTTGCTTCTACCTATCTGAGAATAAAGGCACACTCACTCTTTCCAGTGATTGAAGAGTTGCTCATCAAAGTTCTGGCCACACCGGCTGAAGTTGCCGGAGAGCTAATGAAGAGTGAGAATGCTGATTTTGCACTAAAATGCCTCATCTCTTTCCTCCAGGCCAAGGAAATAAAGGTTCAGTAAAACAAATCATTTTATGTATTAGTGATTTTAACTAATATTACCATTTACATTTGAGTGATTTACTGTTTTAGATCTCATTCTTGCAGAATGTTATGTTTTTATGGATTGCAATATGAATGAACTATGCAATTCACATACCAAAGTAAAGAGGAGATCTAAATCATATAGAAAAATGACTATGAACAAAAAATAAAGTAATATTGCTCTCTAACCATAATTAAAACAGAATCGGGTTTGATGCTATGCATCCGCTGATTTTTGACAATCGTAGAAGAGCTAATACAATGTCCAACATGTTCTTAGAACTTGTAGTGTATTTGATCTACTTTCACAAGTTTAAGAAGCATCAAAGAATGTTTTTCAAACGTACTGCTTCAGTTTGTTCCTCCGTGTAAATTGGGTGCAACAAAATAGTCAACCTTGGTGCCAAAAAAAAAGAAAGAAAAGATATACTGGCATATATTGTTGTACATATGATGCTCACCTTGATAACTAGCTTTCGTCTTGATCTGAGGATGTGGGATGCACTTCTGTATCTACAGACATCTACATATGGAAGATCTCAACTATCAAATTTCAAAGTTACGTGGCAAAAGAAGCACTTACAAGAACTATTAAATTACAAGTTTGTCACCTTTGATAAACTTTGGTCTTTCCACGGTCCTTTATCGGATCTCAAGCAGCCCCCTTCAATTGCACAGGTGCAGCTACCGCCAAGAAAATCTGGTAGCTCACTGCAAGCAATGGTTCTATGAGTTCAAAATCAAAAGAACTATAGTACTGAGTGATAAATGTAGTGATAGTCACCTCTCATCTATTGCTTCAAGCAATTTTCCTTGATAATTGCTGCCAAGCACCTAAAATATTTGGATGAAAACACACACTATCTCATGTATTAATAGCTACAATATGCAACTTTACAAAAGTCGGTGAATATAGACATTAGGTATACCTTAATTTTTGCAGTAGTTTCAGGATCAAGTAAAGGCTTGACCACGTTCCAGATCATCCTAAAGCCAGGACCAGCATTGATTATGAACATTTGGTAGAGCGTCTGTGATATATTCATCAGCATTACTGTAATCTTATACATCAACTATAGTTTTAACAAATACGAAGCAATCAAGGAACTATTACGAGACACATACTTCAGGATAATTGTTGTTATCAACCTCCTGAACCAATTTGATGAATTCCATAACAGGGCCTGTCAAACTCATTAAACCCTGAGCATAACCAAAGAACTCAAATGAACCAGTGTACAATCTCTTTTGAACAACAAAAAATCAATATGCTATTTGAAGTAAAACAATAATGAACATGTACCAATCCTTGAACGTCCAAAATTGTTGTACTTGAACCTATGTGCCTGTTTGCAGCAACAGAACATGCAGGAAACCTAATAGCAATA
Organism: Scutellaria galericulata; assembly: GCA_946896805.1. NCBI lineage: Eukaryota > Viridiplantae > Streptophyta > Magnoliopsida > Lamiales > Lamiaceae > Scutellaria > Scutellaria galericulata. The sequence continues at coordinate 16,158,416 of OX335793.1, forward strand.
CTTCTCTCAAACTCCTGCACTTGGTATTTCACAAATCTGTCTAAGGTCGTAACCTGCAGTAGCATGTCAATGTCAATATTTCCCAATCTCTCGATGTATATAGGTCTTCCTTCCTTGTCAACACCATGGTAACCATGAGGGTAATATAGTTGAACCTTGTCCAACTCATTGAAGTCAAAGTCCTGAGTACAAAGGAATCAAGTATTAGTGCACAAGTTAATAACAGAATATGGAAATCTCAACTAATGCCAAAGTATACACAACTTCTTCAATTTCATGATGCAGAGGGAATTCTTTTATTTTTTATGGAAATTTTTATTCTTTCAATAAAATTATATCAATGTTTCAAATCATTGTAACTTAGAGTCACCGTAAAAGCCAAACTATCTATAACTAGATGTATCCATTTACTCAACACCAAAGCTTCCAATAAATTATGTGTAATAGAATGTTATGAATTGAAGATCACCTCCATGATTGTATCAGTGCCGAAGGTTTTCCTCCACTCAAGCATGTTTGCCCACATGATCTTTGCTTTATTAATGTTAAACTTCCTTGCTTTAAGAAATCTGCATATTGTTGATTGATCAGGGGAAAGAAAGTATATTATAACTAAATTCATGGTCATTAATATTTTTGGAATACACATGCAACGACGCATCAGCAGCTTCATGCTTATACAAAATTTTGGCAAGAACAGGAACAAATTTAATCCTGAAATCAGAATCACAATGAAACAAGAACATGATATACCCACACATTCATCTTAAAGTGTATTAAACTTACAAGATTAGGTTAAAAGGTTTGATAGTTTAAGACATGAAAATCAAATTTCTCATGTTGTCTAAGAAATTAACTATGGTTTTCCTTTAACTGATATAGGTGATCCACAAATTTATGGAATCAATGTAACTATCTTAATATTTCTCAGAAGTTGCAACATAAAATCCACTGGCAAACAATAATTTCAACTTGCCGAAGAGAATATTGTTCAATTAATATCAAAAATCTTAACAAGTGAACGTTATACATTTCTCCGCAGATATATAAAATGGAAAAAAATTTGCAAGCTCTCAAATTTAGCGCCTGTGTGTTCCATGCAGACCCCATTAGCATGCACTGGTACCCCTAACAGAAACACATTCGAAATGGACTATAGGTTATGAAGATTATGCGTGGTCCGAAGTGAATAAAAGAAAATTTAAAATTTGACAGACTACTCATATCATATCAATCCACTCTAGCTACACATGAGGGAAGGAAAGGGTTACCTTAACATTACGTGGTAATCATCAAATCTTTCAGGAAGTAAACTATCCATGACCAGTGCCTGTCGAAAAGCATCAACAGCATTTTGCTCCTCAATTTCATGAATATCCTTGATTCTACAAACTCCAACATCATTTCTCCTTCGGATCTTGTTTCTAAAAGAATTCTTGAGTTTACCAGATACATTTTTGGCTTTCTTCAGAATTCCAAATTTCGTATTTTCCTCCGAGTTTTCACAATCTGATTTGTGTTTGTGTTTATCATCCTTACATAAACCTGAGGAAACACAACAACTTTTCCTGATTCAAATGTCGAGATTAATGCAGTCAAACTGACTCTTGAAAATATTTCTGGTATGCTGTTCCAAACATAGTAGAGAACTGCAAGAATTCAAGACCATATGGACAGAATACATCTGGCAAAAGCCATAATATGAAGACAACAATTACTAAGACAAAAAATTTAATAGAACAAGATACCTCTAAATGTAATACCAAAACTCAGGCCAAGAACATCCTTTTCCCATGAAAATTAGCCAAAAGACTAACGAATCTCAAGTGAAATAAGAGAAAACTACTTGATCAACGCAGCAAAAATATTCACAACATTGAAAACAAAAATTCATACTTGTAGATATTTGCATAGAATCTAAGAATCTAACTACACTTGATCGCCAAGTAATATATCCATACCTAAACAGAAATCATCTACAATCATGCGCCTATCATCCTTAAACTGGAATTCACGATTAACCAAATACAAAACACACTTTCTCTAATGTTCAATACACTAAATCCGAAAAAGAACTAAGATCTACCACAACATAAACAGTCGAGAAAGAAGCAGATTTAATTTACAGAAAGAAAAGGAATCAAGCAGAAATAGAAGAAGCAATGCATTACAGTAGCACTCACAAGTGGTAGAAACTGGATCGAGAGGGTTGGACATTGTGAAATTGGTGGAGAAAATCTTTGAATTGGGGGTAGAATTTGGAGAAAGTAAAACAGAAAAGAGAGATGGCGTAGGCTTGAGATTGCAGGTAGAAGCGGGTGGTGGCGAAGGCCCCATCCACGTGTGTATCTTTTCATTTGGCGGGAATATGCCTTACCATAGTATAGCCCACTTCTTCTTCTCTTCTTTTTAATATATATATATTTTTTTTTTTTAAACATTCAATTCTAATCAATAGACTTTAAAATTTAAAATTTTGTAACTTGATTCAAATTTAATTTTCACGGATAAATTCTAGGCATTATGTATGAATAGAATTCTTTTTTTATTTTATAATTGGGAATATATTGATTAAACTATAATATCTCAATTATATCCTACATCAAGTGGACGTACCTATATAAGTATTCATAATATAAATAATAAATTCTAGGTGGAGTGAATTAATTGTGTGGGGAAAAGGTACACCAAATGTTATGAACACTAAAATAATTAAACTTAATTAATGGACAGTAATTTCGTTTCAATGGTTTCTTATAAGAGTAGCCGCATCATTAGTTTAAGAGTGTTATTAATATATTAAAATAATATTACAGAAAATAAAGAAATGAAAAAAATGAAATTATTGATACACTCTCTCCTATTAAACCACGTGGTATGTGTAGCTTGTCTTTCACATTCTCTCCCCCTTAAAACGTTTTTTAGAAGAGTATTAAAATATTGTCTGTAAAATGTAAAATTTATTATTAAAATATTCTAAAATCACTCTTAAAAACGATTGATTTGAATCCTTAACTCAGTTTGTATGATAGTATCATGTATCTGCTATCAAATCTAAGTAATTGATCGCTTAAAAAGTGCATGATTGTTCTATAAGTTTTTCTATTTGATTTTCTACTATATTTGTTGTTTTATTTTGTATTTCACCACATTTAATATACATTACATTTTAATTAATGATATCATTTGGTATATGTGTCGTGAGGTAATTTTGAAAATAGAAGATAAAATATGACCTAAAATGGAATATCTCATGTATATTATTTTATTCTATGCAAATCATTCATTTTTCTTTTTATGGTGACAGAGAGTTCAAAGTTTAATTGGCAATTAATTGGATTACCTTAGACTTCAAGTTCACAATTTCTGTGTCAGCAATATTTGCGTGCAAATGCAAGTTTGGACAAATTTATTGGACTTGAGAATATACTTTATATATGCTTGTCCAAGAGACATAATATTTTTCATAGAGAATAGAATAACATACAGGAAAGTTGTATTGGAAATTTTAAGATAATGATTAATATTAAATTAACAGTGAGTTATGTAACATCAGTAATAAACACATTAAAATGAATTAACCGAGGATGAATGAACTTGAAGCAAGTCCCTTCATTTAATAAATTATGATTTTGGAAATGAATTGTCTTTGTATAACTGATCAAATAATCATGTAGGCATATTTACAATAAACTTACAATTATGATTATAGTAATGACTTCTCTTTAAATAGCTGATCAAATATTATGCATATTTACAATTATTCTATTCTATGAATGACTTGTCTTTATTAACAGATTCTTTGTTCTTCAACTCTAAACTTTCCATGGGCCTCTGTCTGATCTCAGACACCCTCCTTCACACTTACAACAACAGCTTCCACCAAGAAACTCTGGCAGCTCACTGCACCATCAAAGCCATCAAAACATAGTACATAGATCAATACAAGCACAAGTTTAGAAAAACTCAAGTATACCTCTCATCAATCATTTCAAGCAATTTGCTTTGATACTTGTTTCCAATCACCTAACAATTTAAAAGAAGAGCCCTTTATTTATCGATCATAAAACCCTACTACGAGTGGTTGATGAACTACATGCACGTACCTGAATCTTGGAAACGGTATCAGGATCAAGAAAGCACTTCACACCACTCCAAAGTAATCTAAAGCCAGGACTAGCATTTATGATAATCATTTGGCAAAGGGTCTACAAAAGTAGCATTACATTCTACATTAGTTATTGAACATGATCCTAACTAATTTAGGACAACAAATTGTAACTACAGAGACATACTTCAGGATAATTGTCATCATATATCTTGCGAAGTTGCATTATAACCCTTTGGACAGGTCTAGTGAAACTCTTCAAACTCTGAATATCATAACAAAAGTCATCAAACAAAACAATTCATGATTCTTGGCAATGTCATCATATTGCAAACAGAGATACGCACTCACCACACCTTCAACATCAAGAATTGCTACACTTCTATTAATGTGTCTGTCTGAAGCAACAGAGCAAGCAGGAAACCTGATTGTTAAAGTCTTCTCGTACTGCTGAACCTGGTATTTAACGTATCGATCCAAGGTTGTTACTTTCAGAAGCTGTTCCAAATCAATCTTCCCTAATCTTTCGATGTAAACAGGTCTTCCCTCCTTGTCTACGCCGTGATAACCGTGGGGGTAGTGTTTATGAACTTCATTTATCTCCTCAAACTCAAACTCCTGAAGATATGATGATAAACAAACTCTTAATGCAGAATTTATATAACAAACTATTCTGTTTTTATGAACCAAGAAAGACTAATAATCAAACTTTCTGTTAAGATTGTCTGCCTAATCAAGGAAGCTGTTTACTGAAAAATAGAAGGAGAAAAGTCACCTTCATGTTGGTGTTGGTGCCAAAGCTTTTCCTCCATTCAAGCATTTCATCAAACACCTTTGGCTCATCCATTTGTAAATCTTTCTAGAAGTCTGCAGATTGTAATTAAATGAGAGAATAAATGTTGAGAAAGTATAGCACCAAATTGTTTCAGAAATAGAAGTGGGAAGTTTTTTTTCTTGATTGAATATATAAATTATGCAGTTTTTCGAATCAATGTAGTTAAGGTGGTGGCGGTGGAAGGCTCATGGCTGGGGTTCTCCCGGCGCCTAAATGGGCGGGTCCCACTTGACACGTGGCAGAATGCTGATGGCCACTTTATCTTTCGGTGCGAATATGCCGAATACGAATGTAACCATGAGTCGTGACGTCAAATCCAAACAATACCATATTTTATTATTGAGTAACAATTCTGTACACAGAAGTGCACGGACCTTTATGTTATAAATGTAATACTTTTATGTATGTTCATTTTAAAAGGTACGAATATTTGTACATAGAGGTACTACATTTATAACATAAAGGTTTTCCGTGTAACTAGTGCACCAGTTGCACAGAAGTTTTTGTCTTTATTATTAGACTAATTAACAAGGGTTGTTGAATTAGTTTCGTTCGGTCAAGATGACCGAACGGGCTTCAAGGTGTTCGATCAGGGTGGCCGAACACCGAGGTGACATGGGCGTCGAGCACGCGCGGATGAGGACGGGGGCGTTGTGCGCGTGCGCACGACAGGTGACGGTTGCATTTTTTGCGATGGGTTTGATCGATTATTTTATGTTTTTTTTATATTAAATATTTTAATTTTTTAAAGATTATAATGCCAACATAATGATAAACATTCCACAAATTTGTTAAATGTGTGAAAATCGTAGCAAAAAACATAAAAAAAAAGATTGAATTGGAGCAGTTTCGTTCAGCCCCGGTTGACCGAACACTTAGAAGGACGTTCGGCCACCCTGGCCGAACACATAAAAGGACGTTCGGTCATCTTGACCGAACACCTTGAAGCCCGTTCGGTCATCTTAACCGAACGGAACTAATTCAACAATTTTAGGGGTGAAATTGGATTTTTTTTTTTTAATTGGTGTTGTGCTCTTAGAATTGGGGGTTGTGCTTTAGTCCTCCCCAATTAACAATTACAAAAAGATATACAAATTATCCTTTCTTTTCAACTTAATCATAATTCTTAAATTTTGTAATTAAAAAAAAAAAGTATTATTTGATTCATTTGATAACAGATTGGTAACTTTTTTTATCGTGATGAACTTATATATTTAACTTCATGTTGGACAACCAACTTGTTCTGTTACAATTTTAGTCCCCCTTTAAAAAGCAAAACAAAAAATATGGACACATATGTTTCTCTTATAAAAAAGGAAACGTGATTGCAGTCTTACAAACATAAACCATCTCACTACTTTAAAATAAGGACTATTGTGTGGGAGCCTAAAAACATTTGACAGAAAAATCCTAAAAATGAAATATATGTATTTCACATATTAAATTTTATCGTTATAAAGAATATTGTTTCAAATATCCGGTCATTCAAAATGACATCGAATTTAGCAATTTTGACAGCCAATTAATAAATATTAGAAAGTGGTGATTAAATTGTAAATTTATTAGATTTTATGTATGAAATTTCAAAAAATGTAGAAGTAATGATCAAAAGCAATCGAGAAGACAAAACTATTTTATCTTTATAGACAATGCAATAATTATAAGCATTATTAGTAGGAATGTATTTGGTCTTAAGGAGAGATGATTCACTCGACTTGGTTTTTCCAATTATTGCAAGCTAATGGTCATGTTTTGTTGTTCCTTCAAGATCGAATGTCATTTTCTGAAGAAGAATAAGACATGTAATAGAATATCTTGTTCTTAATGTTCTTAATTTTTGTTTTTTACTTGTAGAAGTTTTCTCTGTCATTGTTAAACTACTATAAGCAACAATCACAGGACGAATTAACACTCACTCACACTTACTAGTTTTATTAATGCTACATTCCATGTACTTATGTTTAATATACAGAGGCTCTTAAACGTTACCTTTTTGCCATAAGGAAATCAACATCCAAAAGTTTAAACACATACATTCAGCAATACGTATACATGACGAATATATACACGAGACGAGCTTTCTACATGCTCGTCGCAAGGCCTAATACAATTAATTACTCAAAGGGCCTTACCAATGATTCCTATATACACGAGACATCCAACTGCAGTGCCTGAAACCAACAAAACAGAAAGAAACGAATCGCACAATTAGGATCAGAAAGGATGTACGATAAGAGATGATGGTAGCGACACAGGCAATACCTACAACTTCATAGTGGGATTTGATTGTGTTATGCCCAGTTCCTTTTAGACCGAAGCTGAGTCAGCTTGTCTCTCCACAAAGCTGCAATAAATAGTTGCAACCTTGTAATAAATCCAAATTATAAAGCAATGTCGTATAATTTGATAACAGATACCTGCATCCCTGTAGCGTTCTTCAACAGCTGCGATTAGCATGTTTCTCACTAAATCGAATTCTTTTGTTTGAATGCACGGTTGCCCAGTTGGTCTGCATCAATAGAAACACAAGATAGGACCCTCCCTTCAGATACTTAGCTTAGAAAAAACGAGAGAGAGAGAGAGAGACCAACTTTACCTGTCGAGTTGAGCGAACAATAGGCCATCTGAGGAGGAAGTCTGCACCGACACCTTTTCAGTTTCAATAACCTTCATACCATCACTATATGCGAGATACTTGTTGACTTGAATCGGCACCTACACACAGTATAATGCAGAATTTGTAAAGGTGGTTGCTTATGTCAAGATTAAAAAATTCGGAAGTATTACAAAGTCCAGAATTAATGAATCAAATGTAAGAGCTTATGAAAATGTTGGAATGATTACAAATGTATCTTACATGAACAACGGAAAGCAGGCTTAATGGTTAACAGTCTAATAAAAAAAAGATGCAATACAAAAAGAAAGACAGGGTAGCTAATAAGTTCTAAGTTGTTTGAAATGTATTCAAAAGCTTAGATTCATCCAAGTAACATTATAAACATGTTTCTATAAGAACACACCTATAAGCACAGGAATCATGTTACCAATTAACTATCAGCAATAAAATAAAAATCTGGTATTGTTGGTTAATCACAAGGCATTTGACAATGATAACATGATACCCTATCTGTAAAGTACAACTTAATTATCGACCAAATAGGAAACTACCAAAGATCCCTACTCATTCCCTGTTGAGAGTGTCGTTCATGGTTAGATTTAGGAGGTATTTTCCTAGCTGATGAATAGGTTGCATTTTAACTTGTACTAAATAAGTTAATACTTGATTTATCATATCTTCTTCAGAAATGAATTTAGGCTCCATTTGGATAGAGTGGTTTGAAATTCCGGATTTCAAATCCACCCAAGTTGGAGTGGATTTGAAATCCACCAAAATGACTCCAAAAAAAATTAGTTCAAAATGAAATTTATGGATTTAGAATCCACACCTATCCTACCACCACCAATGGATTTGCTACCATGGATTTCAAATCTCTCCTCAAATCCACATATCCAAATGGACCCTTAGGGGTTTTACACCAAGTATTGAACCATTGATGTAATTTTCCAAGTTGGATAATCGCATGGGAAGGATAAGTAATAAAGAGTATTTTAGTATTGTAATGACAAGCATCACTCAATGTAATTAGAGGATCATCACCTTGCATCTTACTAAAACTTTTGACCTTTAAAAATACAAGACTAAGGAAAGCAGCCAATGTAATTAGAGGATCATCACCTTGCATCTTACTGCAATGTTAATGGCATCTGAGGGTCGAAGATCAAAGCTTAGGCTCTCTGCTTCATTATCCAACTTCAATCACAAATTTTTATTAGTGAAAACCTATACAGAAAGACTGGTTCTAATTTAGACAACTATGTGTAATATTCTAAAAATTCACCCATGTTAACAAGCTAAATTCACCTTTGTAAGATGTAACTCAGCAAAATATGCTTCATGTACCCTCTTAGTCACACGAACATGTTTCACCTAAAAAAGAGACGATGAAAGAAATTCAAGGACTTAGCTTAGATAACAGAGTGCTGGCAGTGATAGGATGCTTACTGTATAACCCATCTGGTCAATCATATCCTTCACCACTTGATACATGGTTGGTCTAACCTGAACGGAAAAAGAAGAAGATAAACTCATATTTATTTCCTATGGTTTGGAAGCTTAAACAAAAGCAGGAAGAGAGTGCACATACGATTTGGACATTACGGACAGCTGCCATGAGGAGCACACTCGGCATCTCCACTGTAACAAAAGCCACAAGTAAGAGGAATAAGGAGACTATAAACAGCGAAACCAGCTTAGAAATTACTAGAAAATAGTGACGATATTGTAAACGTACAAACAATGATTGGGAGAAGAAGGCCAGTCCCGTCTTCCATCTTCAAGACAATAGCGGGATGTGGAGCATAATCTGGCAGGTGACTTCCCTGGGGGTTGTTGTGAGCACATCTCAAATATCGACCATCTCTCATCTTGATCATGAACCCGTCTGTCCCACTTCTCACCTCAACTATTTTCACAAAAATCAAACGCACACACCATGATTGGCACTTGCATAGTGTATAATAGTTATACGAGCGATGAAACAAAAACACACGCACAGTTCACATAAAGGAGTGGTTCTCTCTCAATCTCTCGTCTCTCCCCCTAAATGAACTGTTTTCTCTTTCCTAGGGAAAATTTGAAGCTAACCAAGCAGATGATAAAATATAGAGCACTGAAGTTGAATTAGAAATCATTAGGCTCGCTTTTAACTTGCATCTAAAAGCATTTGTATCTGATGAAATATAAAGTCGGGGTTGCTTCATATACTCACAAAGAAAGCTATATGAATAGCAAAGAAACCATAATTTCCAGTGCACAATTGCTGCAATTTAGGCAACACACATAACAAGAAAAAAGGAAAGAAAAGGAAATAAAAACTAGTTACCAGCTTCAAGCACACTTGAATTCACATAGTCGGCTTCATTCTCATTGGAATTTTCTGCCATGCTACCATTACCATCTGACGAAGAACTGAAACTACTCCGAATCGTGCTGCATTTCCTCAAATGCCGTTGATAACCGACGTTAGTCCTTCCACTTCGAAGCCCTTTCAGCCCCCACAATCCACTTCTAATGAATTTAGCTTTGAGTAGGGGAGAATCAACAGGCACAGAGTACACTCCAGTTTGTTTAGCACGAACCACGGGGCAAACAACTGGGCCTTGCAGTAAAGCCATCAAACTATCTTCACTGCACCTTACAACTAATCAATTAATATCATGACCTTACAGCAAATCATAGGAACAGTAAAATTCATCCACAAATTCTTCATCTTTCCAATGATTCAATATGTCAGCAAAGTATTAGTTACAAAATTGAATATCACTTTATAAGCTACTGCTTTTTACTCTGAAATTAGAATCAATGTAATATTAGCAAGAACTTATATGTTTCAATCATTATTCCTTGATATTGTATGCAAGAGCCTTTCACTTCCGTAATTCACAAGTAATTTACAATTATCTCTCATCACACCAACCAATATTCAGCAAATATCCCTCTATAAGTCAATAAACACAGGATCAAGCTAACTCGTTACTCAATTTTCTAAGATGACTCTCATTATTCCTATATTACTCATCAAGCAATAACAATTCAAGATTTCAAGAAACCATCAGTTACAACAAAAAGAGGTTGTTCTTTTCTTAAATTGATGCACATAATATGGATCAAACCTGACAAAGAAGCTTCAACGATCAAGAGAAGAACCCACCAAGAATCTGCAGCTGAATTCCCAGAAGAAAAGGATTGAGCAATAGTGAAAGCTATAGGTATGCAGAATAGTATCGGATCAAAATCAAGAAAAATGATGGGGCGAAATACAAGAGTAAAGGAAGAGGAGATCAAGAAGTGTAAAATGGATAAAGGCAAAAACAAACTGTGTGTCAGAGAGTTGAATTAGAAAGAAGATAAGAGATTCTTGCTTATGTGAGGGGAGCCTACAGTGAGAGATATTTTATATATATATATATATATATATATATATATATATTTGTTTATTTCCTTTTCTTTTTCTATTAAGCTAACGCTTGAGATTGGAGGATTTTAACTTAGAAAATTTATCAAGTTAATATATACGGAATTGGATCCTCTATAAGATATGCCTAATATAATAATATCTAAAAGAAAACCAAATTTTGTGGGTTTTTTCTATTTTGGTTCGTTCTTTCAATTTTAATTTCAATTTCAATCAAACATACAAGTTGGGTAAAATTATCATTAATTATAAAAAATTTTAAAAAATTATTTGGAATTTTTTTTAGCTTGTAACTTTTTTGTTAGATCGATTATTGTAAAAATATTTAAATTTGTTATTTTTCTTCTCCAACAATTCTCGATTGTCATCTCTACACCTGGTTAACACGGACTTAAAACTTGTAGAATTTTCTTTTTCTTTTTCTTCCCCTTTTTTAAAAAATTTTTCTCATAATATTCCTTTTTAGTGCAAAAATCAGTATAGCCGGCTATAGATGAATGACAGTTTTTATATTAAAATAGTGTAAAATTTACGGTAAAATATTGTGTATTATTGGATATGCCAAGCATATTATGCATAAAAAATTATATGAGGCCCATCTCACACGAATATACCCCACTCCTAAAATATAAATTTATTTTTATCAGGTAATATTTATTTTGTAAATTATAATTTGTCAATTGACACATCTCATAAAATTAGATTTATAAAATAATTTTACAAGAATCATACTTTAGATTATGACTTCACATTATTCTAAATTCTGATTTTTATCCGTATAATAACTTGGGTTGGGGCTTTTTTAATGAAATGTTGTGAATAAATTTTTTTATTAATTTTCTGTGGTGCTTTTCAGAGTATTTATTAGAATAGACGAAGTCACCTACATTGTGGACAACACAGTACTTTTCCGATTTTTTTCTTTAAGGCTCTATTTACTTTGTCAAATAGAGATAGGTTAATTATTTAGATCAATAAGATAATTTTATAGGATAAGATATAAATATTTTCTTCTTTAAACATCTTTACGATAGACGGCTCATGTAATAAACACTAAAAAAAAAAACCATGAAACATTATTCGTAATATTTCATGAAAAAAGGCCCTCATTTTTCTATGGACCCACCCAGTAGGACTAGAGTGTTATAAATGGTATCATTGTCAATCCCACATCCCGTAAGAAATAGGTCATTTTCAAAATAAATATATGTAAATGGATTCTTTTTAAACCAATCCAATTAGCCTGGGACATATAATACTTATTAATATAACTAGTATGGTACCGTGCAATGGACGGGTATATAATTTTTTCTATTCTAATGTTTTGGTATAGAGATATCGAACACGAAAAACATTAAATTTATTGAGAATAATTTCAATATTATTTGTTATCCTTGTGATATATGGACATATAATTAAACTAATTTAAATTTGATGTAAAATACTAAAATGTTCATTCAAAAAAAAGTCAAATTATTGAATATATTTCAACAAATAAATTCCATAGAATTTCAAATCAAACATATCAATTCTATTTTCAAAGTTTATCATTTAAATTCCCCAACTACCGGGTCAAAAGCTCGGTCATTTTATCTTACTAAACATTTCAAGATCCAACATCTTATATACATCAAAAAAAAAATAAAAAAATCTTATATAATGTACAAGCTTATTAGATCTTAAAAGTATATATAAATACATTAGTCTAAAAGTTAACTTAAATATTGATCCTCTATTAACACTTTCTATTTTTTGATAACCAAATATCGCTTTCCAAAATCAATTTTGGTTCTCTCTGTTTTTATTTTTCCAATTTCAATCCAATTTTAATCTAAATTTTCAAAATTACTGACGTGACCGCCACATTGTAATTTCCAACGGCCATGTCAGCGATTTTGAAAATTCTGACAAAAAATAGACTAAAATTAAAAAATAATGTAGAGGACCAAAATGAAAAAAAAAAATTATTTAATTGTTAAAAAATAAAAAAATTCATACATAGAGGACAACCAAAATTGAAATTAACCCTTGGTTCAAATAATATCAATAACTCGCCCTAACGACAAGCCGATCTTATAGTTCTCTCAATGCTACATACATCTCATGTACCTTATGTTAAGATTGAGGTTTTGAAATGATTGGTAATTACTATCATTGATAAATCGATATAAGCGAAGCAAATCCACAAGTATTAACACACAATTCATCAGTACATATACACAAATATATACACGTAACGAGCTTTCTACATATTGGATGGCCTAATACAATTGATCATACCACTATATACATAAGCGACCCCACTGTAGTGCCTGGAACCAAAAGCAGAAATAAAACGCATCGCATAATTAGGAATTATACGATTTCATTGTGGGATATATATACGATCGTGTTATGCCCAGTTCCTTTTAGAGCGGAGTTGGGTCAGCTTGTCTCTCCACACAGCTGTAATAAACAGTTTCAACATTGTAAAAGGTGTTCCCAAATAAGAACTTGATTGAAGTTCATCATTCTCATTCTGAACTAACTTTTGAGTGAAATTAAGACAAAGTAGGTGCATGAACACTAGTATTTTGGTGTTGTAAGAAATCTAAGTTTTAAATGAATGTTGGTATAATTTGGTAAGAAATACCTGCATCCGTGTAGCGTTCTTCAACAGCCGCAATTAGCATGTTTCTCACTAAGTTGAATTCTTTTGTTTGAATGCATGGTTGCCCAGTCGGTCTGCATCAATAGAAATACGAGATAGGACTTTCGATTTAGATAATTAATTAGCTCAGAAAATACAATCGTTCATTCAGATTGGTGATGTTCTAAACTAGAATTGATCAACTGGCCACATATTGGATTAACCAAATCTTGTTTGCTTGAAAGAATCGGACCCTTTCAGTTTTCCGTTCATTATCCTAATCCATTCTCTCGCTCTCTTTCACGATGAACAAAGACGATTTAAGATACCAACATTACCTGTCGAGTTGAGAGAACAATAGGGCATCTTTCGAGGAACCGTGCACCGACACCTTTTCAGATTCAATAACCTTCATACCATCACTATATGCCAGGTACTTGTTCACTTGAATTGGCACCTACTCACAGTATATATATTGCATCATTCATATAAGTCATCATTTATGATGGCATCAGAACCGAACAATTCATTTAATAATTAACAAACTAATATAAAACAGTAGTACAAATCCAATGTAATAAGTGGAACATTACCTTGCATCTCACTGCAATGTTAATGGCATCTGAGGGTCGAAGATCAAAGCTTAGGCTCTTGGCTTCGTTATCCAACTTCAATGACCACAAATTGTTATTAGCGAAAAGCTATACAACAAGACTGTCTCTAATTAAACAAGAATGCATAGTATTATACAATTTCACCCATGATTAAGAAGATAAACTCACCTTTGTGAGATGCAACTCAGCAAAATATGCTTCATGTACCCTCTTAGTCACGCGTACAACTTTCACCTAAAAAAGAGACGATCAAAGAAATTCAAAGTCTAAGCTTATATAACTAAGTGCTGGCAGATAAAATAGGATACTTACTGTATAACCCATCTTGTCAATCATATCCTTCACCACTTGATACATGGTTGGTCTAACCTGAACGGTAAATGAAGAATTAGTTTTATGGAGCACATACAAGCAATAAACGCATACTTGTCTCCTAAGTTTGGTAACTTAAACAAAAGCAAGAAGAGAGTGCACATACGATTTGGACATTACGGAGAGCTGCCATGAGGAGGACACTTGGCATCTCCACTGTAACACAAGTCACAAGTAAAAGGAACAAGGAAACTATAAACAGCGAAATCATCTTAGAAATCACTAGAAAATAGTGATGATATTGTAAACGTACAAACGATGATTGGAAGAAGAAGGCCAGTCCCATCTTCCATCTTCAAAACGATAGCGGGATGTGGAGCATAATCGGGCAGATGACCTCCTTGAGGGTTGTTATGAGCACATCTCAAATACCTACCATCTCTCATCTTGATCATGAAACCGTCTGCCCCACTTCTCACCTCAACTATTTTCACAAAAATCAAACGCACACACCATGATTGGCACTTGCACAGTATATAATAGTTATACGAGCAATGAAACAAATCCACAAACACAATTCAAGTGATTCACTTTCACTCTCTCCTCTTAAAAGTACTGGTTTCTCTTTTCCAGTGACAAATTTGAAGCTAAACAAGATGATAAAATATAAAACAATGAAGTTGAATTAGAAATCATTAGGCTCGCTTTTCACTTGCATCTAGAAGTATTTGGAAATGTAACGAAGTACGTAGTTCCTCGTCATTTGCTTCACATATTCACAAAAGAGAAAAAGAAAAAAAGCTTTATAAATAGCATACATACAATACAACACACTAACATACATAAAAAGAAAAGGAAAAAGAAACAAAAACTAGTTACCAGCTTCAAGCACACTCGAATTCACATAATCGGCTTCATTCTCATTGGAATTTCCTGCCATGCTACCATTACCATTTGACGAAGAACTGAAACTACTTCGAATCATGCTGCATTTCCTCAAATGCCGTTGATAACCAACATTATTCCTTCCACTTCTGAGCCCTTTCAGCCCCCACAATCCACTTCTAACGAATTTAGCTTTGAGCAGGGGAGAATCAACAGGCACAGAGCAAACTCCAGTTTGTTTAGCATGAACAACAGGACAAACAACTGGGCCTTGCACTGAAGCCATCTAAAATTCTTTTCACTGCACCACACAACTGATCAATTGATATCATGACCTTACAGCCCAGACACACAAATCGCTGGAAAATTAAATTCAATCCACAAAATTGTTAGCTAGTCATGTATTCTGCATTTAGGATTGATCTAATATTAGCAAAACTTGCTAATTTGTGCAAGAGCAAATAGATCAAACAAGAACCTTTCACTTTCACATTCACAAGCAATTCACAATTCTCTCTAAAGTCAACACACACAGAATCCAGCTAAGTCAGATTCTAAATTTTCTAATTTCGAAAATTAATCCTGAATTGTTGACCAAGCAATAATAAATCAAGATTTAAATAGACCCAGATCAATTACAGAGAAAGGGGTGGTAAAATTGATTTGCGATCAAACCTGAGAAAGAAGCTCAAC
Organism: Scutellaria galericulata; assembly: GCA_946896805.1. Classification (NCBI taxonomy): domain Eukaryota; kingdom Viridiplantae; phylum Streptophyta; class Magnoliopsida; order Lamiales; family Lamiaceae; genus Scutellaria; species Scutellaria galericulata. Next base: position 16,174,527 of record OX335793.1, read on the forward strand.
GATCAAGAGAAGAATCCACCAAGAATCTGCAGAGAAGAAAAGGATTGACCAATAGAAGAAGCTACGAGTATGCAGAATAGTATTGGATGAGAATGGAGGAAAATGATGTGAGCATATAGAGAAGAGGAGGAGATGAAGAAGAGTGGAAATGGATAAAGGAAAAACAGTGGGTGTGTCTGAGAGGAGCAGAAATAGAAAGAAGATAAGAGAATCTTTCTTCTAGAGAGAGAAACCTATACTGTGTTGCGTTGCTACTGTTAAAGCCTCTTCAATGTTTCAAGATAAGCCTAATAAGTAGAACAGAAAAATAAAATCTAATTGCATAAAAATAAAAAAAATTGTCGCTTTAGTCCCCAATTTACATTATTTTAAGATTTGAAAAAAAACAAAAAAAAGGATGGAACCCCCGTTCTCTGCATGGTTTTGTTTATACCTAACATATGATCGATATCGAAAATTTGAGGTAGAATACAATTTTGTTGAATCTCAAAAGTTCCATAATTTTGCAACTAAAACAAATATTGAATTTTTTTTATCCAAACAGGTTAAAACCATACAATTTTTTATGATTTTTATTATTTGTCTACGTTCATTTAATTTTATTTAGGATTCGAAGTTGGTCTAGGTTATAAATTAATTGGCTAAAATCATGAATAAATAAATAGAAGAGTGAGTCTTGTGTAAGACCATTTCACAGATCCACCAGGCTGGTCGGGTCGTATATAAAAAATTATGTAATACTTTTGTATATATTAGGTAATATTTTTTTTATATATCATGTAATATTTTTGTATTATATTATGCACACACAAAATTATTATCCAATACATACAAAATTATTACTTGATATACCAAAAAGTATTACTTAATACACATAAAAAATAGAGTTAAGTGCAAAAACCAACCTAAACTATTGCCTTTTTTCATTTTCCAATCTAATTTTTTTTTTGTATCAAATTGCAACCTGAACTATGTAAAATTTATCAAACTGCAACTTCCGATCCATTTTTCGGTGAAAATGTGAACACGTGACCCACATGCTGAAATTATAAGGGTATTCTTGTAATCTTGTAATTTAAAGTAATCCTCATATGAAGTTAGCATGTGTGTTATGTGTTCACGTTTTAGCCGAAAAATAGTTCAAAAATTGCAATTTAATAAATTTTAATAGTTCAGGTTGCAATTTGATAAAAAAAAAAAAAAAAAGTTGGAAAATGAAAAAAAGACAATAGTTTATGTTGTTTATTGCATTTAACCCTAAAAAATTATTTTATTATAGTTTGACCAAACCCAAAATACATCCTATAATACAAAAATATTATTTTTTTTTTTTATATTCAACCCAATCTGACTCAACCCGATCAGTTTCACGTAATGACATCCATGAGACGTTTTCACCCAAAACTTTACCTAAATAGAATTAAACGAATTAGCCAAAATAAAATTAACAAGAACTTGAGTAAGATCATTCTCATTCCATTTTATTATTCGTGAGATGAGACGATATAAGATTGTGAGGCAAAAAAAAAGGTAAATATTTGGAAAATACTTTATTTGGTTTTTTTAACCTTTTAAGTTATTTCTTTGTTGGGATAGTAGTAGAGCATGAGATTTTGACTTCACGTCAGATGTTCTCATGTTTTTTCTTGAAAAAGGATGCGTCCTTTCACTTTGTACCTCTAAAAGCTTAAAGACCGATGTGCCCTCTTCTTATATACCTAATTTCTTATTTTAATTTTATTTTATTATGGTATTACATGTCATGTCTATGAAATAAATTATGAATTTACACATAATGTATAGAAAACTAGAAGGCTGTATATATCATAAAGAAAAAAAAAAATTGAAAACAGACCGATGTTCAAATTGCCCCTAAATATATAAAGTTGTGTCATTTTTGTAAATGTTGAATGATATGATTAATATTGTGATCATTCATAAAAATATTATAATTTTATCTGCAATTAACCTATATTATTTTTTATTATTTAATACACTTATAGAGATATTATATATTGATGGTGGATTTTTTATTTTACCCTAACAGTGGTACAATACATTCAAACATTTATACCTACATATTTTCACATTATTACAAATATTCATGTAGAATTTGTATATAAAATATCTAGTAAAACATGTTAAAAATTCAAATAAAGTAGAGTCGATATAGGGCAAAAATAATGGTAATGACTTTTGAAGTCATGGATTCAGGTTAGGGCATATTAACTCCTGTTGTTTATGTTCCACTTTTGTCAATTTCCCGTTTGGATAATATCATCCAATGATGAAGGAATTAGCAAAATATCTCCAAGTCATAATATTGGTTACTCTTTTCATAGTGAGTATCATTCCTACGAAATTATCCCATAAATTTAATAAAATTGTTCGTAGTCTATATTTCCAAATATCGATCATTTCATAATTTTAATTTTATAAAATTGGTCAATACACAATTCATAGTCTATAATTTCAAATATCGATTTGTAAATATAAGTTTAATGCAAATTGCAGATATCAATGGATAGGGGGTTTCATCACCTAATTGGATGTTAAAAATGTTCATTTTATATATAATTTGTTTGGATTTTTTCATTATAACTTTAGTAATTAAAGTTCGTTCCTTTACATCATAAAATTTGTTTATTACTTCCTAAAATTTAAACTCCCTACTTTATGTAATATGATGAAAATTGTCCGACAGAGAAAAAACTCACATCCATCAATAATAATAGAATTATGTCACATGAAATATATTTATAAGACAATCTCATGGAAGAAAAATTATATATTTTTCATATATATATATATATATATATATATTAACAATATCTTCTTTTTCTGATTTATTACTAATATATCTTCCTTTTTCTCTTTTCTTCCTAGGTTTTGGTTGAATGTATTTTATAGTAGATTGTTTTCAGATCAAACACATTATTAGTTAATTTATTACATTTTAATTTAATGGAAAATTAAGTTTTTCAAGTCAACAACTTATAGGTATACCGTACAGATATCAAACAAAATCCTTTGTTTTATTTTAAGAGTAAGTCTCCTGTGCAACCATCGCACATGCGACGGTTAAAAATATGTGATTTTCAGACATAAGTATGTAATTTTCAAGTATAGGTATGTGATTTCAAGGCATACTTATGGTCGAAAAAGGCATACTTATCAAAAGACATATTTATGGTCGAAAAAGACATACTTATGGCCGAAAAAGACATACCCATCGCATATGCGACGGTCTCACATGAGTTTTTGTGTTATTTTAATATTTAATTCAATATTTCAAAATAACCACTACATATCAAATGTATATATGATCATTAATTAACATGTGATATGAATTAAAACTAATAAAATATAAAGTAAAATATCAACTTGAAATAAAACATCTAATACATACTACCAGGTTTGATTGATATGCCATATTTTGGAAATCCCACATTTCATAAAATTTATTACATACATTATTTACATTTATATAGATAAAGCACATATGTACTAAGTACATAAAGTAAGTTTTAAGTGAGACCGTCTCATAAATCATATTATGTAAGATGAGTTATTTCACAATCTATATTATACAAATCACATATAAATTAATGAAAATGGATTATGGTTGTAAGTAAAAATGATCATTCTCACGAAAACTATCCGTGAGATCGTCTCACGTAAGTTTTGTAAAATACATAAATGGACATACTTGAAAAAAGTAAATGGATTGTAATTTGTAAATATTACTTCAAAATTTTATATAACATGTTTCACATAAAATCTTATGTAATACAAAGTTTTATATCATTCTAATATGAAACCGATTTTTGAATGGATTGACTTGTTTTATTAATTCATATAAATTCTTATTTAACGTAAAACACTCTAGTATGAGATAAATTTAATATTTAACGTATATTTATCGAATGTGGTGCCTGTATTTCAGCTGGACTACTATGGTAGGACCCACATTTGACGTTCCCAAAACGTAATCGTCAGAAGGGTATTCATGACATTTCACAAAGTTGAGGAGATGACGTCGGTAATCACACTATCACCGCCGCCGGCCTATCAGTAAACGCACATAATAATGCCACGTGTATATTTATCTGCTAGACTGTTACCAAATAGATAAGATGACCTTCCCTTGCAAATACATAGAAGTTGAGGCCCTCTCCTGCAAAACTCTGTGGTCCACTAAGATGCAAGATTCTTTATCTTGATCCATATGTGGCAATAAAATATCCAAAGGATTCCAAGTTTCAATTCTTGGTTCACTTTTAAACTTCAGCATCATTACTAAACTTATTTTACTGAAATAATTTTCCATTTTTAAGTTTCTTTAATTTTAATTGGGTAAATTGACAAGGTTTTCGTTTATTGGAGTTGGAATCACTTCAAAGGATAAATAACCCTAAATATTAAAAATAAATTAAATTATATCATTTGAATTATGTACATTTTTTCACTTTACGGAACAAAATATCTTTTATTTGTACTTTACTTTTAAAAATGTACAATTTGTTAGATTTTTATTTCAGTCACTTTCAAAGTTGAAAACTGTCCATATTAGACAATGGAATTGGGTACTTAATGACATAATGTAACAAATCATATAGTTGAAATTTAAAATGGAATCTAAAATAATTTCACACTAACGTACAAAAACTTGCATTATTGATAGTAATGTATTAAGTCTACCCATATATACATACATACATATATATATATATATATATATATTATGTACATTAATGAATAGAAGTTATAAGTCTAACCATATATGGGGGTGGGGCGATCTTATTCTTCTTTCCAAAATTCTTATAATAGTATGATTAGGGTAGATAGATTTGCAAAAAGGTTTGAGCCTCATAGGACTATCTTGTAGAAACAAATAAATAAATTTAGGGTTTTTACTATTATTAGGTGAGCTTAGTGGATTTATATAAACCATAAATTTTATTGTTATTTTAGAGTAGGCTTTTTGTGACATGAATTTGATTTCATTAGATGGATCAATTTAGTTGGATTTTTATTAAATTATAGTAAAATATCAATTGGGTCGCTGAAAAACAAAAACTATAAATTTAATACTAAAAGATAAAACTAACCATTAAAAACACAAAATTAAATTTTGTTTGGCACCTTCATATTCCTAATTATTTAAAAAATTACTAAAATGATAATCCGAAAATATGATTGATTAACTTCCGTTTATGAAAAAAGAAATTCTATAATAATAATAATAATAATAATAATAATAAATTGAGATGTCAATCATGTCTTTATTTTTATGGATTTTTAAGTGATAATTTCATCTTTCAGATTTTCTAAGGATGGTTTTTATCTTTTAGGCCCCAAATTAATAACTAAACCATTTTTCGGCAATCCCTACTTTTTTAACGTACAATGTTTAATTTTCCCACACTTTACATGAAAATCTAAATGATCAGAGAACTACTCAAACAAACGGTTAAGTGCAAAAATTAAGTAATATTTGTCACTGTTTAAAATAATATATTTCATGAAAAACTAATACTTTTGAACATGTAGAATACTGTTTTGCATACAAATCCATCATAATCAAAGTAGCTTTTTTCAGCATGCAAAATAATAATTTTCAAAATAAAATATCACCAGACTTGGAGTTACAAGGCCGTAGTAGTGGGGGTCCATCATGGTGTGGTTATAGAGTTGGGGCCAGTATGCTTTTCCCACTTCAATCATATATTTTTCCCGCGCATCGTTATTATTTATTATGACAATATATACGATTTGTAATAATATAATGAAGTTATTATATTAAGAGGTTATATTTATTATGACAATATATACGATTTGTAATAATATAATGAAGTTGTTATATTAAAAGGTTATTCATGGCATCATATTATTTCGAAATTTGTAAAACTCCGTGGTTTTTTCTTTTTTGAAAACATCAATATTCAACAAATAAATCTGAAAATAAAATTGAAAATAATAATAATAATAATAATAGTTTTTTGTTTTTGAGTTTTAATTTCAAAATAATTAAGAAGTGATTAATCATACTTACTAATATGTTTTGTTCAAATTTTTGTTCCTTTATATTTTAGAATTATTTTTCGAATTTGTAAATAATTTTCTGCATTTTTTGAGATGGATTAGTTCAAATTTAGGTTTCAAATTAATTTTACATTTAAAAAAAATATTTTCTTAGATTTTTTAAACCATTTTTCAGATTTTTTTAGAACATATTATATATTTTTAGATTAATTATATCTATTTATTTGAAATAATTTTGAATAAATTGTCAAATATTTTTATTAAAAAAATATTCAGTTTATTGATTTTTATATCCTACACAATTAATATTACATATATATTAGAATTAATTTTTTCAATTTTATTTGTTCATTTTAGATTGTTAGACTTAATCTCACAACCTCCTCCTCCTTATTAATTTCAAATTTTATTATTATTTTAATATTTTTATTATAGTTTTCAAAATTTTAAACATTTTACAACTCTTCATAAAATGAAATTTATATTTTAAAACGATTTTCCACAAATATATATTAAAATTATAAACTAATTTTCAAAATTTTTATTTTTAATTTTGATAATATTTAAATTTCATTATTTTCAAAATTTAATCATATCATTTAAGATAACTTCTTTTGTTTCATCTCTACTTCTATATATAGATTACAAGATAGCTTATTATGTAAGATATACGTGAAACTTATTCTATAAGATACTTAAAATTATTTAGTTTTTTTTTTCTATTGGTTGATAGTTTGGGAGGGAAAATGACAAATGTGAAATGATCACCAACTTCTTTGTTTTTATATATATATATATATATATATATATATATATATATATATATATATTCATTCATTTCTTTTATAGGATTAAGTTTGCAAATACTGCAGTAGTACAAGATGAACTAACAACAACAACTTATCTTCTTTGCTCAAAGAAAGGCCAAAGTACATCTCTTTGACAATGCCAAAGTACAATTACATTTTAAATCTAGTAATTAAGTAGGCTGTTCAAAGAATACAATTACCAACTTCAACCATTTTCCAACTAACAACAAACACATCTTCATAACTAATGTAAAGGAGCAAACACTGCCTATGAGGCATTGGAATTTTCACTCCAAAGTTCCTTTTAAGACTAGATGAATCGAATTGAATCGTAGAGAGACAAACGCAAGATGTAGGAACGGCCAAACTAAAAACTTGCCTTGACCAGATTTAGCTTTTCCTCAGCTAGTTCAATGGAGTGATTCTTCAGGGAAAACCAAGAGATAGCATGGCTGCCCTAGTTCGACTTTTTCCTTCATCATTCACTTAGTTTGCAGTTGCGAACGTATGGGTGATCGTACTTTATATACTTTGTCCAATATGGCTTGTACTTTGTCATTGCCAATTCTAGCCAGGGTTTCATGTTCCCATTGTAATGTACAACAGCTGCATTCTCAATTTCCGACTTATCTATGCTCGGATTGTAGCCCAAACCGAGCACATGCCATGACTTTTCGAGTGGATGTGTAAGGCCATAAAAGGTAATCAGACCTGGAGGTAGTGTCCCAAGCTTCCAGAGAACTCTGTCTTCATTCTGAGACCAACAAAATGAAAACAAATGAAGGAACATATATATACATGTGAAACTTGAATGTGAGTTCTCTTCATTTTCCCATTTATTTCTCTTAAATTAGTGAATTTCTATAATTTCACAACGAAACCCAACAAACCCAGAACACAGACGCAATCGAAAAATAATAAATTAGGAAAAAGAATAAAAGGGAATGCATACCATGTTCTGCCATTTGTGGTATATACCAGTTATATCCCTCTTCTTCCACTCCTTTAGATCAAACATGTTCATTCCATATGCCCATCCACAAGCATTTGGATCAAAGTTTTTAGCAATGTGAGGATTGGAGAAGTTTAAGTATTTGTCAAACCGATGGAAGCTCTCACCACATGTTTCCACTGCACCATTTACTTTTCCATGGAGGTCTACTGACCACAGCCCAGTCATGTCTTTCTGAACAACAATGTCATCATCAAGGAAAAGGATTTTATCCAACTTTGGATAAACCTGTGGGAGATAGAACCTTAGATGGTTAAGCATTGACAGATACTTTGGGTTTCGGTACTTCAGGTTAGAAGAACCAGCAGAAAGTGTGGTAGGGTGAGCAGCCTTGAAGTAGTATTCTTTCATGGCAGCAGACTCCAACTGGCGTAGAACAGGACAATAGGATGAGTTGAGCCACTTGAATTCATCTACATTTTCAACATTGATTGTAGCTTTACCAGGGGGATTCAAGAGGAACCACATATTCATTGCACCAAAGTTCAATTTATCAGTTACAAGATGGAAAACGTGTTGCTCAGGGTCCTACAAGAAAGAAAAGCACCATGTTCAGCAATAGAACTGTCATGTTAAAAATTGCACAAGTGGCTCTGTCTGAAATGAATAATCCTGCATCTTATCATGTCAAATAATAAAATGAGAACACATACATAAATGAATATGTGTACTAACACCAGCCAGCTGCATGTATATGGTGCAAATTAATGCATAAATATATGTGCATCAGGAAATTCCCATAATCCTGTACAGAATAGAAGATTTTGAGGATCATTTTTGAATGCATATATGCACTTATACCAATCATATGTAGACATATATCGCAATCTTATTCTTGAGGATCAATCTAATGCATCAGTAGTGACCCACATGGGAGTGTATGTCTATATATGTCTCTACATGCATGTAAATATGTCAATGGGTAGTGCAGACATGAATGCAAGTGTATGTTAAGTTATTCATGAGGATCAACATTTCAAATTGAATTGTCTACCCATAAAAGTGGGCCAAAGTGTGCATATGTTGCTCAGCCATATACCAAAAGCATGGATGGGTGAATCTATAAGTATCTGGGACAGAACTTCACTTGAGAATGCATTCTACTAATTGAAAATTAAAGGGGAAATGCAACATTGCTTGATAATTGCCAACATAACTTTAATACAGAAGTAAAGAACAAATTGAAGGAAAAAGCAGAAAATGAAATTCCATACCTTGGCATTCATAATGGTTGAGTTAACCACAACTGAAGCAGCAAGAACATTATCAGAAAAGAGGGCATAATGATAAAGATTCGGATTTTCCAGATTCTCACTCCGAGGGAACTTCCTTTTCTCCGGTGGGAGAAGGTAATAGTCAATTGTTAAGCGCATGGCTAAACAATGAAGCGCATTTGGAATCGTCTTTGCAGCTAGTTGGCTAAGGAATGTGCTCTGCTTTTTCAGACTCCTAACTTGCTCATCTGCAGATTGCAGCATGGCTCTTAGCTTCCCCGTGACCAGGTTACAGTCGTACAATTGCTCTTTAGCTTTAGACAGCACTTGGCCCATCAATTTAATTTTTTCAGGTGCACTGCCATAAATATATTTCGTGTTTAAAGAATCTACTTATAAAACAAGCTCTAATTCATCTGATAAGCATATACCGCTATATGCCCATTACCTGTGATGTAGATCAGAATCAGCAGTTGCCTCTCCTAATGAACGCTGGCTTTCTTTGAGCCGGTTCTGTAATTCATTGGCCAAGTCAAGCTTGTTTTTCATCCTTGCAAGACTTAAATACACCCTTGCCATTATCATTTGATCACGTATCAAGCGAACAGTTGAGTCCGCATTTTCATTGTCATTTTCTTTCCTCCAGATGCTATACTTCCCCAAAACAGCAGAATCAACTGATTTAGAGCGTTCAATGGCTGCATTTTCAAGCTTTACTGTTACATCATCATCTCGTTTTACCAAGTCAGCAGCACGCTTTTCACGTCTCTTTTCTCTCAATTGCTGCATAGTGATTGCACAGATAATGCTATAGCTCATGTAGATCCAAGAAATTCATAAGTAGAGCAGGATATTTACAGATAGAATATCCAAGTTTAAAGGATGATAGTTTTTTGCTCCTTAGCAGCGTTTTCATAACCCGACAGGTGATCAAACCGGTCTTGCTAACCGTTAGCGGTTCAAACAGTTGGAATGGTTCAACTGGTAGTTCAACCAAACTAGTTGAAATTAAATGTATTGAGTATACTCTTCAATACTTCTTCCACATTATGTAATATATTTGTATATTCATATATCAATTTGTATGAAATAATAAAAGTGAATAAAATAATCAAGCTATCTAAAGAAAAATAAATATCACATGTTTAAAAATAAAATACCCAAAGCAAATACTTTTGGTTAGAAGAAAATTACTAAAAAAAAAAACTAGTAGGTACATAGTGCAAGAAGCCTAGCCTACTCAAAATTTTTGTGACTCAAGTGCAGTTAATTAAAAGTAAAAACCACTGTTTCTTTACTTTCAGGAAAAGAATCTTTCCCTCCACTCTTCCGGTTATTATCACTAGATTATCTCACATCGAAAGAACTCACAACACACAATGCTCACTCCTCTCTGTCTTTAATACAAATCTGGTTTTGAGTTTCAAAAGATGTTGCCATCTAATTGCTCTACTCTTCTCTAGGTCTTCTCATCCAATTGGTATTTTTATTGTTCTGATTTTGAAACCATGACTGAGTCAAATAAAATAATAATAGTAATACTAATATTAATACTACTACTACTAATAATAATAATAAAAAGAAAAGAACATACATCATGACATCTCTTTCATGGAAAATGGATTAAGAAACTTAGACCCTCATTGTCAACATTTTCTTTTGTAAACTTATTTGATAACCAGTAAAAGCGGTTTCCAAGTTTCACCAGTTTGATCTGTTGTCACCGGTTTTCTCCGGTTCCCAACGGTCTAATAGAGAATCCGGTTGTATAGATCTCATAGGACCGGACCCATGGCCAGGTCCTGCCTGAGATGGTCGGTCCGGTTATGAAAACATTGCTCCTTGGTAAAAACCAAATTTGTCAACACAGAAGAATTCCAATTTTAGTATGAAAATATATCAGTGAGACTATTCTGGAAGTGTTTTTTTTTTTTTGGGTCATTATTAAAAGATTAAGTTTGTCATTTCAGACGAAATACAATTTTAAAAGAAAAATATATCAGTAGACCAAACTGGAATCAATTCTGGTACTTACCCTTCTCACTAGTTTAGCTGGAGTCTCAAAAAATATTGAATGATCTTCTGCACAAAATAGTCTTGTCAAATATTTTATACACAAATGTAACAAAGTCAAAGTATTTTATCCGTATAATTTTCAGAAAGACATTACCGTTTGGAACATGCTCCTCCTTGACTCTGGATGTTTCTTGCTTGTTCTTTGATGCTGTTCCGGAAATCTTAAAGTTACCAAAAAGAGAATAAAAGATTAAGGATATCTCAAATAACAATTCTTTTTTTTTTCTACTGGAAGTAACAGAATCTAAAATCATGCTGACCTCAGCAGAAGTAGCATTATCAGTAGCAGTTTCGTGCCCAGCAGGTCTCCAAGAGGCAGACAATTTATTTTTTCGAAAATATTCAATACTCAAAGGCCCCAAATCATCTGTACTGGCGCTAATAACATCAATTACCTAAAAGCATACTCAAATTAGAGGAAAACTACAAAATACAGCCTATTAAAGCATACGTCCAAAATTTCAGCCAGTGTTGTTCAATCAAAAACTTACTTCTTTTGAGAATAAAGACTTAAGATGTTGCAATGCTAGCCTCTGTCTCCAATTTAAATCCTGAATTTAAAAACACTTTCTTATTAAACCATACATAACACCCAAAACCATACTCCAAAATGTAGTTACCAAAGAAGGATACCTGTCTGCTAGAAACAGTTGATAATTCATCCTGACCTGCACAATTACAAGTTCAGAGTCAAATAAATGAGTGAAAAAATTAACATCAAACTGAAGAGCAGGAACTGAAGGTGCGAACAAAACCATCTATTTCTTGGTAATTTAACCACAAGAGAAAGTAAAACATATATTTAACCATTTCAGTGTTTGTTTACATTCATTCTGAAAACCACAAGGTTCAAGGAACAGCTTCTATTCTAATACTTTCGTTAACCCCATTTGCACCTTACATGCAGATTATATATATATATATATATATATATATATATATATATAGAGAGAGAGAGAGATAATTATGGAATACAAAGATATATATAGCAATAAAACATAGCAGCACAAAAAAGAAATAGAGGAATAGCACAACTCTTGACTCCTCCATCTTAGCTCCACCATAGGCTGAAACTATAAAGCAATAAGACATAACAGCACTGGAAGAAATATAGGGATGGCAATGCACACAACTCTTGACTCCTCCACCCTAGGTCCACCATAGGCTTTCTTCACTGGAAAGGCACCAACCCATCTCATTTTGGATGCCTTCCAAACACTGTACGCTTTTCTCCACAACATCTCAATTACATTCTCTCAAGGCCATTGTCTTCCCAAAAAGTTGCGAACCAAATCATCCCCACTCACTTTCCGATTTGCACATACCACCTATTCCCCACTGCCAACAACCATCTAAATTACTCTAGCTTAACTTCAGCAAGAAAAAAGAAAGCACAGAAAACACCTAAAAGGTAGATTAAACACAGATGCTTGCTTATCAATTAATTAAGCAAACTCCGCATAAATAAATGTATAATATACCTGAGGTGAAATTGGTATGCCAATCACCTCGTAGGATCAATTTAACATTCGTCCTTTTTCAATAAATAAATGAAAGACTGCGGAAATTTTTGAAAAAGTAATTCATCTATTTACCCTCCCAATATTTTTTCCTAATCCTAAAAAATCTCACCTTTAAAATTTCAAATGAGATAAAACCCATTATTTACACTTAACAGCAATTGAAGCAAAACTACTACGCACCCACTCAATCCAAATTCTGTAAGCATCAACCAGTTTAACAATCTATGCACTTTCTGACTAGTGTAGGTGATATGAGTTACTCGTAATTTTTAAATTTGGAAAAACTATATTCCGCTTTCATATCCAATAAAAATACATCGTATCTTACAGAAACCATTTAAGCTACTGCTACAAAGTTTAAAATCAATATAATTGAAACCCATAGAAAATTAAAATCTAAATATGTGAGCTCCTTTCTCAATTCCCAATAAACTTTCATCTAGATTTGTAAATTGAAATTAAAGACAACCTCTTCCAAAACTCAAAGAAATTCCGATTCTCCGGCTACATTCCTACAATCCTCACACTAAATGACACGTTTCTTCACAAATTATAATCAATTAATTCCAACATAAAAGAGTGCAAAAAATTTCAAAATGGAACTTTCAGGGGAACTAACCGGAGGAGGCGGCTGCAAAGAGGCCGCGGCCGACAAATAGAAAGGAGAAAGCGACAAATGTGCAGAAAAAGACAAGGAGAGAAATGAGGCAGCGAGATCCAATGTCTTTACTCTTGTGGATGCCGGCGCCAGATTGTAATCCCCTCTTAATCGCCATGCCCTATCATAGACCTTCAAAAAATTCACGAGTTGAAGCGATGTGATTGAACAGATACATTCATTGATCCGATACAACTGTAGAGAGAGAAAATGATCCCATACGGAGAAAATGTTGATCTTGGAAATCAATCAGGGCACTGGGTTAAACTCCATAATTAAGTGGGAAGGTATATAAATCTGGATTCACACACACACGAGGGTGAATTTACGTAGATTTCGAGTTTGCAGAGAGAGAGAGAGAGATGTTGATTTGCGACAGAGAGATTATGAAGAGCGATCTGGAACTGGAAGTACGGGTCGGGTGCCCAGAGATTCAAGTAACCAAGCTTAAACGGCGTCGTGTGGGGTGCTCCAACAGATTGGGGTTAACAAAAGGTGGAGCGACGTCGTGTAGGACGAATTAATATATTGAATTATCACGTTAAGATTATCATGTTCGATTACTTTATTTTATTGGCGGGACCATTGATGATGATTTTCTATTTATAAATATACATCAAAATAACCCAATATTTTGTCCATTCTATTTTCATTATTTTCATATGCTTGCTACCCCTTTTAACTTTTATACATTTACTTAATTAAATATATACTGAAATGGATATTCCAACCTAAAATCAAAAGAAACCCACTATTCCATGCAAAAAAGAGCGCTCTATTCCGACATTAGTGATTATCATGCTAGCCCACAGACAAATTAACAATTTATAGTGTTTTATTTTGTTTATTAGTTATAATGAACATAATTAATGAACATGATATTTTTTGTTCACTTATATTTATCTTCATAAAGTGTCGGTGAACACTTTCATTAATTATATATTTAACTGCTTATCATTCATTACTCGTTATGAAAAATAAGCTTATCTTAGTTTTAATATAACTATTTATATTCTGATTTATATAATACTCATAACCAAATATGTTTTGAACATATTCAAATATATAACCAATAAGTAAATATATTTGTGATTCATTCATAAAAAATTACGAACTACCCTTATCTAAGATTAAAAGTAACATATATTTTCCCCAAGAATTAAAGATGAAAATGATTTAGTATAGAGGTGAGTGAAGAGCATGCAGTGGTGGAGCAGGTATCACATCACATAAAATGACAAACCAAATTAGTGTCATCAATCATATTTGAGCTACATCAACAACTAACACACTCAGATATTCTATATGCAGATAATCTGTAATCAGCATATGTAATCTTTCACTACTAGTTTTATAACTTAATGTTGTGTTCAAACATTCATAAGTATAGTACATTAAATGCTGACACATTAACATATACTTGCGATTATGCATCTCTTACATCAACATCACAACACCTATCTCAACTCTCAAGCTACGTGATCCTTGATATTTTCTTTAGACGAATCCCTGAACTTGAAGAATAAACATATTTTTTTAGTAAAAATTTAAGTTTCATTCTTTTTCAGTGTTGAAGCTCTATTTGACTAATAACTCGATCAGCTTGAATTCGACTTATCTAGACTCGATATCTGATAAAGTTTGCCCAATTTCTCTGAATAACTTGGTAAATTTATCCCCAAAACACCCCCCGCGCGCACACAAACAAATCATCAGCCACCATGAATCTAATACTCTTATCTCCTGGGCCTTTTGAGTTTATGTGGATAAGGAAAATCTAGATTTCTTAATCAATCATCAGTGGATCTTACACAACATTGCAGAACAACTTGGTATAAAACAAAATCAAGGGTATTAAACATATAGGGTGAATGACAAAATCTACCCTTTACATTTCAACCTATTACCAAAAAAATCCTAGTATATTTGAAATTACAAGCACCCATTTTGAGGAATGTTTGTATTTTTCTTACAAACAACCACTCCCTTGCACTTTAAAATACAAATATCAGTTGAGCGTAGGGGTAACACTATGATTTATAATTTTAATTGAATTTTTAAAGAATTTGCCCAAACACAAGTTTAAGACTAGTAGGATTATCAACAAGACGTAGTATAACTGGAAAATACAGAAATAATGACGTTGTAAGCATAAGTCAATGTTTAGGCACAGTTCAGATCATCATCCCAATAGCTACTCTGGACAATCAAATTTATAACTAACATGAGCCAGTGTTAATGGATATCTTGCCCCTTTCTTGACAGAGATAGATGATATTACAAAAGGTAAAAATGGTTGAGCTCACTTCACCACTACAACAATTCGATTCAAGCAGAATGAGGGATCTCTTACTGGGTCAGAATTGCCACGTCCAAGTAATCACCTATCTGCATTTCCAACGAACAAAGACAAATCTGATCATACTCCATAATATTAATGCTATATGCTGCCAAGTTGGGTGCAAAGAAAACCAATTTACGTACCTGAAAGCTAAGATCGCCCAAGGCTTTGCTTCCACTGTCAGGCCGCCTTGCATTCGGGTAAGAGAAGGTTCTCCCCACCTTCACAACAAAAAAGGAGGAGTCAACATACAATTTGCGTGCATTAATAGAAAGAAGAGTACACGACTCCATAATATTTCCATCTGGCATACATATATCTAGTGTGTCTTAAGACTGATCTTTACAAACACAAAAGCAAGGAAGCTATTGCGAATGCACAAACACATGTAGTTATAGAGCTGACCTCTTTAACCACAAAACGACCACGTTTATCAGGATAGACAAAAGCAAAGGACAAAGTAGCATCTCGTCTTCTGGCTTCTGGAGCTACCTCTTTAACCTGTACAGAAATCAATCAAAAACATAAAAAAGATGAGAAGAAGTAAACATATCAAGATTAACAAGGACGGGCATTTTCAGCAATTCCCACCCAGCTTAAATGAGTATTTACCCATATAAAAATAATTGGGTTATCCATCTACAAAGCCTTTACATAGATTTACCACTGATTTAATAATTAGTAAAGAGCTGTTTAATAATCACCAAGTTAATAATCAGATTACAAATTTAGGCTAATATTGATTGATGCCTGAAAGAAACTAGATATCTATTATTCTTATCATTGTACAAAGGGATTACAAAGAACCATGAAAGAACTTAGAGACATACAAGGTGAGAAATGGAAGTAAGCAAGATATTTGGAACGATTTTACATACCAGATCAGTTAATTCACGCAAGGTTGCATCCATCCATGTATAAATTTGGACCTCATCTTTTGGTTCCTTGCCTCTCACTGCAAAATCATCATCACTATGATGGCCTCCAACCTATCAAAAGTTTCAAAAGATCAAAGCTAGAGAAAATCTGTTCACGAGACAATGCAACTTTGTTTCAACAATGAAAGGCATACCTTGGTGAAAACTCGAAGTAGTAATGGACAAGTCTGCATGGAATAATCAGTGACAAATAGGTAAACTTTACAAATAGTAATGGCCAATAAAAAGGATCTAAACATAAGCACATTGACTAGAAAAGTTTAGAAAACAAAGAACGAAAAAGAAGAAGATGAGGTGGATTTACAGATTAGTAGCATACAATGGAAAAGATCAAGCCACAAGCCCAAGATTGATTGGAAAAGCCAAAGAACATAAGAGGAAAATAAACTAAATGAGTTACTTCGAAAAAATTATACGGTAACATTATTAACCTAACAGAATATTGAAAATAAAAATCATTTAGCTAGTTTTCCAGTCAAAGAACCCAAAAAATTGTAAGTGGGATAATACATTTCCGTTTCCTTTTCAAAAAAAAAAAAAATGAAAAGTGAAATTCCCAAAACTTAAACATATGATTATCTATCGAGCAGCTTCAATTAATTCAACATCTGAGCAATGTTATTTTCTTCTCATGAAAAAAAAAGTAAATAAAATTAGAACCCATTTGCAGATAGATAATCGAAGCATATTCCCAAACCCTAAACCCTAACTCTGAGAAGCATAGTATGCTCTAAAATGGCATTCCCATTAAAAACAAAACAGACAGGTAATCAAACAACTGTTGTTCTACAAACACTTGGCAGATGCATAAACGAACACAAAACACGTTTCCTTCAAAATGAATTACTACTTATAAAAAGTGGCAGGGAAAAGAGGACCTTCTCGCGATCGATTGGTTCAAGACGAGGGGCGGCCCTGGCGGCGGGAGGCGGCGGTGGGCCCCTTCCCGGCGGAGGCAGTGGTCTTCCCGGTCTTCTCTGTACTTCTGTCATCTCTACCACTGCGTATCTCTCTGTATGCGCTTGTTGGTAGCAGTTTTATTTCGATAATATTCATTTTTACTGTTATAACGAAGCCCATAAACTCACCGGGTTTCTAATTGGGCCTATTAGGGCTTGAACTTTGATTGGCCCATAGTTTTCATGGGCCCGATTCAGAATACACTGAGACTCTTCTTTTAGATATGGAGTTTGATTATCATTATACAAGTCTTCTGTATTAAACGATGCAACTGATTAATATTTCATTCGAGCTCAATTAAGTATGTTTAAAGGTGAAATTTTGTTTTTAATTAGGTGTCACTTTAGAATTGTATGTAACTTTATTCAAATTATAATTATTAATATTCCTGTATGACTTTTTTTTATGGAATTAATTTGATTCTATTTCTAATTTTAAATCATTAATTTTAGATTAATTATGGTACATTTATCTAATCTAACTTTTATGTTAATACATGATAAAAGATTTAAAGTAATATTTAATTGGGATCGAAGGAAGTATCACACATGGTAATACAATACACATATATTAAAGATCTTGTAACATATGTGATCAAGGATGGAAATATTGTGATATATGATAATGGTGATGATCTCGGAATATTTTTGAATAAAAGTTTAACAAAATAAATAATTAAAAACAAAACTTAATATTTTATTGAGATTGAGATTTGGACATATTATTTCGATGCTCTTGAGAGAATATTTTAGGTCCAACAACGTACTCACTGGCCACTGCCAACATTCCATTACCAAGTACCCATTTACACTTTCTCTTAATTTTTTGTCTTATATGTTATATTGTCTATGAAATAATAAACACAAATGTTTTGATGGAGCAAACCATAGTAATTGTTATGTTTTTGTTCACTTTCTTGATTTGGTTATTTAAAATTTTAATAAGTATGCTAATTTTTTTGGGCAAAAATACCTTCATCTTTTATATCTAAACTTTGTAGGTTATCATTTTAGTGTGTAACAATTGAGTTGAAAATTAGTATAACACCAAACAATATTTATATAATTCTTTGAAATAAATATATCATTTTACTGAAATTTTAAGTTGAATAAATGCATTATTTTTTTATAAAAAAATTTGAACCTTTTGTTAAAGTTTAAAATAAATAATATTTGCATTACTTTTAACGACGAACAAGCTCTATACAGGACAAATCTATAATAGAGCAGACTCTTCAGCAGAGGCAAACTATACGACTTCATGTAAGGAAATAATCAGAAACAAAGTAATCTCATATTTCCTACTTTCATCTGGAGTTTCAATTTTAAATCACAGATTTCACAAAGCAATTTTCATAAATACAATTACTTTCCGATGTTGATGTTAAAAGAATAATTAATGACATTGGAGCAAACATCATCGATCGTAGTAGATTACACAAATTAACAATGTAATTTAATAATACTCTAGACTATGAAGATTAAATGATCAAAACAAACTTGATTAATTGAGTGACTTACTAATGGATCAAACTTGGTCCATCCCAAAATCTTTTCCCTTGTTCTCCTATTTGGAGGATGACCAAGTTTGCTCCATTAGATTAAATTAAAGATAGAGACCAATTCAAGACTAAAAGTTAAATTTAATCATCAAGATGATACAAATACAAAGGCTTCTTGATCTAGACATATTCAAATAGCTAGGACTAGGTGGCACCACCAAAGTGAGGCGGTGGCCAGACGGCTGCGCCACCACCATCAGTTATGTAAGATAAGCACGACAATGGAACCAAACATAGTCCTCGACTTCTCAGGTCCCGCTTTGACTCTTCATTTTCATTCTCAACATAACTCTAGTAAAAAAAAACAAAAAAAAAATTAAATCATTTTAATTCTATTTGTCACACTTTTTTGATTTCGATCCATAACTTATGTTTTGTCGAATTCTTTACCAATACTTTTACTATTTTAATTTTACTCCTTTAAACTATCATTTTTTTGGTCCGATTTTACTCAAAATGTCAATTTCTGTTTATATGGACGCTAGATTTGAAAATTCCATATCAACAATTACAATGTACACATATAGACAAAAATCAAAATTTCAAGCAAAATCAGCTAAAATATCATAATTAGAGGACCAAATTTGGATCACATAAAATTGATGACACAAAAAGGATAAGATCTATGTTACAAGATGAAAATTACAATTTCCCCTAAGTTGAACTTAATTAGCAACTCAATGACAAGATGTGTATAATTATATATATATATATATATATATATATATATATATATATATATGAGATTTTTTTTATTTCAGTTAGTGTTTTATCTTATATTTCAAAATAAGCATTACATGTCACTTTCTTCATACGACCAAATCACTAATTAATATACGTCATGTATGCATAAGGAACGAATTAAAATTACGTTCTTACCCCTTTCATTACTCTATTAGGCTTGTTCCGGGATGCCTTCATATAAGGAACGCTTAAAGTCTGCATGTAGTCAATTTAGTCAGAGAATGATTATAAAATGTTATGATCTTAGTGAAACTTGATAACTCTTTTGGAAGAAGTTGTCATTTCATGTTATGTTGTCAATGAGAAATTAAAATAACTAAAACAAGGAAAGCATATTCCATTTTGATGTACGTGAATGTAAAAAGTATGACAAGATTAATTAATGTACATACAATATTTCTTCAAATACGCACTTATCTTATGTGTCATAACACTTAGCACAAAATTCAATTATCACGAAATGCAAAATGCAAAGGAAAACACTTTGACCAAAAATGAGAAGAATGATATCATCATGATGCATGATCATATATCAAATAATCCATTCCAACTTTAGAGTTGGTCTCCTATGAGACCGTCTCATATGCGACGGGATTCAAGTATGTCTTTAATATGTATGAATATATATTTTTCAGTTATAAGTATGTGTTTTTACAAATATGTTTTTTACAATATATTTCAAGTATGATTTTTACAGCTATAAGTATGTCTTTTTCCATTGTAAATGCAACTGTCGCACGGTGCGATGATGCGACGGTTGCACATGAGTTTTTGTACGTGCTAACTTTATTTCATCTGATATTTTTGAAAAAAAAACCTATCACATACCACATATATAAATAACATGACTTTGTATAAATGATATTGAAATACAAGATAAAATACTAAATTATAACAGATGATGTAAACAGATTTATTTACATATACATGTCATATATATCTCCAATTGCTTTCTTGAAATAAGTTGTTAGATAGGTAGCATAGATACTGGCTATGTATAGGTGGCTAGAGAAACTCATTCACAGAGAATATTTCTAGCAATATATTACACTAGCCATATATCTAGTTTTCTCATATAGCAGAAAAATAAACAGCAACAACTGAATTTTTATCCTACTTTATGGATCAGTTATATAAACTTTGTCCACATGCTCTATTAAAACATGTATGAAAAAAAAAAAAAAAAAACCCGTTTTCACCTTCTACATCCAAATATTTTGGATTTTCTAAAGGAAATTGAATTCATTTATATATATAAATGATGGAACAAGTACCAAGAAGAATGTTTGTCAAGTGTGTCAGTGTATGCATATTTATGTATAGTACCTCTACTTGGCTCTGTAGGAATTTGATGTATCCAATGGCCTCCATAAGTACCGATGCTGTGTCTGTCTGCAATATTCTCCAACTCCCACATTTAATATTTATTTCATACATTTATTACTGTTTTTTCTTGAGCCAAATAAAAATTAATCTAAGAAAAAAAAAT
The DNA here is from genome assembly GCA_946896805.1 of Scutellaria galericulata. Lineage (NCBI taxonomy): Eukaryota > Viridiplantae > Streptophyta > Magnoliopsida > Lamiales > Lamiaceae > Scutellaria > Scutellaria galericulata. The sequence continues at coordinate 16,195,897 of OX335793.1, forward strand.
ATTATATATATAACAATGAAATATTTTACTGCTATGCCTGTGATCAAGAGAATATGTCCCCTTTTATTGAGATTCTAAGCATGCATGAAACGTAACTTTTGACCACACCTCATTTCTTTTAACTGCTGTCGCCTTTTTACTAAGTTTATGTTTGGTTTAATGAAAATTCAAGTATCTAACATTAACATAAAATTCTATTTTATGTTGTAATAATAATAACAAGACTCTGTGAGAAATCACATATAAGGTTTTATAAAAGGAATGAATTTATATATGTTGATAAACTAGTAAATTTTTTTTTTTTTTAAATTCAAGGACTGTACTAATAACTTTGTAGAACACAAACTGTTTTTCAATTGTGATTAGTCACATGCATGCATATAACCTACTTAGTGATCAGTGATCTTTGATTTATACAGTGTCATAATTCCTGCAGTTAATTGATGGGATTTTCCTAATCTTCATGTACTATATATACTACAAATATATTATTTAATTAATAAAGACTGAAATGTTGGTTTCTAGAGACCATGTCTAAAGTTCCATAATGCTCCACTGGATGTAGAAAAATTTGCAATTTTAATACTCACTATAGAGGTTTACAAATTAAAGATATTGTCCATTAATATTGGAACTGAAAATTTAGAACAGTAATTTGATTACTTTTATGCATTGAAGACAATTGTACCAGAATGTCCCAATTGGGCCGATTGACCAAGTGAACTTCACATAAAACCTACATTCAAGATTGTCTGCAATATCTTTTAAATTATTATCCTAAATTAGCAGCCTCACATATAATGTACTTAATTTCTCAAATCTATTTAGTTAGTGCTGAAATGGAAATTTACCTCTCAATGTATCATGTCACTCACACCTATACATGTCTAGATATTATACCTTGTGTAGCATCTATTTAAAGGGATCAAAATGACCTAGACTAATGCAACAATATTTTATGGTTTTCTATACTTACATGATCAATAAATCTATGTTATATATTACCTTGCCAAAAGGTGCTACTAACTGTTGAAGAGCTGCAATTCTGTCTCCCAATTTCTCTTTTCTCACCTGAATCATTTAATTGCAAATAAAAACATAAACTATAAAAAAAATCTGATCAATTAATTTTCTGAAATTGAATAGTTATTCATAAATTGCATGGTAGAGTACCTTGAAGGGTGGGCAAGAAGAGCGTGCTTCCAAACGTGATTTTTTAGGCGCATTTTGAATTAGCGCTTTTGGTTCCATTTTGTTGCAGTTTCGTTTAGGTTCTACAACAGCATTGCTCGAGGCTGATACCTTTAAAATTCAAAAGAGTAAAGTAGTTCAGCAGAATAATAATAATAATAATAACAATAATAATGCATGGCCCTCTTGTCTAAATCCATCACTAAAAAGACTCAATTTTTCTGAAAAATATAAAGGTGCTTATATAATGCAAAAGCTGAAGTAGCCTTTAAATGGAGAAAAGAGAAGACCCCTTTCATTTAAGGGAAAGTAAAAGATAAATTTATATCAATTAAAGGAAAAAAGCAGCCCCATAATTTCCTTTCTTCTTCTTTTTTTTTTAATTAAAGACTACTAGCTTTCCAATATTTTTCTCTCTTAAAAAAAAAAGAGAAAAAAAATGTATTCTTCTCATGATGATCAAATTGAATTAATATTAATAAAAGCAATTACCTTATGATTATTAGAGCCATAAAATGGAATCTGAAGAGATTGTTGCATATGATCAAATCCAAAAGAGAATCCATCTCTGAAGATCCCAGTTTGATTATGTGAAGATGGGACAAAGTTGGCACTGAATCTTGAAGAAGCAAGGAGATCTATGGCCTCCAAATTCATGTCAAAAGCTCCTGCACTTGCAAACCCTTGTGTTTGATTCAAACTCGAAACATTTACACTTGGGAAAATCTGGCACAGCCCTCTTGCATTATTCGCGGCACCAATGGTATTGTGAGAGTACAAGTGATCCTGATCTTGAGAAAGGTGAATCTTGTTGATGAGGTTTCCAGATGAGAAGGACTTGAGCAAGAGCTTCGTCCCGAGATCGTTATGGTGCTCATCAGGGCTAGATGATGATGGTGAAGTGCTGCTTAGTATCTCCGTGTACTTGCGGTAATAGTGATCGGCCAATTCCTCGTCCTTGATCCTAGATTGCTGTTGCAAGTCTTGACCAGTGAAGGTGTTTTGTGTGCAAGTGTTGGCCCAAGTGGTGAAGCCTGTCTCTGGGGCCATGGAGTTGTAGTGTGAGCTCAAAGTGGTTGCTTCGTTGGGGTATGAGCTGAAAAACATGATGAAAATTGAGTGTTATTGAAGATTGAAACCCTAGTTAGTTAGGGTATGGATCAAAGGAAAAACCATTGTGAGATTTTTCAAGATAGTTAGTGAAAAGTTGGGAGCATGAAGATATGTATGTAAATATGGTGAGTTTGATTAAGAAGAGAGAAATTACAAGTACCTTGTCATTGAAGAACATCAAATCAATATGAAAAAGAAAGGATATATCAAGTCATAAAGGATATTGGGAGGTCATAATTAGCATCCAAATCATGATCAATGCATATATTTATGTAAAGAAGCAACTCCCAAGATGGGGTTGAGAGAGAGAGAGAGAGAGAGAGAGAGAGAGAGAGAGAGAGAGAGAGAGAGAGAGACTTACAAGAAGGGGGTAGGAGTCCAATTAGCATAAGTAGAGGATGGAAGTCCATAGCAATTAGAAGAAGAGATAGTTAAAGAAGAAGAAGAAGAAGAAGAAGAAGATGAAGAAGGAGAAGAAGAGGCAACAAGTTGATCTTGGAGGTGATGATGATGATGGCTGCTTGCAGACTCCATTATGAGGTGATAATTTTTTTTAAGCACTTGAAAATCCCAAGATTAATAATTTTTTAAAAGGGGTTTTGCTAACTAATAAGCTTATAAGCTATACAATACCAGAATCTCTCACTCACTCTCTGTAGCAGCTCATCAGGTGACAGCCATGTACCTTTTCATAGTCCTCTCTTTACTCTTTCAATGTCTCATCATTAAGCACCCTTGAAATCAAAGGAAGACACCATCAATGCTTAAATGAATCTATCTCTCTCTCTCTCTCTCTCTCTTGATTCTTTTCTTTCTACGAATTCTTTTCAGTCAAAACTTTCTGCAATCTTTTACACCATAAAAAAAACAAATACTACCACCACCACCACCTCTCTCTCTCTCTCTCTCTCTCACACACACACACACACACACACAATCACAGGATGATATATTAATATATATGGTTACTCTCTATGCCATGATGGTGAAACTCCCTCCCTTCAATCCCAAGGTTTTTAACAAAAGTCTGTGCAAAGAAATGATAGCTACCACGCTCTCTCTCTCTCTCTCTCTCTCTCTCTCTCTCTCTCTCTCTCTCTCTCTTACCCACATGTTGGCAGACTTTATATTTTGTATTGGGCCATCATATCAAGTGGAACCAGAAAGAGAGATCCCTAAACAATTCCTCTTCTTTCTCTCCTCAATCACTTGTGGTCCAATTGCATCATTAACTTAAATTCTTGTTTTTTTTTTTAACCAAGGATATATAAATGAAGAATATGAAATGTCGCACTTAAATAAATAATTAATTATGTATATATGGTAGATTAATTATTTATAGTAAAAAAACGTTACTTTAAGTTCAAATTAATTCGTTAACGTGCCATCAGTGAAAACTGTACTTGAGAAATATACTTCAAGCTCATAGTTAATACATACTCATTTTAAGAGCGAGATCCCATCAAATTCTGATGTTCAAATTTAAATACTAAAAAGCATGACAAAATTATCGATTATATGAGAATGATCAATTGATTTTAGCTATTATTAATTTATTGTAAAGTATTGAAAGTACTTTTTGTCTTTTAATATATAAACGTACCATCTCATCCCTATGAGTGTCTTTTACCGTTTTTCTAATCAAAAGCAAATTTACAAATATGATTATTAAAATCAAATGGCATGATTAAAGAATTATGATCACTTCGCCGCCTACCTTAATAGTGATATAATGTCCTTTTGAAATATCAAGAAAAGAAAAGCAAAATTAAATTTTCTGTTTATTTATTCTATCCAAATAATTAACAATATATTACAAAGGCAAAATCAAATTTTGGTTTGCAAACTTTTAGATTTTAATTCACTAAACCCTTATATATATATATATATATATATATATATATTATTGAATTCATATAAACTTCCACTAATTTACCAAGCTATTTTATTTTTATTTTTTTACTAATCCCTTTAAACCATCAATTTTTTTTTTTTTTTACTTAGTCCTTCTCATCAATTATTTGTTCTCATTGAATACTTGATCAGTGGAAAGATTCAGTGAAAACAAATTAATCTGAAAGTAATTAAAACGAATCAAGCTGAGGTTTAATTAAAAAAAAAAAACTCATTAGTAAAACACAATAAATGTAGAAGGGTTTTGTAAAACAAAACTTACAAGTTTAGCTAGGGGCTTAAACTTAATAAAGTATGAGATTTTTGGTGTACCGACCTTATAAATAAATGTCATAAATTAATATCTTAGAGTTTTGGTAGAAATTAAAGAATATAAAATTTCGACTAATATCTTAACTAATTAAAAAAAATTTAGGATCCAAAATTTAAAATAAAATCAAAATAATTCCGAAATGAGGTTCCTATCATATCTCTAAACTTTGGTTAAAAATTTGCGTGTCAAGTTGAAAATCGGTAGATCGATCTAATTTAAGAAATAGTGAGTGACAAAGACAATTTTGAAATAAAATTGCAATCAAAATAGTATGCACTATAAAATGACAAATAATTGGAAACAAGAATAAATATCTAAAATGGCATTGAAATAAAATAGAAAATAGTATTATACATCCTCAATAAAATTTGAAAAGGAATTGAAGATGCTTTGGGGGTGCAAATAATTATATCGATTCTTCTTGATCAGGTATATATAGTAATAAGTAGGGTTAAAGTACAAATGTTAGCTAGCTAGGTCCACGAAAAAATAGCAAAAGTTTAATATATTTCACTGTTTTCTACTTGCGTTTAAGCTTTTAGGTTGAGGCACTAGTCCTCCATTTGTCAAAACAGACAAATCTAATTCCAACCAAAAGTTTACATTTTTTTTCTTTTCTCTCGAAAAACAAATAAAAAGATGAAAGAAAAGGAGTAAAATGTTTTCTTGTCAATTTGGGTCCAAACCTTTTAATTCACAGTTTGACATGCATTACTGATTTTCTATACCATTTGAAAACAAGAATTTTCCACTCTTGTATTTTACTAGAAATTATCCAAAATAATCATATATGAAGTTAAAAATATCAATTAGTCCACTCTAACTTGTATATAACTCCAAAAGAAGTTCTATTTAAGTCTTTTTTTTCTTGGAATTTATAAAATTCACCATAAACTGTCACATCTTTTAAGTGGCTAAAAGTCCCCAGTTTCAAGGCCGCATGCTGATTTACAACAGATTTTATAAATTTTGGCAAAAAAAAAAAAAAATTTTGAAATTGAACAAATTTTAGAAGGAAAATTTACAATTTTCATCATGTAACTTAAATATTTACCACATTTTACTAAAAAAAATTATTTATTCCAAATTTGATCCTCTAACTATCACTTTTTTTCTTTATTTTTTCCAATTTCATTTTTTTTTTCTTGGATTCGATTTTGCTCAAAATTTTGATTAGAAATTGGCTCTAGAAACTAAGCATGAATTTTCCCCTCCAATACTTCCCAGTCCAACTTAAAGGGGGAGTGAGTGTTATAGTATATGATCTAAGTGTACTAATTATTAGCTTAGTTAGCTTCCATGCCATCATCCTAGTCAGTTATGTTAGTTAATTACTCAGCTACTCAGTAACCTTTCTATCATGGTAGTTAGTTTGTTACCAAGCTAGATAATAATAATAATAATAATAATAATAATAATAATAATAATAATAATAATAATAATAATAATAATAATAATAATAATAGTAATAATAATAATAATAATAATAATAATAATAATAATAATATATTATTGTATCTATTCTTGATTAACACAAGTTTAGTTTCTCCTTCTTCTAATGACCTCTCACTGCTTCTACATCTATTCAATATATAATTAGAGAATTAAAATTGATATTCTTAATCTTTTCATGAAGCATTAAAAAAAAAAAGTCCCCCTAACATACCTAAAACTCTATTCGAATGAATTGATCATGATGGATTTAGAGAAATATTGTACAGGTAATGTCAAATCATTTGAATCTTGGTATAAATTATGATTAATATAATAAACAAAGAAAATGTGTGTTCGTCCAAAAGTATATTTGATGGTTTCCAAATATATATATTTGCTTAGTTTTGGTGTCTAATTGACCAATTAAATATATATTAAAATATCAATTAACTAACTATAATTTAAAACTTAAATCTAATAAATTAAATAAGGGAATTCTAATGAAACCTATTAGAATTTTGACCACTCAGCTTATGACTGCCTTTTTCATTTATTTTCTTGTATGACTCTCTTTTATTTTTCTTCTAGTAAATCTGCAACTATTAATAAAATCAATGGTGTTATTTTTCTTGGATAATAATTAGTAAAAAAGAAAATGAGTAATAAAATATCATACTTAAATGAAAAAATAGTTCGAATATAAATGAAATAAAGCTCGTGTGATAATTTAGATAGGGTTTCACTTTTCAGTTCTCCCTAGTGATAAGGTCAAGCGTGCGAAAATTCCTGAGCTCTGACATTGTGGAAATTTATGTAAATTAAATACTATGAGATGATAATATTATCATCAATATTAATATTGAGAGTACTAGATAATAAATACAAGGAGAATCAACAAATGTACATTTATCTGCATGTATATATGTTATGCATGCGCGACATAATAAGAAGGACCAGTGAAAAAACCATGCACACTGCTTCCATGCATGCATACATACATACATTTGTGTACCATACATTCTTGCCCCTAAATTAATTTACCAAAACGGCTCATTTTACCATTTCATATTTAATTTAACTATTTTGTTCTCTACATTTGGTTATAACTTATAACTGCATTTTAGCTTCATGATCAATTAGTGAAGTGTGTGTGTATATATATGTGTGTGTTAAATTATATTTGACATCAATTAGAATAATTGCAACTCGATCTGCTCTTTGAACTCGGCTAGAATAAATTTATAATTGCAGTTGATTAACTTCTAAAATTTGGTTATTTTGATCATTCAACTTTGATTTGAAGCATTTAAGTACCTCCTTACAAAACTCGAAAAGTGGAATCAATAGATATTGAATTTGGACTATCCAATTCGATTAATCAAAAAAAGTTGGGAAAAAAAAAAAAAAACATAATTCCGCAAAATAATTATACAATTAAAACAATTGTTCTTAAGTTTTGAAAACTGCAGCTTCTACCTTGAAGATTTTTATTTTTATTTTTAGCAAGTTTGGATTGTGTTGATTTGGTCTTTAATTATATTTATATACATATGTGTATATATTCTTGAAATCTATTATTGTCGATTTCAGAAGATAATTTAAGTTGTTCCAAATTGAACTTAAAGTGTTAAGACAACCAAGTTTTAACTATCATGAATATGCTCACTTGGATATGCCAATATGATATTTGAAAGTGATGATGCAAAATAGGTGTGCAATGCTATTAATAACAAATTCTTCGAATCTCTCAAAATTCGGTGTTATCATCAAGAACTAGTAGTACGCCCGCGCGATGCGCGGTTATTATGTATTATAACAATATATATGATTTGCAATAATATATTGAAGTTGTTATATTAAAAGGTTATCTATGACATCTTATTATTTCGAAATTTGTAAAAATCAATATTTTTTATTGATAACATCAATATTCAACAATTAAATATGAAAATAAAATTGAACATAATATAATAATAGTTTTGTGTTTGTGAGTTTTAATTTCTGAATAATTAAGAAGTGATTAATTATACTTACTAATATGTTTTGTTCATATTTTTGTTCCTTTGTATCTTATAATTATTTTTAGAATTTATAAATAATTTTCTACAGACGGATTTGTTCAAAAAGCATTATATTTATTCCAAAAAAAATTAGTTTATATTTATACATTTAGGTTTCAAATTGATTTTAAATTTTAAAACAATATTTCTTAGATTTTAATTTGAAACCATTTTTCAGATTTTTTGAAACATATTATAGATTTATAAAACAAATTTTAGATTAATTATATCTATTTATTTGAAATAATTTTGAATAAATTTTATCAAATATTTTTATTATTTTTATTTAAAAAATTTTATTCAATTTATTGAGTTTTATATCTTACACAATTAATATTACATATATATTTGAATTAATTTTTAAATTTTATTTGTTGATTTAAGATTGTTAGTATTAATAAAATCTAAAATTATTATTATTAATTTCTGATTTTATTATTATTTTGATATTTTTATAATAGTTTCAAACTTTTAAACATTTTACAACCCTTCATAAAATGAAATTTAGATTTTAAAACTATTTTCCACATTTATATATTAAAATTATAAACTAATTTTCAAATTTTTAATTTTTGACAATGTTTAAATTTCATTATTTTCAAAATTTAATTATATCATTAAAATATAATCATATCATTTAAGATAACTTCTTTTGTTTCATATCTACTCCTATATATAAATTATAAGATAGCTTATTGTGTAAAATTTATGTGAAGTTTATTCTATAAGATACTTAAAAGTTATTTAGTTTTTTTTTTCTATTTTTTTCTATTGGTTGATAGTTTGGGAGGGAAAATGACAAATTTGTAAAATTTGCCAACTTTTTTCATTTTATATATAGTATAGATATTATTTTGTTTTTCAATTATTTCCAAGTTGGTACGACAATCTCGTTCTTATGTTAGTCCCTTTTTATGTGTTGTTATTTCGGTTTTTTTTCTTGGTGATCTTTTAACACACTCTTAGGCTTATTTTACTGTTAATGATCGATCCTTGCACTTTTAAATAAAAGTTAAGGAAGCTATGTTGGAATTCTATCTTATTTAATCAAACAAATTAATGAAAATTCACATTATAACCAATTCCAGAGGACAAAATAGTTTCAAATGAAATTAAGGAAACCATAATAACAAAATTTGTCAAGTTCACAAAACCATGGATATATATGCATTTGTAGTCGAGTTTGGGAAAAAAAAAAAATGATTCAGACTAAAATTGTATGATACAGAATATGTTTTAATAGTAAACAAACATTATAAATACATGACATCTTAAAAAGATCAATGAAATAAAGTTGTATACATACATAGCCTTACATGTATAGACTGAGACATAGTACCATAGGCAGGTAGACAGACATTATGATTTAGTTTTGAAATTATCGAAAGGACAATGTAGACTGCCCATGCCATATAAGGACACCCATTTGGATGATCATCATAATGATGTCAAATTGACCTTTCCATGACATCATCATTTTCCCATAGATATATGGATCTAATTCTTGGCTTCTTTCCATTTATCCTCTTCCATGATTCCTTCACCTTAATTCATTCATTTAATTTATATCCTTGTCCAACTCACATCTTTTTGCTGTAAAAACTCTACTTTGTCTTATTTATAAAAATTAATCAAAATGTCTTTTTTTTTTTTTAATAAGTTGGGAGGGATGGAAGTAGTGGCGGACGCAAAAAATTTTCAAAGAGGTCGCACAATTTAAGGCAATATACAAAAATTTAATTTTTTTCATACAAAATATAACTTACAAATGATTTCAAAGATTCAGTTTATACATTCCGTTTGAACCAAAAAAATGAATGAAATATCACATTTACAATTGACCCGACATTTCACCATATTCAAGATAATTGACATTCATTCATTCATTATTCATTCGGTTGCGAAGCCGTATTTTCATGATATTCATCACAATTGAGAAATCCATCAATGTTATCTAACAACTAATCGAAATTCCAAAATAATGCCCAAATCAACAAAACAATTGAAAATTTTAACTTGGAGTTTATTATACATCTATTTTTATTTTTTACTTGGTGGTGAGAATCACCATCCATCGGTAGCCGTTTCATACACTTTAGTTTCGCTGGTTTTCACCACACCAATAATAAATATGAAAGGAAAAACTTAATTTGGTGGAAAGAGTGAGTGGAAATTGAAATGAGAAATAGAAGACATTTTGTATAGAGTTAAGGTATTTTTTAAATTTTAAAACATTTAAGGAGCATTTTAGGTAATTCACAGAAAAAACACAGGGGTGGAACTTGCCACCCCTTTGTCCAAGTGTGTGTCTGCCACTGGATGGAAGAGAGGGAGATAATAAATATTAGAAAACTTGTGTGAGCCAAATTTGAACTTTAATCATCAAACTCTACACAATTATTGTAAAGGTGAGGTATCGAGCTACAAGACTCGTGATATTAAACTATATATATATATATATTCACAAATATTTATATACATCAGGTACACGGGTCGGGAGCCGTGTAACTGGGTCGACCCGATCCGGTGGTGTTGTTCACGCGCCCTAGGTCCGCACTCAAACCCTAGTTCGTGCATCTAACCTTTTAGTTATGTTCACATAACCTTTATATTTCTGCTAATTCAACTTTTTTCACGGTGTATACAGACCTATAATACCTCTTTAACCTTTATGTTGTTTTAATAGTACCTTTATATTTATAATAATTCAACCTTTATGCTATAATAATATAACGTTTATGTTATTCTTTAAGTACATAAATGTTATACTAATATAACATAATGATTAAATTATTATAACATAAATGTTCAGCCATACTACATGAATTTTTTTATTGAAAAAATTTAAATTATTCACTTAAAGGTTATGATATATGTATATAAATGTTATACTAAAATAACATAAAATTTATACTCATATAAAATAAAGGTTATGACATAAATAAAAAAAATAAAAAAAACCTTGGGCACGGATCCGGACTGGATCAGACACACTCCGCACACGTCCAATCACATGGATCATGATTTGTGCACCTAATTAACAAGAACACTGTTCATATATATTTTATCATGTATTTAGTTCATCATGCATGCATTGATAAACTATGTGGTCTTATAAAGTTATTTTATATAGTTAATACAAATTTAACCCGTTTGATAATCATTTTTAGTCCTACTGATAATTAAAATTCTTGTGATATATATGAGGTTTTTTTTTTAAATTTCCTCAACCTCTTCTTTTTCCAATTCAGCTAAAATTAATAGACAGAATATGCGCAAAGCATGTGGGTGTTACCTCAGGTGATGAAAGAATCCATATGCAGATCATGTGATAAAAAAATAAAATAAAAATACATTTAGTCACACGTATATGTTAGGTGGTCCTAATAAATAATGGTACAACAAATTAATTAAAATCTCTATCAACATAATAAAAAATATTCAACTACAAAAACCTTGTCAGCACAAATTGTTTTGCTGAAAGCAAATGTTAAAATAATTGAGTGAAATATTGATTTTTTATTAAAATGATTTAGTGGAAGTGGATTAGAAAACGTGTGTGATTAGGTTTTAATCCTAATTATACTAAGGGTACATGATACGGTGGTATAATTTGAGTTTAGATTATAGGATTGATGTGAATGAAATTATCTGATTATGTTAGCATGTAATGGGATAGTACAAGTGAACACCTTAGATTTTAATGATACAAACTAGTATAATTGGCATGTATAATAAAGACTAAAAATGTCCAAATTTAACTAAAAGATAATGAATGTTAAGTTCTTTAGAAATTTGGTTCCATAAAGTGAGAACTGACTGATCTTTGACCAAGATTTATGTGGCTTTAAGTTAAATTCTGGATGAACAATTTTTTACTTTGTAGGATTATTATATGTTCCAAATAGATAATTATAGTACATTAAATTTTTCATAATTGAATTTTGGTGAATAAGAAATTGGCCACTCTTAAAGATTTTTAGGTTGATCAAATCCGAAATATGAAGAGGCAGCATTATAAAATGTCATCCCACATAAAAAAAAAAAAAAAAAAAAGTCATCCCACATTGCTTATTTAATATATATATTTTAAGTAATGGAAGAATTGATGTTTAATCATAAGAGTGGGTAGTCAAGCGCGTTCGTCCGACCAGGCAGAGGCCCTTTGGACTTATAGCGGTCTTAGGCCTTAAGATTCGATTTGTTCAGTTTTAACTAACGAAATTTTTATATATATATATATATATATCTCTCTCTCTCTCTCTTCAAGTAATTAAGAAATTCAGATCCAAAATTGAAAAAAAAAATTATAATTAATTAATTCTGTAAAAAAAAAGTACTATTAAATTTCTAAATTTTAACTGAACAATATCATAGAAATAATTTAAAAATAAAGTTGCATTAAATTCTAAAGAAACTGATAATTATAAAACAGTCACTCAATTGGGACCAGAGTGATTAAATTTCAAATTACAAAAACTCATGTGAAATCATCACACATGCGACGGCTATATTTATAGTAGAAAAAGACATACTTATAACTATAAATGACATATTTAAATAACTCATGTTTTTACTGTAAAAACATACTTAAAAAATATATATTTATACCTGAAAAATACATACTTAAATTTGGCCGCATATGAAACTGTCTCACAAGAGACCAACTATTTTCAAATTAAATGGGTGGCGGTAAAAATTTGGGAAAAAAAAAATCAATTCACTTGTCTGGACTCTAATATTATATATGTTAAATAATTATCTTGTCTAAAAATTGAGATTGTAGTATCATTTTACATGTGTCAAATATAGCATCTATCTGTCGGCTAACAAGAAAATTTGAATCATCTGAAGAAAATATAGATAACGGTTTTTCAAATTTGAAACTTGAAAAATTAATAGATCAACATAGATAACTAAAAATACTTAATTAGATACTATTTATTTAAAACTGTGTCCTATTAATTAAAAATAATTATAGTCGGCAGGGCAAAATGCATGTGGTTATGTCGGCAAGTCGAGTACAATTTCTTTATATATTCTTTTTGTGAAAAGATGGATGGTACAGAGTGACTTGCTTAAACATCAAGTTTAAACAAATATATATTTGATTTTAAAATATACATTATATGGAAGAAACGAAAAACGTTTATTTAATACTACTTTCATCCCGTTCAAATTTACATATTTTCCATTTTCGTCCGTTCCATTCAAATTTGCACACTCCAAAAATGACAAATAAAATGTACAAAATTGTCCTTTACTATTCAACATTAATACTCAAAAAACAGTTTTTTATTAACCTCTATGTCCGTCTCTACGTGCAAATTTGAACGGGACGGATGGAGTAATAAATAATTAATTCTATCTCACAGTAATTTTTTAATAAAAGTCCAAAAAAATTTATATATTAGTTGAATGATGAACCCTGCTCTGCTATATATACATGATATATAGTTTATAATTCTTTTTATTTTTTATCCTCATAGAAACGACACTTCTTTGTCAAAAAATCTTGATTGATTCTTCTTCGCATAAAAACTTTATTTGTTTGATGTTTTTTTTTGTATTGAGTTATTGTTTGTGATTTCTTTCACTTTTCTTTACATTGTTTGAGAAAGATGAAGAAGAAGATGTTGGAAAATTGGTTGTTGAAAGTGGTGGGTGGCACCACTTTGACCAATAGTAAAATGACTAAAAGTTAATCTTTTTAAAGATTGAATGCCAAAAAATTAATTTACGTTTGGAATAGATAATTAAGGCACTTTGAATCGCTCAAAACCAAATTTTGATGAGTGAGAAATTAAGCATAAAAAATAGCCACTTGAAATGAGAATGAAAGGTCATGAATGTGGGAAGAGTGTCTAACTATCCCACATAGGAAAATAAACCTTGAAAATTCAAGTTTAAGAAAAACCATGTGAAGAGGCTTAGTAATTAGTATACTATTGGAATAGTATGCTTGTGCAACACATGCGCGCGGCACGGCCCGGTTCGGACCCGACCTCGGCCGTGGGCCTTGGTCCTTGGCAATTGGACGTTGGGCTGGACTTGGGCAGATGGGGCTCGGGTTTTACCCGACCCATCTTTATATTTTTGGGCAAAAGTTGCACGTCGGAAAACAACATCCTGTTGGTGCCTGCTGCGTCGGGACAGGTTGCTGATGCGCTGGGAGCCAGGTTGCTGATGCTCCGGGTGTTAGGTTGTTGTGTCGTGAGCGTTTTTTTTACTGTTTTAAATTATTTTTGAATGGGGCGTTAACTTGCAATTAAAGACCCGTTTTTTGGCAGTAAATTCTCATCATTTTCAGGTGTAACCCTCATGTTGGAGACCTATATATAGGAGGTCGATATGCATCTTTTTTACACGCACTAAATCGAAACCTTGCATTGTTTTCCATCGGCATTAGCTCAATTCTCAAAGCACTAAAAGTTCGCCGGAGCTCTTGAGTTTGTGGTGCTACTACTCCAGAGACGAAGTCTGTTGGGATATTTCAGTAGTTATAATAATGAGACAAAACCAGTTTGTTTAGGAATGTCAGTACCGAGTTTCCATACTGTCTACATGATCGTAAGAGAAAATATCATGTAATGATTTTCCAAGTGTTAAGGAAAATCAACCTTAGAAGAAGTAAGAATACATCTTCTAAAGGTCAGCAAACTGTCGGGAACAACAAGCTGAAAGGAGTATCTGCATTTGGAGCAGATAAGATGCTGCAACAAGAAGACAACAAGCTGAAGGAAACAACATGCTAAAAGCTGCATGAAGAAAATAGAGAACTACAAGCAGAAAGCTGCCAACAGTGTACAAGAAAAGCTGCAAGAAGAAAACAGAGAGCTGCAAACAGAAAGCTACCAGCAGAGTACACAAAACAGTAGATCGAACGAAGCAGCAAGCCAAATGAAGAGTAAGCTGAAGACAACAAGAAGCATCATCATGAAAATCATGCAGTGTGAAGAAGATCAAAGCTAACTGACATCAAGCAGTCATTGCATGAACTTCAGCTATGGACCCATACCAACTTGGCAGGTCTACAAGAATATCAGAGAGGTCCAGGAGCAAATAGTAGGCGCATTAAATGCTCATGTCAGGAGCAGCTCAGATGCATTTAATGCGACCACGAAGAAAGATCTTGAGATCTTTGCTTATATTAAAAAAGGAGAAGGATCTCTCTTCAACAAATATATTCTCAAGATCTTTAAATAGAAGGTGTGGCTGACTGGAGAAAGAGTTGGACATGCTGCACAGAGTCGAGAGAATATTCAAAGATATCATGTCCAGCCACTCAACCTTCTAGGATCAGTCTACCTCAGCAATGAAGCTTTCGTGTTCAAGACTGATCCATGTTCGCCACAGTTGAAGAAAACCTTTTTATCTTTTAACCATTTGTGCTGTGTGCGCTAAGTTGTTTTAGGTGTACTTAGTTGACAAGATATTATCCTTGCTAAGTTTAGTAGTCTAGAGATAGACTACTTGCCCTTTGTGGGATTGTGAACCCTTTGTGGGTTGTGGCCTTCGACTAGAATTTGGGATTCTAGTAGGCGTAACTTGTTAGGAAGAAGTTTGTAAAGCGAGTCTTGTAATTCGAACTGACATAACGAAGTTCGTCCTTGAGAATGAGTAGAGTGGATGTAGAAGACTTACACCACCTTCGAACCACTATAAGCAAAATGTGTTTACATGCTTTGATTGTATGCTGCACTTTACTTACTGCATATCTATACTATTGCATACATCATAAGCATCCTGAGAAAAGATTTTGCTAAAATCATGTTTGAAAAGAAAAACCGGTTTGCACCAAAGAGAAACCCTATCATGTTTTATCCGCTGCGTACTAAGAAAGCTGGTCAGAAACCTGAATTAGCATACTGCCAGGTTTCTGATGAAGTTAGATTGTTGTTTCCTTTAAGAATCAAGAACCTGCATCTCTGATAGTTTTGAAAATTGAAAAATCGATAGAGGTTCATTCAACCCCCTCTAAACCTCTGACCACTTGGGACCATCAAAGTCATTTTATCTTTGGGAGACGATACTCACGGTTCCAATGAGCACTACCCTAGGCGTATCTCATCTTAAGGAGAGAGGGTTTTCTTGAATCGACTCGCAGCTTCTTGTTCCGTTTTTGTAGCTTCTTGTTTCTGTGTTTGTTCGACTTACCTATT
Organism: Scutellaria galericulata; assembly: GCA_946896805.1. Lineage (NCBI taxonomy): Eukaryota > Viridiplantae > Streptophyta > Magnoliopsida > Lamiales > Lamiaceae > Scutellaria > Scutellaria galericulata. The sequence continues at coordinate 16,212,084 of OX335793.1, forward strand.
GCACTATTTCCTAACAGAAGAGAAGGAAAAGGAAGCTGACGTGGAAAATGAAAAGATTGCGCACCAAATTAAAACAAAATTGCTTATGAGAAGAATAAAGTGCTTGTTGAAAAGAAATACAAGAAAAGATGCAAATGAATTGATTTTCTAGCACAGATGATATGCAGCAGTTTGTTGATAGTTTTGTTAATATAGTAATGTATCAATTTATCACGCATGTGTTAATGAGAGTCGTTTGTTGAATATTACTATTCCTTTAATTAAGATATTGCATGTTTTTATTAAATAGTATTACTTATGTTGCTTGTATTACTTGCATGTTTTTATTAAATATTGATGTTTTTATTAATGTATTCCTATGCTATAATATGTATTAATATAAGGAGTAACACTTCCGTGCAACTGGTGCACAGAGTTGCACGGAAGACCTTTATGTTATAAATGTAGTACCTTTATGTACAAATATTTGTACCTTTTAAAATAAACATGCATAAATGTGTTACATTTATAACATAAATGTACTACATTTATAACATAAATGTGCGGATTGCACGGTGCAACTGGTGCACAGAAGTTTTTGTCTAATATAAGAAAGATATTATTTGTATAACTAAAAATATTAGAATATATGTTGAAAAATATTTTTATATGCTAAAAATATAATATGAAAGGATTTAGTTCACCTTGTAAAAACAATTTGTTGGGTAAAAATATATGTTTATTTTAGGCCTAATTGCTAAAAAAAAAAAAAAAAAAAAGTCGCTACCTTTTTATAAGATTGAAATTTTATCCAAATCTTTTGCATTTAGAAACAAAAAAAAAATGACGATCTTTATCAATTTTTGCAAATTAGATTACATTCTATTTTTCAGTGACAAAGTTTATGTATCTGACAAAAATTTTACGTCAGAAACCATGTAATTTCGAAAAATAATGAAGGTCAATTTATTAGAAGTGATCGCTACATTTTCAAGGATTGCAATTTAGTCCCACTCTTTTTTTTTTTTTAATTAGCTAAAAAAAAAACTTTATTCATTGTTATAGTTTGAATTATAATTATATTTCTTTTGATGTGAGTCAATATGTCCTGCAAAATAGCCACACCGAACATCACATAAGCCCATGTAACTAAAAACATGTAATTTGTTTTAATTGACACCAAAACGATATCATTTCAAGTAAATTTAAATCCAAAAAGCTCTTTTGTTGCATTTGAATGTAAATAATTACAATGTTGTGGCTTAGAACATTTACAACCATCACCAAATTTTGAGTTATAGTTATACTCTCTTTCCCCTCCACCTCATCATTCTATTAACTATAACTCACACTAACCCCTCCAACTATATCATTGGTTAAACACTATTTGGAAATTCACAATCAAATCCCATTTTTTGTCCAAATATTATTAGATTTAATTGATATTTTTAAATTTTTGGGAATATTATTATTATATTTAATTTGAGAATTTTTATTATCTAAAATAATTTCATATTTACATTAGAATAAATTAAATATCAATTTTTAAAAATTTTAACTTTTTTCAATATATTGTAAAAAAATCTTATTAATTTCTTTCGTCTTATTTCGAAGAATTATTAAAAAAATCAATTCATTTTAAATATGGAAAATATAAAATTGTAAACAATTATTACAAATTTAAAGGAGTAGACATTAGATTGAACAAGAATTTGAAAGACAATTAATTAAAAATACCGATTATTTTTTACAACGGTCATAAACGACTCTATTTTGACTTGATACACTTTAAGATTTTTTTTTAGAATTTAATTAAATATATATTCAAAATTGAGGCAATAATAAAAAAAAAAAGTAAAAGAAAATTATGCATGATTGTTTCATCAAAAATTGGAAAAAAAAAAAAAAACGAACATGTATGTTTTGCATATTTGAAATGGATATATATGAATTGAGAAAGGAAAAGAAGTAATATTAAAATATAAGTAAAAAAAGTGAAAAAAAAAAAATTCTGAAAAGGGCGCTGACAGCATGAGAGAGGTATTAAACGAGCCTAAGGAGAGAGTGAGAGACACGCGCTACTCACATATCAACGTGTCCTCACTCGCCCGCGCCAAATTTTTTTTTTTTTTTTGTGGATTAACCTATGCTAACCCATTTTTCCCTGACAGATACACAAACATCACCATCAAGCTACTCCAATGCATCTTAGTTATGGTTAAGTAACTATGATCCAAAATTTTGAGCATTGTAAATGCTCTTATGTGAGGTCAGTTGTGAGTCTTGTGACTATATAATCGGAGTTATAAAATTTGATAGCAAAAACATAGAATAATGATTCCAAAATGAATAGTGAATAGAAGTTGTGATTTGTTTTGCTAATTTGAGAAAAAAAAATCAAGATTGTATGCAAATGTTTTAAATTGTGGTAATTTGTTTTGCAATTTAACCTTCTAAATTATTTATTTTGAAATTATATGACATCTGATGTGGTATATGACATGAAACTTTTGCTGAACACATGAACTTCAATCGTCAGAAAAGAAATTATGATCCAATTTACAATAATTGATTAAAATCGTGATATTTTTTTATTAAATTTAAAAGGTTAGGATGCAATTGCAAATTTCATAAAGCTGATTATTTCATTTTATTTTTTTAGAATTAAGCCTTTATTTTATTAAAATGTATTACTTTTCTACTAAAATATAATATTAGTTGGTTTTTTTCTCGAATATATTACTTGTTTTTTCAGAAGATATTACTTATTTTACTAAAGTGTATTGTTTATATATCTAAAATATATTAATTGTTTTACTGAAGACATTGTTGGTATATATATAACCTTATCTAATAGAGTAGGTCTATGTGAGACGGTCTCATATTAAAACCTTATGTAAGACAGAGTTTATATGAATCAATAAGACGGATCAACTCATTCAATATGGTCAATATCAGTCTCACATAAGACTATAAAAAACTTTGTCTCATGTAAGGTTTTACGTGAGGCAGCCTCACTTGAGTTTTTTTGCGTACCAAATATTATATCTAGTTACAATGTTACATCATATGTGGTTATGAACTTACAAGATTGCATACCACGAATCTTATTGCTCAAGTGGTATCTTGCTTTTATGTAAATGTTCTAGTTTTTATTCTCTATCTTTCACTCGCCCTAACTTATTTAAAAATAAATAAAAAATAAAAACTTACTAGATTGCATGTATACTGGCCATCACCTACGGTAGCATTCTCTACCCCTGATTTTTTTTGTTTGGATGTATATCGAAATTCGAATTTAATGATTATGTTTGAATTTTGGATACATCAAAAGTGAACACATTAACATGTGGTCATAATAAATAGAGTAGTATAGCTATATATGAACGACTATAGGATTCTAAGAAATATTTTTTAACATTTTACCAAAATCACCCTCCTTTTATTAAATAACATAAGTCATTATTAAAAACGTACATGTAATGTATGCATTAAATATAATAAGTAAATCAACATTGTTTATGAGTGCAAAATTCTGAAACATCGCTCACTTTGGAAAAGAAAGAATAATAAATAATAAAATCAAAATTTAGGGCTCAATGCAAAATTTCAGCTCGTGCAAAATAAGGCCAATATTTATAGGCCCCTTTTCGAAACTAGAAACTCCTATATAATTAATGTCTCATTAATACTCTATTTATTTATAATTTCATAGTGGCAAGCAGGGAAAGTTAAACACAGACCAGGGCAGCCATTTCCTGTACATTGTGGCATACACCTGGATATATAAAGTGTGCTTTTTTTTTTTTATAAGAAAAATGATTATTGCATCATATTATTAATCATTTATAATTGAAAATCAATTACCAATAATACATATATTCTATAGTACTAATTATTTGAAAACAATATCAGCTTTAAATTCCACAAAATAATACTACTCTCATCTCATGTGATTTTGTCTGTTTGTTCTCAAGTAAACTAAAACAATATCTATATATATATATATATTCTTTTGAGATAATAATTAATAATTAATTGATAAAAGAGAGACCCACAAGATTTCAAATCAGACTAAAAGTGGGAGAATGTGAAATATATCAGAGTATGGGCCTTCACTTTTTCTTCTTTTAATATTTTAAGGCCTCTCTGCTCTATACATCCAGCCACGCATGCTTCCACATTCTACATCTTACATTTATTATTATTTTATTTTTATTATAATGTCCTAACCACAAAGCAAGTACATTATTTTTATTTTTTTTATGGAATTCTTTCTTTTATTTATTCATTTTTAATTCTGTCAATCTCAGTGACCATCTTCCAGGATTGATTGCACAAAAGGCTGATTTCTGCTCCAGGGCTTTGTTCTATGATTGTTGCAATTAAGTGTTTTGCACTTTCATGAATATAAGGCTAATTAGGGTTTGTAGGTAGTTTAATTAGGTATACGGACTTTGAATTGTGTCGTGTCTTTGGGGGTACTAGCTAGGTTGAAATTGTGGATGATATGAGAAATGTTAGCAAGTACTATTTTATTGTCAAAATTAATTTTAATTATATATATATATATATATATATATATATATATATAATGGACTACATATAGAAATGTCTCACAGAGATGTGTGGTACATTAAAGTGGTCAGGGGAGACAGTTGAATTTAGTGCGATAAGTAGTAAGAAAGTGTCTTCACTACAGAATATTGTGCATTTTTTATTCTGTCTCAATGAACCATGCATGTCTTAATTAACCTCGTGGTTGAAAGTATTTTGATGGGAATTAGGGGAATATCTCAATTTTTGTCGTGTAATTTTATATATTGTTCATTTTTCTATTATCAATTTTATTTATTTTAATTTTAGTCCTCCAATTATCACTTTTTTTAATGTTGATTCAATTTTATTCATTGTTTATGTGGACCGGACCGGGACTGTTGATGTGTCTTGTGTCCACATAGGCATAAATTTACATTTCGAGCAAATTCGAGCTAAAATTGAAAGAAAAAAAAAATTGTTAGAGGAACAAAATTGAAATCCATAAAATTGGCTGTACAATTTTTTCAAAATGTTTATGAAATTTGCATGTAGAAAATAAGTTTGTGTTCAAATATATAAAGTGCAAAAATGAAATAACACAGATTTAAATATTGGTTGAATCTCTCAATAATTCTTGGACTTTTATCACACTAATATACACATTGTGCATAATCGATGGCTATTTATAGTCTTATAAATGAAATTCCTTCAACAATGTTTACTCTATACTCGTTTATGAATGAAGAATTCTTTCCAACAGTGATATGAAAATATTCTTTCAATGGTTGAACAATTTGGTACTTGCCTCGAAAGTCCTTTTTCCGAAGTGACTTTTGAAAGACTGTTGTTCAAACACAACAACCAAATCGTATTCTCCATTAATCACTAATTAATCCAGTTTTTGAAAACTCAAAGTAAACAAAATATGTATGCAATGTATATTTTCTCTAATTTGTTCAGTATCAGTTGTGTAGAATGATGAAGTGAATTCTTATAAATACAAGCACAAAATTTACTTGACAAGGAAATCAATTTTATCCTAAATACAACTCATATAATGAAGCTAAGACAAAAACTCATGTGAAATTGGTGCACGGATCCTAAATCCGTGCAATACGGATCAACCCGATCCAATACGGTCCTCCACGCACCGACACGATCATCCACGCGCCGGCACGCGCCCCCACACGCCAGGGAGAGGGTGCCAAACACCTAGACTCAATGTTATGACTTTGATACATTTATGTTATAAATGTGTGACATTTATGTAGAAATATCTTTACCTTTATGTACTGTAACTTAGAGAAAAAAAAGAAAATTTTCAGTGCAATTTGTACTATATACCTTTATGTGATATTAATGTGACTTTTATGTAATATTATATCACTTTTATGTACAAATATTCTGACATTTATGCACCTTTATATATTAAATAAATGTCAGAATATTTGTACATAAAGGTGACATAATATAACATAAAGTTCACATTGATATATATCATATAAAGGTATACAATACAAATTGTGTTGAAAATCTTCACTTTTTTTTTCTAAGTTACATTACATAAAGGTCATGATATTTGTATATAAAGGTCATACTAATACAACATAAATGTAACAACCTGAAGAAAAAAAAAAGTCAAATTGAAAACACGTGGATCCGAATCAAAACTGGATCGATTCGGAGTGCATGTGCACCAAGTGCACACAAGACCAACTCTAAAGCTAATATATTTCTTACAAATATACGTGACTAATACGACTCAAAAATATGAAAATATAGATCTCTACAACATAAAAGATATATATCTCAGATTCTTAATGGATTTTCCATGTATAAAATAAAATCATAAAAACTTATATATCCAAATGAAGATTCTTAGATCTGTACCCGAAGGTAAATTTTAGTTGTATACATCATAACATATTAGTTGCTTATTAGTTGCATATTTATAAAATATTGCATATAATTTCACATGTTTCAGTGAAAAGTATTAACTGTATATTCATATGATATTAGTTGTTTACTCATAAACATTACTTGTATAATTGAAATATATGTTTTAGTAAAAAATATTAATTGTATCTTCATAAGATATTAGTTGCTTACTTATAAGGTATTATTTGTATAATTGAAATATATATTTTAGAGAATATTACTTAAAGTAATACTTGTTACATGTATAAATATTAATCGTATTATTTAAATATATTAGGGTTCGAGTTGGGGGTACTGTGTATCTAACCGGCACACCAATGCTTCTCAAATAATATAACTCTATACTCAAATACATGGCATAATAGATTGAGAATCAAAAAACTCAAATGCAGATCACAAAACCGATTATAGTACAAAAGCAACATGAGCTCGAACTATTCCTTTATCCACAACACAATGATTTTGGGTTACAAAACAAATTAAGTCGTTTGTTTTGAGTTTCCAAGAACAGAATCTCGATGTTGAAATCCGAAATCCACGTTTGTGTATTTTCAAATTCAAATTTTCCATCCATCAAATTATAAATATACCAATCATTACAACACACTTCTTAATAAAAAATCTACACCAATCACTACACATGCAATAAAATATTAGGAATATCAATATTTTCCAGTTGAACATGCATGATATTACATCTACAGCACAATCTATCTTATACAATTTCAAAACAAAGACACACAATTCACTTTTATTACACAATTCATGGTTTCAAACTCGAGTTTCACAACCCACCCATCAAGAAACAAACATATAATTACTTGAATTTTCTAGAAGAAATTTATATAGCAGGCCCATATATTGAACATAATAGATTCACCAAGCAACAATGTGCTTTAAAAGTAATAGAAAAGTTCTCAATCTAAGAAACTATAAAACATGATCCATGATATCATTACTTTTGAAGAATATCAACTTTTTTTTTTTTTTTCCCAACAAAACCCTCAATCAAATTATTATTGTCAAAACAATTTCCAAACTCAATGATAATTTCAAATGTACGTATGAAGTTCCATAAAACATTGAAAAAGAAAAAAGATATAGGTAGTCAAAGATTTTTGCATTGATTGATTGAAATTAATTAAGTTAGGCCAACGGTGAAAACGAAACCAATAAATGTTTGTACAACAGCCAAACACTCTTGTTTGCCTGCCTTCATTTGGGTCCCATCTATTTCACCGCATAAATCTTGTATCTATTTTTCTTTATCTGTTTTTATTGTTTGTAATAAAGACTTTTTTTTAGTTTATATATATATATATATATATATATATATATATATATTTATTTATTTATTTATTTATTTATCGAGTCATAATTCTACTACTATGTATAAATGTAATTATTGAGATTAAATCCTACGAGCTATTAATATATATGCTCTCTCCATATCGATCTAATTAAAAATTTCTTATCATTTTATCCCTAAGTACTAATGTGTATTAATTATTTATTCAAAAGTAATAGAATTACATACTAATTTGAAAAAAACTTAAAAATTACACAAAAACTTCTATGCACCTCATGCATGGACCTATTAATATACTCAAAAGTAATAGAATTACTATTTCATACTAATTTGAAAAAAATTAAAAATTACACAAAAACTTCTATGGATCTGATGCATGGATCATAGATTCAAGCACTCGACCCAATCCGACTCAGATCCGTCCCAACACACCCCCACACCGTGTGCCCAAACCCACCTAAATTCACTCCCGGGTGGTGTGCCTTTATGTTCTGCTAGTCATACCTTTAGATAATTAACTTTAACATATTTTTAGACAGTTATTAATATATTTCATACATTTTAGTTATATTAGTCATACCTTTTTAGTTATGTTAGTTGTACTTTTATATATTACATAAATGTATGATTATATTGATATAAAGTTATAAGTAATATCACATAAATATATAAGTAATATCACATAAAGATAAACATGTACAAATTATGACAAAATTAGGGTTTTTGTTTTGTTTTTGGAGTTAAAGTATTACATAAAGGTTGTATGATATTTGTACATAATGGTATGAATAATATAACATAAAAATATGACTAACATAGTATAAAAGTCAGCGGTTTTTTTTTTTTTTTTAAAGTTAAAGTATTGCACTAAGGTTATGATATTTGGACATAAAAGTATGACTAATGTAACATAAAATTATGACTAATATAACATAAATATATGACTAATATAACATAAAATTATGACTAATATAACATAAATATATAACTAATATAACATAAAGGTTGGGGTAAAAAAAAAAACAGGAAAAATACGTGGATTCGGATTAAATTTAGCTCAACCCAATCCAAATGCACGGATTTAAAATTCATACACATGATGTATAGGAGACTTAATCTAAAAATTATCAATGTCATGTCCCAGTCTCAAACATAGTTAAATAATAATTAAAGAAGATGATTGTAGCTGAATAACAAAGAAGATAGTGGATAATCATATTGGAAACTAGTGATTTCAATTCAAATTAATCATTAACTATGGCTTCTAAGTTAGATACATAAAATTGATCATCACCATTATCACATTCATTCAAATATGATGAATTTTAAATATCATATAATGAGAATCATAACTATCAAATCATCTAATATATATATATATATATATATATATATATATATATATAGATCCAAACTTATATTAATATATACTATACATTCAAATAAAATACTACTCCCTCCGTCCCAACTTAACTTGCCTACTTGCCATTTCTGTTTGTCCCAGCTTAACTTGTCAGCCTATAAATGACAAATTTTTTTTTACATTAATATCCCTATATTTCAACATTATTACAAAAATGTCATCCAAAAGTGCATAGAATTTGATTTGATGTGCATATTATTACAAAAATATCATCCAAAAGTGCATAAAATTTGATTTGATGTGCATATTATTACAAAAATGTCATCCAAAAGTGCATATCCACTTGAGTCAACTGCATTTTCTTAACCTCCGTGTCCGATCAAAGTATGCAAGTTAAGACGGGATGAAGGTAGTACACAATATTTTAAATGTGAATCCTATTTATCCTCTTATTTCCTATAAAATCAATATAACCTCGTAAACAAGGCCAAATTATTGTAAACTGAAATCTAAGATAGAAAATATTATATATAATAATAATAATAATAACAATAATAATAATAATCAATTAAACCATAAATCTTTGAATTCTCACAACACTCCCCATTCTTTTCACACATGGACATAGAGGTGTTCATTCGGTTCGGAAAACCGAAATTAAATCGGGGTCAACGGTTTTCCAAACCGAAACCGCGAATTATGGTTTGACGGTTTGATTTCAATTCGGGCATATTTCGAACCGTAAACCGGCGGTTCGAATCGCCAGTTTATCTTTTTTTTTTAAATTTATATTTTATATAAATAATATTATGTATTTATATTATTTTACTCTTTAATTTTAGTTTGTATTGATTATTACTATTAATTTGTATTATAAGTTGTAATATTTTTAGATTTATGGTTTGTATTTAAATTGTAATTTCTAATTTTTGAAATTGTAACTTATAAGTTGTAATGTAGTATTGTTGTAACTTGTAAATGTAAGTTCTATTTTTTAATTTATATCAAATTATTTACTCAATAAAAATTGTTGTTTTGTAATCTATGAATAATTGTAATATTTATATGCAAATTTAATTTTTTTAGAAAATTTAAAAAATTAAAAAACAAAAAAAACCATCCAAACCGACGGTTCGAATCGGAACCAAAACCGGAATCCCCACGGTTTGGTTCCAATTTAACCCTCCACAGTTTTCCGATCCGAACGCGTCGGTTCGAACGTTTAAGCACTTCTACATACACATTCAAAGATAATATTTATCTATCACTAAATCTAACTCAATACTACTACTACTACGTTCACTTCTTTTAATATGATATTATACAACAGAACCCTTTTTTTTTTAAACATAATTTAATATTTACGATGAATTTGATTACCCATAAATCTACAACAAACAAAATTCTTATTATAATCTAAAAAAATTCTCAATTTTTTTTTTTAAAATTATCTTTCCGTAGGCTTGCTTTCATAGATTCGCTTGGTACGTAGCAGTGTCAACTGTGAAGTGAGCCAACTATATATTGGTGAAGTGTATATATAATGACTTTAATTCCAATTATTTACTTTCAATCATATCCTATTTTCATATGACATTATTACATACTAAAAATCAAATCATATATATATATATATATATATATATATATATATATATATATATATATATATATAAAGTGGAGCATGACTTGTTTAAATAAACCTCAAATTTAGCGGTGCTTTTAGTATAACATTATAAAAAGTAATTAATCATAGACGAATTATAGGCCCACGAATAATATATTAGCTCATCTAGAAAGAACCAATCATGATTTAACTAAAAGGGTGTACAACTTTAGCCTGGAAAACAGGTTAACTTTCTTTCTTTTATTATTATTATTTTTAAATAACTACAGGAAAATAATTTTGCAAAAGGGATTTATTTGATACTTATTGTGCATGTATAAAAAAATCCATCTTAATTTAAATAATAAAAAGTCACTGTCAGAAGAGCATATTCTTTGAAGCTTGTAATTCGTCGAAAAAAGAAAAGCAAAAAAAAAAAAAAAAAAATTAAAGAAAGAAAGAAAGAAACCCTACAACTTGATATGATTATAAAGGTATTAGGGACCAATTACATCAGTAATATAATCATCTTTATTGGCAAGATTTAGTCAGTCAACTTTAAGGTCAAACCCCCACGTCTCTTAGCACTTTACAACTCTTTTTTTCTTTAATGGATTTGATTAAAGGACAACCACATCTTGTACATTATCAATTTCTCAGATACTAAGCTCTCAAATTGGACATTTTTGAAATATAATAATATTATTTAAGTCTAAAATTGAAAGTCTTGAATTATGACGATTAGTTTTGGACAAGCAATAAGTTACATGACTAATTTGTTTTGAACTTTTCCAAAAAAAAAAAAAAAAAAAAAAAGAAAGCTTAATAATCAGAATATGATGACCGATAATTTCTATAACGAAAAGTCATTTTGGATCTTTTACTTTATACCATATGTTCATTTTGTACTTATATCACCTCATAGTACATATATGTGTATAATAATACAACATTACTATACTCATAGTATACATTGATAAAAGATACTATGATAAAAACATTAAAACATGTGTAATGATAAATAGGTACATGCACACATATACAAAACATGAAGGACTTTAGGAGGTCTAGAGTTGTGGTTGTGATCATAAATACAGCTTTAAATCTTTAGTAAATTAAATAACAAATACTAAAGTTAGTAGGTTGCCTTAATGACCAAGGCACTTGTACATATATGGCATGTCATTTTAAGGGTTTAAATAATCTCAAATCTTGGGTTTATGAAAGGATAATGAAATCCACTTAAATACTATCCTATTTAACAGGAAAAAAAAAACTACAATTAATTCCATAGTCCACTCTCTAATCTATTAATATATAAATTTCAATACACTTAAATTTTTAATATTACAATTATTCAATCATTAGATTCGTTACTAATACATCAATTAAGAATATAATATTACAGTAACAATCATACCCTATAAAATCTGATAAGAAACACAGATTTTAACTATTCATTTTTATTTTGAAAACTCAAAATTTTAAGATGGAATTTTCTCAAACCCAGTTAAACCTGAACAAACATAGTTAGTTCTTAACAAAGTGTTTAAGCCTCTCACTTTACTCATCATTGCGTGTTGACTTAAAAAGATGAAAATATTTCATTTTCATTTAGGTGGAAAGTAACTTTTCTTAAAAAAAGAAAAAAAAAATTCAGGTGAAAAGAATTTTGGTGACCATCATCATCCCCAATTTCAGTCTGTTTTCTGTCACTTGAATCAAGGGGGAAACACAACCCACTAAGTGAATATTTTTCTTAAAAGAAAGACATCCCTTTTGGGTACTCAACCAATATTCAAATTTGATATGGGGATGTGGTTATAATATATAAAGGAATTGATTAATTAAAGTTGCATAAATTTGGCAAAACCCTTAAAAGGAGGTCTAAAGTTTGGAGGAGTTAAAGGTGTTTGAGAAGAAGACAAAGACATTAGAGTAGGAGAATATATGCTTTCTCAATCTATAAGGGCAACAGATCCACACTAGGCCCATATTACTTTCCATTCCCACTCTTTTCTATCTACATTGCCTTAATAATTATTCTCTGCACATTTCAAATACACTCAACTACCATCACTCACATATACTACTAATTTGTACATAGACTTCTAATATGATATCCCTATAATAAATTCTTTTTGAAGCCAACCTCTCAATGCAATATTATATCTTTATATATAAAATTTTTACAAGGGAATTATATATATTTTAAAAGTATCTTATATAGTTTTCTTTGATCAAAACGACTTCATAGAGTTTCATTAGTTTGGTACAACTATGAGTTTACAATCAATGATGAAAATATCCTAAAATTTCTGTGACATCTCCAACTTTTGGAGGGTAGGGTTTTTTTTTTTTTTTTTTTTTTGTGACTATCATGGATGTATTGGACAATATCGCAAAATATTGATATTGGTTGGATTATAGTACAATATAGGACAAAAATCGAGAAATGCTGCGGATATATTCCAAAATATCAAGATTTATACAATCTTTAAGATGAAAAAAATAAAGTTGATTTATCATTCTATCAACATTTTGGGGGTTGTTCTTTAGATAGTGATTGTCTATAAATAACACAGAATTATGACATTATTTTGGAACATTTAAACTACAAGACTACAACTACTCAAAATACTTTTCATTATCTACTGTTAAATGCCATATGGAGTTAAAACATACATCAATAAAATGATGATCGGGTCGATTTGGATTATCCTGTGAAACAATTGAAAAAAAAAAAGATGATTGAGTCAATTCGGACGATCCCTTTAATTGTGAAATAATTGAAGGGATTACAGAAACATTCATAATTATCAATGACATGTACATAACTCTATTCAGAATTATTCTGATCTCTATATTTAGAATTAGAGAAATTAATTATATTCACAATTATTATGATCTATATATTTCGAATAAGAGAAATTAACTATATTCAGAATAATTCTAATCTATATATTCAAAATTATTCTAATGTGAGTATAATATGTGTAGTGGAGTAGTTCTGAATATTTATCACAACACCTTTATAAAGTTTATTATATATATGTTTGTTGTAAATATATCAGTTTATTGAGATTTTAACTTAAATATATGTACATTTGTTTCATATCATTATCCCTATGATCTCATTTATTTTTCCAAATTAAATTTTAATAGTTTCCATCATTTTTTATATTTTTATTTTTTATGATATCAACATTCGATATTAATATATCCATCCATATTTCCGTACAAGTTAAGATTGTTATATGTCCAGGAATATCAATATTTTCAACTTTATTTACGAGAACATAACATAACATAACATTGCCCCGCAAGAACAGATCTTTTATGCTATCGAATGCTGTAAAAGCCAGATTTCGTGAAAGGAATATATACTTGTCTTTTTTTTTTAAAATGAAAAAGGAATGTGTATTATGTTCAAATAAAAATGATAACTAGAGTAGAGATCAAAAGTATATGGTATCTTTTTTGATAGAGATACTCTACTGCTTTAGAAACCTATATATTGAGATGTCCTACACGTAATCTACCATAATTTTACTTTTAGAGGCTTTTATGCAACATTCAGATGAAGCTAGTCTTTATCTTTACAATCTAAAGCAATAAAAGGGTTAAAATTTTAATAAAAGGTAATTTCTGAATAGGAAAGATCCAGTTAGCATAAAAAAATTTATAAAACCATTACCCACAATTCAAATCAATTTTCAAAAGACAGTCTACATTTCGAAGGTCATGAATTGTGAATTGGTTGTCTGATGAAATTAGATAGATGAGACGGGTCCCACAAGAAACTTACTCGTTAGCTTTGGTGATTCTCACATAAAGGGAGGATAAGCTTAAGCTATATAGCCTATAGGTTCCCTATGAAAGGCCTTTTAAACATATTCATGAAAGCCGGAAATTTGGCTCCTTGCCTTGTTCTTCTATTATAAGTTTGACAAGATTTTATGAATAGGCAGAATGTTTTTATGCCTTATTGTACCTTCCAAGCATTAAATCAACAATCAGACACATCACACATGTAGTTTATCAGTCTTAGTTCTGAATAATATTGTGTAATTTCCCGAGTAGAAAGTTATATATGATGTTCATCATTTACATATTTGAGACATGAATAAAACAAATTAATTGGTGGAAATTATATTTATAGCTTTCAGCAAATTGAATTAGTTTTATAAATTAGCTATAGGCATGGTTCAAATTTTGATTTATTATTGGGGTCGATGTAATCCACACCCCAACTTCGTTTGATTTTCTATGTAGCTGTGATCTTTGTATTATTGTTTTCAAGGATCGAATGTTTGTTTCTAGTTGGAAGATCGGGGAAATCCGTTTCTAGTTGGAAGATCGGGGAAATCCAACTTTGAATCGAGGATTGTGTAGTAAAACTTGATAGTTTATTATGGGATTGTATAGGATAAGATGTTGCAGATGTAAACTTATGTCTTGAAAAGTTTGATGTTTCCATTATTTTATGTAAAAATGTATTGTTTGTAATGACTGGTGTAAGTATAATTTATAGGGTATGATTTTGGTGGATGATAATTTTGAATTTAAGTCAAAACACACATGTATTTAGGAATTTGACAACTGTGAAAAACTAGAAATAAACAGTATTTTCTAACACAATTAAAAGACGTACATCTTTTCTAGCATGGTTTCATTGCTGATTGATTCCAAATCCCCTCATCTGCAAAAATATCAATGTTTATAAACAGCATAAGATAACAATATTATTCCAAATAACTATAAATTTAACCAATTTGATGATTTAGACAGCAAATTAATCTTTAGACCAAACAATGATTTTACGTGGTGGAACTTACTTACCTCTGCGAATATATATGAGCATCATCCCCATTGATATAAATTGTTCATTAAAACCTACAAAAAAATTATGTCCAAGAGAAATTATAATCGAATTAAATAAAAATTATAATGGCAGTAATAAATAATATATTCAGTAAAAAAAAAAAAGGTCACCTTTATGCATAACGGTAAAATAGACAAGTCTCCATTTTGTTCAGATAGTGAAACAAGCCTCATATGAGGGCTTGCCACAAACTGCTAGGATTGGGCTTTTGCCATCTTTATCCTCTTTTATGATATGGGCTTTTCTTCTTAAGCCCAACTATCTACAGAAGCCCATAAACTTTCAATCAGCCCAGCTAATGTTAACTCCTTAGTTTGGTGTATAATATCACTGATCAATAGTGTATATATTGAGAGAGAATTGAGCAATCATTCTCATGTTGAAAATTAATCAACATCACATCAGAATAAACAATGTTGAGATCATATTTATGAGCTGAATGTTTCTCAAACTAATCTCTGTAAACGAATTGCTTTCTTCATTCAAGTAATTCAATCCCCTTCTCAAGCTCTCTCTCAATCCAAGCATCATGACTTAACATCTCTTCTTCCAATTTGTCTCTCGACTTCATTTTTTCGACTCTAAGCAATTTCGTACGCTTCAATCTCTCCCTGATTTTGGTAATATCAAGATTTGGACAGCTTTCTTTAACTGAAACGATCTTGCAACTTGTGTTCTCGTTCGAGCTGCCATTGACGAGCTCTGCATCACCATCCTCGACCATACTGTTTGTACAGTCCGAGTCACTCAAGCTGTTCTCCTTTTTATGGACACTGTCAATAGTATCATAGTTTGGCTGTTTCTGGTTGAGTTTTTCAACTGCAGATTTTGAGAGCATTGGATAATTATCCATCGAATGGTTTCTTGCATCTTGTTCAACCGTTGATGTATTTGAGATGCATGTAACGGTGGTACCAGATTTTTTGTTTTGAGCCACAGGTTTCAATCCACCAGTTGTTCCGCTTGAGGCTGGCTTACGCTTAGCTAGTTCACTACTTTGCTCTATCTGACGCATGTGTTGAACGACCTCTGCAAAAATTGCAAGAACGGATAAGAAAAATGGGTCTTTGAGAGGTTGCATATTGTTTGAACTACTGAGATGAAGTACAAATAAATAAGATAATCTAGCACTAGATGCACTCTTTTATGAACAAATGTTGTTCTACTGGATGAATCTTGCAAACTAAGAGTCGAACAAAGATAATTGAGGAAAAAGCAAAAATACAAGAAACGAATTGATCACAATAAACAAACCTGCTAATTGTTTTGGGGAAACATCAAATTGCATCCACCATGCCTTCCCATTTGCAGAAGGCAACTTTATCTTCAGACGTTTGGAGACAAGAAAGATGGAACCTGCTGCAATATAATGTGGTTTGTATTGCAAGCACAGAGTAGTACGAAGCCTGAGATTTATCAGAGGATACTCTGGTTAGGAAATCAATATGAAAGATTACAGTGATTATCATTATAGCAAAAACGAAGGTTATAAAGATAAGTGCAGCTACCAGTCGTTCACATAATTCCATGCAGCTTGGACCACTTCCTTCTGAGAAATTTCCAACCTCTTCAGAGCTGCAACAAGTGGCTTATAAGGGTGTTCAATGTTGAGATCAAAAGCAACTGTAACCAAAACCAATTGCTCCCCTAGAATGATCAATTGCTTCTGTTTATCATAGACTTCCTACAGATATCGTCAGAGAAACAGAAAGTGAGAATACATTCCAATTTTTCAAAGAATATAAAGATAGATAAGCCAAAGAAAGAGCTAGCATATCATACCTTCTGCCTGATTCTTTGTGGAGCTAAAGGATCCCAGCTATACATTAATTTATATGCCACAACAATGAGATTTTTCAGCCAACGTGGCGTTTCTTCGGCTTTGCAGGCAAGGAACATGCAACCATTTGCAACCGTCTTCAAAATAACCCGCAAACTCAATATTGCATCATAAAGAAGTAGCAATTGAAATCATGCTAGGAATGTAGAACATAAGCCATCATTTGGACTCCTTTATCATCATTTTCAATACTTCAAATTCTGAGAATTCCAATAAAATATCATATTAACAATTCCCAGTATAATAACTTCATTTACTAATGGTCATTAATTTGAATACAGTATATTAATTTTGAAGTGTTTACACATCACATATTTCAAATTTTCACAGCTGTGAAGAAAAATGTTCTCACAGATCGTCTAATATCTAAGTATGCTTCTTATGACACATCAAAGCCTACAGAAGAACAAAAACACCTGAGTAGTGATCACGTAAGAAGCTACACACTGTAAACAACAAAGAACAAATAAAAGAATAATACTTCTGCAGTTCTACCTGCCAATGATTCTTTGCATGAGACTGATGCATATAAAACCGATGGCACAACATCAATGCAGTAGCTATTGTCACTTGGGGCCTGAAAATAAGCAACCAGCAAGCATAAATCCAAAGATTAACATTGGTTAAATGAAGAAAAAATATTCACAAAGAAGCATTGATTTAAAAAATGAAAACGAATGCTCAAGAAAGTATTCAAGATGATTATCAGACATTGAATTATATTTAGAATGCACAAAGCACAATGAAATGCAGCTCAAGTACTTCTATATATGTGACCACACACATATAAACTGTAGTAGTCTCATTTTGCCAACATGGCTATACTCTACTAGTCTCATTTGTTCATATGATGAATAAGGCCTTTTCTCTGCATTTGGTGGAAAAAAGCATAAGGAACATGAAATAATAAAGAAGGATAACAACCTGGAAACAATATAGGCATCACACACAAAGAAGTGAGAGCATTAATACACAACACATTATGTTGAAACTCACACTTTAAGCTCCACGCCAAGTTTTTGTATGTATGAACAGTATGACTGCCGCAAGTGTGATTCGTATTCACAATCAATGCCATCCTTTCTTGATGGGGAATGCTCCTCTATTTCTTCTTTGGTGAAGTACCATTTAGGTCTTAGAGGTGGTGGATCATCTTGTGAGTAAATGCAAGTTCCATCTTCTGAAACATTATGATGAGAAGGATACCCAGGCATATTCCTTGCCATGGTTTCCTTCTCTATCTCACCAGCAAAGTTGAGAAAAGATGCAACAGCACTAAGTTGATAATCTGAAGGTTCCTAGATCAGTATAAAAACAAATTAAACATGGTAAAAGAACTCAAGCACAACATAGCTAAAAAACAGTGACATAAAATAAAAATGGTGTAATGAGACTAGTGGAAAGTAACACATACAGACAACAAGCTATTGATATTTCCTACTTTCACTTTCATTTCCAGTTCATGTTGCCAGAATTTTAACTAAATTTTCTAGAAGACAACTCAAACAATATTTCTGTAAGAAATAATAATGAGCATCTCTCCTATATTTGGTAAAGGGTTCAATAGGAATAGCATATTTTAGATTTGGAATTCACAGTAATCCAGATAAAGCTTCCAATGTTCCAAACTTGACAAGTATATGAAACACTTATTCCTTAGTAAAAGTGCATAGCAGGAAAATAGCTTGAAGGCAATATTAAAATCTGAAATAAGTGTCATTCACAATGTTTTGACCTATTGTCAATAATCATTTTCCCCTGCCAAAAGAAACCCCCATCAATAATAAAAACAACATGGCAGCACCACAACAACAATGAAGCAAGCAAAAAATATAAAAAAAATTCAACAAATTAGGGGACATGCATAACACACCAAAAATCTACAAAAACAAAAAAAAAAAAAAAAAAAAAAAATCAACGGCAGAAGTACATCCACGTTTTATCATAGTTAATGTCAAGCTATGATACCTATTGCAAAAGTACAAACTTACTAACTACATATTCTTCCAACTTTAATTTATCAAGATTGAGAGAGAAAGGGGGAAAAACATCAATTTTTCCCAATTTCAAATTTTCAACATTCCCAGGAAAAAAAGTACAAATATCTTGAGCAATAACTCGCGAATAGAAAAATCACGGCAATAGTGTTTGCCAATTAAAACCAAATCTCAGCAGATTCAATCAAGAAAAATACTAAATTTCACAAAAATACAAGTAAACGAATAACAAAAATATTCACACGAAGGAAACATCAATTGTCGAATACAAATTTCTCGACGCTGCGGAGAAAAAAATTAAAATCCTATCAAAGGAAGGTAAAAGCAGAAAATCATATACAAACAAGTACAAAGCGAAAGCAACTTCACAATCAGGGACCTTCATGAGCATCATTATCAATTACAAGTCAATTCGAAAAATCAACAAACAATTTTCAAATCAATTATTCCACAGAAACAAAAAGCGCGACAACAAATCAAAATACCTGGAAACGTATCCAAAATTAGTACGATACCCCCAAATTCTTGATTGCAGGATACAACTGAAGAACCCTAGTAGGTCAATAATTAGGGAATTACCGTTGAAATAATAAAGAAAGATCGAAAATCAGTTGTAATTTTTGAATATTCTGAAACTCGAAATCCTATTGGTCCTCTTTAATCAGTTCCCTTCTTAAGATCTAATTCATTCGACTGCCTTGCCTTGCAAGAGTCGTTGCCACGCGGTACTTCGTCACGCGTTTCTGTCTGGTAGATTTTGTCTTTTTCAGTGAAGTTTTTATTTTGATTTGGGTAAATTCACAAAAAATTCCACTTTTATTTGTTTGACATTATACTTGGAGCAAAAATCATTCAATATTAATTCTATTTAACTATATCATTCATAATTAGAGATGTAAATGAACACAATAGATCATGAAATATTATAAGTTTGATTCAATATGATATTATATATTGTGATTCGTTAAAGTAAATAAACGAACTCAAATTTGAAGTGTTAGCTCATGAGCAAGCTTGTCAAAAGGATAGTGAGCTAGTTTGATATATAATTTTATACTTTTACTAATGATAAATATATAAATATCTAATTATAGATATTTTGTAATTAAATTATAAATTATTTTTTAAAGAGTTTATGAGTTTGAGTATTGTGAACCATGAATGTATTTGATATAAATTAAATCTCGAGTAATCTCGTAAACCATGAATATATTCGATAAATTAAGTTCGTTTAATAAGTAAAATCAAACTCAAACATTCAATAGTTCAATTCGACTCAGTTTGATTCGGCTCACTTCAGTTATATCCCTACTTATGGTTGTGAATATAATTGTGTATGATCGTAGACGATTATGTGAATGATTGTGCATTGTGCATCCTCTATACCCATGACCATAAGTGTATTTAAAAATATAAATTTATTTATTTGGTTTCCAACTTTCTGCAACATATAATTTCAATTGTTGATGTTTTAACATGGAAATTAATTGACTTGACCTAAATAAATTGACGTTGGTTTATCATTATAAATAATTTGGGTCCAACTAAGAATAGTCCATAAAAATGATCAATCATCAAGATTAGTCGGTTTCTCTTACGCCACAACATGGAGGATCCACTGACATTGAGACTCCAATCTTGGACTGTAATATATATTAGACAATTTAAAAATTACTTTTTATTCTTTTTCATAAATCCCATAAAACATAGTTGATAATAAAGTGGAGGCTGGGTCCAAAACTTGGCTAAATATTATTAACTTACCATACAAGATGCATTCCAATCTCATGTTTTATTAACTAGTTCTCATCTTTGTTTAGTTTGTCCCAAATACTCTTTCTCCCATGCCTCCACATGTTGAGTTGCTTTCACATTTCCATCAACAAAAGCCTCGAGTTCTTGAGGCTCATAAGGTGGTGGCATTGTGCATGGAACCGAAGTGCTAGGTGACTCCAAGGATTCATCCATGAATTTCCTTCGTTTCCCAACTGCAGAACACGCAATTAATTCCGAACAAAGCTCTATTGACTCGGGGGGAATGCTCGGCTTGTACTTCATCAACTTCCCGTATATGTTCAACAAATGAAACATATAATCGTAAACATAATCCATCTTCAAATCCTTGTAGATGAACCCACTCCCAGCTTCTCCAATCGCCTTCGCCTGTCAATTCAGGAGAGATAAGGTTAATATCAAGAACCAACCTGAATTATGACTTTTTTTTACGAGATTGCAATCTAGGGTCGACATTGCAATCTGGCCAAAATTGAATTTGATATCCCCTTTTTTTTAACCGAAATACATAAAAGCTGCAACAGAACATTCTACATTTCAAACCAAAGGAAAGCCCCAAATCAATTTTGTGAGCAAAAATCAAAAGAAATTTTCTATTATAGACGGGAAAAAGGTTGTACGCTGCAAATTGGAAAATATATCTATTACATATATAAAGGTGTGGATGTTTCATACGAAATATGAATTGCCGAATATATCCCATCAATGATTATTATTTAAGGTTATAATAGTAATTTAGGATTATTATTTAAGGTTGATACCCTCCATTTCCAAGAGCAATCAAGCATATAGAGATATAGAACAAGCTTATCACCCAATTTGAATGTGATCAGTGGCGGATCCAGGATCAAAATATTGGGGCGGCGAGTATCATAGGTAAGAAAATAGGAAAATATTGGGGGTCGAGTATCATAGTTAATATTTTGGGATATAAAAAAATATATAATATACAATATAATAAGTCATTTTTGCAAAAAATTTTGGGGGGGCTGCCCCCTGTATCCGCCGATGAATGTGATCCACACTTAGTTGTTTCATCCCCACATCCTCTATAATTTTATATTAGAATCATAATTCAAAATCCTATAGAATACTATTATAATTAAACCTCCAATATAAAAGTGTTATATATAAGATCTTTGTATTATTTATTTTCTTAATTTGAATTGATTTTCACGTACAACGGTCGTGATCTGAAACTAGTGTGTGTATACACATACACGGTTTAGTTTGGAATCATGTGTTAAATCAAGTATACCTTTTCTGTATGATTGTTTCCCCATTCAACTGCGAATTTGACAGACCTGCATTTATCATCATCCCTAACGGGCCAATAATGGTGTTGAGGGATCAAGCTTCTTGTGAAGAAATCATAATAACGAGGTGTCATCAGTAACGTTGGAGAGTTGCATGCTAAAATATACTTGTCGCTCACAGACCATGCATATCCTTCTATATATATTTTGTACCTGAAATGCAGACAACCATACGCAAAGAAGTAGATTTTAAGGGATTTTGTAGAAGTAGAATTAGTTCATTTCACATGAAATTTATTAAATCTTGAACAACCTCACTACAAAGTAAATAACCTAAGAATTTATGCATGTTTTGCAATTTTAACATGTGAAGTAATAACCTAACAATTTAAGCATGCTCAAAAAACCAACAAACAAAAAATTATGTTAAATTTATGGCTAATTTCTAACCTGTGGGTGCATTGATTTTCAAGATTTGATTTCTTAATTTCTTCTTTCATCTCTTCCATCCAATTCTGAAACGCAAACATTACACAATTCTATTTACGAACAAGCTCAAAATAATACTTTAGGTATCATTAACATAAACAAGTCCAATTTCACACAACTATTCAACATGAAAAGTGAAATTTGTCGTAAAAGTATGAGAGAATTACTTCAACATAAAGACGAGCATTCCAATCAGTTTGAGGAGTGACATTGCACTTCAAAAGGTCACCTCTCCATTCCGAAACATTAGGGTTTCCCCTCCAATAGGCATAGGGTAATCTATCCTCCCATTTAATCTTCATATATTCGTCTTTTATGTCCTTCAACACACTTCTCCATGGCTTTATTTTCATCTCGGCCCTACACAAAATAATAATAAACATTAATTGCGAAACACTAAACATTATTCAAGCATTTAGTAAGAATATTATAATTCAAATATCTATATGTAGACGTTTAAATATTTTTTTCTACCGATAATGATAACAAAGAATATCAAATAGCAGTTTGGATTTCCTATTTTGTTTCGGTTTACTGTCCTAACATGTATCATTATAAAAATGCAGTACATAGAAAATGAGATTAATGCAGAATATTACTGCATTTAATTTCATATTTGCCACACATGCATACTATTATGGACCATGCTTAAAACACACATTCGTAGAATGAGGCTGAAACACAACATGAAATTGAAATTTTCAAATGGTCAAAATTTTCAAAACGAGAATAAAAAAGATAGTGTAAACTTTTCACAATTGATAGATATTCTTAAAAGAAAATCTCTGGATAGCCCCAAAAAATGAAAGAAGTGCATGGAAGAAACTGTAATATATATATATATATATATATATATATATATATATATATAATGGTAAAGTGGAATTAATCATGTAAAAGTACCTCAATTTCGTTCTTTCTAATTCTTATTTTTTCCCACATGAATATATTTGTAGTTCAAGCCTTTTTATCCCAGATGAAAACTGGGAATAACAATGAACTGAAAAATAAAAGGTTGAAGCATTACCAGCCCCAAAATGTCCAATCGGGGAAGACAATATCCAAGTGTTGATTGGTGGAACAGTACCGGAACAGTGGCGGCAAGACGGAATCCGGCTGCCGGAAGTCCTTGGCTTCGAAAAAAGGCCTGTCAAGAGTGTCAAAGATTAGCTCCAAATTAGGCAATTTCCCAGGGTACCTCCTTGCCAGCTGTACAATCCCCCATAATGAGATTAAAGAGCGAGTCCCAATCCAATTCTTGCTTGTGTAGATCTTCCCGTCCAAAATTGTCAGTCTCAGATGCGCCTTATGGTACTTGATCTTCTCTAGCGTTGTTTCCACCATTTCTTTCGTTATTCCTGTTTGTTTCCAGTGCCTTAGATCTTCATGAATCCACCGGAAATACTCCGGGCAGGTTGTTGATCCTAACCAAGGATTTGCTGAAGGTTTGTAATAGTTTCTCGGGCAGGTCCAGGTGAGATTCCATGTAGCACAGTCTAGGGGGGCCTTGAGGGCATTTGTTGGCTTTTTGGTGGAATATTTGGGCACATTTTGGAGAGAGTATCTAGCATATTTAGCCTAAAAACAATCAAATTGATTAATGCATAACATAATGTTTGCATGAAGATTTTTTTTTTTCCTTTCTAGAATTTGAATTCTTCATAAATTAAGAAGTATGGGAGGGAGAATGTTTGAACTTTTGATGAGAGCTGCCAATTCTCCTAACAATAATTGGTAATGAAAAGTACTTAATATAACATCATGGTAATAAGTATTTAATTTAAATTTTAATAATGTTGCCTTCAATTTCGTTACAGTAGTGTGTTTCCAATATACACACTGGCAACATCATCATTGAATACATATCATGTATTAATAAATTTAAATATAAGATAAACTTTCGTTTCACAGTAAAAGATTCAAATTATTCACTTTCAAAAGAAAACATAATTTCTCATATTTTCACATGATCATATAAAGCTAAAGTTGATGTATTTCACACGACTACGGAAACTATATGGCTGTAATTAAGCAGCCATAGCTAGTTAATAGACATGGCTATTAATGCAAACAGAATCCCTTATTCTTGAACTAAACTTCATCTTTTATTTGAGTTGTCGATTGTATGCTTAAGGAATCCCATTTTTTTAACACTAACATTAATAGCAAACTACTAGATTAAATTTCATCCAGGTTCAATTAGTAAATTATTCCCTCAAACGGAAAACTAAAAAACTTAATAATAAAATTTGAATAAATGTTAAAAATAACACATCAAAATTTAACAATTTGAATGAACATTAATGGACACAAGTCTTATTAATTTGTACTTAATGCGGACGAAATCCTCTATTTCAACATTGTTTTTATCTCTTATATCAATTGTCAGATCATCGTCACGAGTAACTTCTAATTTTGGTTTTTTTAAAGTCGCTGCTCAGCAGCCCACTAATAGTTCCTTACACATAAACAAAATAGAAAATACACGTGCAAATGCTGTGATAATTGAAACAAAAGATGAATCCTACCAATTGGAATATAAATCTCATTTGATCTTAATCGATAAGGGTTTTAAGATAAGGACCTCTTAGTTAATATCAACTAAATTACTTGTTATCTTTGGCTGCAAACACAAGAACGAAATGTAAGAACTTTTTTTTTAGGAAAACAAATCAATTATGATTTGAGAAATAATTGTTTACTAAAGTCTGCATGTCTGAGATGATTTTCGTACTAGGTGAGTAAATAGTCAATACATTACTACACGCAAAGCAATTAATAGAGGAGAGAGCAAAATTCTAAATTTTTTTTCTTAAGAAATTTTTTTCCTTGAGATGCGATGTCAATTTTTTTTTATTTTTTTCTCTTAATGATTCCACAAGCAAGATTAATTTAAGGTCATAGACTTTATATGGCTCAATTAGACAACGTCTGAGCCTGATCTAATGATCTAATAGCCTTGTTTAGAATATTTATAATTCTAAGAAGATAAACATGCAGAAATCAAAAATGCAGAAAAAATGAAGAGTTTATTTATGTGCTGTGAATTCAACCAAAATTATTATCATGAACAAAAATGATTTACATCATGATTAATGTATAGTCTCTCCATACAGAGAAGAAACCAAATTTATTCACAATGCCGAGAAAAAATGAAGATTGTGTTTCCCTCTTTTAGACTAAACTGATAATAGGAGACTTTTATCTCACAAGCATATTGCTTTCACATTGTAAGAAAACACTAAACTAGTTATCTTCACACACACAGAGTGAACAATTTATTCTTTTTTTTTTTTGATAATTTTGGAAATTCATGAGAAGAGTATTTGTTTAAAGATACTTACAAGGTTAATCCAGTCGACCACAGCAAGCAGTGAAAACAATACGAAGAAGCAGAAAATAAGAATTGAAGATGATGATGAAGCACCTTTCTTGAATGAACTCCACCACTTACATCCCAAACAATGTCTCTGAAAAGCTAACCTCAGACAAAATACTTTCATCAGCTTCTCTTCATACCCTTTCATGCTCTTTAACTTATGTTAAGCACTTGTGATCAATGTTTATACCTATGCATCCCAAGACTTACATGTGTGTGCTTGTGTGTGTGTGTGTATGTTAATATGTAAATATCACTAATTTGCACCAAATAAGTGTGTTTATGACTTTATGTGTGTTTTAGTGTCTGGATAGCAGATTTGGGGTGGTGCTGAATGTGTTATAGAAGAGAAAAAGGTTTTCAGTCTAAACCAGAGGAAACATAAAAGGAGCATGAATATGAATTGTTCTTTGTTGTCATGCTAGAAAAGAAGAACGATATTACTTAGAAGGTTGGTTACAGAATAAATCTCTCAATGCAAATTGAGTAATATTGTAATTTCAAATACTCTTTTAAGGAATTATAATTACTACATAATATTTCTTTCTATTAATCCACAAGGAATAATGGTATAAAATAAATTAAATCAAAAATGGAAAGCCTTATTAGACAATGATATAAAATATGCGCAATTCATAAAACAGAAATAAATATGAAGAAACACTCAATTTACAGTAGACCAAACTTCAAGGTGATTTTATCAAACCTTTGTTTATATATCAAACTTCTTAAAGCTCAAATAGGTTTTTTAACAATTCTTACTTGCATAAAGATGACCTCACAGACAGTAAAATTGCACCTCTTCCAGAGGTTGCCTGTTTTCTACCAGTTGTTCCAAGAATGACATCATGCAGGCCAACTGCATATAGAATAACTACATATAAGAAAAAATGACTCATGCACAGAACACAAATGGAAATAATAAAATAGTTTGAACAAGCCACATTGAGTGGCTGTCAACAACAAAGAAATACAATTTATCAAGTTAAAATCAAATTTCACTATAATGTTGCATGTCCAGAAATCGAGAATGAAACAAACTATGACGTAAGTCAAGATTCGAAAACATGCTAAACCAATAGTCCCCCACCCCCAACAAACAGAAATCAAGATTATCATTCTTTTGTGATGAATCTTCCAAAGGGACACTCTGTATTCCGATTTTCAAGAGAACGACCGGTTAAAGAACTGAACATCTGCGGATTCAGTGATGTGATACTATTTCAGGTCAAGATGAATTATGAACAAAATATATCAATGGAAACACCTACTTAACTGCACTATGCACCAATGCAACTAGCAGACAGGTGACAATTTAAATTTAACTCAGCCAGGATTATCTGACCTCAACTGGAAAATTGATTTTATGATCTCATCACTTAGCAGAACCTCACTTCCATTATCATGGCTATGATTCTTATACTAATTACCAAACAACAATAATCATGATACCATCCAACACTATCGTGTTGCCACTTCAAGGAAATTCATCTGGAAATTGAATCAACATTTGCAATTCTATATGTTTGTCGACTCTATCCGAGCAACAATTTTAGAAACTGAAAATTAAACCTAAGAAGAGATCTTCATGCGATAAATTCAGCAATTCCGAAAGCCACAACTGGTAAACTATGAATTTAAGCTAAGTATTCTGAGACTACTAACCTCGAGAAGGATTGGAGAAGAGAAAAATGGCTAAAACGGTGACTTCACGGCCTCGAAGCTTCCCTTTCTGCTACTTTCTCCTCCCATGGTTTCTCCGCCGCATTCTCCGGCGAGAACGACGTCGTCGGAGAGGAATAGTTTCAAAGCGAATCCATAGGCTATGGAAATTTCATATGGGCCTCTAAATGGGCTTTTTACATTGACATAAGAATGGGCTAATCAAAACTAATAAATGGAGCGGCCTAATTAAAGTCCATTGACGAATGGTCCAAGTTGGAATGGCACCAATGTCCCATCAAACACAATTTAACTAAAAGATGAATATTATTTGCATTGATTTAACATAAACACACACAACTCGTGAAAAATAAATAGTTGAAACACACTAATTAATATTATTATTGCTCATGCATCAAGAGCTAACCAACCAAAAGTATAGTAACCATGATCGAGATAAATTGACATGAGCAACCCAATCATATTGTCATGTGGCACGATCTATATACATACTCTTATGACTCATGTGACATGAACTGCATGCGACATGTAACACAAACAATATAAGTTATATAGCCATGTGGCACAAGCTGTATGATTTATTTGAAAGGAGCAATCAAAATAAGAATATATAATCTAATAATCATAAATTAGCAAGAGTGAAACTTGAGATGTGATAAGAGAATATATGAAATATTACATTTATCCTTCGTGAGTAAACCTTCCCCACAATTGATAGATGATTCAAACAATTTTAAAAAGTCGTTGTTATGAAAGACCAGTCGAGTGGAAGGATGAAAGAAATTGATAAAGAATTAAAAGAAAAGTGAATTTATTCAAGTAAATGAGCCTCGATTCCATTATTATCAATAATATTGTTATTCAGAACACTTCATTAGCTAAAAAGTGTTATCATTATAAGAAAGTGGTTGTTACAATTTTGTTATTTTTATATGGCCATTTCCACCCATTTTTTTCAATAGTAATCCTGTATATAAAATGCTTCAATTAAAAGTTAATGCTCCTCGCAAACTGAACCCCACTTTTGTAAAAATTTATATGAAACAGTTTTACATAAGATTTTATATGAAATTAACTTGATTGTGTTAAATGAATTGACTCGTTCATATTAATTTATATGAATTCCGTTTTAAATAAGGTTTTAGTGAAACATCTCATGTAAGACCTAATCTTATCCTACTAATCCTATTCTCCCTAATTGAAAAGTTATGAAATAATTATTTAGCTATTTTCGGTCAAAATGATGGTAACTTGACCTTCGTTCGAAATAAATATTACGACTTGGCTCGATGGATAATGAAAGTGACAGGTTCATTAAAAAATTTTAATAATATTTTGATAGTGTAAGACATACAAATGCCTTCATACGTATAACTTAATGCAACTAAAATGATGATGGTACAAGATTATTTATTTATTTCTATGAAATTCATTCGTGATTAAAGGATCAAGCACGATCTCGTTTAAGTATTATTACATAGCACATGGAAACAAACTTTTTCTACACATTACGAGTAAAAAGCACAATATTCCAATTTTTGACTTCTTTTTCCTTGCCAATCAAACGTGAGTCAGCGACAAAATCTAGGCAAATTAAACTTGTTCAAGTTTCAACTATGACATAATACTCTATTATATATTCGTGTCATAATTAGTGACCATGATCGAGCACCAATTCAGATTAAATAGATGACTAAACATAAATGCTTTTAAGAATATGTGCTAGGATTAAAATCATTTTACGTCTCATGCATTTTGTCTTTTAATTTTGATATTTACAATTTTTGTTTTAATCTCATAGTTTAAAAATATATCCGAATGCAATTCAATTAATTCATCGAATTAAAGTTTTTCGGTGACCCAGATGTGATATGATGTAACGACACATGTCAATTAATAAGAATGACACACGTGTTGCACGTCACTTTTAAGTCATCGGAAAACTCCAATTTGGACGTCACGTGAATAGCAAGTCGAAATTCGTATTTTTCAATCAAAATTGGACTAAAATCAAACAGATTTTTGAATTATGTGACTAAATTGAAAATCATGATATTTATGAGACAAAAATCGGAAAATACCATATATAGTTATGAGACGAAAATAATTTTAATGTTATATTTAATTTTTTAAAATAAATATCACATATATAACAGTAATATCAAAGTACAATAGTACAAGGTACAGTATCAAATATATTTGTGTTGCTGTGAATGCTCAATAAAATTTTCCAAAGAATAAATTATGTAATTTAATAGTTTTTAATAAGTGAAATTTCGATTAGTAATAATTAATATGTTGAGAATAAATAGTCCTTGGATTCGTTAACTAGTTAAAAAGGAAACTAGTCATGTCGGCATATGAACCCACCAAACGTCTAACATA
This sequence comes from Scutellaria galericulata, assembly GCA_946896805.1. NCBI lineage: Eukaryota > Viridiplantae > Streptophyta > Magnoliopsida > Lamiales > Lamiaceae > Scutellaria > Scutellaria galericulata. Next base: position 16,242,526 of record OX335793.1, read on the forward strand.
TAAAATTTTACTTTTGAAAATGATAAAATGAAGGAAAAGTTGTCAAAGAGTATCTTTCATGTGGATCTATAAAGTGGCCTAGTAGTGGCCTAGCTAGGCTAGCTAGTGGACAATAGTAAAATGTTAAAGGAAATAAAAATTATACTTATATTTATAATATTCAATTGCTTGACTTGGATATGGAAAACTTAAAAAAAGGGGGTGCTTTGTGGATCAACATTGTGGACTAAATTAAAGGGCACTAAGTTGGGAAAAAAAAAATGTTATCCCAGATTATACGATGATGATAATTTACTTAAATATAATAGTCACTCTAAACATGATAAGTGCTATATACTTATTATATTGGTATCTTAAATTTATACATAAAAACTATATATATGTAGATTAGTAACACTTTAGAAAAAGAAAATTTAAAATTTTATTATACAACCGTACACATCTCTTTACTAATATAGAATAATTTCATTTCGAATTTGGTAATAAGCATCCTTGTGATATAATAGTTGGTGTACATATATATAAAGATATTGGGAGGTATAATAGTCATTTACACCACATAATCAATTAAAATTAACTATTTTTATCATAAAATATAGTTTTATTATTTTTCTATTACAATTTGGATGAAAAGTTTAAAATAATAGTTGTGTAATAGAAAATACTAATTATATCTAATTATCACAAGGTTAAAATTGTCGTGTTTTTTAATATTTCTGATGTATATGTTATAATATTAATTCACTATCCTAATTATAGTAGAAAGGGATGATATATACTTTAAAAATGCATGATCAATATATATAATTAATAAGAAATTAACTTAAATGGATACAAATAATTACACTCCAAATCAATATTAACTCATGCATTTTACACAGTTTCCATTACATATAATAACTTGATGAATGATGAATCCCAATCTGGTTATACAACTTAAACAGAAACCATCTTGAGATTATCAACTCCATAGAGATTCTTTGCATCTCCATTCTCCAAAACTCCAAATTCTTTCATGTAAAACTCAAATTTATCAACCACGTTTTCAGGCATGGATATGAGAACCTTAACAGCATCAAAATCTCCAGCAACAGGCAAGAACAAACAGTAAATGTCACTACTTAGAGGCCCCATGTGGACAGCTTTCCCTTCTCCAAAATCCAACTCTTCTAACCCTAATTTCGACCATTGTGATATCACCAAGCTTGCTGTTAGATCAGTGCTCATCGTTTTATCCTCTAACAAGTCAACCATGGAGTGGACATAGTCATTTGTGACTGTCGATTTCGCATGTTGTACTAACTTCACCCCATGGTGCATGTTAAGCGCGATTAGTTCCTTAACCTTCGCCTCGGCGCACGCTAGCACGAACCCGTTCCCGTAATACCCTTGTGGCAGTTTGGGGCGCATTTTAGCCCTGACGTTGACTGAGAACAGAAGTTTGACTGAGAGGGAAGGTGGGAGGCCTAGGGCTTTGACCCAGCATCGCCACGTGTGCGAAGCGAGGACCTCGAAGGTGGTGCATTTTAGTGAGGGGTAGCATTGTCTTTTCAGGTGGAGGATCTGGGAGGGTGAGAATGTTGTGGATGAAGGGATGAGTGGTTGGGACTGTAGAAACTCGAAGATATTGAGGGCTTTTTGGGCATTTGAATCGGTAGTTGGGGTAGTTTTGGTAAATCCGGGGTGGGAGAAGGTTACCTGTGGTGGGCTACGGGGTTGGAACACGTGGCGAGAGTGGAACGGTTGGATTGATGGATCCTGGGATTGGTGCATGTGGGCCCAAGCATGTAGAAATTGGGATGTGCCTATCCCATCACAGATACAGTGGTTGATTGCGGTGCAGAGGATCATACCTCCACATCGCAGATTTGTCACCTGAAACACACAGTAAAAGGTAAAGATTGTACGGTAACTAAAGTAACTAAATTATAGAATGTTTTGTCCAAAATAGTAAGTTTGTAAAAGAAAAGGCAAGAGAGTGAATTCTTTTACCCGAAGATGTTTTTTTTTTTCCTCTCATACAACAAGTTAACATATTTTACAAAACTACTCTTTCAATTTGAAAAAAAAAAAGTTGAGGGAGCCATACGCACCACACCTGACATTAAACATACGTTACTAAATACACCTATTTTAAAATGATTTAATAATATCAAATTTCTAAACACATCCTACAATATAATTATTCTATCCTTTCAATTATATAAAATAAACAGTTAATAATAAGAATATTTGTGTCTTTTAATATGTGTTTACTTTTGATAAAGGTATTTATATCTTTTAATATATATATATTTAAATATGATGTGTTTAGTAATGGGTAGGTGTATATACACAAAAAAATATAAGGAAAATATAATAGTTGTTTACTCACCTTTTAGAATCATTTTGGTTGTTTAGATGAAAGTGACTTAAAAGGACGATGGTTTATGTTAATGATTAAAAAAGAGGACTAGGATGCAAAAATAATAAAAATTATTACTTGAGAGGGGGGGTCAGCAAAGTGACGAGTGTAGTGAAAAGAACAGGTGAGAGAAAGGGCATGGCAAGTTGCTGTTTGCCATGATCAACATATTGTAGGGTCATTTGTTTTCTGGGGCTTTTCTTGTATAATATACTATAGCTAATAGCCAATGTGACATTTATTAATACATAGTTTTACATATTTACATTATAAAGTACATAGTTTTCTTCTTTTATTTATGATAAATATTTATCTTTTCTCTAATACTAATAAACCATACTGATTTAAACATAATGCAAAAAAGATGTTATTGTGGGTTTGATGGTTCTGAGTTGGGTGAAACAATTATATTTGTTTATTGTATGAGCTAGCGTAGATAAAATCTTATGAAATTGTTGATATGTCGGAAAGTAGAACTATGTCAATGTTAATGATGTATGTTGATATGAATAGATAAAGAAGATGTCTCAAAAAGTAATTCTCTTTCTTCCAACTAATTAAAAATTGGTATGGTACTTTTGATTAGGTAGAGATGAAAAATTCCTCCACTCAAGTTGTTATGGTACTTTTGATTAGATAGAAATGAAAAATTCCTCCACTCCATAGACTTCTTGAAATGTATTTGAATGACAGATATTTATTGAAGATAACCAACATGAATTCAAATTCGTACCAACTCGATGATGCCCATAAGGACAAAGTTAGTGTGATACTTATTTCTATCTAGCATCAATTATAAATAAGAGGGAAAGACATCATGTGAAAGAGAAAGTTGAAAAGGGTAAAATTAAAAGAAGTTGAGAATATATTCTTGGGGGGAGAGAGGAGGAGGAGCCAAGGGTTAGTGGCCGAGGGAACCGACACATGTTCTCTTGGAAACGTCGCTACCCCCAAATATAACACTTTTTCTATTCTTTCCTTCTCAATAATTAACCAACTATTTTTAAAGTTGCCTTTTTTTTTCTTCACTAAAAATTACACGAATTTCTAGTTATATATAAGTGGTTGCTTTGATTTCAATTAAGTTTGTTGTTATAGATTAAGAGATATAGAAATTGAATATATATTTTTAATTAATTAATTAAGATTTAGGAACTAGGGCTGAAAAGAAAATCAAATTAATTGTAAAAAAGAGTACTAAGGGAGTATAAACGACAATCTTAGAATAATGTCGTGGAAAAATCTAAAAAGATAAACAATTGGAAACAACATTCAACCTCTAGAATGACACTTACTTGGAATAGAGAAAAAATATCATTTATATGGATACTGTTTTTGGTTTTCAACCAAACAAGCTCTTATATTTCATTGTATGTTTCATTTGGTATTTTGAAATAATCAACATACAGTACTTATAAATTACATGACTAGTTAACACAATAGAATATATGATTAAACACCAAAACATAATATACGATACAGATCCGTTTTCAGTTGTTCTCTTATAAAGGTTTTCATATAAAATGTCTTTTGTCCATTAATATACATATTAATGATATATAAAAATGATATTTATGTGATTTGAAATTAATAATTTATATTAGATATAAACATACCAACTGTGCAAACATTAAAATACGCATATAATAAGTAAATGGACAAACTTGAGGTTTTAATAAATTAAAGTAGAAAGACTACGAATACGATTTAAAATTACAATGTCACCTTAGGGATATATTTGGAGGTACGTATGAGGACAATCATCTCTGTTGGACTTAAAAAAATATTATTTTATATGTAATCTTTTATGTCTTTCTTCACATCATTAATTTATAAAACTTTATCTTCTTTACATCATGAAAATTACTTCGTAAAATTTAACTCCTTTATGTTATGATATGAAAAATATTATCCCTTAAAAGAACATTCTAAATCCATTCCTAAATGACGTATTGATATTTCCCATAGGAATATTATAATCGGTGAGTTTTATGTATTTACTGTGCCATATATTAGAAATTCAAAAGATAAACAAATAGTGCACTACTATTAATTTTCAGTTTCCAGAAGAAAAAATATTATATGTAGATCCCTACACAAATGATTAACTCCTAAACAAATAATTCATAAAACAATATAGATGGATGGAAAATATGTTCCAAAGATTAATTTCTTGATCTATGTATTGAAAAAACTTCAAATTTCTTTAACTAAATATAAAATAAAGGGGTAGGACTGGAATTTGAAATTGGCTCCATTTAAGGAATTAAGAGCACAATAAAAAAATAAAAAATCCACGCCTCATTTTCAGGAAATTAATTTAGGTGTACCAAATTGATTAATCCTAAACCAACATCTAAACAACACACTTCACTAATCACTATGTTATCCAAATTATCATCATGGGTCAGTGAAACACTATAATCTTGTCCCATAATTTCCCAAAAAAAATAAAATCAAAACATCAAAAGAGCAAACCTGAACAACAAGAGGAGGAATATCCAAAAAGGCATGAGCTTCAACTCTGTACAAGAGTTTCCTTAAGGACCTGTTTGGCTTCCTGACAAATTCAAGAAACTCCTCAACTCTCAACTCCATCTCTGCTTCTGCAAACACAGCACCTTCTCCATTGCACTCAACTCCAAGCTTATGATCATCCATTTTCCTCAACCTCCCAGCCAATGGGTAGTACCCAACCAGAACCCTAGCCAAACACTCCTTAAGGGTTTCAATCTCCACAGCTTTTCTGAAAACATACAAATACTTGATTGTGAATCTGAGGAACTTCTGATCATCAAGGTTAGAGAGAGAAAGAGTGTGGTTTGGAGTTGGGCTTTTAGGGCAAATCAACATGGGCTCATTCTTGTAGACACAGTCTGGGAGCTGAGCTGATTTGAACATGATTAGGGTTATTACACAGATGTTGAAGAGAGAGAAAGGAAGAAGAGGAGTTAGGTCTAGTTGTAGACAGAGAATATAAGGATCACAATTAATGAAGAGATCTACGAGTTGGATACGCGGAAAGTAGTACTATAAGATTCCCAATTTTTATCATCTTTTATATGCTGCACCTACTATATATATGTGTGTATTGGTTTGAGATATACTATAAAAAGGGTGTCCAATTCTTTATTATTGTCTTGTAAGCACCATTACATGAATTTAGTATACATGAAGGTTGAATTAATGAAATAATTAAAAGAAGAAAAAGAAAAAGAGGGTGATGAGCTCCTCCACCTTAGAGAATGCAACATCTATATATCCTGCATGTCATGTACAATGGACACTTCCTACATGTGATCCCCACACACACACACACACATGGTACATATATATGTACACAGTGACACATATACATAACATCTGTCTTTTTCTTCTCTAGTTTTGAAACATCTTTTTAGCTCTGAGTTGTCGATTTTATATGCACCCAACTTTTAAAAATTAAATGGAGTAAAATTAGAATATTATTTATATTGAAAAAATATTTTATGATTTTGTGTTTCATGTACATATTATCTAGTTTAGCATTAACGATAATATAGTTTTATTAATATATTTTTTAATTATATATGTTACATTCGTAAAGGAATATAAATAATTTAATTTAATTTATTATATTAAGTAACTTAACGTTGCTATGACTATAATCATTTTTCTTATTTTCTTTATTATGTTTTTATTTATAAAATTTTAAATATTAAAGTTTAGAAAGATTCTCGAATTTTCTTTCACTTATATGATAAAAAACTCAAAATCAAAATTTCCCAAATAATTTCCATAGTGTTGAGATATTTCAATAGTTATGTTGATAAGACAAAACACAATAAGAGAAGAATAGTTTGCTTAAGGTATTGATACATAGTTTCCACATTACATGATCACAAGCTTATTAATACTGAAGGAAAGATCATGTAATGGTTTTCCAAAATACAAGGAAAACCAATCTTAGAAGAAGTAAGAACACTTCTGAGGATCAGCATACTGTAAGGAACAACAAGCTAGAAGAAGTATCCTTAGTAAAAAGGAAATAGGATACTGGAAAAGTAGTCAGCAGGTGGTGAGAAAGTTGTTCTGAAAGAAGAACTCAGAAAGTAAGTAACTGCTGCAAGAAACCAATAGGAGCTGCAAGAACCCATTCTTGCAGCAGAGACTGTCGAGAATACAGGACCGACCGAGGAGATGGGTCCTTGCTGAAGACCTCAGGCGAGGCTGTTGTTCTGACAACACTCTCGGAGGGTGAGAAGACCTCTAAAGGGGCGGCTGTTGAGACAGTACCCTTAGAGGATGTTCGAGGAGAAGCTGATGTAACCGCTAAGCAGCTAGAAACACCTCATGAGGAGGATGATGATGCTGCTGCTGCAAGCTCAAAAGAACCTATCCAGGTTACAGCAGCAGAGGTTACTGAGGAAGTTGAGTAGGCTGAATTCCTCCAGATGATGGCTGATCTCCGAAGGACGGCAAGTAGCTGCTGCAAGAAAGTAGTTGCAGCATTGCAGCAAAATAAAAAAAAAACGGCATGCATCATCGCTGCAAGAAAAAGTTACAGGAATACTGCTAGAAATAAGATACAGCAGTACTGTACGAAAATACTGCAAGAAGGTCTAAGTTACAGCAGCGCTGTAAAGAACAAACAGCTGCAAGCAGACCTAGGATACAGCGCGAAGCTTTCTACTCAAATAGTCAACTGAAGAAGTATCCTGCAATCCGAGGAAGGATAAATGCAGTACGAGGAACGAAGATTCAAGTAAGAATAAATAGAGTCGTTCCAGAAAAGATCAAAGTTGCAGACACGGAGCTAATGCCAAGACGTCACGTGGACTGACGCGCTGCAAAAAGTTGCAAGCCGCAACCATCGCATTAAATGCTCCAGAAAGAAAAGTCAAGTCGCATTAAATGCAAGCCATGCCTTTGATCAAGTACACTTTAATTCAAAATGGGAGATATCTCCTTCAACAGATATCTTCTCTACAAGTATAAATAGAAGGAGTGGCTGATTGAAGAAATCGCTGGACAAAGTCAAGAGGAAACTCACATATCATCCAAAGCTTTTCAAGTTTTCACATGTTCAGCCACTCAACCTTCTAGGAGCAGTCTACAACAACAAAGGAGCTCTCAGAGATCAAGACTGCTTCTCAACAGCTAAAAGATTTATTTTCTTTTTAACCTTGTTGCTGTGTGCTTAGGTTGTTTTAGGTGTCGAACAGTTGATAGGAGAGATCCTTGTTGTTTGTATAGTTGTCTAAGTGTTAGACAACTTCCCTGTATGGGAGTGTGAAACCCTGTGTGGGTTTGCCTTTAGAGTTTGCAGTTATTGTGTGTACTCTGAACTCTAGTAGGTGTTTAGTTTTGTAAGTTGATAGATTGTTAGGAGTGTCCTGTAAATCAATCTTGCTTAACAAAGTTCCTGCTCGAGGTAGCAGTAGAGTGGACGTAGAAGGATTACACCACCTTCGAACCACTATAAGCCATAAGTGTTTTATTGTTTTCTTATCTGCGCTTTATCTTTTATATCTATATCTGTCATAAAGCTTAAAACGTTTTGAAAAGGATCATATTTGAGAAAACCAGTCTTGTGTCTTAAAACCGTTTATTTCCGCTGCGTATAAAACTCTAAGTTACAGCGTGCAACACTGCATCCTAGTGCTGTAAGCAGTAACTGACTGGCGCTGCAAGTTCAAGTAACTTGCAGAACAGTAAGTTTTAAACAAATTTTCAAAATCGACCAAGGTTCATTCACCCCCCTCTGAACCTCGGACACCACTTGGGACCAACACATAGTATATTCTAAATCACAAGTTTGCAAAAATTATTCAATTTCATTAAATAATAGGTTAAGAAATTTCACTAATATTTTAAAACACTCAGCCTTATTTACTTTTTTATTCTCTTGATTTTTTAAATTGTAAATTTAGGTATATAAAGAATTTTGAGAATTTTGTGATTATGCTACGTTTGCCCAACGGTCATAGTTTTTATATATGCATGTCTCAGATATATATTTTAATTTTTTTATAATTAAGATCATATTGTATTATTATTATTATTATTATTATTATTTAGTTTAACATATTTTAGTTGATTTTTTTTACAATTTAAGTTTTAAGTCATATAAGTTCAGTGTACGAAAAAATTGCATGAACATTAATAATATACATGAAGTCAATTTTATTTAGATAATATGGAGATGAAAATATAATATAGTTTATTGGTTTATATTGCTTAAATAATGTTAATAATAATTTCAAAAATTGTATATACTTAAATAAAAATAATTTACTTTGTAATCTTCAAACTTCTATTAATTAATATTGGTTAAGATTACTTACATTCATTCTTTCTTAATATAGTAACTAAATTGATTGTAGGAGTGATTTAACTATTGACCTCCCATATCCTTGGCAAAATGAATGAGAAAATGTAGGATGGAATGCCACCAAGTGAAATTAGTGTCAACTTTGTGAAAAGCATATGTTGTGAATGTGAAACCATAACATTAATAATCGAACTTGTTTGTCATGTGGAGCAATTTAAGCCATCTATTATGAAGCCTCAACATCATGTCATTTGGTAGGGAACAAATGAACAATGTAAAGTTGTGGTTTGATGGAGATATTTGAGGAATTAATAATTTCGTTATGTAGATGAGTTTTGAATTTATACTCAGATTTGAAAGCATTTGAAATTCATTCATTTCAAATCTGTCAATTTAATCAACTTCCAACCACAAAAATTCAATCTTTGTTTGTTGCATTTAAAATTGTTAAGGTTGGTTGGCGGGGCAAACGACTAGCCCGTAGCTCATGAAAACCCGTAATTTAATTGGTGAGTCGAGCTGAACCAACCTCCAAGTAGGTCCCTGAGCTAGGCAATAATGTCGTTGTTGTTGTTGGAGTTGATGTTGTGTTTTTAATAGATATATATATATATATATATATATATATATATATATATATAGTATTCCATACATTATTGTTAATTGTTCTACATTCATTTCATGCAAAATAGAGAAATTTCTAATAAAAGAATGGACCTTTCTTCAAATTTTCCCTTATTCATGCAAAATAGACTCATATGAATATTGAGATATTGTAATTTAAGCATTATATATATGATAAAAGACAGTCTATCTCAAACATATAAAGCTCAAGATAAAATTTCTTATCTCGAGTATCTCATAGACTCAAAAAATGTGTCTTAAACATATAAAGTTTGAGACAAACTGTTTGGAGCATTTGAGAACCTTTATTCTCTTGTCTGCATATCTAAACAAAAGATTTGTCAGTTAGAAACATTTGTTCTATTCCTTCAAACCACTAAGTGGACATGATGATGTTTCTAAAATTTTAATTTACTTGGTATTACACTTTATAAATTAAAAAAAAAGGAAAAAGGTAAACTTGTTTGTATTACTATAATTCTTATAAAAATAAGGTAAAATACATCACTCTCTCTTAATTATTTCAAATTAATCATCAGATATAACAGTTGTGTGATGCTAGTGCCCGTGTAAAATCTATTGGTTTCACACTTTTTTAATGTGTTTAATGAACAATTTTACCCTTATTATTTAAAATTTGTACCTATTTAAAATTTATAAATATAGATCACTAATCACTATATATTTATATATTTTATGCTGGCCCTTTTGCTGTCATCCTCAATCCACAAACAAGTAGCTCCCCAGTTCTCATTTGTCCCTCATTTTTTTTATTTTAATATTTATTTTTAGTATTAAATATAACAAATGAGGATAAGATTAGAAAATGTATCAACCATTTGATTGGTTTGCCTTGAAGTGAAGGATAAGATGACTCTTGATTCAATCCAACATTACTTTAAAATTGAGGATATGGATGCAATTACTTGTTCTTATACAAAATAAATTTAATTAAAAAACCCAAAAAAATAAAGTGACAGAACGACGGCATTCAAGTGTATATTTTTTAGTTTTTATCAAATATTAAGAAATATTAAAATTATAATTAGACTAAAGTACATTTAGTCACTCATTACAAAATTATCTCATATATACTCACCATGATTCAACATCTTCTCCCTCATTTTATTGTTGAAACTTATTCATTTTGTATCTACAATTTTTGACATTTCCCTTTCAAAAATACAAAATTTAGAGATTGAAAACTCTAAATATAAAAATTATCATGGAGCCAACATATAAAATATAAAATGTGTAGATTTTTGTCAATTCCATCTTTTAAATTTTTCTATCGTGTTTCAAAGAAAAAAAAATTATTAAAAAACAAACTAAAATATTATAACCATCTTAAACACATTTAAAATAAAACTTGATCACTCTCTTAATTCTAAATAATTAGTGTAACTAACAAATTCCTGATGATTGAATTAGGTCATATGAAAAATTAATTAACTACTTTAACTTACATAATATAAATAATAAAGCACACTAATTACAATTGGCCAAAATAATAATAATAATGATAACTATAAGCCTAATGGAAGTGTCCATGCTTGGCAATAGGCCGGTTAGTGTCCATATCAGAAAATCCACCCTTCACACTTTGTCCAATTATATATACTAGTGTGGTTCCCGTGGGGTGTATGGATTATAATTTAATCCAACTTGTACTAAATTCAAAACAACTATATATTTCACAATTCATTTTACATTTATAAATGACTTTAATTGTTCGAAATATTTTTGAGGGTGTTTGATTGAGTTTAACAACTCTTTGATAGGGTGCAATATACTGAAGAGTTTATAAACTCTTTAATTGTGTTTAGTAAATATTTTTTTTTAAATATCTTATTCAATTTCTAATTAGTTATTATGAACTCATGATTTTTTTAAATAGTAAAGTGACATCTATCTTATTTATTAAATAAGATTTTATTTTCACAAACACCTTTAAACTTAATAATTTTGATTATAAATTTTCATTTCTAACCCATTTAAAGCTCGATAATCCTATTTTGTTAATCACCTTATACAACTTACATTTAGAATAAAAATATGAGTTTATATATCATAAGAATTGAAAAATATAAATTTGTTTAAAAGTTATCAATTTTTTAAAATATTTTTATTTGTAATTTTATTAAATAGAATATATCTTTACTTTTAGATTTCATCATTTTAGCCTAAAATTCTCCAATATAGCATTATAATTTCAAATTAACCATAAAGATTTAAAAAGAAAAAAGAAAAAAAAAACAACTCAAACTTACCCAAAAAATCCATTTTAATTTTTTTTACATTTATTTGTATATATACCTAGTATTCATGTTAATTTAAGCTATTGAATGAGAATTAATTTGATATATAATTTACAAAAAATGGAATTAAAATTAAAAAGTTTAAAGTATTTAAGTTGTGGAAAAAAAATAAAATAAAAATGAAAAATAAGTAAATCTAACGGAAGCTGTTTGCCTTATTTTTCTCTTCACATACATCTCTTCTCTTTCTAGCATCAAGAAGAATCGTTTCTTATTTCTTTGAATTGTTTTATTTTTATATTTTAGCCTAAAACTATAGGGAGAAAAAAAAAAACCTAAAACTCTAAAATCATTCATCTATTGGTTATTGGTCATGTGTAATAGCTACCCAACCCTAGTCCCTACAGACATGCCTATTAACTTCCAAAATATCATTTCCCAAAATAACCCTGTGATTTCGACGGGAAAATGACATGATTGTAATTTCTTTCAAAGGTATATATATATATATAGATTTATATTGGCTATATATATTATTGACAAGTATATATAATTTATTTTAAGTCATCAAGAATATGGCTTGTATGGCTAGCGAGTGTCACTATTGACAGTGCGAATCTAATGTGAAATCCACAAATTTCTTCTTGAAACAAAATCCACAAATTTCTTGCAATAATAATATCGAGAGCGCGCATGTTGTCACATTTATTCTATAATAATTAATGTTATATAACAATTCATCGGCACCAATTTAGGTCTTTAATTTTTAATTGTTAAAGAATATATTTAAAGAAATAAAATTATCCAAATATTTTTAAGGCTCAATTGTAAAATAAAACGTGAAGTTTCAATAAATTGCTACTTTAATTAATACAATTAAACTTTCAAATTTAGCAAAATAAATCACAAATTTAACCTTAGTTTGCAATTCGAATCACCATTGATCACGATCATGTAACCATCAGTTTGTTGAAGTTGACTTATATGATGTTGTCAGTCAAATAATTTTTAAATTTAATCAACGACAAAAGAACAAAACAAACATTGTTTTGTAAAATTAGTGTTCTGTTTTTGTTTAAATCTTATTAGGGTTGCACAAATTATAGATCGCAGAATGACTAGTGACCCAACACGTCAATTGAAGCTAAGATGCATCACTCATGCAAATACTCATGCCCCATAACAATTCTATTGGGCTCACACAAATATATCCAAGAATAAAATGAGAATGAAATGTATTTTTGACGCACAAATTATAGAGTAGAATGACAAGTCACCCTATTATGAGTTTTTTTAATTTTATTAATCATCTCACATTTATATACACATAACATAGCAAGGAAATAACAAACCACTAACCACATGATATTATCCTTTACCAATATAATAGCACAATGAACCCAAATAGTAAATAACAAACAAAACAAGACTATAATAAAATCCATCAACCAGCTAGCTGGGCTTCTTTGGGGCTCTTCTGGGCCAAGATGTCTTGGGTTATTGCATATGTTGACAACGTTATCCACTAACTCAATGGGCCGGGCCTTTTGCAATTGAGCCCATATCTAACAACATGAATATTAAAGCATCGAAGCATCTTAGTTAGTAATTAAATGTTTGAGTTAAATCGTTATTGGACTTAAATCTGGAAAATGGACCTACCTATCATCACAAACCAACTTGGAGCAAACAAAGTATATTATGAAATAGAGTTAGTTGTGTAATATTGACTCTTGGCTACTATGGTAATTAATTACAAATTCGATATTATTTATTCCAAGATGGCAGCCAACGACTTCCATTCATTATTTCTTCATTAATGGCTGCACTCTTCTTTTTCTCTATAATCACTTTATATTTTCCCATGACAAAATCATGCGAAATTGCGTTTTGCGCTCATCTGATCTGGTTTTAATTAATTCCAGAAAAGGAATTTAAAACATGTGCAGAAAAACAAAATTAAACAAATTCTCTGATGTTTTCTTCTTCACAAAACGGGCCCAAAATTCTTAGTTGTCTTTGCATACATGAGTTGACCATGTATCATGAAAAAACAAATTAATAAATAACTATATATATATATATATATATATATATATATATATATATATGGTATGTTTTATGATTAAAATCAGCTTTGGAAAAGTTGATTTTTTTTTTTTTTTTAATAAACTTGGGAAGAATGGAGGGGAGAGTGTGAGAGACAAAAAATACTAGAAAATTTGGGTAAAAAATTGTATATTAATACCTATTTTTTTTTTTTCACCATCTTAGTCGAAAAAACACATTATATATATAATGTTATGTTATTTTGACAAATAATGAAAAGTTTGGTTAAAATGACAATATAAGTAAATGTTGTAATTTTTCCGACGATTAACCATTTTTTTAAAAATGATATTGATCGGTTGGGTTTTAGACTTCGTGATTGCAAACACACCTTCAGTGGGAACCTAGACGAGCAAATTAAATATACTTATATTTCTGTAGACTATATATATTAGTTCAATTCAACCTCTTCTTCGGTGAGGGACTAGTAGTATATTTTCTGTTACAATTTTCCCATTATTGATCGGTAAAATATGTATAAATCAAATTTTGTATCATAACTTTGTGGTTAGATAAATAAATAGAATTATGTATATGAAGCACGAGCTTAAGTGTAAGTGTGTAAGAGGCAGAAATTCACATATGCTTTCTTTTTTCCCATAGTAAAGGATTTGCAACTTGCTAATACTACTTTGAGATAGCACCATATATACGAACTCCTATACAAGAAGAAAATATATAGTCAACAATGAACAATTAATTAAAATATATTTTAGTCTGCCTCTATTTATTCATAACTTGACCTTGAAATAAGAGATAACTAAGCTAAACATCAATGTAACTTAAAAAGGCAAGATATATATGATATATCTTTTAATAAATTTATATTTATAATTAGATTAGATAGTAGGCGACTAGCTTTATGTATAGGTGCGTTGCATGCAGTCACAAAGAAAGACAAAAATATTGGAATCAACAGACAGCCCACAAACATAGCCTCATGAATTATAGTAAAAAAAAAAAAAGCAATCTTCCTAAATTAAAAACAAAATTCTAAGCAGAACTAATCTTGAAAACTATATAGTCATACCCAGTTTAGTCGTTTAAGGATCTTATCTGATTATTAACGCATGTGACATATGTAGTAATATTACACACGTGGTATAAAATAACACACGAAATTAATACAAAATTAAAAGAGATGAAATCGTAAAAATGCCGGCACATTTGACTGGTAGGAGTAATGAAGAAGTTTTTGGATCTAGAAAGAATGGAAGAAATTAAAAAAAGGAACATGGATTCTTTGTCAGTCGAAATGACAATTATCGAACAATATCTTTTATTTTAATTTAATGTGAATTTCTTCTGATATTTCGAAATAATCGTGTTACACGTATATTATTTAATATATGATTGTATTAAATATAATAAAATATAAGATGCATACGAGATTTTGTTATGATCCAAAAAACATGGTCCTCAAAAGTATTGTTCACGTCTATTTGCAATATGTAATGACATAAACAAAACTATTAAAAAAAAAAAAATTCAAGAAAACAAAACATGAAATCCGTAGGTTGCCCTTTCTGTCTTTTAATATGTTTCTTGATTTTTTTTAATTGTCATGTTTGCTTGATTATTCATAGATGAAAAATAATGGGAGTGGAATTTTGTCAAAATTAACCTTATCCAGTCAACTGTCTTTCCCTAATTCTTTTATGTCGTTAAAATTATGTTTAAGACAGTGTTTGGTGGAACCTACAAGAAAAAGAAATCCAAATTTGATTGTGATCTCAGTACTCTTTTGTTTGAATGGACATCTTTCATTGAGGTTGGAGAATTCAAGATGTCCCAAATTAAATTAAAAGGTATTTGTAAATAGGTATGAGTTAGAAGTGGTCAGTATTTATAAATGATTCGATAAAAGTATTAGATTGTAATTTTTATGAAGCTACACGGTTAAATATTTTTGATTGGTTTAAATCAAATGATGCATCTAATGGAACACCTAAAATACTATAAATAGGCCATTCATATGGCACAATCTACACATTAATTAGAAATACATTGAATTTTATAAGACTTTCATTTTTTTTCTTCCTCACTTACCATGACTAGACTCAAAATACGAATAGGCTCGTTGTTTCTTGTGATGTAGAGTACTACCGTCACAAGATGTTAATAGTCGTATCTAGAGGACGGTTTCTTGAAATTGTGAATACTAAATTAGAAGCACATTTAGCTTATTAGAGAGAGATAGAGTCTATCTTTTTTCTCGAGATCTTAGTTACTGTGTTTCTTGCAATTAATATTACACATATCAGATTATTTTCCAATAATAAATAAATAATAGTAGATATTAGCATGTGCAAAGATACGAAAATGACAAGTAATGGTAGATGAAATCTGTTAAAGTATACCTTTGGAGTGAAGCAATTTGGGAGAGTGTGGATAAGGTAGAGCTTTAGAAGGTAATTGATGAGGCAGGTACAACAAGTTCATCTCCACAAAAGCCTATGTGTTAAGTCTATCTATTCCATGGAGTAAAATAGAATAACAAATATCCAACATTGATTTTCAGGTTATAATTTATATATAGGTGCATTTATTTTATTTATTAAAAATGTTTTTGTTGGATTTATGTTGTTCCAATCTTTATAAGTTATAACTACACCATTATTATAAATAAAAGATCTTACCATGGTACGTTTAAGTTTGGAATTTATTGCTTAAAGGGGAATTATTTTTACGTATAAGCCTAATATCTTTAATTATCACATTTTATCCAAAATGTCACGATGCCAAAAAGAAAACTCAATTTATCATAATTTATATGATGAATGAATAGAAGGCACAATTAAGATGTGATAGCTTATATAATATTATTACATTTTAAATTTATGACTCGTTGTTTGCGATGTAGTGATTATTATTATAGTCTGATCGGTATAATAATTTGATTTTGTAATTTATCAATAAAATAAAATTACAGATATCTTTTCTTTTTTTTTTCTTCCTTTTTTTTTTTTTTTTTTTGGTTTCTGAATGAATTAACAACAATGATGCTGACAAAGTTTATTGGATATATGAAGACGTAGCGACTATATAAAGAAAATCAACCAAACTGATCTTAAAAGAGCATTACTGAACTAATTACCATTATTAAATTTCATAGGCTCTACAAGATTAAATAAATCGATTATTATTGTTAAAATTATGATTAATAAATCAATTATTATTGTTATTACTACATCATCATCATTATTATTATTAATAAGGTTAAAAGTAAAAATCAATCTAAAGAATAGAATTTTTTCAATTTACAATCAAATTTTTTTTTATTCGAATAACTTTGAAGTTTTGGAGTTTATCAAAATGTAAACTAAATCATTTCAAATGGCTCGCACTTGATTTAATTTTTTCGTTTTGCAACATAACTTTATTTTTTTAATCCAATTGTAACCTCAAGTTCTGAAATTTATCAAAATATATTCTAATCAGAGGTTGCAATCGGATATAAAAAAATTAGATTGCAAAGTGAAAAAATTAAATCATATGATTGAAAAATGATTTAAGTTGCATTTTGATAAACTCCAAAACTTCAATGCTGCAATCAAATTAAAAAAAGATTACATTGCAAAGTGAAAAAATCCAATATTTTAGATTGATTTTTAGATTTAACTATTATTATTATTATTGGACCTTTTCAAGTGGTAACTCAAAGTTATTGTCTAGTTGATTTCAAGAAAAGCTGAAAATAAATACTCAGCCGTGCACCTACTGTCTTTTTTTAGGTGGGCCCCACTCTCTCCCTCCCCCCACTGACCCTACATACCAACCTTTTTTTAATTTTCTTCCCCTACTTTATAATTTTGGGACACAATCAAATAGGGTGAAATAAAATGATGAGTGAAAATAGGATTGAGAAGGTATTCATCATCATCTCATTTGATTCTAGTTTTTATATTTTCTATATTTTATATTTTATATCATAATAATCATAATAATATATAATATACCTTCAAAATAGATGTATGAAAAATCAACCCTCACTATTTTATTATTTAGAGAGTCTGTACGCATTTAAATGAGATGTGTGTTCAAATTCATTTGAAACCATGACGTGTTATAAATTGAGGAACATGATCAATCTACCTATAAGCAATCTTATTGTTACATTTTTGTTATCAAGAGCTAGCCTTTACTTGGTTGTTAATTTGAGCCATCAAGAGCTATTAATGCTGAAGTTAATCTCGTTTGCACAAGATAATAAATTATAAATAAGATCATATGTATGAAATCATTCTTTAAAAAAATAGGGTTCTATAAATAGTAACATACATTTCTTTTTCATTTATAAAGTGTTTTCTTGAGTTATTGCATCTTTCTAGTTTGTCGGAACTTATATGTTTTGTGGTGCTGCAATCTGAAAGATGATGTTGTTTCATTTTGGGAGATGACACGTTATTTTGTGAACACTATTCAAATCTTATTCAATATTGTGAAGAGATGATCATCTCAACTCGTCTTAGCAAGTTGTTGTTGCTGTCTGAAATTAACCTCCAATCCAAGATTCAAACGACTATAATTTCTTGAATTTTGGAGCTTTTAAGAAGTAGAAAAATAAGGTTTTGTAATAGACTGATCATTTATTTACGTTTTCTATATTTTTCTTGTTGATGTAAAATTTCTATGTTGTTGGAAGAACAAACAAACCATCATCAATATACAAAATGTAAATTATTTTCGACCATTAACAAAAACAGTAATCAATTTGTAATGTTTTTTTCCCATCAAAATATTATAGTTCAACAAATCAATGTCAAATATGTTGGGTGAAATCTGAAAAATGTTGTCGGAAATGTTGGGCAACACCTTCGGCAACACCTGGTATTGGAATCTGGAAAAACATACGACCGAGGCCCGTGCACGCACTGTTTCCTTAAAACAGATTCGTTCGATTCTCTCGGTGCTTGAGTACTCTATGGACGTCCGTTTCCCAGGATACAACGGTTAAAAACCACAGCCAAGTTAAGCACAAACTTGCTGTCTCGGCGAACTGGAATAGAGCTCGATTGGTATCAAAAACGAAGCAAAATTGCAGAATAATCGAAGCCAAAACAGAGGAAGCAAAGGTGGAAATTTCGAGAGCAAAAGTGTTTGAAGGTGTGTCTTTCCTCATGTGGAGCAAGGCTATTTATAGGCCTTCCTCAAGCCCATGCCAAAAGTTGTTATTAGTGCACACCATCATGGCTTGGAGGTTATGAATGTGGAAAGCCTTGGAGGTTACAAGAATTTGGAAGGTCACGGCGGTTACATGTGGCAAAAAGGACGAACCCGGGCCCCTCGGTCCGACATTCGTGTACGCAGGTTGTGCGTGCACACGAGTCGCATGGTCCGAAGTTCAATCGGAATTTGATTTGCACCCCCCCTGCACGCGTAGAGAGAGCCTCCTAGCCAATACTTCTTATCCCTTACAAAAGGGAAATTCATTATATAATGGAGAAATCATGCTTGGTTTTCCGATGTGGGACAACCAATCTTTCTCCATAAACTAGGATTCAATCATGCGACTTTGAGACTCAATTTCTCATTCACCCAATGTCCGATTTGGGCATACCACATATCGCCACGAACCTCTCATGGAGGAGAACACATTCCATTTTACATTTCCACAATCGGGTACGGGACCCGCTCGCAATTAATGCCCAAAGTCGGGCCAAACATGCTGAAATTTCATATAATTTCCAACAATCCCCCACATGAATGAAAATTGACACAGAGATGGAAAAAATACCAATCAATAGTCGAGTCTTGCATAGGATATGTAGGTTACCCTTTGAACCTTCCCTTGTGAAAACACATTTACTTTACTAGCTAATTAGTAGACGCGATGTCCTTGAACTAATCGGCCATTGGTGTAAACGATGATGCGCCTCACACAAGACTTTCCCTAACACTATCCAGTTCTCATGGTTATGTTCGTTTTTGGCCATGAACAACGTCCTGGTTCTGTGAGAATTGCTAAGAATCGAGCCTTTCAACGATTCCCTTTGAAGCGGCCCCACTTCTTTCTCACATAGGTGATTCTTCTTTCACGACAGAATCATTAAAAGCTTTAAGCTTACCCTAAACCCACTAAATCACTGTTTCTCAATTCAGGATGGGTTTTGAGATATATTAAAAATATCCCCCACAGTGATCGTTCGAGTTTTAACAAGTCGGTTGTCCCTTTGAACCTAGATCTTGGGATCTCCAGTCAACTAGGTTGGGTTTTCCTTCGTCTCAACTCATTTATCATAAGGCTTTAGCCCCATCCCTCTCGACGAACTTGCAACAAACTCTCTATTTAACCCTTTGGTTAACGGATCTGCCAAGTTGTCTTTCGATTTTACGTAATCAATCGAGATGACTCCAGTAGAGAGTAGTTGTCTAATGGTATTATGTCTTCGACGAATGTGTCTAGACTTACTATTATACATGTGGCTTTGTGCTCTCCCAATAGCCGATTGGCTATCGCAATGTATACTAATTGCGGGCACAGGTTTAGGCCACATTGGAATATCTTCTACAAAGTGACGAAGCCATTCTGCTTCTTCTCTAGAGCTATAAACTCAGATTCCATAGTAGATCTAGCAATTACCGTTTGTTTAGAAGATTTCCACGAAACGGCTGCACCTCCTAGTGTGAACACATACCCACTAGTGGACTTAGAATCCTTCACATCCGATATCCAGTTCGCATACTGTATCCTTCAATTACAGCTGGATAATTGGAATAGTGCAGGCCATACTCACGAGTGTACCTTAAGTACCTCAGTACTCTCACGATAGCTTTCCAGTGCTCAGCACCCGGATTGCTCGTATATCTACTAAGTCTGCTGACAGCGTAAGCAATGTCAGGCCGTGTACAACTCATCAAGTACATCAGACTTCCAATTATTCGAGAGTATTCAACTTGAGACACACCGTCTCTTCGATTTTTCGATAAATGTTGGCTAGGATCTATCGGGGTCCTGGCATATGTTGAATCATCCTTGTTAAATTTCTCAAGAATTTTTTCAACATAATGTGTTTGACTTAACACAAGTCCCTCAGACGATCTATGGATTTTAATTCCAAGGATCACGTCGGCCAAACCCATATCTTTCATGTCAAATTTCGCATTCAACATATCTTTAGTGGACTTGATCATCTTATCGTTGCTTCCAACGATGAGCATGTCATCTACGTAAAGACATAGAATGACGTAGCCAATTTCGGTGTTCTTCACATAAACACACTTATCGCATTCATTGATTTTAAATCCACTACTCAACATGGCATTATCAAATTTTTCATGCCATTGTTTTGGTGCTTGTTTCAAGCCATACAAAGACTTCACTAACTTGCACACCTTATTTTCATTTCCAGGAGCTATAAAACCTTCAGGTTGCTCCATATAAATCTCTTCTTCGAGATCTCCATTCAAGAACGCAGTCTTGACATCCATTTGATGCACTTCAAGATTTCTTAAAGCTGCGATGGCTAACACCATTCTAATGGATGTTATTCTCGTCACAGGAGAATATGTATCAAAGTAGTCAAGGCCTTGTTTTTGTCTAAAACCTTTTATCACAAGTCTTGCCTTATACTTATCGATTATACCATCTGCCTTCATTTTCCTTTTGAAGATCCACTTGTATCCTAGTGGTTTACTCCCCGGAGGAAGATCCACTAATTCCCAAGTGTGATTTTGTAGGATTGAATCGACTTCACTTTTAATTGCCTCTTTCCAAAGAGGTCCTTCAGAGGAACTCACAGCCTCTAAGTAACTTTGAGGTTCATTTTCAAACATGTAGGTAAGGAAATCATCACCAAATGATTTTTCAACTCTAGCCCTTTTACTACGTCTTAGCTCAACCTCGTTATCTTCACTTAGTTCTTTTCCCATAGGTTCCACATCCCTACTAACGGATACATCATCCATTTTCGTTTTGTGTGGAAAGATGTGTTCGAAAAATGAAGTGTTTCGTGATTCGATTATCGTGTTCTTGTGTATGTCATTTATTTGAGATTCATGCACAAGAAACCGATAGGCGCTACTGTTGTGTGCATATCCAATAAATACACAGTCTACAGTTTTAGGACCGATTTTCACTTGTTTAGGAAGAGGTACGACTACCTTTGCAAGACACCCCCACACTCTTAAGTATTTGTAGGAAGGTGCCCTTCCATGCCACAATTCGTATGGACTTTTGTCTAACTTCTTTCGGGGTACTTTATTTAAAAGGTAATTAGCTGACAGCACAACTTCCCCCCACATGTTCGGAGGCAAACCCGAACTTAGCAGCATGACGTTCATCATCTCTTTGAGAGTTCGATTTTTACGCTCTGCAACACCATTTTGTTGAGGTGAATAAGGTGCCGTTGTCTCATGCCTAATTCCGTGCTGAGCACAGAAGTCGGCAAAAGGTGATACATACTCACCTCCTCGATCACTTCTTAGCACCTTAATCTTTTTATTAAGTTGATTTTCCACCTCATTTTTGTAGAGAACAAACTTCTCTATTGCCTCATCTTTACTTTTTAGAAGATAGACATAACAAAACTTAGTGCAATCATCTACAAAGGTGATGAAATATTTATTTCCACCACGTGTTTGCACCGATTTTAAGTCACACACGTCCGAGTGAATTAAACTTAGTGGTTCACTATTTCTTTCAATAGTATGAAACGATGATCTAGTTAATTTCGCTTCAACACAAGTTTCGCACTTAAGTTTAGAGTCGATTTGGAATGTAGGTATGCTTTTCAAATTTATTAACCTGCGCAGGCTATCATAATTGACATGTCCAAGTCTACCGTGCCAAATAAACGAAGACTCAAGCATATAAACGGAAGAGGTAACAATTTTATTCATAACATTTTTTGGTTTAATAACCATTACATTGAGCTTAAACAGCCCATCAACAATATAACCCTTCCCTACAAACATTCCATTTTTGGTCAAAATGACCTTATCAGACTCAAAAACAACACGAAAACCGTGCTTGATCAGAAGCGAACCGGACACCATATTCTTGCGAACTTCCGGCACATACAAGACATTGTGAAGCGTCAACTCCTTCCCAGATGTCATCTTCAACACCACATTTCCTTTGTCTTTCACATCAGACGTGGCCGAATTTCCCATAAACAGCTTATCTTCGGACCCAAATTCCTCAAGCTTGCTGAACAACTCCTTGCTGGAGCAAACATGACAAGTAGCTCCAGTATCAATCCACCACTCAAGCGGATTGGAGTTCACTAAGATAACTTCAGAAATGACAGCAGCTAAGTGCATGTCATCAACATCTTAGGTGATGTTATCAACCATGTTGGATTCTTTTTTCTTCTTCGGCTTTCGACATTCAGCCGCCTTGTGACCCGGCTTGTCACAATTGAAACAATTGCCAGAAAACTTCCTCTTGAAATTCTCTTTCTTCGGCCCTAGCATCCCTTTGCTATCATGACCAGAATTCTTCTTCTTTCTCGAGCTATGCTCGACCACATTAGCATTCGCCACGTCAGGGCTAACCAACTTCTTTTCAGAGCCACGATTGTCTTCTTCAATACGAAGACGCACGATCAACTCTTCAATATTCATTTCTTTACGTTTATGCTTCAAGTAGTTCTTGAAGTCTTTCCAACCCGGTGGCAACTTCTCGATTATTGCAGCCACTTGGAAGGTTTCACTTAACGTCATCCCCTCGGAATGGATCTCATGCAATATAACTTGCAACTCTTGCACTTGACTTATCACGGTCCTAGAATCGACCATCTTAAAGTCAAAAAACCGGCCAACTATAAATTTCTTGGCACCGGCATCTTCAAACTTATATTTCTTTTCCAAAGATTCCCACAGTTCCTTAGCCGTTTTCAACGTACTATACACATTGTACAGTCCATCAGCTAGGCTGTTCATCACGTAATTCCGACACAAGAAGTCGGCGTGATTCCATGCATCCAAAGCATTAACAGCTTGTGCATCCGCATTCTCACCAAGAACCGGAGCATCTTCCGTCAAGAACCTAGCAAGGTTCAATGTTGTCAGATAAAACAACATCTTAGATTGCCAACGTTTGAAGTTCAAACCATTGAACTTCTCCGGCTTATCAAGGTGATTGAACGGGAGATTGACCGGAGCAGGAGGTCCGTTTGGAGGGGCAGTAGGACCAGCAGGGTTAGCACCAGTAGGGGGAACCTGAGCAGGGGTAGGAGGATTGGTCGCCATTTCCAGAAAATAAATGAATCTGTTTTAAGACTGTTGGGTGAAATCTGGAAAATGTTGTCGGAAATGTTGGGCAACACCTGGTACTGGAATCTGGAAAAATATACGACCGAGGCCCGTGCACGCACGGTTTCCTTAAAACAGATTCGTCCGACTCTCTCGGTGCTTGAGTACTCTATGGACGTCCGTTTCCCAGGATACAACGGTTAAAAACCACAGCCAAGTTAAGCACAAACTTGCTGTCTCAGCGAACTGGAATAGAGCTCGATTGGTATCAAAAACGAAGCAAAATTACAGAATAATCGAAGCCAAAACAGAGGAAGCAAAGGTGGAAATTTCGAGAGCAAAAGTGTTTGAAGGTGTGTCTTTCCTCATGTGGAGCAAGGCTATTTATAGGCCCTCCTCAAGCCTATGCCAAAAGTTGTTATTAGTGCACACCATCATGGCTTGGAGGTTATGAATGTGGAAAGCCTTGGAGGTTACAAGAATTTGGAAGGTCACGGCGGTTACATGTGGCAAAAAGGACGAACCCGGGCCCCTCGGTCCGACATTCGTGTACGCAGGTCGTGCGTGCACACGAGTCGCATGGTCCGAAGTTCATTCGGAATTTGATTTGCACGCGCGTAGAGAGAGCCTCCTAGCCAATACTTCTTATCCCTTACAAAAGGGAAATTCATTATATAATGGAGAAATCATGCTTGGTTTTCCGATGTGGGACAACCAATCTTTCTCCATAAACTAGGATTCAATCATGCGACTTTGAGACTCAATTTCTCATTCACCCAATGTCCGATTTGGGCATACCACATATCGCCACAAACCTCTCATGGAGGAAAACACATTTCAATTTTACATTTCCACAATCGGGTACGGGACCCGCTCGCAATTAATGCCCAAAGTCGGGCCAAACATGCTGGAATTTCATATAATTTCCAACAAAATAGTCTATTTGACACACGCTCTTGATAAAAAAATACAAGTATTCTGCCATAAGTTCGAACACATGATATTATGTTTAAGCAATATATGGCAAACAAAATCATAATAGCTAGTACTGTTTAACTAACACCTATTAAACACACATAAAACTCTTTGATGAATACTTGTTGAATGTTGTTTGTTCAATCAATTGAAGTCTTACATGTTATTGTTTGTTCGACAAACAAGTCCCGACAATATCTACACAGAAGAACTATGATTTTGTGATGAGAAGCTAACCTAATATTGGAATAAATATAATTGGGATGTAATTAGTAAAATATGAAATAAAATGAATAATTGATGGGAATATATATATATATATATATATATATATATATATATATATTTAAGTATATTTAGTACTTTTAGGTGCAAAGTGTCACATAAACATTTTATTGTTACACCAAAATGACAAGAAAAAAATATTGCTTAATTAAGAAATCATAATGAGAAAAGAGGTATATATGACAAGATTCAATACTTAACATGAATATGGCATGACCTAATTCAGTTATTTTCTAGAAGTTAAGGTGTAGTAGTTATGGAAATGACATCTGAATTAGTGGAGTTATATATATATATATATATATATATATATATATATATATATATAAGTATATTCTTTGGAAGCAAAAGAATCTTACCAGCTACTTCATGTCTTTATCATAAATATTGATGTAATAATGTCGGTGATATTTTCTTTGTGAAAAGATATATAGAATGGATACATCCTTTGTCTCTTTTCAATTTTCATTGTTCAATCAACTCTTAACATCTATAAAAGTCTTTTCTTTTTTCTTTTTTTCTTATTTACTTTTTCAAATTTTGAGCTTTAAACTGGACCATTATTGTCCTTATAAGCCTCTGGAGCGAAAAATGTAAAAATACTCTTTATGTATACAATTATATATTTTATATTCACCTCATAAAGAACACCAACTGATCAATAACATTTACAGCCCCCCACCCCACAAAGGAATTTTCTTCATCCTTCATGGAGGATAGGAGAAGTGTTTGTTTTTTTTCTCTTTTCTTTTGATTATTTTTTCATCCATAGAATATTGTTAATAATTTTAGTTTTTCTGTGTATCATCCTTTGTGGGGTTGGTGTGTCCCTCAAAGTGTTGATATTATTATACAATGTGATTTCTCATTATATATACACACACACATATTGCTAACCATCTAACAAAAATAAATCATAATATATGAAATAAATACATATGCCTATATATAAATAGAAAATCTTGCAAAGTACATGACAGTATACAATATTATTTTCGGATTTGGATCGTCTGCTGGGCTAAAAACCCAGCACCTTGTGCCGTGGTTTTTTTTTTTTTGGTTGTTTTGTTTTGTTTTTTCTTTCTTTTGAGTAATAATTTTTTCTTTTCTTTGTTATGTGATTATTTATTACTCCCTCTGTCCCGTGATAAGTGTCACACTTTCCATTTTTGGACGTCCCAAAATAAATGTCACACTTTACACTTATTAAAAATGAACATTATAATAATAATATATCTCACTACCTCTCTCCCCCCCACTTACATTATAATAATATATCTCACTACCTCTCTCTCCTCCCACTTACATTATAATAATATATCTCACTACCTCTCCTCCCACTTACATTATAATAATATATCTCACTACCTCTCTCCCCCACTCACATTTAAATACAATAATTCTTAAAAACATGGCCGAACAGTAAATGTGACATTTATCACGGGACGGAAGGAGTACATCAAGTGAATTTTTTTATAATTCTCTAAGTGTGTATTATAATATAACATGTTATTGATTTTTATAATTTTTTTTTTATATTATTGATATGTTATTGGCCAGCTGAAGATCCAAATCCATTATTTTGATACCTTTTGTCAGAAATCTTGTTTAAATCTAATAAACTTCACATGTCATAGATTCTTTGTTTCCTTGCAATTATAATTCGTACCATGCCATTAATGCCAGCCACCTAATGTTGACTGAGTTTTCATCTTCTTATTATAATTAATCAATGGCAAAAACTTCCGTGCAACTGATGCATCATGCAATTCGCATCTGTATATTATAAATATAGTACATTTATGTTATAAATGTAACACTTTTATGCATGTTCATTTTAAAAGGTACAAATATTTGTACATAAAGGTACTACATTTATAACATAAAGATCTTCCGTACAACTCTGTGTACCAGTTGTACGGAAGTGTTACTCTTAATCAATTGATGTGGGCAGTTTGTTAAACTTATATGTTTCAATTTAGAATTAATTCCTTTGGAGTGTGAGATTTAAAATTTATTTTAATTGATTTTAGTATTTGAGTGATGTCACATTTTAATGAACTTAATTAGATCCTCAATATTCAATTTAAGCTATTTCTATTCTGTTATTGAAATATACCTTTATAAACATCTAAAAGCTTCTCTTTAAATTCGTCTTTCAAACTCATATATCGGTTAACCCTAATGTTATGACCTTAATGCTTTCAGGATTCTAATTTAGATGTTCTACCTAAAATATCACAATTAAAAAAATAAATCGGTTTTCCTAAATACAAAACCAAATTTAAACGATTTTCGATTATTGTAAATTATTCACTGAAAACTGGTGACAAACCAAATAATAATATCATGGGGTATATAAATATATATGTGTTCATTAAAAAAAATTAGCTACATGTACAAATGTACGGTCTAAATTATAGAAATAGTAAGAAAAATCAATTCCACGGAGTCTATCGATTGAATTGGAATCTAATTAATTACTCAAATTCAACACCTATCTAATGTTATTTAGATAAATGAATATTAAGATTTCAGATTTTTTTTAAAACAAAATAAAACAAATTACGATTGAGCATACTAAGTAATATAACAATAAATATGTTCTAGGACATGTTTTCATCTAATTCTCATCAACATATCATTTTGACCAACTCAAGATTATATGAGCAATCACAAATATTAATTTAACCACTCTACCAAGATATTTAACCGATTGATTATATGTCACTAGAGTTATCCATATTCAATCTGATAAACAAACAATTCTCAAAGCACCTAAGATTGGTTTCTCATCACATTAGTTTATTAATCTCTCAATCTAATTCACTTATATATCATAGTGTTTTCTCATCACATACGTTTGATATCTCTCAGTCTAATTCACTTATATGTCGTGTGTTTATTCTTCCATATCTCCCGAATTTTGATTCAATTACTAAATCATTTTCATCACATAAGTTTATTAATCTCTCAATCTAATTCAATGATATGTTTC
This sequence comes from Scutellaria galericulata, assembly GCA_946896805.1. Taxonomy (NCBI): domain Eukaryota; kingdom Viridiplantae; phylum Streptophyta; class Magnoliopsida; order Lamiales; family Lamiaceae; genus Scutellaria; species Scutellaria galericulata. Next base: position 16,270,689 of record OX335793.1, read on the forward strand.
TCAATCTAATTCACTTATATATCGTGTGTTTATTCTTCCATAATTAAATTTATTCTTCTGTAATTATATTTATCTCCCAAATTTTAATTCAATTACTAAAACATTTTCATCATTCTGATCTTAATCACTGATATGTCATGTGCTTATTCTTCCATAATTAAATCTCATCTCCCGAAATTTGATTCAATTACTAAAACATGTTCAACCAGTGATCATCTAATCAAATAAACAAACAAATTATAAACATACGAATATTGTTCAAAAATCAGAGACTTGAATTAATAGATTGAAGATACATAAAGATTTGAATACTAACAATCTTAGAAACCTAGAAACTTAACTAGACATTAATATTAGTCCATTCATAGACAATATGAAAAATATCATATCTCAATTCTCAACTAGAAAAATCTAATTAAGAGAAAAGAGATAAAAACTCAAAAAAAGGTTGAGCTAGTGATCCTTCAATCTTTGAATTTTCAATCTTCCCCTTCAAAATGCTTTCAAATATCCTTTATTATGATTAGTATGAAATTCAATATGATTTTCCATTAATTTTAGACTTATCTATGGGTTTGGAAGTCTTTTGGGTTAAGTAGAAATTGAAAATACAAAAAAATGGCACAAATGATCATGCCAGACAACACAATTTTTTGATTGTTGATGTACAGTCGTGCGTTGATGTACAGTCGTGCTTTCGTGCACAATCGTGTTTGACACAAAAAAAAACACCGCACGATCATGCCATCACGCACGGTTGCGCTCTCTTATAGTGCACACTCATGTCCTCTCCTATGGCTGTATTTGATGCAAAACACATGAAAACACTTTCCAACTCGTATTTTTTTCCGTTTCTTCATGATTTTCCATGATTTATTCCTTCATTGATAATTACACTTGACACACACTTTTCTTACTAAAACATGAAACTTTTACAAAAACATCAAATGCAAATTATACATGAAAATCACAAAATTCACTTACAAAATGTGACCAAAAGTACTCAAAAGTATTTACTGTGCGTTAAATCTAGGGATGGTCGGGGGACAGGTTTGAGATGGGTTTGGTCTATCCTAAGACCCGACCCGACCCCATTCCGCTTGAAAACCCACCCCGTCCCGCCTCAACCCACAAATTAGGCAGGTAAACCCGTCTCACCTTGCTTGTGTTTTTTTCATGTTTTTTTTGTTGAAACTACTACTAATCAATTAAAAAAAAACTCAAATGCACTAACATTTAAATATTAGTTATGATATACTCCCTCCGTCCCAAATTATTTGTCGTTTTAATATTTTTCACGCAGATTAAGGAAACTAACAAAAAGACCGATCTATCCCTATTTAATATATATTTCCAATGCCTACTTTGAAATAATAGAGCATTTAGTAAGGAATAATAAATAGGGGTAAATTTGGAAGAATTTGGGAAAATATGTCTTGAATTCCTATAACGTCAAATAATTTGGGACAAATCTCAAAAGCTAAAACGACAAATAATTTGGGACGGAGGGAGTATTGTTATGTAAATAGGAAATTAAATATTATAATAAATGGTAAGTTCGATATATAATGCATTAAAAATGAATTACAAGTTTCTATACAATAAATGCAATGTGAAAAGTAATAAATATAATTTCTTAAAATTAAAAGTTAAAATCAGCGGGAAAATTCTTTTGTTATTTTTGGCAGACTATTCTATATATATATATATATATATATATATATATATATATATATATATATATATATACTCGATATTCCACTTAATATTTTCATACTCGATAGTCCACTTAATATTTTCATAGTTGATTATAGAGGTGACTTGATTTAATTGATAGTGTGGTAAAACTAATTGTATATGTATTTATATATTTTATACAATTATTATATTGTATAATATATAATTTGCAAAATATTTTCTTATATTTTGGTTGACAAATCATTGACAATCACGTCAACTCATATGGAGAGAATTTTGAGAGAATGCTTTTAAGTTAAATTTAGAAATGTTAGTTTGATAATTTCAAAATTTGCAATGATAAATTTTATATTTCATACTCAGTATTAATAGTTTGACCATCTTTCAGGCCCTAAATCGATTAAATTCATATTTGTAAACATGTTCTTGGATTTAGAAAATAAATTTTATATTGAATTTATGATATTTTTAATATTTTGTAGAAAATGTAATACATATTGCATAATAATGTTCAAGTAAAAATGAGAAAAAAAAAAAAAGAGAGAATATTATCAAATAGCCATAAGATTGTTGATTGAACCGGTTTGACCAACTCAAGTGTTAACCAGTAATTAAAAGGTTAAAACTTAAATACCCCGAGGTATCATGTACCCAAAGGTATTAGTTTGACATTAATTGTATGTTCATAAGATATTAGTGGTGTATCTCAGAAGTTATTAGTTGTATACTCATAAGTATTAGTTGGATACTCATAAGGTATTACTTGTACAACTGAAATATATGTTTACATTTTACTTGTTCATTAAAATATATTAGTTGTATATTCATAATATATTAATTGTTTACTCATAAGGTATTTTCGTATAACTGAAATATATATTTTAGATAAAGATATATATTAATTGTATATTCATAAGATATTAGTTGTTTACTCATAAGATATTTACTTATATAAGTGAAATATATATTTTAATAAAAGATAATAATTAAATATATTAATCATATTATTTAAAGATATTAAAATTGGGATCCGGCACATCGCACCCAACCCTTCTCTGATCAAAATACTTCGACTATTGATTTGATTCCACGAACATTATATATAAATCATGATATCAAATGAAGAATAAGCCATATATGTTGTATTGGAGGGAAGGGGTGTTTGGGAGGGCCCATGCCTTGCCTTGACAGATGAGAGAGATTTATTAGAAGAAATGTAACATGTGAAGTTTAGTATTTTTTTTTTTTTTTTTTCACAAATTTCAAAAAGTGGACCTGAAAACTTTTAATTCAAGATCTCATATAATTTGCACTTTACTTTGCTTTGTTTGTGGACCACTCTCTCTATTTCCACATTTATCAGACACTATAAGGAAACCTCCACTTATTATCATTGTTATTTTATTTAGAAATATGCATTCGTTGTCATCACTATAAAATTGCACAGTCAAACATTGAGTAAAGAAAATGAGACTTTCAAATTGAACATTAACATAATGTTTTGCACAAGAAAATAGAAGTAGAATTTATATGACTTTGTCTTGCTGATATAACTTCATGTGATTGAGCACCATGATCTAAAATCTAAAATCCAAATTCATTATACAAATCAAACTCTGATTTTATGGGTTATAAAATTTAAAATGTAAATTAACTTGTCAAAAATTAAGTTTATAAAACAATCACACAAAATTGCAAACAATTTTATGTTTTTTCCTCGGAAAGCAAGTGTAAACTTCATGACAGTGGATGTTGATAGACGAAGACAAAAGTAAAAGGGGGAATGCATATTGGGACCGCCTGTATTTTTATAAAATTTTAAATTAAGAGTGTATATATATATTTTTTTTATTTGTTTATAAATAATGAATTTTTGGACATTTATTTACTTTAAAGTTAGGATTATTATATTTTACCATACATTGAGTTCGTGCATTAAAATCTAACCTTTAGGATTTAGTGGCCAATTTGCTAGGTAAGGACCATATTTGATTATACATAGAAGTATAGATAATCAATTTTAATATAAAACACATAAACTCAATTTAAATTCAATTAACGCCAAAAATTACTTTTTATAAATAAAACCACAATGACGAATTAATAAATATATATATATATATATATATATATATATATGTGTGTGTGTGTAGAAACTAAAATATGCATTCTTCAAAAAAAAAAAAAATTCGAGTCCAAACTGATTATACTTTTAGCATCTTATAACATATGATTAAACTTCTCTTGCATGTCACTTTTGTGTACCCATTGGACAGCAGCCCTTTCGTATAATTTGCAGAATTAGAAGTCTTTGCACAATTTGCTTCGGTCGACACAGTCAGTCAGAAAGATGTTTTCCCACCCAATCGGCCGAAGCATTGGCTAAAGTAATCGGTGTATGGCCCTAGAAACATAGTTGAGTTGGTAAAACTTTTGGTGAGGAAAAATCCACCGTCAACGCAAGTTCAAATACTTTGGGACAGATTTCTGCTGAAAGAGTGTAGAGGTTAGTTCTAGAATTTGTATTGGCTCTCTTCCATAGATGTATGTCACTCGTACATATCCCTCGATTTACATTAATCTCATAGGGTTTGTATCACTTGGCTTTCTGCCACATGTGTCTGTCACTTAAACATATCCATCAATTTACATCTTATCCAATTGAGGACCCTGTTGTCTCAAATGAGGAAGTTATTCATCTCTCTTAATCTAAAGAGTGATTAGTGGAAAGTTTTTCATCTCTCCTTAATTAAAAAAGTAATCGGTGCATGATGTTTTTCTTTCGAATTTGGAAATTGCTCAAAAATTGAGTAAATATGTTAAATAACATCCATGTTACAATTTAAGGGAGCATTAACGGGGAAATTGGCAAATCAACATACAATAAATATATTTCATAACATTAATTAAAAAAATAAAAAAATAGTTGCAAAAGTACCATCATACATATAACTATTTCAATCAAGAAAGATTTCCAAACAATTATTAGATTTAAAAGAATTCGAGAAAACAAATATATTAGTGCGAATTAAGCAACATCGTACAATGCCAAAACTTTGATTTTCAGGTAATAAGAAATGGAGAGGAATATGCTCAAAAGTTGATGAGATCAGAACATGTTTGGGACAGCCCATGATCTTGCCAGCCATCCATCCTTTCACTAAAAAAATTAATAACTATATATATCGAAAAACAATATTAAAAAAATAAAACAAAGAAAATAATTAGAACGAAACTTATTGGGTAAGCAAAAATCTAAATATTTTCCCCAATATACAATCAATCAAATAATAAAGTTTAATTCACTAATAAGATGTTAGGCCCCTCCAGTTATATATATAGAGTAGTGTTATTGTGAATCAGGTGCACGGATCATGATCCGTGCAGTTTGGAGCACGCGAGTCGGGTCAGGTCGAGTCCGGTCCTATTTTTTTATTTATTTATGTCATAAGTTTTATGTTATATTAGTATAATCTTTATATACAGATATCATAACATTTAAGTGAATAACTAAGACTTTTTTTAATATAAAAATTCATGTAGTATAATTGAAACATTTATGTTATAATAATTTAATCTTTATGTTATATTAATATAACATTTAATTCATATTATTTAGACTTTTTTCGATATAAATAACATAAAAAATTATGAGACATAACTAAAAGGTTTATATATATATATATATATATATATATTTATTTATTTATTTATTTATTTATATTGGGAAGAAAGTTGACTTATATTATATTGAACATCAGATCCGACGAGCTTTAAGGAATATCAAAAAAAAAAAAAATGAATCTCGAAAAAGTTGTCAAATATTCCAAAGAATTGAGTATTCTTCAATTTTTTGATTTCATCTTTTGGTTAAAATAAAAAATTGAAAAAATCACTTTTCGGAATAATAAATGCATAGATGTACATGTTTATTACGAAGAGACGTTAAACTGCTAAAGCGATGTCGTTCCAAATGACGAAACATAAATTAAAACAAAAAACACGCTTTCTGAATACAATCATAGCTTAAAAAAGCAGAATATTCATTCTTGACTAATCATATCAATTATCAAGTTTAATAATTATTGCTAATGAATAGGCAATCAGCTCTTAGGTTCTCAAAAATTTAGCATCTTTGACTTTTTTGTGATTTCGACTTAATTTAGAGAAAATAAGAAATGGACAGGCTATAAATATTGATTGAATATTTGAATGCTGCTTCAGAATTTCGAAAATAATAATTATGTAATAAGTGTGAAAATCAATACCTGAAATGTGGTTTGATTTAAAATGCATACATATATATTTTATGTATACATATTACATACACACATGTAACATAAAATAAAATTTAAAAAGATGACGTACGGTATTAATATAATATATATAGAAATTATCTCTATAAGAAAATCAGAATTTGGGACATGCTTATTATTGGTACAAACCTAACATCGGTCAAGATCATGTATGTAAAGTTTATGGGTTTGGTCTAGTTTTAAAAAAAAAATTATTGTTTCGATATCAAATTGTGAGAATGTTTGTGTCAGCTTATAAACTCCTTAAAATATTTTATAATTAAATTATTTAAGAGCTTATATGCTAGCTCTTCAAGAGTGTGGTAATAATTTTAAAATGAGATGTTAGGAGCTTATAAACTCTTTTTTTAAGTAACGTGATTTCAATTATATTTTAAAATAAAACTTTAGTTTTTTTTTATAACTCCTTCAAATGTTCGTTTGAATTACACAATTGTCTTTACCAAACATCTTATAACACCATCTTATTTATCCAAACAATACTTCAACAACTTATTTTAATATAAGATAAGCTCTTATAAACTCTAAAAACATCAACTCTCTTTATATTCCATGGTCATTATTCTCAATGGAATTATTTGCATTTCCAAAACGATTTAAATTTAAATTCAGTAAAATATTGTATCCTTACACAAAATATTTGTATATATAGCTCAAGTACCTTGAGCTAGTTGAAGGTGAGCTTAATAGGAGAAAATCAAAAAAGAAAAAAAATTATAAAACTCTCCTACAAAAATATTGATATAGATTAATCGATCCAAAATTAAATAATAAAACAATTTCATAAAAATCATAGCACAAATGATAATTTGTCACAAGTAAGTTGAATTAACATGATTGGTTAAACTAGCTGGACAACATCTTTTATGGTACTTGGTTAAACCAATTACCTTAGAGATGACCTAATTCATAATTGATGTGCGGATAATGATTAATGACCATGGAACATAGTCTATAGTTTGAATAATTATAATGATGACTTATAAGCTAAGCAATTATGATAATAATATATGGTGTTATTTCTCCTTTTATGAAAAATTAAAATTATCCAGCTTATGAAGAGGGTGAAAGCTATGATTGTATTCCATCACATTGATATAAGCTAGGTAACTAATAAATTAAAAAAATATTATTTGAAAAAATTATAATTTAGTAACTAGGTTGATGCAAAAACTTAGATGAGGGTACGTCTCACAAATCACATTATATTAATGTTATATTGTACCTCATTATTAAGTTAAAACATTCATTTATATTTGAATCTTTTTAATAACTTTATATATATCACAAATCAAAATTTGTGAGAGGATCTCATAAAAAAATGACTTGAGAATAAAATGAAACAATTATATAAAATGATTTCTCTCTCTAAAACTTCAAACACACATGAAAAGTGAGATCTTTCTTGATATAATCGATATATAATGTACAAATTAATCATGATATTGTATTTTTGCGCGTGAAAATTGTGGTCACCAATCAGTGTAAAGAATAAAGAATATTATTATGATATATAACAAATTAAACACAAGAATTAGAGTGAAACCCGTTATAAGCGGAAGCGCCTGACAATTCATATAAAAGAATGTTAATAAATTAAAAGGTAATTATATATTAAATTAATTAAATTAAAAAGATGTAGATGTCCAAAAATGACAGTGAAGGTGCATTGAACGTGATTACCAAACTAATAAGTAAACATTATTGTCTTCCTTTGCAATTACCAAAGGTCATACTCATTATTTCAACATATTTCTAGATTCTTCCAACTTTCTACTATTTTTTTTTTTTAATATTCCCTTGAACCAAACACATTGTTATTTGAGCAGTTTACTTGAATTATTATAGAGTTTTGAAAATCAATACGTTTGAGTTTGTGTAATTTTCAAGCTAAGTATGAGTCGGAGTTTAATGTTTCACATCGCATTCAGATAATTAAGTGGAACTTTAGATTTTATAAACACCAAATTTTGAAATCAAATTCCAACGAATTTTCAAATTGAATATTTTGGTTCGATTCTCATGATCAGCCACAAATCTATAATTTTCAATTGAACATCTATACTATATATAAAATTAGAGAAGTTGGCAAATTTTACTAATTTGCTATTTTCCCTCCTAAATGTATCACATCAAATTGATGATTGTATAAATATTTTTTTTTTATTTTCTTTTGTATGCTCTAAAAAATAATATTTTATATGTAATCATGCATTTGTTTTTGTTTCATTTACAAGAAAATGTTATGATAATAATATTTAAAAATTCAATTGTGGGCCCTACTGTTTGTAATATTTAAAAATTCATTTGTGGGCCCCATTCCAATAGAATTTACTTCCTTGCATCCTATTTTTAAATTTACTCAATACATTTTTTAGAAAATAAAAAAAAGCAAGAAAAGTACTAAACAAGATTTGTCCACATTTATAAATTGTTGAGAAGTTTAGCACCATACACCAACATAATTTCATACATATTCACTTTGGTAATCATATACTTTAAGGATATGATTATATTTTATTGATGTGATTAAAATTTAAAAATAGTAGAAATTAAACATTATGTCAAAAATTAAAATTTTGGAAAATTAGTTTAAAATTTTAATATATAAATGTGGAAAATAGTTTTTAAATCGAAACATAATTTTACGAGGTGTTATAAAATGTTTAAAAGTTTGAAAAATATTATAAAAATATCAAAATAATAATAAATTTTAAAATTAATAATAATAACAAGGTTTAACAATTTAATATCAACAAATAAAATTTAAAAATTAATTCAAATATATATGTAATATTAATTTTGAAAGATATAAATATCAATAAATTGAATAAAAAATAGCTTAATAAAAATAATAAAAATATTTAGTAATTTATTCGAAATTATTTCAATTAAAGAGATATAACTAATCTAAACGTTGTTTTAAAAAAAACTAGAATTTGCTCTAAAATAATTTGAAACATGGTTTCAAAAATCTAAAAATTATTATTTTAAAATGTAAAAATAATTTGGAGGCTAAATATTTTAAATATAAACTAAATTTTGGAATAAATTTAATTTTTTTTGAACAAATCCATCTAAAAATAATGCAAAAAATTATTTACAAATTCTAAAATATATAGAACAAAAATATGAACGAAATATATTAGTAAGTATAATAAATCAATACTACTACTAACTATTATTATTATTACTACTACTACTAATAATAACTATTATTATTATTATTATTATTATTATTATATATTGTGTTCAATTTTAATTTCAGATTTAATTGTTGAATATTGATGTTATATTTATTATTTTATTAATTGTTGAATATTGATGTTCAATTTATTATTTTATTATTCATATTTTATTATTTTATATTCTATTGTGTTATATTTATAAATTAATTATATTCATATTTCATTTAAATTTCATTTTTAATGCATGTTATATTAAATTCATATCTATTTTAAAATTCATAATCTATTATTTACATTGCATATATGATTATATCAAATTTAAAATGTTGAGTTTCAAAATTATTTGCATTCAAAATTTCTAATTTTATCAAATATAATTATTTAAAATAAAATAATTTTAAAGTTGCAATATTAACATTTTTATTAATATAGATATTAAAATCAATATATATTTATATTTAAATTATATATCATTACATTATGTCATGAATATTAAAGATTATTAGATTTTATATAACAAACCGCGCATCGCGCGGGTGTACTGCTAGTTTTCTAAAATTTAACATATTCCTCCTGTCCCGCTAAGATATTTATATAGATAATAGAAATACATTAAATATAGAGAGAAATATCAATCATGTTTACAAATTATTCTTTCCAATTTATCCTTATATTATACTAAGGATATTTTTGTTATAGTTTTCCATGGAGGAGGGATTTTGGATAACAAAATTCAAAATCTTTGTTTGTTTTAAATAATTCAATTCGAAATTTTCATCCACCAAAATCCTACCTTATAAATTATATATATGTCATTACTGTCCTGTTATCCTACCCATTATGGGTACGTTAAGATATGTCCATGATGTGTCAAAAATCTAGTATACTTATCATATACTAGATCAATTTCACTTTTCCATATAATGAGGGGTGAGATCATTACATGTCATTAGTGGATATATTAAGAATTGTTCACGGTGGACATTTTATCATTTTCTTACACCATTATTACCAACAACATTTTTTTCACAATAAAATGCATACACAACATTACTATTAACCACACATTTTCACAGAAATAGTACAAATACGAACATTTTGTATACATGATTTATCATCATATATACCATATACAATCTTAAAACAAACAAATATTTTTAATTATTAACCTTCATTATGTCACGTCCCATTTTTCACACTTTAAAATATCAGAGTTTTCCTTTTGGACGTGAAGAAAGAAAGGGAAAAGACGTGTATGAAATAAAACAGAAACCTTTGGAAAAGATAACATACGATTTTTACATATACAAATCCTCGGCGTCTAGCCGAAATAAAACATTTAAAACATAGCAGCGGAACTTAGGATCCATCGTTAACAGAAAATACGAAGTTAATTTTTACAAAACATGAATATAAAACAAACATTGTTTTAGGAAGCAAAAGGAGAAAATATCTAGATATGACACCATCTCTCTCTATAGCTCTACATGCTCGTCATCTCCTGTAACGTTAATTACAGAATAGAGATGAGTGCGTTGAATACACTCGTGGGGATAAACTCCGTATCTTAAAAGTTTGACATATAAACAGTTCAAAGTACATAAGATCGGCAAATAGACACACCACGTAATATTCATAACACATAACTCGTAACTCATTCCTTAGGTGCGGGTATTTCCCGTCTTACCCTATAAAACGGTTTTATACCGCTGATGCATTTTACGGATCACCAATCCCTCCGTGATGTTTTTTACAGACTATTAGTCCCTCCGTGATGTTTTTTACGGACTATTAGTCCCTCCATGATATGAATGTGGACCTTAGTCCTTTCACAGTATAATAGTATGACACATCATTCACAGCATATAATCACAACATTTAGTATTCCACAATTCATGCATCGAATAGGGAAAATAGTAAACACGTAAAGATTTAGAAATTACCCCCACCTTATTCGGTGGTTACGACGTGAGTTGTCAAGTAACAAGACTTAAAGCGTTCGATCTGACTGATAGCCTATATGGGTAACGAGGTTTGTAAGATCCTTAATAGATTAAAAGCGTATATAAAAAGATATAAACTTTCTCGGAAAAGAAACGATAGGTAAAATCGAGATGAAATGAAAAATCTAAAGATCGAGTATGAAGAAACGAGTGTGGAAGGTTGAACAAGTGATCTCAAGATGAAGAGGGAAAGATTAGGGTTGCAACGGAAAAAGAATGGGCTTAAGCGGAGTTGAAACGAGCTCAAACGGAGCGTTTTAAGATATATATGGGCGTTTTCGTAATTTTGGTAAAAAGGTTGACTTTGACCGGGACCCCCGACTCCCGACCGACGACATCACGTCGCTGGCGACTCAACGCGCACACACACACAATGACACGAAAACAGCGTGCACATAGACCCGGCGCCGCACGCGCGGCTACTCGTCACCCGCTCCACACGAGCGCGCGGCTCTCGTCGCCCGCCCAGCGCGCGCGCCTAGCGCCCAACCATTTTCACAACAGCTTTTAGCTGCGGTGACGCCCCCACCTGACCCACCAGCGAGCCCAGCACCGACCACCACCAGCTCCGGCATGAACAGTACCTCCTCTAAACAACCCCCAAACATCTACACACATGCATACACACAACACCTTGCATCACCACCTTTTCCACCACCATTTCAGCTCCAATGGCGCCACCACCCCCAACTGACAGCCCATCATCCCGGGAAGGTCAGCCACCACTCCGGCGAAGGAGGGGAGAGAAAGAGAGAACAAAGGAGAGAGAAAGGGTGGCTAGAAAGGAGGTTAAAGTTTTTACGGCGATGTTTTGCCGTTTTCCGGCGAAGGAGACATCGAAATTGAAATTCGAGACCTGTTCTAGACTTGTCTCGACGAGACCTACAAGCTGTGCGAAAATCGGCCAAAACCGAGAATAATTTTCTGGCAGCGGCGCAATGGCGCCGACGACTAGAAGATAGGAGAGAGAAGAGAATAGGGAGGAAAGAGAGACTTACGTTGTTTTCTCGATTTTTGTCTCGCTCGAAAAATAGTGATTTTACGACTCGATTTCACGTTATATGTAGACTTTCGAAAAATCTTACTATTCATCGAAATATCTCGGATTTACTATTCACCGAAATATCTTGGAGTTACTATTCACCGAAATATCTTGTTTACTATTCACCAAAAATATCTTTCATTTTCCGATTCTTCGTATTCACCGTTTTCTTCGTTATTTGAGCTACGAGTCTCCGATTGACCTCAAATTCTTTTCTATCTTCTCGTTTTTAATATGCATTTTATGGTAAAATTATCATCTATGTTTCTCGATTAAATTATACTTCCATTTAATTAAACATGCATTTATCATTTTTCTGAAACACATATAATTAAATTTAAATAATAAAGGGTTAACGTACATAATAAAATAAATCGATTAAGGGTTTAATTATTTAATTAATCAATTATGCGTCGTTTTTGTCTTGGGCTATACACATTAGGCTATTCAGGACCTCAAAGTTTGAAAATAAAAGGCCAAAATGATAAAAAGAAAATTTAATTCCTATTAGAACACTCGGTCGTAAAATGAAATTCGAAGATAGAAAGTGTATTAGATATAAAAATTAAATCAATTAAAAATTTAATAATACTTAAAAAAGCGAATTTTAATTTGAATATACATAAATAAATAAAAACAAATTTAAAATAATTTTTATACCTTTTATTTAAAAATAATAATAATTTAAAAATAGCAGGTTGCTGAAATCAAGGTAAAAAAAAAAAAAAAAAAAGACAGAAAAGGAAAAGTTGGTCGAGTATCTTTTTTGTCAGAAATAAGGTTGATTCATGTACTGAAATTAGCGTGAAAATTGATATGCTATTGTCACAGTGTTCCCTCCACACAGCTGTTATTGTATGTTTCTTTCTCACCTTATTTCTCCACCCCACATGCCTCATCTCTCTCTCCACCTAACTTTCCTTCACGAGAGATTCCATCCGCCTTCTGCCTTTTTCCCCGTTTTTTTATTTTCTTTTTCTATTTTCTTTGACCATTTTGCCCTCCATTTCCATCTATAAATCATGCCCCTCTACCATCTCATAAGCCTCTCTCTTCTCCTCTCTATTGCTTTTCATCTGCTCTTATTCTGCTTCTCTCTTCATTTTCTCTCTCTTCTTCGTAGCTTTCCTTCATTTCTGAGTTGTAATTCTGCTTGATTTATTATCAATCAGAAATAGAAGAGATTTTCTTCGTTGTGATTCTGCTTGATTTGAAATCAATCAGAGATAAAATTGAAGAAATCTGGGCGTTACTCTGCCAAAATAGATTCGATTTGTAGAAATCTGGGCGTTACTCTGCCAAAATATTGACAAATCGTATCATATATATAAAAGGAAAATATTTATTGATGCTGCCAAAACTATTGTTCTTAATGTTTGAAATTCATGTCTGCCGTACTCAGTGAAATCCTCAGGTCCGGGTTTATGATAAACTCTTCTCTGAGGCGAAGAACTCATCTCGTTCAATCTTTCTCCGTTGTCTTTCTCTACTGGTTCTACGTTTTTTCATAAACACACAGCCATAACTGTAAGCTTAAGCTCTTTGATCTGAGATTTGAATTTAAAACACACACACAAAAAGTTACAAAAATGGCGTCATCTAGCGGAAATTCCTCCGGTTCGGCGCCGGTTCAGAACTCCGGTTCGGAGGGGGATGTGCTGATGGATCAGAGGAAGAGGAAGCGAATGCTATCGAACAGGGAATCGGCGAGGCGGTCGAGGATGCGAAAACAGAAGCATCTAGATGATCTGATGGCGCAGGTGGCGCAATTGAAGAAGGAAAACGGTCAGATTCTGAGCAGCATAAATTCAACCACGCAGCACTATGTGAACGTCAAGGGTGAGAACTCTGTTCTGAATGCTCAGATGATGGAGTTGACTCAGCGGCTCCAATCTCTCAACGAGATCTTGAATTACATCAACTCCGGCGGCGGCGGAAGCTGCGTGTTTCAGGCGGAGGAGTTTCAGCAGGGGTTTGGGGATCAGAGCAATCCATGGATGGGATTCAATCAGTATCCAATCATGGCCTCTGCTGAGATGTTTGATTATTGATGGATGTAGATGGGGTTTTGGGATCTAGGAAATGGTCAATTTCCTCCTTGTCCATTTCGTCTTGTGTTTGTGGTAATGGTGTTTCTAGAATTTATTAATTATGGTGGTTTCATTGAATTATTATCATTATTGTTTATTGTTTTAGTTTAATTAGCATTGGGGTTTAGATTAAATATATTTAATTGGAAATCTTTATTGGTTGATGCATGCTTTGGTTGAGACCTAGAAAATGAGATTTGTTGGTTGGCTTCTTTGACTGCAAGTTGGCACTACTTTCTACCTTTAATATTTATCTCGTATGGATGGTTTTTTTTTTTTTTTTTTTAAAATAGTGCTCGAAATCAAATCAAGTTGTTCGAGAGATCATTTGTTAAAAGTTTTGGTATGACAGATGTTCAAATAAGTTTAAACATATTTTATATTTGATAAGATATAAATTCAGCTCGACTCGAGCTGGATGAATTAAAAAGGAAAAAAAAAATCATGTTCAACTTAATGAAAGTTTATTTACACTCGAATCAGATTCATTATCAAACAAATTCAAACATAATTTTTTCAAGCTTGTTAATTTGTAAATAAACTTGAATAATAATGTGGTTGAACCGGTTCATTTATAATATCACAAAAATTCATGTGCAATTGGTGCACGGATTAAGAGTCCGTGCAATTCCGATAGATCTAACCCTACACAGCCCCCCACACAAAAATTCATCTGTGTCTGTACAATTTCGGTAGATCTGACCCTGCACAGCCCCCACGCACTCTAGAGAGGGCGCTACATATTTAGTTTATTTTCTGTATTTTCTAAAAAAATACATATACATTTTAGTTATAACATTCATACATATATGTTATGACTTTTAGACCTTTACATTTTTTTTGACAAACATTAATACTTTTCATACTTTATAGTTAATATAGTCATACATTTTAATTATGTTAATTGTATTGTTATATATTACATAAATATATGACTATATTGATGTAAAAATATAAGTAATATCACATAAAAGTATGAGTAATATCACATAAGGTGTGTATGTACAAATAGTATTGATTTTTTTTTTAAGTTAAAATATTACATAAAGGTAAGGATATTTGTACACAAATGTCATATTAATATAACATAAAAATCACAACAGTGTTTGTGGAATCGGAACAATGGTCAAATCGCCTTGACTACGGTTCAAGGTTCCACCATTTCAACCAGGAGGTTCGACAGATTAATAGAAATTTAAGAATTTTTTTTTTAAATTTGTTTTGTTATAATATATCATTTTCTAAATTTTTAGGGGAAAATAATAATAAATCATTTTTAGTAATAATGATAATAATAATGAATATTATTAAAAATAATAAATAACATATAAAATTACATATAAATAGAATAGAAAATCAAAACTATATTTCTTCAATTAAAAAAAAAAAAACTAGTTCATAATAATATATAAATTTTCCCTTTAAAATTTGAATTCTCCTTAGTTCTATAACTTATACATGATACAACACTATAAATTTACAAGTTGTCCCACATCCAAAATAAATTAAAAAACAAAAAACACAGAGATAAGAGATTATAATACAAGTAAATGAGTGTGGCCCGCATTGATTGTGAGTAAAAAATAGCATTGAGACCATGCATTATATATGATGTTAGTGTCCAAACTTATCTGACATTGGTTGAGAGTTAAAAATGATCTTGAGGCCATGCACTATACATGGTGGTAGTGCCTAAGTAAATTTGTCTCACATTTAATGTCAAAGATCGAATTACCATCGAAGTGGAGATGGATTAAGCATGTCTTTAATATTCTCCCATTAATTCACCATTAATCGGATGTAATACAATAATATAATCATATATTATCTCTATTTTGTCACCATTTAGTAACAATGCTACATGTCAAAAAAATTTCGTCTTTAATCTATATATGAATTACTTATGCTATATATAAAGTTGAAACAAAATCTATATTATAAAGTAACAATTATTTTTGTAAAACTTATGGAGTACTACTCATTTAATGGATGAGGTTGAGATTATTGTAATCAATAAGTAGGCAACTACCATATGAACTCCTTTTCTTTTCTATATATGTATAAACAAATACTGGTGTCAATTCATATTGAAGGGGAGGTGCGTGTAGAATTAATAGTCTTGGTTCAATACCAATCATATTCAATTCGCGTGTTTGTTTCAAAGAATGAGATTACAAGTAACATCAACACCTATTTTAATTATTATGAAAATAACATAAATAGGGGTGAGCAAAAGAAAAATGACCATAATATAGGTATATATACATCCAATACAAGTATGAAAATTTTGTGAAAATCGCACATCGGGTTTATACTTATAAAATTACGAGCTAATTATAAAATTTTACTTTGAAAAATTATAAGTACCTCATTAATATTTGCGTGTATTTTTTTTTTTTTTTTTTTTTTACTTTGTTGACACATACAAACATAATTCTTTAAGTACCCTAATGCTTATGATTTTAAAATATATTTGATTTTTTCTTAACCTGTCTAACTTTAAATTTAGTTGTGTAATTGAATGTTAATCCTAAAAATGTACATATATGTTTATTAAAATAAGATGGATGAACAATGTGTAGCGACTAGAACAAGACCAGGTTTGTATAACTAAACCCATGTTAAAAGTTATGCGTAAACTAAGAGCATAGACTTGAAACCTATGCTCCAAATATTGCACATAAATTCTAACTACAAACCCGACCTTGTTTATAGTTGCACAACTTGGTTGGTTGAGTTTAATTGCCACGACTCGAATGAAGGTTTAATTTGATTAACAATTTGGTAAACATCGTATATTAAACGAGTCAACGAGTAGATCTTTCACCGAACTTCTTTTTATGAGTTCGTTGATAATTTCAAAATTCAAATGATTTAAGTCTCTTATATTACATGTTAAAAGAAATAATTATTTCCTAATATTAGGGAGTATCACACTTTAAAGACTTAATTGAAAAAATAAATATGAATTTTCATAAAATTGTAACTTTAACGCAAACTTTGAAATTCAGCAAAACAAAACATCAACTTTATATTATTTGCAAAAAAATCTGAAATGTGAATTGTCAATCACGGTTACCACATTGTCAACCAAATGATATTAAATCTCCTATCTTTTTCACTCAACCTTTACAAAAAAAGCAAATTAATCGTAAAAAAGAATAAGAAAACTTGGAGCATATACACTTGTTTAGATGTAAAGTGTAAAGATGACACAAAGTGCACTCAAAATTTGCAGATAAATCTATGAAAGAAAATATATTGCATCTTCATTTCAATTTTATTAGGTTTATACAAATGATAAAATAAAATTATTATATTTTATTTACCCTTCATTATAAGTTTTTAAAAATATGTTTCACTAATAACGTGGGAACAGTGATTGGATGGATATGTCTATAAGTTTTTAGCCAGAAAATGAACACTGATTCACAATTGCAAAATAATGTTAAATTCATGATTTATTTTCTTAAATTTTGAAAAGTTACATAAAATTGCAATTTCACAAAAAATTATATTTTACTTTGCAATTGGAACTGTTTTAAATAAATAAAAATATTGCCATTCAGAAATTTCTAACGCTATAACTCAAGGAATCTCTTTAGTTAGCTTTGCAATTAACATGTAATAAATTTATGGGTGCGGCTATCCGCACCCCACACATTACTAAAAACACCCCAATTGTGTTGTTACTGTTCACATGTGATGTGAACAGTAACAGCACAATTGGGGTGTGTTTCGTATTTATGGGGTGCGGATAGCCACGCCCTAAATTTATTGGTAAAAAATAAAAAAAAGGTAATCGACAATACAAGGGTTTTAGACAAGGAATCAAAAACCCTCTCTCGGATTTTCGTCCTGCTTGATGCAGAGATTTAAAATGGGTCGATTGCTATCTTCTTCATCAAAATCAATTCTGGATAAATTTCTGGTAAATTCTTCAATCTCATTTGATATTCTTCAGCATTTCAAGCGCAATCCAGCCTCAAATAGTGTTATGATCCTCTGCAGACAATTCCTTTAGTATCATCCAATGGAGTTTTTTGCGGAAAATATTCCCGATTTCAGCGGGCATTGATCCATTCTCAAAGTAAGTAGTGTTAATATCTGATTCTGATTGTATATTGTCATACTCATTGGTTGTTTTTCTCATGAATAATTGATTAATTTAAGAGCATAAATGTAATAATTACTATTGTTTAGGGCGTCTACGACATTCATCAGAGCCGTATTGGTACAGTTTTGCTGGAAATAATGTTGATTTTGCACCTTATGAGTTCCTATTGTCGAAGCGTTTCATCCACGCCACAGGTTTGTTAGATTTCAAGTTGAGAGATATTGTTTAGAAAGTACTTATATTGTAGCATTATTGGCATCTTATGGTTATTGTGTTGGTATTATTCTATTTTACAGGAGCCTATCGATCTGCAGAACATGATTACTATGAGATTCTTGGTGTTTCTAAAGATTCCACTCGAGATGAGATTAAAAAGGCTTTTCATGCTGTAAGTAATTGCATGTATTATCATGGTATTCGAGCTCATTTTGTTTCATAAGTCTCTTTTTTAGTGTGGATATTCTATGCTGAGGCATTGTAGTTTCTTTGTTTTATTTGAAGTTTCTTGGGCTTTCTGTAGGACGATGCGACTAGCAATGACCTTTTCCATTTTTGGTTCTCTTGTTTTTTTGGTTGTGTAGCTTGCTAAGAAGTATCATCCTGATGCCAATAAGAATAATCCTTCTGCAAAGAGAAAATTTCAAGAGATAAGAGATGCATATGAGGTCTGTCAACACAAGCATTTTATCTTAATTTCACAAAGCAGTGGTTTAATTCATTGCATTATTTTTCTACGTCAATAATGCATCTGTTGTTTTATTGTGTAAGGTAATTCCAGACTTTGCAAGATTCTGAAAAGAGAAACCATTATGACAGGGTAGAGTATTTTCTTCTTTCTCCACATCTATGCTCCCACCCGCTTTAGTTATTAAATATTTTCTAGCATTATGGTCATTTGTGTCAATGTTAGAAATTAATGAAATGTCTTTTCAGCAGATGAGAGGGAGTTCAAAAGGAGCTAAAAATGCAGGATATTCCAACATGGACGAGGATCAGTTTAGATATGCTAGTAAAACTCAATTCTCTGATTCGTTTCACAAAATTTTCTCTGAGGTACTTTGATCCTGCTTCTATGTGATATTGGTAATGGGAGAATTGGTCCTAATGACTTTCTTCATTGGCATCTTACAGATTTTCGAAGATGAAACAGAAAATCTTGGTGGTGATATTCAGGTGAATTATTTATTTCCTGTCCTCATAAGTTGTCAACTGAATCTGTTTTTCAGTGGTCTGAAAATTAAAGATTTTCTTTGATTTTTGTTGGGAACCTAGGTGGAACTTGTGCTTACATTTTCTGAAGCTGCTAAAGGATGCACAAAGCATTTGTCCTTTGATGCAGATGTGCCATGTGATTCTTGCCGTGAGTAAAAAGTGAAGTAGTTTTCTAATATGTCTTATTTTTTACTAGCTACATATTTCAACTTTACTTATTGGTCCTCTTAATTGAAGTTGTTGAATTGGGCATATTTGACTGTGATTTATTGTCCTTTATAACTTTGAATAGTTCTGTTCCTGAGTGGCTGAGCCTTGCTTGATACAGACGTTAAATATATTTATATGTTAGTATATTTTTCCTCTCAAATGGAACAAGATTGTAGTTTCATTAAATAGCTGAAATTGTGTTTGTTGACTTTCTTAACGACCAAATAGGGAAATAAACTTCACCTTTGTGGATATAATGTTATCTTTCCAATTCCATGTTAATCTGGAAAATACCTATGAATTTAGCTATTATTTGATTTTTCAGATGTGCTTGAGAGTAAATAAAAAGCTTATGATGGTGATTATTTTTGTGATACTTGATAAGTAGTTTGAGTTCATAAATCGTAAGTGAATTAACTTAATATACTTTCTACAACTTAAATTGCTTGAAAATCTTTGCATTGAAGAGATACGGAGGGAAGACAGGAAGTTTCAACCAAAATTTGAATAAGTATTTCTGTGTTTTTCCAGATTAAAAGCATTTATGGTGGATTTTGAAGGTCTGACTTAGTTCACAAATTACCATCTACTCAAAATTAAATAAAGAAAAAAAAAAGATAGAAAGAGACAGAAGTAGAAGGTTTGTTACACATAACATATAAATATATCCCTCTCAAGCAAATGTCTTAATGCTTTTTTATAAAGTTAAAATATTTACTTTTTGTATAACTTGTTTATGTTAATTCTTAGTCATTTCATATTATAGAACTCTCAGATCCATTTCTTTTAATGTTATATTATTACTTATTATTTTACTTTACATTACATATATTAAGTATTTGATCAGCATTTCATCATAAATATAATCAAATGGACTTGTCTACAACAGTACTATGTTAGATATCTGTTGTGATGAAGGTAAAATGTTAAGATCCAAATTATATTCTGATGCAGGATTTATCTAGGATAATTTTGATGAAGTTACTTTATTATAGCAACAAACTACACTAAAACCATCACCAGGAGCACATTTCAGAACTTTAGCTAGCAATGAATTCAATTCTTAAGCAATGACCATCATCCATTTTGCACTATTCCCAATAAGAAATACTGTGGACTTAGTTTTGTGGTAAAGACTGCAAATGATTTTTCTGTTCTAACATGTAGCAACATTGAACCTAAGAATTAAGAAATCAACAATGCAATTTTCTCTTTTTAATTCATTTATCTTGTCACGCAGATGGCCGTGGCCACCCATTGAATGCTGAGACAAAAATCTGTCCTACCTGCCAAGGAGTTGGAAGAGTGAGTATTCTTTGATTGATCCTTTCATGAAAAAAGGTCATTCTTAATAACATTTTTGTCAGTATTTAGATATATCAAGAATATTTAAAGTTTTGAATGCTTATTCATGGCTGTTATCTTTGTTTGGTTACTGTATTTTTAGGTAACAATACCACCTTTTACAACAACATGTGGAGCTTGTAAAGGTTTTGGACGGATAATTAAGGTGCAGCTGTAATTTTCTTTTTATCACTACTTTTCACACACACACACACACACACACTTCAATGTTTGAAAGAAACAATATCTTGTTTAGGAATACTGCATGGAGTGCAGAGGATCAGGGGTGTGCAAAGGAGTCAGGGATGTTAAAGTGACTATACCAGCAGGTCCATATGTACTATTTAACTTTATAAGCTATGAACTTGTTTGGTTGTTATACACCTACTGATTTATTATTATTATTATTATTATTTTGTTTATATTTGCAAGTTTATGGTTATCATATTGATCCAAGGAATAAATCAATCCTGAATGCTTGCTTGTAAATTTTTAGTAAGTAATCAATCCCCACCTTTCACCCAAGTTCTTACATTCATCTACATTTTTTATCGATTAGGTGTGGACTCTGGTGATACAATTCGTGTACCAAAAGCTGGTAATTCTGGTGGATGGGGAAAGATCTCTGGCAACCTGTTTATAAAACTAAAGGCAACACTTTTCTTCTCTTTTATATATTTGAAATTCTTTAACAAAACTCTCATTTATTTTTGCTTCACATGCTAATAAATCTTAAATTTTTTTTTGTTAAAATACTTGTTTCCCAAATAAAATTTTAATACATGAATAGTCTTTGAGGTAAAATTGTTTGTAAAAGAATTTTAAATCTCAATTAGTGAACAAGGTTAAATGACATAAGTACTTTAATATCATTAAGGGTTGCTGTAGGAAAAGAATACTTAAAAGGGAAGAGCAGAAAACGTGACCTTCAAGTTGATTTAAACATATTTTCAAATGTGAAAAGGGTCTGATGTTTTGCAGCTTTAAATTCAAAAACCTGTTTACTGTTAACAAGTTAGATTAATGTGTACAGCCGCCAGATCTTCTATTCTTAAAGTACACTTTTTATTAAGATATAAACTAACTGGCTATCAATTATGCTTTTCAGCAAAATCATTCAGGACAAAAGTCATCTCTTTGTTTGTTATACTATAATATGAACTTTTTGTATGCATCTGCACAGAGTATATAAGCTTAACTTGTTGATCTTGTATTATCCAGACATAGAAGATTGATGGTTTCCTAAATTTGACTATTGTTCACCCTTTCCCCTTCAATCTACCTAATGGGCAGTATTCCATAATGATGGGTTGGATTTTTGTTATTGTATGTGCTCATAATGCTGCCTGTAATATGATTTTGAGTAGCTTTTACTTGCTGAACTCATATTTACCTTTGTGATTGTACAACTTGGTTTGGAGTAATAGTTTATAAGAGGTAAAGGTGTCTCGTAATAACCAGGTTTAGTTTAATGTATCATATATGTATGTCTTTGAAGTTATGAAATAAGTTGACTAGGTGGATAAGTTACTCTGTTGGTCTCCCATGGTTATATAATCTTACCAGAAAATTTCATCTTGGTTGTCATATTGGCATTTGAACTAGTGCTGCTTTCTTATTTGCGCTAAAAAATGTTTTTTTGGTTGTCTTTAATTGTTAAATTTTTTTTTTTTTTTTCATTTTTCTATCCAGGTTGCAGAAGATCGTATATTTTCTAGACAAGGTGCTGACCTTTATGTTGACTCTTATATTAGCTTTACACAAGTAAGTGCTATTAATTCATTTTGTTCCTAATGTCTTTGATTTTCTCCCTCTCCAACCTTTCTTGTACCAAAATCTTTCTCCTTGTATTAGGTTTTATCTGTACACTTTATGCTGATTTTAATGATGAATATGTGCTTCCAGCAAAGTAAAAGCTCAGTTTATTTGGTTAATAAGCACAACTTTCAAGTATTCTGTTTGATTTTTGGGTGCTTCTGACAGGCCATTCTTGGTGGTAGCGTTGAGGTTCCTACATTATCTGGGAAGATGCAACTGCGAGTATGATATTTATATTGCTTTACGATATGACAGTTTGTGTTAATGTCATTTCATTAAATATATTTCTGGTAGCACTCTTTTCTTGCATGTTAATAATTATAGGGTTAATTGCACTAACACCACCAAACCATCAGCGATTTTGCACATAAACCACCAAACTTTTTTTTGTGGCATCGATATATATAAACTATACGAAATTGGCCCATAAACCACTAAACTTTTTTTCTGGCCATTTTTCGCCGGATTCCGGCATGTGACATACACATGACATATTTTAAAGGGGTATTTTTATCCACACAACTCTATTGAAATTCTATAAGTGTAGGGAAATATCAACAACTCGATTGTGTGGACAAAAATACCCCTTTAAAATATGTCATGTGTGATGTCACGTGCCGGAATCCGGCGAAAAATGGCCAGAAAAAAAATTTATTGGTTTATGTGTCAATCTCGTATAATTTATATATATCGATGCGGCTTGGGGAAAAGATTGTTACCTAGGGTGTCGGGGAATGCTCTAATAATTTGCATTGTAACATCACCAAAATGATATGTAACAAAGTCATTGCAAAGGTTCTGTATGATGAGGGGAGCTATAGATCCATTGAATTGATATAAAAGATTTATATTTCTCATGGCCCAATTAGTAGAGTAGGTTTATCTTAGAGTTTATTTGTTTTTTTTTTGGGGGGGGGGGGGTGGGGGGATAGTAGTGGTGGAATTTCTCTCTTAACAAGGTATAGTAGATTAACTCTCCTATCTATGGAGATTAGATTAGCTTAGCTTTACTCCTCTCCCCCTACATGTACATAGACATGTGTAAATATATGTGTGTGTATACAAAATGTTGTTTAATGTGGTAAATAAGCTGTTTGCATCAAGAGATAATTCAATTGAAATTCTCCAACACAATCCTTGACATCATAATCTCCTGCCTAGTGCTGCTTAAGGATAAGGAATGTAGAGTCCCACTTAATGCATTTGGATGGCTTTCCATGTCAATAGTGTTTACATAGTCAGCTCAAATGCTACCCCCTTAGTTCCCAAGTCCAAGAGGTAGGGCCAACAATGAGACTGCTGCCATCTTCATCTTGAACTTGAAATCTCATTCCCTTTTTGGGAAAAAAACTTCTTGCCCTTGTTTGGTTGATGCTATCTTCATCCTCAACTCCTACATTGGGTTGCATTTATAACTTTCAAGTTCGTTCAGTTAGTATATATCTATAGGTAAAACAACATGCACGTATAACTGATGTCTTGAGCCATCAAATACCAAGCCATGTCATTAGGGCATCTCCAACATTGTGCTACTTTTTTCGGATTTGGTGTGTTTTTGCTCTACCACTGTGTTAGAAGTTTGCGCCAAATTTTCTCAACCACTCTCTTTGTGCCACAAGTAGCGTAGGTCAAATTGCGTTATCCTTTTTTTTCGAGTGTTATTAAATGTTGTAAATTTGTTTAGATCACAATTTATCTATCAAAAATTAATATTAAAGGTATTTTGATTACATGCAATTGAGATGTTAATAACATGATATGTTATTTGAATGATAATAAAAAGGCCAAATAGCTAAAAAAATTCAAACCTTTTCAGGTTTTTGCTATTTTGGTCAATCCTTTTATTTTTGTCAATTCATCCATAATTTTAAGAATTTGTTGTTATTTTGGCCAAATCAAGTTTTGAGTCAAAATTAAATTACATGGCTTATATGTGGCTGCCACATAAGCTTACTTTTAGTACACATCATCAAAATGTTAACTCTCTCTAATTGACCATGATTAATGTCTTTTTTTCATTATATTTCTTAAATAATTTGAGCAACTTTAAAGCCAAAACAAAAAACTCCCTTTCTTATGTTTTCGATTGAAGAAAAAATTTACCAGACATCTCATTCTTCAAAAAGTTTTACCAACAAAAATCCACGCTCATTATCTGTGCCAGGAAGATCTCATTCAGTTTTGATGCAAATGACTTCACCTGTTCCTAGTATGTGGAAGGATTGTGTTGGCTCTCGAATTGTTGGAACTCCTCTTCAAAGAGAGAGTGAGCTTGATGCTAGCTTGAGACCAGGTGCTTGGGACAACTCTTGGCAGGCAACAAGGAGTGGGGGACTTGGATCTGACCCCAACAGAACTGGAGATGCCTTTCCTCTAGAAGAAGTTCGTTGTTTATTTGAGCCACTTTTTATTCTTTCAGAACCTGGTTCCTTTGAGCGTGGACTTTCACCCTTTTTGGGGGAGTTCAATTGATTCATCAAAGCTAAATTTTTTGTTGGTAAAACTTTTTGAAGAATGAGATGTCTGGTAAAAAAAATTTTCAATCGAAGACATAAGAAAGGGGTTTTTTTTGTTTTGGCTTTTAAGTTGCTCAAATTGTTTAAGAAATATAATGAAAAAAAGATATTAATCATAGTTAATTAGAGAGAGTTAACATTTTGATGATGTGTACTAGAACGAAGCTTATGTGGCAGTCACATATAAGCCATATAATTTAATTTTGACTCAAAACTAAATAACAACAAATTTTTAAAATTATCGATGAATTGACAAAAATAAAAGAATTGGCCAAAATAGCAAAAACCTGAAAAAGTTTGGATTTTTTTAGCTAATTGGCTTAATAAAAATCATGATTATGAATATTAGTAAATATATGAAATAATAAAGAATATTATGGAATATTTCTTTTTAGTGCAAAAAAAGTAGTATAGACTGTCAGAGATAGTTGCATATTTTACACTTAAATAGTGCGTAGTGCTAAAGATGCCCTTAACATGGAGTGCTACACACCTCATATGCTCCCTCCTTTGGCCCCAATCCTAAGAGATGACAGTTTGTTCGTTTTCTCTCTAGGATTGTTTGGATAAATTATAGCTATATCAAATAGTTCTTTTTGTTGAGATATATAATGTTCTCCAGGAGTTGAGATCGTTGGTGCTTCTTAAATGCATATCGGTATTTCTAGAACTATTAGGACTGTAGCACCCCGGATCAAAACAAGCATAATTTATTAATTTAAATATTTAAACGCATAATTGAATAGTTATGTGTGTATGTTTTAACTGTTTAATTAATTGCGTGCGTTTCAGATACTTGTTTAATGCACGAATTAAATCGATAATTTTCCTAGACGTGGAACATAGGATTTTATTTTACCACGCGATGCGTATTTGAAAAACGAGAAGATAGAAACGAACTAGAGGTCAATCGGAGTTACGTAGCTCAAGTAATGAAGAAAACAGTGAAAACGAAGAGTACGACGTATACGAAGAGTAGAAATATGAGATATTTACGATGAACAGTAACTAGGATCTTATCTTGAACAGTAAACCTACCCTATCGTGAACAGTAACCCTATGTGAACAGTAACTTTTCATTTTCTATAAATAGGAGAGTTTTCGATTCGAAAATTTACCGTTTTCTCGAGCGAGTCGAACGAGCCGAGCGCGATGAAAACACGTACGTTCTTTCTCCTCCCTCCTCTCTCTCTCTCTCCTCTCTTTTCTGCCTCTAGCGCGCCGCCGCCGGAGTTTGCCGGAAAATTTCAAAGTTGTCGGAATCGGTCGATTTTCGCACACGACGTTCATCTCGACGAGAAGATTCTAGAATAGGTCTCGAAATTCAATTCCGATTTCTCGTTCGTCAGAAAACGGCGAAAAACAGCCCCAAACCCTAACCCTTGTCATCCTTTCTCTCTCTCCTCGTCCTCTTGCCGGAGCGGTGGCCGGAGAAGCTGGTGGTGATGAGGGGGAGGTGGCGCCGCCGCTGGTGGCGGCACCGGGCCGGAACAGTATATGTATGTATATATAACGTGCATGTGTGTGTTTGTAGGTGTGTTAGTGTGTGTGTGTTGTGTGTGCTGTTGGGAGGCGGTGCAGGTGGCGCCGCCGTGAACTGCTGGTGGCTGACACTGGTGATGCGCCGGCGAGTGTGGTGGTGGTGGCCGGCGGCAGATGGCCGCTGACCAATTTGTTATGATTGATGTGTGTGTATGGACATGTGCGTGTGTGTTTTTGGTGTTGTGTGTGTGTCGCCGGAGCTGGGTGCTTGCTGGCGACGGAAAGTCGCCGACCAGGGTCCAAGGTGACTGGAGGCAGGGTCGTCGGTGACGAAGGTTTGGTCTACAGAAAATGTGGTGACGAAGGGTTTTGCGGCGAAGTTTTTCGGCACTGTTCATGCCGGAATCCGGCGAGGGATGGCCGGCGGTGCAGGCTCTCCAGTGGACCAGGTGGCGGCCGTGTTAGGCGGCGCCGACGCAGCAGGCGGCAGCTAGAAGTTGCTGGGTTGGCGCAGGCGCAGGGCACGACGCCGGGAACCCGCACGCGCGCTGGGCGCTCGCAGCTGCCGAGTTCCGCGCGCGCAGGCTGTCGAGTTTCCATGTGCGCGCGCGACGCCATGTTTTCGATCCAAACCCCGTTTTCTCCGTCGTTCGTCATTTTCGAGTCGTCGCCAACGAGACGTCGTTGATCTGGGTCCGGTCAAAGTCAACCCTTTGATCAAAATTACCATTTTACCCCTAAACTTTAAATGCTCCGTTTGAGCTCGTTTTAACTCCGATCGAGCTCATTCTTTTTCCATCGTAACCCAAATTTCATTGCCTATCATCTCAGCCTTTCGGGTTGAACTTTCAGCCTTGTCTCCAAAATTCCAATCTTTAGATCGTTCGATCCGTCGTGTCGTTAACGAATATTTTTCCGCCGCAACCCTTTACAACTTTAATTATAATGTATTTAAGATCTAAGAAACACCGTAAATGTGTAGCCTACTTGTTGGACTAAGCTTTGAGGTGTTGGGTCATCAGACGTACTGTTCTATCTACTCTCGCGGTAACCACTATACGAGGTGAGGGTAATTTCTAACTCTATCTGTTTACGGCTTTCATGATTGAGAAATACTAAGTGTTGTGTTTATACTTGATGTGCCATATTATAAATTATAAATGTGAAAGGATCGAGGTCCTCTGATCATGCATTCTGTTCGTCCCCTGCTATTTTCTACTACTCTGTGGGTGTCGTGAGCCTCTTGAAATGCACTAACGGTGAGATACCGTTATATAGGGTAAGACAGGGGAATCCCACACCTATTCGTCTCTTGTCATTTCTAATATCTGCTTTGCATATGTGTTGTGACAACGTGACTGTAAGTTAGCTTTTCGGTATTTAATTTCTGTCTCGAGTCTTATGAGGCAGATGTTATCCCCACGAGTGTATTCCACGCACTCACACCTTAATCTGTACTCACAATACAGGAGATGAGGAAGCTGATGAACCCTAGACGGAGGGAGGGAGTTGGTGCTAGTTGTTGGTTCCCTGATAGAATGTTGTTGTTAAAACTTTTCCAAACACATCTTTTAACCAACTTTTGATTTGTATATATTTTGAGTATTTGTAAGGATGGAAGATCCTGATGAATAGTTTTCGCTGCATATGATGTATATTATCGGTGTGAGACCGGATGTTATCGGTTGAGGCCGAATGTTGTTATGAGATGGATTTTCATCGTCCCTTATCTCTTTCTTCTGTTGTCCCTTACTTAATTCTTTCTGTGTGTGTTATGCGTCCCTTGCTTTTCTATCTTCACGCCCGGGTAAAACTCTGATATTTTATGAAAAGAACACGGGGCGTGACAGGTGGTATAAGAGCAGTTCTAATGTTGAGAACTTGCTCGAACTGGTTTTAAAAATGGGAAAAACGTGATTTCAAAAGTGTGATTTAGAAACGAGAAAGGTTTTTGAAACGAGTTTTAAAGTGGGAAAAATATGATTTTGAAAGTGTGTTTGCAAAATGTGATCAGGTTTTCAGAAAAGTATAAGATAGACACTAGTCTCCCTCTATAGGTGACCCTCCCTGATATGTGACTTGCGGAATTAGCATGATTGTTTGTTCTGTGTTATTTTGCCTCGCACCGTTAAGTTCCGGGGGAATCGTATCAGATATGGATATATGATATTAGAAACTAGTGTAAATTAATTGACAGATGAATAGGATTTACCGAGCGGGTAGGGGAAAAGCGCCTGAGATAGAGACAAGGCAGGAGCGACTGCAACGCTTATTCTTTCAAAGTAGGGTACCGATGATAAATCGGTAGGTGAGCATGTATCCTGGCTCCTCTACTGTTGGAGGGACAATGGGGGAGAGAGGGGCCCGATTCCAGGAGTGGGAGCGTGTTTGCACTTGATTCATACTCTGCCTCCGGAATGGCAGGAGAGGGCGTGCACCCTCTATCGTGACGAGTTAGTATTCTCGTCGGTTGACTTGGTGCCCATTGCCAACTTTGGCAATATGGCTAGAGCGATGTTAGATTTGTGGGGCCGACATGGCATTCCGACTACTCCGGAGCTGTTGCCCTACGACCCTAGCAGCAGTAGCTCTGATTCAGAGAAGGAGCCGGAGGAGGACCCCGAAGAGATTGATATAGAGGGTGATGACCCTAAGGATGGACCAGCACCTCCGTTACCTTCTGCTAACACAGACTAGATGTTTTAGAAGACATGTATATGTATATATTATGATACTCGAGATACAGTATTCTATATGTTTATGATATGGTAGTTCTTGCTTCATAGGTAGTGTACATACACCCTTTTATTATGTAGTACTACCCATAATTTTGTATTATGTATATATGTACATACATCATTTTGCTCATCCTACGATGTTATGATTATGTCTCACCACGAGTAAAGCGTTGTCTGATCTATTTATAGAATTATTATATAATCACAACGACTTGTACATATATACTTATCGTAACAGAAACATGTCGAGAGGCAGACCAAGGAAGGAATAGCCGCAACCACCGGTTAACCCACTTGAGCTGGAAGAGAACGCCAATGACCGAATAGGTGAGATGTCCGAACAGTCTGTCCAGTGACCGTAGCCACTCCTTGGTCCGTTAGCAGGAGGTAACGGAGGTGCTGGTCCATCCTGAGGGTCATCACCCTCTATATCAATCTCTTCGGGGTCCTCCTCCGGATCCTGCTCTGAATCAGAACTACTATTGCTAGGGTCGTAGGGCGACGGCTCCGGAGTAGTTGGAAGGCCATGTCGGCCCCACAAATCTAACATCGCTCTAGCTACATTGCCAAAGTTGGCAATGGGCACCAAGTCAACCGACGAACTAACTCGTCATGATAGAGGGTGCGCGCCCTCTCCTGCCATTCCAAAGACAGAGTATGAATCAAGTGCAAACACGCTCCCACACCAGGAATCGGGCCCCTCTCTCCCCCGTTTTCCCTCCAACAATAGAGGAGCCAGGATACATGCTCACCTACCAATCTATCATCGATACCCTACTCTGAAAGAATAAGCGTTGCAGTCGCTCCTGCCTCGTCTCTATCTCAGACGCTCTTCCCCTACCCGCTCGGTAAATCCTATTCATCTGTCAATTAATTTACACGAGTTTCTAATATCATATATCCATATCTGATACGATTCCCCCGGAACTTAACGGTGCGAGGCAAAATAACACAGAACAAACAATCATGCTAATTTCGCAAGTCACATATCAGGGAGGGTCACCTATAGAGGGAGACTAGTGTCTATCTTATACTTTTCTGAAAACCTGATCACATTTTGCAAACACTTTCAAAATCATATTTTTCCCACTTTAAAACTCGTTTCAAAAACCTTTCTCGTTTCTAAATCACGTTTTTCCCATTTTTAAAACCAGTTCGAGCAAGTTCTCAACATTAGAACTGCTCTTATACCACCTGTCACGCCCCGTGTTCTTTTCATAAAATATCAGAGTTTTACCCGGGCGTGAAGATAGAAAAGCAAGGGACGCATAACACACACAGAAAGAATTAAGTAAGGGACAACAGAAGAAAGAGATAAGGGACGATGAAAATCCATCTCATAACAACATTCGGCCTCAGCCGATAACATCCGGTCTCACACCGATAATATACATCATATGCAGCGGAAACTATTCATCAGGATCTTCCATCCTTACAAGTACTCAAAATATATACAAATCAAAAGTTGGTTAAAAGATGTGTTTGGAAAAGTTTTAACTACAACATTCTATCAGGGAACCACCAACTCCCTCCATCTAGGGTTCATCAGCTTCCTCATCTCCTGTATTGTGAGTACAGATTAAGGGGTGAGTGCGTGGAATACACTCGTGGGGATAACATCCGCCTCATAAGACTCCAGATTAAGGGGTGAGTGTGTGGAATACACTCGTGGGGATAACATCCACCTCAAAAGACTCGAGACAAAAATTAAATACCGAAAAGCTAACTTACAGTCACGTTGTCACAGCACATATGCAAAGCAGATATTAGAAATGGCAAGGGACGAATAGGTGCGGGATTCCCCTGTCTTACCCTATATAACGGTATCTCACCGTTAGTGCATTCCAAGAGGCTCACGACACCCACAGAGTAGTAGAAAATAGCAGGGGACGAACAGAATGCATGATCAGAGGACCTCGGTCCTTTCACATTTATAATATGACACATCAAGTATAAACACATCACTTAGTATTTCTCAATCATGCTTCATAAATAGGGAAAGCCGTAAACAGATAAAGAGTTAGAAATTACTCTCACCTCGTATAGTGGTTAC
This sequence comes from Scutellaria galericulata, assembly GCA_946896805.1. Lineage (NCBI taxonomy): Eukaryota > Viridiplantae > Streptophyta > Magnoliopsida > Lamiales > Lamiaceae > Scutellaria > Scutellaria galericulata. The sequence continues at coordinate 16,302,516 of OX335793.1, forward strand.
CGCGTGAGTAGATAGAACAGTACGTCTGATGACCCAACACCTCAAAGCTTAGTCCAATAAGTAGGCTACACATTTACGGTGTTTTTTAGATCTTAAATACATTATAATTAAAGCTGTAAAGGGTTCCGGCGGAAAAATATTCGTTAACGACACGACGGATATTTTGGAGACAAGGCTGAAAGTTCAACCCGAAAGGCTGAGATGATAGGCAATGAAATTTGGGTTACGATGGAAAAAGAATGAGCTCGATCGGAGTTAAAACGAGCTCAAACGGAGCATTTAAAGTTTAGGAGTAAAATGGTAATTTTGGTCAAAGGGTTGACTTTGACCGGACCCAGATCAACGATGTCTCATTGGTGACGACTCGGAAAAGACGAACGACGGAGAAAACGGGGTTTTGATCGAAAACACGGCGTCGTGCGCACACCCGGCTGGGCTCGCGCGTGCGCGCGCACATGGAAACTCGGCAGCTGTGCGCATGCAGGTTCCCGGCGTCGCGCCCTGCGCCAACCCAACCGCCGCCTGCGGCGGCGGCGCCGCCCAACGCGGCCACCACTTGGTCCACCGGATAGCCTGCATCACGCATCACCGGCCATCCCTCGCCGGATTCCGGCATGAACAGTGCCGAAAAATTTCGCCGCAAAACCTTTTATCACCACATTTTCTGCAGACCAAACCTTCATCCTCCGGCCGGCGACTTCCCGTCGCCGGCAACCACCCAGCTCCGGCGACACACACACGCACTTGTCCATACACACACGCACCAATCATAACTGATTGGCCGGCGGCCGCCAGCCACCACCACCACACTCGCCGGCGCATCACCAGCAGTTCACGGCGGCGCCACCTGCGCTGCCTCCCAACAGCGCACACACACATGCACGTTATATATACATACATATACTGTTCCGGCCCGGCAGCGCCACCTCCCCCTCATCACTACCACACCATCACCGGCCACCGCTCCGGCAAGAGGACGAGGAGAGAGAAAGGGTGACAAGGGTTTGGGGCTGTTTTATGCCATTTTCCGGCGAACGAGAAATCGGAATTGAATTCCGAGACCTATTCTAGAATCGTCTCATCGAGACGAACGTCGTGTGCGAAAATCGGCCGATTCCGACAACTTTGAAATTTTCCGGCGATCTCCGGCGGCACGTCGGAGGCAGAAAAGAGAGGAGAGAGAGAGAGGAGGGAGTAGAGAAAACTTACGTGTTTTCATCGCGCTCGGCTCGTTTGACTCGCTCAAGAAAACGGTAAATTTTCAAATCGAAACTCTCCTATTTATAGAAAATGAAAGTTACTGTTCACGATAGGGTAGGTTTACTGTTCAAGATAAGATCCTAGTTACTGTTCATCGTAAATATCTCGTATTTCTACTCTTCGTATACGTCTCGTATTTTTCGTTTTCACTGTTTTCTTCATTACTTGAGCTACGTAACTCCGAATGACCTCTAATTCGTTTCTATCTTCTCGTTTTTCAAATACGCATCGCGTGGTAAAATAAAATCTTATGTTCCACGTCTAGGAAAATTATCGATTTAATTCGTGCATTAAACAAGTATCTGAAACGCACGCAATTAATTAAACAGTTAAAACATACGCATATAACTATTCAATTATGCGTTTAAATATTTAAATTAATAAATTATGCTCATTTTGGTCCGGGGTGCTACAAGGACATTCTACATCTAGTAAATGTTTCAAATTACATATGGGCAATAGTTTGAAATACCATTACCAAAGGAGAGAAAAATGATAGGCACTAATTGTTCACTATTATCCAATTAAACATTGTGTATTCTCCCTTTATTTAGTGAAAGAAGAGAACTATGTTCATGTCTTTTTCTTCTAGTTTTTCAACCTCAAATTTAGTTCTTTCCAAGACAAACACTTTCTTCATATATGAGGAAGTTGCAAAGTACTGGGATGATTCTTTTTTTTGTATCTTATAGGAAAATTTAAAATGGTTGTTCTGGATTCCACTTGAACGTGCATCAGGGTTGATAACTGAAATTCGAAGTCTTTATAATTGACTTGCATGTTAAAAGTTTCATACAATGATGGAACATAAAATATCTCTACAATAAAAGTTACAAATCTATAAATAAAAAGCTTGAATTAGAGCATCATGGTTTATTTTGTTATCCCTTCTTCCACTCCACCTCTTCTGCAAAAGATATTCATTTTTTTTTCATATGGTAGGTAGACTTGATGGAGGTTATGGTTTTTCTCCTGCCTGATTTTGACCAGTGTTTCTGAATATTGTTCAATGCAGTTTGCCCATGTATTTTTCTTATGGCTGTGAATTCGAAGTCTTTATAATTGACTTGCATGTTAAAAGTTTCATACAATGATGGAACATAAAATATCTCTACAATAAAACTAACAAATCTATAAATAAAAAGCTTGAATTAGAGCATCATGGTTTATTTTGTTATCCCTTCTTCCACTCCACCTCTTCTGCAAAAGATATTCTTTTTTTTTTCATATGGTAGGTAGACTTGATGGAGGTTATGGTTTTTCTCCTGCCTGATTTTGACCAGTGTTTCTGAATATTGCTCAATGCAGTTTGCCCATGTATTTTTCTTATGGCTGTGTTCATTGCAGATACCTAAGGGGGTGCAACATGGGCAACTAGTTTTGCTAAGAGGCAAAGGTATGATGAACTCTTCCCTTTTTGGCCTGTCTTATCGTTCTCTCTTTCAATGTGCTGATGGGCATGATGTACTAAAGGATTGCCAAAGAGTGGGTTTTTGGTGGACCATGGAGATCAGTACGTACGCTTCCGCATAAATCTTCCTTTGTAAGTTTCTTACTTGTCTGTCTTCTTTATTATGCATCCCTATAAATACTTGGAAGACTATTCTGTAGGTATACATCTCATGTAGGATTGAATATCAAATCAAACTACTCGATATTTGACTTGAGATTGTTTAATTGGTTTGATAAACATAATAGACAAGCCTGGACATATTTTTACTGTTGATAAAATTTAAATATGGGCTCAAACCGAAACTTGATAAGTAAACAAAAGAAAAAAGTGTAAAATGATCAAACCTCTCTAGCTCAGCTGATGTTAGTTTGAAGCCCATTCAAGTTTGATTTTCTTGATAATAAACCAAGCTCAAACATAATTTTCCTAGTTAAATAATAATTCAAACAACCTCTCTCTTATTTTTTAGTCACGGACCTAGTAGTGATTTCACTTTCCTTAAAAAAAACTCATGATTATATAGAATAAATACTTTTCTAAATTTGCTATATGTTGATAAAAAGCCTGGATAATGAGGTTCTTTTACTAGTCCTTATTTTTAGGACTGACACATTATTGTGGAAGATAAGAATAAAATGCAATTGAAATTCGACTTTAACATGTTATTTTGCTTTGGCACATCAACTTAGGTCATCGGAGAATACAATTGTGCTTTGAATTGCAATAATGGGTTAAATTCATTATTTGTTTTAATAAATTCAAAAGGTCAAGATTAAATTGCAAGTTTTGAAAGGATAATGATTTTTTTTTTTTTGCTAAATTCAAAAAGTTGGGATTAAATTGCAATTTTGAAAAATGTGGCAATTTTTTTTTTTGTGTATATATATATATATTGCAATTATGTATTTAATTAAGTATTTCTTAGTCATTTAGGTGGCCAGATAAATCAGGGATTCTTGATTTTTATGTTTTGGAGGTGCTATATGTTGAAGTAAAGGAGAATGCACAGTAAAAATAACAGTTTATTTCTGATGAATAGTAACAATAAGAATGTGGGTAACCCGGAGATACAATTCTCCTCTTCCAAGCGCAAGCGCCGTAATCATCGGACTCCAAAAACATAGCCCCCCTTTAGGAAATAATTCCCTACTTATTAAATGACCTAAATGTAAGCCCATGCACAAGGCCCACACTAAAGACTCACTGATTAAGAAAACATATAATTAAGAAACATAATTAATAATAAGGCCCAGGTGTGTGACACAGGCTTGGCTGCGCTACTGCTCGCGTGGCTTGTCCCGGCAACGGTAAACTCTATCCGCAACAACTCCTCCCTCCTTCCAAACAGCCTTGTCCTCAAGGCGGAATTGAGGAAATTGCTCTTGTAATTCTGTCTCCCTGACCCAGGTAGCATCAGTAACATCTCTATCCTTCCACCGCACAAGGAATTCATGCACACGCTCATCCCCTTGCCACACCCAACGATCACGAAGGATCCATTCCGGCATAAAATCGGGATCCGTTAGCCATAGTTCTTTTGGCAATTCAGTCTCGACAGAGTGCTCTCCCACCACCGCTTTCAGCTGGGATACATGAAACACCGGGTGCAACCGTGAGTATTCGGGTAGACGGAGACGGTACGCCACTGCCCCGACACGGCCAATGATCTCAAAAGGTCCGTAGAATTTGGCTGCCAATTTTATACAACTACGGTAAAGTAAGGAGCGTTGTCGATAGGGACGAAGTTTCAAGAAGACACGCTGCCCAATCTGAAATTGCACATCTCGGCGGCGTTTATTGGCTGACCGGACCATGCGTTCTTGCGCACGTTTGAGATGATCCTTAAGATGGCGCAAAACCTCATCTCGTTCACCCAACTCTTCTGCCACAGCCCATACCTTTACCTCAGCAGGCAGGAAGCTACCCAATATAGGTGGTGGACGACCGTACACCGCCTCAAAAAGGGTAGTGCCTATCGATGAATGCAGACTTGTGTTGTAGCAATACTCAGCCCATGGTAACCACTTACTCCACTGTCGGGGGCGTTCACAAGTGAAACAACGTAGATACGTTTCTAGACCACGATTCACCACTTCTGTCTGCCCGTCGGTCTCCGGATGATAAGCAGAACTCATCCGAAGCTTAGTGTCCATAGCCTTAAATAGTTCCGCCCAAAAATCGGTACACCGTGCAGCCGCACTATTTCTCGGGCAAATACATCTGCAACATCCTTCGCAGAGAACAGATGGCGAAGGCCCATGAAATGGGCATATTTCGACAAACGGTCTACCACCACCATAATGCAGTCAAAAGACCCTGACCGAGGCAATCCTTCTATAGTCCATGCTGATATCCTCCCAAATTCACGTCGGAATTGGAAGGGGCTGTAATAAACCGGCTGGAACACGAGCTTCATATTTGTGTCTCTGACACGTGAGGCACTCCGCTACAAATCGAGTTACATCCTTCATCATTCCAGCCCTATACACGTTTGAAGCTAGACGACGATACGTTCGATAAGCTCCTGAATGTCCACCTTGGGGAGACGAGTGAAATTCCAACAGCAAGCGTGGAATAAAGGACGATGTCTTCGACAAAACCAGACGTCCACGGTAATATAGCAGCCCGTTAATCAAAGAATAAGCTGAATATTCCAAAGAACCCTCCTCCAAGGCTCGCCTAACTTCTAACAACTTGGGATCTTTCCGAGTCTCATCAACAACCACCCGCCATCCAATCCAAGTTGGAACTGATATGGCTGTAAATTCTGCATCCTCATGACAACGAGACAACGCATCAGCAGCTCGGTTAGTCACCCCTGCTTTGTACTCGATGTTGAAATCGTAGCCTAGCAACTTTACCACCCAAAAATGCTGCGCTGGAGTAGAAACTGATTGCTGTAGTAGGAATCGTAGGCTACGCTGATCTGTTCGTACAGTAAATTTGCGTCCGACTAGGTAAGGATGCCAATGTTGAACCGCCAACACCAAAGCCATCAACTCAGTCTCATATGCTGATTTAGCCAAACTTCGATCTCCCAATGCTTTACTGAAATAGGCAATTGGCCGCCCCTCTTGCATAAGTACAGCCCCGAGCCCTCGTCCAGATGCATCGCACTCCACTACGAATTGCTTGGAAAAATCTGGGGTGGTTAGAACGGGGGCAGTAGTAATCGCCTTTTGTAAAGCCTCAAAGGCTAATTGAGCAGCCGGTGTCCAAGCAAACTGGGTCACTTTTTCTTTCTTTAATAGTTCGGTGAGAGGCCGAGCTAACTGTCCATACCCCTTGATGAACCTGCTGTAATACCCGGTGAGTCCCAAAAATCCACGGACTCCCCTAATGGTCGTAGGAGTCGGCCAACGTAAAATGGCCGACACTTTACTTGGATCCATTTGCACCCCATTGGCTGAGATCACGTGGCCCAAGTACTCAACCGTTGTTTGTCCCCAAGCACATTTCTTTGGATTAATCACATATGACTCATCTTGTAATAATTGCATCACTGTTTGAAGATGTCGGACATGTTCCTGCCAATCACCGCTATACACTAATATATCGTCAAAAAAAACAAGTACGAACTTACGGAGGTGTGGGCGAAATAAGTCATTCATGGCGAACTGAAAAGTAGCTGGTGCATTCGTTAGGCCAAAAGGCATGACCAAGAACTCGTAGTGGCCTGAGTGAGTTCGAAATGCTGTTTTTGCAATGTCCTCTGGAGCAATCTGAATCTGGTGATACCCCGATCTCAAGTCCAACTTACTAAACCACTGAGCCCCGTGCAATTCATCCAACATCTCTTGGATTACTGGAATGGGGTACTTGTCAGGGACCGTTTGCTTGTTAAGAACCCGATAATCCACACAAAAACGCCAACTTCCATCCTTCTTCCGTACTAGCAACACTGGGCTTGAACTGGGTTGTATGATCCCTGCTTCTAACATTTCATGTACCAATCTCTCCATCTCATCCTTGGCAGCATAGCTATAATGATACGGGCCAACCGATACTGGTGGAGCTCTAGGGTGAAGTAGAATGTGGTGATCAACCCGCCTTTGAGGAGGCAGACCCGACGGTGGAAGCATTACCTTCGGAAATTCTTCCTCCATTTTTTTTTGTAACAATTCACTAGCTTCACTGATACTATTTCCCGGCTCAATCAAAGCTGTCTCGGACAACTCACATCCCGACTCAGCCAATCCGATCCATATAACCCAACTAGCTTCCACGTCGTCTAACTTCCAAATGCCAGCTGCTGACAACTCACGTCGGATGAGTGTGGATTCACCGACGAGCTGTACCTGTTGCCCTTCATATTCAAACTTTATGGTCATCAATTTCCAATCAGCTCAAACCTCGCCCAATGTAGCCAACCATGACACGCCCAATATCAAGTCAACATTTCCCAGTTCAAAAACATAACAGTCGACCCCGAACACAACTCCTAATTTCAATTGCAATTTCGGACACATACCCTCAATTGCAGCTTGTCTACCGTCCCCCAGCCTCACGGTCGATTTGTGTGAAGCGTCCACCTCGAGTCCAAGGCTTGTAACCACGGTTTTGGATATAAAACAGTGGCTAGCTCCACTGTCCACCATCACTAACAACTCCAACTCCGCTATTTCACCTACTAATTTTAGGGTCTGGGGTCCGTCGAAACCCCGGGCAGCCACTCGAGACAATTCCAGATTTTGGAATTGTGTTCCTTCACCTTCCTCGTTCGAATCTGCCACCTGCTGTGCTATTTCGTCCGCAAGAGACGGTTCATCATCTTCCGGGTCCGCTACTATAATCACCTGCAATGATCGATCTGCACAACGATGGCCCGGCGAATACTTCTCATCACACCTAAAGCACAGTCCCACCGCCCTCTTCGCCGTATAATCTTTATGAGTAATCTGACGATACGGCCTACCTCTTGTGTGATTTACACTGGCTGCAAAGGTACTACCCATGTTTGAATTTGTTTGTGGTTTGTTTCCCGTCATAGTGCCGGCCCCTTGGAAACTTTTCTGAGGTCCCCGATACGATTGACCATTCCAAGATTTCTGCTGTGAGAGTGAAGCAGTCACCGATTGTGCAGCGCGAGTGGGTCCTGAATTCTGCCTAGCGCCATAGCCTCTGATACCCCCTAACTCTCTTTCGATTTCTCTAGCCAAGTGGATTGTCTCAAACAGGTCTTTAGCTTCCCTTGATCGAATGCGCAGCCTTATATCATCCCTTAAGTCGTGTAAAAACATGCCCAAGCAGTGTTGATCTTCGAGTCCTGGTACATGAACTAATCGAGCAATGAATAAATTAACATATTCACTCACCGATCCTGTCTGTGTAGTGTACATTAGTGCCTCAAATGGATTAGCCATGGGATCCTGCCCGTACATCCGCAGGAGTTCCTGTTTCATTTGGATCCATAAAAGCCCTGGGTGTTTTGCCCTTGTCCATTGGTATCAATGCAAGGCATCCCCTTCCATTGCGATCAGCGCTACTTCCACCTTTCTATTTTCAGGCGTGCCATGGAGTTGGAAATATTGCTCGGCACGCGCCACCCACGCTTCGGGATTGCTTCCATCAAATAATGGTAAATTGAATCGAGCTGCAGCAGGAAAAGACTCTGGAAAACTGGAAGAATCTGCTGGGTCACCTGTGGAATACCCAAAATATGGTACCGATCCCAAAGAGTGTTTCAGTGCTTGTGCTGATTTAACACCCCCGATCTCTGATGAATCAGCCACATTCCGGCCCTCTCCCCCTACAGATTTGTCGACGCCCTCCTTTTCTGCGTCACCAGCCCTTTTCGGATCATCGCTCGATACCAGGTTACGATTGCGAAGTAACACAGTCATCATTTGACCCAACTTGTCCATCTTGTCTTGCAGCCCATCAATGGCATCAATTTTCTCTAGTTTCATGCGCCACTGTTCCATCTCCTTTTGCATGGCTTCATTCCCCTTCTCCAATGTCTTGATACGGCTGTCCATCTCAAGGCTGTATGTCTGACGAGTTTTTGTCATAAACCAATCTGGTAGGTCGGACCAAATTGTTGAAGTAAAGGAGAATGCACAGTAAAAATATCAGTTTATTTCTGATGAATAGTAACAATAAGAATGTAAGTAACCCGGAGATACAATTCTCCTCTTCCAAGCGCAAGCGCCGTAATCATCAGACTCCAAAAACATAGCCCCCCTTTAGGAAATAATTCCCTACTTATTAAATGACCTAAACGTAAGCCCATGCACAAGGCCCACACTAAAGACTCACTGATTAAGAAATCATATAATTAAGAAACATAATTAATAATAAGGCCCAGGTGTGTGACACAGGCTTGGCTGCGCTACTGCTCGCGTGGCTTGTCCCGGCGACGGTAAACTCTATCCGCAACACTATATTTCTTAAATGCTTCTGGTTCTATTTTATATTTATATTTATGTGGTTTCTCCATGTATGTACCAACACTGCTGCAAAAGAAATATAGGCTACCTGTTAGCTTGATTTTTGTTTATTCTGTATTTTCTTCAGGACTGTAACTGAAAAACAACGTGCTATACTAGAAGAATTTGAGAAGGAAATAATGGACAATAATAACACATCTGCTGAAGGAAGATGGTGAGTCTATATCTGCATGTCTTTTTAAGTGCCTAAAGGTACCAATGTGAATGTCTTTTATAACCCCTCCACTCCTTGTGTTATATTTTTGGGCCGCAATGCCATGACATGTTAACAATTCTCCATTTAACTTTTAATTGACATGAAGTTGTATGAGTCTATGACTATGATAAAAATTAGGCAAATAGTACAAGTTTGAATAAAAATGGTTAATTACTAGTGACCTATACTGCTTGCTGAACACAGCTGCTCCCATATTGATGATTCTATCATATTTTGTTATTTGGACCGTGACAAATTCTGAAATATGGTGTATGGGACTTGGATGTGGTTGTAGCCGCAGTGAAAGTTGGGCGGCTCGGAGTGTGTTCTGAGGTGGTCATTGTTGGTTAGTTGAGGGGGTCACAGACTCACAGGTTGGAGGGTTCAGTAGGGTGGGTGGAGATAGTTTGGTAGGGAGATTGGTGAAGGCAGTAGGTTTTCTAATTATTAATTTAGTGATTGTTAATGAAAAGTTATTCATTTCATAAACTTCAATAATAGGAAGGAAATACATATCAAAATAAATTGAGTTTTCTGAGAACATGACCAGTTCTCTAGGGTGTGTACGTAATTATTCTTATTAGAAATGCCTGCATGTATCTGTATTACAGGATTTGGTTGGGCTAAAGACATCAGTTTATCTTTATCAATGTATCTTTGGTTGCTTGTATGAATACATAGTCACCATTCTAAATATGGTGCATAATCTGGCAATGCTTAGCAGGCTTTATCAGCGGCTATCTACTGGTTGAACTTACAGGTGGCAATATTGGGTTGAACGTGTGACTGGGCCCAAGTTCATGCTTGAGTTCTCAATTTTGACGTTGATGTTCCTATTCATCTTCAAAGCACTCAACTAGGACCTCCTGCAAGTGCATAGAGATCGACATGTGATGGATCAATACTCGATTTTTGGCCTGATACGTTGGTGGGAGAGAAGTGGTGAAATCCTTCGTAGCTCAAATCAATCAGTTCTAAACATCTTTGACCAAGAGCTTATGGGGTTTGCTTCAGTTGGTAAGAATTTTTTGTTCTTACAAGGCTGTAGATTCCTCATCTTTGATTCTTTTGTTCTTACTTCTTTGTACATGTATATGACATTGAGCCTTCCTATTCTTGTGTAGGAGAGTCCTCTTGCTTTAGAGATATGTAATTTTAGTGATGGAGAATTTCGTAGGGTTGATTTAAATCTCTGTATGGCTAAGTAATGAAATAAATTCCACCACTCTTATTCTTTATCAAAAGTAATAATAATAATAATAATTGTTCATACCTTTTTAGGTTTGATCTACACCAAATTTAATTTGCACGTATAGAACAGATCCTCCCATCACCATTTCTTTTTGTCGCGACTTTAGAAACAACACAGATGAGATATTAAATTTGTATGTGGATCGGAGGATTTGATTTTTATAAAATCTTTAAATTGAAAGAGAAATTGCAGTTTTCATTTCATTAAATACGTGGCCATTTAAAATGGTCCAAACAGTTGCCTTTGTCTCCTAAAATTAAAAAATTATGTATATTTGGTCCAAAAAAGAGAGAGAGAGAGAGAGAGAGATATATATATATATATATATATATATATATATATATATATATATATATGATAATAGAAGTCATTTCAAATATAGTAATCAAGTTTTTTTCCTGCTAAATTTTTCTTACTAAAAAATCGAAAATCAAGATTTTTTATTATGTAATTTTTTTTTAATTACAAAAAAATGCGCTTTAAAAAAAAATAAAAACTTATGTAAAACTGCATCTTTTTAAGAAAGTTTGAATACATTGTTTCAAATTTAAAAAATATGTGAAATCTGAAAGATCTGTATTGAAACCGTTGTAAAACTACATCTTTTTAAGAAAGTTTGAATACATCGTTTCAAATTTAAAAAATATGTGAAATCTAAAAGATCCGTATTGAAACCGTTGTAAGACTGCTTCTTTTTAAGAATTTTTGTATTCATCGTTTCAAATTTAAAAAATATGTGAAATCTGAATGATCCGTATTTTACAGAAAAATAATATTAAGAATAATGTATTGGATGATTCAAATTTCCAAGACACCAGAACTGTAATATATAAATTGTTTAAGTAGATTTAAAAATTATCAAAATAAATATAAAACATATTTAACAAATCCAGAAAAAAGAATCTAAAAAGTATTTAAGAAAATCTGAAAATTAGAAAATATAGTTTCAAAATTATTTTATTAAATCAAAAACGTTATGATATAAGATCTAGTTATTAAAATTTATTTAATAAAGATGAAAATTTTAAAAAATTAAAAAATATTCAAACAATCTTAAAGTTACCAAATAAACTAAAAATGAGATAAAATTTGAAAATTGAATATTTAAATAACAACTAACAACTACATAGATACTAATTTGGAAACTAAATACATATATATGTACATATTTTTTGAAAAGGAAACTAAATATATTTTATTAATCATAGAAACTACCAATTTATAATCTTAAATTATCTTTCAAATTTTTAAAATTAACAAATAGTTCTATAAATAAATAAATTTCACATTTACAAAAATTAAATGTATAATATTATTTAATGGTTTAATAATAAAGTGACGTGTGATAGCACTGATAGGCGACTTGGAGATTCCAACGACCTTAATACCTTATCATGTATTTTTCATACTAAACTATTTCAGTTGATGAATCACTTTTTTCGATAAGATTCACATCTTTAGAAATGAGATTTATTCAATTCTTTAGGCAATATTTGGATTAGTGTTTGTTAGTCGCGATTTGGGATCCCCATTTGTTTTGAGGTTAGAAGTGAATTATATGATCTATCAAATCATATTTTAATTAAATAAAAATACAATCATTAATCATATATTATAATTCATTAATACACAAATTTCAATATAAACCTAAATTTCTACTATTGCAATCATCCAATCATTACCATTATATCAACTTGCAATATAATATTACGTAATAACATTTTTTTCCAGCATTGATTTGTCATCTACAGTGTTAATTTTACCTTACAAAATCTCTAATCAAACATAGATTTTGACTATTCACCTATATTTTCAAAACCCAGGATTTCAAAGTCGGATTTCCCCAATTCTACATAAACTCAAAACAAACATACCCTTAGGAATAAAGTGTATTGTATATCCTCATTGTAGGTCTTATGTGAAGCAGTTTTATGTGAGACATTATGTAACACGAAATTTATATGAATTAATAAAAACGGATCAACTTATTCAATACAGTCAATGTCATCGATCTTCATAAAATTTTATAAAGCTCTATTTCATATAAAATCTTATGTAAGACGATCATATAAATTTTTGTAAATGAAACCTGTATCAGCATTCACCAACTTCGTGATCAAAGTTTCATGTGATTATATATGTTTTGAGCTCTTCAACAATTCTAGTAAAACCCACCATTTACTTTTTAAGGATTGTCATGGACTTCACTACAAAGTACTAACATTTGATATATACTAAAGAAATTGGCAAAAAGAAGAAAGGAGTGTCAAAATCGGGTTTACTTGGCCTGGTCCACGGTTGGGGCAACTTAAGAACTTGGCAAAAAGAAGAAAGGAGTGTTAAAAATCGGGTTTATTAGGCCTGGTCAACGGTTGAGCAGGTTTGATGGACTCAGAGTTAAATTGGCCATTCCCTGAGGGTATGGTGTACCCACAATCGCAACTCGATTATCTTTAGGTAATATGATTAATACATTTACATGTAACAAGTAATATTTTGAGTAATATCTTTTATTAAATCATATATTTCAATTATATAAGTAAATAACTTATGAATAAACAACTAATACATTATGAATATATAACTAATATGTTTCACTAAAATATATATTTCACTAAAATATATATTTCAATTATACAAGTAATACCTTTTGAGTATGCAACAAATACTTTATGAGTATACAACTAATATCTTATGAGTATATAACTAATATCAAACTAATAATACATTTAGGATATGTACACCATGGATATATAAGTTTTTGCCAAAAAATATAATTGGGAGTGTGAACCAATTTGACCCACCAACCCAAATAAATATTACTATAGACCCGATGAGATGATGAATAAACCCGACCCGTTTATATCATTTGATTCATCAAATTGAATCAGAATGTCTAAATTGTCAAGTCTACATAAGATGTAAGAATAAAATTAGATTTACTAAAATAACCAAAAAATTACAAATTAAATAAACAATTATCAAACTATGGGAATTTTTAGGATTTTATCAAACTATAGTAATTCGTAGGTGGGAACCACAATTACAATATTCGGACGACGGAGTCATGTTTTTGAGCTGTAATTTTTATTTTTTTGACATTTCTTTTTAAATTAATAAGAAGTCATGGTTGCGAAACGCGGCTTCAGATTTGATTTTGTTTTTAATAGAAGTTGCGGTTGACAACTACGACCCTGTGTTTTACTAAAACACACCACTTTTCTTTATCCCTCCCCACCACAAATGATCTAATGCTATCTAGTTTTCTTCTCATTTTCTTTCATCTTTTCCCCCTCATCTTTCTCTCTCTCTTGCTAATTTTTTCAAACACTCACTTTTAACTATTGAATTTTTTTATTGTTAGCTAAGTTTTGCTCATTCATCATTTGAGTTGTCTTCATGATATATATATATATATTCTCTTAAATTTTTTTATGTAGAGTTTGAAATATAAAATAAATTTTTATTGTGAATATCCATATAAAATAGAAGTCGCAGTTTGGAAGTGTACTCCATCATGTGAATATTTAGTTGCAGTTCACCTACGAATGATTATAATTTGATAAAATCCTAAAATTTCTATATTTTGATAATTATTTGTTTAATTTACAAATTTTTGATGAATCACCCAAGTTTATTAGCTATCAAAATTTGCTTCCAAATACGACTATGGACCTATAGGAGCACTAGTAGTCTACTACGTCCTCATCGGAATAGAAAGAGTCAACGGATCCCCTCTAAAATGTCGTGTGAAAACAGCTATTTGCCTTTCCCTTTAGGGACATTTTTGACATTTTACAACCACTAACAACACCAATAAATTGAAATTGAATTCGACTCTATGAGAGAGAGATTCTCAATTTTGTCACTCAATTTCAAAATATGATCCAAATATTTATTATTTACCATTTCGTTTAGCTTAATTATATTTTATCATACAATGGATTTAAATTTTTGCCATTCTTCTTTTTTCTTAGTTTGGATATAGGAAAATTTACACTTCAAAATCTCGAATCATTTTTGTTAACAAACATTTATCTTAAAATCAAGACACATAAATTTTGAAACTAAGTCAATATGGTGAAATGTACAATTGTACATTTCAAATCATCAAATATAAAAACAGAAAAATAGATGGTGAAGTGTAAGAAATTGAATATTTTGAATGATCAAGTATAATTTCCACAACGAGTCCCTTTGCCGTGCATTTTGAATATTATGTCCTCATTCAATTTGAATTATTAGGCGTTGTTTTTTTTTTTTTTTTTTTTATCATTAAATTAAGAAAATAGTAAAAAAACTACTACCTCCATCACATAACACTTTGCACTTTTATTTGTGCACAATTTTTAAAAAAAATTGAATGATTGTTTTATAAATGAAGATATAAGGGTCAATTCTACTTTTTTCTAATAGAGGGATTAGTTTGAATGTTTGTGAAAAGGTAATGACATTGTGTGTAAATAAGTGTGTAGTGTGAGGGTAAGAATTGTGATAAAATTTGTCAATTTTTGATGTGAAAAGTGTTTGAGGACAGACTAAAAAAGGAAAGTGTGCAAAGTATTAAAAAACGGATGGAGTATTATTTAGTGCGTAAAAATTGAGAGGCCCTCACACAAAAACTTATATAAGATCGTTTTATTGAACAGTGAGACAAAATTTTATTATCCACAACCTAAACTCATTTTCACAACCACATCTATATTTTATAAATTATGGATTAATTTATGTAACAATTTCATAAAATGAATCCCACAAAACGATAAGTTAAGCATTTGTCTGCCTTCAGTAAGAACCGAGTTTGTAAGATTTATGATGATGTGAGGATAAATCTTTCATCAACATAGGTTCTAGTTCTAAGTCAGATTTTTCACCGAAACATTATAGAAATTTTATCATAAAAATTATATTCAATTAATCCTTAATCATAAACGTCTGTCACTCAAATATATCCTTCAATTTACATTTTATCTTAAAAAACCTGTTATCTAACATTGGTTGAGTTTTTCATAGAGATGTACTAAATACACCACCTTCTTTTCTAAGAACACCACACTCGTATTAATATACGAGCCCCACATCTACAAGTGCCTTTAGCACACCCCTTTTCACATCCCCATGAGCAAAAGTTTAGCAAATGTCCAACCCTTAGTCCTAAAGGAAAGGCTACTAGCTATTGATGCTTTTGGATTTGTCTTCTCATTGTCAAAAAGTCAGACGTGACGCGTGAGCAATTCATAATCATTACTACATTACTTGAATCTACTTGCTGCCACCTCATGGTTGCCATTTCTCATAATTGACTCATTAACAAAAAATTATCTGATTATGGGTGCCTAATCATCTGATTATTATCCATCACAACATAATTAATTTTTAATG
Organism: Scutellaria galericulata; assembly: GCA_946896805.1. NCBI lineage: Eukaryota > Viridiplantae > Streptophyta > Magnoliopsida > Lamiales > Lamiaceae > Scutellaria > Scutellaria galericulata. The sequence continues at coordinate 16,318,508 of OX335793.1, forward strand.
ATCATATTGTTTTTATTGTAATTATCTGATATTCAAATAGATAGAGAAAATTGCCAACAGTCTTATTCAAATACCATCAATACATTCCAAAATCCAAATACAGATTTGGTGGCTTCAGAGGTAGACATTAGACATCGGCGCCGAATTATAGACATCTTTTTTGTGTTCACACTTTTACAATCAAGAATACAATGAATCTAAATTCAATATATATGGATTTCAATTTTTTTTTTTTGAATAAAATGATTTTTCCAATATATATAGGTCCGTTTTATGGATATTATATATTTCTCAAAATCAATTTTTATATTTAAATTGTGTCTTAGACCATAATTCATAACACAATCTTATTATAATTTCACTTCTTTTTAAGCAAATGATGGTGGGTATAAAATTTATAATGATTACTTTTAATTTAACACGTGTTTTTTGAGAGGTGGTTAATATTGTTTTGTTTGGTGTTTGATATTTGAGTCTATATCTACTCTTATCATAAATGGAGCCGTCATCAATTTCACTCTCTAAATATAATTAGGGAGATTGAGTCTCATTTAATTTATCTAAAAAATTCGACCAATAAGATATTGTGACCCAACTCATAGCTTTATTTAATAACTAGTTTATTTTTCTCCTTCTCCAGTGGTAACTGGTAAAAAGGGGAAATTGTAAGAAATGTGCAAATGGAAAGAAATAAAAATTAAAAATCAAATGAGGTAAATGGTCCAGTTTAGTCAAATTTAAATAAGCATTCCATCAGCAATTACAAATTCAAATGATTTTTTTTTTTTTTTAACTAAGAAATTAAAATGTTATTTTCACTAGCAAGTGCAAATATGACAGATCACTCAAAATCGTATCTTTATTTTGTTTCATTTCCAATTTATATTTTAATTCTGCCAAGAATAAAATTAGGGGCACATTTATTTTAGCCAGTTACAATTTAATAACATCTTAAAATTCTTTTTTTTTTTAATTCAAGATAAAATTTTGACATTATTATCCCTTTTTATATACAATATATATCAGATCACAACACTAAAATTTAAACGTTCCACAATATCATTACCAACAAAACAAGTCATTCATTGACGTCAATTCGTACAATCAGAGCCAAACTTTGGCCAACAAATTAAAAATAAACTTAACTTATGACTGAAAAAATATATTTTTTCACAAGCAGCTAAATACAGAAGTTTTCACACTCACAACATATTATTTCAAAAGATACTAGCTAACTACAGTAAATAAATGAAAATACACCGATTAAATGATGTATATCAACATCAAAATAATAAATCTGAAATATTATGGCCTCATCTTTGTCGATAATTAATATTCAAGCATATTCTCATCATGAAAATAGATAATCAAAACCAAGCTTGAAAATGATTGAAATAAAACCAAAAACAAGATATTTATTTCCTTCATCAATTATCTAAAGACTGGACTGTTGGGAGTTGGACTTCTATAACTCTGGTCAAAATAGGTGAGCCTGGAATATTTGTATTGGTGTATGTAATAAACGAGACCAAACATATATGTATATCTCATGACTATTATGTCTATAACTATGATTTCCTTTTTCGAATACGACGCACCACTTATTCAAGGTCCATAAACAACGGACGTTATATAATTATAGAAAGAAAAAAAATTGATTTTACTCTTGTAACTTATCTTTTAAAAAATTTAATTAACCCTTTATCCGTTTTTTCTTTTTAGAATTTTTGAAAATTCTTACTTTTTAATTTGGTGGACTGCCGTAACCGAGGGGTGGAGAAAAATACTGAATACCGAGTTCTGTACTGAAAAAATACCGAAAATTTTGATATGGTATCGGTATGATATTTTCAAACTTTCGATATTTCGGTATATACCAAAATACCGAAAATATATTATTAATTAAAAAATATAATATTTTTCATTTCGGTATACTGAAGTTTCGGTATGTAATTTTCATTTCGGTATACCGAAGTTTCGTTATATATTTTTCATTTTTGTATAACGATATTTTCGATATGTAACAATATGACTAGTTATGATACCGAAAATTTCAGTAGACCAACCAAAATTTTCGGTATGATAACGATATGAGTTTTTCCATATCAAAATTTTCAGTATAAAATATGATGTGAAATTTTTGGAATAGTATACCTTATCGACCCACCCCTAACCATATCAAATTAAAATAACATGATGAGTTATTAAAAAGTCCAAATGGGTATTAGCTAGATTAAAATAAATAGATCAATATATAATTTTGGATAATCATTAAGTTAATAATTTGAAGTCGTTTTTTTTTTTTTTTAAATACAAATAGGAGTGGGGATTCGAATCTAACATCTTGGTCAAGTTGACAACCCTACCATTAGATTAAGTCTATAAGTATAATTTTAAAAATATTTTAAAATTATCGGACTAAAATATAAAAAAGAATAGATAAATGACTAGAAATTCATGTATGCTAAATTGGAGGACATATATTATAATATTACAATTTCATCTCATAGTGATGTTTTATATTGTCAACTCTCTTTTACTAGATATAGAGATATGGATATAAATTATTAAATTATATTGTAAATATAAAACTATGAAGCATCAATTTTGAATATTATTGCAGGATATTATACGAGTTAATACAAATGCCGATTAACGAATTCTTTGTATTAAAATTAAATATTTAAAATAGAAATATCTAATTTAACAAAAGTAGTATGATCAAAACTTATTTTTCGAATGTTTTGGAAATATTATATGTGGTGATAATTTAAAACTAATGGATAATTTGGTAATGACATAATAAATAATATTTTTATATTTTTTAAAGTCAAATGAATATTTTAATTTTGACACTATATATGATTGTGTGGCTAATGCACACTCTCTCGGTGAAAGATTTATATTAGCTAGGCTAAATTGTAAACAATTATCCATGAAGTTAATTTATTTACAAAAGCGATTATTTAAAGTAGTTGATTTTAATTTATAGAATTTTATAGAGTTGGATATACCTTGTCTCAATTTTATATTAATCACCAAACCATGTACTAATAAGAAATTAACTAGTATCCTATCTCAAACCTATTAGAATTAGTTTATTATATTAATTTTTAATTATAAACGCCCATTGAGTATTCTAACACTTTCTTGAAGTTTTCATTTTTTAAATTTTTAACACGTACAAAAATCCGAATAAATATAATATTTTATAAAATAGAAACAAGTATACATTAAGAAATAAATTTGTAATTTACAAACTTTATTGGTTTTTTTTAGATAGATCCATCCATCCTCAAGTGTGGTTTTGTAATTATCTCTGAAAAATTATATTGAATCCTAAGGGCAATCCGAAATTAGGAAACATTATTTCACTCATTGGACTTTTTTTTTTTTTATCTTTTTTTTTTTCCTACATTGTTCTATATTCTTCGAGCCATATTTGCTTTGCTAAAAATGAGCAAAATATGATACATTAAGATTAGGACTCTAATAAGTTTATAGGGCAAAATAGTAAGAAACAAAGTACAAAATAAAAAACATTGTATGCGAGACAAGATCACATAAATTAAAATATAGAAACCAAAGAAAAAATAAATAAATAAAATGCAAAGGACAAAATATGCATTTTAACTTAAAAAATTGAAGGCATTAAATTTGAATAGCAGTATTATTAATTATTTAAATACACGGTTAGTCTGAATTATAAACGAAATCATTCAACAAATTAAAATTTATATATATATATAGAAACAGGATATGCAATCTAGTAAAATTTTCCATATAAGGAAATGCAATCTAGTTAAAAACTTGTTTGTTGGAGTTGATGATTACTTCGATCTTATTTAAAACAAATGTGGTTTTAGAGGTTAAATTTCGTCTTAAATTAAATGTTTTGTTTTTGTTATTATTTTTTTTTTTAAAGTTTACTTGAAATCTCAATAGTTAAAATATTCTTTAATCTTGAATCTACTTATACCATTGCATATGAGACGGTCTCACAAAAAGACCAACTCTTAATATTTTTAGTTTACTTTCTCAGTTACTTTATTTTATTTAGTTCATGAAGACCAGCAATCTCATAAATATTTGAAATTAATGATATAATTAATCGGCCACTAGAAGTACAACCAACTTAATAAGACATGTAGTGATGTGGGGTGAAATATTCTTTCACCAACACATGTTCAAACCTTGTAAGGGGTATGAACAAATTTTCACCAAAATATTATGAAGTTTGTCGATTTTTCTAATAAAATGTTGCATCTATCAATTCATTTTATGAAAGCATGGTGAATTGAATATCTTTACTTTGCACCTCATGGTGGCGACTTTGACATTAAAATCACAAATATTACAATTTTACTTATTTTATTTAAGTATGATTATTTCATTAATTTTATTAAAGTTTTTTTTACATAATATATATTTAAATTAGTCAGGTTTGTCGAACATTTCATTCGACTGAGGGATTAGAAGAATTCCTCAACTCTTCGTGACAAAAAAAAAAACTATAGAAATAATGGAAATTTGGTAACAAATTGGAGACAAAATTGTAGAGTTGACAAATCTAAGCCACTATTTAGCTTTAATTTGTGGACTTGGGTAGTGATAAAGAAGTGGAGCCCACTATTTTTTCCATTCAGCGGCGCATCAAATCTTCCTGTCTTGGTTTCCAAGTTTTCCCACCGCCATTCCTCCACCCACCTCTCTCTCTCCACACCCATTAATTGAGATGTATATTAATTTTGCTACATTAAATTTGAGATTCAAATATATTTTGTAAAAAGTGAATTTTGATAATTTTAGGTTTGTTTTTAAATTTTATAAAATAATATATAGTTTAGATGTTTTCTAATATTAAGAATTATAGAAAAAATAACTGATTTTGTAGTATTATTTTGTTTTGAAAAAATAAATATTTTTATTGAAAATTATGTAAAAGAAAAAAAAAAGTAGATTAGAGTTATAGAATTGTGCAAATCAACTAACATGATTGAGTTTTTGCTCATCCCAAATTTAAATAAGCACATCTCAATCCAAACACCTCTTAGGTCTCACTTTATTTCTTTTCTTTTTAAATTGACTCATATACATTTGTTATAAATATTGAATTTCTACACGAAAAAATAACATAAGCTCAAATTTAACAAAAATAAAAAAGAATAGCGACATAATTTTTTACAAATAAAATTATGAGGATATTGTAAAAATAAGTGTATAATGACCAAATTTGTAATGCTTTCAATATTTATTGAGCAACTTTTCCTATACGGTCTTTTTAAAGTTTATAAGTAGGTAATATTGTTAAGTATTATCTTTTACACGTTACTCACACTCATGAGATGAGAATATAAGATAAAATATTATTTATATTAAGACATCTCGCGTATTTTAAGAGTAGACTAACCAATTTATAATAGAGAAGTGTTCTATATTTGATTGGGCAAAGATGCCAACACACTCCTACATTTCTTATTAACAATTTTAGTAGAAAAATCTAAAATAATTTTAGTATAAAGAAAGTGCTGAAGAAAGATAAAAATATTTTAACAACATCAACAATTCACATTGAATTTTTTACAAAAAAAATATATATAAATCATCATATTTATAAATATTGTAAAAATCATCACATTTGCTTAAACTGCAATTTTGATCGGACCTTTTGCATCACTGCAAAAATCATCACCTCTAAGTAGTATATTTTATTTAAAAGTATAAAACTATAATTTTCAAATCTATGTTATTTTAAAATATTTTTTTTATTCATAATATTAAAATAAAACTGTAAAGGTGATGATATTTTTTTATTTAAAAAAAGTAAATATTTAGAAATCAACACCTTTAAAGTTAAATTTAAATATTTATTTTAAAGATCATCATATTTGGAGAATTGAAAAATCAACCTTAAGTCCAGATCAACAATACTTAATTATCAAAAGTTCTTTATAAATTAAAAATTTTAATATATTTTAATATAATATTCCGAGTAAAAGAAATATTTTAATTTAAAATATATTTTAGTATATATTTTTATTCAATATTTGAAATAAAATATATTATTTCAAATATACATGTTGTCTTTGCAAAAAAATTACAATATAAGTAAATGTGGTGATTTTTTTAATAATTGTAAATTTGATTTTTTTTTTTTTTACATTATAATGTGCCTGATACACATCAGCCAAAAAAAAAATTCAGAAAACGACCGAAATCAAAATGACTACTACAGTCTACATATATAAGATTGTGTTATTTTAATTAATAATGAAAATTTAGTTAAAATGATAATTTGACTGTCTTATGAACTTTTTTTATAGCTGAATAGGTGCTTATTTAAATTAAACTTTTTAAATACTCTCTCATTATATTTATTTTGTTCTTCATGTGATAAAGGAATAAAAACATACTAATGTTATTCCTCATATCATCATAATCATAACATGAAATAAAAGTATAACTTTAAAGAAAACAAATTACAGCACAATGTGGACTCAAAAAAGACAGTACAAACATTAATGAGTATATGCCAAAAAGAATTAAAAAAAAAAAAAAATAGTCCAACCCTATCTATCCTTCTCTCCGGTCTATAGTCTATTCTATCCGCCTGCTTACACTTACCATATTTTAATGCTCTGAAAATACATGCAGCCAATCATCCCTATCCCCATCCCATATTCAAACATATAAAAATAGAAATCCCTATTTAATATTCAATAATGAAGCCAGAATTCCTTGAAGATAAACAACAAGACACCACTATGTTCTCCAAACTCCATCATCAAAACCCCAACACCACCACCAAATTCCACCACCACCACTCCGAGGAGGCCGCCGCCGACGACAGCCATAGCTCCGACGGCCGCCGCAATGCCGCCTTCCCGGCGCCGAACGACGGCGCCACGATCGAGGTAGTCCGGCGCCCCCGCGGCCGCCCCCCCGGCTCGAAGAACAAGCCGAAGCCGCCGGTCATCATCCAGCGTGACTCAGCCGAGCCGACCATGAGCCCCTACGTCCTCGAGCTCCCCCCCGGCGTCGACATCGTGGAGTCCACCGCCGCCTTCTGCCGGAAACGCAACATGGGCCTCTGCGTCCTCAACGGAAACGGCGTCGTTTCGAACGTCACCCTCAAGCAGCCCTCCACCACCCCCGGCGCCACCGTCACCTTCCACGGCCGCTTCGACATCCTCTCCATCTCCGTCACCATCCTCCCCTCCTCCTCCGCCGCCGCTGCCAACGGTCCCTTCGCGCTAACCCTCGCGGGCCCACAGGGCCAGGTTGTGGGTGGCCACGTGGTGGGCCCACTCGTCTCCGCTGGGACCATTTACCTCATCGCCGCCAACTTCAGCAACCCTTCTTTCCACCGGCTCAAGCAGGTGGATAACGACCAGGACGACTCCGCCGTCGACGGCGGCGTGGATGACTCTCCGAAGTCGGCCTCCGGCGGCGCGCCGGCGACTTCCGGTGGGGTTTCGATGTACAGCTACCAATCCGGCGACGTGATCTGGGCTCCGGCCACCCGGCAGCAACCACCTCCGCCACCACCTTACTGATCATCAGTTAATTAAATCTTCTTCCCTAGTTGTTATTATTAATCTAGCGAGATGTTCATCTTCTTTTGTCAGATTTTAGTCTCTGATTTGTTTCAACTTTTACAAAATTTCAAAATTGACTGCGCGGCTTCAGCTTTTTTAATCATTCATTCACGCGTTGAAAAGCAAGAAATAAGGATTGGTTTATTATCCATTGGTATATAGCTTGCAGTGTAATCAATTAATCATGTTCATAAATTTAGATAGAAAAAAAAAAAGGAAATTAATAAATTGGTTAAGGAGATGGAGTATATATCATTGAATTGGGTGCGGAGGGGGTGCCAGCTAGCATAGAAGCATGCGCTGATAGAGAATCAGAGACTGCAAAAAAAGAAGCAATAGATTGAAAAGTGGGATGGATTTGTCGAATATGAATAAGGTGGAATGGGTAAAAGGGTAGAAGAGAACATGGATTTGCAGAAGAAGATGATGATGATGAATTGATGATGATGATCATGAGAGAGAGAGAGAGAGAGAAGAGAGAGAAAGGTGCTCGCAATCCAATGAAAGGGGTAATGTTATGGTGAGTGATTGAAAGCTTAATGCAGGCGGCGTTGTCTTTCAACTTTCTTTTGGAAGCTGCAACTGCACTGCACTGCACTGCACTGCTCACTCTTTTGTCTTTTTCCCTCTCTTTTCATTTGAGTTCTGCAACTGTTGTCAATAATGTTTCTTTTTGTGACTTCAATATATATGTAGTTTGATCAAGATTGAACTATTCGAGTAATTCGAGATGATGATATGTGTCATTAATGATGGATGCTAAGATATGTGTTATAAAATGAGTGAATTTGAACAAAAGAAATTCAAAAGAGGGTCGTTTTGATGTATGAATCATCAGATATTGGGAGGTATATTGCGTTTCCGAGTTATCCGACCAAGTTTTACCAAAAATATGTCAAAAATTGGGTTTGGGATATCATTTGGAAAATTTTAAAAACTTTTTGAGTTTAAACACCAATGGAAAAAAATACAATAATTTATATTGTATATTTATATTCACTTTCTAGGAAAAACGCGCGGTGTTTTGGACATAAAATAGGGAACATCGCAAAATAAGAATAATGACTTTTAGTCATTCATTTCCTAATAACTTTTTGAACATTAAAATTAGGGCACTTATATTTTAGTTTGAGACAATTTAGGACAGATTAAATATAAGTAAATGTGCTGATTTTTACTACAATTATGCTATAAAATTACAATATAGATAACATGAAAAAAAGATTTGCCAAAAAAACAAAAAAGGGTGTATTATACTGTTAGGCTGATATATTTATTTAATTAGAAGACTGAATCTGGAGATACTAGAAATTTGAAATCTATCCATTAATTTCTTCGATATTATTAGATAGTACCTTTTTGGATTCTATTGATGATTTTGATTGTTACATGATTATTTAGATTACATAGTGATGAAATGGATAGCTGGTTTTTTTTTTTTTTAAATAGATGGACCGATACTTAGCTGATGTAGATAAAACCATTGCATTTAAAATGAATCTATTTTGAATCATTGTATCAAAAATGGTTGTAATTAAAATCATTGTAACTTAAACCATTTTATTTAGTTAGTAGTATCATTGTATTCCAAACCATTGAACTTAAAACCATTGTATTTCAGAATCACTATATCAAATCATTATATTTAACATATGCATGAGTTTCTATACAAATTTTAAAATTTCAACAACTGTTACAGTTGTGCCAGGATTAAGAAACGATCATTTTTGGTATTTAAAATCATTGCAAGTATAATTTTAATAAGTACAAGTATAACTATAATGATAATAAAATTATTATATAAGTAACCTAGATTCCCCTTTTTTTTTTTTTTTTTGTTAAAAAGATATACACAAAATTGTTAAAAAGTTTGATATACATAAAATGCATATGACATAAATAAAATTATAAATTAGACCCATACAGTATCAAAGTTTAAATATATTAGTAATATATCTTGAGATCTATTTATTACAGTATAAAGTTTAATATATTAATATAATGGTTTGTTATAAAATACTCCTTTCATTCCCTTTATGAAATTATTTGATAAAATTCATACAAATACGTTTTCAAAAGAATCATATTGTTGGGCTACCCAATAATAGTTGGGCCTATAAAGAAATAATAAAAAATGCCCATGTGACAATAAAAAAATTAAAATTTGGGGGCTGATTCAACAGCAAAAAAAAAAAAAGGGAGAAGAAGAGCTTGTCATTTTATGGTTCGTTTTTTCATTGTTTTGCTCCAAATTTTAAGGAGGAGTTTGTGATATCGTGCTCTTTATTTTGATTGGAGTAGATTTTTACAAGTCATCTTCACGAGGTACAACGAGAAATTGGTAAACTACTTTTCATTGTCCTATTTTGTTTGTCCTCTTTTCAAATGACATTATGTATGTCAATAATTGTATTCTTGAAGATAGTTTGAAGACATTATTGTTGATTCCTCTATTTTTAATAGAGAAGGAGAATTTGTAACTCTTATTGATATATTAAAATATATTGTGAACTGGATCTCATGATTTTTATCATTTTCTTGAGGGGTTTTTCACGTAAAAAGTTTTTGGTGTATTGAATAATTTTCTATGATTTAATTATGTTTTGCGGTTTATTGTTTATTAAGATATTTGAGTGGAAGTGTATTGTTGAGGCGTTATTGCTTTTATGTATTCCAATGTACCGAGTAATATCAATTATGATTTGCATTGATATTGCTAGGGATGGCAATGGGGCCGGAGCAGGGTGGGTAGTAGAATTTCTAGGCCCGCCTTGCGACCCACCTTGCCCCGCGGTGGGTCAAGAAAAATTGCCCTGCACCCTGCCTCATTTATATAAATTTTTTTAAGATGTTAAAATTATGGAAAAATTAATGTATTTCAAAAATTTCATACATTGATACATATATTTAGAAATAGAAAAATAAGTTAATTATAATCATTTAAATTTTATCTTATGAGATTTATAATGAAATAATTTTAATTTATTAGTATAATTTCATCGTTGATCATAATAAACACATCTCAAATAAGATAAAATTAAAATGATTATAATTAACTCACATTTATATTTCTAAATATATGTATTTTAAATATATGCACATATATACATACTAAATTATATATTTATAGCGCACGCGCGCGCGCGCACACACACACACATATATATATATATATATATATATATATATTATAATAAATAGCGGGGCGGGGTATGAGGAAGACCCAAACCCATCCCGCCCCACACATGGGTTGGGTCCATCCCGTTCCATTTCAAGAACACGGCGGGTCTGACCTATCCCAAATGTTTCGGACCAAATCAGATACTTACAGATCGAGTCGAAATTGCCATCCCTATATATTGCATAATTTGCATATACGTACCCATTTAGAGAAAAAGAAGAAAAAAAAAAAAAAAGACGAGCAAGTTAGTACAAAAGCTGGAAATGCTAAGCTTGAGGCCCATATATATTTCTAGGTCATGTCAAATAAATTGGTTTATTGGGCTCTTTGTGATCAGGTTTGCGTTTCAAAAGTTTAGTTAATTATTAACTGAAATTGCTATAATATTTTAGTGGTACAAATACTTTAACGTTGTGCTTGGAAATTTGAAGAATGATTTGAAATTTAAAATAATAAATTTATTAATAATATTTGTATTGATATGTATTTGAAATTCATCATTATATCATTTTGATATTTTTGAAAAAAAAAAAAAGACGTAGTGGCCAAGTCTACCACTCCCCGCCCACATAGGATAGAGATGAACATCTTAGCATCTATTTGTGATTCGTTGTGGGTAGGAGTGGTTTGTTATAATATATCGTATCGAAAATTTTAGTATGAAAAAATGTATTTGATTACCATATTGATATTGAAAACCGATGTATTGAAAATTTGATATTACATGTGACGTAGCCCGTATGGTAAGTATACTGAAAATTTCGTTATACCGAAATGAAAAATATATGAGGAAACTTCGATATATTAAAAATACCGTTAGATCAAAACTTGGATATACTGGTATACGGTAATGAAAAATATTATATTTTTAATTTATTAATATAAAAAATATATTATATTTAATTAATATTAATATTAATATTTTAGATATTTCAGTATATATATATATATATATATATATATATATATATATATATATATATATATAGAAATACCGAATTTTTGTAATTATCATACCGATACTGTAATATTAACAAGATGTTAACAATTAGAAGAAAAAATCGCAGTAACTATAACAAAATTACACTAATCAGAAAACAAAACATTAAGAAAATATATTTGCAAAAGTAAAAAAGATGGATAGAGAAACGGGTGTATAAAAAATGGGTGAGGCCTCTTTCTTGGATGCCATACTCAGCTTTCTCTCTCTAAAGTGGCAGTTTCTGCAAAACCAAGAAAGGGAAAATGGAAAGTGTGAGAGAGTGGTGTGTATTTTCAAACAAAACGGTGCTCTTCTCTTCTCTTCTCTTCTCAAAGTAAACCAAAGTAGAAAAAGATTGTGTGGGACCCATCAAAGATTATAGAACCAAAAAAGAATTTTTGTTTTCACCTTTCACTATTATCAGATCCACCAATGCTATTTCTTTCTTCTTCACATCAATATATTATAAACGATGCATTTTGTTCTCATTTCTCACTCACCTCACCAAGACCCCCCTTTTCTTCTTCTCTAACTTATAATTAATGTCATTTTTACGCATGGGTTTCCCACCTAAAAAGGAGGCTGTAAGATCTCTCTCTCTCTCTCTCTCTCTCTCTCTCTCTCTCTCTCTCTCTCATCTTGTGCAGTTAATTAAGTAATTGTGTTGTTTTTTCTTATGTTTGAATTATAGAGTGGTAGAAAAAGTATAAGCAGCAGTGAGAGCACAGAAATGATGATGATTGATGGCGGCGGTTTAGAAAGTTCGACCGGTTTCTGGCCGGTTCAGCAGCATCCAATTGAACCGCCGCTGGGGGAAAAACCGGTGGAATGTCCATTGCCTCATCCCTCTATCATTAATGTGAGTTTCTTTATTCTTCCTTTGCTTTGCACCAATCATTTGTTACTCAATTTGACTTCATGTGTTATTACTTTTACTTATAATTAATATATAAGTGTGTTTATAATTTATTATTATATTTTTTTAGAATGTAATTTATTTTGCTAATGCATGAATTGATGGATACTATTTTTATAATTTATGTTTATTAAGCTCGTTAGGATTCGATTAAATTCAAGCAAACTCGTGAATTATGAATGTATTCGATAAATTAAATATTATCTATAGTAATTAATTAAATATTCAATAATTAATTAACCAAACTCAAATTTTCTATAGTTCAATTCGACTAGGTTTCATTACATTCCTAACTGTCTAGACATACACTACACACAACCATGCAAGATTATATGCATGGTTATATAGGTGACATATTTTAGCCATCGATCAATTCACTACACACTACCATGTCTTCTATACAATATTTACAAAAACTTGCATGATATATGCACGGTCATGAGTAACATATTTCTTTTCTGTAAGAGTTATTTTTAAATGGTGCATTTTTTTTGGATTATAATTAAGGGTGGGAGTTTTGAATCTGAAACATTATTCAAATTGAAAGATGTACTTACAATTAGAATTAATAATACTTTTGTAGATATTTAATTTAATTATGTAAGGATTTCGTGCTTCATTCGGCACTATATTTTTGTCGAGAAATATCCTATTATTTAACCCTAAACACGGATTTCAAAATGCTAATCTGACTAATTAATATGAACATTTTTTTTTAACGTTAGGAGAACTAATTAGATCAACATTGCCATGCTATGAAATGTGTGATCGCACACAACATTCTAAACATGACAATAAAAAAGGTCTAAAATGACCTTCAAATGTGAATAAAGCGAAAAGTTTTTAATTAGAAAAATGGTCTAAAAATAACCAACCAGGCTACAATGTGAAAATAACTTGAAATATTAAATGTTATCGGAAAAAGAAAAAAATTCACTTTCTTGATCGAACAAGTAGGAAGACACATGACCTAACCCAGGAAGCTGTATAATGCCTTAATCAAGATATGATTATCAAAATCTTAAATTAATAATAAAAGGAATATTAAACCTTAAATTTTTTTAATTAACACATAAAAGTTTAAATATAAAATCGAATCCGAACTATGAATTAATATTGGACGTTGGAGAAATGTTCCTTACCAATCGTGAGAGTAGTATATATATTGAGGATACATGCACACCCAATGGGTGGGTTATATATTTTTTCCTTTTCTTAATTAATTAATTTATTTTTTTTGGGAGCAAATTCAAAACCAATTATCCCAAATAAATAAACTTCTCTTTATCCCAAATCAAATTCCAATCCATTAGTCAAGATCCAAAATTATTGAATTATACTAAAAAAGTGCAGGCACAAATAAGACACATTTAACTTTAGGAATTCAAAAAAGTTGGTCTTGGAGGCCCACAAATTCATGATTTCTATTCCGCAAAACGTGATGTAAAGAAGAACCTCTCCAACTTTGCCTTTTCTACTCATCATCGATTTAACTATGTATATAATAATGTCTTTATCTTAAATTTATAAATATCATTTTGGCTGTATAGGATTTCAAGATTTGAAATAAATGAAATTCAAATCCACTCAAATGACAGTACATTCAAATATTGCATTGGAATAGATATGATGTCGATATTATTACAATGAATTGGTGAACATTATATGCAGGAGTGGCGGGTATCGAGGAGCAGCTTCGAGAGGAAAGTTGTGGAGCCAACGAGCAAGAGACGCCATAGCGTTAGTCATGACGGAGACCGTTATAGAAACCTTATTTTCCACAAAGGCTTCAACACTTCGAGGCTTAACAACCTCAATCAGTTTCGTGAACACTAAGATATACATATATATATAGTCACTCCCATCTTTACTTCTAATCTTGTAACATTTATTACTGCTATGAAATAGTCTCTATAGTATATCTTTTGTGTACCATTTACCTACTCATCATATTGTCACTAGTATTTTGGGTATCCTAAACAAAAACTTTATTTCCACTTGATCCTATTGAGTGTCTTACTTTTGCACTGTCTGAAAATTATGTGTTAACTCATAAATCCTCTCACCGTTGGGTTACGTACTATGCTTTTGTGTTCAAGATTAAACCAAACAAGAAACTGATCAGAGGAAAACATGGAAGAAATCGTGGGAGTAAATGGTGCATGTGTACTATAGAGGTGTGAATGAGATAATACAACTCGTGCCTACTCGAGATTGACTCGAAAAAAAATTGAATTCTGCTAAAAAATAATTCAAGCTCGAGCTACCCAAGTAGCTTTCGATCTCGAGCCCAAGCATTTTAATACTCGACTCAATTACAAGCTTATGAGCGTAATCAAATATATCTTGCTTTTACAATTTTACCCTTAATAAATTTAATTTTTTTACACTAAAATTTTCATTTTCAATTTTTTTATAAATATTTTTTAGGTATCGAGCCAACCCCAAACTTATCAAGTCGAGTTCAAGCCTGACAGTACTACTCGGATTGACTTGTTGACCAATATTTTCTAAATCAAGAGAAAGCAAAAGAACCATGAAAAATAAAATGCAAGCCAAAAAAAAAAAGACTATATTCATACATATAGTAATGGATACATAAAACAAGAAATATTGCATGAAAGAGTAATACGCAAAGGGAAAGACGCACTGCCTCTATCCTGGTCATACAAAGCCCAGTTTTCTCATACAAAATACTTTAAAACCAAATGAACACAAAATGCCAAAACTGCAGCTATAGGTGGCAACAGCCTTCCAGACGAGGAATATGGCTCAGTCATAGTGCCAGCTGCAGGGTTGACCACGCCGGTAGGCGTCGCCGGAGAAGTGGTGGTGGTGGTGGGCGGAACGGTTGGAGAGCCACCGGAAGCAGCAGCTGCTACGGTGACAGCGAGCTTCATTCCGCCGCCACAGTGGCCGGGGATGCCGCATATGAAGTAGTGTGGGCCCGCCGTCTTGAGCACGACGGAGGTGGCGCCGCTGCTGTCCGATGCGATGGCGTTGCCGATGGTGCATGTTTTGTAGTCATTTGCACTTACTTCATCCACTGTGTGCCCTGGTGGATAGTTGAATACTGCACCAACACAACATCTATCATTCAGATACTCTGTTTTTTTTAACCTCAATTTTATGTATATGTATTTCGTTATTGGTTGTCTGACTAATATCATTTTTTTTTTTTTCCGATTTTCATCTGATTTTGCTTGAAATTTGATTTTTGCACACGTGGATTCTGATTCTGAAACTGTTGATGTGGTATTTTTAGTTCCGATGTCCATATAGATACTATGACATTCTGATCAAGTATACTTGGACCAATTGGAAAAAATGTGAACCACATACAGTGTTGTGGGCCCCACTCGATAGCTCATAAATCTTAAAGCACCTTTATTTTAAGAATAAGTGTGGTGTGCACTTGGTGCATTGTGCAATCTGGGTCGGCGTTGATTGAATTGGATCAGCGTATTCTTTTTTTTTTTAGGTGTTGATCTTTATGTTATATGAGTGTGACATTTATGTTATATTAGAATGAACTTTATGTACAAGTATGCTAACCTTTATGTACTGAAACTTAAAAAAAAAAAAAAAGAATTTGAGCACAATTTGTACATATATACTTTTATGTGATATTACCATACCTTTATATATGTTATATTATTTATACATTTATATTAACATAGTCATACTTTTATGTAATATATAAAGGTGCAACTAACATAATTAAAAAATATGAGTAATATCACATATATGTATGTTGATAAAAAAAAAAAAATAAAGGTGATAACATTTGTATATAAATATCATACTAATATAACATAAAAGTCAATGCATAAAAAAAAATCTAAATTCATGAATCCGAGTCAGGTCAACCCAAATTGCACGGATCTTAGTTCCGTGCACAGGAGAATTTGTGTTATTTTAACACACATCAATTTTACATCAAAAATTAAAGTATTTTCTCTCTACTCTCTTATCTCACACACACTCTTAATGCTTTTGTTGTAAAACACACCAAAACACCTCAAAATCAGACACATTAAAACTTACTCACATTAGTTAACAAAATTTTGTTCCAGCAATTTTCTTACATTGTTGTTGGTTCTCTAAGTACCTAAAGTGTGAGCTGAATGTAGAAATAAATAAAATTGTATCGATGTTATTGTAAATCTAAACCGTTGATAGCTCAACAATGGTATTAAGTGTGAGGCTATTAGTGTGATACATGAATTCTAAGCAAATGTGGTTTGAAAATTTAGACCAAATTAATGAAGAAAAAGAAAAAGATGAAGCAGTTACAGAGTACTTACCAAGGGTATCACCAACAGAAAAGGTCTTGTCAGAAGACCAGGTGGCATAGTCAGCACCGATGGACCAACCGGAAGTGTCCCCCACTGTGTAAGAAACTCCTGAAACTGAAACTGCTTCTATTATTACACTACATAATACTATCATCAACACCACATTTTTATCATTCCTCTTCATTTTTCCTTCTTTATTCTTGCTCTAATACTGCTTTCTATCTTTTTTTTTTTTTTTAAAAAGAAAAAAATAGCTTCGAATTATGGGGGTGAGGTGTAGATAATTAGATGTTCAAATGAGTGGGTTTCAGATGATACATGAAAACGCATGCAATGTTTCATGATATATATAGTTGGAGAGGAGAGAGAGAGAGAGTTGGAGTTGCTCACTAGCTACATCATTGTATACATCTTATTTTGAGTTACCAAATGCCGATGTTCCAACTAATAATTAATTTGATTGGAAAAAAAAAAAAAAAAACTATTAAAACAAAAGAAGAACTATACTATTTTTAATAAGGAATTGGAATAATTAGGTTTTGTCTAACTTTTTTTTATCATCAATTTTATGCATTTCAATTTTGGTGTTTTAATTATCACTTTCTTTAAATTTTCAACTAATCTTTACACAAAATTTTGATATTTTCCTATGTGGAAGTTTTAATTGCTACGTGAATATTTTGATCACAACGTCCATATAAACAGGAATTGACATTTCGAACAAAATCATATATAAAATTAAATTAGAAAAAAATGATAACCAAAATATTAAAATTGATGATTACAAATGAATAAGAATTAGGTTAGGAGACCAAAAATTTAGATTACCTTTTATCACTTTTTTTTTAATAAATGTGGGATAATGGAAGCAATGAAACAATAAAAATTAAAAAACATGCGTGGCTTGAATTCAAGATTACGTTTTATCAATTGAATTAACTAACGTCGCTTTTAGCCTACAATTACATAGATATAATCATATAAATATATAAATAGGCTATAGCCAATGGTCATATCATGTAAAGATCAAGATGATATGAAATTGTGATAAACAAATAATTTAATTAAATCATATGAATAATGCGTCAATTACGTAAATCAGAATTTATACCTAATGAAGTGACACCCATGTTGTTGTGGTTGTTAAAATATCCAAACATATATGCTAATTTCAAAGCAGTTTTAATTGTTGCAGAGACCACAACAGATATCAAATAAAGATAATTGCTTTAAAAATAAGATACCCCTTTAGCTATGATTTGTCTTTATTTTTTTGGGTTTTTGTTTTAGGTTTTCCGAACTCTTCACGTGAAGCAGGTAAAGATGGTTACAGTGTGAGTTTGTGAAGTTGGTGAAAATAGACTTTCCTTCTTTTGAGAATGGAATTTCTTTTGTTCCAAACCCGGGCCCCACAACGATAAGGTAATTATTGCAGAATGACAGATCACATTTTTTTCGTTTCTTTTTATATTTTAAAATTTATAACATTTTCACCTTTGCATATGTTAATTACAATTTTTTACATTAAAGTTAAGTTTCTTTTGGACTAAAGGTGAATTTTGTAAATTTAGATTTGGGTTTGAGTAGAGTTTTGTGAATATGAATCTTGAATAGAAAGTTAAGATGCCATTTTTATATGGAGCATTGTAGAAAAAATAAATGTTTTTTTTGTTGGGAGTTATAGAAAAAATAGATGTTTTTTTTTATTGAGAATTATAGAAAAAAATAAAAAAAATATGGTAGGATTGTAAAATTTTGATAATTTTTGTCCAAACATGAACTAGACTGGACTGAACCAATTAATTTCGACTAGGACAAGTCCAATCCAAACATGGTCTATGATTTCAACTTGCACAAACAATTGCTAATAAAGTATACTAAAATATGGTTTGGGCAGAGACGAGCTTCCCCTGAATATGTCCCAATTTTAACCAAAATTTTCATTATTTGCAAAAATTACACAACCTTATATATGCAATTTTAAATGTATTTTCTTTTGGTTGAGCTGACTTTATAACAAACTCATCAATGTTAAAATCAAATTAAATATATAAACTGCATGTGAAAATTTCAACTTTCATTAATTTCCAAAAGCATTGGTACAAAACAAGAAATGGAGATGGAACAACCCTTTGATGAAGGAATATCCAGGCATTCCAATTTCCATGTATATTTACATTTTCATTTTCAGATTGCCTGCAATCAATCCACAGATGAAGACATGACGTGCCGCTCCACCATGTTAACACGAGATTGTTTCAACTTTCAAGCGCGAAAATTCACGTGCCCTCGTCACCATAGTTGAAGGTGAGCAGAAACATGATCCAGCTCAGCCGAAAATAACCTTGCCACGTTTTGCAATCATGTATTTAGACTACTCACGATCCCAATAGTTTCTAAGCTGTGACATGTGCAGAAGAAGCTCGTCTCTGCCCAAACCCGTCACACTGCTAGTCATAATCCATGGAGGAGGATGTTGTCGATAGTTTTCCATAATCACCTCCTGAAAATCTCTGATGTTGTCTTCAGGCCTTTTCCCTTTACCTCCTTTCGTTTTATCACATTTCGTGAAAACAAATGTCATGGGTATCTACAAGAACATACACACACGCATGCAAAGAAATGTAAGATACAAAAACTTGACTCTTCATGAATAGTAAAAACTTCACGGAAAAGACCAGCCTACATTGTTTCTTCCAAGCCAATTTGCACAATCAAGGTCGATCTTTTTAGGGGGGACACTTGCATCAATCAAAAGTAGGACAGAGACGAGACTGTCTCGGTTCAAAAAGTACCCTTTAGTAAATGCGGACCAATCCATTCTAGCAGATTCTGGGGCATTAGCAAATCTGCAGGTGAAGTAAGATGTCTAAGATTCGATCCCTAAGATTCAAGAATATACCATACAAACGTGCAAATACAATTGGTAGTGCATGTGGCTTAAAAGTTCAGAAACACCAATCTGTAAAATGGATCATACTCATAACATCCACAACCAAGTACAACAAATTAAGAATAAGTACATTGTATCTAGTTCAAGGGCCTTTTGAGTTCCAAAAAAAGACAAGAATTAGCAATTTTATTGATCAGTCAAAGTATACTTTTGAAAACTAGTTTAACCAAAACTTTTCAAAGAAACTTGCAAGTAATTAGCTTGAGGAAACATTCCATCATGATAGTGATAAATGCTTCTCGCCTTTACTCATCTAGTGGTGATGACTATTGCCTCTAGTGATATTATTCAGATACGAATGCTAGTATTTAACCAGGACTATAACAGATAACAACCAAATCAGCATCAATTTACTCGTAATTCAAGGTGTTGATAACAGGGAACCAAACCCAACTCTTGACATTTTCCAAATTTGCAAAATATACTAATCAAACTTTGAAATCCAAGCGTAATCGTAGTGTGACACTGGCAAAACCACATCAATATTCAAAAACATACAGCAAACGTCATTAACTTTCAGCTGCTAAAAGCTCGAAGTTACTGCAAACGTTGACAACCAAATAATATCCCCTAGTACAATGATAGAGTGCATCACTAAGCATAAACCCCAATTTAAACAGAGAAAATAACAGCTTACCCATATCCAGGCAAATCCACAATGTACCAACTCTTGTTAACCAAGAAATGATTAATCAACTGTGTCTTCCCTGCAAATTATGCAATCAGATTAATATCCCAATATGTCAACTAATATATTATTATCATAATTAAAACTCATTCCCACTATCTTTTCCTGATCCATTCGACAAATATATAGTCAATATATAAGAGTAAAACCTGGCTTTTTAGAAGTGAGAGCAACATCCTTTTTGCGAACCAAAAAGTTGATGAGAGAAGATTTTCCAACATTGGACCTGCCCAACATTGCAAACTCGGGCCGATCATCTTTCGGGCAGTCTTTGGGCCGGTTACTGCTTTTCACAAATTCCACTTCTTTGATTTTTGCGTCACCGGAGTAGGGCCCTACAACAATATTCGAGCCAGGCAGGACCATGCTATCCGTGACTTCATCGGGGTCGACTCCAGGTGGCACAAAGAGCACAGTCTGAGCGGCTTCTGAGACTGCCGCCTGTTTTGAGAATTTGGCGGTTGAGGTGTAGTGGGAGTTTGGGTTTCCAGAAATGGAGGCGCCTATTGATAACAAGGGTGGTTTTGTGTGAGGATAGGAGGATGAGAGGTTGAGAAGGGTGGAGATATTGGGGTTTAACAGCCGACACCTTAGCAGTGTCACCATTTTTCCCCAGCCACGTTTGTGCTGTCAAGAAAGATTTTGAAATGAGACAGTTTTACATGGATGTCAATGGGCCAGGTTCCGGGCCAAGATAGTCAATAGCGTAAAGTGCACCCAAGGCATAAAAATTCAGCAGGCACAAAAAAAGCATGTGCTCAACCCAAACATTCTGTACAATTTTTGGATTGTAATTTTGATCCAAACATACAAATTAATAAAATCATATTAGTGCACACCATGTGTATGTAAAGATATCTATATTGTACAAACAAATGATGAGTGCTAATAAATAAGATACACAATTACTACATTACAAGAAATAGAAATCCAAAACTGCAATTAATGAGCATAAGCAACAAAGTATTTTCGAAATCCCTACCTGCAATGAAAATCAAGATCCCTCGACCTCAAAAATTACACCAATATTTAACAATTCAAGTAAAATAATTAATACTCTCAACATGGATGGAGGATTCTTACAGGATAGATGGATTCCTTTTTAAACAAAAAACAAAGAAGAAAAATGGAGGGAAGTCTCTAGTTCACCATTTTTCTAGGGAAAAAAAACAAAGGGGTGAGGCATCAAGCTGCAAAGGCGTCTCTATACAAAAGGGTTTTCAAGCACAATTCGTCGAATTACAGCTGGAAATTGAATATGAATACAAGATAATAATTTCAAGCTAAGAAAATAAAGACATACCTCTCTCAAGTTCACTATTGATTCTTGCCCTAATTTTCCCCCTTTTAATTGTATGGTCAGCAATAAATAAAGTATAAAGTTTAATTAAAAGAAAATAAAGCCATTAGTCCATGACCCAGTCAATCAGGTCAATTGGTGTTGATGGGCTGGCATATCATTAAGTAATAATTTAAGTAAGAAAATTTGGTTATTTTTATTGTTAATTAGTTTAGGTCATTAAACCAATGTTTTAGATGTATATATTCAATAGAACCCGACTAATTCCACCATATCCATACTGGTAATACCTCAACACCATAGGACGTGTGACATGCGTCACTCTCTAAAAGAATCGATGATTAGTATTAGGGTAATACTCATGTGGATATAGGGATGTAAACGAGCCGAACCAAGCCAAATATCACTAGGCTCGAGTTCGGCTCGTTTGTTATTATTCGGGCTCGAGTTCGGCTCGATACAAGTTCGTCAAAAGTTCAAAATGGGCTCGAATACAGGCTCATCAAAAGTTCGAAATGGGCTCAAATAAAATACAGAATAGATCACAATCCAAAAATAATGGACACAGACAGAAAATAAACGAAAATAAGACTCCCACAGGCCACATTCATGCCAATCAAGCTGAGATATATCACATGGTGACAATCTGATCACAGAACTATACAAACCAAAATCAAAGAAAATCACTACTCATGAGACTTATTCAAGGAAAAACAACAGCGCACAAGTTCTATAAATTCGACCATCTGATACACAAATTACTCATCAGAATCATACCTAAATCTCTCAATAGAAGAAAAATCAGATAATAAAGGTCCTAAATCATATAAAATTGCATTCGCCTAAATTGCATAAGATATTTGCAGTAAAATTTGAAATCATTAAATTAGGGCACTGAATCGTCAATTGACAATACTGTTCTGAGAGAGAGAGAGAGAGAGAGAGAGAGAGGTATTAGCGGCGAACCTGCGGCGGCGGCGATGAGCTCAATTGATTTCGAACGAGGAGGAGTTGTAATGGCGTTCCCAGGTTCTACTTCTCTTTGTCCTTATCCTCTATTAGGCTTCTCGGTGTTTCCACAGGGGTAGAACTGTCAATTAGGAGTATAGGAGAAATAATCTCTCTCTATATATATAATAACAATTATGAATTACCCTAACAATAGAAATGCCAAAAAAATTCCGTCTATTTTCATTTTTTAATAATAGAAATTTCATCAAATTTTATATTTTATTTTTTTGTGAGATTAATTGAGTTTATTGTAAATTTTTAAAATTATTATTTTTGTGTAATAAATATATATGGTATATAATAATCTAATATTATTGATAAATATTTTCAATAATATATACGACAAAAAATATTAATTAATATGTATATAATAAAAAAAAAATGTATACATATCAATTAAATATTGTGTCTTTTGAACTATTTTTTTTAGAATACACATATAAGTTCATTATGGTTTGTTTTTCAAATCAATTAGTTATTCAATAATTAATTGAGTAATATGATATCAAATAATTATTTATGTTACAACTAATTTTGAATTAAAACTATATAAACTAATGAATTTTTTTGAAATCTAAAATATCTAAATTGTAGAAATTTTGACTTAAAACAGTATTTGCAAAACGTAATACTAATTTACAAGCTATCTATTTCAAAATCAATATTATTGATCATAATATAATAATTATATAATTAATATATATATATATATATACATACACACATATAAATGTAGAGTATATCATATATACCTATTTGAGTTTGCAAATATATGAATAATTAAATGAATAAACTATATTAAATTTTTTCTAATTATATTTCATATAAATACATGATATTTTGGTATATAGATACATTATTCTTATATAAAGATTTTGAATTTTGATATATATGTAGATCTGCACATGTTTATATCTTTTTATAACATATCATTAATCTATTTTAGGTAATTAGAAAACTAAGTCCGATCTATTTTCAAAGTTTAAGCATGTTGAATTCGATCTTGAAAATGTATGAATTTTCTATATTTTTTTCATAGTCAGAATTAAATATTATTTTTCATATTTAATGCTAAATTACTATGTTGTTCATGGGATTATACTTAAAACATCAATATAATTATACTTGAAGCATTATATATATATATTTTATATTAAGATAATATATCATTGGTAAATTGTATCATTAATATCAAAATTTCAAAATTTTTCATATGGCATAGCAAGCAATATATTAGAAATAAGTAAATTATATTTAATTTAATTATTAATATGTTTATATTTTAAAATGTAATGGATAAAAGAAAAGTTTAGCAGATAAATTAACAAGAGCACAAATTGGTTTGGTGGTAGTATAACTTATTTTTATAATGGGGGTTTTGTGTTCGATTCCTATCCATAGCATTTTGGATTGGTTAAAGAATTTTTTTTGATTACTAATTATTAATTAATTGTATTTATCTAAATTTCAAAAACTTATAAAATCTATAATCATATTTAAATAAAATATATAAACGAACCCACTAAACGAACATGTTCGCGAACTATAAACGAGCCTGTTCGCGAACCCACTAAACGAATGGGTTTGCGAACCCCTAAACGAACATGTCAATATTATTTATATATATCCAATCATGATTAGATGATGATATTATTTTTTTGTTCGTATAACAAGTCTTATAATTGAAATAAATAAGTAGATGAATTAATGGAACTCTTTAGATATATATGTTAGGTCATTAGTTAAGAAAAAAATTTAAAATAAAAAACACAAAACATGAGAGACTAATACCTCGCCTTATGTTGCCAAGCTAACTCAGAGGTTTGATTAAATTTATAGTTGAAGTAAAGGTGGTGATTTTTTTTCATATATGATTTGAGAATGGTGAAATTTTTAACTTGTACTTCCTCCAATCTTATTTAAATTTCATTTTAAAAGCTAGTATAGGTTCAAGTCTTCTACTGGCTAATTTTTGAATTAAAGGAATGACTTTGATATCTCTAAAAAGTTAGGTAGATAATGTGTCTATCTATAACCTCATGACACATCTACTTGTAAGCTTTTATTCATGTCGACACAAATTCTATTTACTAGATCCCATTATTTTATTTGTTTTGTCTCATAAAAAAAAAACAATAATTTCCTAAAAAAGACTATTTAAAAATTGGTGACTTGCATGATCAAAAGTAGAAGTAGAGAAATTTATGGTATAAAAATAATGTATAAGATCAATTATATTCATAAAAAATTATCCTTGTTGATGATATATATATTACATTGAAATGATCCTTTGGATCATATGAATTAAATTCAATAATACACTAAGTTGTACATATTTTCACACCAATCTACATTACAGAGAAGGATTTTGATACACTCCATTTGTGTAATACATTCCCAAAAACATCATAGAAATTGATGTCAATTTCATGTTGAGTAATTTGCAGGGACATGAAACCTTGCCCATCATAGAAAAATTTCATCTCCTTTGGTTTGGGCCAATTGTAATAATCCCTCCATGCCTTTGAGCCACCCCCACTTGTTAGAAATTGAAGAGGGCTGAAAAATAAAATTGATTTTTATTTCATCAATTATCCATATTAATTAATTGTTTCTGATCAATTTTAAATAAATAAGTAATGTCACCTTTCTGAACTAGAGATATGCTCCAAACAATGATCATGTCCATTTATGTAAAGATCAACATCGTTTGCCTGCAATTTGATCGATTTAATTAGTCATGTACAAGATCTATAATATGCAATAGTAAGCCTCTATATATGTCATGTTATGATCTTGATGAGCTTGGCATGTAATAGTTATTATGGAAAGTGATCTTTTGCTGATCATTAATTAACTAATGGTGAATCTTTTAATCTTCCTCATTATTTCAACTAGATAAAACATAATTAATAACAATTTCTCAAGTATCACTAGACAATGGACAAATCTATAATATATATATATATATATATATATATAACATAAAATTAACAATAGTGAAAATATGATACTTTCAGTCTGAATCTTCTTGATGTTTCTTCTTATATTTACTTATATTTAATATGTTATATCTTATAAATTAGTGATATAATTTTTTACAAATGTTATGTGTTAATTATTTTAGAATAAATAGAAGATTTTATGTGTAATACTTTGTCTAAAGAAAAAGGAAAATAGCCAAACAATTAATTACCTCAAGGATTGGAAGAAGCCTTTGTAAAAGCTCTCGTGTATTACCATGCTGACTAGCACTTTTAATTGTGTGGTGGCCCACCACAATTTTCCATTTTGCAGGCGATTCTCTTAGTGCTGAATCCAAATCCTATTTCAAATGAAATTATCTCCAACATTAATTATTTAATAAGACAAAACATAAAGAGTATATAATTACTGTCCTATAAATTTAATTACCGATCAATTTATAATTATAATTATGATATAAGTTACTGTGAAATATATATATATATTAACACACATATATTACCTCCAAGAGAGTGGAAATATATTTGTGTCTTGGAAGAATGCCTCTCCAATCATAGACTTGATCTTCTGGGTGAGTGAAATATTTATCTTGGAAGGGGGTTGTGTCTATGAAGAAAAATTCTGCAATATCTGTAATTAAAAAGAATTAAGGTGTCACGTCAATTAAATTATTAATTAATTAAAATATAGTTTTCAAATGTACCTGTGTTGAGAATAAATGATTTCATACAAAACCATCTATTGTCTTTTCCATTGAGGATGGGGCTCGATTGCGCCAATGCATCACCTCTATAGTCGTGGTTCCCCAGCACTGAGTAGTCAAACAATAACTAAAATAAAAATCATATAATTATAATTATAAGATGACATACAATTTTTTTTTCAAATATAAAAATAAAAATTGACATACTATTTGTTATATTAGCTAGGCCCAACTCGATTATGGTAGATTTTTAGTTCATTGAAACGAAGTTGGGCTACTATTTTATTCTGATCTCAAAAATCTTATATATATACACACACTTTGATTACGGTAAAAGTGGCATTTCCTGATGTGCTAAAAGAATACATTAGTTGAGAATTAGAAGGGCTATTTTATAACTTTAATTTAATCCAGAAAATCCTCATAATAATAACTAATATGTAATAACTATAATACACATTTGTAAACAAAACAAAGATTCGGATTTGAGACACTCTCTGAGACTATCTTATAAAATATGATCAGTGAAATGGTTTCACCCAAATATTTACCAATAAATTTATGTTACCACAACAAACAAACTATATATAAGATGCTTTAATATTTTATTTGCTTAAATCATCGCCATCGATTAGTAATTACAATTTTTTTTTATTTAATCAAATGAAAAATAATTTTTGAAGATGTATTCTGAAAACAAAATGGAAAATACCAGAGTACCACACTTTCTGCAAAGTGGGAGCATTGTAGATATCTGTAAATGATTGTTCAAAAGCTGGATCATTTGCATCTCTCAATCCATTCGGATAAAAATTGTCTCCAGTGGAAATAACAAAATCAATGTCTACCTTCTCTGCAGTCATACCCATCTGTGATGACCAAATATATATATATATCAGTGATAATTTTAAATGATTAGGGGAAAATAAACGTTTATAAATCCATAATACTCAGGTTATATAAAAACTATAAACTAAAACAATAAAACTCTAATCAAATTTTCTCACGTCCACAAAAAAAAAATTGACTTATAAAAATCGTTTCAAAACGTTGTGGACAGTAAGACTCTATTCCGAGAGACGGAATGTTATCATATTTCTACCACTTAAACTGTTTCTTAGTTATTGTATTAGGGATGTATCAGTATATATTGATATGTCTATTAAATGCTAAATAATATATTATTTTTATATATACACATAATTATAGATATTAATTATTTTCTAATCTTTGTGAAAAAGGTATTGAACGGTAATTATCTTGGAAGGTAGATAATACAAATTTCGGATAACCATCACATCAGTTATAGCAACCTTAATTACTCCCCTATACAGTTATACCTTTATATCATGCATGTCTGTCACTAATTGGATATATAGGACCCATATACGAAACTGCATCATTGTGCATATTGGTCGCATATACAAAATTGTAATATTATCCTTTTATTATCCCAAAATAAATATCGATTTTCACATTGCCTACATATTTAAAAATGACTAAGTTTCTTGTGAGACCGTCTCACGAAATTCTAATGCATTTTGTGAGACGGGTTAACCCACAACCCACTTACCACCACCCAAACCCTACAATTCACATGTTGTTTGTGGGTGATGGTGCTCCGTTTCACGAAAACTATCCGTGAAACCGTCTCACATAAATTTTTGTGTTTAAAAATTTGATAAAAAGAAAAATAAAACTGATCTAATGAGTGCATTTTTGACAAAATATAAAAAAATGCTTCTTGAAATCCTATAATAACTCATATTTTTTTAACAGTCTTATTTCTCTGATTAACATGACATTTATTTTTGGAATATAAGTAGAATATTTATATTTTAGGGAAAAATATTAACTCTTTGATCGAATATTTTATCACACTCCTATGGATTCTCACTTTCGCAAATAATTTGTATAACTTCTTGGCAAAATTGTGTTGGATTAAAAAGGAAAACTAGAAAAAAAAGAGAAATTATTTCTTGTATTGATAATATTTTAAATAAATTGTGTCATGTCTTAAGATGAAAGAGACAAATGTAACAATTAATTAAAAAGGAATCAATAGTGATATAATCATATCATTATTTTCCGGAAGTGGATTGGTTAGGTATAGCATCATATCAAAGGTATTAAAGTGGGTTACTTAAAAAAAGATAATGCGTGATACGCAAGGAATTAAATATTTTTACACGTGTTCTAACTTACAAGCTACAATCTACACCAAATAATGAGTTGTCAAGCTTTGATTAAAAGTTAATTAAGCTTAAACGATCACGACACATCTAATTTAATGAGACAAATAGTACCAAACGTTACGATTACTCAAATAAGGATTTATAAATAGTTTTAAATTGGTTTCTTTTTCCAATAAAATTAACACAAAAATTTATTTGAAATGATTTTCCGAATAATTATTGTGAGACGTAGTCTCATTATCCTCAAACAGAACTAATTTTTACCAATTCATATGTGTTGTGAGTTGATCCGTCTCATATATATTAATTAGAATTATGAGACGGTTTTACAAAAGTTCTATTGATTAATTAATAATATAATTAATAGTTAATAATGACTAATGAATTAAGGACCAACATGGTTTAATTCGGGTTAATTCTATAAAATTTGAAAATTTTGTAGGAATATATTATTAATTTCAAAATTATTTTGGAAATACCCTTGGGCTATTTATAAAATGTTTATGTGTAATATATATTGAGAAAGATGTATTTAGAAATGATATAAAGAATAAAAGTCAGGATTTTTTTTTATTGAATCTTTATGTTAAAGATTTTAAATAACATTTAATATATATGTATTAGTTAATAAATTGAAAAAATGATAATCATGTATATTATTTTATTTTTAAAATATTAGATGGACCCCTAAAATCAAATTCTTGGGTCCCGTCAAATATTTACGACCCTTTAAATATATAGTAGTAAATATAAAAAGTCTGTGAAATTTGCACATTATAACTCTTTTCTAAAGTTTTGTCATATTCAATGGAATCTATTACATTGAAGAGAGAGAGAGAGAAAGAATGTAATATATAATTTTAGAGAGAGAGAGAGAGAGTGTGTGTAATATATAATTGGTATATTAATTGTATATGTATATTAGAAACAGAAGCAAACATCAAAGAAGATGAGTTGTTCAATTCAATATAAACTTTTCAAAAGATAATATATATATATATATATATATATATATATATATATATATATATATATATATATAGACTCAATAAATGATCATCTTTCCGAGAAGGGCAAGAAGTACGCCTTGGAATGGACTCTCTTCATATTTTTTACAATTTGCATCTATGTCATTGAGATTTAGTCAAATTATCAAACTCAAATTAAAATTTCAAAAAATTACAATTAAATTTCTTCCATGATCATATTTACAACGTATGACCTGGTCAATTAGGTGAGTTTAAATCAAATTATTTATAGATACTGATCAAGACGCTATGCGTATATATATTTTGTTTCATAATTAAAGAATTTGATTATAATTTTAACAAATCTCATGATCTATTTAATTTGGTCAAATCTTGAAACTGATATATGTAATTTTTCCTATTTTCTTTGTGTGTGATAGTGAGGGGTGGGTTAAAATTGGAAAAGTGGACCTACATCATGTCTACCTTATACATCATATATATATTTGTGTCACTCATGAAAGGGACATGATAAATAAATGGGCTTGGTTATACACACCACACCATCTTCTAAACACACCCCATAATAAATAAATGAAAAGTAAATAAAAATAAAAAGATTAAAATACCCTTATTTTTAAATAAAAAATATATTGTTCCCTTCTTCTACATCTTCTTTTTCATATTTCTCAAACCCTAAATTAAGAAAAAAAAAAAAAAAAAACTCTAACAAATCTTAATTTATGAAAATAATAATCAAAGTGATAGATGAAAGATGTTTGGAGTGTTTAATTCAAGATTTTTCATGCAATAATTTTATATAGTGTAGTTAAATATTTCGAAAAAAAAAGATGTTAATCAAAATTTTTTTTTTTTTTTCTGAAAACACGTCGTTCGGCCTGTATAGATCGAACATTACACTATGTGTTCGACCTCTACAAGTCGAACGATCTTAAAGATGTTCGACCCTAGATCGAACATTACACTATGTGTTCGACCTCTACAAGTCGAACGATCTTAAAGATGTTCGACCAACCAGGGTCGAACAAAACAATCGAAAAATTTCGATTTTTCAACTTTTTTTAACTATATTTTCATACAAATCTCGTCGTTTTAACTTCAAAATATGTATAAAACAATGATTTTTTATGGATAAACATAGTTCCTTCATCAACAATTTTAAAAAAAAGAAAGGAAAAAAAAGTAAAAAAGAAAGAAAAAAATTGTGAGTTCACAACAAGAGGGGAAATTCTTTTTTGGAGGATTTTTTATTATAAAAGGTATAATTGTAATGTGATGGGGTGTGTTTAGAATATTTTAAGTAAAATAGATTTATTTTATGATGTGTTTAGAAAATAAGGTGTGTTTAGAAGATGTGAGGATGTGTATAATGGACCCTAAATTGGCCCAATATAAATGATCAAAGATGGATTTTTTTTTTCCCTTCTAGTAATTACAGGAGTCAGCTGGCAATTATTAGGCACAGTATTACATATTTGTACTAACAATTTACTAATAATTTGTAGTTTTCGTGAATTAATTATAAAATTGGACTTAAAACATTCTCAACGTGGAAAAAACTTATTATCTTAACACAAGAATGTTTTCATGGATAGTTGCCATGAGTCGAATTCTCATTCTCATTACCTGATGAGCAAGAAGAGACTGGTTGTAGTCTCCCTTTCTTCCCCAATCTCCGATGACAAAAACAGTGAGAGATCCATCTGGCTTTGGTGGGTGATCAAAGCGTTGAAGCTCACCATTAACCTCAACCATAGCTAATATCATCATCACCACCACCACCAAATGCTTCTCACTCATCATCTTCTTACCCATGGGATGAGAGAGAGAGAGAGAGATAGAGAGAGAGAGAGATATTGTTGTAAAACCTAAGTATAAATATTACTCCACGCAGAAGGGTTTTTATTAAAAGAAAAAAAGAAAAAGTAGAGTTGAAGGTGGACAATAGAGGTATGGGCAATCACAACACTCAAGCAATGAATGATTTGGAGACAGCCATTACTATTAAGCGAACATTGTGCTTACATCATTGGATAATGTGGGCCCTATTTTTTTTTTTTTTCCTACCTTTTCTCCTTAACCCTTATATAAATAATCAACATTATCTACTCTTTTTAGGTTCTATATACATCTAAGTTTTTGCCACGTAACTTATGGTAATGGGACATCTACAAGTCACCAAATCATTATTTCTTATTTTACCTATCTAACTTATAGCTTTGTCATTTATGGTACCTCTATTTACTAATCACCCATATATGGTTTATTATAAGGTGACTCTTTTCTCATTAGATGTAGAATTCTGATTTATGAGACGAAATACCATTTAAAATTTTGAATACAGATCATTCGTTTTGAATTGACGGAAATTTTAATTTTTCTATTTTGAATTGTGGTTCTATTATTATTATAACGGAAATGTCCATCATTTATATAATTTGGCCTTATGATATTTTCACGACTGTTGTTGATGTGTTGAAACTTACATCCCTATTTTTTATAAGAAAATTAACTCCCTGTCTTATGATTTTAACACTAAACGGTATATGATTTTAATACACTTAACAGTATTTAAAAAAAAAAAAAAACTTAATAGTGGGCACATGTGAATGAATAGATCATCATTACATTACACGTTCAATTTTTTTTTTTTTTTTTTCCTTTTGAGTTCAAAGCAGCAGGCCATTATTTATATACTTTTTGTTACTACTAGGCCTATTTCAACGTAATTTCTCCTGAACTGCAAACCAGACTTGCCTATATTCAGCATTTTCTATAGAGTCTGTTGCTTCGTATATACTAGTTGAAATGTTGAATCTCTTATTATATTTTTGTTTATTTTATTTTATATATATATATATATATATATATATATATATATATATATATATATATATATATAAAATCTTGTTTCAATATAAGTTATCAATTTTCGATTAAATCTCGATTGGTATTAATTTTAAATTTTGTGTGTGCGTGTATATATATAGTGTCTACATTTATCATAACTCATAAGCATATGAAATTATTTCAATACTTGTTGTCTCGCCGTGAACCTCAATTGCATTCATACTCTTTAAGTGATGATATTATTTTTGTGCATAATGTATATATTGATAAAATCATTTTAATTTTATAACAAATCACGATTTAACATAAATGAATATATTTATATAACCTTTGGTTTTGGCAAACTATCTGTCTCTAATTAAAAGCTATTTAAGTATAAGCTTGTTTTCATTGCTTCCAATTAGTTAGGTCAATATAATTTATTAATCATCATCTAGAGATCATATCTGCAATAAATATTCGATTCAGATAAGTCCATGTGGACCAACAAAATAATCACTGGGCAAGAAATATTGTCGTCTAAAATAATATGATCTCCTCAATGATTATATATTATAAAATTACCACCTCAAAAATATATTATAGAATTAGGCGTGGCCTCTAGGCTGGGGCAAACAATAATAAGCTAAATCGAGATTCTGGAAGACTTAAGAAATGTAAAATATATACTATACAAATAAATAGTCATGTTTCACAACTCTCAATCGAGTTTGTAAAAATGTATTAGTTATGAACACTGAATTCCATTCATAAAAATATATTAATTGTGAACACTGAGTTTCATTCTCACGAATTTATATTTGTGTGTGATCAAAATTAAAGGTAATTATGTGATGCATGTGGGTGTGCACCTCTCAAGTACTATGTTACATGAGTATTACTTTCTTATTATTTTCTTAATCTAATGGTGAAGAATTAAATGGATTATATCTAATAGTTTAAATTGGATATATAGGGCTACAAGTACCCCAGATAGACTACAGTAGGGCTTCAACATTGATTGTACATAGACTTTCTTTTAAAAATTCCTTGTAAAATACCTCTAAGAATATTATCTTTAAATTCTTTGTTCAATGCTATTATTTGTATTTGAATCCCTTTAAATTATTATCAAATAAATAAATATTGCTCTTGGACTCATATATTCAACATCGATCCTTGTTGCACAACGTAACATAGTATATTCAGGCCGATTGTATGATTAGCATAATAGTTATTTAGATGAGTCGTTTGTTATCTTCAAATTTGTGAGATTTTTTCAATTTAGAAAGGCAATGTTCTCCTTCTAATAAAAATAAAGTTAAATTTAAAAATTTATTTAATTTCTTCCAAATCTCTATCTCTCTCATGATCAATGAAATGATATACAACAAAAGCATTTTGAATTATAGATTTCAAAAAATAATGTATGCAAAAATGAAACATCATTAATGATTTCTGTAACAAATCAAAACATCTACATAATATTTCAGTGATCAATAATTAGAAATGGCAATATGATTATTTCTCTGTCTTGTTCTTCATTTTTAGG
Organism: Scutellaria galericulata; assembly: GCA_946896805.1. Lineage (NCBI taxonomy): Eukaryota > Viridiplantae > Streptophyta > Magnoliopsida > Lamiales > Lamiaceae > Scutellaria > Scutellaria galericulata. The sequence goes on from OX335793.1 coordinate 16,352,688, forward strand.
GTGGAGGTATACAAGAAGTCAATAATTCTATATCCTATCCATACAATCACATGTGCACATTCAGACACACACATATAGATAATAAATATTGGGCTTATATTTCATCAAATAAAAGAACCACAAAACCATAGTTGCAGGCTGGAGGATGAGCGAGCAATATAACGCCAGACACACACACACACACATATATATATATATATATATATATATATATATATATATATATATATATATATATTCTTCTGTCAAATCTCTTTTTTTAAATTTAGATCTATATATATCCCTTCCAAAATGGAGAAAAAATGATATTTATACATGGATTTGAATTGATTTAACTGCTCCTAAAATATCGCACCACTAAGCCACTAACAAAGAACAGTTACTAAGGCTTGAGAACGTGGGTTCGAGATAAAAATAAAGTATCTCGTCATCTTTATTAGCGAGATGAAATATTCGAACTGGAGCATGCTTTCCCGTCAACATAAATGTATCTCGGCGTCATTATCTCGAAATGTAGAATAAAGATTTAAGGATCCAAGAATCTACCTTAAGTCTAGCGAGATATTCTATTATCTGCGTCTTCGAAATATATTGCTCGAGCTAACTAATACGAAATAATAATTCATTTCGTATTAGTATAATAGCATTTCGAATTCTCTGAACGAGATACTCATTTCGGCTATATCAAGTATAATAAGCAATTTTTTGATCTCCCCAATTGAGATGATCATTTCGACTTACTGTGTATCTCGACCATATTAATATATATATATATATATATATATATATATATACACACACTTTATTTAGTACAAGGTTTTATTTTCTAAGTAAAACACTCTCTTTGTAAAACCGTTTTATGGATCTTCATTCATGAGATGAAATCTCATATAATATAGATGTAAATGACCAATTTTGAATTAATAATGAAGTGTAATAAAATTGGGTGGATTCTGTTTCAAATAACATGACCTATGAATTAATCTCACCAAGCTTTTACCTTTTTATTTAGTTTTTCATTTAGTTATTTATTTTAACTTCAGTCTTTTCAATTTCATTATGATTTTCTATAGGTTTTTTTTTTTTTTTTTTCCAAATATTCTCTCATAATTGATACATTTCCTCTATTATATTTTGATGTTTCATCTTATATTTCATTATTTTAATTAAATCAACATCGAAGATTAATTAGTAGATAAAAATTTATATGAGACTGTTTTACATAAAACCTACTCTAATTAGTAATATCATTTATATATTGAGGTGTGATGACTATTTTGACAATGTGAGATCACACACATTGAAATAGAGGTAGAAGTTTACTTTTTCCATCCTCTTTAGTCTTTGCAATATTCATCTCACAAGTATACACTTTGAGGTTTCTTCTCATTTTATTTCCCTGTTAAATTCACCGTTGATTACATATTTTATTAATTGCTAATTTAGTTTGTGCAAAATGATGTTGAAAATAAATAAATAACAAAAATGATAAAATGTCCATAGTAGATAACTTTTAATATATCCATCAATAATATATAATGATCTCATTTCTTAAAATTATGGAAAATGAAATTAATGAATATACTAGATATCTGACAGACACACCAATAACGAACACATATTTATCTGTCCACTGCGTGAAATAAATAAATATTAGATTATACTGATCATCTCGACAAACTTAAAGTAATCATTTGAACCGATCGAACGCGAAATCAACTTTAATTTCGTGTGGCTGAATCATTTAAGTCTAATGGCTCATATTGTAAATTTATTATAGATACGACAGAATACTGTAACACTTTATATTTAGAATTATATAAAAAGTGATATATATCACGTTACGCAGAGATACAAGAATTAGGACAATAAATTACAAATAATAAACAGCATCATGACATCTTACAATTACTAAATTCCACATATTTTGGAACCAATCTAGTACATTAAATTGCAGAGAAGGATTTTGATGTGCTCCATTTGTGCAATATGTTGCCAAAAATGTCATAGAAACTAATATTAATTTCATGTTGATTAATTTGCATAGACATAAAACCTTGCCCATCATAGAAAAATTTCATGTCCTTTGGATTTGACCAATTGTAATCACCTCTCCAGGTCTTTGAACCACCTCCACTTGTTAGAAATTGAAGAGGGCTGTAGAAAAAAATTTGATTTCTTTAGTCACACATTAATTATTTCACTAAATTTGATTTTAAAGAGATTTTAAATTACCTAGTAGAACTTGAAATGTGCTCTAGACAATGATCATGTCCATTTACGTAAAGATCAACACCATTTGCCTGCATTTTCCATAAAAATTCACATTAAAAGGTTTCATGAATATAAATATGTGAGATGGAGTTTCACTGTTTATAAATTAATATCATTTTCATAAATTCATATATGGATTAATAATTATAAATTGTGGGTTAACTCGTCTCAACAGAGTCATATTCTGCATTTTGAGAGATGTAGTCACAGACGAGATCTTTATTATGCAATTAATAAGTTTTTATGTATTGTTAATCTTATACTTGGAAATAGTCAAATACTTAATTTAAAGAAAGAAAATAATATAGTGAAATACATACCTCAAGAATTGGAAGAAGCTTTTGTATAAGCTCTTGTGTATTACCATGATGACTAGCGCTTTTAATTGTGTGGTGGCCCACCACGATTTTCCATTTGGCCGACGATTCTCTTAGTGCCCACTCCAAGTCCTAACTCAAATTAAATTAAATTATCCCCAACATTAATTAGTTATCAAACCTAATTACGTGTGTAACATGTGCCTAAATCATGTCTTGGTTAGATTGCAATAAGTCAACAACTTATATTAGAAATGTTAAAATGAGTTAATTAGGTCTGTTGGGTGGATCAATTCTGTCATATCAAAATTGTGGATTGAGATGAATATCTAGAGGCTCACCCATAATGGATTGATCTACAATTATTTGTTTTTCTTGAAAATATAGATGAGATGTGAGTAAAAATGACAAAATACTTAAATACTGCAAAAATGACAAAATACTTAAATACTGCAAATAATGATGTATATTTGGATATTTGGGTAAACATGATCATACCACTTAAACTACAATGCTCATGGTAATATTTATGTGAGTCATTGATTTATTGAAATAAAGAAATTCTAATGAAGAAATATTTTTAATTCTTTTTCATAATATATATATATATATATATATATATATATATATATATAATTGAATGCATTAGTAAATATATAAAATATTGCACATATATTTTTTTAGATAAACAAAATAAAAAAAACTATTTAAGAAATTATTGGTGGGCCGGTCTGACTAGCCCGCTGCCCACTGAAGAATTGTGATGGGTTGAGTCAAAAGAAGGCTCGTTCCACCCCTCTCATCCCGCCAAATATGGTAGGTTATATTCAGAGATCGATTCAGAAAATTTTCAAAGGGGCACAAATACACTATAAACAATATAAAAATGTCTTCATTGCAAAACAACATAGCAATTAGTACAATTGAAACCTATGAGGTTTCATAGACGAAAACATTTGCATGATAAATTCATTATCAACACTATCAAAAACTTATTTCTCTATATAAAGGGGCAACCAAAATATCTAATTTTCTCTCTTTCTTGAAAAAGATGACATAGACATTACAAATAACTGACATATATTTTACTTCTTATTCCTATTATTTTAATATCTATTAACTACTAAATAAAACCCACTTTAATTAAAGGCCCACTTATGAATAGCCAACCTATTCTTTTTAATGACCCAATTTAACTTAAATTGATGGACACATTTTTTAGAATTTGGGAAACTTTTTGGGTAGAACAAGTCAACAACATATATAATATACATAAAAAAAAAAAATTATTACGGGGCACGTGCCCAGAAGGAAGCACATAGATCTGTCTCTAGTTATATTGAGTCGTGGGCCGACCCATATTAACACTTCTATTTGATGTCTAGTACTATTTTTTTTATAATAATGAACCTATTAACATAACATTTTTAAATAGTTACACTAATTCATTTAAAGGTGACTTAGGGTTTAAGGGATTGTATCATTAGGGTGACTTTCTTATATTTTCTCTGTTTTTATATGATTTGAGCATTTGAGGTATTTCGACTTTACTCAAATTTATATGCTGTGTGTATGTAATGGATACCTGCAAGAGATTGGAAAGATATTTGTCTCTTGGAAGGACACCTCTCCAGTCATACATATGATCTCCTGGATTCGTGAAGTATTTATCTTGGAACGGCGTCGTATCAATGAAGAAAAACTCCGCAATATCTAAACGAATGACATATATTATGCATAAATTAAATTAATTAAAAGGAACGAAAAGTTATACTCCCTCCGTCCCAGCTCAACTTGCCTACTTGCCATTTTGGTTTGTCCCAACTCAACTTGCCAACCCATAAATGGCAAAAATTTTTTTACCTTAATATCCCTATATTTCAACATTATTACAACAATGCCATCAAAAAGTGCATATCCACTTGATTTGATGTGCGTATTATTACAAAAATGTCATCAAAAAGTACATATCCACTTGAGTCAACTGCATTTTCTTAATCTCCGTGTCCGGTCAACGTAGGCAAGTTGAGCCGGGACAGAGGTAGTATATTAATAGATAAATGAATTAATAAACCTGTGTTGAGAATATATGATTTCATGCAAAACCATCTGCTGTCCTTTCCTTTGAGGATGGGACTCAATTGTGCTAATGCGTCACCTCTGTAATCATGGTTCCCCAGCACTGTAATAACGGATTAATTATATTTAATAATTCTTTTTACCCAACTCTAAAAGTAGGTTATAATTAAGTTCTAAAGCACTTAAAATGTTGCAATTTCACTCATAATTGATATAAAATTCAGGATTAGAACTGAACATATCAAAAGTTTTGATACTTAATTGCTAAAACTGATTTAAAAAAATTTAGGACCCAATAGTAAAATGACAATAAAGCCACCAATATGGACTAGAATTGTACACTCTTAGAATTTATGGAACTTATTGTAAAACTAAAACTATGAAAACCAAATAGGTAATTGTGGAAGAAAATATAAATAAAGTAAAAAAATACCATTGTACCACTGCATTTGCAAAGTGGGAGCATTGTAGATATCTGTAAATGATAGTTCAAAAGCTGGATCATTTACATCATTCAGTCCATCCGGATAGAAGTTGTCTCCAGTTGATATAACAAAATCGATATCCATCTTCTCTGCAATTATACCCATCTGTCAAGTATTAAAAAGGAAATTAAACGTTATTAATTATTAAAAATAATAATAATATTAAAACTCACTAACAATATCTAGATGAAGGATGCGATTTTGATCGATACTTTTACGAGGGTATTTAGCTTCCCAATAGTGTTTGTTGGTAAATCTTTAATAATAAATTGTTTAAAGAGTATGTAAGTTGTTTTTTTATTTCAAGTAAGGAGTGAGAATACATCTTATTTTTATATTAATATTTTATTTTTGAGAAATGTTTTTAATTTCATCATTTAAATTACATAATAGCAGTTATTAGCATCATATTCAACAATTTATTTTTTAATGTATAATAAAACATTTATAAGATTTTTTTTTTTTTTGAGAAAGAACATTTATAAGGTTTAAGAATTTATAAAATCTTTTAAATAAGAATACCCAAACACCCACTAAATCTTAACGCTCTTTATTTTATTTAAAAGAAATGGAAATATGAAACAAATTAAATAGGGGGTTGGAGTTTGTGGTATATACTTGTTGATTGGTACCAAAATGACTATACGAGATCATCCATGTTATATCTTATATTAATTTTTATGTATGATGGGATTGAAATTTATAAATAAACTGGTCCGAGTTAGACCAATAATAGGCGCCGGGTCATAAGTCATTGTCGAGTAACCTAAACAATCCCTACCCCATCCATAAATAATGTTCCCCTACCTACCGCGTTGTTGATGTCTGAAGATCTCATCTCTTGAAATATTGTAATTTAAAATTAATAATTGTGTTGGATTTTTGACGCATCAATAGTCGACGCATTAATTTGTACCCATTAGAATTAGATAAGAGTATATTGTGTTATCTTTAATCTTTAATATATACTAAAAATGTAATAATCACTAAAGTACACATGTCACTCTCATTCATTTGGTTTCCCTTCCAAATCACTACTAAATTATATTTAAGTTTATTTTATATCATTAATGCTAAATTAAATAAATTATTAATTGTGAATCAATATATAATCAATATTAACTTAGTTGAAATAGAAAAAAGAAATATTATTTATTATTTTATTCAATAATAGTGATTCTTTTATTACATATAGAGATAACATTAAAATATTTTTGAAATAAATCAAACTAGAGAAGATCTAGTTTTAAGTGCGTTCATGATTTTATCTTATGTGCAAAAATACAAATCAATTATTTTAAATGCATACAGTAAAATTCTATGTATATATCATTAAAGATTGAAATTATCTTTTTTACCCAGTAACTTATCACGTTTGGCAATTCCGGCCATTAACCTTTTAGGTTGGCAGTTTTATCTTTTAATTTTGGAAAATTCAAAAATTTTGGCCAATTTCAATCTGAAAGACCAAATTGGGCTCAAATCACTAATTTCAGGCTATTCAGCCAAATTAATGAATTATACTAAATAACATTAAAGTAATACAAGAGTATTAAAAAAATTAAAACAAAAATAAAAATAGATTAAAAGTTAAAGGATAAAATTGTCAGCCCGAAAACAACAAATTGGGCTGAATAACCCAAAATTAGGGCTTGATTGCCCAATTTGAGCCCAATTTGACCTTTCGGACTTAAATTGACCTAAATTTTCAAATTTCAAAGTTAAATTATAAAATTGTCAGCCTGAAAAATTAATGATTGAAATTGCCCGACCCGATAAATTACTAGGTAAAAAAAGTAACAAACTCTATATTATATACATATCATGAATAAGATAATTATATATATAAGTTGACAATACAAATACTTTTTAGGCCATATGATTATGAAAATATTTTTTCAACATGAATTAACCTTATTAAATTCAAGAAAAAAAATATTTTTTGCTAATATTAATATATAAAATTAATAAAATACTAATAAAAATGTGATGTTAGTTTAAGGTAATAAATATTTATTAAAAAACTCTACATATATTGTATTTTATGTCTTAATATTATACGGATTTCGATTCGAAATTAATTTAAATATAACATATAGTTAAAGTATAATATGTATTACAAATTTTGTTAAAAAAATTCTAAAATCATTAATAAAATATTAAAACATTATTCGATAAAGACAGCTTTGATTACCATATTCTCCAAATTACTATTTCTTACTCAAAATATATTAAATCTTCATATTAATTTCTTAAAAATATTAATTTTACAAAATTATGTATATCAAACGAGGTTTATACTAATATTAATGTGAAAGAAATTGTTTTAGATTTGAAAAGCATTTAATTGAATAGTATTCCCAGAAGGGCCCGGCTATCCGCACCTCATTTTTTTCTAAACACACCCCAATTTTTTTATTTTTGATTTAAAAAATTTAAAAAATAACAAAATTACAATTTTACCCTTTTGTAAAGAAGTGTGTTCTACTGGTGGTCGAACACACTTCTTTGTGGTCGAAGTGTCTTCGACCACCAATTGAACACACTTCTTTGCAAAAAGGGTAAAATTGTAATTTTGTTATTTTTTTAATTTTTTAAATCTGGAGTGTGTTAAAAAAAAAGGGGTGTAGATAGCCGGCCCTTTCCAGGAAGTGGAATTTTGTTAGGATACCTTTACACGAAATCATTTTTAATTATTAGTGAAGTGGTTGAAACAGAATGTCCGAATAAATATAGAACTATCCGTCAGAAGATCCTAACTAGAAAGCTACAATAGACCACACACCTAATGCTCCGAGTCAAGCATCATCTATAATTTACTTTTATTTTATTAATTTCTTTTTAGATAAACATCTTCAACTTACTTGTACCACCAAATGTAACTACTTCATTTCAAAATATATGTGGTTTTACAAAATAAAATTTATTTTAGTGTAAATTCATATGATTTTGGGTTAGTAACAAAAATAAGTCCATGATACATGGAGATGAATGTTTAAGGATCAAAAAATATGTATTGTCTATTTATTTATTTAATGAGTTAAGGAAAGTAGGAGAAAGTAAGATAATAAAGATTAGAAAATTCGTGTGATACATGTTTGAACTCTATCAGAATCTAAATATTCATAAAGATTAGAATTTGAGTTACAAGATTCGTCGTCGAAAAATATGTATAGTAAAAAGTATGGTAAATGGTCTTAGGAATCAAAGGATGGAGGTGTATATAAAGGAGCACATCTTATGGTCAATTAATTAGTAATTTCCAAAAATAAAAAGTTGTCGCTTTTTAATGATAAAAAGAGTGTGATTTTTTATTTTTTATTTTCAATTCCGTCCCTATCGTTTTTTAATCATACTAAACTTTTGTTACCACATTTGTTTTAAAAATAAATGTCATTTAGGTTGTTTAACATAGATTAACAAAATCTTCATTACGTATAAGTATATGTACGGAATTACTGCATCACCCCAAATTTGATAATTCACAAGATATGACAATTGGGAAAGGATAATTAACTTCTTTATAAGGGGAAAAAAAGATAAAATATTGAAATAGATTCTATTTTGTAAACCTTTAAAATGGAGGAAGCAGGTGTTATATATTAATTTATTTTATTAAAATATTAGGTAATATAATCATAATATGTATAACTGTAGCTATTAAATGTTTTTTAAATTTAGTGAAACCATCTTAAATGATAATTGTTTTAAAAGGAAAGAGTATTTTGTTAAAAGTACGAATTATTTCTCGTATCTAATTGAAATACATTGACTATTAAAAAATACAATAGCAAAAATGCTATTTACACGTTTCAAACTTTCATTACATGAGCCCCGACTAATTAAATGGATCTAGGTAGTGTGAATAATATAAGGGCAACGTGGTTCACCTTTAACCAATCATTAATCTATACATGGAACTAGATACATAAAATTTTCACTCTTTAATTTCATAATAGGACTAATATTATTTTGGGTTAGTTTCAATTTTGGTGTTTTCATTTTTAGACAATTAAATATACGTTTTTCAATTTTGGTCCTATATATTTTAATTTTTTTCCATTTTCAGTTAAGTTTTCAAATTTTAATCATGTATGCTTCAATTTTTTCCAATTTCAATCCAATTTTGATTAGATGACTGCCGAGAAATTTCACGTGACATGTGCGATTTTGGGAATTCAGACCAAAATTGGACTAAAATTAAAAAAAAATTGAAACATACAGGATCAAAATTGGAATATTAGACTGAAATTTGAAAAAATTAAAACATATATGATCAAAATTGGAAAACATATAATTGGTTGTCAAAAAATGAAAAAAAGGTCTTACATACAAGATCAAAATTGAAATTAACCCTATTATTTTCCCCTACCCATCATGGGCATGCCTTAAAATGTCTACCACTAATGAGTAAAGATTTCATCCCTCTAAATATTTTGATTTGAATTTAATGATTACGTTGGATTTTTAATATACCAACGGTGGGCACATTAACATGTGCCTATGGTGAATAGAGTAATAGTGTTGAATAGGATTAAATTTAATTTTGTGAAAAACGAGTTTTCCAAAACTAACTCCGTAAAGTAGTTAAAAATTGTCAAAAATGACAATTTTATTCTTGTTATCTCAAAAATAAATCAGTTTTGTTTATTCTTTTCATTGGAATCTATAAAACGTGATGGTTGAGCCCAACTCTCATGTTTTTCTTAATTTTTCGAATCTTGACACATACAAGGTTGCAGCAAAGCACATATCTAAATGCATAGAAGCAAAGAAGGTTAATGATGGTGGTAATGTATCAGTGATAACAATATTGAGATTTAGAGAGTTAATGGAAAGAAGTAGGTGGCTATGGGCTGAAGGAGTTTTTCAAATTCACCATGTGTAAGAATTTGAAACTTTGAGAGGATTATGAGAGTCATTTGTCAAATTTCATTGGATTTTAAAATTTTTGGTGGAAAAAATTAATGGATTGGGACATTTTTTTAGCTATTGTAATAAAATTGATAGTTTTATTTTAACATGATAATTTTGGAAAATCTCAATTTTCTTCATGCATGTTACTGTCTTGTCCACTTTTTTACCAGGAATTGACATGTAACTTCAGAAACAATAGACATATCAAATTACTTGAGCTTAGAACAAGTTATAAAGGAAATTCGAAAATTGCAACTTACATCTTATAACTTAGATCTTGTCAACTTTTTTATAATCAATTTTACGTTTTCAATTGTGGTCCTCTAACTAATTTTTTTTTTTTTTTCAATTTTCATCTGATTTTGTTGGAAATTTTGATTTTTGCCTACATGAACGTTGGAATGCATGCTGATTACGTAAAATTTTCAATTTTGACATCCATAACTGCAAAAATTGACATTCCAAACAAAGTCGAATTAAAATTAAACAAAAGGTTAAAAACTGAAACACATAAATGAAGGGTAAAAAAGTGGATAAGACTTAAAGCTATGTGTGTGTATAACATACCTGATAAGCAACTTTGGACTGATTGTAGTTTCCCTTTCTTCCCCAATCTCCGACCACCAAAAGAGTAAGGGAGGCATGGGTTTCAGTGGAGTGTTGAAAGCGTTGAAGCTCAGCATTATTAAAATTTATCAAAACCATCCCAATAACTAATGTATATATAATCATCCTCACCACCATATCCTTGTTCATCTTCTAACAACCTTAGCTGAGATGAGACACAAAGATGGTAGGTTTCCAGTTTTGTAATAGAAAAGAAGATGAGCAGTTAGTTGAAACTTGAAGGTAGACAATATATAAAGAAATGATCCCCTGTCACGCAACGCAACTCAACTATTTAGAGAGAGGGAGAGAGAAAGAAGCAATAATGCAAAAGCAAACGGCATAAGCACCAAAGAAATCCCTAACGTCAAATTTTGTATTTCCTCATTTAGTTTATTATTGCATCCATCTTATATTTTATTTATCTGGATCTTCTGTTACATGTTGACGCCACTTTTTAGTATGTCATTATTAATATATTTACGTGTTAATTAACGATATAATTTTTATATATATGACGTGTGATGGAGAATCTTATTAGATATTTTAAAAATCAAAGTAAATGTGTAAAGAGGGATATGGAGCCCAAACATGTAGTCGAATTTATTTCATCAAATATGTAAAAAAATGAAGCGCAAAGATGGAAAGTGGGCTCTCCAACTTGGAGTCTCCCTACAATTCAAACCAAATAAAGAGTTGTTGAAGAACAAGATGAAAAAAAAAAAAGATGAGAGGTCAAGTTCTCTTATAAGATTATCTTATAAATCTAAATTCGTGATATGAGCTCTTATAAATCTAAATTTGTGAGATGAATTAGCTCATAGTCAATAACTCACAAATGAAAGATTGACTTTTGAAATTTGATGTGGATTGGAGTTTCAATGAGACGGTCAAATATAATTTTCTTTATTATATTTTATTCTCTTCACTCATTCTTCATCTTCTAGCTTGGTGGTATTTGGTACGTACAATCGAATGCTCTTGCCCTTTCGTTTGGAAATAAAAACACAAAAATTTACATGAAAATGTCTATAAAAATGATGCAAAAATCACAATATATTTAAAGTCTTGGGATTTAATTTGATACTCTATCTAGTCATTGATGGCTATGTTTTAATTATTCAGGTCCGAAAATCAAGAGTCCACCTCAACGTAACTTTGATGAATCAACAAACATTATTGGCATAGATTCCAAATAGCAACCACTGATGATGTTTAGATTGATATAGATTCGAAATTCAACTTTCATTTTGAGCTGATTCTTTAGCAATTATTGGTGAATTTTGAATACACTCTAACTTGGATAGATTTGAAACGAATTCAAACATAATCTTTGAAAATGCTAAACAACAACTGCCATTTTCCAAAATGAAATCCTGATAACAACCGAGAGAACTTAAAATAGAATCTCAGTCAAGATTGACAACAGAGAAAATAGATTGATGTTTTCTCCAATAAGGTAGCTTCATAACCATTTCTTTTAGCAGATTTAAGCTATAATCTCCCCACTCAGAAACTACACAAGAAAATCTAAACCTACTGACCTGCATTCGCAAGCTCGTCCCGTTGATGTGTCCGAGAAGAGTTTCAGCGAGTTGAGAATCTTTCAAAAGCATTTCTTTCAAGCAGTTGATTTTCTGTCTCTGTGATTCAGATACAGGTAATATATCGACAAATGGCCCCTTCAGTTCATCTGTCTCCAACTCCGATACCTTCCAATAGTTAAACTGAACCACCTGTTTACAACAAAAGATCTCATTTGTAAATCTTGAAATTTACGAATGATTCAGCATCAGAAGGTACCTGAAGGGCATGCAGTATGTTGACAAATTCACACGAGAGCAACTCATCTCCACATGCCAGATATAGTGGTTTCTCCAATAATTTCAACGTGTTGTGAGATGAATCTCTTGCTAATGAATGACATTCTTTGTCAGAGGAATAAATGTCGAATCCAAGAAGATGTAATCTTGCATAGCATATACAAAACCCTGACTGAAATCTTGATGCTTCTTCAGGAGGAAACCAGTACATGTTGGTTGATGCTAGCGTAGGAAAATATGAAGTAGTCGAGCCCATATGGCTGCTGAGTGAAAGGTCGGAGAGAGATTTTAGGAGTTTAGCATCCTCGTCGTGAGATGCATCACGGCTGAACCACATAGCAAGGGTTATTCTTTCTCCTTCAGTTATCTGTTTAAAATAACACAAATCAAAAAATGAAGCCAAAAGGTAAACTAAATAAAAGAATACAAAATTTGCAAGAACAAGATATTCTTTCTACTTCACTTATCTGGTTGTAATAAATGCTCATATGTAATAACAAAAAGCTCTAAACGAGATGAAATATAAGAGTTAACATAGTCAAAACTAAGTGACAGTTAAGCGTGAAAAGACATTTTAGAATTAGATATTTGAAGGCCAAATACACTTACAAGCTAAAACGGAAGTTGGATAAGATACAAACTAGATCTAGTCAGAGAGAAAGAATATAATAAATGGAGAAGCTACCTCGCTAACAGAGTGAACGTTTTTGTCATCTGCTGTGTATATTATAATATCCTGTAAAGAAGCAACTCAGATCAGTTGAAAATGGTAAATAAATAAATAAAAGGCAACAGCAACAAGATAAGGCCTAGCATATTACTAGCTTAATTTAGAGAATAATTTTCAGCATTTTACTAGTTACTTGCATATTACTAGCTTAAATCTTGGGGTATAACTACTTGCATATTTCTAGCTTAATCTTAGGGCATGATATTAAAAATAGTATCATAAAAATAATGGAAGGTGGTCAAGCATTGAAGCAGGCAGAAAATTTATTTTGTATTCAACCATTGGTTGGCAATATTTGGCTGATGGGAACCATTCTGGTCCACCTTTTTCATCATTAAATCGATAATCTTATATTTAGTTCTACTTCCTTTCTCTTTACTCTATCATATATGGTCTAGGGACTTCATGTAAACAATATCAAAAAAAAAAATGTCTATTGCCATTAGTAGAATCAGATATCAGAATGTCCGTTATAAGAGTACAAGCGATAACTTAGGCTCGTCACCCACTACTTTAACATGATATTACACAAGTCTAGTAAAAGCACTGAACGCTCAACAATAATATTCCTAAAATAACAGATTAAGGAGCACAAAAAGAATTAGACTGCATGATATGTGTTCAGTTCTGTTTTACAACAGAATAGGTCATGGAAATCATGACTGGCCAAAAAAAAAAAAAACATTTTAAGGAAGAGAATTAAAATAAAGATTTTTATGAATAGTCATATGTACTAAGAAAATTACTTACCCCAGCCATGGGTGTGATAGTTGAGGGTTCCCCATCCTGAAAGTGAAACAGACCTCCATGGAAATCGACCTCATAATTATTTAAATAGCAAACAGCCTTCAACCAAATAGAGTAAGATAACTATCAGGTAGATTTCCAAGTTCACCAAACACATAACTGCAACAATCGTTCTACTTGATTTTTAGGACATCTAATAATGAAGCTCAATATCCTAAAATGAAAATTGTTTATTTAAAAAAAAAAACACCATAATGACGTGACACCACCAACCAGCATCAACTCATTTTCAGGTGCCATAGCAATTAAGTAAAAATAGTAAAATACAAAAACTTTTTACGTTTTCAATTGTTATCTAAGTTCCATGACTGATTGAAAATGAGTACCTAAAAAATTTTGTGGAGGCAGTATATTCATGTAACTGCAATACACTTTCCCAGGGTAATTAAGTTGGTATGATAACAAGTTTCAAAAATAATTATCAATCTTACCAATTACTTGCAGGGAAGTATACTCTTCAATGCTGCCGATGATGTTCAAATTAATCTTAGTAGATGCAAGCGGAGTAGTAGACACAATAGTGCATCTGAAATGCATTTCCACTCCAGTCTCCAAACTTAACATATTTACTTTTTCAGTAGCTTTATGAAACTAAATTGTTATCATAAAGAACTAGGTGAAACTTGAACTAAAGAATATAAACATAAAATAATAATTCATAAATGCAAAGGAATACCATGAAACACAAGAAGGTTTCGAATAACCAAATGTAGATGAGTAACATTTTAACAAGCAAAGTAACACACCGAAAAATCCCTTTGTTTGAGATGATCTCTGTTGTCATCACTGTGCCATCCAATGCTAGCTCCCTTGCACCAGCTATCATATAAATGGTATAAGATAAGAATTCATTTGATGGATTTTTTTCAGATAAGGCATAAGACCTCAAACAACAATTAGATGGGCCCACTACCAGCATAGCCAACATGTTCTCGATGGTAATAGGAACTCCGGTTCACAAGGAAAAGAAGACTACAAACGAAAACTAAAAAAAAATTCACATTTTCCTCACTTAGTAAAATAAGGCTCAAAATTAAGAGTTCTTGGATTCTTAATTTGGAAAATTCACATGGAATTCGAGCATTCATTGACAAATAGGAGTTGTTCTTCATAACTATATATACCTAATGAGTCCAGTGAACTCCACAAACAATTCGTACTCACATCCAAAATATTCCTCCACTTTCTCCTTCAACCTCTCTACAAATCAGCCCACCATCAGAAATGGAACTCAAATCAAAGAAAACAATTCTTCGCTGTTCTATAAAATAAATAAAGAACAGAAATGAGGACCTCGGATGGGGACAAAGGGCATAATGAGATGAGAAGAGTTTGTGGCAATAAGATGAGAGAGAGTGGTGGAGAAGACGTTTGGTCTGTACCCAACTGTGCAACAGCTCTTGTGTATGAACTCCAATTCCTACATTATTATATTTTTGTTACAGAATAACCAGATACATACATATATACATACATACAGCAAATAAGCAGAGATTATACATATACACACAACAGAGGAAGAGAAGTGAGAGAAAGAACCTTGCAGATGTCTGGTGAAAGGAAATTGCGAAGGATGAGTCGCCGGTGTTCCACCATTTCTGAATGCCCTAAGATCAATTCAACCATGTTGCTATACTCTTCCCCAAAAATTAGTGAATTCTACCATTTTGCTGTAAATCAAAATGATTTTTATAAAAAACCAACGTGAAATATAACATTTTTCTCAATTTGTAATTACTTTTTTTTCTTTTTCTTTTAAATTACAATCTAAGGTTCATGATTTTCTCTGACCTTTCGCCTAACAATGAAAATTTCGTTCTCTTCAAAAAAAAAAAAGAAAAAGAAAATTTCGTTTGATTTTTATTTAAATTAAGCTTAAATTGAATGAAAATTACATAATTGATTTGAGATTTTAGTTTGGCTTGAGATGCGTAGTGTTTTGTTGTATTTTTCATTTATATTTATTGATTGTAAAAATTATGACATCATTCTGACTGAAAAATGATCAAAAAATAACTCTATATTGTAATTTGAAAAACATCATAAACTTTACGAGCATGAACACTCAGAAATTGTCTTGTTTCATTGTGATTTAAAACAATCGTAAAATCATTAACACTATCAACTAGATCAAGTGTCAGAGCTAATATAGCTCGATTCTCAAGAAAACTCGGATTGCTAGAATTGTATTGAAAAGTTGAATATGTACCCTTAATAAATGTTGCAATCAGATATGATGTAGTTTGTGATAGAGTATCCTGTGTTTGATTGAGAACTCAATTCATTGACGTGAACTTTGCAATCTTTCCATATTTGAGATGAATTTATTGTTGCATGGACGATATCATGTCTGGTTCCTGTTGAGTTTATGATTAATCCATAATGTAGTTCATATGAATTAATCATCTACATCTACGAAGAAGATGAACAACATAATGAATCTATAGACATAAAATCTTGATTTGAGCTTTCAAAATCATCAAGACGCTACCAAAAAAAAAAAAGACGAAGACGTAAGAGAAAAAGATTGTTGCGCTAGCGGAGTGGCGGGAGAGAGAGGAAAAAAGGAAAATAATATATAACAGGCAGGTTGGGCCGGGCAGATGCATACATCAAGTGCACAACAACCTCACTCTTTTAATAAAAGATTATACTGCTACACCATTTCATACTCAATCCAACTATTAGCAGCTACTTTTGAGTTTTATATATTTTAAAATGATTCGACATCATATAGAAGTAAATATTACAGAATTTAAATAAGGTCAACCGTGTGCTTTCACTAAGCTTTTTATTGCTGAATGAAACCTGTCCCTGTGCTTTCACAATGCTCAGCTACTTGGTTTCATTTCCCCCATTTACCATAACTTGGTGTTTGATGCATAAAAATAATACTCATCACACTTCTCTTATTAGGAGATGCTCTTTTACAGCTAACCATAGCTTCTGTTTCTTAAAAGAAACCAACTCCTCTTATATGGCCTATTCGACGTCTAAACGTTCACGAGCAGCAAGTGGCATTTTATGGCTTTGCTTCTAGAATAATAGAAGAGTATGGGGCAATATTATATATCTCCTCCACGCCTTGTACGCCTTCTGGAACAATGTCACTTGGGGACTCCAGATTCGTATCCACCTGAATGTATTCACATTTTTTTAAAAAGCAGCTTCATTGGTTGTAGTAAGTGGTACCACTTGCCAAATTAGGAAAATGAATCAAAGAATAGACTTCCTCAATTCCAAAATAAGAGTCTAGTTAGTATAACTAACATTCTTTTGGACAGATGGTGCATCATGTAAAACAAATAAAGATTTGGAAAGAATCAACTATTTGCTCAAATCAAGAGGAAACACAACAAACTTCAATCATGGCTTTGCTCCAATTCTATTTTAGAGTTTAACAAAGATTTCAAATGTGATTGAGCACTACACAAGTATTAGGAGGATGATTGTAAGAAAAATACAAACCTCGGGGGTATTTTGTAATTTCAGATCATAGTAGGTTATCTTTCTTTTTTCTTTTTTTTTTTCTTTTTTAATTTGTTTGTAAATAGATCAGACCACAAGGTAATTTTGTTTATTATACCTTACTTAAAATAAGAATAAGAATGAAGGAAAGGACCAGGTTGTGACATCAGAATAAACTTCTAAGCTTTACAAAACAATTATTAATTTTTTCAGTTTACAATATAAAGCTGCTGATGCATTGCTAAAACTAGATTTTCTACCCAGATTCCATATGCAACAATGAGATGCAAACTGAGAACTAACCTAGATATAGTCAATGTATTACTGATAATATGTAACTACAAGGAGATTAAACTTTCATGCTTTTGTTACCCTCATGAGGATGAAAGACATATTAACGGTAAAATTGGTTGGGAAAGAAATTTGTCATGCAAATGGATGTAAAAATAAAGATTGAAGCTAAATTCTAAGCAGAAAAGTACAGGATACTTATTACGCCAATTCCAGATAAGAGATTGTACAAATCAGTTAGCACGATATGAAATTAAAACATAGAGTGAAAGCATATAATATACTATTTTTCAACTAAAAAGATTGAAGATAGTTCAGAGGTTTCAATTCCAGCATGTTATGGCATATTAGGAATAAAGGGATAAGGTTGAGTTTTGAAAACTAACCATACGATACCATTGTCCTTTATGTGGTGGTGAGGGAATTAAAGCTTTAATGAAGTAGTCGTGTGCATTGAATGCCACATAAATATCACCTCCATTTTCTCCATGAAGCCTGAAACATCACATTTGCTTATACATGAGAGAGAGAGAGAGAGAGAGAGAGAGAGAGAGAGAGAGAGAGAGAGATTAGTGAACTGGGGACTTTCCAAGAGAAATTTTCGAGTTTCCAAACAAACAGGGAACTTAGGAGAAAGTAAATGCAATGTTCAAAAGAACCTACAAACTCATTTACACAATCCTCTGTGCATAGTTCAGGGTAATTCTTTTAATTGGCAAAAGAAGGAAAATTATATTTCTTAAAAATCAAGCTAAACTACTTCTACTTGCACACATAAGATATTGCCCCAAAAATGCCACTAAAATATCTGGTTAGCATTAATTGCTCGCTAGAACTGCTTCTGATGGGCATTGCACTGATCTTGTATCTGTTTAGGGATGTTATGATTCATGGGTCTTGCACACAGAATCACAAGATAAGCATCTAAACATAGCAAAAACTTTTTCAGACTCCTTGACAGACCAGTAACAGATGGTTGTTCATCTAATATCTGAATCTGTTATATCTGCAAGCTCAAGGAGTTTGAATTCTAGGTTGCTGTTTAAATAAATCATCAAAATTCTGAAGCAAATTGAATAGATTAAAAATAACCAATCTCATGGTGCAAATTTTCAATCAAACAATAGTGACTTGCTAAAGATTAGTCACTGATGTACTAAAGAGGTGCAAAGGACATATTCCTTACGTAAAAGCGAGGAATCTACTCTCGTAATTTCCCCAGTTATCCTCATGCCATGTCACGTCATTCTGCAAGAAGAAAGTGCAAAATTTAAATCTGAAGGAAGTACATTCAATATATAGAACGTAAATACTAGTAGTTTATACTAAACATTTCATTCTTGCAACCTTATCTGAAAAAACAAAAAAGTATACCTTACTCCCCCTAATTAGGGGTTTTACTAATAGAATTTTCATAGAGCCATTACGAAAAATGGTTACTTGCTATATCAAGTTCATCTGCAACAGAAAATGATTACGGACTTCTTCGACAAAGCCTTACCCTATCAAATAGGAACCTATTATTTGGTTAATTGCCCAACTACTGCAGTCATTTCCATTACTGTGCTATGTGCTCTAACTTCCACCTTGCCATAACATACAACTGTTTCTTTGTTGCAGATGGCAATCTCTGATGGCAGCTAAAACAAGTAAAACAGGTGCAAGGGCACGGACCTCCACAAAGGTTAACTTCAGCATGGTCTTTACCATCATTCTTAGGCAGTTCACAGTAGCACCAGCTGCTCTGACTGTCAACACTTCATAGTATGATTATATTTGCATGTTAACTATTAAGAATATCTAAGAGCACCTCTGCTTATGTTAGAAAAACTGAAAGCTATATCTATGTGCATATTTTGCCACACCTTTCTCCTCATGATTGTTCTGCCTCACCAAAGGAACACATTCTTTCACCCCAAGAAAATTTGTTGGCGAATATTTGTAAATACGTAAGCGTCGTAAGAAAAATATCCTCCCAGATTACACTCAAAGGAGTTGTCTTCTCAAGAGACATGCTTAGCTTACATAATTGTGTTACTTAATATCAATCAGGACTTTTCAAGAACACAGTGAAGACATTTTATTTGGGATGATGGAAGTAATTAGCCAGTATGATATTGGTAATGTCTGGGAAAAAAAAAAGAACATTTATGAGTATGACCAGCCTCCACTGAAAGTCAAACTCTTATTCTAAAACAATCTCATGTATTTAGAGAAAATGTTGAGTTTCTTAGCTGAATCATCCACTAAAAAATGTATTTGTATCCAATATGAAAAAAAAACAGAGATGATAACTGACAAATCCTTATACCAAGAAAACAAACCATAAATCATATAAAAGAAGATGAACTTTTTACCTTGCCAATGAAATTTTCTCTAGCGAAAACATGATGACTCTTTCTAAACTTGATCATCTGAGAGAAAAATCTAAAAAGATCATCCTTCTTGTCCTTCAACTGTCTCATCAAATTCGAAGTCATCTTACAGTTAATAGGATGCATATCTCTGTAAGTAATACTTACACACGGAGAACATACATACATATACATATACATATAAATAAATAAATAAATAAATATATATATATATATATATGTATGTATAAAGAGAGAGAGGGTGAAAAGAATAAGAATGAGTATAGTTATACTTGTCCCCACTGAAAATTATTAAGAGCACTATCATGTCCATAGCTGTTATTATTTCCATAACGAGTATGGCCATATTCATCACCCATTAGCATCATTGGAGTTCCCTTCAAAAATAAAATAAAATAAAATAATAAAAAATTCCGACTATTAACAATAGGTCATTAAAGTTTAAAGTTCACATTCAGGGAAATCTTGCCTCAAAAAAAAAAGAGTCGTATTGGGATATCATGCTTGTATTACAACAGAAATAATAATAGATTTACAAAAGAGGAACTATGAATGATCATTGCAGCAGGAGCATAAACAGACTAAGCTCCCAGATCTCTATCACTAGACAGAAGCAAAAAAGTTCAGGAAATACATAAAAATTGAAATAGTTTAATGCTATAGATGGCTTAAAGGAAAATAACAATACAATAGTAAAAGAATGCCTTGCAAAGTACAGATATTCTAGTATAATACACATTGATAAAAGAATGCCTTGCAAAGTACAGATATTCAACCTAAATATATTATGTGAAAGGAACGGAGGCATTTGGAAAGCATGCACTCTTCACGAGCCTAGCATTTCTCTCATTAAATTCATCTACACCATGAAGGGTCAATGATTATGTCTTCAAATTAGCCTACAGATAGTGCCACAGGATGTGGAAGCATTGGTTTGCAAGGTCATAAGGTAAGAAATGATGGGAAGCAAGTAGTATGGGCTTTCATAACATATTTTGGGCCTGTTAAGGTCTGTAATCCAACAATCCTTCTGAAATTGACCTTCTTCTCCTTATTCCTTTGATTTTTACTTCTTGGCATTTGAAGGGCTGTGCACTAAGAATTCATGGACTGCTAGGACCAGCCAACTCCACTGTCTTGATAAACCATGCACCGTTATAAGCCATCTTGAATAATAAGCTAAGCAGGTACATGGATGTGAACATACAGAATCTTCACTTTTCACAAATAGAGCAAACAAGTCATGGATTACTTTTAAGTGTTACCTTTACATTGTTCTTGCTTCTTTGCTGTAATGCATATTGTCAAAGACTTCAATATAAAGAGAAACTATTTTTCGAAAGCACAAGGTGGAAAACATTTATATGATTTAGAATATTTTGTGCCTTTATCTATAATTTGCTTTTCACTCTGGGGATTCCATAAGGTTTTATCTAGTTTTAGTGTATGGTCTTGTCTTGTTATCCTCTCTAAGTTGTTCAAAATACTCTCAACTTCTCGGATTGAAAAAATGTCTGCCTAGTTTTTATAAAATAAATAATATCAAGATGCCTATTCTTATCACATCTTTGAAAAGAAAATGTCTTGCCCTTTAGCTTTTTAATCCTCTCCATTTTGGACAACGTTAAAGAAAATGATAATTCCAAAAGATAATCCTTCACTTTAAAATATATATATATGAGCATTAAATGTTGTTGTACCTTCTCATGTTTCAGAATTTTATGATTTTTAAGCAGAATATGAGTGGATTCCTTATTAATATCCCTTATTAAAGCATACTGATAAACTTGGGGAAAATCACTTAAAAAGTTGCTGAATTTTTACCCCATTAAATTATCTACATAAGGATGCTGAATAAAAGTTTCATAGGACAAAGTTTCTTCCGTCAGTCTTGTTAATCTATGGATCTTTTATTTGGAACACTTGATGTGTGCTTTTCAGCTTTTATACCCAAAAACAAACACAGAAAAATAATCATAAAAAAATGTTTCTCATAGTATGTTTGCCTGTTCCTTCTAGACAATTATCTAAGTGAAAAACCAAAGTTCCAAATTTTCAGGGATTAACATGTTCGGAGAGAAGGTCGAATCTTTATAAAACCTAAGGCCTTAACCAATGTCCTTTCCCTGAATGTTTCCTTAACCTATAAGAAAACTGTATCTGTTATTAGTTATTTTGGGGAAATGCATCTTCATATCTTCAGATAGTTATCAATCATTTTTCAATCAGATGTTTCCTACTATATCCCTCTAACTACAGAAAAAATCGGTAGCACATGTACAATTGAAAATATCACTTAAATACATTCAATCATTTTTCCCAACAAAACAACCAAACTCATTCCCTTTCTACACGAATTCTCCAACCTCGCTACCCAAAATACATTCCCCAAATTACTGAAAATAACAACAAACAAAGCACATGTAACTCTTTCCAGTCGAAGATAATACAAACTAATCGGAGGGAAAAAATTTCAACAAAAAGTTTTGAAGCTTAAAATACCATATAAATTTGTGTCATGGTTAAATTTGATTCAGGTATTTACTATTACTTACAAAAATTAAAAGATGGTCCCATAAGAAAAGGCGAGATATCATGGAGTATTTGTATATGTTTACCTGGGATATCATTAGTGCTACTTGGAAGTTCTTCATTTGCCGCAAACGCAATGCCTTTATATTTGCATCTTTAGTTTCTCCTGACGTGAACAAAGTAAAAGTACGCTAAGTTCAGTACTTGGGTGCATTAGATCATATGGTCATGTACATGAAATGTGAAGGTAAAAGATTTGACCGATGAGTACTAGTTCAAAAAAACAATAATAATAAATAATAAAAAACAAAAGAGGAAAATTCAGAATATTGGGCCCAGATCTACCTTCAAAACCACAGTTCCAGCTAAAATTGTCATTGCTTCCATCATTCCCACTTTCTCCATTGACATCATTGTGCTAAAGTTTCAGTGAATGGAATATAGTAAACATGGAGCTGATTTGCAAATTGACCAAATTGATTGAAAACCATTTTGGAATGTAATACCTTAAAATTGTAAGAGACAAGGTCATATAGAGTGAATCCATCATGAGCAATTACAAAGTTGATACCATGATATGGCTTGCGATTATTAACCTGAAGACAAATAGAATCTTAGTCATGTGTCTGCACAATCACAGAATACCTTAATCGATCAAGTCAAATTCATTTAATTAAAGAAAATTCTACAGTACTAGATGACGGGAAGATAATTGATCACATATAATTGCTATACATAGCCCCAAAACAAGCCAAAATAATGTCATGCTATTTGTTAGATGAAGGTCATAACCAGAAAGCAATTTTGTTTTTTTTTAAACAAACTCGACTTTAAAATGTGAATCACATAAATATTTCTTGTTAAAAGATGTGTATCCCTTTATTTAATAAAATAAAAAAGAATAATCAAATGTTTTTTTAAGCAATGACTAATAAAATTTTGTTGGCTGATTTACTTTAAAAGAACAGGTATATAATAAAAAAATGATATAGTAATGCTAAAGAATCAGAATTGGAGAGCCATGAGTTCATTATAAATACACAATAAAATGACACTAGATGAGAGGTATAATTGAGGCTGCCACTGTAATTGATGCATAAAAATAGAGCCCTGGACAACTATTATTGGAAGACAGAATTCGGATTCATGATACAGACTGAAAAGAATAATATCATTCTAAAAGTTGCATGTTTATGCAGATTTAAACATGTCTCATCCAAATTCTAATATTTTTCTTCCTTAATTGGAATCCTAAGATATGGTAGAAAGATTCAATAAAAACTTCGTTGAAAATTATTATGCGAAGGTAGAAAGCAAATCTGAATTAAATACCTTCTAGCTGAAGTCAAAAGACTTTGGAGGCAGATTAAACAGACTAGAGAAGACAATAACAATCTAGTATAGCATTTCAGTTCAAAAGGCGAGGACAATGGAGGAATATTCCAGAAATGTCAAATTTGTCAAAGATGATGCTTTAGATGAGTCTTTGGAAGTGAAGAGAGAAAGAGACATCAAAAGAGCAGCTTCAGATATGCTTAGAGTTTCAAGTGAGAAACAAGTTGGAGACTGAAAGAAAGAATTAGATAAGAAACTGTACAGAATCCTACTAATCCTATTTTCAGAGGAAAAACTATAAGCCGGAAATTGGAGAATGAGCTCTGCAAAATAAATAGTATAATAAAACATCAGGATGCATCAAAGATAGGCCATGAATTGGACAAAAATCCAGGGTTTGGTTTGTGTTAAATACTTTTTATCGATAGACACCACTTAGCAAGGATAGCCTTACCTTGGAAGGCAAATCTAATAGAATGGCAAAACTAAATCTATTGTTAAAAGAACCAACCGAAGAAAGGAAAAGATATCTTATTGCACTATCAAACCACTAGAAGATCAACAAGGTAAGATCACATACAAGGTAGATCTACTAATAAAGGATCAAGTCCTTGAGCCAAAATACAGGACTGATCTTATATACAAAAATTAAAAAATAAAAAGCCATCATCAAAATATTCATTAGCATAGATGACAAGAAAAAGAAAAAGTCATGAGAATTAGAAACGCTTACTTGGTAAAGATCAGCGGAACCAGAAATCCTAGTAGCAAAACTTCCTTTCATACCAGTGTCCCCCTAAATTTAATCCAAAGTTTTAACACAACTTTTGAAACAAAGATAACTTTACAAACACAAGAAAATGAATAATTGTTTCCTTTTCTCATAGGAGATACATTATCGATAAAATACTTGCAGTAAAAACTTGAACATATGTGCCAAACATGATTGGTTAAGAAAAAAGAGTTCATTAAGTAGTACAACGATCTACTCAATACAAATGATATGCACCATTAATCATTAAAACCAATTGTTAAGATGAAGTGACAAAATAATGTACTCAGAATTTAAAACATTCCAACTATTGAAACAAGAAAAGCAACCAGCTATTTTAGCCACAGAGGTCATACATGAACCATGTTGTCATAAAGCAATTAGACATAAGAGAAAGATGCTAAAAACTTCTAGAGTTCCCACAATCCATAAAGTTCATATGACCACCATCATGAAGCATATATCCAAAACCTTACAAATAATCAATTTATTTGAAAGAAAGTAATTTTGCATATACATTAAAATGTCTCAATGTAATTTTCCAACTTGATCAATAAAATATTTTCATAGTGAAATAGAAAATTCAACATGTATTCTCAAAATAATTGGGGAGGCAAACAACTGCTAAAAATGAAAAAATTCATTGAGTAGAAAAATGATTCACAAATTAAACAAGAAAAGCATCACTGGAACCAATTGTTAAGATGTATAAGTTGTGGTCCAACAACATTATTCTCTTGAAAGCTATACTAATCAGTATAATACAAAGATATTAATTCCCAAGAAAATGAGTAAAGTTAGATGAAACAATTTGTCCTCATTATGTATAGTGTTCAAGGAAAGGCTTCCGTAGACCCGTCTTTTTCTTTAACTTAGTGATCAAATTTGGAAATACCAATGAAATTCAATGTCAACATCTTATTTGAGAGTTTCTCCAGTTGCAGTACTTTGTACCTTTATAAATCTTCTAATATCATCGCGATACATCCCGTTCCATTCAGCCCACCTGTAAACCAAAAATTCACATGGTTATGTTTGTATTCATATGTGTTGACGAACATGTAGGCATAAACATTAATAGAGAATAATGAGGAAAATCAAATGGCAAAACGTCTATGGTTTTCTAAGGTCTAAAGATACTAGTGCACATTATTATTTTTTAAGATCCCAAATATATATTTTTAGAGCCTCTTGTTGCAAATATTAGGACACAAGAAACATTCTGCAAAAATCCAACCAAGCTTCTCATATAAGTACATATAATTGAAGAAAAATGCATAAAAGGTCATAATAAGAGAAAAAATGATGTAAGCTATGGAATCCACTCAGTAAGAGTTCTCCAATCAATGTTGAAAAAACACCATCTAACCAAAAGATGCCAACTTGTAGTCATCAAAAGATACTTTGATAAACATGCTCAAGATTAATAATGTAACATGTTAAAAGGTCAATTGTAATATCAAAAGTTTACTCTTTGAGAAAGTTGTGGCAAATCAATGAAAACATTGAAGAAGGCTAGATGCACAATATTCAGTTCACAGAATTCTTGATCCATATATCTTCGCAGATAATATAAGATGTTCCTATTTTTTTCGATTGCTGCATCAGTGTATAAGTTTCCAGCCAAAATATAAAAAGTTGAAACTTGCAGAATTTACCTATCCCAGTTTGGAAATTTTCCAACAAGATATAGGCCACCACAATCCCAAGGTTCTGCAATGATCTTACATCTTGAAAGGATAGTATCTTTGGCTATCGCCTACGTCATTCAAGCAATCAACACCATGCATGCAGAAGAATAAAACAAATCACTTGTGTGAATTGAGACAAATTTCATGATAAAACATAACAAATCCAAAGAGAAAGGAAGCTATTTGTTTGTCATGCATCATCACAAATTCACATTTCCAGAAAGAATCAGAGTTCTACTGGGTTACATTATCATAAATAAGGATATAGAATAATATGAAATCTAGCAGCAGACATCACCACAATAAGAGAATCTCAAAAATCACTCAAAGTGCAGCAATCTCTACTCTGTGCAAGATATTAGCACATATTGTAGCCAGCTCAATTAAATTTTTGCACTCTTTTGTCGGCAAAAGAGTAAGAGAAACTGAAACTTCAGAATTCAATATTCATTGAATAAACTGATCAAACATCTCAAGGTAAAACAGCCAGTCTCGCAACCATGATGTTCAGTGTACATTCTTGTTTTTATAGTTCAGGAGTATTTGAACTAATAAAACAAGGCCTGAGAAAACCAAATTTCAAAATCAGTAGTTTATAGGACACATTTCTTATCAGAATGTGAGGAGTTAGGCTTTGGATTTCCTTCACCATATTTTATAACTCCATTTGCATATTACCCTTGTTCTATCTTCTTGCAAATCATTCACTTTCAATCCACAAGACAATGAATACCACGTAACAATTTACAGCTTGTGGAAGATAGCCTTCAGCTGGACAAGGGTAAGAGTTTGTGCCCCAATTAAGTTAAGAATATGGAATCACAAAATAGGAAGAACCGAAAATATGAAAAAACAGGGACACCAAAGGTTAATTGGGTTAGGCAACTATGCCAAGATTCTGAGTATGTCAGGCATATTATGCATAATGACAGCAAATAAGTGGTCAGGAATACATAGGTTCTTCTTTGAAGCTACGAGTCATTTAATCAGTGCAGTAGTAGACTCGTGGTGGCGGTGGTGGTGGTAAAGAAAAGGTTTCTTGCAGTTACCCAGGATATATTCAGCAACCAAACGATCCAAATTCTAATTTGAGGGTGTTAGGACTTACCTTGATCAATGGGGGAGCATTGAGTGGAGAACCATCAGTTCCTCGACAAAGCACACTTGCAAGGTCAAAACGGAACCCATCCACATGGTATTCAGTAACCCTTCCATTAGAGTGGCAATCGCAAAAAGTGAAAAGTCAATCAGTATATAGATTTATAATAAAAACCATTCAAAAGCAGTATGCTGAGAAAAAAAGATAAAGAAACATTATCTTGAGTTATGGAAAAGGTAACAACAAAGCACATCATTTCCATCTAATAGTGTGACCATACTGAACTTAATAAACTAAAGAACAGAATGTACTCTATCAACAAAATGATCGGGACCATTGCAAAAAGTCAAGAAATACCACTAGAGACCGCCACAAGTGTTTGGGCTAAAGAAGTGACACTGTACAGCTTCTGAACAATCTTATGAAGAAGACCATGCAAATGATTTCATCGGTAGATGGTAAATATATAACTTAGCTGAGGTTGACATGATCAATCAGCAAGTCTACTAAGACCATTACTTCATCTCTAATGTAATTGAAGTTTTTACAAGACAGCCATTGTGGGTATCAGGATTACTACTTGCTTATTTTACTTTTCCATCAGTTTAAATCATGCTATAGGATGCCTGATCTCTGTGCAACTATCGAAGAATGGATATATAGAAAGTACACTAAAAAAAAAAACATTTGCTGCCAGTTCATTGATACTGTGATATGGAATTATTTTCATACATCTGAATAATGAAAGGTAAATTCAGTAATTAAAACACCATACTATACAACATCACAAAGGATATAAGATCATTGAAGGGAATATATACATACCAGTGCCTTAAGCTGTCAAGTATTAACTCCATGACGACAGGATGGTTACAATTCAACGTATTACCTAGACACCAGATTACATATTAGAGCTATGAGCATAATCATTCGTTACAGCAAAGAAAAGTTTTCTTGAATGCATAAGCTCATTAATTTATTTTTTCACCTACAACCTGAATTATCACTGGTCAAAATTATGAAGGAGAGTATTTTGTTGTAGTTACAATCTGATTCATATACCGACCCTATTCTCATACCAAACAGACTAAGTTTTGTTATGTTATGCAGAGTTAAAACTTACAGCAAATGTCGGTGCATCCAGGGGCGGAGCCTCATGGTGGGTGAGGGGGGCTTTAGCCCCCCAAAAAATTTTAAAAAATTAATTATGTATATATACTTTTAGGAATTTTTTTGATTTTTAGTGTTAAAATACAGATTTTATAGTAATCTAGCCCCCCCAAAATCGTTCAGCCCCCTCCGGATTTTTAGTCTAACTCCGCCCCTGGGTGCATCACATGCAAAATCAATATAAATTTAGTTAGTTGATATGTAATCACATTAGTAACAACGTGGAGCATACCATACATATTGTTTATATTGGGAGGGTGTCAGAAAAGTGTCGTATATGAAAAAGTACACTGGTTTCATTGATATAAGATGAGTAGGTCAGTCAATCATGTTCAATTGGCACAGTTCACATAAATGTATGCTTTTAATCACAAAAATGGCTCATATTAATCAGATTAGTAAAACTATTGATAACAAATACTAAGAAATCACAAATAACCATGCATGAATAATAACAGATTCATTGAATTAGAAAACTTGCTCTGAAAAATGATATAATATAGTGCCATATGTCTGCAATGCAGAAGGGGTATAATTTTATGAAGTTACCGCAACCAGAGAAGTTCAACAACTGAGCATTGTTATCTAAGTCCAGCATATAGTAGACCTAAAAAAAAATCACCACATTACAAATGAGATTAGAACTAATAAGTAACTCCATCACATAATCTTTTGTTATAACAAGGACAAATGTCCATAGTTCTTGTTAATATAATTAGAATGTATTAACTTGAGAGTAGACTTCAACAGAAGGTACGCCAGCCACTATGTCTAGAGACAAAGATCCAAAGACTACAAGCATCGGAAAAATTACTTTTTGGAACCCCACACGCTTAGTATGGTCTCCATAATTTAGTCTGTATTACTGGCAATTTTTAGAATGCCAACTTTTCAAATTGAATTGGATATGGAAATTTGTTGGTTATTGAAATAATGAACAAATGCTTAAACCATTTCAGCAGTCAATTTCATTGTATACAATTTATAGGTGTAGAGATATGTGCAAAAAAATTATCCAATATAACAAGTCCGGACAAGTAAATAAACATCATCTGGTAAACCATTTGAAGCATGGATCTATTTTGAAGTAATTTTCAAGTCAAGTCAATCGACATGATGCATAATAAGTCATGGATGATATGCTGAATAAGGTAAAGAAATAGTCAAGAGACAAAAGAATGTTACTTATTCACTTATTGTATTACAAGAAAATCACCTTGTTGTCTATGCCACGAAATGAAGTAGTATATGGATTTTTATCATCAGCCTCATTTGTATGATTATAAACAACATCCAAAATGACCTGAGATTAATTAAAGTAACAAGGCCAGATCAAGAACAATTTTTTTACTGTTAAGCATTAAAAAGAATTCTTAAAGTGCAAACTATAAAAACTAAGAACAATACCTCAATTCCAGCATCATGAAAAGCCTTAACCATTTCTTTAAATTCTCGGGAAGCATTAATTGGTCCTCCGCCGTTACTTGCATACCGAGTCATAGGTGCAAAGAAATTTATAGTTGAATAACCCCACGTGTTGATCTTGCATATAAAAACAGTTAAAAACGGCAAACATCAATTAATTTTAAAATAGATGCAGATATCAAAGCATATGTCACAACTCTGATAAAAAGACTTGAAAGACAAATCTACAGCTTCACATAATTTAGACCCCAGAGTTCCCCCTATAATCTGACTCTCAACTCAAAAGCCTGTGTGCTGGAAAACTAGCACCATGAACTGGCTGAACTACCCAGAAATAGAACAATAGAGGTGCCATGGAGACCAGAAGAAAAATATCGCACTTTATGCCTACATCAAGAACTCCTTCGTTCTCTAAAGCCAAGAATAATGTTTAAGACCTTGTGTTCATTTATATACTCCACCGTTTAATAATTATTTCTTCTTAATGATAAGCACCAAAAAAACTCATATGTTGGAGGAGTACATCAGGCACTATACATTTGTGATGCACACAGCAACATTGTCAGAGGGGTTTTATACTTAGAACTTGGAGGAGTAAGAAATAAATGTTGTAGCAAGATCAAGCACAGAATTCAAGTTCTTCAATGCACTGTAGCTGAAACTCTTCCTAGAAAACTTCAAACCATGTATGATGAACCTACAAAATTCTATTTTGACAACAAGCATGCAATCAGCATTGATCACAATTGTGTGCACCTTGAAACTAAACACATTAAAGTGAATAGATATTTGTAAAGAAAAGCACAAATGTGGTCTCATCAGCACACTTTCCCATCTAACTTGCCACTAATTGATGTTCTTAAAAGAGGGCATAGCAATCCAGCAGAAGAACATTTCCCACCAAAAGATCAGTCCAATAATACCACTCACTGGTAAATAGCGCAATACTTCTTCGTGAAACTCAATCAAAAACAGAACCTATATTGAAAATTTGTCTCCAAGCAGGAGATGGATAATGCCTACCTGCCTGAGAGGAAATATTAAAATTTAATGGCCACTTTGACTTCTGTTTTTCACTTAAGAAAGACAGTTTCTAAATTCTAGGTAATTTCCATTTTCTTTTATTCATCAAGTCTAGGGGGTTCTCCTTTTCCATTCCTCATGGCAGAGTAAACTTGGGAAAGCCAATACTTTACATTGCTAGTTGAAGTTATCGTTGTAATGTTTCATTTAATAAAAAAATTCAAATGGATTCTTCTCCAATCAGTTTATGAATTCAAATTCTTATTCAAAAGAATATAGGGGAACATGCCCATGTAATATTCTCAAGTATTTGAACATCCATTCTTTGAACATATCTAGCATTCATCATAAACCAAACCAATAGAATTGAAGAGCATGATCACAAAAATTCAGGTCAGACAACCCTTATAAGGATGGGCAATATTTGCACCATTTAAGTCACACAGATAGAACCTCAAAATATGTTAATTGAAGCCACAAAGTGATTCAGATAATCAGAAAATCTATCCAAAGAATCTCACATTAAAACTTACCAAGTGATCTCTTGGATTTGGGCGCCTCTGTAGCTCCATTTCATCAAACTCAAACACAGGCAACAGCTCAACTGCATTGACACCAAGCTCCAAAAGATGCGGTATCTTCACAAGTGGATCCATATAAGGTAAATATCAGAATCTATCTCAGATATTTTGTTAAGCAAAGCACATGATA
The DNA here is from genome assembly GCA_946896805.1 of Scutellaria galericulata. Classification (NCBI taxonomy): domain Eukaryota; kingdom Viridiplantae; phylum Streptophyta; class Magnoliopsida; order Lamiales; family Lamiaceae; genus Scutellaria; species Scutellaria galericulata. Next base: position 16,384,618 of record OX335793.1, read on the forward strand.
GACAATACAGCCAAAGAAGGCAAACAGATATTCTGCCCTGGGTATGTATCATTTTCCCATAAGGAAAACATCTTGATATATGAATGTCATTTCAAACCACTCCTCAACCTATTATCAATATTTAACTGAGTAAAACACATTACAAACAAAACATTCATCTGGGTGGCCCGAAATAAATTGTGCATAGGTAAAAAATGTTTCCATAAGAAAGGCGTCCTACACAGAAAGATAAGCAAAATCATAAAACATTAAACCTAGCAGTCCGTCCACATCAGCCGACAGACTGAAGTGATTAAAGAGCATTTAAACTTCAAAAATATCCAAATAATACCTTCTCTATCACACCAAGGTAACTGCCACGTATCTTCGGATCCAGCCCACTAGAATCATCAGCTGTAATGGCCCGGACATTCATTTCATATATTACAAGATTTTTCTGCAAAATCAGGATATGATTTATGCAGTCAAAATGCAAAAGTTGTACAAGAAACAGAGAAAAACAAACCTCCGATGTACATGTAAGTAGCAATTTCAAAAGCATTTGCTCTAATATTTCGGTAGGAAATTATCCTTATAAAAAAAATGAAAGTCATTCAAGTGTATATTGCTGGTTGATTGTCATTAACAAGCTAATTCACATGAGTAATGACTCAGCCACAGCTCCTATTGGAGAATGGAAGATTCAAGACCTTCAAAGTTCAATGTGCAAACAACCATGTCAATTACTTTCAACTATGAGATTGTTGTCATAGGTTTACAAAACTATTAAGCAGCCATCAAGAAAATCACAATTGTTTCAGACGAATGAGACTTTGTACAATGTAAATAACAACTTAGTACCCTGATCCCCTTCATTTCCCACTCTCAAACCTAAAAAAGTAAAACAGAATAAGCCTAACAAGCATTGAAGTGATAACAAAAAAATCTATTTGGGAGTCATCAAAGTTATGGCTTCAATTATCAATCAGGTGAAATCATAATGTGTATCCTTTTAATTTCTAAAACCTGTTATGCAAACAAAAGAAGCTGCTAGTCAAGAATCATACTTTAAAGGCTAACATTATTTTCCATGCTCCTTATATCCCCAATTTAAGGGTACGAAGTGGAAAAAAATAATTAAATCTAAAATTATAAAAATTAAAAGCATGCAGAGACGATTTAATAGTTGTTTAAAGGGTATTTAGCTAACTTTAACTAAACATATACACAATATTGCTGTTAAATCATTTTGGTGCTTAGTTCACCTTACCTCATGTATGTTTGGAAACTTATAGTTCTTTCCCCAGTCAAAAGGCAAGCTATCAAAATCATATGTCCCAAAAAATTTAGACATCTTATTGCTGGCATCACCAAATACTCTGCGTCCTTCAATCAACTTTGCATATGGATCAAGTAAGATATTTCCATGATCAAAACGATGTCCTTGATGCCAATCTCGAGGCCCATCAACACGGTAGGCATATAACACATTGCTGCATGGCAAATCCTAACAAATAAAAGTTTTTGAACCAATTAAGCCCCATGAAGTGAACCGTGTAGAAAATACAACACCACAATAGCATAGGAATGAAGATACAAAATAGAAGCAACTAAGTCAGCCCCATATAATATGGTAGCAAACTAGTGGAGATAAGTACAACAAATACAAAACAAGCAAACAGTATAGGCCACAGCTGATAACTTTTATGAATTACCCATAAAACACAGAAATCTATTATAATTTAATAATTGGACACGCACTTCCTCTTCCAAATCACAGAGCTTTGGGCATTTTTAAGAGTACCAGATGATCGTGAGTGACCATACAACTGAATTCAAACTTAAGAGAAACCATAGTTTACCATCAATCTTCCTTCCCTCCAATAAATGCATCTCCCAGAAAAATGCAACACTGGTTTGGCTACAGCTCTAAAAGTCCCAACTAGCAGAATTTTTTGCCAAAAATCTAATCATTTTGAATATCTGTTCGTGAAGCTTGAGAAGCACACAGATAATTACAAAGAAACCAACAGAAATTTTGAAACCTTATTATCTGTAGCTTTCCTCTGCCAAAGAAACTGTACATGAGACAACTCATACAATAGCCAAACACAGGTGCACATAGACCATCCTCTTAAGTTCAGTTTTATGCATATTACATTTCAAACCCATGTATATCTCCAAAGCAATACTGTCATCGACATGCTAACATTATGGCCCTTACTCTCTAGCCATACAAGACAACTTTATGGAAAACTGAGTTATTGCTTTAGCTTCATCTTAGTTCCTCTTAGCAACCATTGATTTGAGGTTTTTATCAAGACTTTTTTTTTTTTCCCTTTCTCATGAAAAGGTAAGATGAGTAGAGAAAACATAAAAATCATCGAATCCAATTTACTAACTTCAATGGAAAACAAAAAATAGATACCTCAACACATATGTGCCATATATCTCCTGTCTTATTAACTTGTGGGTCCAGAGAAAATTCAATCATCTCTTCATCAAGTTTGTTGTGTATACCCCTGAAAATGGAAATAATTTTAGGGGAATTAATAAGCTGCAAATGCTTTCAGATCATAAACTGAGAGTAACCTCAGAAGTCACAAATATACACTATAACTATCTGGAAATCTGTTCATTTTAAACATAAAACCAGAGGAATTTTTGTTATATCTATGCACTAAGAAAATAAAACAATTTCGATCTTCTATGATTCTGTCTCAACATTTTGGATATTATCATATTACTGAAAATTTATTCGATAACAAGAAAACACTCAATAAGAATGAACTTCCACACATATAGCAGAAGAGATAACAAAGATCGACCATGAACCAAATTTAAACTCTAATAAAGAGTATCAGCGGAAGATGCATACAAACCTCGCTTGAAGAACTAAACAAAGTGTAACAGCAGTAGCATTTTGAGAGAAAATTGCAAAATTGATTCCATTTTCAACCTCCGACACTCCTAAAGGATGCGCTTGACCTGGCAGAACTTTCTGTGGTGAACCCTCTAACTTCTGGCTTGCTTCTTCCTGGAATCAAGAGCAACAAACGGAAAAAACAATCATTTTACAAACAAGAGCAACTGAAATTATCCTGAGATAGTTATACCAATCATAATTGTATTTGCATTGTAGAGTCAATAATAGTGAAAAGAATTCGGTACAGAGGACCGTGACACAATTAAAGAAGTAGATCTAAGTAAAGTAGAGTAAATTGGTTATAACGTCCCCACAGCACAGTCATGCTATCTGGTACACTTTCAAATACTCTCCAACTCAAATGAACTAAGTAAGAGTAGTTTCAGTAGTCCACGCACATATATCTCCCCCAGAAACTCTATACGAAATAAATTCTTCTAGATTAGATTTGCAACAAAAAAAATACTACCATACAAGAAGTCATCAATAGCCATACCTCCACCGCTACACTCTGCTCACCGCCTCGAGCTGCAGACACAAATCGACTCATTCGATAACTTCCACTTGATTCTTGACTGACCTGAGACGCCAGTCAACCAATTCTAAATACTCGAAATTTCAAAAAATTATTTACAATCCAAGAATGGACGAGCATACTTCACCCAGGACTCTCTGCTGGGAACTCTTCAGATAGGACGCTCTTTCACTCGATTTTGATCTGCAACTGCAATCAAAACTCAATAGAGTGAAATCAATTAAAACCGGTGGTCTCTGCAATCACCATACACGCAACGAAAATATTGAACTGGATTTTACCGTTGGCGGACACTAAGCGCGGGAACGAGGGGGGAATTGGTGCTGCTCCACAGAGTACAATGCGGAAGCGTCAGTACTTTCATAATTGATCGAGCGAGCAACAAATCTCCTTTTCAGCAACTCAATTCACTGCAATTGTTGCTGAGAAAGCAGAGAAAATCTAATCATCTGAAACTCACACACTTGAACGTGCAATTGTTGAAGGCAAGCGAGCATGTGGTTGGGGAAGATTGTACAGGAAAAGGCCAAACACGAGAGAAAGAGAGATAAATCAATGGCGGAACAGGAATTTGTAGAGTAAAAGTGGGGATTTATGGGTGGGAGAGCAGCGTAGAAGCGAGGACGTTCCATGTCTGCCACGTGAACGTATGCAAAAGATCCCTGACTCTTCCTTCATTTTAACTGTTAGCAAAAAATATCAATCATCTAACTCCTTTTTCTCACTTTTTAATTTCTTTAGGAAGATTATCTTTTGGACTCGGCTATCCGCACCTAGTCAAATACTAAACACATCCCATTTTTTTTATTTTTTATTTAAAATTTTCAAAAAATAATAAAATTACAATTTTACCCTTATGCAAAGAGATGTGTTCGATCGACCTCTTTGCATTCGACAAACCAGGGTCGAACGGGTCCCATATTTGTTGTTTTTTTTTCGTTCTTTTTACACAATTTTACATGATTATTGTATAATTTATTAACTTATAAAATGATTTTTCATACATTATTCTCTTACAAAATCAAGGTTTAAGGAAAGAAAAAAAAAATTGAAGAAGAGAGAAGAAGCAGACGAACTGGCAGGGAAATAAATTTGAAATTTTTTTATTTTTTATTTTTTAAATTTATAAGGATAAAATTGTAATTTTACTATTTTTTTAATTTTTTAAATCATTTAAAAAAAAAAAAAAAAAAAGAGGTGTGTTTAGAAATTTTTGGGATACGGATAATCGGACCTTACAATTTTTTTTTAAATATTGTTATCTTTTTTTGGATTTAAATATTCGAATTTATGACACGTTGCATTCCAATTTCCAACGGCCATTATGCATGGTTTAATATTTTTCAAACTGGCGTTCAATTAATTCTAGGATTTAGTGTGGGTCCCCCCAATTAATTTAAAACCCCATAAATAGTGTCCCAACTATTGAGGTTTTTTCTTTAAATAAATAAATAAAACTACACAAAAACTCTTGTGCACTAGATGCACGGATCTAAGATCCATACAATCCGGATCGATTCGATTTGAATCCACGAATTTCTATATTTTTTTAATTTTTTTTTTCCAGATTTTTGTCTTGACCTTTATGTTATAAATGTGTGACATTTATGTGTAAATGTGTGATAAACATCCGTACCTTTATGTCTGTAACTTAAAAAAAATGAAGATCTTCAACACAATTTGTATTGTATACCTTTATGTGATATCAATGTGACATTTATGTTATTTTTATATCACTTTTATGTACAAATATTCTGACATTTATGTAATATATAAAAATGCATAATGGTCAGAATATTTGTATATAAAGGTGACATGATATAATATAAAGGTCACATTGATATCACATAAAAGTATACAGTTCAAATTATGTTGAAAATCTTCATTTTTTCTAAGTTATAGTACATAAAAATCATGATAGTTGTACATAAATGTCACACATTTATAACATAAAGGTAACACTAATAAGGTAACAAACTGAAGTAAAAAAAAAAAAAAAACTAAATTCAAAAAACATACGGATCCGGGTCAAAACTAGATCGACTCAAATAATATGTACACCAAATGCACACAAGACCAACTCATATGACTATTAGACCACCCTGTTGGTTAATGAGGTGGTTTTAATAATATATTAAAAAATGTCAAAAAAGTCAAGGAAAGAAAAAGAACAAAAAGAAATAATATTTTTTAATAGTTAGGACCCTACCTAGTAGGCTAGTATGCATCTCTATCTCCCTCTCTCTTATTGTTGTTTAATTCTGACACTCCTTATTCCTTATTAATGGATGATAAATATTTTATTAATATAATACAATTATTAATAGACAAAATGAATTGGATGCTCTTATGTCATACCTTAGAATTGTCGATTTTAGTGTATAGCAAACCATCCACAGCATTATAGGTCCAACATAATCTACATTGACCATACTTGTAGTTACTAAACTTCATATATAAGCTTTAGTAGTTAATTTTTCGAAAGTGTTGACTCAATTGTTTGAAGGAGTGATGGTCAAATGTGCTTCCTTTTAAGTAATAAATAAATGGTCTCACCAAATAATTGTTATATGTCCCGATATTATTACATGTTATGATAAAGTGAGAAACACATTGTTTTGTATTTCATTGTAATCAAACTAAATTTTTTGAAGGTAGATAACCACCGAACATCTTCATATCATCATTAGGAGGTGACATCATATGAGTTTGTTGGAAATGCTGCATATTCTTACATCTATTTCAAAATCAATGAAAACAAATTTATTTTAACTCGTTCTCATACTGATTGCATTTTGTTAACCTAAAATGGTAATCATGAAGCAAAATCTTGCTCAGTACTCAACTTTAATTAGTTATAATTACAAGTTTTCAAGTGTATTATAATAATATATAATTAAAACACTTTTTGAAATATTAATATAAAACTAATTTAACTAGAAAGTTTAAAGTAATATAAGATTAGAAGGATGTACATATCTACACCAGAAAAACTACTACTCACCATTTTGCTAAATGCATCAACCAAAAATGTTCACATGTTTATCGTGGACACATCTCGTTACATTAGATATGCAACATGTCAATAATTGATACATTAATATATGTCATAATGGGTAAATGAACAGGTTGAACATCAACCTCCTCTATATCTTTTTATTTTACACGTCCACCATTTTTGGTTCAATTCAACACTATATGCAAAAACATCATGGAGAAAACATGAACTGGTAGGAAAAAAATGGTATTCAACTACATTCGGTTATCTGTACATTGATGATTTCTACTAATATCTCATTTTTTAAACATCTTTTGAAGAGTTAAGGTTTACGGGTGAAAAAATATAAAATGTGGAAGTAGAGCCAAGAAATAGAAAACAATAGGAAGGAGGATAATATGAGAGTGTCATTTCACTATTTATAAAAGGTACTTTAGTCAATTCACTTATTCACAAGTACCTACTTTTGTATTTAAAAAAAAAAAACAGTGTGGGGAATAGTGGAGCCGCAACAATTTCTTTTAGGTGTACTCTTAGCTTGACAAATGAATATTTTAATAATAAATTATATGTTTTGTGTTTTTTTAAGAGGTTGGTTTTCAAGTAAAAAAATGTTTTTAGAAAGAAAGAGTGAGAAAGACACAATTGCAAAAGCCAAGCCACACATGAGAAGCAAAACCCTGTACGCGTTAAACCCGACCTGGAATGAAATCTTTTTAAAAAGAATTTGAAATGTAGATGGTTTTTTGCTTTTTACAATCAAGTAAATACAAATTATTCGTGACAGATAATGTTTTGACATGAAAAAGAAAAGAAACTGCTAAGCATCCCTTTTTTTTTTCTTTTAAAGATAAGGTCAGTACTATCGGACATTTTAATGAAATAAAAGTACATTATAGTGGTGACAATCACGAAACAACACAAGAATCTACATCTCTAAAAGGCAACTGCAAAAGAACAAGTAGACTCAGATATGGATGTGGAAATCCATTTTCTGAAATCCAAACCCCAATGATAGAAATTGTTAGAATCGATCTAACTTCACAACTGAACACAGAGAGAGAGAGAGAGAGAGAGAGAGAGAGAGAGAGAGGTCTTACTGCCATCACAGAATATGCATCAAAGATTAAGGTATATATATTGGGATCAATGCTGAAGATACCACCACAGAATACAGTGCTACGGTATAATCGTACCACTCCAGAAAGTGAGAACAATATGTCCACATAGCATGTTCACTCGTTGACCGTCTTAATAACCATGTGTACATACAGAGTTTTTTGCACAAGAAGAGCAAAAGAAGAGTAAGGAATACTTTTACTCTACAACAAATGAATCGTGGTTAGATTTCAGGCAAAACATAAAAAATGCAAATGCTGAACAAAAGAATATTCTCTATTATGTAATAACCTGCAGCAACCAAGGCCATCAAATGCAGAGCGTCTCCAGAAAAACGAAAGCTGAAAATGGGAAAGAAGATATTACTAAACAATCAGAAAAGGAAAATACCCTAGAAATACATATAAGTCACAGTTTAGAAATATATTGTGAGATCCATAAAGTACAAAACAGAATACATACGCGCACACATAATGTGAAGGTTGAAATATCCCAAATAATTTTGTTTGGGTCCAAACCAGCACAGTGGATCAAGATCAAGGTGAGAAGCACCAATAATCACAGAGACTGTGAAACCAGATTTTCTATTCCTAAACAGAACATTTATTCCTTTGTCCAGAATCAAGTAGTCCAATTCCTTTGCTAACATGGTTCCCTTTTTTTTTTTTTAAGGGATAATTAGTGAATCCAAAAGTGCATAATACAATTGACAAGAATTTAAGAGTTCTATTTTATATTTTCGCACTTCTCAACACTGATCTAAAATCCATACCAAGTGAAATGCACAATAAGAAACGCCAACAGTAATAGATGAACTAGTGTGTTTGAGACATATTTAGTCAATTGAGGCAAGGTATATGATAGAAGCATAAACGAAGAAATAAAAGACAATTTAGCTTTACCTTAAGAACTGACATGTCATGCTGTCTTTACTTGATAAACAGACAAGCCATAATCTACGAATCAGCCACTGCAAACACCAATGCTGTATGTGATCCCATCTAACAGGGAATTCAACGAGAACAAGGTATGGGAAATTTAATTCTAAAGTTTTTGAATGACTGCCAAAGATGCAGATGCTGCTGATGCCTCAGCTATTAAGGACACAGGTTGACGAGCCTGAAGGCAAGCACCAATCTCAAAAGGACGCAACTCAGACCCATCAAAAAGAAGATTTACTCCAGGGAGGGTTACTTCTTTGCTGTCAGCATCCTCTGATTCACCTTTTCCAGTTCCCATAGTGAGAGAATCTTCAAAGGGCCTAGTGGAAGCCTCATAAATTGGACTCAAAGAGTAAGATCTGCAAAATCATGAAAATAGCATATTGACCAAATTTGAGTTTGTGAAGTAAATAACACATTACAAGGTCTTTCTTCACACAAGCCAAAAATATATATTATATAAAAGAAATATAAAAGTTTATAACTCCTGAAACAGACATAATATATTTCAGATCCTTCATTACATATTGGAAACCTAATTTATGAATCATATAATGACAACTTCACTTTTTTAAACTGGTAGCAAGATGTTTGGTAAGTAACAGCACCTATTAATAACTGAAAATCGCTGTTGGTCATGTGAGACAAATGCCCCCACCACCAGGCACCAGATAATTAGATCAATTTTGGCAGAGTAATGATGTACAATACCATAGTGTTTAAATTTGCAAATGTAGAAGCACCATAAGAATTCTTTCAGCCTACTGACACACAAGACACATTCAAATACCCAAAGAGGCCATTCAATACAAGCACAGAGTTGAGAACAGGGAAATTCAAATTCCCAGAGAGAGAGAGAGAGTTCTATTTGATGTGTGAGGCATAGAACAACTTATCTAAATATTATCTGTTTGTATTTCAAAGAATTTAAGGAATGCATTAGTCATTCATGATCATGGAGGACATAGCCAATGAAGCCGCACCTTAGGATTGTACCGTCAAAGCTCAGAACTTCAGTTCCAGAACGCTGCCTGTTAGCAAGTTTTAATCTTTGGTTCTCACTCAAAGCTCCTGATATAGGAGAAGAAGGATCTGCAAGTGGGTTCCATCGTCCACTAGCATAAGTCATCAGTGGTCGAGATGAATCTTTTTCCTTTACATGCTCTTTCTGGTAAAGAAGTCTCGCAGTTGGGCCTGTTGCTTGGTACTCTGCACAAACATAAAGTAACCTGCTTCTCAAGTCTTGCATTGCTTCATGATGCTCATTCGGCAAGTCTGTCTGAAGTAACTTTGAAGAAACCACCCTTTTACATATGTTGTTGCATAATTTGGGACTAAAAAGTGGAATACCAAATTCGACACCTAGTACAACCCATTCATACTTCTCATCATCAGGTGATAAGTTTTCTGTCTCTCTCTCTTTAAACAGCCTTAATAGGCGAATATAACCTATAGTCCACAAATTAATTTTTTTTGAGATGTCATGTAACTGTGAATTTAACTTTGAACTTTCCTCTCTGCTTAGTCCCAGTTCCTCCCCAATACATGCCATTGAACCATCACTATTCTTCAAGGGCAAGGGAACATCTAGAGTAACAACATTTCCACCATCATTAAGATCATGTTTGCTTAAAGGTTGAACCAGCACAGAAGAGTATTTAAGTAGAGAATTCAAACAGTGTAAGAGTATGCTTCCTTTAACTAAATTCCCTTCAAACTTTCCTCCCAAACCCCCTACTGTAGATCCATCCCATGACCATAAAAGGGCTTTCTCACAACCAGCCAATGGTGCTGGAAGCAATCTTAAACATTGACCTTTCATCAGAACAACAGAAAGAGGTCCACTGGAGAGAGCTGTATACAATACCAACTTCATCCAGGGTGTCATTGAAGAATGTGATGGAGGACCGAAATGAATGGGTCCCTTGGATCCAGGCAAAACAGAAGAATGAGGAAGTGGAATCATGGACATGATGATGTCATAGTCTCGGTGAAATAGACGATTCAATGTAGTTGGAGCCAGGGAAGCCAAGCTCTCACAGCGAAGTATATCTACTCTGTATTTCCTTGGTTTCTTTGTCTCTTTTCCTGTAGCCCAACCTTCAACAGAATCTGAGTTTTCTTCAACCTTGGAACTAAGATCTGATATAGAATTCTCACCACAAGAGTTGGTTTCCTCAGTTATGGGAATAGAAACATTTTCATCATTACTACTTCCAGTTGGAAGCTCAGCAGAACCATTACCCTCAAGCATTACTGATTGCTCACAAACCTCCGTATTTATTTCTGATTTATTTGGACCAGAATCTCCATATTTATCACCATGAGAAACATCAGTCACAGAAGAAGTGGCTTCCTCTTTATTCACTGATATTGACCCGGTATTTTCTCTCCCGTCAGCAACAATACCACCTGAAGTTAGGCATTCCAGGATACACCTCAAGCTGAAAGCATGATTAGCGAACTCCTGTAACTCTCCTTCAAATTTGGCCCCCTCTAGAGTAATAAGATCCTGGCAAAGATCTGCAATGCTTGCATGACCTAGTTTTCCAGCTTCATACAGTGTCACAGCATGAGACTTCAAACCTATGGTGAACATTTGAGAGCATAAACATCAATTCAGCTATAAATAGAGGCAATAATCAAATGTCACATCCAGATGCTGAACGAGTCATCTATAACCCAGCAAGCTGAATTTTCGCATTACAAGATGCTTGCACAAGAACTGTCAAAAGACAGGAGAAAGGAAGAAAGCAATATAAAAGGCATATAAACTGAGACTGTTTAAACAAAACCAATGTTTGGTGTCAAGACAACAAGTTTGCATGCATGTGCCTATCAGTGTGCCTTTGCAACCAACCTGGAAATATTTGCATGTATATAATCCTCAAAAAAACAAAAGTTGAAAAGGTAAGATTATAAAGTTTAGAATAAAACTTGAAAAAAAAAAAACATGAGGAAGTAACCCATCTTGGCTCCCCCCAGAGGCATCAAACCCCAATGGAGACCCCTGCACAAACCACCACCAACAAGAAACAGTTTGTTCAACCTGCATATCTCTAACATTCTATAAATAAACATTTCACAATCTAAGAGTTCCCTGTGTTCCAAAAATCAGAGGTTTGCTTAAAGCTATCACATCAAGCAAGGCAGAATTGAAATGGAAAACATATGCGAGAGAGATGTTAGATGTTCATGAGTGGCATGAAGAAAAGAGGAAGATGCAACAGAGACTGAGGACAGACCTGGTGAAACAGACCCCATCATAAGGTAAGATGTTATATTAGCATCAACAACAAAAGCTACACGAGAACAATCAGCAGCTGGACTAGAATTTTCAGTCCATAATGCATCTCCTGATTGGGGAGCACTGCCATCACCAAATAAGTTTGCAGAGCCCATAGCAGCATGAGAACCAACTTCTTCATCACTGAGCAGACTTCTAGGAGATCCAGGCACATTTGATTCTTGAAGAATAGATGCAGGATCAATAAGTTTTACAGCCCATCCCAGACGACAAGCAAAGGACGCTGCAGCCTGTAGCTGAGAGATGTCAGCTTGCAAAGTTGTTGCCAATTCTGCAACGGTTGAATTCTCACTTGACACCACAAACACAGCATAAAGCAGCCTGGTTGTGTAACCATAGTATCACAAATCAAATTTTTTATATTGAAAAATGTAATCCTAAAAAAATGAAGATTGGATAGGACTATTACTCCTCAATGGGATCTTCATATAACTGCTCCCTGTTTGAAACAAATCCTTCAAGCCTAGAAACTGAAAAACACAAAACAAAGAAAAACTTAACTCTCTAAAGTTCGCTTGTAAACATATACACGGTCCACAAAGTACTACTTCATGTTATGTTTAGCATTTATGATGCTTTGTTGCAGGAATTTCATTTGAAAATAGCTTTTCTATTAACAGATTAGGGAGATCAAAACCAAAAATTACTTTTCAATTTCAGAAATATAATATTCATTCTCATATTCCTCTTTATTTTATACATTGTGGGCAGAGGGGGGTAACTGTAATTGCATCTAAACTTTTAAATGGAACTCTCAAAATTACCTTTGAAACGATCATCAGGATAAACAGGAACATCAAAGTACACAAGCCCCCGGCGATATAGACCCTTAATAATTTCAGGATGAAAAAGGATAAATGAATTTGCTTCCTCCTTACAGATTTTATCAATGGTTGCCATTTCTTCTTCTGAGAGTTTCTACAGAAAAGGTGGAAAAGAGGAGGTTAAGGAGTTGTGTCAGTTAGGCTTTAACTTTCCAAATATTTGAAAAAAAATATTGAAAAACCACTGACCTTGAATTCTTCCAAAGTAAAGTTGACTAAACAAACTCCCCACCATGGTTCAATTACAAATTCCACAGGTTCTATTGGCAAGAGCTCTTTAGCTATCGACTTGTTTAGCTTCCACATAATTTTCTGAAAGGCTCCAATAGGTAAAATACTCGTTAGATGGCCAGATAATCCAAGAAGTTAAATACTGAATAGATGGGCAGATAATTCAAGAAGTTAAATACTGAATAGATGGGCGGATAATCCATGTCATATATGATAACGAACTTCAACTATTTCTGCAAAGTGGCAGTTACTGAAAATACAAATGCTTTCAAAACCACCTAGCAAGAAGCCAAAAAATCCACAAGGACCTGAATCGAGCTTCTTCAACAACTTAATCACCTTCAGCAGCAGCATGATATCTGGGCACAATGGTAAACACCCACTCCAGATTCAACTTTAAGGCTAAAAACGGTAGCAGGATATTCTGGAAACTCTGCTTAGAATTATTAAAGTGTGTACAATATTTTCTAGCAGTGCATTTCATTCCTTTTATTTTTTTAATCTATTTCATCATTTTCTGTGAAGCTGGGAACATTCAGGAAATGATCGAGTTCCCCGGTGGAGTTTATCTTGGTAGGCACATTTAAATGAATATTTCTAACTCTCCAGCCTGCCTTCCTGATTAAGAACCGCACCCTAACTTTGGAATAGACAGGATAGCAGTTCAATTACTTATCTTGAGCATCATTTATTTTAGTATTCTGGTGACAGCCACTTGCATAAAATCTCATCAATTTTCAATACATGATAAAGTACAAAGATGAAAAAGATACCTAAATAAGTGGTTTAGAAAATAAAATCAATATGGACTTGTTCCTTCTTGCTTATTGGACTGAAGCATGATGCTTCAAGCAGTATATGGTAAAAAGTGCCAACAAAGAAGTAAAACTTTTAACTGCGCATGCAAACAGGGAGAGTTATCTATCAACTTATCTTACTGTTGTGTGTATTGAATCTATTTTGATCTTTAACATGGCATGCAAACAATCATAAACTGTGGTAAACCCTACCTTAGATCTGCACTTGTTCATGATGTCAATGAATTCATTTCTTCCTATCCCTGTGAGTCGCAAGGCATCTGCTGCGCTAAAATTAGGGATGCTGTCGTAAGGTTGTTCTGCAAATATATAGCAGAAAAGTGAAAATCTCTTCATGAAAGCAAAACAGCTTAAGAAAAGCACAGTAGCAAGACTGGCATCAACTTTTAAAGTAAATCATAGCCCCCATTTTCTCTAAAGACATAAAATTTGAATTGATGCATATTAAATCAAAAAGGATAATCAAGTTTGAAAACCAGCCAGTAGAATAATGTGACTCCAAGGAATACTAAAGACTTTGTGCAGTTCTCTCAATCAAGTAACTGAGATCACTACAGCTTGTCATATGCTACTCGTATCTCATCAAGATGGAGATTCTAGTGGCTAATATAGCACCATGCATTGAGATATTACCAAATACCTAGTCTTCTCTCAGATTTAATCCCCTTATTCACTCCATTGTTTGGTGTTTATTAACCACATAATACATCTAGTATATAGTGAAGTTAACATGATGCACATCTTCCTAAAAGTTCTATATTTGAATTCCTATTATTTCTTTGAAAACCAAATAATTTATGGGAGGAAGCTCTTCTATTACGTTTAGTTCAGTTCAAAAGCTTCCATGCACTACGGATGTCTACCGAACAGAAGGACAGTTTTTCTATTAGCAAAGTAATTAACCAGATAGCCAAACTGCTTCCCTGTTGTTACGACGATTTTAGCGTTATTACCTAGTAATAAAAGATGTTTATATCAGCCTTCATGGGGCATAGGCAGTTCCTATTACATTGGTATTCATCTATTTTGTTAAATTTCTGATGGATCGCTCTCTTTTTTTGCTCTCAGTCAGTCTAATTTTTTCTTATTAACCATCTTATAGAAACTACAGGACTAGCCACATTTAAGAATTATGTGTGTTTTTTTCTTTTTCGTATCTAATGAGTATTCTAATAGATGTTGCATGTTTCTAATTAGCATTCAATTGAAAGTATAAGGGGCAAAGATGCCCCTTGGTTTTTCAAACAGAGTTTAGGGGGGTAAAGTGGAGACCTAACAAGTACGCTGTAAAATATGTACTTTGAGCACTCTGTATCAAAGTAAACTGAAAAATTTTCCATCATAGAAAATAAGTCATTTACTCTTGCAATCTAGAAGCAGTGAGAATACAATTGAGGTCATTGTGAAATTTCCATACCATTTTTCATCACTTCAAATAACATATCACAGTAATATTTGAAAGGAGAAACCCTCATCACACGGCAAACATACTCCGCAAGATGGTAGGGAAATAGCTGCAAAAGAAATGAACAGGTTAGTTGTAAGTTAAAAATCTTAGTATAAATCATTCAATTGTTTTAGTGAAGTATTTAGAATAGAAGAGATCAAACTGCTCCTCAAAGAAAACCAAGGGGCGACTTAAGCACCTTTTAATTTGCTATGAGATTCTAAAGTAATAGGAAAGATACTTTAGCTTCATGATTTTAGCCCTCGGTTCCAAAATGTTTTCTCGAGTAACAGGAGAAACCAAAACTTTTGTTCTGTGCTAGAGGGCTGGAGTTGGAAAATAAACACGATGCATCTTTCTTTCTATTTTCCATATCATTTTTTGGGATGATGTTTTCTCTCTCCGAAAGTTACCTGTGTTTGTACATGTCTAGGAAAATTGCACTCACTAACTTGTGCTGCTTGATTATCCTGTTTACTCCATTTATGTTCCCCATGAATAAAATTTTATTTTCTTAGTCAATGGTTAAAATTTTCAAGATGAAACACAGTTTATTTGGCATTTTACTTCGGCAACAATTTTATTAGCAATTTCACCGCTAAATAACAGAAACTAGGCACAATGAATCAATGGAGACAGGGATATCATTAAACACACCGCTAGATTCCTTCGTAGATAACGCATCATTTCTTCATAATATTCACCTTCTTTGCACACTCTGCGAGCAAAACAAGTGTTCCAGAGGAGTCTTTTCTTGATGCAGTGTTCAATTATCCTTCATGAAATAACAAAGATAAATCAAAGCTATTTAGATAAAATCGAAAGCATGTACGGTACAGAAACTTCTTTAGATAGTAGATTCGCATTATTCCACGAGTTAACTCAGATCCCATATCAATTAACTAATTCATTTGACACTTGACTATCACTGCTTCATATATCATTGAGCTATATTGTTTAATTCCCTCTATCTAAGAAGATACTTCATTTTCCATCAAGTTTTATGCATATGTTGACACAAAAGGGTCCTTTTAAGATGACTATGATCACTCTGTATGAACTGAGAAGCCCTAAAAGGGAAACTGGAGATGGTGATCACATTGGGGGGAGAGGAAATACATATAACAGTACATGGAACAAAATATTTAGTTAGCAGAATAGTATCAACTCATACACTAAGATGGGGAGAGGGGGGAAAAACCTTCGATGCCATTCTTCCTTGGAATTCAAGGTGGATTGAAGGCGCTTAGGAAGGCTGTCCCACGGACTTTCTTCTGCAATGGCGTTGAGAATCAACTGTTCCTCCATCGTCGCCGGTGGCCGCTGCATTTTAAATTCTCACCTAAACTCTGCCAAATCACAGCTTGATTTGTGCCAGTAACTAGTTCAATTAGAATTTTATAAAAAATTAACTAAAAATCAATCGAAATATAATGCAATTCGCAAACCTGCAAATCAAACTGGATCAAATCACAGGAATTAAGTGGTGAGAGCTGCTGAAATGAGGGATCAAGCTAGGGCTTCAAATGTGAGCATTAATGGTGAAGATTTGGAGCGAGGGAGGCGCACCAACTGATTGAGCGATCAACACTGTATAGAATTTCCAGGCAAACTCGGATTTGAATGACAAAATAAGGACAACTGTGAATTTTAACTAATTGATCAATTTTGGTGTTGCAGAAACCCCATTTCTCTTTGTTAATAATAATTAATTTTAGGGAGGAACTAAAGTCACCCAACAACTTCTAAACACCCTAATTTAATTAATTTTTAATTAAAAAAATTAAAATATTAAAAAATATTCATTTTATCTTTAGGTTTTGCTTTATTAGTTTCGGTTTTGCGTTATTAGTTTCGTTTCATTATTATAGCCAAACATATTTCTTCGTGTTCGGTCAAGGTGGCTGAACACTTTTTTATGTGTTCGGCCAACTAGGGTCGAACGAAACTGCTTGGATTCGATTGTTTTTTCACGTTTTTTTTTACGATTTTCACACATTTAACAATTTCGTGGAATGTTCGTTATTATATTGGCATTACATTCTTCAAAAAATTAAAAGATTTAACATAGAAAAGTACAAAAGAATGAAATTTTTTTTTGATCAAACCCAACTATAACGGCCATAGTGGTCAAACGCTCTCCCGCATGTTCGGCCAACCAAGGACGAATAGGGATGGTCGGGTTTGATCGATTTTTTTGCATTTTTTTTTCAATTTTCATTCGATTTTTATATGTCCATGAGATTCCATGAGATGTCCATCATCAATTTTGCATTCAATTCCTCAAAAAAATAAAAATAAAAATAAAAACACCAAAGAATCAAAAAAGAAGAAAAAAAATTACAAAAAAAAAAAAAAAAGGATAGGGCAATTCCTCAAAAATAATTGGAAAAAAAAAAAACAACAACAACAACAGCAAAGAATCAAAAAAGAAGAAAAAAAATTACAAAAAAAGGATAGGGTTTCAAAAAGGATAAAGGGTAAAATGGGTATTATTTAATATTATAATTTTTAAAATTGAAAATTAATTAAATTGGGGTGGACTTAGAAGTTGTTGGGGTGCCTTTAGTCTCTCCCTTAATTTTAATAATTATGGGTATTAACCCCTCTTATATTTATATTTTTACTAGTATAACTCATGTGTACTACACGGGATTTTATAAAAAATTTAAATAAAACTTGATAAATTTGAAAAATGTAAATATTATTCATATATTAAAATTAAATATATGGTTTGTGTTCAATTGACATAATATGATTAAATAATTATTTAATTATAGAATTATAATTAGTTCCATTTGTAGAGAATCATAATTTTTTTATTTATTATTTTAAAAATAATATCTATTTATGTTATTCATTACACCCACAATTTTTTTTTTTTGGTTTGCCTTTTATTTTCAACATCTATAACAATCCTCAATTTTTATTTTCAAATAAACGATATAAAATGAAAGTCAAAATTTTACAAAAAATTTCGTAATTTATTTTAAATCACATATTCAGAAAATTTATTCAATTTCATTAATTAATAAGTTTGAACAACCATTTTCAATCAACTTCACCTTTATTTTAGTTTTTTATATTTATTTATATATTTTCTTTAAATTTTTAAATTTAACAAATTTCAATTATGTAATAATTTATATTATTGAATTTTAGCATATGTTAGATTTATCATTACTATATTATTTAATTAATAATGTTTCTTAGTAACATAAAATTTGAAGTAATTAATTAGCTATAATTAATGTGAAAATATTGTATACTTGACATATGACACTTTGGTTTTACTTTTATATGTATAAAGATGAGTAGCACTTCTGTGCACCTGATACACACTTTTTTTTCCCCTGACTTCTATGTTATGTTAGACATACATTTATATTATATTAGTTATATATTTATGTTGTAGTAGTCATACCTATCATACCTTTATTTAATATTTTTTAACTCTAAAAAAACCTTAATTTCGCCACAATTTGTACATGTTTACCTTTATGTGATATTATTTATACTTTTATATCAACATAGTCATATATTTATGTAATATATAAAGGTACAACTAACATAACTAAAATGTATATCTAACATAACTAAAAGATATGGCTGCTATAACTAAAATGAATGAAATGTTAATATGTCTGTTTAAAACAAATATTAAGGTACAGTTAGTTTTACAAAAAAATATGACTAACATAACTAAAAGGTATGACTAACATTACTAAAAGTTATAATTAACATAACATAAAAGGTCTGGCACCTGGGAACATGTTTGAGTGGATTTTGTCGGCGACCTAATGACGCGTGTGGATATGTGGCAGATTGGATCAATCCAAGTACACGGATTTAAGATTCATACACCATGCTTTCGTAAGTTTTTGTCTATTTTCATACATCAGTCCAATTAAAGTCAAGTGGTCAACACCCACACCTCATTTATTCCTAAAAAACAAAATATTCAATTTTTTTTTCCTTTTCATCTTTGGATGAAATATATCTGTTACCTTCCAAGTTTGATGAAACTACCAAATAGGTTATGGTTTGTGAAAATCATAACCATTTAATTATGAAAAAAACTAAAAACACTCGGGTAATATTTCGAACAATTTTTATGAGTATTTTGGCTCAAACTTCTTTTGTTGATATCATATTATATCATTATACTTTAAATTTTAAGAGAGTCATATGTTATAAAGTTGATCGTTGAAAAGTTTCACTTGTAAAAAAATTATAAAAAAAGAATCTAATTGTTGTATAAATAAATTGACCAAGAAATACATCTTTGTTAATATAGAAGACTAAACAATGAACAATTCAATGAACATACACATAGGATAAAAAAAGTTTTTTTCCACAAATTATTACATATGTATATACGAAAATGATTTATATGATTTTTTAGTTTAATATGTTTTCATTATATTATAATTAGTGCATTGCACTGGGACTATATTGGTTCAATTTAATATTAAAAGTAAAAAACGAAAAACTAGTCATACATTAATAACTAAATCGTTATCCTTCGTCAGACTGAACCAAAACTACTATAAAATTGAATGAAATGAAAGAGTGATTCATCAAAATGATCTTCATCACCTATGAGCATCTTGTTCGCTAAAGAAAAACTGCTATTTTGTGGTTTGATCTTCATTTGAACAAAAGTAACAAACAGAACTTATCAAGAGTGTTGTGGATGTGGTGTATTGGGATGAAATAATGGGTGTTTTGGGAACACAAATGGAAAATAGTGATGTATTAAGTAAATAAAGATTAAAATTCAAAATTTAGTGATGCACTAAATATATGTGGTGAGATATGTGATTTTTGTGGTGTGAATAACTCAGGTTCAATGAAAATAAAATAAAAATAAATTGGAAATACTAGATGACAAAACATGCAAGGTTTGAAGGTACCAATGAATTTTTTATTTTTTTTAATCAAATCAACAATATTATAAAACTTCAAGTAGTGAGATTACATTCCTCCAAAAGTAAAAGATGTCGATGAATTAATAGAATTCACAAATACATTTGAACCTGATTCTACAAGAACATCAATTTATCTCAAATTCTTAACCCAACTTAGTGTTTCCTTAATAGCGAAAGTCTCCACTTCTCAAATTACCATGAAAGTTTCTTGAATTGCATGCTAGGAATTGGCCATTACAATCTCTTACAACCAAATCATACAACAATGTGTTACTTTGCACCATTAACACTAACATCAACGTTGCATTTCACAAACGGCAGGGTAGGTTTTCTCCAACACTGTTGATTACTACTAACATGATTTGGACTTAATCGAGCGAATAGCTAACCACCCTAAAAATAAATCATGAGCTTAACCCCGCAAAGTGTTTATTTCTCAACTGAAACAATATCTTGAGTTTGGGTCCCACAACCGTATTTGTAACTAAAAATAAGTAACTTTTAAAAAATAAAATCATATATCATTTTGTTCGATATTTTTTTGAATTCTTACAATTATAAGGAAAAAAAAGAAGTTACTATATATGTATATATATACTTTTTTAATGGTTACACTTACTCACCCACAATATTTTGTGAAATTTGAAAAAAAAAAAAAAAAAAAAAAAAATATATTTTAAATAAAAAATAAAAACCTATAAACATAAAGGTGCCATGTAGGATACAAGGATAACGCAAAATCAGCAGCACTCCACCGCATTCCACACAAGAGCAACGTAGAACCAATCTTATACAGATACTACACCAAACGATCTTCTCTCTCCTCCAACATCTTTCAAGAGAGAGAGAGAGAGAGAGAGAGAGAGAGAGAGGGGAGATGGGAATGGTCTCCTTCATTTCAACTGTACCTTCATTGGTTTCATTGCTTCCATCACCATCTAGCTCAGCACCTACATACTTGTATCGTCATCCAGTATGTGGAATCACTCTCTTCCCTCTTTCTCTCTCCTCACTCACACTATAGATGGGAAATGCTGAATTATTTTTGGTTATACATTTTTCAGTTTTCTTTTTAGATGTTATGTGTATTCTTGTGTGTAAAATCGTGATTGTAAGTTCTAATTTTTACGATAATTTTCAGGAATCTCTGTTGAAATATCAGCGCACAGTAAATTGCAAAAT
This sequence comes from Scutellaria galericulata, assembly GCA_946896805.1. Lineage (NCBI taxonomy): Eukaryota > Viridiplantae > Streptophyta > Magnoliopsida > Lamiales > Lamiaceae > Scutellaria > Scutellaria galericulata. The sequence goes on from OX335793.1 coordinate 16,405,856, forward strand.
AGAAGCTGATTCTGGTAATGAGGATTGCATCTCTCGAAGGCGCATTCTGCATTGCGTTGGGGCTACTGTTGGGATCGTGAGTCTTTTGTTTCTTCCTCTGATTGTCTTAAATTCCAGCACATTTTTGTAGTTTTTCTGTGATTGTGTGTTTGTGAACTTGAGGATTCACGATGTTACTCGTTTTGGCTTATTTGAGTATAAAATTAATCGATCACTTTTTCAATACACATCTAGACTTCTAGTTGTCCACATATGATCCCTTTTATGTAAGGGGACTTCATGAATTAAGCTGAACAATCACAATGTCTGGTGAACCACATCTAAATCCAGTTGTATATTTGTATGCAAGGCAGTGATTATCCAAGAATCAGAATACCACAATGCTCTTGAGTAGTACCAATTAGGGGGCGTATGGTGGTTTGAGACAGAGTATTGGTATGTTATGAAGCAACTACTATGTAATGGAGTGTAGTGAGAGTTGAGATGGTGATATGGACATAAAGAAAAGCTAGCATCTGTAGAAGATTATCATAGCTACACTTTGTAGATGTTTAGGCATGAGAGAGAGAGAGAGAGAGAGAGAGAGAGAGAGAGAGAGAGAGAGAGAGAGAGAGAACGAATTTAGGATATTAAGGTGGGAAACTTTATAATGATTTCATGTTATAGGAAATGTGGAGTAAGACTAGCATCATTAAGGATTGAATTTCTACAGTAAGAAGTAATTCTTCCATCACTTGGGATGAACTGGCTGTTGGTTTTTTTGCATGTGGCTCTAATGCAAATATAATACATGGTTGAGCAGAGTGGAGTCAAGAGTTTCCACAAACATTTGTGCTCCTCTTTTGAAGTGATAGTCAAAAATTGATTGAGATGATGATAAATTTGTCAGTTAGGATGGTAGATTGAGATGATGATAGATTTTCAAACAGAAGCGACATGGTGATAAATTTGTCTTCTGTTCTCAGGACTTGATAGCAAGATCCAGCTCGTTAATTGAAGTGGCTAATGCTGCTGACTTAATACAACTCAGACAACGTTCTGAATTTCAATGTAAGCTTAATGGAGAACTCCAGCGTCTTAATGCAAAATATGACAGTTCTTTCTTATGTCTAATGCCATGGTAATCCTCTTTCTATTTTTTAGCAAAACTGAAGGGGACCTTCGCTACAGCATTGAAGGTAAAGATATTGAGCACTAGAATGATATCCATTCTTACAACTAGCTGTAAAAAATATGGCTGTCATCTGTCTTAGCATCTATTTGAGCAAATATTTACATTCATTGTTGTACTTATATGTCTATGTCCATGCAGGCAAATCCAGATCTCGTCCCCTATGTATTAACTTTGGCACTCAATGATGCTATAACTTATGACAAGGTCAGATAGATCAGCATGTTTCACATTAACTTTGTCAAAGATTTGGAAAAGGAATAACTTACATCTTTGCTTATTAAGTTTGCAGGCAACAAAATCTGGTGGCCCCAATGGATCAATACGGTTTAGGTAACTTGAAACACATTTGAGATTTTACATTAAATCAGATTGTAGTTAATTTTTGGAGTTCCAAAAGGCACTACTTTACACAAGTACAAAATGGTTCCCACAAATTATAAAAGTTCTTTCAGAATAAACCTGATTCTATATGAAAGTAAAGAGCATGTTGCAACTTGGAATTGACCAATCCTTTGTAAAGACAATCTTAAAATTTTGGCATTGATTTGTTGTTGAATAGTGGGCTTGTACTCAACTGATTCCATCCTTTTCAGAAGATATCTTTGTGAGTATAAAATTTGCTCAACATTTCTTTAATTTTGTTTCTTTTTTTTTTTTTTTTTTTGTATTTTTGAAGCTCAGAGATTAGCCGACCAGAAAATAAAAATCTTGCTGCTGCTTTAAACTTTTTAGAGGAAGCAAAGAAGGAAATAGATTCATATTCTAAAGCAGGGCTTATATCGTATGCAGATCTCATCCAATTTGCAGGTTAATTGATTATCAAGCATTCCATGAGTAATTTACTGCTTTGTACTTACCCTGCTATGATGAACAATAGCTTTCTCTTTTCAAAGTTTCCTGTGGCTCAATGTGCTGTAGTGATATTGTTCTATTCCTCTCTTAATGCAGCTCAAAGTGCAGTAAAATCGACATTTCTGTCTGCTGCCATTAGAAAATGTGGTGGGAATGAAGAGAAAGGGGCATTACTGTACACTGCTTATGGTTCAAGTGGGCAGGTTAGTTACGTCATGGTTTAATCATTGGACAAACTGTGTTGGTCAATTCACAATATTATCTTTTTATTATCTCCACGAGTCTATTTCCACTTCCCTTGGCAAGAAACATGACAATTGAAACACGAGCAAAGGAAGGCCAACTGAAGTTAGAAAAGAACAGAAGAAGCACAATATATGATTTTGTTTGATAGAGCTAAGCACTTATTCAGTTTCTTATGGTGGCCTTTTGTTTTGTCGAAAACATGTCCTATAATTCATATGGGATACTTTGTCTACTAGCCAATCTCTAATTTCAATCTGGAAGAAGTTAAATAGCTCGAGATATTCAACTATTGCTTTGTTAGAGGAAGATTTTTGTCAGTCTCCTTTATACACAGTTTATTTATTTTTATGCACAGAAATTATGGATTTGTTAATATATGAGAATCAGTTCTTTGACGATTATGCATGTATTTCACAATCTTCTTTATCATGCAGTGGAGCCTGTTTGATAAGCAGTTTGGGAGGTCAGATACTGAACAACCAGATCCAGAAGGAAGGGTTCCTCAGTGGGATAAATCTAGTGTTGTGGAAATGAAGAATAAATTCTCTGCTATTGGCTTTGGCCCCCGCCAGGTACGTGGTCACCCTGTCACCATTGCTTTCTTTTCTCTTCTATTTTCGATAAAAAATAGTATGCAGAAATCATGCAAAATGGCACTGTGGAGCTCATCTGGTTATTTCATAAACTTCTTGCATCTAAAAATCCTAATATGCATCTAAGTTTCCTTTTAGTTGCACATGGAAAATGTTATGAGTTGCCATTGTGTTCCAGCTAGCTGTAATGTCCGCGTTCTTGGGTCCCGATCAATTGGCAACTGAAGCGCTACTTGCCTCAGACCCCGAGGTGTTGCCATGGGTTCAGAAATACCAACGTAGCCGTGAAACAGTATCGCAAACTGATTATGAGGTCAATATTGCTTTTCCCATATTCATCTCTTTTCGATTTATCATTTCTTTACATCTTTCGTTTCTCCTTCGTTCCCTTCCCAGTCCCGTTGCTTATAAGTGCAGGATGTTCCGATCCATGCACTTGTTAGAGCCGTATATTTCTAAAACTAATGGTGGTTATTTTACAGGTTGATCTCATCACCACTCTAACAAAACTGAGTTCGTTGGGCCAAAAGATCAATTATGAGGCATATACATATCCTCTGAAGAAAGTTGATTTTAGCAAGCTGAAATTGTAGAGATGCTGCAGCTCTGCTTTCGGCAAGAAACAGAGTGCAAAGTGTAAGAAAATCGTGCTTCGTTTCGTGTTTCTAAATGTAGAGTATCTATTGCGAGAGACCATTTTTTTAGTTGGAAATGTGCCTTCAAAATGCAGGGAGTGAGAACAAACTGTATCTATTGATTTAAGCAATTCCTTTTTGCAGAATACAAGAAACTATGCGTTTTGCCATAACCTAAATTCATAATAAATAAAAAGCATCTTCAATGATCATACTCTACAAACCATTTGTGGGTTTCATTTGGCCACATCAAAAGCAAATAGTCATTTTTCCTACAAATCTCTCCTCACTGTCACAAACTTCTGAGAGCATTTACACTCATTAACTCATTCTTCACTCGTCTCTTTCTCCACATCATCATTCAATTAACTATAATCAATTCTTTTTAGGGGGACTAAAGGCACCACTCTGATTTCTAAGAGCACCACACAATTTTTTTTTTGGTTTAATTCCAATTTTACCCTTAGGGTTGTTGAACTAGTTTCGTTCGGTCATAATGACCGAACGAGCTTCAAGGTGTTCGGTCAAGATGACCGAACTGGCTTCTATGAGTTCGGTCGGGATGACCGAACACTCTTCTATGTGTTCGGCCAAGCGGGGCCGAACGAAACTGATCCGGTTCAATTGTTTTTTTGCTACGATTTTCACACATTTAATAAATTTGTTGAATGTTCATCATTATGTTGGCATTACAATCTTCAAAAAATTAAAATATTTAACATAAAAAAAAACGCAACCCGTCACCGTCGTGCGCGCACACCGCGCCTACTGTCACCCGTCGTCGCTCGCGCACTGCGCCCCCCGTTCTCGTCCGCGCGCGCCTGGCGCCTACCGTCACCCGTCAAGCGCGAGCGACAACGGGTGACGGTAGGCGCGGTGTGCTCGCATGACGGGTTGTGTTTTTTTTTTTTATATTTATGTTAAATCTTTTAATTTTTGAAGATTGTAATGCCAACATAATGATGAACATTCCACAAATTTGTTAAATGTGTGAAAATCGTAGCAAAAAACGATTGAACCAGATCAGTTTCGTTCGGCTCCGGTTGGCCGAACACATAGAAGAGTGTTCGGCCACCCCGACCGAACTCATAGAAGCCCGTTCGGTCATCTTGACCGAACACCTTGAAGCCCGTTCGGTCATAATGACCGAATGAAACTAGTTCAACAACCCTAAAGGTAAAATTGGAATTAAACCAAAAAAAAAAAAAATTTGTGTGGTGTTCTTAGAAATCAAAGTGGTGCCTTTAGTCCCTCCCTTCTTTTTAACTACTACATTCATCATTTTTTGTTATAACTATAACTAAACCACAATTCACTTATTGAGCCAGACAAATAATTTTTTTGCAGACTCATTAAATTACATTTACAATATATATATATATATATATATATATATATATATATATATATTGGTTTGGTGACTTTGGTCCAATTAACAATTAACAAAATAAAAAAAATCATGAGAAATTGAGGAAGCTGTGCTTCACAAATTATCCACACAAAAAAAAAAAAGAAAGAAAGAAAATTAAGTTGGTCCAATCAAAATTAGGAGAAAAAATAAAAAAGAAAATGATGTTTACAATTCACACACTACAAGACAACCTTGCTTATTTTATATTTACTTTTGTTGGTTCACCTGCCTTAACTAGTAGGTTTGACGGATGGGGTGCGAGGAATATGAGAAAAGTAATTGGACAATACACTCATTTAATTATAGTTAAAAATGTTATAACTCATTCTTGGGTCGTGAATGTAAATGCTATAAGTCATGACAAAATAAGTTTGGAGAAAAAAATTGGCATGGATGTTTAATAAGACTTACTCATGACAAACGTGCATTTCACATTACATGCAAGTATATTTAATAAGTGGAATTCCAATATCATCTAACTTAAGTTCTATTCATTTTTTAATAGAACTGTCAAAATGGGTCAATGGGTGGGACGGGCTTCATATGTGGTAAACTCAAAAATGCCAATGTAATTATTAGTGGATCGTGGGTTAGGCAGACCGACCACTATAATTTTATTTTTTAAAAAGAAAAAAAAAAATATATATATATATATTATTATTATTATTATGACATGTATGTGTTGATTACATAATTAAAAAAAAAAAAGGACGGGTTAACTCATTAGTTCGCGGGCCTTATCATTGGGCAAACCCATTTAGACTCATCTTCTTACAGACCTCTAATTACTCAATCCAACTCATCATTTTCTTGGAGCGAGACAGACTGACTCAACAGATTTAGCTCATTTTAACAGCTCTATTTTGAACCACAAATTTTATAATTTTCTTAAAGGGTGAGATTTTACCCATCCATAAAATACTAAATACATCCCAATTTAAAAATATATATATATTTAAAATTTGAAATGTGTTTAATAATTTTGGGGGTGTGGGTAGCCTCATCCTTGCTTAAAAGCACCAGCAATGGGTGATTAAAACGGAGCCAATAATTATCTTAAAAGGGGGGGGGGGGTGTTTCAATAATGTTGCTTTAGTATTAAAACCAAAAAACGGTTAGTTATTAATGGCGGGTTCGGACTATGCAATTACTTTGCATCAACACATTCTTGGAGCAAAAAGGTTGAATCTCCAACCCCCAAGGGACCGGTCTGACAGGAGTTGTGAGAGGTTGTAAATCAGGTACTCAGCGACCCGTTAAGGGGGAAGCGCTCCCCACAAGCCTACAAAGAGTCCACCCTTAAAACCCACATTGGACCCAAGAATGTTGCTCCCACACTGCAGGTTATGGGGTTTGAACCTTGCACCTTGGAGCAAATCTGTCCCTCCGAAACCAACTGAGCTAAACCCTGCGGACTCATCAACACATTCTTTGTGTTAGATGGACTTTAGTTGACTAAATAGTCAACATTTTATTATTGTCCAGAAACCAAATGTTGGTTAGAATGTTGCCCAACATCCGTGACAACATTCTTAACTGTTTTGTCCCTCTTCACAATTCACCACGTGTTTTGCATGTGTATTTTGTCTATACTATTTTTGCAGGTCAGAGTATAAGTGAACTAAGAGTGTGGACCAAGTCTAGAGCACTAGCAACAAAATAGCAACTAACTGGAGCTTAAAGCAATGAAGACTCTGCGTGGGAAGACTGAGTCAACAAGTCTTGAGCAAGCAATGAAGACTGGGTCAAATTAGCTTGAGCAATGAAGTAACAACGTGGAGAGAATTTCTCATGCACTTTAGGAGACCGTGCTGAGCAAGTACACATGATCACATGAGGCTACTTTTTAGGAGAGTAGTTATGTTGGTTAGCTTGGAAGAATATCTATAAATAGGAGAGTTACTTTGTCTTGTAACTTATCCTTGGAGCTTAAACATTCTTGCATATTCAAGTATTCTTCCAAGAGTCTTTTAGTGTGAGCTGAGCGCTTTTTGTACTCGGAGAGTTTTTCACTTAGATCTTTTTGATCTTTTGTGAATTCTAGTTTTGTAGGATTTTCCTATTTTTTTGGAATTCACTTGTATTCACTTTTCTTGTGAATAATATTTTGCCTAAGGCACCTCAAGATATATATTTATATATATCTTGAAAAGTTATATCTCTGAGTATCTTTTATTTTTCCGCTGCAAACTCTTTTTAAAGTAAGTGTTGTTTTAAGTGTTGTGGCAACATCTTGGGTATCATCTGCCACTGTTCACTTACTTTTATCTTAGACCAGATCCCACTTTCCAACACTTTGCATTAACACATTGTTGTTAAAAAGAATAAAAATATCAAATTGTGTGGCGTGAGCCGACAGGTGGGACTGTAGTTGTATTTGCCTTTTAATTGTGATTGTTAGAAATTAAAATCTCAATGGACTTGATTATTGAATGTATGTAATTAATGATTTCATTATACTTTTAATTAATTAAAATTTTAAGTGGATTTATTAATTAATTGTTGGGTGGAATTAATCGATGTATTTAATTGTAATTGAAAATTTTAACTGTAATTAATTAAATTTTACTAGAGTTAACTGTTTGATGTATTTATTTAATATATTTAAGTGTAATTGAAATTGTTAATTGTAACTGGATTTAATTGTTGAATGCATTTAATTGATATATTTAATTTTAATTGAAATTGTAATTAATTGAAAATTTAGTGGGTTTTATTGTTGAATTTATTTAATTAATGTATTTACATACAATCGAAATCGTTAATTGTAATTAAATATATTTCAGTGGATTAAATTGTTAATGTATATAATTATTAATTCTAAATGTAACTGAAATTGATAATTGAAATGAATTAAAAATTCGGTAGATTTAATTATTGAATGCATTTAATTAATTAGTCGTAATTGTTACTTGTAATCAATTAAAATTTCAGTTGATTTAAATTTTCAATGTGTGCTCACTATTTACAAATCAAGAGAACAACTATAAACATCACATTTTACAAGGAACCTAGGAAGATTGCCCAAAATAGAACTACAAACATTAATCCAAGCAACAAAATTACTGACCCTATAAGCTGTTTGATTAAATTAGCTTGGTCCAATAAAGAAATGACATTGCAAAATAACCAAAAAAATGAATGGTGAGTAAGAATTAGAAAAGCATGGACAAAGGATAAAACATATGCTTGATTACCAGCAAAACGATTAATAAAATTTTGAGCAGCACATAGAACTTGCCAACTTGGACATGAATAGATAGGTGTTGATAAATATTTGAAAGAAAAAAAACTAGCAAAAAATTTGATAAAACAATATCGCACTGTACAGTATATCGACAGTCTATCCAAGCAGAGCTTTCTAAGTGATTGATCTCCTCAAAGAGTTACCTCAGCTGAGTTGTCTTTCTTTTTCGACATCGCGTCTTCTATACAATTAACGTCACTTCACACTTAACCGAATCCAAAACCTTCGTTGGCTTCATGGATAGCGAGTAGCAGTCTCTCCTCCAGCCGCTGTTTGGAAGGATATTCTGGTAAATCCAACTGATTGAAACTGCATCAAGTTGGAAAATGTTGGGCGAGCACATTTTAATAGCAGAAACAGCTAATCAATTCAATGGTAAAAAGAAAAGAATTTAAGAAAGTTCTTCACCATGTGTGAGCTGAAGGCAAGTGGTCAGGACTGCCATATGCCTTGTGGATCTGAAATTTTTGAGATCCAGAAATTCCTTGCAACGCACTAAATCCTTCTAAAGGCACCTGGGATTTAAAAAATGACATTTCATCTTAACAAAAAGTACAAGTGTGCTATAATCGAAAGAGAAAGTTGATCGCATAGTAAGAGACGTTGATTATGAAATTCGACATCATGCCAATTCATTATTTGAAAAAAGCCGTAAATTTCTATGCAAAAGTGAGGTTTAGATATGGTATATAGCTTAGTCACCCTGAAGAACATGTTTCAGAAGCACAAAGAAGGCAAAATCATGAAAGAAAATAAAATAAAAGCACCTTTGAGGTTCCAGTCACAAATTGAAGCAGGCGAGCCTTATCTTCTTTGCTGAATCCTTGAACAACCTCCCAGAACCACTGAATGGCAGGTGAAGCAGCAGTATACCCAGAGTACTCCGTATTTGCCCTCAGATCATCCACTGAAAGGATTAATGTTGATAATGCGTGAGCTCGAGCAATGAATATGGGGGTTTTCAGGAGATGGTAGGGGAAAAGAAATTCACAGTTAATTGGGAATTGCCAGAACAAAGTGTGAAGATAGAAACTCACAGTCGATTTCAGGGAGGCCACTTATCAGGAGTTCCAATTCCTTGTCATTGAAAATAGATATCAGATCACGAGCTATTAACTCGTTGAAACCCTCCATAAATGCATTTATCTGAGGACGAATGGCTGTAGTCAACCGATGTTCAGCAACTAAATCGACATACTGATGCTTGTTTTCCTCGGTTACTCTGATATTTCGACCACCAGGGATCAGTTCATAATCAGTTACCTGCATATCAAAATCAATAATAATACTTTAATAAAACAAGATATTTCGCAAGACTATAGTCATAACAAGAAGAAAAATTACTTACTTGAGCACGTTCATACAAAATTAGCTTTTCTTCATCAGCATCGATGCTGAATGTTAAGTCTAAAATATCACTTATATCATTCTGCAATGGACAATAAAAAATTACATTTAATAGTTTATCAAACATTATCAAAAAGGAAAAGAGGGAAGATTATCCTTGGGACAAACCTCAAGCATCCATTTCAAATTCTTAAAATAATCTGGATCAATAGCTTCAATGTCATGATATGTCACTTTAACCCCAAGAATGTGCTTGTAAAAGGACCGGGTAAAGTGGACATCAAGGAGCTGTCCATCAAATAGAGCCTTCCCAACCTGAAATATGGCGTGTAAAAGTTAGATATGCCTGCACGCTGCTCTGTCTCACAGCAAAGAAAATGAGAAATACTCACAACTCTTCCAACAAATTTGAAGTACGAAAGATGTTCTGTTTGGTAAACAGAGTTGGGGTTTGGCTGAAATGTTGATTCATTTCCCACTGTCGTAAATAGCAGGGCCCCCTTGTCAAAAATTACTCTGGACAGCAACTGATACCATTCCCTGGTAAGACCACCAGCATCAATCCCTTCTTCCCCTTGAAAATGAACAGTTAATCTACCCTTCAAATCCTGCGCCGATCTCATTCGCAGCTGATTGTACGAATCTTCGAGAATGTAAGCTCTTCTTACAGAAATTCTGAGAGGACTGTGATGATGATCGTGCTGATGCTTGATCTTGGATCGGAAGTGGGATCGCTTATTATCAAAATCAATAAACCGAGGAACCTTCAGCATTAGTGAGAAGGACTTTTCAAGTAATCCTGGATTTTGCCTGATGAAGGCATTGAGAAGCTTTCTGTGCTTCTCTGAGAACCTTAAGAAAGCAACATGTTTCTCATCGACTTTCATAGAAGATCCTACAGTCTTTTGTTGACTAGCAGATGCAGCAGCCTCATCAACATCAGAAACAGAAGTAATACCGAAATCGTGGCCCACACCTGACTGGCCAGGATGCAGCTTCTCACACATTACAAAGAAAGATTCTATATATGGCAATACATTCTGGGTGCCTGCAGGAAGTGGAGGGACTGAGCTGGAGAGTTTAACAGATGAAGGCGATGGATCAGGTACCATATCCGAATAGCTCTCTATTTTGCTTATGCAGCTGCTCAGCTCCAGCCACAAGGGTTCAAGAGCTGCATTAATATCCCAAACCAGAGAAATAGTAGCACTGCTCTCAGTATCAGGGAGAATCTGTTGTTTTTTGTCCTTATCAAGAAGTAAAACAACTAAAGAGCTCAATGCTTGCAAGACCCTGAGAACTGGAGCCCCATGAGTTGTAGTACAAAGGAGTGCTTTCTTTATGTCCCCAAATATACGCAACTCCTCCGTCGCAGACTGGGTAAGGCTTTGAACTGAACCAGCAAGCTCAGTTATAAAGAGATGACAATGAACAGGAGCAATAGCCACCAATTTTCTCAACACATCCGCTACGAGAGTATATGCATTATCTGATAGACTGCAGAAATGAAGAAAGAAGTTATCCGTGCACATATTAGCGCAACAATCAGCATCAATATAAGATCAGAGGAAAATGCAACCATACAGTTTTAGGTGCAGGCAACAAGTGAAGGAGAATTAAAGCAAATGGACAGGCATCAATTGTCGAATTCCTAGTTGAAGTAGACTATCAACCCAGTTCAATAAGGACAGTAAGTCTCAGAAACAACTTTTTATGCTTGTTTTACTAAAAACAAGCTTCTACTAAGACAATCATAAAATTTTAGAAAGTTACAAGGCATAAATTATTACCACGTTAAAAGACCTTGGTTTCATTATCTGCATAAGGAGAGCTCCTTAAGAGCTCAATCACTAAATTCAACCAGTCTATTAAAACTTGAAGAACTAATTCAAAATTGAATTATTGCTTAATTAAAGTGCCACCAAAACGAGACAAGATCCAGAAGCCATACATATCAGAACTTTCAAACACAGAGAATGGATGCTACTAAAAAGTAATTACACATCTTGCAAAATTAAGAATGAAGAAAAATGTCAAAATTTTTAGCTTACCCTTCACGAGCAAGAAGTGAGCAAAGTAGTTGAAGTTCTGCTTTCGGCAAATTGTTCAAAACACTTCGAGCATTTTGCTCTTTATCTGCATCAGAAGATGAAGCTTTCATGGAAACATCACCCTCCACAGAAGTTGTGGTAGAGATAACATTCATCTCAGCACCTGATGTGGAAACCTGAAGATCAGATGGTTGTTCAGGTTGTTCAGGCTGTTCAGGCACAGATGAACCTGGATCATGAGATGAATTTGTTTTTCTCTCGGCATTGTCAATAACCACATCTAATAAATTCAGCAGCTGCAACAAAAAAAAAAAACCTACATAAATCCAAAGGTCAATCTAATTGTAGTGGCAACTACAAAAGTAGTTAAAATATGCACCTGCTCCAGATGAGCTATACTTCTTAGATAAAGGGATTGGTTCAACAAGCTAAGGAGCAATGTAAAGGATGCCTGCCCTTCCTGGTATTCCTCCTGTTCATCAAGAATCATAACAGCTTTCCCCCCTTTGTCAACAGAGCTCGGAGACTCCTTAAGGGTCAATTGTGGCAATCTGAACTCAAGTAATAGCTTGGCAACCAAAGGATGATTGCGAGCCAAGTAGGTGAGAGTCTCCAGAGCTCGCCGAGACACCACAGGTGGGACACCTGTTAAAGAAGACATAAATGAAACTGGCATAGCTAAAACTTCCTTTAAAATGGAAGGTACACGTGAAGAAAAATGACAGAAAGGAAGTCCAGATCCTCAAAATGCAAACATAGAAGCAGACATCCATCTCCATAAAATCCTTTTACTACACCATCCGCTGATGAAACTCAAAAAATACTTCCAGCATTTCAGAATAGATAAGTTATCAATAAATAATCTGCACTCCTAAACAAAGTCTAACAATTATTTGTGCAAACATAGGTAGTCAATGAAAGAGGATTCAATTAGCAATAGAAAATGACTTGATGCAATTGAAGAAACAATAAAATTAGGAAACATACTTACCATCAAAGAAAATAATAAAATTGGGAAAGATACTTACCATCAACATATTGAGGGCGAGAATACATCACATGACTCTGGCAAGCATATAACCTGTAAGGTGGTTCCGTATCATTCAGATCAACAAGAGATTTCTTTTTATCCAACATCAACAAGTCCATCATAATCTTTAACAAATCAACTCTCGTTTCAGCATGAGCACAGAGATTTAGAAGGAGTCTCTGTTGACTTTTGTAAAGTGGCTGCAAAAGGATAGATCAGTTACATATCCATATCATAAAAAGGAACCCAGCGGAAGAGCTTCAAGCACACCATAAGAATACCTGGACAACACGAAGCAACCGGACCAATGCTTTCAAACCTTCTGTGTCTACTAAAGGAGAGCCATCTGCTTCAACTGGCTTAACACCCATAGATCGACGAGACAAGACGCCACCAACCCTATCCAAGCCATCACCTCGCCTAGAAGACTCACCCCTGCGGTTCCGGGGATATATACCAAATAGAGTTTGATTATATCTACGCGCAAACCTTTCACGCAACATGTTTGCTTCAGCAACAAGAGCAGGTGTCAAATTTGCAAGAATAGCATCAGAGGAAGTTAGAAGAACCTGAATTTCCAGGAAGGTCAAAGTATCAGAACAAGTGACAACTAAAAAAATGTATTGACAATTTCTAAAATGATGTATACCTCTTCTCGTATGTCTGAAGGAAAAGTAGCAATTATTGAAACGGTGTCCATCTCAACAGGTTGACCTTCCAATTCTTGTGACTGATGCAGCCTCTGGGCCCTTTGTTGTGCCAGAACTTCTTCCCGTATGTCAGGGGGCAGTGCTGCAAGAAATTCTGGATCTATATCCCCATTATTTTGTGGCTCCGGATTTTGCGATTGTGTAGCTTCACTTGGTTGGGTAGAAAGAACCTCAGCACGCAACTCATCTGGAAGTGCATCAAGAAAAGCAGGATCAATAGATTCAGCATCCCGATTATGTTGCTCTTCCTCAGTGGGGGCACTTTGATCAGCTTCTCGAATAGGATCTTCTGAAACTTCAGAAACACTATGGAGGGATGCATCTCTCCCACCTACAGATGGATTATTACCAAATAATGGACCAACTCTCCTCGTTCGAATATCACCACCACCTTGTCTGTCTCCACCATCATCATGGCCATCAGCACTTCCAATTTCAACATCTAGACTTCTTAAGCTCTCACCTAAAGTTGCCCCACTACCACTGCTCTCTTGGCTCACTGCTTCAACATCACGCAGTACATCAGTATGGTCATATTGAATTTCAACAGGCTGAGATTGTCTACCAGATGTTTCTGTTCCCTGATTAGGGTCATTTGCATTAGGTGCATTATCAGCACTTCTGGAGCTATCCAATATTTCTGAGGAGGGAGGTGGTGCATTACTGCCTTGATTTTCTGCAGTCATCTCGGCAAACTCAGAGGAAGGACTCACTTCATTTTTAGTTTGCGATTCAACAGCTGTGGTATTGTTGGAGGATTTCTCAGAAGGACGCCTTAGACTTGAAACAAGTAATTCCTCAAGACCTTGGGGTATAACAGATGAGTTTGATCCACCACTTAGCTGACCTTCATTGGCCAATAAATTAAACCTATGTCCTTGGCGACCATTCCTGAGTGATCGAAAAATAGAATCCAACCTTGACGTTCCCTCAGGGTTCCTTTCTGAGTAAGAATCACGATCATTCTCTGTAAATGGAAAGGCTGATAGGAATTAAGATGACAGATGGCAATTATAATTTTCTGTCGAGAAGTCTAAATGGAAATAATATCCAAGAGAATTCAAATAAAACCAAAGAAAAAACAAGGGACAATTATATAACAAAGGCACCTGACAGTCTAGGAGGACCTGTAGTCGGTGAGGAATGTGGTTCCACCAGAAGTGGATGCTGCGAAGGGGTAGTACTATCACCACTTCTCCCCAAAAGATTATAGATGGATGTGGTTCGACCCTGGCGTCTGGAGCCAAATATTTCAACTGGCATAACATGAAATGTTTCATTGGACATGCTATCTCTGCCAAAGACCTCTATGTGATCAAATACATTTACCCCATTCATTCCCTCACCCAACCGCACAATTACACCATCCTCATCGTCCTCTTCATCTTCATCTTCTTCCATTACCTCCTCATCAAACTCATCTTCATCAATTTCATGGTCATCTTGATCTGTATCAGGGTGTGGGAGGTGATGGGCTTCATCTTCTTCTATATCATTATGTTCATCATCAGCATCTTCATCGTCATCTTCATCGACTTCGTCTGCTTCATCTCCAGACATCTCATCTTCATCCTCATCCTCATCTTCATCAAGATTCCCTTGTACGCCAGAGTGAATTTCGAATCTCATGCCCACAGTGTCAAGGCCACTCCCGAGATTTTGTGTCCCCTCAGTATTTTCCTGCATGTAATCATCTTCAGTGGCAACAAAGCCCCCATGAATATCCTGGTCATGCTCCATATCGTCAGTGACAGTCTCAGAACCACCATAGTTCTGGGCAGTTTGAAATGACTCAATCTGGTCTGTTGGTATTAAAGTCTCATTAGCATGACTTGTAGCATCTACTGTATGTGAGCTAACACCACTTCCTTCCCCAGGTTGACTAGGATCAGTAGGTTTTGTCAATCGCTCTCCCCTTCCATTAGTAGACTCAAAACCATGAACATGTTCTTTGGTTACTGACTCCAGAACTTTAACAATTCCAATCACAACCTTTGGTGAATCAGTATGATCCAGGTCCAACACATGAAGTGTTCTTGTGAGTGACTGAACAAGACCAACCTCTATGAAAGTAGCAGAAGCTTCTGCAGAGATGTTTGAACCTGTTGGTGTCCGAGCAGTCAGGACATCATTGAGCAACTCAATGAGAGCCTGAATATCAGCTCTTGGTGCCCTAAACCCATTAAAAGAATCAAAAAAATCATTAAAGACATTACTGATCTCTGTGAAGATTCTTTTCCTCGCCTCAGTTGAGCGAACACAGGATGCCACTAGAAAATGGTTGGCTTTACTAGCCAGTTTATGGTGCCAGTCCACTTCTGTTTTCCTCTCCTTTTTGGGTTTTTTAGTAAAAGGTAAGAATTTGTAAAGAACATGGTGAAAGATTCCACCAGTAAAGCCACGCTGAGGAATTCCCCTGAGGCTGCAAACTTCGGCATCTTTCCGTAGAACAATATGAATAGATGAGGCATACATTAAAAGAATCTCAGTCAGGAGCTTCAATATAAATACCACCTTCGCCAAGGACACAGAGGATTCTTGATTGTTGGTTTCAATTGATTCAGGCATAGAGACGATAGCTTTTCCTTTACCCTTGTTTGCAGAAACATCAATTTCCATGGCTGTTGATGATGAGCCAACTTTCACAGCACATTCATCTTCCAAAGGAGGAGGTACAAAAGTAATAACTGAATCCAATAGAAGTTCAATTACATTTACAAAACTTTGGGGAGGTTTCCTATGTATCTTGGAGTTTTTGGAATTTGTATCAAGAAGCTTCCCATGGCCACTACCAGGAGCCCCTGAAATTGTATTTCCAGTGCTTACCTTCACATCATTAGCTTGTTTCTCCTTTTCCTCTGTTTTCTCTTTCTCCTTCTCTTTCTTATCCTTCTCACGATCTTTCAATAGTACTATATATGGCCTCTCACCAACCATCTCAACCTGACACACAGCCTTGGCAGCTTGCATAAAAGTTACTGGATCCCTTTGAACAACTGAACTTAAATTTGATAGGAAATTTCGAGCAGTAAGCCTTCCACTAGACTGCCGGTTAGCTACAGTTGCAAAACTATGCCGTATCTCAGACTCCATTGCTTGCTGAAGGGTTTGAGAATCTTCAAGGATGTGACGTATAATAGCAGCTGCAACATTGTCAAAACCAACAAACAAGCTACTCACAGGCAAGGAAAGAAGGGAATGCAGACCTCCAGCATCTAAAAAACTAACAGCAACTGAGTGAGTTCTTGTGAGTGTAGAACACAGCTGCAAAACAGCATGCATTGTTTCAGAAGGCAATTGCTTTCGGATGCAAGCACAAGCTATATCAATAAGTCTCTTTTGCTCCTGTACATCCAAATTCTTCAACTGCGTTACCGAGGACTGTGTTCTGTTTTGCTTGTCTTCATCAATAACAATTGAAGTTTGGTTTCCCGTATCATCCTTCTTCAGAAGTTCCAACACATCAGCATTCAACTTTGTATCCACTTGAGCAAGACGATCAATAGCAATAAAAGCTGAAGTTACCCATTTCGGGACTTGAGATGATGCCTGTTCAATTGAATGACTCCACATTAGAAGAAGATCTGATGCAACTTTAACCAAGCCACTCTTGGAAGCTAATTCTCGTGCTGCTGAGTCTTCATTGAGAATTAAAGCAAGAACATGGAAAAAGGCTGAAAGCAATTTCTGGTTCCCACTATCAGATACGTTACCACAAAGTTTCACTTGTTCAATGATAAACGAAACTACCCTTGGTCTTTCCTGGCCTTCATTCTGTGAGCAAATCATCACAAGCAGATCCCTAACAGGGAAAGCTAAAGTCTCTTTCATTTGCAAAAGTCTCCTGCATGTTGACAATAGCTCATCAACCGGAGGGAGTTGCACCAATTCCTCTTCAACATTCTGAGTGTTTTCATTTGTGCCATCTTCCTTCGTGTCCGTCGCAGAGTTTCCAAGAGACATTGCAAGTGCTCGAGCAAGTTCATCATCTTCCTGGGTTTCCTCTGAATGTGAGAACAACCATTCCATTGCCAGCTCCACGCTATTTGAACCAACCTGCCTTAAAGCCTCTTCTGCTCGAGACCTGGAAAACCCCATCTCTACTATCATTGAGATAGTGGTTTCATTCAGGGGAGGACCAGCTACACGACCCACATTACTACCAACACTTTTCACTTCCACCCCAGAGAAAACGTGCCTAAAAATGTTAACAACTGTGGTGATGAACTCATAATTGCATTCAGGGAACCGTGGGTGGGTCCAAACAGGAAGCACAGCCTTCAATACCATGGACTGAAGATTTTTCACAAATGTTTCAGCATCTCGAGGAAATGGAATATCCCCAGGTACTAGAGGTTGGGTAAGCAAATGTTTATTGAATGGTGATAGTATATAAGAGGAAGTCACCAAGTGGTCCATAAGTTTACCATAGCTAGCTGAGGGTCCATAAGCCCACAAGTGATCAGCTTCCTCAACTTCATTTTGCCTACCCTCATCAGTTTCCATTGGAGAAGCAGGAGCTCTACTAATGGCAAAAGGCAATTGACTGGTAGCCTCAAATGTGGTCAACACTGTTTGAATAACTCCACGCCCATATAAACAGTTCAGAATAACAGGATTGCATGAGTCAGGTTTGTCCAAAAGAATACCATCAATGAACTCAATAACCTTGCCGAAGAAGCGACATTTAGTTGAAACAGATGCCTCAGATCCAGAAGAATTTACATGTCCTCCAAAATTCATGTGATCCATAGCTATTGAGGCGAAGGTAGAAGCCACTGATTTTGAAGGAGGAGACACATTTAGTATATCATCCCTCCGACGAGAAGGAAGCAACATCACTTTTCCCAACTCTTGAAACAAATGGGTAATGTGAATTGACAAAGATGTTACCATATCACAACAAGATTGATGGTATGACCTCTGATTATCATCTTTTCTAGCACTGGATTCAGTCACATCAGAAGAACCAGATTCATGTTGTTCCTGACTGGCTTCAACCTGCAAGCTTGAAGGTGCATCAACATTCTGTCGGTGAAGACTTGAAGTGCGAGTGAGATCACGATACAGATTTATAAGATCAAAAAACTGGGATTCAAAGCTCCATCCAGAACTCCGCCTTCTAAGTAAAGGATCAAGAAACTGCCTGACGGAGTTCAATCTGGGGTCGTCTGCATCATTCATACCCAATTCAGAATGCCGAGAAGCATTACCACCAACAGCAAACTGATCATCTGCTCCAGCCTTAGTGTCTTCGAGCAATGCAATTTGCCACAGAACTTCACGATGAATACGACCAATATCTTCCAAAACGTCTTTATTTCCATTACCAAATTCAGTAAGTAATG
Organism: Scutellaria galericulata; assembly: GCA_946896805.1. Lineage (NCBI taxonomy): Eukaryota > Viridiplantae > Streptophyta > Magnoliopsida > Lamiales > Lamiaceae > Scutellaria > Scutellaria galericulata. The sequence goes on from OX335793.1 coordinate 16,424,500, forward strand.
CAGTTACCCAACGACTATCTTTTGAGGCAGCAAGAAATAAGAGGAATTCCACGAGCGAGAGGGAAGAAAATATCATAGGGTCTGGACTGGCCCTAGGGTCCAGTAAAAATGATCCAGAGACAACACTGATACCAGCCAAAGTTTCTTTCAAATGGTCACGTAGTGAAGAACAGATAGCACGAGCCAGAGGAGTAGAATGATGCTGGGTAAAACACTTGAATACCATAGTGCTATGCAAAGCTATTGACATTCCCTCAGACGATTGAGTAATACTTGGTCGTAAAAGAAGTTTCAGTAAAGCTTCAATACCAGACTTTTCCACAAACAACCGACATGTTTCTGAATTTTCCATTGTCCTGTGAACCAGTACTATCACATGGAAGATGCAAAGCTGTACACACTGCTCATCACTGATACCTTGAACAGCCCAATCAGCTGCACCAATTTGTGAGCAACCACTTATGTTTTCCTTGTCCTCAGATTCACAAGAGTCCATATCCATTGCATCACTTCCATCAGGTTTAACCGATGACCCAGAGCACTTGGTGTCTCCGAGCAATGCTATCTTATTAATTATTTCAATTATTAGATCAACACCATTACCCCTCAATGAAGAGACATGCCGAAATAGCTCTTCCAAAGCATTTGCCAAAGGAATAATGCCTTCATTCATGGCCATCACATATTTCTTGTCTGTGAAAATATCAACAAGGAAGCGTAAAGCAGAGATTTCTCTGACAGCCTCCAGGCCCTTGGAGTTGAGACAAATAGCCCCAAGACCATTGGGAATACATGTAATGGATTTCGAAGAAGGAAGTATACCAGACACCACTGATGATAGAAATGCAGAAGGAAGACCCAAATCAAACAAAACATTGAAACATGTTGGATCTTTGTGAATCATTTCACTCATAAGAGTCACAGCTGAGGAGTAGATCTCACCTCCAAATTTTTCCTTGTTATTGAAAATCATTAACAAGGTAGGAGTTAAAGAAACATCATAAGAATTCTGTGATCTCGCAGAGTTTGCTGTGGCATAAGTGGCAGAACCAAGTGCTTTCAACAATGTCCTGACCAACCTCTTCTGAGTGCAAAACTGATCACTATTGTATTTAGGACATTCACCTATGACCATAGAGCTATCATTTGATCCAGCAGAGTCAATCACTCTATGTACTTCAATTTGCAATCTTTGAACCAAAAGCTCCACACCACCCAAGTCTCTGAAAAGGGTGACGGCTGTATTGCTGTAGTCCATGAGCTTCTGTAGGGTTTTCACAGCTAAACAGACTAGATGCAACCGAGTAGGATCAGAATCTTCTAAAAGGGGTAAAAAGGTCGGCACCATCCCAGATCCCCTAACAACACTTCCAGTACTTGAAGAAGATATGACATGAAGCAAGTAAAATTGTAGAAGTGCTTCAACGAACGCAACAGATGATAAATCAACTGAGTGATTCAATGATATAATCGCTCTTTGCAGTACATTAAGAAGAATCATGCGATTACCACCTGCAAAACTGATGCTTGATCCACTCAATATCCGGGCCCTTTCATGGGAAGCAGAATATGCCGCTAACTGTGCTCCCAAAGCAGTCATTGCAAGTGTTCTTATGTTTCCTGAAATGTTTTCCTCAGACCTCACAATTCTAATTAATTCATTTGTATATTCTGGCTCATTAGCAAAAAAGGAGACAAGCTCATCATGTGAATCACTAGACTGTACCAGCACAATAAAAGCAAGTAGACAAATCTTGCTGTAGAGCCTGCATATTCTGGAGGACCGGAATGCACGGGCATATCTGATCCTGGTTAATAATGGAAACCTGAGCTCCAGAGGCACATTATACTGCTGAATACATAACTTCATAAGCGACAAGTCATCCTCTTCTCGTAATTGAAGATCAGGGATATGAATCACACGCACTCCAGAAGAACTCATGCCATCACTAGCTTCCACAAGGCTTGGAGAATTTGTGCCACGCAACTCAAAGTAAAGTGTTGATCCTACACGATACTGTAACTTGTCACAATCATTTTGAACTTCAGATGGAAACAGGCATAATCCATCGTCATGTGTCCTCTCATGCAGACTAACACATGAATACAAACCCAGGCCTTCTTCTTTACTACCCCAACCTTGTGCAAGGGATAACAGACAACTGTTCACTGATCCACATCCAACCAGCTTTCCACTGACATGAAGTTTTGAGGGTGTAATTTTCACAAGGGCAGAGAGAGTCTCCAGAGCAGATATGAGAATTTCAGGATCCGTTGAAGCAAGCAAGAGCTTGAAATGCTGTATAGAGAGAAACAAAAGAATTTAACAAACTTCCATAAGCATAAACCATCGAACCCAAAGGCATATACAGTTCCAAATAAAATAAAATCCAATATGAGAAGCACAACAATACCATTTTTGTTCCTTTTGTAGGGCTACTATAATACACAACCAAAGACAATAATATTTTACTCCATAATGAAGGAAATCGTTGTGATTTTCAGACACCACCTTACCTCTATACCACTAAAAGAACTCTTGTTTTGGCAATTTTCTAGGATGATCTGCACAACTCTCAGAATTTGTAAAACTGCTTGTTTGGGAAATGGACTGATGTCTCCTAAAACGTCATCTGACAAAAGAAGATCACTTCTACAAGATATATAGGTCTTGAAATATGTGTCAAAATGTAGAAACAGAGGTCTCCAATGGTGAAAATTCCCCTGTAACAGAAGCAAAAAATGAGCAGAAAATAAAGAGATGAAAATAGAAAAGAATTAAACAAATTAACTAGTATATATCTACAACCTTTCCATACTCCCATTGAAAACCAGAGAGAGGTATTGCTATATCCTGTAATGGGCACTGAATCACCTTGTCGATAAAAGCCTTTATTCTTGGAGGCTGCAAAAGAAGATACTGTCAAGGTCCATCGTCTAAATCTAGAAAATGACAATAGGATTTAAAAGAAAAGTATTAATGCTAAAGCATACCAATGATAAAGCCAGAAGTAAACATCATAAAACTCAAACTTCCAACAATTTCAATTGTTACCTTAAACTGATTGAATATAAATAAAAATAAATTTAAAAGAAAAATAAAAATTGCTAAAGACTACTATGTTAAAGCCAGTGGTAAACATCATAAAACTCAAAACCCCCAAAAGTTTCAAAGTTAATATACACTGTCAAAATATAAAATATAATTGATTTTAAATAAAAGCTTAAAAAACCCATTTTAAATAAGTTCAATACCATTGGCAAAATTGAAAAGAATGTAAAACTTTCATGCTTAAAGATGAGTTGGATACAGATAAATCGGGCAGTCACTTTCATGATCGAGAAAGTTCAGTACAATGGTCTAGACTCTAGACCTGATAAATAACATACTAGCCACCAACAATTTTATCCACCAAAACATAAGCAAAATAATAATCCGATCTAGTAGGCTTTGTCCCTGTGGAGACAAAGGAATTGTTCATTGATGCATAAAAAAGGGATGATGCACAAGTGGAGAGGGATAAACAATGTAACTAACAACTCACAACTTCACATGTATTATTTCAGCAATGACTATGTAGAAATGTCGAAAACCTGCACAGGAAGCTTATTTATGTCGCTTTCCTTTGACCAAAGTATAACCAGTTAAGATTAGTAGATTAAAATTCTATCCAAGCAGCTCCAACAAATTATTATCACAAACTACAAGTTTCTGCAGTTTCTTAACATACGCAACAAAACAACTATAACCTAGCATTAACACATAATGCATGTCTCTGATCAATTCTTTATAGACCTCTTTGTGGATATTCAAGATCAAGATACACTTAGAAAACACTAATCACTGTGGCATACGTAACCATCTCCTTTGGCATAAAACAAGGTTGCTACACCTTACCTTTTAAACTGTGTTATTTCATAAAAGAATAGCCCTTGTAACTTCTAGTCAAACACTCCACTTTGTCATACTTTATTTTACTGTCACTTTTCCTGACAGAACAATTAATTATTCAAATGCAACAGTTCTTACCAGATTTTGTTGTCAATTATTCTTCACTTCATTATATTTTATTTTATTGTCATTTTTTTCCTGACAGAATAATTACTCTTCATCCTTAATCATTGTTCTGTTCACTAGGTAAACCAAGAAACATCTACTTATTTATTTATATCTCCAACGGGAGTACCAGATCCATCGGAATGTACCGGGCTGGGTCCAGTAGAACGACTAATCTCGCTAAAGACCACTGCCATATTAGTCTTTGTGCACATTTTACAAGAAACTTCACTGTACAGATCATGCACTCAAAGTTAACATCAAGATAGCATCCCAAACTTGGTAGCAAAGCTTGTCTATGTGACCATCAGCACAAGGTAAGGGTGGACAATTAGTCACACCTATACAAAACATCAGAGAGACATCCCAGATAACACTTCGTTTTTCTGCACATTCTAATTACAGATCATAACATCTAATCTTCTACTTCACACGAATCTGGAATCTGTGGCTTCCTGGTCATGTCATGAGCTAACCAGCTTTTATAGTTGATTTTCCTTTCCACATTTCTGTACTTGTAATTATAAGGGATATAACAGTATCTTTAAATTTGTTAGAAATTAAGGAAGTAACGCTTATGAGCCACTACCAGAAAAAAGGACAAGTGAGAATTTTCAATCTCAATTAGAAGAAAAAAGGAAAACACAGGTGTCTCGCATATTTCAATATTACAGCTTCTGGAACAAAATGTCTAAAAGTGTTTTTTCAGAGCCAACAATGTTGATTGGTCATATCATTTTATATATTTGTAAGTTTTTGTACAAGCATATTCCACTTTCAAATCCTTATCCTTATGATTCTGTTTGTTGTGTTCAACATTACTAATTATTCAGCAGACGTATTCTCGAGAATAGAAACAAATTATAGCAATGTAAGATACAAAGTGCCAGTTAATTAGGCAGCTTATGACATTTTGATAATATATCCAAATCTGTTCAGCCAAAACCAAAACTCTTATTTTCTGTTGATTAATAATTAAATTATGCAGGATTGCAGCCTTCATAGACAGTGAGGCACACGATTATGCCCAGAAGAGGATTTTAATCCCTGAAATTTATATGAATATAACAATATTTACCCAATTATGTCCTAAATACATACATACAACATAGTCAACAGTAAAAAAGGTTATGTAGATTCATTTTTATATGTAATGGAGACATTATTCATCTCATATTGGAGACTACAATGAAATGTGAGACAAGAATATGTTTTTATTCTCATAACACACAAGACTCAAAATAACTAGGGTGAAAGAATAATATTTAATATATTGTTCTCCTTCTTACTAAACCCACTTAAAAACAATTACTTCGGCAAATATAGATTTCCAAGACTTTCTTGACAAGCCTAACTACCAGGAAAGTAAGCATATGTACAACATATTCATATATCTATTTTTTAAACAATACTTTGCAGGATTACCCTTGTTCTGAATTCCTAAGTACTATATATAGAGGTCAAATCCATACAAATGAGTTTCTAAGTCATGAAATTGAAAATAACATCTCAAAAGGACAAAACTGAAATTGTTGCAATGCTGAAAAGTGATACATCTCTCAATCAGAACTGAGGCACAGTCAAATAACCCTATGCAAATAAATAATGTCCAAATTATAAGTTATCGATGAGACATAACAAACTTCTTCATTTGATTTCCTCAATCTACTATGTGGTCATTCTCCCCTTAGAAACATAAAGACAACAAAACCCATGAAACACAACAAGAAACCATGAAAGACCAGATAACTGTACACCAAATCATCTCTACTAAACTATTCTCCAAAATATCCTAGACCTCAATGTAGAATGAGCAGTTAGGGTCCAATTCACCCACTACCAGTTAGTATAACAAAAGCCCATAGGCATTAATCAATGGCACAGAGCACATTAAAAAGAAATACAAAATCAGAGTGAGAAGTACATACAGGCTCGGAATCAAGTTTAACAGAGGGACCAATTGCCCCTTCACTGGAAAGGAGTTGCCTAAGCCTCGATGGCAAACTCGATCTTATACTCGCCATTCTTGGTCACCTCTGCTACTCTATTAACTGTAACAAAAACAGCATCACAACCTAATTATTTGAAAAACACATAACATCAAAAATTAAATACAGAACATGAAAACCCAATAATCAATTGAATTGAACGAATAAACAAAACAACATGGAGCCCCACCATCCAAAACCCGGTGGATGCTTGCACATCTAACGGGTAAGTACTGTACAGAATGATGTATAGAAAACTATGTATTTATAGAGAGAGATAGATAGGGAGAGGGGGAGAGAGGGAGAGGGGGGGCGAGATATCGTCTTCGGAAAACCCCAAGAACAAAGGAATGGTGGGTTTAATTTGTTTTGTGTGCGATGTTGTTGTTGTTGCAACCCTGGAAAAAGCAAAGGGTTCAAACCTTTAACACACACAACACACACTAAGGGCTGACATATATAGCGAAGCGTCTTTCACTCTGATTTTGCGAAGGCGGTTTTGCTATTTGGTCCCTCTATTTCCTGTTTATTCTATTTACGTTTCTATCACGCTATGACTTTTTTTTTTCTTTTTTGGCTTTTCTTCTCGAATAAACGTCTTCACTCTAGGTTTTTTATTATTATATTTATTTACTTAATAAAAAATCTATGTCGTCCATGCATTTATTGGTAAAGATAAAGATAATACTGGTCGATGGGCCTTACAAATGGGCTGAGGACTAAAGAATTCATTTAAAGAAAAAAATCATAACACTATAACAGCACACGACTTAATAGGTTCTTCTTTATAGTCCTATTATTATTGAAATTAAATTGCACCATTAAATTGGCAAAATACAAACGTCTCTATCATTCCAACCAATATTGTTTAGAGTTTTTGTCGTAATTTTTTTGGTTTTCCTTTTCAAATGTTTTTATTTGTAATTTCAAGATTAATTTGGCTTTTATAATATTTACTTGTTTTGCGACGATGTTGAATGTTTTAGACGAAATCTTCAATAAGAAGAAAAATCTCATGTGATCTAAGAATTTTTAGATATGAATATCAAATATGATTTCAGTATATGTTAAACATAAAAAAGCAATGATTTTTTAAATTGATTAGGAGGAGAATAAACAATTATGAAATGAAGTAATAAGATCTTTCATAATCTATATATGATGAGGATGATCAATCATTTCTGAAGAAGAAGCATAGAAGCATTCCCAGACCAACATTTGCTGCCTTTGAACCCGATCTTATTATCCAAAATGGGCATCATGTAATCTAATTATACCATCCCTTTATTCTTATTATGATTATAGTATAGAGATAAGAAGAAAAGTATTATGGTGTTCAAATTGTGATTTAAAAAAAAAAAAATTGGATTCTAAACAAATAGAGAGATTTGGAAAAGAAGAAACGGAACTTTGCTATGGTGTTCTTTATTATGCAATATCCCCGTTACACCAGTGGAAAAATTGGGTTTTGAACTCAAGTTTAATTCTACATTGTTGATAATAAGGATGTTTCACTTAGCAAATTCATAGAGTTGAATTTGAATTCAGTGGCTTGACATCATCGAGGTGTGATTTGGGTTAATCTAAGTAATAGTTCTGATAAATGCAAATTTTTGCAAAAGTGTTAATATAGAAAAATTCCCACATGATTTTAATCTTTTTTTTTTTTTTTTATGCAGTATGTTTACAAGCAGTGGAAGAAGGATTGAATTCTTCTCCCAACTATGCAAATTAAGTGATGATTTGTTTTCTATACTGATTTGAATGATCAGATTTTGCTTTTGCAGGGGATGGGGACTTTTATTCCAAAAGTTGATTTGATGCATTTTTAAGTCCAATTGGTGCTCTACATGTAACACATGAAAGGGTTTTATGTAGCTATGTATTTTATTTGTGATGATGATTGGAAATGCAAATTGATGGCATATAAGTGTTTGTGGTGATGATAACTTTCTTAAATGTTTTAGGGTGATCGCAATTTGCTATTCATGGATTAATATATATAGAATTTGAGTATGTTGCATTGAAATGCAATCTCACTTCAATATGATAACCCTCTTGAAGCTTCTTATTTACTCTTGTGTAAATAGTCAACTACATTTTCAACTTGTCATCTCATATTCCAATCTGAGTAGTCCTGCTTTGAGAAATTTCTACACTTCCATAAAGTAGTCTTACAATTTTTGATCAAAAAGAAATTTCTAAACAGAGTGAATTCATTTCTGTGAATAAATTAGAAGAGATTGATGAATTAATCCTCTCTCCTTCTCTCTCTCTCTCACAATATTTACTTGAAATTACAGGTGGATATCTCTACAATAGAGTTGACTAGCTTTAGTGTTCCGTAGGCAATTTGATGTTGGTGTTTTTGATTCAGCAAGTGATTATATCAAATTGATGATGTATGCATCCATGGGCTTGACAAAGAATTCATGTTCCTATCAATTATAAATTATATGATTAACTTGAAAGTGTAAATCCAATTTCAAAGAATACACCATCTGAAAAGTCAGCGCTTTATAGAATGGAATTCTCCCAATTTTTATTGCTTTGTGTTGTACCCAATTTATCTTGCTAATTACTTTGTCGGTCCATCTTCGATTTTGAGTCTAAAATGAAGCTGCTCGCATCTCCAAAATTCATGGGCTGGGTGTCCCTTGAATTGCTTCAATAATCAATATTTTGGTTTTTTTTTTTTTTTTAAAGTCAAGTTAGCATTTATTTTTGGAGTATAATTTAATTGATTTGCAAATTTTTGGAGTATAAACTTTGTAAAATTTGAGGGAGTGGTATTGACTTATTTTATGTGGATGACTGATCATAACTCAACCCCTGAATTTTTTGATGAAACGATGTTTTTTATGGACACTATTTATCTTGTAACGTTAGTACTATAATTGCTGGAAAAATGGTTCACTAGACATTCGTAAGGGATGCCGACTTCCCAACAAGCCTCTTAGATTAGGTTCAACATGAAGTATTTTGTGAACATTGCAGAAGCTGTTTTGACATATATTTGTTGAGCATGACCATTTTTTTAGTTTTATTTATAAAGTTTATTGATGCATGTAGTTGATGGTTTTATTCTTGAGATTTAAGTATAAATATCAAACTTATTTTAATACCGATATGAATAATATCAAATAAATTCATACCGGATGATAGAATCGTTTCATGATCAACAAAAATATATATAAATTAAATTTTAATTGAAATCATTATTTATGTACGTAGTTGATGATTTTGTTCTTGAGGATTAAGTATAAATATCAAACTTATTTTAATACCAATGGGAATAATATCAAATAAATTCATACCAGATGATAGAATTTCTTCATGATCAATAAAAATATATATATAAATTAAAATTTAATCAATATAAAAGAAGATTCAAGATCAAAATATATATATATATATATAAATTAAAATTTAGAACTAAAAAAAAATCAAGATCAATATATATAAAAATTAAAATCTAAATCACTATAAAAGAAGATTCAAGATCAATTTTATTAGGAAAAATATTAAAATATAAATTGCAAATATATCCCGTATAACGCACGAGCATTTACTAGTGAGAAAAAAAAAATGAAGGTTTTCTTATGATGACATAGTGAGCCTAGCCAAATAATTGAAATTAGTCAATTTTATGTCGACCAAAACTAAAATAATGTAATTGGTCTAATACATTAAGAAACCCATAACTTCTAGAAGCTCGTGTTGATCGTCCATTTGTAAATTGTAATAGATGGTAAGCTCATAATCTTGTAAAAGCCCAAAGAGCCCACTATAACATTAGTGTTACCCCATATTAGAAAACAAAAAAAACATTAATATATCCCTAAATTAAAAGAACAAAGACATGTATTTAATAAGTTAATAATCTTATTTAATAGTTATCTTATTTTTTATAAAAAATCTGACATTATTTATTAATGTTATCGGTGGAAAATAAAGATCTACCTTATATATTTTCGAATATTTGAATTTTGAAAAAAAAAAATTGATTACTTCCTTACAAAATACATCCCCGTTCTAGATTACAATTCTGTTAAGAAGGATAACCCTCGATTAGATCACTACTAAAAGTAATCTTTTGAAGTACAAGATGGGTTCCCAAATTGAGTAGGAAAAAATCTACTAATAACGAGCAAATAATTCAAAATTCATGTAAAACATAAATTTAAAAAAAATATATGTCACCACCAAACTCATAGCTCAGGTGATCTGCCTAATATATTCAGAATGAATGACAACCCCAGTTGATTCTATTGGAATAAAATATGAGAAGAAAAGAAGAAGTGGACGAAGTAAGTAGTTCAACTCATCGAAGAAGTGAAACCTTCAATAAGTGAAATTATTTATTCAATCACAATAATTTAAAACTGAAAATGTTGTATATGTATCATAATGATTTTTCATATTTAGAACCTATCATGTAGTAATTGTTTTTTTTTTCAATTTATTTAATGATATTGCTTAAATGTTGGCTAAAGATGGAAGTATACTTAATGTTTTCCTCTTTCAATGATTTTGCTGAGGTATTGTATTGCCATGAAGGCATGAACAATGTTGGCGAATATGGACAAAGCTACAATTAAGTAGAGATGTCCAACCGGTTCGAAAAACCGTGAACCGGCGGTTCGGCAAACCGGCGGTCCGGTTTCAGTTCCGAACCGGAATCGAGAACTGCCATATCACGGTTCGGTTTCGGTTTGGGGGTTTAAAAACCGGCAAATTGGAGGTTCCAACCGCCGGTTTATGCTTCTTTTTTTTTTAATTGTTGCCTTGGACACGTGTACGGCTCACGTTTAAACTAAACTAGCCGTTGCGGATCAACGAAGGAGATCAAATAGCCGTTGGAAACCGGCCGAACTGGAACCGAACCGTAACCGCCGGTTCGAACCCGCGGTTTGGAGCCAATTTGAATCGAGCGGCCGAGATCTGTTGAACGTTGGAGATGGACGGTTGAGATCAGCCGAACTGCCGGTTCAACCGAACCGGAACCGGCGGTTCGAACCGGAGCGTCCATTTTTTTTTTAGATCTATAAATAGGGGTTCAAATGTTGTATTTTTTCACACCAATTCTCAAGCTCTCTCTCAATTCTCTTGCATTCTTGCTCACTTCAATATATCAAGTTCAAAAGCTCTCAAATTTCGTTTTTTAGTTCGTATTATCATCTACTTGTAGTTCTACTTCCACTTCGATATTTTTTATTTGCTATCATCATGTCTAGAAGAGGTTCTTCCGCTTCCTCGTCTCATGCTAGGGGAAAGAGTCCCATGCCACCTCCACAATCCTACGAAGACGAGCTAATTGATCGATGGTGTGACGAGCTTGATGAAGATGTCGATTTGGGGGAACAAATTGCCCAAGCCTTAGCCGATGATGATGAAGAGGAAGAAACCATGCAACACACATAAGGGAGTACCCCCTCTAGTAGAGCACCTTCTTCACTTCAAAGTGATATCTTCTCCGTTCACTTCAAGAAGGAGGCTGTGTCTAATAGTGCCATTGACTACATAGTAACGTGCAATCATTGTGGGAAGCAATACAAGTTCAAGCATGGAGGAGGATATGGAACGTTCAACAACCACGTCACGAAGAAGCATCCCGACAAGGTTGGATTGGCTCCTTCTCAAACACAACTACGAGGATTCACCGGAAGATGAGCTAATTGATCGATGGTGTGACGAGCTTGATGAAGATGTCGATTTGGGGGAACAAATCGCCCAAGCCTTAGCCAATGATGATGAAGAGGAAGAAACCATGCAACACACACAAGGGAGTACCCCTCTAGTAGAGCACCTTCTTCACTTCGAAGTGATATCTTCTCCGTTCACTTCAAGAAGGAGGCTGTGTCTAATAGTGCCGTTGACTACATAGTAACGTGCAATCATTGTGGGAAGCAATACAAGTTCAAGCATGGAGGAGGATATGGAACGTTCAACAACCACGTCACGAAGAAGCATCCCGACAAGGTTGGATTGGCTCCTTCTCAAACACAACTACGAGGATTCACCGGAAGATGAGCTAATTGATCGATGGTGTGACGAGCTTGATGAAGATGTCGATTTGGGGGAACAAATCGCCCAAGCCTTAGCTGATGATGATGAAGAGGAAGAAACCATGCAACACACACAAGGGAGTACCCCTCTAGTAGAGCACCTTCTTCACTTCGAAGTGATATCTTCTCCGTTCACTTCAAGAAGGAGGCTGTGTCTAATAGTGCCGTTGACTACATAGTAACGTGCAATCATTGTGGGAAGCAATACAAGTTCAAGCATGGAGGAGGATATGGAACGTTCAACAACCACGTCACGAAGAAGCATCCCGACAAGGTTGGATTGGCTCCTTCTCAAACACAACTACGAGGATTCACCGGGTCTTCACAAGGTATGGATTCTTTAATGTTTAAATTTAGCCAACTTGAACTTAGGAAAGACACCGCCGATTTTATTGCTTCTAAACATTTGCCTTTGCAATGGGCTTCTGATGAATATTATCAAGATTATGTGAGTCAATATTTGCAACCACCGGCTAGAATGATAAGTAGGAACACGGCCACTAGGGATATTGATAAAAGAGTTCGTGAAAAAAAATATAATCTTATGCAAGATTTAGCTAACCTTAAACAAAAAGTTGCAATATGTGTTGATTGTTGGAAAGATCCTTATAAAAAGAATGATCTGGCTGTCAAATTACGCAAATGTGGATATCAAATCACGCTGATTTTTTTTTGGCAAAAACTTGTATAATTCCAAAAATGAAATGTCGTATGCCGTAGTATTTCATTATCTTTCCGTAATTGATCTGACTGTCTGTTTCATTATCTTTCCGTAATTGATCTGACTGTCAAATCACGCAGATGTAGATATCAAATCACGCTGATGATTTTTTTTGGCAGAAACTTATATACCCCTACCCAGTATATATACATACCAAAGGTATTATTAGTTTGGTTTTAGTTATATACTCATAAGTATTAATAGTATACTCATAAGGTAATATTTGTATATTCATAAGGTATTACTTGTATAATTCAAATATACGTTTTAGTGAAACATATTAGCTGTATATTCATAATGTATTAGCTGTTTACTCATAAGTTATCTACTTGTATAACTAAAACATAGATATTACTTAAGTGTCCTACTTTTTTTTAATATGTTTATACACATTTTTTATTATTAATTATATAATATAGACATCATTGGATATTAATCTATTAGAGAAATCTTAACGGGCATTTCATTTTGAAATCTTAATTTGATAGTTTTCAATCTTTCAATATCGGTAAAATTTATTTTTTATATCCCGCATTGATAGTTGACTTATTCCAATTTAGCTTTCATGTTGACTTATCTTTAAGGTTTGAATCGACAATTTTTTTTAAATGTTAAGATGTTACTCCGTTAATATATAACCGTTCTATTTATTTTGAGATTTTTATCAATTTGTAATTAAATACATCAATATTATTTAATTTTCATATTATTATTAAATAAATCGTTCTAGTAAATGATATGTTTCCTCATTATCGGCAAAAATCTTTTAATTTGATATGAATAGTGATGACATCTTTATCCGAAGTTTATTAGACTAAAATATATGCTAAATTGTATTTGATTATCAATTTCATTCTTAAATGATAGTTCAAATTTTGATTGGTTTGATTGATCCTTTTCACAATCAATTATTGTTCAAGAGTACTTTAGGGGTAAATATTATGATTTTCACTATCAATTATTGTTCTTAGGGGTAAAAATTACGACTTAATTTCATGTATATATATTTATCAAAAATTAGATTATATCTAGGTCAGTTATACATATTCAAATAATTACAATACTTTCATGGATAAAATACAATTTCATATGTTAAGGCCTTGTGTTTGGCCACTAGATTAGTTCATTTGTATTGAAATTTTCATCTCAAAATATTTTTGTTTTCATCAAGATTATAACAAGACTTAGGTTTGTATTCCAAATAATTCAATGTTTAAAATACTACAGGGATAAGTTTTACAAAAAAAAAAAAAAAGTTACAAATAAATCGTGTTTTGATTTTTATTTTTTATGTGAGTTTTCGATCACTTCTAAATGATAAAATATGAACAATTAATCGAAATATCTTATTAAAATTAAATCATTAATTTATCATATCAATCGTTAACATATCACATCTAATGATGACACCAAACAAAATAGTATTAAACAAAATAAAAGATAAACAAAAATAATATTAATTCTCAATAACCCTCAACAAAATCTATTAATTCAATAAATATTGAATCAATCCTCAAAAATTAAAAATTATAAAATATGAATTTAAGTAATAAATTCGAATTACTATTTTTTGATCTATGCAATATGTAGGAGGATATCGTTAATATATCAACATTTAATGATGACACCAAACAAAATAGCATTAAACAAAATAATAGATAAACGAAAATAATATTAATTCTCAATAATCCTCAATAAAATCTATTGATTCAATAAATGTTGAATCAATCCTTGAAAATTAAAAATTATAAAATATTAATTTAAATAATAAATTCTACTTACTATTTTTTTGATGTATGCAATATGTAGAGGATATTGTTAACTCAATAAATGATTAATCAATTCTCAGAAAACTCAACAAACTAGGAGGATATTGTTAATTAAATAAATGTTCAATCAATCCTCAAAAAACTTAAGAACGACCCTTATTTTGAAAATTTTTAAATGAATGGAGTAACATATATAATGTTTTATTTCTATTAAGTGAATGTTTGTTAGAATGTTTTATGTTTCAGAAATGTTATGAAAATTAAGACAATGTTTTATTATATCAAATTTATTTATATATAACATGTAGAATATGACTTAAATGAATTAGATTTTTCATGTGAGACCCGTCACAAGTATTGCTAGGGTAGGAAGGTTGGCCATAACAACATTAATGTTTGTTGTGTCTGCCGTCGCGACGGCGGCGAAGGCAAAAACGGCAGGTAATTAGCAGGGTCCTGAGGATGGTTAATCTTAATTTAATTTAAGTATGTTTTATTTGCTTGCTATTTGATGCGTTCATTCGACTACACTCATTCACAAATTCTGTCAGATTAATTAATGTTGATTCTAGATTAAATTAGATGAAAAAACTATTTTTCAGTGTATATAAATAACTGATTAAATTCAAATTAATTGATTTTGATTTTTTTATTATTAATTAAACAAAAAAAATTATAATGTTAATATTACGAGAGATATATATATATATATATATAGGGAGAGATTTGACCAGGCACGCACCGCACACTTTTTTAAAATTTCTTTTTTCTTTTAATATGTCATATGATTTCTTTTCTCACGCTACCACTTCATATACTAAATTCTCATCTCACACATAAATCTAATCCATTATCAACATATATAATTTGCAATCCACATATCAACATAAATCTTCTTCTCAATTTTCATCTCACAAATGCTACACCATATATAATTTGCAATCCACATATCAACATAAATCTTCTTCTCAATTTTCATCTCACAAATGCTACACCATGAAAATTTGGTTATCATCAAAAGCCATTAATAAAAAATTACAAAATATGAATTGATTAACAAATATGATCGATACTCAATCAATCCTTAATAAATCCTTAAGATCAATCCTATTGTAGCCCACAATCAAAGAAAAGAACGAAAATTATTTAATTGGTCAATTCTCAAGAAAAATCCTAATCAACGTTCAAAAATCCTCAAAATGAATAATAAAAATGGAATGAAATCCTCAAAATGAATAATAAAAATTGAAATATGAATTAAGTAACAAAGAGAATAAATTCTCAACAAATCCTTAAAATCGACAAATCATATCCTCAAACTCAATCAAACTCAACAAATCATATCTTCAAACTCAATCATCAATTTTCAAGAACTCTTCAATCAACCCTCAAAATCCCCAAATCTCTTTAATTACTTGTATTTTGTGTCTTCAAATATAATGGATTTACACATGAAATTTTTTTAAAAACAAATCAGTACCATACTTTTTTTAATGTAAAAATTTTCAGAAAAGATAAGAAAATATTATACCAATACAAGGAGGTGGTATAATTTCTCTTGTCATGTTCATTAATGCTTACTTTTGAAATTGTTAAGTGAAAATATTGATGAGGGGTTATGTCTATGTGTGAGATGATAATTCACTTACTTTAATTTGAAATTGTTAAGTATGTGAAAATATTGATGAGGGTTATGTCTACGTGTGAGATGAGATTCCGTATGTGAAGTGGTAGGGTGAAAAAAAAATTATGTGTATAATGATATAAAATATTAAAAATTACATTAATTATGATTTAGAAAATTATGTGTATAATTATATAAAATATTAAAAATTTCATTGATTATGAGTTAGAATTTCTTGAGGATTGATTACTTGAATATTATTCGTTGTTTCCTTTAATTGATTAATTGAATATTTTTATTTTTTCTTTGGGATGGAAATTGAGGATTGGTAAGATGAGAAAAAATTATGTGTATAATAATATAAAATATTAAAAATTACATTGATTATGATTTAGAAAATTATGTGTATAATAATATAAAATATTAAAAAGTACATTGATTATGAGAATTGGGAAGAAGATCTATGTTGTTGTTGATAAACGTTGTTTATTGCACGTTTTTGGAGCTATACTTTGTTCAATACTTTACAAATATGTGCAATTTACTATTATTTATCGTTTAATTGCGAGTATCTTGCTTCTTACATATATTTTGAGGAGTTTCTAGGTACAAGTCGATTGGATTAGGTTAAAATAAGGAAATTTTGGTCTCATTCGACCAGGAACTTGGTCAGCACTCGAGTCGAAAGACGAGTAGAGAAATTCTAAAAGAACCAAGACAGAAAGTCTCGCTCGATTCGCCACTCGACAGCTCACTCGACATCTCAGTCGAGTGAAATCATACAGAAGACCCACTCGATCCGTCACTCGACAGTTCAGTTGAGTGAAATCATACAGAAGACTCGCTCGATACTCCACTCGACCGGACACTCGATCCGTCGGTCGAGTGCTAGATTATGGGCTTTCATGGATTTTCTTCTATTTTATGTAATTGGGTCGGTTTCTGTACTGATTTTTGGGCCTTAAGAGTAGTAAGAGCCATATATAAGGGAGATGGAAAGAGAGAGATTGGAGATTCTTTTTTTGAAAAGAGACGATTACTATTCCAGAGAGAGAGAGAGAAGTGGCTTGGAGACAAAGCAAGAAACAAGAGAACTTCCACACGGGTTCTATCGTATCTTTGATTTTATTAGTCATGATTAATATCGAATTGTCCATGATTTCATATCTGATCATGAGTAGCTAAACTCTTTATTGATTCTAGGGAACGAGTAATTTATGGATTTTATGTTTTGAGTTTTGAACCCTAATTTATTTATCTTTTCAATTTATTTCTTCGTGTGTTCATCTTATAATCTACTGCTCGTTTATTAATTGAATCTTATTGATTGACTGAATTCGAGATTCGAGAGATGAGAGTTTAGTTTGATTAATGAATGAGTAAATAGATTTAATTGATTAGATAAGGATCACTAACACATCGGGGACATGACCAAGTACCTAGCATCCTACAGGGGGAGAAAAGTCGTGAGGAGAATACAACCCTAGGAACCTTTAGGAGTTAATTAATTGTGTATTTCAGACGTGGGTGCATGAACAATTAATCAACGTGTTATTGATACTGAAATGAGAGATAACATAATTTCGTGGTTGCTCCTAAACGTAAATTGATAAGACTGATTAAATTGGGTTCATACTAAAAACATAGATGAAATAAATGAAAGTTACCCTAGAGTCAATTGTCTCTAATCTGATATTCTCTTGCTAATTTATTTATTTTTCTGATTGTTTATCACATTCAATTTCTTATAATTTTCTAGTTTAGTAAAACAAAATCCCCATCTTATTGATTTTCTAGATACTGTTGGGATTAAATAGTAGAAGTACTTAGTTTTATAATTCAAATTCAGTCCCTGTGGATACGATCTGGTCTTGCTACTTCTACAATAACGTACGTGCACTTGCGTATTTTGTTGTTAAAGAATTCTAGTGAAACAAGTTTTTGGCACCGTTGTCGGGGACTGGTGACGAAACTATAAGACTAATATTTTGAATTTTAATCTTAGTAGTAATTTAGATTTTTTTTGGTACAGGTAGTGTATGAAAACAAGGTCTACAAAGGAAGAACTAGTACCTTTGGACCCTGAGATCGAAGCTACGTGTAGAAGGAACAACGCAAAAACAGCAAGACAGAAGTTGATAGTAGATATGGGTGACAATCCAGCACCAGCTGAGCAGGTTCCAAGAAATCCTATACGCAATTTATTCCAGCCTCCAGAGAATATGATTTATGAAGGAGTTGCAGCACCAAACATCAATGCTAACAACTTTGAGTTGAATGCATCACTGATAAACATGGTTCAACAGAACCAATATGGGGGTAGTGCTGTTGAAAATCCTCACACACATTTGCAACAATTCTTGGAAATATGTGATACAGTCAAAATGAATGGGGTGACTCCAGATGCTATAAAGTGCAAGCTTTTCCCATTCTCACTGCGGGATAAAGCTAAAGCATGGTTACAATCCCGAAATCCTCCAATGACTTCTTGGGAGGAAATTAGAAAAAAAGTTCCTCATGAAGTATTTCCCTCCAAGCAAAACCATGAAGCTTAAGGCAGATATAGCACAGTTCAGACAAGAGAACCATGAAACTCTGCATGAAGCTTGGGAGAGATATAGAGACTTGCTAAGGATGTGCCCGCAGCATGGGCTACCTGAAGGAGATCAGATCAGTTACTTTTACTCTGGATTGAATGCACAAAATAGATCCATGGTAGATACATCCGCTAGGGGTTCTATTTTCTCTAGAACTGTAGAGGAAGCTTTTGATTTGTTGGATGAGATAGCTACCAACACCTTCCAATGGCCTACTGAAAGGCTACCTACAAACAGAGTAACTCAAGTTTCCAATTCTGACCCGATTACACTGTTGATAACTCAGATGGCTGAAGTGGTGAAATCGTTAAACAAAACACCTATACAAAAAGAGCCTATTATGGAAGATGCTAACTTTGTAAATGGGCAGAATTTCAATAATTTTAGAAGGCCTCAGTATCAGAACCAACAGTATCAGAATCAACAAGGATACAACCTAGGTTGGAGGAATCACCAAAATTTTTCCTACGCCAACCATAACCATGCTGAGCAACCACCTCTTGGATTTGCAGTACAGAAATGAGGGGTGATAGTTGAACCAAAGAAGCCTTCTACTGATGAAATTCTAGCAGACATGGCAAAACAGTTGAAGAAACTTGACAAAATAGATACCATGAAAGCACAAATCAATCAGAATGAGACCTCAACTAATGCGAGGTTTCGCAATCTTGAGACTCAGATGGGACAAATGGCACAAGTATTGAATGGGCTTGTGGAAGAAGGAAAATTTCCAAGCAACACTGAAGTGAGTCCTAAGGAGCACTGTAAGGCAATCCACTTGAGGAGTGGAAAGTCTTATGAGGGACCAAAACTGCCTGAAGAGACTGAGAAGGCTCAAAAGGAAGAGGAAGACGAAGAAATAAAAGAAGATGAAAAAGCTAAAAAAAAAGAAGTGGAAAATGAGAAGGAAACTGCTGGAAAAGGGGCTGAGAAGCCAAAATCAACTTCTAACTCTACTCCTTTAAATTCTAATGTTCTTATTCCCTTTCCCCAAAGATTCAAAAAGAAAAAGTTGGATGCTCAATTTTCAAAATTTATGGATATTTTTAAAAAAAATCCATATTAATATTCCTTTTGCTGATGTCTTGCAGCAAATGCCCAACTATGCAAAATTTCTGAAGGAAGTGATGTCTAATAAGAGGCAGCTGATTGACTATGAAATGGTAAACTTGACTGAGAAGTGCAATGCAGTAATCCAGAAAAAGATGCCTAGAAAAAGAAGGGATCCAGGTAGCTTTTCAATTCCATGTATCATTGGAAAAGAGTGATTCAAAGCCCTTTGCGACCTTGGAGCTAGCATCAACTTGATACCCTTGTCCTTCTTCAAAAAGCTGGAGATCAAAGATGCACGTCCTACTTCGGTGAAACTGCAGCTGGCAGACAGGTCTATGGTATATCCTCATGGAATAGTTGAGGACGTTTTGGTAAAAGTTGATTCATTCATTTTTCTTGCTGATTTTGTTATCCTTGATATGGAGGAAGATCAAGAAATACCTGTTATTCTTGATCGACCTTTTCTTGCTACTGCTAGAGCTTTAATTGATGTTCATAAGAGAGAACTTACTTTAAGATTTAATGATAAGACCCTTAGAATTGATATTTTTAAAATGATGCAGTTTAGTGGGGATCCAGATCATTGGGATCAGACTAGAACTGTAGAGAATTTTGATACATGTGCTATGCTTAATTCTATAACTCCTGTTGATGATCCTCTTGAAGCATGTATAACTGAATCTATATTCTCTTACATGGATGAATTGAATGATGATTTGCTTGAAACTTCTTGTTACTTAGACTTTGAAGTTGAGAATCCAGGTTCCGCAAGGCCACCTTTAAAGCTTGAAGAGTTGAAAGCTGGAGGAATGATAGAGGAAAATGAACTAGCTGTGGAATTGAAGCCTTTACCAAGTCACTTGAAATATGCATTTTTGGGTGAGAAGGAAACATTTCCGGTAATTGTGTTATCCTCTTTAACTCCCACTCAACTTGATAAATTGCTTAGAGTGCTTAGGAAGAATAAAACTGCTTTGGGATGGTCTTTAGCTGATTTGAAAGGGATTAGCCCAACGATTTACATGCATAAAATTAGGCTTAATGATGAGGTTAAACCAATTGTGTAAGGTCAACGTAGGCTTAATCCAGTTATGAAAGAAGTAGTAAGAAAAGAAGTTCTGAAGTGGATCGAAAATGGAATAATTTATGCTATTTCTGATAGTGAGTGGGTTAGTCCCACACAAGTTGTACCTAAGAAGGGGGGAATGACAATTGTGAAGGGAAATAATGATGAAGTCATCGCTACTAGGGTAGTGTCTGGTTGGAGAGTTTGTATTGACTACATAAAATTGAATGATGCTACTAAGAAAGATCACTTTCCCCTCCCCTTTATTGATCAAATGTTGGATCGGTTAGCTGGTTATGAGTTTTACTGTTTTCTAGATGGTTATTCTGGTTACAATCAAATTTTGATTGCTCCAGAAGATCGTCACAAAACTGCCTTTACATGTCCTTATGGTGTTTTTGCTTTCATTAAAATGCCTTTTGGATTATGTAACGCCCCAGCTACGTTTCAAAGATACATGATGGCAATTTTTCATGATATGGTAGAAGACATAATGGAGGTTTTCATGGATGATTTCTCTGTATTTGGCATGACTTTTGATAAATGTTTGCATAATTTGTCTTTAGTTTTGCAAAGATGCATTGAAACTAATCTTGTGTTGAATTGGGAGAAATGCCATTTTATGGTAAAAGATGGTATTGTTTTGGGCCATAGAATTTCTGCTGCAGGTTTGGAAGTTGATAGAGCAAAGATTGTGGCTATTGAAAAGTTACCTCCACCCACAAATGAGAAAGCTGTTCGTAGTTTCTTGGGACATGCGGGCTTCTATCGCAGGTTTATTAAGGATTTTTCTAAGATTACCAAACCCCTGACTCGTCTTTTAGAGAAAGAGGTAAAATTTCTTTTTGATGATGCATGCTTGGAAGCATTTGAGACTCCAAAGACTGCTTTGGTATCTGCTCCTATCTTGGTAAAACCTGACTGGACTCGTCCTTTTGAACTGATGTGTGATGCTAGTGATTATGTTGTGGGTGTTGTTTTGGGTCAAAAATATGATAGAATGTTTAAAGCTATATACTATGCTAGTAGAACTATGGACAATGCTCAACGTAGTTATACTACAATTGAGAAGGAAATGCTAGCTTTAGTATACGCTTTTGACAAATTTAGGCCTTATCTGGTAGGTACTAAAACTATTGTATATACTGATCATGCTGCTATTCAATAACTGTTTGGAAATAAAGATGCTAAACCTAGATTAATTAGGTGGATTTTACTGCTACAGGAATTTGATATTGAAATTCGAGATAGGAAGGGCACTGAAAATGTAATAGCTGATCACTTGTCTAGGCTAGAACATAATGATTGCATGATTAGGGAAGAAGTGCCAATTAGAGAAACATTTCCTGATGAAACACTTTTTTCTGCTAATTCTACTGTGCCTCAGGTTCAACTGATTATCCTTCGGGATGACTGAACAAGCATGTCAAGCTAGGGACATTAAACAAGCGCTTGTTGGGAGGCAACCCAACCCAGGTAACAGTTATAGTATTTTTTTTTATTTTGAAAAAAAAAGAGGTATTTGTTTGCTGCCCGGGACAGGCATCTGTTTAAGTTTGGGGGTTGAAGGGAATTGTGAGAAGTTTGATATCAAAGAAGTGAAAAAAAAGGGCTATCTGAAAAAGAAGGCATATTTGTATTAAATCTTTAATGTCAAAAACATGACTTGATTGATTACTTGGTACTGTGTTGAAATGTGGAAAACTGGCCCTCAATTGGATATGCTTTGATAATTGCACAAACACCTGTGAGCTTTTGAGCCATTAATGACTGACTTCTTTTCAGTCATATTGTTCTATGTGTGATTATCAGTTGCATGCATTGTTTTCTAGAACTTGCTTTGGCTACCTTGCTTGAGACTGCAATCGTGTGCAAAAGGACTAGGATATGATTTTAGGCATCTTTGTTTTTCCCACATGTCTAAATAAAATTGTCCCTAGTCAACCCCTTTGAGCTATAAATGTTCATTCTTGTTACTTGAAAAAAAGTAGCCTATTTTGAAGTATGTTGGACTAGGAGGTACTCGACATAGAAGGATGGGAAGCAGTTGGTTGTTGTACTAAAGTGAGCTAGAAATTGAGGGATGACACTCTAGTTAGTTGTAAGCTTCTCCCTGTTTGAAAAGAAAAAAAAAACCCAAAAGTGTTGGAAATTCAATGGGGAAGGGAGAACACTTAATTGATTGAAATAATGAGTGTTAAAAATCTATTGGTTTGGAATGGTAGAAGGGGACCAGTCTGAAGAGTTCCACTGAGAATTATAATGTCGGTAGTGATGACAATTCAAGTTAGTGGTAAACGCGCGTACCTTCTAGTCTAATCTTGAGTCACTTAGCCAAAAAATTTTACCCTGTCCAAAGAGCCTACATTACAACCCTGTAAAGACCTGATTGATCTTAGTCCGAAAAGCACACATAAAGCAGTGGAGAGTGAGGGGATCTGCAAGCCTATGGTAAGATGTGTATTTCAACTTGACAGAGCGAAAATTTCTACATCCCATACACATTTGAGTGCTTGAGTGATATACATCTTTCCAAGAGAGGCATTTTGAAAAGCATATTTGATTGAGTGTGGATTTGAAGCATTTTGGCATTAGTATTTTTTCATGATAATCATTATTGTGACAAACGTACAGATTTATTGCCGATGTTGCCTGCTTCTCTTTTGCTTTCGATGTAACTCGTTTAGCCCCAAAACCTTTGTTTCTTTTATATATTGCTCGAGGACGAGCAATGCTTAAGTTTGGGGGTTTGATAAACGTTGTTTATTGCATGTTTTTTGAGCTATACTTCGTTCAATACTTTACAAATATGTGCAATTTACTATTGTTTATCGTTTAATTGCGAGTATCTTGCTTCTTACATATATTTTGAGGAGTTTCTAGGTACAAGTCAACTGGATTGGGTTAAAATAAGGAAATTTTGGTCTCATTCGACCAGGAACTTGGTCAGCACTCGAGTCGAAAGACGAGTAGAGAAATTCTGAAAGAACCAAGACAGAAAGTCTCGCTCGATTCGCCACTCGACAGCTCACTCGACATCTCAGTCGAGTGAAATCATACAGAAGACCCACTCGATCCATCACTCGACAGTTCAGTTGAGTGAAATCATACAGAAGACTCGCTCGATACTCCACTCGACCGGACACTCGATCCGTCGGTCGAGTGCTAGATTATGGGCTTTCATGGATTTTCTTCTATTTTATGTAATTGGGTCGGTTTCTGTACTGATTTTTGGGCCTTAAGAGTAGTAAGAGCCATATATAAGGGAGATGGAAAGAGAGAGATTGGAGATTCTTTTTTTGAAAAGAGACGATTACTATTCCAGAGAGAGAGAGAGAGAGAGAGAGAGAAGTGGCTTGGAGACAAAACAAGAAACAAGAGAACTTCCACACGGGTTCTATCGTATCTTTGATTTTATTAGTCATGATTAATATCGAATTGTCCATGATTTCATATCTGATCATGAGTAGCTAAACTCTTTATTGATTCTAGGGAACGAGTAATTTATGGATTTTATGTTTTGAGTTTTGAACCCTAATTTATTTATCTTTTCAATTTATTTCTTCGTGTGTTCATCTTATAATCTACTGCTCGTTTATTAATTGAATCTTATTGATTGACTGAATTCGAGATTCGAGAGATGAGAGTTTAGTTTGATTAATGAATGAGTAAATAGATTTAATTGATTAGATAAGGATCACTAACACATCGGGGACATGACCAAGTACCTAGCATCCTACAGGGGGAGAAAAGTCGTGAGGAGAATACAACCCTAGGAACCTTTAGGAGTTAATTAATTGTGTATTTCAGACGTGGGTGCATGAACAATTAATCAACGTGTTATTGATACTGAAAGGAGAGATAACATAATTTCGTGGTTGCTCCTAAACGTAAATTGATAAGACTGATTAAATTGGGTTCATACTAAAAACATAGATGAAATAAATGAAAGTTACCCTAGAGTCAATTGTCTCTAATCTGATATTCTCTTGCTAATTTATTTATTTTTCTGATTGTTTATCACATTCAATTTCTTATAATTTTCTAATTTAGTAAAACAAAATCCCCATCTTATTGATTTTCTAGATACTGTTGGGATTAAATAGTAGAAGTATTTAATTTTATAATTCAAATTCAGTCCCTGTGGATACGATCTGGTCTTGCTACTTATACAATAACGTACGTGCACTTGCGTATTTTGTTGTTAAAGAATTCCAGTGAAACAGTTGTATATGTTGATGTGTGAGATGAGAATTTTGTATGTGAAGTGGTAGTGAGAGAAAAGAAATAATATGAGATATTAAAAATTAAAAAAAAAATCTTAAAGAAGTGCGCAGCATTCTTCAAGTGCGTGTCTGATCAATTCTATATATATATATTTGTTCTCATTTAATATATACACGACCAAATATTGCGATGGAATAATATCAAGCTCATACAGATGATCTATTAACCCGAATTTAATTATTCCCACCCTTATTATCATTATTGATCATCTTATGTGGTTCTTGTATTGGTTTCCGTTTCCCTACAATCATTTTCATCGTGTTAGATATGTAGTTCGTATCGTGGCTGTGCAAAATGTGTTATATATGTAGCTAGAAAAAAACCTAAAGAGAGAAAAATTGGTAGGAAGACGAAAAACAGACATGCAACAGGTTTTATTGATAATTATAGATGACAATTAAAATCTAAATCATAGCATCTCCTCTAATATTACGACAATACTGGTGAGGTTGAATTCGACATAAAGCAGGCAAAGATTGTGCAGTGAGCAACATCTCTTCCATCTCTCTTCCTTGCAAGCTTCCTAATTGGCGTTGTTCCTCCACCACTTGCTTCACAGCATCACACCTACACTGCTCATCAATCTGCTCCAACTTCTCACAACAACGGGGAAACTCTTGTCGCCATACACCGTCGCCAGGTTGGAAGCGGCTGCTATCCGTCAGGTATCTATTTGGTGGCGACAACGTCCCTCCGGATTCAGTATCTCTCCTCTTGTTCCGGTGGCTGCTAAAACCACTATAATGCTGAGACAATAAACACTGTCAACCTTCCCATTTTACCTTAGAATTGGATGATATTGTAAAGGGTTATATTTATATAGGAATTGAAGAAGATTTTGCATGTTAAATACGTGGCTGATTCAAGTGGAGATTTGGCAACTGTTTTGCATGCTACTCTTCTTTACATTAATTGCTTCCACGTATCATATATATATATATATATATATATATATATGATAACTTGCGTTATTTGATGAATTTCAGGGCTTAATTTCATATCATTTTTGTGTTAAAAAACATGCATTCGTGATATTTTATGTAGATTTCATTATCTTTTTAAGATTTCACGTATTTTCTTGATTTGAGAGGAATTTGATAGATTTTAGCACAAAGTGAAAGCTCAATCGGTTGAAAAGTCAAGTTGGAGTCGAGATACGAAGTTGAAAACGCACAGTTTTGGGAGAAAAATGATATCTCAAGCTCTAGAAGTTCAAATTTTATGATTCTTGTCTTGGTTGAATATTAAGAAGGCGATCTATAACTTTCATGTTACACAATTTTCCCAATTCTGGCTTCATGAAAGCAGAAAATTACAAGAAGGTGGGAGTTGCGAAAAAATGTCATGATTTTCGTCATGACAAGGTTCGAGTACTTTGGGCATAATTTGGTGTAGAAAATTTAGATTGGATTGATACAAGTAGCATTGGATAGCTAACTTCAATGGCTATAACTTTTATGAAGGAATCAAGGTCAAATTCGGAGCGTAAATGGGTCGAAATAAGGCTGAAAGTGAGAACCCGGGTGAGATCGGGTCCCAGTGCACGAGTTGAAGTAGCAGCAAAGTCAGTATGTTCGACCCGGTCTGGGTCTCCCGTGACCTGGCCAGATCGCGTGTTTTCTTGTCCAGAATGACGCTAAACTTTCCGACCCAATCCGGGTTGTCCGGACCCGGCCGGGTCGCGTATCGTTTACTAGTTTTAGATCCATTTTTTGACTAAAACTCTTCTCCAAATCCAATTATAACCCTCCTAGGTATAAATTGAGGTTTCGAGACTCGAAATAAAGAACTTTGGAACCCCGAGAACCCATATCCACTTACGAGCACTCATATCCACAAAATACATCTTGAGAATGCATAACTCAATTAATTGCTAGATCAAGAGATTGGTAATAATTGGGGTGAGAATACAATTTTAAGAGCTTTTGGGAGTTGGTTATTAACTGCGAGGTAGAGATACAAACATTAATAATCAATCTACGGGTTACGTTGCTCGAGATAGAGGTTAATCTATAATCATGATTGCTCACATAAAATAATTTGAATTTGAGTTTGATTTTGCTAGATTAGTAAACTTGATTGAAGTAGAATGAAATCGTAGCCTTAGGATCCTTGTTTGAATCTTGATTTTCTTGATACTTCGTTGTTTGATTTTTAATTTAATTTATTTATTTTAGATTTAGGTTAATTAAAATCAATTCTCATAATTCGGCCGCCTAGATAAAGTTAGGTAAATTAATTGAGTAATTAACATTGTTCTAGATCACTAATCTCTGTGGGATCGACCTTACTCATCCTATCTATAACTGACACCGTGCACTTACGGTTAAATAAGATAGAAATAGACTTTGAATAAGTTTCTAGGATGAAGATTATACGTGTATATATATATATATATATATATATATATATATATATATATATATATATATATATCGAGCCAAAAGACAATGATTTATTCAAAAAATTAACCAATTGGACAACGTAGTTTCTATTTATCTATTCAAACATTTGACCAATTTGTTTCTATTTATAGTCAGGGTATTAGAGTTGATTCAATAAATGTTTAATCAATTCTCAATAAATCCTCAAAAATTAAATTAAATAATATAAATTGAGTAACAAAATCAACTTACTTTTTTTGATGTATTTGGTGTAGGAGGATAAAAATATGAATTGAATAACAAAATCGACTTACTATTTTCTGGTGTATCCAATGTAGGAGGATAAAAATATGAGTTGAGTAACAAAATCGACTTCCTACTCTCTGGTGTATCCAGTGTAGGAGGATAAATCAATCAATCTTTAATAATTCTCAACAAAATATTAAAACTAACAAAATGTTAAAACTAAAATATAGAATGTTGATAGAACTAGTTATATTTGGAACGAGATTACACATTCCAGAAGTGTATGCATGAACAAAACTGCCTTTAATAATTTCTTAAAAAGAAGCATAATTTGTAAAAATATCCTATTATTTAAAAAAAAACCTTGTAAATCACATGCCTAATTTCCTTATATAATATCTTAAAAAGAACACTAATTGAAAAAAAAAAAAAATAGCAAGACCACGGCAAACAAAGCCCTAAATGGCTAAAAAGGATTATGTGTGGGAGTAAAACATATTCTATAAAAAAAAAATTCCTAGTCAAACCCTACTAAATTACATGAAAACAAACAAGCTCTAAAAATATTACATGTGGAGAGTAGATAGAAAGAAGTATAGACACGTTATGCATAACGTGGCACTCTTCAAACTTATCCAAACCATGCAATCATTTTCATTTTAAATTTGAATTCATCTCCCCAAAAGCTATGGAAGATTTACAGGCATCATCAACGGCAGAGAAGAGGAAAGAAGAGAGCCCATTCCAGCACATAAAGAGAAGATGTCTAGTAGCAGCAGCGTCCATTGAAGAGAGATTAGGGTATTTGAAAGCGTCGGTGATTTGGTTGGGGAAGAAACTCACCGCTAAAAGTGAGAAGGAGGCCACCGATGCCGACATGCAGGCGGCCAAGATGCAGGTCCACGCCGCCGACCACGCCGAAGATGTCAAGAAGAGACTTGATTGATCATCAACTCTTAAGTTAAGTGTATGTAGTAGCCATTATTACTGCAATTCTAAAGCTTTTTTGTTATATATGTATTTACTACTATTTATTTTAGATGCCATTATTACTGCAATTCTAAAGCCTTTTTTTTGTATGTATATTTGTGATTATTTTTATTATCAATTTTAATTCTAAGATAAGATTTATTACCAATTAACTAGTTTGGTAAAATGATTGGATTAATTAAGTTCTCTTCTTTTCTTCTTGGTGGGTTTTTATTCTAATATATATACCAAAAAAAGAAAATTTTCTTTAAGGGGGAGGGAAAATCTATATCTATACTAATATAATAGTAGAAAAGTTGTGGAAATTATAAAAATGTCATTTTTTTATTTAAAAAATGTCTCGTAATAAAAAAAGATATTAAGAAATGAAAAAAAAAAAACCTTTCTTAACTAGCTATAATTTAATATGTATATTATTAAAAATTCTTAATTTTTAATAAATGTATGGGCTTGTCATTCGTGATCACAAAGCTAATTTTATAGCATCTAAAATGTTGGTGAAGTCCTCTATAACAGAAGCTGAAGCTTTTGAAGCTTTTGCATTATTGGAGGCTATTACATGAATAAATAATTTAGACTTTCATTGTATAATTTTTGAGCTCGATGTTAAGAATGTGGTTGATATCTTTCATGGGAAAGATGAAGATCAATCTGAATTTGATGTCATTGTGTCTGATTGTCGTCATTCCCTATCCCTTCTTGAGGGATCGTCGGTTCTTTCTCTTTTTTAGTAGAAGAACGAATCAAGTTGCACACATTCTTTTTTAGTAGAAGAACGAATCAAGTTGCACACATTCTTTTTTAGTAGAAGAACGAATCAAGTTGAATCAAGTTGCACACATTGTGAAACAATGTTGTAAATTTTTCTAATTCTACTTATATTGTTGAAGCACCTTCGATTGTAAGGCGAGACATTTCTTCTACCATTTATTAATGAAATTTATTTTCAAAAAAAAAATGCATAAAAATTTAGAAAGATCTTGAGAAATGAGGATTGGTTTCGGCATTGACTAGGAGAGTCAATAAGATGGCGGGGCAGCGAATGTGGTTAGATATTTCAAAACAAATTTCTAATTCTTAAATAAAATTTTGATATATTATATATTTTATTTACTTAAATATTATTTCAAGTTTATTTTTATTTCAAAAATTTAAACATAAGAATAATTCTTCTTTATTATAACTATTATTACTATTAATTCTTTTATTATAATATATTAATAATATATTTTTAAATTTGTATGTTGTGGTTTGTATGTCAAATTTGTAATATTATAAAATCTAATTATTTAGAATAATATATTTTAAATTTTAAAATTTATATTAACACAAATATTAAAAATATTATATATTTTAAATTAAAGTAATGTACTATTACAAACACTAGTAATCCTCCCGTGCGATGCACGGTCATTTGTAAGTTACGATAATATATTTTGAATATTATTATAGAATATATATTTCTCAGAATATAAAATAATTTATGAATATATCTGTAAGTATGCTAAATTAAAATTTAAACTCAAAAATATACATAGTTTATGGGAAACAATTCTACTAATTCATAAGTTATCTTATAATTTTTAGTAACTATATCTGAAAGACATACTAATGTGATTCTTTAGCTTTTATAATTAAATAAATATACACTAATTATCAATGTAAAAATACAACATTGCATTATAAATATTAAAATTTAAATCTCAGTAATTTTCCATTAATTTTTTTTTTCTTCCCTTCTTACTTTGTTGATAAGATCAATGAAAACCCCAAAAACTAATAACAAAATCTAAAGAGAAATTACAAAAACTAAAGATCAAAATGTGACATAAGTTTGAATATATATAGTTCAAGTTGTATTGTACATTTCAATTCAGTTTGAAGAATGAGATTACATACAACACAAGATAACAAAATAATCTTTCTACTTCTCAAATTTAAAGAATTGCTACATTATAATTGAATCACTGCTAAATAATGCAAACCAACAATTTTTACTTCGAAGCATTTTGTCCTTAGAGTAATTCTATGACCATCTCTTTTCGACCTACAATTGAAAGTGAAAAAAACAAACGACGTTTTAGCATATCATGAATCCAACCAATCACATAACATACATGCAGATACCTAGAAACATAGACTTTGCCAACATAATTCCAGCATATTAGGGAAATACACTTTTGTTATAGGGCAGATATCATTTATATCTATGAGATTCTTTAAAAAGTACGTTCATTCTCCATTTCATCAGCAATCTGCAAAGTTCATGCCCGATCAAGATATAGCTACAGCCCATAGAGGAATTTTTCAAAGAGTAATGCACATTACAATTCTCCATGAAATATATATGCATACATACTTCAACCTCAACTTCGGCCTTCAATTCTGGAGCAAGAACAACACGCCCCATGGCAAACGAACAATTTCTTTTATCCGATGGTGGATCAGCGTCCTTTGGATATCCTTCAGACTGGTAGCGTAAATTAGACTGATGAATTTCATTTGAAATTCAAACAATACCAATGTATTTCCTGAAATCCTTTCAATCCATCAATGGTTTTCACTTAATAAAATCTCTATATCAACTTCTGTTTATGTTAAAAAAAATTATGTAGTATACTTGCCTGAAAAAACTTGGAGTACTTGGGATATTTTGCCTTCACAATTATCGAGAATAAATTGCTGAGCATCTTCCTCTGTTTCAACATATCGAGTATCCTTCTTTGATGACTAAATCTGGTGAAAAAGCTATTGCACCCTGAAAATCAAATAGCCCCATGACTAAATTTTTGATCAAATTCCAGATCAGAAGTCAACCAAATAAAAGCTAACAACAATTAATCAAAATCACTAAACACGAGAACCAAGATCCATAAAAGAAAATAATACGATACAAATAAATCGAATAACGATGGACAAAAAAATATAGGTGTCTCCGATGGTAACTTACTTGAAGAGGTAAGCGTAAGACATCGTATGAACAGATGGAATGAATTATTGCTAAACGTATGTTGCAGAAACGATTTGAGAAGAGAGGCTATGTGAATGATAGAAACTCTATTTTTCGAGGAGAGAATTATGTAAATTTCGTTTTTCTTTTTCTTCTTAAACCATGTAGCAAAACGTGGATAATAAAATTGTTGGTAGTTTTCTGTGTAGAAACAATAGTGTAGGAATAACTTCTGGTAAATTAAAATAATCAAGATGTATTGAAGATTTTTAGTTTCACATACGAGAGAGAAAGAGAGGAGATGGGCGGTTTAATTTTGAAGAGGGATACGTAATTGAGCGGTTATTAATCAGATTTTTAAATTGAAATTGAATTTGTGAAATTACAGTTAAGTCCAGACTTCTTTGTTATTATATAAGTATAGATTAGATGTTATATGACAAGTTGTGTAACGACACTACTACTAAGTATATATAAGAGAAAAAAAATTAAATTGTCAAAAAAATTACAAATTTTATTTGGATTATCATTTTAATCAAAATTTTCACTATTGATCAAAATAACACAATTCTATATATGCAGTATGTTTTTTGACCTCAGACAAATTTTTAATCACATTTAAGCCGTTGGACACGTCAACATATTTGTTTTTCAAAACTGATTGAGATCAAAAAAATATACTCCCTCCGTCTCACAAAGATAGGTCTAGTTCTATTTTCACACAGATTAAGAAATTTTTTGAAGTTCCAGTTATACCCTTATCATACATTAATTATTTAAAGAATTAATTCTACTCCAATTTTGAAGTTTCATTAATTGAAACAAAAAATATTTTCACACTTGTAATATTGTATTAATAATATTGTTTGTCTCAAGATACATTTTTCTACTTTTGAGGAAGAGAGGCAATTTAATCATTAATGAAATTTTGGAAATACAAAATGATTATGAGAATTTGTCAAAAATGAACAAATGAAGACCACACATTCAATGCAACTTTTTTTTTCCTAAAAAATAAATAAGGGCATATATGGAATTACAAGTTAAAAACTACATTAATATAGTAACAGACCTATCTTTGTGGGACAGACGAAAATAGTATACAAACATATCTTTGTGGGATGGAGGGAGTACTAAATATATAAAATTATATTATTTTGATCAATAGTGAAAAGTTTTGATTAAAATATAACAATACGAGTAAATGTTGTGATTATTTTGATAATTAACCTTACATATTATATATAAAGCAACAATAACAATCAGACACTTTCTCATAAAAAAAAAAAAAAAAATTATACCTAAACTACTATTCATAATTTTTAGTTGTTGTTGTTATTCAATACTATTATTTTTCATTATTAATTATTACTAATTATATTAAATATCCACTTACAAAGGATGTGTACAAATTGATCTATTATATATATATATATATATATATATATATATATATATATATATTCTTCACAGTGACAATTGTTAACATTAAAAAAAAAAGAAAAAGAAATTATCTCTGGAGACTACAATGATACCAATTGTTAATGTTTTTTAAAAAAAAACTTTCTATTGTTAGAAACTACAATGATTTTAGCTCTGTTTTATTCAATTTTAGATCGAACCTATTAAATTCCTTAAAAATGATAAATTATATTAGAAGTGAGAAACACCGAACCAAACCAAGTGATTTAGTTTTTTGGGTTTTTGTGTGTATACGAGTTTGATTCAGTTTCTTTAAATAATTGATTATATTTCTTTTTCTTTAGATATTTTTAGTACTATTCGACTTTAAAAGTATTCAATCGATTACTCACCCCTAGTCTCAATCCTATTTGTCTTCTTCTGTCAATTATCTTTTTCAATCATCTTCTTTACATTTTTGTCACTCTCCCCGTCATTCCATTATCGGAAGATAGAAAGATCTTTCCTTCTCTTTTATCCTATTATATATTGAGTTAATTTTTGTAAACACCACAATATTTAGTCAAATTGTCATTTTAATTATATTTTTGAATATTTGTAAAAATATCTCGATCATATATACACTGTGGCGGATCCACATTGTTAGGTGGATATGCAAATGCATACCCAATTTTTTTTTTTTAAGAAATGTCTTATTTTGTGGAGTTAATTAAAATATGACATCATTTTAATTAAGAACTAAATCAAGAACTTTTTTGTTTGTCATTCTTAATATTATATGTTTTTAAGTTCTGAAATGTCTATATTTTGTTTACGCTACTTCTTTTTTTAGAACTTGCTTTTCATTTTGAATTGTATGATATTAACTTTTTAGAATTTTTTATAACTGTATAAACCTTATTTATAATTTTTGGATCCGCTACAGTATATAGACATATATGTATAATTTTGGTTACAAGTCAGTACAGTGGCGGATCCAGAAAATCAAAAGAGGGTATGCACTTTCTTTAGAATACTAAAAAAATTTTACATAAACAAAATATATGCACTAAAACCTGAAAATGTATAATATTAAGAATTGCAACAAAAATATATTTATCTAATGAACACTTTTAGTCGTACTTATATGCTTGGCAAGAGCAACTGATATATTCCAATCTCTAAATCCACTTTTGACAAAAGCATCATGCCCATCACCATCCAACACTCCAACATCATCTTTAAATAAATAACAAACAAAGCAAAACGTGGCATCCTTTTCAATACTATACTCAAGCCATGTGTACTTGTCAAACCAATCAGGATTAAAACGACGCATTTTACCTCCGATATTTGTTTGTGGAAAATTATGATCATGTGGTTGGCAAACCTTTCTTTGAATGTATTCTCTCCTCACTACATCTTGATCACTTGGGTGATAATCATGAATTATTTTCCTTTTTCCCGGATCGTGTGGGAGAGAGTTAATGTCATATTGACATTCTCTTTTTCTCTAGTTGGAGTTGCAGTGGTCTCTGAATAGCTTTCACTCAAATTTTGTGGTCTAATCAAAGGTGATGAAGAACCCACTTGAGTCTTTCATTTCTTATTAAAGTATGATTCTAAAGTGCATTTACTCTTCATTTTGTTCTTCTTCTTTGAATGATTGTTCTCATCCCCTATCATTTTGAATTCATCAAGTGTATAAATTTACTGCATAATTTGAATAATAAAATTTGAATAAATGAATAACACATTAACCATTTAATCAATCTGCATTACACAAAAAGTTAGTCAATCAACTTCAAAAAAGGTACCAATCAAAGTATATAATAAGCGTAAGAAAGATATGATTCATTTCTAACAATATTAACTTTTAACTGTACTAAGTGAGACGAGCAATGAATAAACATAAGAAATAATTTGAAGAGATTGTCCTAATTTTGGAATAGAAGTCAAAATATAGATAATTCAATAAGATTTATCATCAACTTAAAATAAGCTCATTTAAAGGTATCCACAATTCAATCTAGGGACGAAATGAGCTATAGCTTCAAATTCTAATTATCATGTAAATTGACAAACTATGTAATTAGATTACTCCAAAACGTAGCATTCCTAGGTTCATTAATGATGTCAAACCAATCTTGAGATGATCCTATCCCGCAACACGAGTATTGCCTATATTTAATTTTTTGGTTTCTTACAACATTGATGAATTTGCAATTCATAAATCGAATGAAATCGATAATCTATAAATAAGAAGCAATACAAGAAGGTGTTCAAATATGTTCAGCTTCACTATTCAATTGTAAAAAGAGAGAGAACACTTACTTCGACAGTTCGACGAAGCAGTCATGGAAAAAGAGGTGAATGGTGGTGGGGCCGGAGATGGGGGCTTCTTAAAGTGAGGGTTTGAATTTGAGAATTTGGGTATAAATTTAGGGATTGAAAATTGAGAAGAAGTGTGTTTTATCTATTATTAAAATTATATAGCTTTTTATTTTATTTTATTAAACCTAAATAATTTAATATATAATATATATGGTGTTTTTTTCCATAATAAGAGGGTATGCACTTGCATACCCTCTCTCTATGCTACATCCGCCACTGAGTCAATATATAACTTTTTTCGAAATGGATACGTCAGCTCCCAACATAAATATTAAAAAAAAAAAAATTCACCAGTTTTACTTAAATTGTAATTTTCATGTAAAAGTAATATAACCTTATATACAAAGGTGGAATTTCGATCATCAATCAGTGCTTGAATTTTTCTTCACAGACATGTCTGGAGTCTAGACACGTCAGCTTCTAACATGAATATTAAAAAAATAATCACATATACAATTGCCGTAAAAAAAAGAACACATTCATAAAACAACATCATTTCCATCTAACATAAAATAAATGTGAGCCGAAGTATGAGACAAACAACGTTTCATTAATGAATGTATTTATTATTATTATTATTATTATTATTATTATTATTATTATTATTATTATTATTATTATTATTATTATCATCCATGTTGGTAGTTCGGATAGCTGGACATATTAGTAAATAAAAATTCAAACACTGGCCGGTAAATGAAATTACACACACATATATGTAAGGTTGTGTTGTTTTTACAATTATCCAAATGTTTGGTTAAAATTGCAAATCAATTGCAAAGGTAGTGATATTTTTTAATATCCATGTTGATATTTGACATGTTCAGACCAGACACAACAACAATCTAAAAGTCAAATACTGACTGGTGGTCGAAATTGTAACTATTTATATAAGGTCGTTTCATTTTGCAAATAGTGATAATGTTGGTTAAAATGACATTATGAATACAAGTTGTGATTTTCGGCAATTAGCCCTTTTATTATAGATAATATCTCAATTTTCGTCACATAATTTAGGTCTTGTCCATTTTTATATCACCAATTTTATATATTTCAATTTTGATCCTCTAACTAGCTAATACTTCTTTTTTTCCATTTTTATACAATTTTGCTCGGAGTGTCAATTTCTGCTCATGGGGACTTCAGATTTGCTAATGTTTCCGACATTCCATGTAAGCATAAATTGACATTTCGATATCAGACCATAATCACAAAAATAAAGGGATAATTAGATGACAAAAATTAAAATACGTAAATTTGGTAATTGAAAAGGGAACAAGACCCTAAGTTATATGACGAAAATTGTTAATTCTTCTTTCACAATTATTTATGTGCACCAGGTGTACGAATCCTAAATCTGTGCAACTGGGTTAACTCGACCCGGGGTGCATTTCACGAGTGCCCAAACTCTAGCCCAAAGCCTAACCCAAACCCTAGTTTCGCAGTTATATTGACCCAATCTTTTAGTTTTCCGAACCTAACCTTTTAGTTATGTTCGCATAACCTTTATGTTCTGTTCGCATAACCTTTTATCTTATTTATATTGAAAAAAGTTTAAATAATATCACTTAAAGGTTATGAAATCTTTACATTAAGGTTATATATTAATGTAACATAAAGGTTACACTCGTATAACATCAAAGTTACATAACTTTTATGTTATTTATACTGAAAAAAGTTTATTTACTTAAAAGTTATGATATATGTACATAAATGTTATATATACTCGTATAACATAAATGTTACATAACTTTTAATTATGTTATTTATACTGAAAAAGTCTAAGTAATTTTACTTAAAAATTATGATATTTGTACATAAAGATTATACTAATATAACATAAAAGTTTCAGCTATATTACATGATTTTTATGCTGAAAAGTCTAAGTTATTCACTTAAAGGTTATGATATCTTTACATAAAAATTATATTCGGTTAACATAAAGGTTATATTCGATAAACATAAAGGTTATAACATATATTAAAAAACATGGATGTAGTGATAAAATAGCAAATGTCTGTATGAGAGTGTTACTCCTCGTGGGAGTGATTGCTGATTACTCCATAATTTTGATTACTCCAAAAGAATTACACACACTCTATGTTTGATGATATATATCAAAACAGATGACTTTGGATATTATTCATTTCTTCTCCCTTTACTTTTTCCAGTTTTACACGAAACCTTTCCAACTATTCGTTGCCAACATTTGGATACAAATATTTTCAATTAAGTAGCCTACTACTACTACTACTATTTATAGAAGATCGCTTTACGAATCATCACTCTATAATCTAAAATTATCACAAGCCATTCTTTATTATTATATTTATATAAGTATATTTATTATTATATTTATATAAGTATGCGTGTGATGCGTAAAGATTTATGAGATGATCTCACATTAATTATATTTTTTTTATTATTATTATGTTTGTAAGAGTTCAAATTCAATTAAAATTGGTGTTTTTTTTTTTTTTTTTTTGTAATAAATTTCAATGATTAATAAATCTTTCTATCAATTCTCATGAAATAAAAACCATCTTCTCCTTTACCTCGTTGTCTAGGATAACAAAATGTAAGATATTTTTTTTCCTTCCTACTAAATATTAATTAAACCTTTCATAATTTATGTAAAAACAACATTTATATTGGGATCGAGTATATCTCAATCTATATCATATAAAAACACATCGTTCCACCTCAGACAAAACTACCAAAGCAACAGTTAACATCATCTTGCTACACCAACTCATACTATAAATTATTTAAAAAATATATGTAATTTTAGTGCAGTCCAAACCACCAAATTACTAGAAGGACAAAAGTGAATTAATAAATATACTTTTCTTGATTAAAAATAATAAAAATTTAAGTTAAAAAAAAAAATCTTTGTAGAGTAGTCAATTTGCGCCTTCGTGAAGGAATCTGGCATGCTAATATCTTCAAAATTAAATTTTATACTACACGAAAACTCTCTATATTTGATTTCATATTTAAATTTTTTTGTTTTTGTTTACTATAGTTCTATACACAATATTACTCAACAGAGACAGATAACACTCATTAGTCACAAGATAAATAATATATTGTTTTATAAGAACTCATATGAGATCATCTCATATAAGATCTTACAAGACACGTGAGACAGAGTTTTATATAATCTTATGTGAGACCGACAGTGACTTTGATGAATGAGTTTAATTGACCTGTTTTTATCAATTCATATGAACTTCGTTCCATATAAGGTTTCCTGTGAGATCGTCCCACATAAGACCTACTCTACCACAATTCAATAAAATGATTATTTTACCCTTAAGTTTAAAACATGATATATAAGAGGTATTTCAAGACATTTTGTGGTAGAAAAGTACCTTTAAAACATTTTGTGATAAAAAATAAGAAAACTATATTGCATATTAAAAACAATATATATATATATATATATATATATATATATATATATATATATATATGAGATCATCTCACATTAGGATATTAAAAACTATATTGGGATATTAAATTATATATATATATATATTAAATTATTTTTTAATCTTTTAATATATATATATATATATATATAATTTAATTCATGAATTTTGAATTATTAAAAGTAAGGGCACAATCATCATTTCACATTTTTTATCAGTCCTAACCGACAAAGTAAACACAAAATTTAAATTAAACCCACATTTGCAAACTCATATAATCATTCAAACCAAACATCCAATTTAATTCAAACCTACCACAAAACCTACATACCAAACACCCAAATAACATCATTTTTGTCTTTAATGAACAGTAAAAGCCCATCATTTTTAACAATCTCAACAAACCCATACAGGCCCTTAATGGACATCTTACGTTAAATAACGGTGTACAAAGAAACTTGGCTTGTACAATTTGCTTTTCCAAACAATATCCTTAATTTTTGTTAAAAACGTTGAACTAATGTAATTGGGACCACGGTTATATTATACATAGGAAACTTCAATTAGTGATAGGAGAATTAATTTATTTTTCTTTGCTTTACGTTGCGACTTTTGGTATTTTTCTTCACAAAAACTGGAAGTTGACGTAAATACTTACCCATCAAAGAAGTGAAAGGAACATTATAATTAAATCACCACTGATATGTCATTATCTACTCCAAAACAGAAACGGGTCATCTTGATTTTGCTTCAAGAAACCAACCTATAACTTAATTATTTACAGATGAGATAAAGAATATTTTTAAATTAATTTTGTACTAACATGTATATATAAATGGGTATATGTGTACATATGTTCTTTAAGAGATTTAAATGAAAAGAAAATTAGGTAGCACATATATGTGAGTTTAAATTCCTCTCTCTAGATTTAAGTTTATGATCAATTCATTGAACATTAGAATTTGCAAAAGCATTATCAATTTATCATGTCTGCTTCTGTGGAATTGACTGTCGAGGATGATCGGGTAATTTATTTATTTCTTTATTCAGTTTCACATTTCTTGTGGTTTTTGAATCCGGAAAAAAAAAAAAAAAAAATCTTCTTAATTTGGATGTTGTGTGAAAGTAGTCCTACTAAATTTAAAATATGAAGTTTACTTATGCACTCTAATAATTGTGTCCAGTTTCAATTCTTTTATTTCGAAATTTAAAAGTTTATAAAAGAGAGGGATGAAATTAAAATTGTGGAGAGAGAGAGAGAGAGAGAGATTTGCTGATCTCTAAAATATTATAAATAAAAATCAATGGCTGTATGATCATTTTAGGGTATAAACGGAATTGTGCAGTAATTATGATTATTGTCTATTTAAACATATTGTTCATTATTCATCATTTATACAGAGTATATTTACTTATAGGTATATTAATATTACAGTTATACCTAGCTAATACAATTCACACAATTTGGTATTTACAAGATTGCAACTTATGATGGAAATTTGGTGTGAATAGAAGAAAACTCTCTTTGAAATGTTGACTATTTTATTAAAAGGTAAAGAATATTCGTAAAGAATGCAATAAGAACCTTCGTAATTGACTACTAAACATCAATTAATTGACCCATTAACTCTACAAAAATCCTATTAGAAATTTATAATACTTTTCCTCATTTTTTCTCAGTCCAAAAAGAGGGTTTAAAACCCATTTTGGATGATTGCTTCTTGTAATTTGTAAAGCTACTATTGTTACACCATTGTATTTTAAGAAAAAAATTATTAGTAAACTTTAAACATCATTAATAGACAATTTCATCTTATAGAGAAAAAAAATTTAATTTTTTTGTCTCGAATCAATTCTCATCTTGTAATTCTAGTAATCAGAAATTCGCGGTCATTATATTACAAAAAACCAAATAATTATCTTATATATAAGTGAATTACATTTATATTAATTGCAGGTGGTATTAGACAATGGGTTGCTTCAACTTACATTAAGAAAACCAGGAGGCCTTATAATTGGAATATGCTATAATGGACTTGACAACTTGCTTGAGCTTAATAACCCTCAGTTAAATGGCGGGTACGTTTATTTTAAATTATCCCAAAAAAAAAAAAAAATAAATAAAATAAAATAAAATAAAATAAAAAAAAAAAAAAATATATATATATATATATATATATATATATATATATATATATATAGT
This sequence comes from Scutellaria galericulata, assembly GCA_946896805.1. Classification (NCBI taxonomy): domain Eukaryota; kingdom Viridiplantae; phylum Streptophyta; class Magnoliopsida; order Lamiales; family Lamiaceae; genus Scutellaria; species Scutellaria galericulata. The sequence continues at coordinate 16,465,732 of OX335793.1, forward strand.
AAGCTGAGAATAAGATATTTATTGAATAGATGATTCTAATTCCTTTCAAGTTTAGTGGCATCAAACATTTGTATATTCCTTAAAGAACTAATTTGCCAATTTAATTAATTGAGTGTGAATGGCAAAATTAGTCATTCTTTTAAGACGGGTGCACGGACTGGGTTCGTGCATTCGGGTCGATCCGGCCCACTATGTGTAGCCACGTGTTCGGATGTGTCTGCACGCGCTACCAGGTCGCGCACAAAATTCGTCCAAACATATTTCCAAGTGTCATACTTTTGTGTTATGTTAGCTATACCTTTTAGTAATGTTAGTTGTACCTTATCATTTTTTTTAGATAGACATATTAACCTTTCATACATTTTAGTTATAACAATCATATATGTTAGATATACCTTTTAGTTATGTTAGTTGTACCTTTATATATTACATAAAAATATGACTATGTTGATATAAATATATAAGTAATATCGCATAAATGTACGAGTAATATCATATAAAGGTAAACATATACAAATTATGCCAAAATTAGGATTTTTTTAAAGTTAAAAGTATTAAATAAATGTATGGCTAACATAACTAAAAGGTTAGAACAAAAAAAAAAGTAAAAATACTTGAATCCGAGTCAATCCAAACCCGTACCCGACCCACGTGCATGTGTGCATCAGGTGCACTCATGTGCTACTTTCTCTTAAATATGACTCTTTTTCTGGTCACATTTTTTGTGTATAATTCAAACCATTTTTTTTAGTACACAAATATTTCAAACCAATATTGGAAATGACATTTTTGGTAAGAATGACTGAAAACAACGTATTAGATAAAATAGGGTTGGGAAAAAAAATGTGACCGACAGTAAATGTATAATACACCATTGATTCAATTTAAGTTGAATATAAATAGTATGAAAATTCTCTCATTGTTGTTCCAGTTTGATCCAATCCAACTAACACTTGAAATCGGATTTATGGTTAAACCAAAAAACACAATCAAAATTGAGAAAATTGATCTACCTAAAACAAATAAAACCAATTTTAATATTTGGGAAGATGAAAATTCACTTTTAACTCGTTTTATATTATATTCCTCAATATCTTTTGATTTCTAATCGATGTGGGAGAAAATATGCCATCATACAAGTTCTTTTTCTTTTTTTTTTTCAATTACATAAGCCTTTTATATTGTATTTCTCCATGCGTTCGTTAACATTTATTTTGATGTGGGAACAAAGTTCAAACATATATCACGTTTTATATTATTTCCTCCCTCAATTTTAAATAGATGTGGGAGAATATATGCAATTATCAAATGTTTTCTTTTAGCTTTTTTTTTTTTTATAATTAAATATCTTTATCATTTCCTCTAAATTCATTCAATGTGGGATGCAAGTCCACATACATTTTCCGACGAATTCTCTCTTCATTGAACCGATCGGACCATCGATTTATTCAATCCGAGTTGAACCGTGAACACCAATGGACTAGCCAGTTTGTTGTACTGTTCGATTTCACAAACAATGATTCAAGATTCCACCTGTATAACATCCATCATCCACCCACTCTCAAAGACATAGAGACTCACTAATATGTGTAGAATGAATGATTGCTAGAGTTAAAACTTTTCTCTTTCTGTATGATCCATATAACCGACCTCATATAGTGGAATAAAGACTCAGTATTCTCAAAGCTAAAGGTCCTAATTGGATATTTTTAATTGAAGCCAATATTATAAATCTATGCAGGTTTTGGGACCTTAATTGGAGTGAACCTGGTAGTTCAGGCACAAGAGGAAAATTTGATGTGTAAGTCTCCCCTGAATCTATCTCTAAACAGGCTACATTTGACAATTATGCTCAAAAGAAATTCTAATACTATACACATTTTAAAATGAATCCAATTATCAATAAAGATAACCAAACTTTCATGCAGGATTGAAGGAACTGAGTTCCAAGTTATAGTAGAAAATGAGGAAGAAATAGAAATATCATTTAAAAGAACGTGGGATCGTTCGATGCAGGGAGAGCATGCTCCCTTGACTATAGACAAAAGGTCATCATTGTTCTGACACTCATATATATATGACATCTTTCCACACTACTTATGTTGGTAGTAACTAATGTGATGATGAATGTGATCTCAGGTTCATAATGCTACGAGGTTCATCGGGCTTCTATTCATACAGTATTTACCTACATGACGAGGAGATGCCTGCATTCAATCTGAATGAAACAAGAATTGCCTTCATGCTCAGGATAGAAAAGTAGGCTGACATTCTTCATTGCTAGTTACAACTCAATCATCTGATGTTTCTTGAAACTAAAAATAGTCAGCGTAAATGCTTAAACTCGATACTAGGTTCGCATACATGGCCATGGCAGATGATAGGCAAAGATACCTACCTCTCCCTGAAGATCGTGTTCCCCCACGAGGAAGAGAATTAGCTTATCCAGAAGCTGTTCTTCTCGTTGATCCAGTGGAGCCAGAATTTAAAGGAGAAGTAAGGAAATTTCTACACAAAATAATCATCTTTTAAATGCTGCTTCATGTTCTTGGAAACTATAGCATGTGATTCTATTTTTTAATCTGCAGGTTGATGATAAATATCAGTATTCTTGTGAAAACAAAGATAACAAAGTGCATGGATTTATATGCTTTGATCCTTCTGTGGGATTTTGGCAAATAACTCCAAGCAATGAGTTTAGAACCGGAGGACCTTTCAAACAGGACCTCACTTCTCATGTGAATCCTACTACATTGGCTGTATGTTTCCATTTACCAATCTTATAATCAGAAGTTGATGAGATAAAACTTATCTTACATCTTTAATCATAGTATAGTTAATTTCTTTATAACTATGTGTTTTTAGATGTTTGTAAGCACTCACTATGGTGGAGAAGATGTAATCATAAAATTTGGAGAAGGCGAAAAGTGGAAGAAAGTTTTCGGTCCAGTTTTCATATACCTCAATTCAGTTGCAGACAAGAATGACACAACTTTATTGTGGGATGATGCTAAAGAGCAGGTATGAACACCATTTCTGCTCATCTCTTTCTCTCTTAACAACCAACAAATAGAAATCGAATCTAACATACTGAATCAGATGAAGAAAGAAGTTGAAAAGTGGCCATACAGCTTTCCTGCTTCAGAAGATTTTCCACACAAATCTGATAGGGGTAGCATTACTGGTAGATTATTCACTCTAGACAGGTTAGTATTTTAATCGTGTATCTCCATAAAGTTCTTATAACACCAGAAATATTCACAAAATATGAAATTTATAACTCGTGTTTTCATCGAATTACCATACTTGCAAGGTACATATCTGAGGAAAAAATAGCAGCAAAGGGTGCTTATGTGGGGTTGGCTCCACCTGGAAAGGATGGATCATTTCAAAGGGAAGCAAAAGTATTCAAATTTTCAACTTTTTTTTCTTTTTATTTTTATTCTTTTGGGTATTACTTGTATTAGGTAAATATCACTTAAAAGTTTATTTCAAAATCGAATTTCAGGGATATCAGTTCTGGGTAAATGCAGATGAAGATGGTTATTTTATCATTACTGATATTTGTCCTGGAAATTACAATATTTATGCATGGATCCCTGGCTTCATTGGAGACTATAGATGTGAACAAGAAATAGTAGTCACAGCAGGTCTGCATTCACACTTATATTTTCCTAAATGGTTTATATGTTTTTGTGATTGAACTTGATGAGCAACTAATGTAAGAAACATACAAATTTGGCATTCAGAATGTGAGATTAATGTGGGTGATCTTGTATATGTCCCTCCAAGAAATGGACCTACATTGTGGGAAATAGGCATACCCGACAGATCAGCAGCAGAGTTCTTTGTTCCTGATCCTAATCCAATGTATATCAACAGGCTTTACATAGATCATCCTTCACAAAGGTTATAACTGCAACCCATAACAATGTTTCTACTAGTTTTAAGTTCTTGATTATCTTTAAGTAAAGAGGCTGATTTGTCTTATACAGGTTTAGGCAGTATGGTTTGTGGGAGAGATATGCAGATTTGTATCCAGATCAAGACTTGGTTTATACAGTTGGTGTTAGTGATTACAGGAAAGACTGGTTCTATGCTCAGGTCACAAGGTGCATTTCATAATTTTCTGAAACAAATAGGATACTTAACCGCTTCTACTGTGATGTTTAAGTTGCACTGTTAACATGGTCTTAAACTACAGAAAGGTAGGAGAAAATGCATATCAAGGAACAACATGGCAAATAAAGTTTAAACTTGACAAGGTTGAAGATAGTGGAAACTACACTCTGCGAATTGCACTAGCATCCGCGACTTTCTCCATCCTAGAGGTAATTTCGAGTGCATCCAAAAATTACAGATTCCTTCTATTGAATAGAGATGGAAATTTGAGTCTGACACTAACGGTCCGAGTAATGGACTGGACTGCCTCCCTATTTGCGGTCCAAAAAAACTGGGTCTATTTCACCGTGCCCGAATGGGTTGGTCAGTCAGTTATTATTATTTTTTTAGTTTTTATTTCATTTAAAACAGGGTCGGGTTGGGCTACAAAAATCCTGGTTTGAAGTCAATTGGGACCAGCCTGATTCCACTCCTTGGCTGAGTGGGGTGGTCCAATTGCCAGCTCTGCTGTTGAATGTTCTCCATAAGCCATAATAGTACAATGGAAAGAAGAAGACCAAGACATTTAGTGGAAAAAAACTTATGATGATGACTTGATTGCAGGTGAGGATCAACAACAATGGAGAAACAGATCAGGGAGACAAGTTATTTTCAAGCGGATTAATTGGGAGTGACAACGCTATAGCAAGACATGGGGTTCATGGGCTGTATTGGTTATTCAATGTGGAAATGCAGAGTTCCCAACTTATTGAAGGAGATAATACAATTTACCTCACACAAGCAAGGAATGCTAATGCTTTACATGGAATCATGTATGATTATATTCGTTTTGAGGCTCCTCCCACTCTCGTAGATGGTTAATCACTTTTAATGCTTGTTAATTCAATCAAGTCTGCATTGATGCAGATAGATGATTTATCCTATATTATATCTTTATGGTCAAGAAAGACAGATTTGTGTTTGATGCTGTTAGGAACAGGAATAATCAATCAATAATAATCAAACGGGAATCCGTTTGCCCAAGCCTCCAGGCTCCCCAAATCCAAAATAATATTATCAATAATCCCCCAACCACCCTAATTAACCGTCTTTTATACTAACAAGAGTCCTATCAAAAATAGAAAACCAAATCCTAGAAGTAATAGAAATAAAGAACTGGAAATAAATAACAAGAAGTAATAAATTAGGCCCAACGGCCTAAGCCCATCCCCGACGACGGTAAACTTGAAGGGGCCGAGGCCAGCCTGCTCAACTAACTCGACCCTTTCACCTTCCTGCTCTCTAACAACTCCTTCCCCCTTCGAAACAACCTTGTCCCCAAGGTTGAAATCAGGAAACTAAACTGCTGCTGGAAAGGCTCCACATCCAGCCAAGTGGCATCGTCCACTGATTGCCCAAACCATTTAACTAACACCTGTTCCACCTCCCTGCCCCCCTTATGCTCCTTCCGCTGGCCAAGATCAATTCCGGCTCAAAAACCGATCCCACAGGCAACTCCAAATACTCGGGTAACTCGGACTCGACCGGGTACCCCCCACCACCCGTCTGAGCTGTGAAACATGAAACACTGGGTGGATTCGGCTTGTTGGCGGTAGCTTCAGCCTGTAAGCGGTAGGGCCCACGCGCCCCTCCACTTCAAATGGCCCATAAAACTTGGTGGCCAACTTATGATGTTGCTGTCTAGCCACCGAAGTTTGTCGAAACGGCCGCACCTTTAGGAAGACCCAATCCCCCACCTCAAAGTCCACCTGTCGCCGACGCCTATTAGCGTATTTTACCATCTGCTGCTGAGCCCGTGCCAAACTCTCCTTCAACTATGCCAATATAACATCCCAACTTCCCAACTCATCCACCACAGCAGCCACCCGACACTCCCCCGGAAGGAAGCGATGGATCGTGGGAGGTGCTCGGCCGTACACCACCTCAAAAGGAGAAATCTGGGCGGCAGTCTGGTACGCCGTATTGTACCAGTACTCTGCCCATGGCAACCAACGTGTCCATTGCTTGGGTTGCTCACACGTAAAACACCGCAAATATGTCTCCACTACTCGATTAAGCACTTCAGTCTGCCCATCAGTCTCGGGATGATAAGCAATACTAAATTTCAATTGGGTTCCCGATTGTGCGAACAACTCCTTCCAAAAGGCACTGACAAACACCGGATCTCTATCGCTGACTATAGAGCGAGGAACCCCGTGTAAACGGACCACCTCTCTGACAAAGCACTCCGCCATCAAGCGGGCTGTGAGGGGCGGCTTGAGGGCCACAAAATGGCCATATTTAGATAGCCTGTCCACCACCACCATAATTGCCAAATACCCCCGTGACTTAGGCAGACAGGTAATGAAATCCATCAACAGATCTTCCCAAATTAATTCCGGAATAGGTAAGGGTTGCAGTAGCCCAGTTGGGGACATCGCTTCATATTTTGATTTCTGACAGATTAAGCACTGAGCCACATACTCTTGCACCTTCCGGAACATCCCTTTCCAATAAACACACAGCGCCAAACGCCTATAGGTCCGAAAAGCCCCAGCATGGCCCCCTACCGGAGTATCGTGGAATTCGTGAAGCAATCACGGAATCCAGGGTGAGTCCGCGACCAGTACCACACGACCTTTGTAAAACAGCTGTCCCCCATGTAATTCGAACCCAACACGGCTGCCCGGCTGTCATTCCAGTGCTTGCACAATATTTTGAACATACTCGTCCCTTCCTTGTTCCTGCAAGACCTCCTGCATGTCTAGCCATTTTGGGCCACTGATAGCTGCTAGCGTGTCGTCCCCCCTTTCATGATAGGGCATCTGCTGCTGCATTGGAAACCCCCGTTTTATACTCAATCACAAAGTCATAACCCAACAATTTAGCCACCCATATTTGCTGTGCCGGCGTTACTATCTTCTGAGACAACAAATGCTTCAAGCTATTATGATCAGTGCGCACCACGAATCGTCTCCCCATAAGGTATGGTCGCCAATGTTGCACGGCCAATACCAGCCCCATCATCTCTCTCTCATAGGTTGACTTAGATAGGTTTCTCTCAGACAATGTTTTGCTGAAATAAGCAATGAGGCGTCTATCTTGCATCAAAACTGCGCCAACCCCAATGCCCGGTGCATCGCACTCGACCACAAATTGCCGAGAGAAATCAGGCATAGCAAGGACTGGAGCTTCTGTCAACACCTTCTTCAACCTCTCATATGCCAATTCCGCTTCCACAGGCCATACGAACTTAGTAGGGGCTGTTTTCTTTAAGAGGGCCGTAAGCGGCCACGCGATCATCCCATAATTCTAAATGAACCGCAGATAATAACCCATCAGACCGAGAAACCCCATACATCCCGAACCGAACGCGGGTTAGGCCACTCCACCACTGCACTGACCTTAGCCGGGTCCATGGCCACCCCTGATTTGGAGATAATGTGCCCTAAGTACTCGATTGATAGGCACCCAAACGAACATTTTTTCCGATTGGCCTTGAACTGATTGATATTCAGAATTTGCAAGTCCTGCTCCAAATGACTGCGGTGCTCCTCCTAAGTGCGACTATAAATCAGAATATCATCGAAAAAGACAAGCACACATTTCTGTAAAAAGGGCCGAAACAGGTCGTTCATGGTTGACTGAAAAGTAGCTGGAGCATTTGTCAACCCAAATGGCATAACTAGAAACTTGTAATGCCCGTTGTGTGTGTGGAAAACAATCTTGGGAATGTCGGCTTCTGCAACACAGATTTGATGATACCCCAAGCAAAGATCAATCTTGGAATAGACCACTGCACCAGCCAACTCATCCAACATCTCTTGAATCACAGGAATCAGGTATTTGTCAGGTATTGTCACTTTGTTAAATTCCCGATAGTCGACACAAAAACGCCAACTGCCGTCTTTCTTTTTAACTAGCAGCACTGGGCTCGAAAATGAACTCGAGCTGGGTCGTATTATTCCTGCCAACATGTCAGCCACCAATCGCTCAATCTCATCCTTCTGAACATGCCCATATCGGTACGGACGGACTGACACGGGCCCAGCTCCCGGGGATAGATCAATCTGATGGTGCATCGTCCGTCGTGGTGCAAGTCCCTCCGGTTCCCCGAATACCCCGACAAAGGTCTGTAAGACCCCCTCTACTTGACTCGGCTCAGCATTAGTTAATCTTGCAAGGTCTCCTTCGAGCAAGACAGCCCAAAACTCCTTGTCCAGTGTTCGCATCAGTGTTCTCAAACCCACAGGGCCGCGGCATAACGCTGGATCCCCCCTCAACTCGACGGTTTTCCCCTTCCAGGCAAAGGTCATCATCATAGTCTCCCAATTAGTCCGTACCTCCCCCAATGTCGCCAACCAAGCCACCCCTAATATAATATCCACACCGCTTAAAGCGAACACATAGCAGTCCGTTGTCACCTCACACTCGGGTAGGACGAGTGAGATGCCACGGCAAACTCCCTCTGATTCGAGCCGCCTTCCATCCCCCAGCTGTACCCCAAACCTGCCAGTCTTATCTGGCTTCAATCGTAGCAAAGAAACCAAGGATGCTGAAATAAAATTGTGGCTAGCACCAATGTCAACCAGTACCATGATAGTCCGGTCGTGCGTGACTCCTCGGAGCCTCATGGTGCGCGGGCTAGTTATCCCCGCCATCGAGTTCAACGGAAGGGCTCCGTCGTTCCCCACTTCTTCCTCCAGCAGCCAGTCCTGATTCTCTAATTCCACATTTTCAACATACTCGAACTGGTGCAAATCCAGTGCTTCGCCTTCCTCAGTGACCATGACTCGCAGCTGCTTAAGTGGACAGTCATGACCCGGGGGGCTTTTTTGCAGCGAAAGCAGAGCCCCTTCGAGCGCAAGTCCGTGAGCTCTTGGGATGAGAGCCGCGTGAACCTCGATCGGGCTGTGGTTTGACCCGATGCACCCGCCTGGTAGTGCTCCGGAGGCTTTGAGTTTTGTCCCGTCGCTGAGCTGCCTTGTTGGCTCCCTGTAGTACCCTGGGCCGATCCGGGGAAGGGTGGCCTGGAGTAGGTGGTTGGCCGCGGGGCTGAATTGTTGAACCCCTGGCCCAGGCGCCCCCCTGACTGGTCGCCAAATTGTCTTCAATATCCCTGGCCAATTCCATGGCCGTTTCCAGATCAGTCGGTTGTAACAACCGTAAGGTGCCACGGATGGAGTTCTCTAATCCCTTCATAAAATACCCGAGGTAGTGTGCATCGCTGAGCCTTGGGACTTGGCTTGCCAATTGAACGAAAAGCATAACATAATCGTTCACCGATCCTGTCTGCTTGATGTCCGCCAGCCGTTCATAAGGGTTGCCCTTAAAACGATTATCGAACCTAGCGACCAAGGCCTGTGATAATTCTTCCCACGTCAATCCTGGTTTGCGGGCACGTAACCACGTCACCCAATATAACGCTGCCTCTTCCATCGCCACAACTGCAGAAGGCACTCGGGATTCAGGGTTTGCATTGTGAAGTTCAAACTGCCGGTTGGCGCGGGCCAACCAACCAATGGGATCAGAGCCATCAAACGACGACAATTGCACCGTCTGAAACGTGGTCTGCGGAAAACCTGCCAGCGGTGGCATCTCCACCACCCCCTCAGAGGTCGCGCCCCCCTCGGCCTGTTTCCCCGTCACAGATTGCTGCGTGTCCGAGGGCTTCAGAATAGCCCTGGCGAGTTCGGCCAAGGTGGCCGAAATCTCGGCCAACTGCTGCTTGCTTGCCTTCAAATCTTCTTTCATCTCCTTCTGATCACCTTCGAGATTGTCCAATCTTTCCACAATCGATCGCGTGGTTGTCATGTCATCGGGAATGGGATCCGGCAGGTCGGACCAATTGTTAGGAACAAGAATAATCAATCAATAATAATCAAACGGGAATCCATTTGCCCAAGCCTCCAGGCTCTCCAAATCCAAAATAATATTATCAATAATCCCCCAACCACCCTAATTAACCGCCTTTTATACTAACAAGAGTCCTATCAAAAATAGAAAACCAAATCCTAGAAGTAATAGAAATAAAGAACTGGAAATAAATAACAAGTAATAAATTAGGCCCAACGGCCTAAGCCCATCCCCGGCGACGGTAAACTTGAAGGGGCCGAGGCCCAGCCTGCTCAACTAACTCGACCCTTTCACCTTCCTGCTCTCTAACAGATGCATGGGAATGGACCAAACTATTTTGGCTTCTTTACTCGTGTGTGTTTCACCTTATATATTATTTCATCAATACATATTACACACGATGAGATGCATAGAAGAGTATGAGGTGCAGCATCAGATTGCAATAGAAAATTTGGAGCAAGACCAAACACATTACAAAGCAGGACACCTTTAATTCTGATTCATAAAAACTCCTTGCTGTCTTGATTTTACAATTTCTTGGTTAATCTGGTTTTTCATTTCATCAGTACATGCTATACATGCACTGATGACATATTCAGTGTGCATGCTGGGTGAACTAATAATACGAAATATTAAATGCAATAAAGAAGCTACTATATTTATTTTCCTTCAACTTAACCCTAATGAATCAATAGAAGACGGACCTTCCAGACGAATGTAGTCATACATAATGCCTTGGAAAGGGCTGCTACTCCTTGCTTGTGTTAGATATATGATGTTTTCCCCTTGCATGAGTTGAGCAGCTGGTACATCTACATTAAACAACCAATAGACTCCATGAATTCCATGCCTAGCAATTGCATTATCTGCGCCAATTACTCCAGTTGAAAATAAGGGAGGATTTGCATCAACATCATTGACCCGAACCTGGAAAGAGTTCAGTGTCATATGATGAGTGAATGTTAAAAATCTGAAGGTAATACTGTTGTCCAAGAGTAACTGAGGAAGGACCGTGGTGTTTTCATTATATAAATGCTAGAATATCATAATAGTACACAACAACTAAAGTAGTTTTAGAATTTGAACCTGTAAATCAGAATTGTGGACTGAAGCAAGTGCCAACCGTAGTTTGTAGATTCCTTCATCAACATTGTCGATACTGAATTTAATTTGCCAGGTTGTACTCTTGTATTCACTGTCACCAATTTTCCTGTACGAGGAAGAACCAGGTGTTGGTTGTAATTAAGGCAACATAGAGACTATACAAGATGCTGGGCAACTGTATAGCTCCTCAAATGAAAGAGCCCATATCATAAATGAGATATAAATATGCAACTTAAAAATTTCATAGTATAAACCCCTCTTCCTCCAGATAGAAGAACTTCAGCACTCATTATCTACATTAAACTAGTATTTCCCCAGTTATATTCCCACACATTTAATTTGTTCATTGTTGATTCTCCAGTCTCTGCATGATCTATAATGGCTTTCTCTCAGAAAATCTTTCCTTTTCCTTTTCTATTTCAATTTTTTTTTTAAATCAGTTTAAAATGATTTATCTAATAAAACTATGCTTATTTGCAAAAAAACTGTATGACTCCTGAAATGGCCTCTAACCAGTATGATATAAAAGTAATAGCATTATATCCAAAGAGATGACATATATTCCCATTATTAGATAACATTTCCTAGTAAAGATACCTGGTTCATCAAGTGAAACCAGCCCACTGAAGTTTCTTGCTATAACTTTCTTATGAAGCATATCAGCCTCAATTAATGGATAATCCTTTAAACTAAGACCATTAATCCAGCTCTTAGAGATATAACACTTTTAAGAAGGATGACAGAAAGTTGTGCTTTTCAATTGGGAAATATTATTAGATGAATTTTCGGAATGAAAGGAATAAATATTGAATAAACCACCTTGTAACCTGAGCGTAGAACCAATCTTTTCTATAGTCACTGATACCCACAGTGTACACCAAATCTTTATCTGGATATAAATCAGCATATCTTTCCCATAGTCCATATTGTCTAAACCTGCCAAGACACAAACCATTAAATAGGTCCTAGTTTTTTAAACATATGAAATAAAATACACCAAGGAAATCCCACTGGAATAAGTAAATTAAGTTGCACAAAATCTAACCTGTCTGGATGATTTACATATAGTTTATTAGTGTACATTGGGTTGGGATCCGGAACATAAAATTCCAATGCAGTACGATCAGGGATGCCAATTTCCCACAATGTGGGGCCGTCTCTCGATGGCTCAAATGTAAGTTCGCCAACATCAATGTCACAATCTATGTTGAAAATCATAACTGATGGTCAGGAAAATTGTTTTAATCAATATTTCTATAAGGAAATCAAGTGTGTAAAGTTTGTTGGAAACCACTATTGAGATATTATGGATGCTATAAATTAAAAACTTCAGAACATGTAAAACCTGCGGTTATGATCAATGCTTCTTCATACTGGTAATCTCCTATATATCCAGGCACCCATGCATACAGATTATAGTCACCAGCTCGTATATTAGTTATGCAAAAGCAACCATCCTCATCAGCACTGGTCCAAAATTGATAACCCTGTACAATCAAATATGCGAAAGTGTAACATGGGATAGAGAAAAGCTGTGCTCGATTTAGGAAGCAAAGTGTTACCTTGGATTCCCTTTGCCATGATCCCTTATCTCCTGGAGGGGCCAGCCCAACATAGGCTGCTTCTGCTGGTATAATGTCTCTGCTAATATACCTGAACAAGTTTATATAAATAACTGAAAATATTATAAGACAAGCTAAGTGATGTATGTCTAAAAAAGAATTGAGAATATGATGTTCCATTTGCTATAGCAGGTTGTCTTATGGCTTATTCCTCATGGTCGAATGTGATAAGCTCTTCATATCATCTTGGCTTATACAAGAGGCTAGTCAAATATACCATGAAAACCTTCTACACTTGAGTTCTTATCAAAATTAAAATGCACAACAGTATACAAGACAATCAGAAGAATGTAGGTGACAAAGAAAGAAACCTGTCATGTACAAGCATTTTACCCCTTACTGTACCCCTCTGGTCAGATTTAGGAAAATCATCTGAAGCTGCAAAACTATATGGCCATGATTCCACTTCCTTTCTCATCTGGAATTTAATACAGCCACCTATTAATTGAGATGCCAAAATAACCATACAGGTAGTTTGTAGAATGACATGCAATCTTGTATCAACTAATTTATCATTCAAGTTTGATTATTTACCTGTTTTTTGGCATCATCCCAAAGCGTAAGTGCATCATGTCCATCTGACACAGAATTGAGATAAATAAAAACTGGACCAAAAACTTTCTTCCATATTTCCCCATGTTTAAATTTCAGAATAAGATCCTCCCCTGCATAATGTGATGTAACAAATATCTGGTACACATTTCAGATTAAAATTTCTTATCTTGAAAGACTCAAAGGAAATAAACTTTTCTACAACATTCTAGCCGTTTCATGTAAAAGCAGATGCAAAAAAAAAAAAAAAAAAGAAGAAGAAGATGAAGAAGAAAAACAAAAGGAACAAAAAAAAAAAGGGGAGAACCTACAAATTTTTTATTCAATGTCCAGACATTAGTTCCATTCCATGAAAGTCTTTCCTGGTTATCCTAAAGTTATAAGTTTTACCAAATTCTTTCTTCCTGGATTGATGTAGTTACAACAATTTATCACTAAGGAAAAGTAGAGTAGCATTGACTTACTGCAAGGGTGGTAGGGTTAACGTGGGAGGTCAGATCTTGCTTTAAGGGTCCACCATTTCGAAATTCGTTGCTAGGTGTAATTTGCCAAAAACCAACTGGTGGGTCAAAACATATCCATCCATGCACCTTATTATCTTTGTTCTCACATGAGTATTGGTACTTATCATCCACCTGCGCAGGATAGATCAATAAAGTTACAGTCAGAAAGCTGAGGCATGCATATAGAACATACCATTTAGAAATATTCTTGAAATGAAAGCTATTTGACTTACCTCTCCTTTGAATTCGGTTTCGACAGGATCAACAAGGAGAACAGCTTCTGGGTAAGCCAGTTGTTGACCTCTTCCTGGTAGTCGATCATCTGGAAGGGGCATGTATCTCTGTCTATTATCTGCTATAGCCATGTACTGGAACCTGGTAAGTTAAAAATAAAAAATAAAAAATTATGAATCACAGCACATTGATTTCCGACTCAGAAGATACAAGGAAAAATTATTTTCTGTGTATCAATCCTGCAAGTTCTATATTTCCTATAATGAAGCTCAACTTATTGCATTGAACCATTTGAAGTTTTATGCAAGAACTCCTAATTCCAATTGTCAACCCAAATAGATAGCTAGGAAACACTATGTTATGCTATTATGAGAAACATATAGTATCTGATCATTGTCAAATCAGTCTTCTTTGGCAGGGTAAAGGAATTCTTACTTATCTTTTCTAAGCATGAAAGCAATCCTGGTAGTGTTAAGGTTGAAACCAGGAAAATCAGCTGTATGTTCAAAAATGGCATAAGAGTAGAATCCTGGGCAATCACGAAGCATCACAAACCTGAAAGTTCAACAGGGTTAGAACTCAATCTCGAATAAAAAGATACATAGTAAGATACATGATGAAAATTAGGTAAGACAGAAGAGAGAACCTCCTGTCTATAGTTAGAGGTGATTGTTCTCCTAGGACTGAAGGATCCCACGTTCTTGTGAATGAAAGCTCTACTTGCTCCTCATTTTCTACAATAACTCTTGAGCTTGTCCCTTCAATCCTATACAGAAATAAATCTTCTCAAATTAAGGGTGTGATATAGTTAGTAAGACTCCAACTTTCCAATTATCTCGTCTATTTGTAGAACTCAAATTATAAGGTTGAAATTGTAAATTGTATACCATGTACAGCTAAGGAGGAATCATGGGCAGACAACTTACTCTTCCTCTTATCCTACGATGATAAACTTTTAATAGTATCAAATTCTTCCATTCCTTACCCTCCTATGGAAGCAGTTACCATACAGACAATTTAAATAACTTTATCAAGTCAAAAGACAGAAAATTATTACTGAATGAAATTTCCACAGAAGACAAGAAATTTAGAGTCAATATCAAAGGCATACGTATCAAACTTTCCCCTTGTTTTAGTACTCCCTTCTTCACTCCAATTAAGGTCCCAAAACCTGTAAATATCACAATAAGAGCTCATGAACATTCATGCAGACAGATAAAAGAGAATATATAGCAGTGAATTGGATTGATAAGAGAAGAACTCTTCGACGTGATACAATGTTAATTAAATAGCAATTAGATATACAAAAACGACAAGTATGAGTAAAGTGAGCATGTAAAGGCATGATAACATGAGAAGCAATGGAAAATTCGAAAACAAGAGGTGTACCCGCCATTCAAGTTTTCATTGTGGAGTTCAAGCAGATTATCAATTCCATTATACTGTATGCCCTTGATAATTCCCCCTGGATTGGACAGAGTGAGCTGGAGTACTCCATTATCAATCACAACCTGAATTTTGCATTATCATAGAATGATATTCAGAAAATACTATTGATAATTAGGCTGTAGGGTTATTGGATTGCTGATGAGAATTACTGCAATATTGCAAACAGTTTACAGCACAAACGCAACGTAAGGAAAGGGGCAATCCATCCAAATTCACATTTTCTTTTTTATCATAATCACCATAACTTTTCCTTATAAAATTTCCGCATCCAATGAGTAAGGGAATTATACAATACAACATAGACAAACAAATATCAAACACGAGTAATAATTATACATACATTATACTAGGTATTTCTTCAATGGCTTCAGTTGAAACCCAATAGGTGAAAATGTATTCGCGGAGTACATTAATCACACCAACACAGGATTGATTTGAAGTAGGCACGAAGAGAACGGAAAGGAATCAATACAAAAGGAGTACGATTTGTAAATTCAACGTGATGAATCTCAAGCAAGAAAGATTATTATACCAAGTCTTCAAGCTTAGTAGTGACAAGGCGAGTCGCCATTATTTGCAAGACGTTAGGCTCTTAGCGGCGAATTCAGCAAACTTCACCAATTGTCCACCAACTGTTCAGAGAAATGCCTCTCTGAGCTCATAATGCTGCCATTCTCATGCTTTATGGGTTGAGTCATGAGTGAGAAAACAGCTCCTTGCCATGCTTTCAAGCTTCAAGGAGGGACTTCTCTCTCCTGCTTTTTACATTTTTTTTTAAAGCCAAATCTTGCCTTCTACTTTAAACCCATTTAACAAACTATAAGATTTTTTTTTTTTAATTAAATTTAAGAAGGACTAAAGGCACAACACAGATTTTTAATGGCACCACACTATTTTTTCTAAAAAAAAAAAAAAAATTCCAATTTTACTCTTAGAATTTGTGCAATTACTTACGTTCGGTCATTACAACCGAACATGCTTCATGGCGGTGACCGAACGCCCTTCTAAGAGTTCGGTCGAGGTGACCGAACACTCTTCTATGTGTTCGGCCACCCGGGACCGAACGACACTGCTCCGATTCAATCGTTTTTTTTACGTTTTTTCATACGATTTTCACATATCTAACAAATTTGTGGAATGTTCGTCATTATGTTAGCATTACATTCTTAAAAAAAGATTTAACATAAAAAAACGTAAAAAAATCGATCAAATCCGACCGTGGTCACCCGTCCTCGCGCGCGCACAACGCTCCCGTCACTCGTCATGCGCGCGCACAACTGCACCCCTGTCCTCGTCCGAGCGCGCGTCGGGCGCCTATCCTCACCCGTCCGCGTGCGCATAGCTCTCCCGTCACCCGTCGTGCGTGCGCGCGCGCCTAACTCCCACCGTCACCTCAGGCACGCGCGACGACAGATGACCTTTGTCGAGTTTGATCGATTTTTTTGTGTTTTTTTTATATTAAATCTTTTTTTAAGAATGTAATGTCAACATAATAACAAACATTCCACAAATTTGTTAGATGTATGAAAATCGTAGGAAAAAACGTAAAAAAAACAATTGAATCGGAGCAGTGTCGTTCGGTCCCGGGTGGCCGAACACATAGAAGAGTGTTCGGTCACCCCGGCCGAACTCTTAGAAGGGCATTCGGTCATCTTGACTGAACGCCGTGAAGCATGTTCGGTCGTAATGACCAAACGGAAGTAATTGCACAAATCCTAAGGGTAAAATTGGAATTTTTTTTTTTAGAAAAAATAGTGTGGTGCCCTTAGAAATATGTGTTGTGCCTTTAGTCCATCCCTTAAATTTAATGTTGGGTCAATCACTAGGTGATGTTTGGATTGATGTTATGTAGGATTGGGGAAATCCGACTTTGAAATCCTGGGTTTTTAAAATAAAGATGAATAGTTAAAATATGTGTTTATTTAGAGATTTTGTAGGGTAAGATTAATACAGTAGATGTCAAATCAATGCTGGAAAAATTGTTATTATGTAATATTATATTGTTAGTTGATGTAATGGTAATGATTGAATGATTGTAATAGTAGAAATTTAGGTGTGTATTGAAATTTGTGTATTAATAGATTATAGTATAGGGTTAATAATTGTGTTTTTATTTAAATAAAGTAGGATTTTGGTAGATTATATAATCTTCTTCTAACCTCAAAACAAACGGGGATTTAAATGAATTCAAATCTCAAATCCCGACTAGCAAACACTAATCCAAACATCAGGTATGTCTGCAAATAGATTCACATGACATGATTTTGGATTTGGATCCTCTGCTGGGCCAAAAACCCAGCACCTTGTGCTGTGGTTTTTTTTTTTTTGTAGTTTTGTTTTGTTTTTTCTTTCTTTTTGAGTAATAAATTTTTGTGGTTTTTTTTTTGTTGTTTTGTTTTGTTTTTTCTTTCTTTTGAGTAATAATTTTTTCTTTTCTTTGTTATGTGATTATTTATTACATCTAGTGAATTTTTTATAATTCTCTAAGTGCGTATTATAATATAACATGTTATTGATTTTTATAATTTTTTATATTATTGATATGTTATATTATAATAAGCACTTAGAGAATTATAAAAAAATTCACTTGATGTAATAAATAATCACATAACAAAGAAAAGAAAAAATTATTACTCAAAAGAAAGAAAAAACAAAACAAAACAACCAAATAAAACCAGGGTTTTTGGCCCAGCAGAGGATCCAAATCCCATGATTTTTAACTTTAAAATCCTAAAATATATTTGTTTTTTATTTAAATTTGAATTACAAAATTCGAACATAACATTGCCATCTAAATTAAATCATTCAATCAATCAACCCAATCAAAAGAACTAAAAAAAAAAAAATCAAAAGGATTAACATAAGAATGAGATTGCATGGCAAATACATGAGCAATCAAGTTTGTTAGTTGCCTAATAAGAGAAGATTTAAAATTTAGAAACAGTTTAAATTTATAACATCTTAGAATAATAACAAGAGATCTGAAAACTTTGTTTTCACGAGCAACATCTTTGAATAATAACACTAAATTCTAAGAGATGTGAAGATTTTATTTTCACTAGCATGGAACATTTGTTTTGCATTTATCCCAAATATCATATTGTTACCCATGATAGGGCTTCATATAAGGCCAAAACTTCTCCTTCACATGCACAATAGCAACCTACCTGAAAATACCCTCTTTTAATATTGTGAATGACATTTGTGTATAGTTTTTTTTGTTTTTTTTTATTTATGTAATTCAACTTACTTTAACAGGAAAGAAGAAAAATCAATTTATGACAGTAAGAATAATTATTAATTAAAATGTTCCCTCAAATTTTTTTTTTAATTAAAATGAGTATATTAAATGGTTGGAGAGTCATTCTCTTGTTAAACATACATCTTAATTCGTGAAATGGAACTTCATTTAGAACGTAGATGATGGATTTAATGTACTAATAAGTTTTACTATGTAAATAGATTGTGCTGCATCAACGGTATAACTTTTTATTTCAAAGGAAATTTAAAAAAAATTATAATACATCACAAAAACTTTATTCTAATTTCGAATCCTTTATTTTCTATCATGTTTCGATCTTACATTTCACTCCATCAATACAATACTAAAACATGATAGAAAATAAAAGATTCCGTATGTCATATTCCACAAATTATTAACACTCAAACACTGACAAAAAAAAACATGAAAATCTATATCACTGCATCTGAGGAGGAGCTTCGAGTCGAATGTAATCATACATGAGGCCTTGGAAAGGACTCTGATTCCTTGGCTGAGTCAAGAAAATGGTGTTCTCCCCTTCAACAAGAACACTACCTTGTATGTCTATATTGTACAACCAATATAGCCCATGAATTCCATGCCTTGCTATTGCATTCTCCCTCCCAATCAGTCCACTCGAAAACAATGGTCTATTCGTGTTTGGATTGTTCACTCGAACCTACAAAAGAACCAACAATCAGACAGAACATGCTAACCACATTAGTCTATATTCTGAACATTTCACTAGTTTTACCTGCAGTTCAGCTAGAGCTGCAGACGCAATAGCCACTCGTAACTTATACGTCCCACTTTTATTCACACTGTCTAGTGTGAATTTGATCTGCCATGTCGTTCCTTGATACGTGTTGTCTTGTTTTTTCCTTCATCCGTTAAACGATTGATTCAAATACTAGTAATGACCAATGAGGATAGATAACTTGGACAAAGGCATATATATATATATATATATATATATATATATATATATATATATATATGCATGTAAGAGAGATCAAAGTCGAAGTTTTTCTTCAGAAAATTGTAAATTTAGGACACTAATTTTTTTGGCTCTTTAGATTAGGAATTAACTTATCTGGCTTCAGAAAAAGGACACTGACCTTTTTAATTTGGCAAATTTTAGACAAATTGGCCTGGAATCCCCAATTTCGGGCTTATGGAAAATTTCATTCGATTCTCGGTCAATTTGAACTGAAACCGGTAAATTGATTTGGGGTTTTGCTATAGCTTGAATCGAAGAATGTTTTGGCGCATGAAACATACACTTTGGTTAATTTTTGAGGAAAATTGAGATTTGGATGAGTTTGAGGTGGGCATGCGGATTCTAACAATGAGATGACGATGTTGATGAAATCAAATTGTGCGGAAACGTTGTTGGTATCCCAGGGATGAAAATCCCTCAACCAATTCAGAGAAATGAATGCAAAGTCGGTCATATATATATATATGTATATATATGCTTGTTAGAAATGTACCTGTTAACCTGTGCAAAGAACCAGTCCTTTCGGTAGTCGCTCTGGCCTACCGTATAAACTAAGTCTTCGACTGGATACAACTCTGAGTACCTATCCCATAGTCCATACTGCCTGAATCTGTTCATAAAATGGATTCATGATATCTGTTTTGTCAACTGATAAATATTTGAAGTATAAAACTAACCTCTCTGGATGATTAATGAAAAGTTTGTTGATATATTTGGGATCAGGATCAGGAACGTAAAACTCTGCAGCAGTACGATCAGGAACGCCTATTTCCCACAATGTAGGACCGTCTCTAGGAGGCTGGAATACGAGCTCACCCATATCAATCTGACAGCCTGTTCTCACATTGATCGGATACAGGCATTTACATGTTTGAGCATAATCCAAACCTCAAATTACGAACGTAAGGAAAATAAGACCTGGGGTTATAGTGATAGCAGCTTCATTTCGATAGTCTCCAATGAATCCGGGGTTCCATGCATAAAGATTGTAGTTACCAGTTCTGACATTGTTGATGGAAAAATTGCCCATCTCATCTGCTCTTGTCCAAAATTGGTAGTCCTGATCATTTAAATGAATTGAGAGATGATTACCATTTGGATAAACAACCAACATAAGTTCTTGAATTTGTAGAATAAATACCTTGCATTCTCTTTGCCAGGATCCTGCATCTCCAGGAGTTGCTAATCCTACGTATGCACCGTTAGCAGGAATATAATCACTTCTAACATACCTAGGAAGAAAGTAGACAATTGTCAATCCATTATATGTAAGAAAAAGGTTTGATTTTCGACCAAATGTATGAGACATCACCTGTCTGAAACCAATAGTTTGCCACTAACATTGCCCCTCTCGTTCGCTTTTTGGTAATCCTCTGATGCTGGAAAGTCGTAAGGCCAGCTTTGGACCTCAACTAACATCTGAAGAGAAATTTTAATGAATTAGATTTATGCAAGGATGTTTGTTTATTAGATTGTCAAAACACAAAATTTAAACTGGTAAACCTGTCGTTTAGCATCATCCCATAAGGTTAGTGGATCCTCTCCATCCATTACAGAGTTGAGATAGATGAAAACTGGGCCAAAAACTTTCTTCCATGGCTCTCCCTGAGCATATTTTGGCACCAAATCATCTCCAGCATAGTGAGCACCGACGAAAACCTGTAATCCATGTAATAATCTCGACACAATTAGCAGTCATTGAACCATAGTCACAAGACAATGTAGCACCATATAATTTAATGTTAATGTCGAATAATAATAGAAACTTGATAAGCAAAGATAGGCAGCATCATACAGACAGTGTCGTGGGCCCCACATGGGACGCAAGATTCTGTTTGAGGGGCCCGCCTGTACGAAACTCGTCACTAGGTGTGATTTGCCAGAATCCAGCTGCTGGATTCATAGAAATCCATCCATGGACCTTGAGATCTTTGTTGTCACATGTGTATTGGTACTTATCATCAACCTATAAAAGAGTATAGAACGATCCACAATGAAGTCTATGGAAATCTAATACAATAAATGAGAAAGAGAAGTGAAGATGAACTCACTTCTCCTTTAAGCTCAGGCTCCACAGGATTGACAAGGAGGACTGCCTCTGGATAGGCGAGAGGTTGGCCTCGTCCAGGTAATCGATCATCTGGTAGGGGCATAAATCTCCGTCTGTTGTCTGCCACAGCCATGTAGTGAAACCTACACATTATGCTATACATTAAGAATACTATTTTTTGAATAATCCCTTTTAAAGACACAACAGACTAACAATTAGTATAAGAAAGAAGCAGAAAACTTCACTTGTCTTTCCGTAGTTTGAATGCAATTCTGGTTTCGCCAAGGCTGAAAGCAGGCCACTCAGGTGATCCAACGTGTTCATATATAGCGTATGAGTAGAATCCTGAGGAACCACGCAACAGAACAAACCTACAAGACTATCAGTTTCATTACTGATTACACATATTTGTGTGTGAGAGAAGATAATACCTTTTGTCTATGTTTAATGGAATAAGCTTGCCCTGAAGAGACGGATCCCATGGTCTTGAAAACGACACCTCTACTTGTTCCTCACTTTCCTTTATAACGTTATACGTTGTTCCTTTGATCCTACATTTTAGTGTAATAGTTCTTACAGCATTTTTAAAAGATATAAAACATTCATCAGAAATACATGTAGTAAACATGAACAGGGGACATACACTTCAAACACTCCTGCTTTGCTACTTCCATCCAGTGCACTCCATACAACATCCCAATACCTACATATTCATTTCAAAATGAGTGAGCTTCAATACTTGAGTTTTTCATCTAAAATAATATTCTTATATTCATCAAATCACATGACATGATTTATAATTTTGAAAGCTTGTAAGAATCCAGACGGAGCATATTACCCTCTGTTAGACTCATCATTGAGGACTTCTAGCAAGTTGTCAATGCCGTTATAGGAAACTCCAGTGACAATACCCTCGGGATTTGACAACGTGACTTGGAGTATACCATTATCCAAAACCACCTGAAAACCACCATGACAATGGAAAATCAATCAGAAATCTCAGAAGAAAAGCACAAGTAGAATCTCATTCTTAACAATGAAAGAGAAAGTGAATTTACATGGTTGTTTTGAACATACAAACGAACACCTATAGGCGACATAACTCCAACTCCACAACCTTCTGCAATGCACAACAAAATTTTGACTTTATCCCCATTAAAGAGGCCACATTTTGCCTGGCATTTCTTAATCTTTTAGCAAAAAAAAAAAAGGTTCATAATCTTCTTACATTTATGCAATCAATCTCCAGAGAAAGAAAGGCAAACTTAAAACTGTTAATATCTCACAAATCATGCAAATTTATAAGAATATGTATAACTCTGTCTCTCTCAATATATAGTAAATACCATCCACAAAGAGTTTTACTTCCCTTAACAAGCAAGAAAGCACTTTTTATTATCTTAAATTTATACCTTAAGCTTTAGCAATGCACCCTTTCTAGACAGAGCCAATTACACACAAACAAAACCCAATTTTCACAAACTCATCAGTACATTGTACATAAATTCCGATTTCATATTAGTCATACATTAGCCTTTAGGATGAACAAATAAAGCAAAAGTAGAGAAGATAGATATTAGAGAATCCCATTCCCAAGTAATTAGCAAATAAAGGACAAACATTGAAGGGAAAGGGCATGCAATAACAAGGAATTGATAAAAATACATGGAATTAAAGTAAAAGAGAAGCAATAAAATAAAAATAAAAAGAAATAAAAATTGAACGTAGAAGTGAAGTAGTATTAGTAGTAGTGGGATAGAGATTATCACCTGGAGGGCCCATACACGCATACCTCCAAAATGTCTTGATCGTCTTCTTTAGTTTAGCACCACCACCCATTTCGCCGACTTCTATGAAAGCTCTGATCTAGAGAGAGAGAGAGAGAGAGAGAGAGAGAGAGAGTGCAGTTGGTTGGTTATTTTTCCTCCAAGAGAAGAGGAGTTTTGTTTTGTTTTGGCCTTGTCAATTCCTTTTTTGCGTTTTGTTTGCCTCTCAGAATTGGAAAGTTTTATGCTGTGTTTCTTGAGTTCCAGAGTAGTGCTCTGTTTGGAAACATACGATTCCCAATTTCTGCATTTAATCAAGCATCATAACTCTGTCTCTCTAAATGACATAACATTAATATAACTCAAAAAATAAAAATAAAAACATAATTTTAAGGTTATCTAAGGGTATGTTATAGATTAGGGCGGATGTGGATTTTGCAAGTCCAGGTTTAAGATTTAGGTGGATTTTAAAAAAAATGGATCGATTTTGATATTCTAGTGTTTGTTTTAAAAATTTATAGGATATGATTATAGTTAAGATGTCACATCATATTGGAAATTGTAGAAAAAGAAGATGATGTTATATTATTTTATTTTGAAAAAACAAATATTTTTATTGGAAATTGTAGAAAAATGGATAAAATGGAAAAAATAGAAGGGTGCGGCTATCCGCACCCCAAACTTTACTTAACACACCCCAATTCAATTAGTTTTTAATTCAAAAAAAATACAAAATAAGTAAATTCTCATATTACCCTTTGAAATTAAAAAAAAAAAAATCATCCCCCATCCCCATTCCCTCCTGTCCACTGTTCTCTCTCTCTCTCTCTCTCTTTCTTTATTTTATTTTTTTCATTTTCTTCTTCAATATTTTAGGAATAATACAACAATATAGTGAAAATCATTTCATGGATCAATTAAATATGTAAAAATCATGAAAATTTTGAATAAAAATCACATTAAGAAAAGCAAAAAATCGATAAAAAAAAAACAATTTCGTTCAACCCTGGTAGGCCGAACACATAGAGGTGTGTTCGGCCACCGGGAGTCAAACATATAGAGGTGTGTTCGGCCAGTCAACGTCAAACCCTTTAAAAAAAAAAACAGTTTTGTTTGACCCTGGTAGGCCGAACACGTCTTAGTGTGTTCGACGCCTAGTGACCGAACACACCTCTATGTGTTCGGCCTACCAGGGTCGAACGGAACTTTTTTTTTTTTTGATTTTTTTACACGATTCCTACATTATATTCATGTATTTATTCAATCTGTAAAATGATTATTAATGTATTATTTGTTATTTCTCAAAATTTCAAGAAGAAAAGAGGAAAAAAAAAAAGAAGAGGAGGAGAAGGGTTGGGCGTGCTTGACAGGAGAGAGGGGAGAAGGTGAGAATTTTCCTTCTTTTTTTTTTTTTTGAAATTTTCAAGGGTAAAATAGGAAATAAAATGATTTTGTATTTTTTAATTAAAATATGAAAATTTTGGGGTGTGTAAAGTAAAGTTTGGGGTGCGGATAGCCGCACCCAAAATAGAATAGAGTTGTAGGATCTTGCAAACACAACCCAAGACATGTTCTTTTAAAAAGTTTCTAAAGCATCAAGAAGTGTAATATCAAAAGATTTTTAGGCACTTGTGTAGATTTGTGTGTCTTGGTTATAATGTAGCAAGCTCCCATAGAAATTAGTAGTAGTGTCCATTGTTCGACCAAAATCGAAAAATCAAATTGAAAAATGTATTTGGTTTGGTTTTGATTTTCAATTTTAACAAATTTGGTTGCTTTGATTTGGTTCGATTGTGAGAGAAAATCATTGAAATAACTTAATCGAATCAAACGATTATTATGTATGCATTTTTATATTGCTATTAACTTTGCGATTTACATACAAGATGAGCTTTTCAATACTCATTCTTATTTATAAGGGGTTAAAATCATTTTTCCATCCCAACTGAAATACAATATTGAACTAGGGTTCGACTGCTATACTAATCGATATGCATCCATATAAATTAAATGACACATGTGATGTATTAATGGTGATTAGATGGTGGGGGTGGACAATTCGTATTTTACAATGGTGAGTACCAAACAAGGTCCTAACTTTTTGCCCTATAATAAATAAATACTTTAGAAGGGCGTTTGTCCAATATCAAAAGAACAGTCTAAAATTCTTCTTTAGTTGAAACTCAAATCGTTATTCATTCTTTTATACATCGTCGATAAGCTATGCCCACACCCTTTGCTCATTTATACTAATATAAATAAATTGATGTCCAAATTAATACACTTAAATTGACATATGAAATCCCACATGAAAATTCAACAGATTAGAGATATTGATTTGTAAATATTCCGTGAGGGACATTTTCATCTTTCTTGTTGACGGTAGCCGACTTGGACTTGACTTAGCTCACTAAGCGGGTATAACCGACATATTTGAGAAAACTAAGGATCCATTTGAATGTGTGAATTTGAGGAGGGATTTGAAATTCATGATAGTAAATTCATCGATAGTGTTTGGATGGATGTGGATTTCAAATGCATCACTTTCATTTTGAATTAATTTTGGAGTAATTTTAATGGATTTCAAATTCACTCCAACTTGAGTAGATTTGAAATACATTGATTTCAAATCTTATATTTCAAATCACTCTATCCAAACACAAATGGTATTTACAATAATAAGTTGTAATAGTGTCAAAATTTTGTCTACTTTTGAACAAACATAGAATGACAACTTTTTATATATATATATATATATATATATATATATATATATATATATTTATTTATTTATTTATTTATTTATTTATTTTGTAGGAATCATTTAAAACAAATTTATGTATTAGGAACTTTTCAAAACAAGTATGAATATATTAGGGCATCTCCAATACTTCACGGTATTTTATTATTGTCATTCATCTCCAGCAGTCTGCACTATTTGTTGCACTAAAATGAAATATTTCATATTATTATTATTATTATTATTATTATTATTATTTTCTTTATTTAAAAAATTGAAAAAGAAAAACGAAAAAGAATACCTAGGTCAAAACCTGTGTTGACCTAGTGCAAAGCTGATAGCACAAATTTTTACATCACTACTAGAGAAAAAAAACATCAAAGCAGGGCAGGAGATGCTCAGTGACGTGAGATACATTTTGCCAAATCATGGAACAGTTAAAATTGTAAGTTCAATGCATATACATGAATCATGAGTAGTGAACTGTTTTTTTTTTACATTATATGCGTGTGTGTGTGTGTGTGTAATAGCAGCAATATATGATATATGGTATCTATGATATATTCTGTCATTCTGTGGTTATTTGATCAAGCTAATAGATAAACTGTATTCAGTAAACAATAGCAAGATCATATTGGTATTTTGGGTACAACAAAATCATTTATTCCTTCCCAGTTCCAATCAAGATTCTCATTTAATTACACATACTCCTATTTACTGAACGAACATCGATCCTCATTTGATAAAAATGATCCATAAACATAATCTTTCAACACTACCATGTCCCAAATCGTACTCTCGTGTTAAACACACAGTAAGAAAACGTAAAATCATTAACCTACCGAGACATTATCATATGAACAATGCTAAAGCATTCTTCAAAATATCAATTCACTTGAGTGGAATCTGGTTTCCTTTGGAAGAAAAGCGAACCTAACAGAACAGCAATCCCAGTAATTGCAATGGTAAACAGTAGGCGCTTTGGTACAAACTCGCGTGGTTGCCTCCTTGGAGCACGAGGAGGCCTTTCTGGTGCTCGTATGTTCCTTCAAAGATATCATAATGTCCATCAACAATAAGCAAACAACTAAATGCAATCTGAATCAGATTGAAACCGAGAAGCAAGGAATTCAAAACGCAGTGTAATGATAATTGATACACAGAAAGATCTTCACATGAAGATATGCTTTGTTTGGAACTCATATTATTTCTATTCAAATGGGAAAAATGATGATAATGTGGGATATACTGATACACACTAAAAAGATCTCTAGGCTAATTTCAATATCTATTTCATGAGAAGTAAATATTTTAGTTTCTAAAATTAGTAACTTGAAGGTTATTTGATGCTACATTAATTTATCTATGTATTGCATCAGAAGTTAGGGGATGTAGAACTCTAAACATTACCATGGTCCATGGGCAATACTTTTTGAAAGTTTTATCGAGGAAAATTAATCAAAGACAAAGTTATGCATATAATAATCCACCAAAGTACAAATCTGACAAAAAAAATTATGATTACTTATCCAAACAATCATATGCACACATCTGAGTTTATTTGGATATTTAATCATAATCCCATAATCACATACTTCATCAATCATCTAGAGAAAACCCTAAGAGAACTATCATCTTCCATACTTATATGCATTTGATGATCAAGGAATAAAAAATTATCTACAAAATCCTTACTCATTATTGAAAAAGTAATTTCCAAATTCTCACATTCCTTAAGACCCATTGTTCCTTTTCAGTAATTCTCACCATTTGCATCAAATTTGGTTCCTTTGACTGTAAGATAACCAACTTCTGACTAAAGTCATAACGCTAATCAGTGCAACAAGAATTTCCTCATACCCCTCATAGGAGGTATTAAACTAGCACTTATTGTTTATTGCTTGACAGTGATTACACTTCTATCTCAATAAGGGATTAAATGTCACCAACTATATGAATAGAACATAAGGTAAGAAGCAGACCAGATTAATATCAGGCAATTCTACTTACCTTGAAGACTCAGCAATATTATTAACAAAACCAGTGCATCTGCTTTCATGGCCATGCCTTTCTCGGAGTCTAATATATTTATGGCACATATGACACAACTCTGTCCTATTCCCACATACTTCCTGGAATAGCCAATGACAAGCACATTACATAAAATGAAAAAACATCCAAATCATACAATAAATTACTACCTGATGCTCCAATAGATCAACTGCAGGAAGTGGAAACTCGCAATATTCACAAGTCACAATCCTTTGTGGGCAATTTTCTCCTTTGTGAACATCTAATATGTCACGGTCCATTGTCTCACTGCACAGAGAACAAGACACCTGCCAAGTAATTGGAGTACAAAGAATTAATTATAAACCTTATATAATATATATATATATATATATATATATATATATATATATATTAACATATCTTACAATAGGTAGATGCCCAAAACAAGAAAGTGGGACAAAGTCATCATTGACCCCCTCAACTTTTCATTTGTTGACATTTAGCCATCTTTTTTATTTTTTATTTTTTTTGGTTCTATTATGCCACTCCAATTTATCAAGTTATACCACATGACCACAAACTTTTCTAACATGTTAGATCGCATATGACATGAGTGAGAGCAAGTCTATGGTAGAACACAAGTGTATTATAGTGGGATAATGGCTTAGTTTGTTCCTATTGAACTAAACTAAATAATGCAAACAACAGAATCAATAAGTGTATCAATAAGAAAAATGCTTTCTTTGGTCCAAAGTAACACTCTACCAGTGGTTTCAGAGTTGTCTTTCAAGTCATCACAACACTTGTTATCATAGTAAATTGTTATATGAATTTTTAGTTAAGACTTCTATAATTATTTGAGTTCTAACAGGAGTCTTACCTATCTAGTATTATAATTATTTTTTAAAAGTAATTTCTGATTTTACAGAAAGGGAATTAATAAACACAGAGACTTCTATTGAGATTTTAAGGATCAGTTTAGTTGGACACATGTCTAATTTGCATCTGATTCAATGCTTGAGAGGATTTTTCGTGTTTTATTTTCTCCTTTTCCATATTCTTTTTCCTGTTCCCTTCTGCTTTTCTTTTTGCAAATGCTAGTTTTCTTCTTTCAATGCTTTTTATTTATCTATTATCTCCATGTTTTCACTTTGTTGAAGAGCCAATGTTATATCCAAGTCAAAAGGCACAAGCACCCAGAAGGCCACTTCTCCCATAGTTACAATTCACAAGTATGGTTCTTGCTGTCCAAACCCGTACCATGTTAACCTTTTCCCAATCCCAACATAAGTGAACAATCATGATGCAATTTAGTGGAGACTTGAACATAGCATTGAGCATGTGATGGTTATTTTAGTTTGCTTCCTGGTACGAACTTATCCACACCAAGAGTATCTCCAACCACACAACAGAAGTACTTCCCTTAGAGGGAAAATAAAGCATGCTTTTGAGTTATATTATTTCTTTGAGTAAATTCATGGTATTTCAGCAGCTTAGATAAAACAAATTACCGGAGCATGAGTGCTTAGATAATGTTCCTCTGCAAATTTCCTGGGAACCATATCACCACAAACTTTACATTTCTCCAGATTCCGAGAGCAGTGAGCAAAATGCAAGTCAATATTGGAAGAAGGAATTGCTCTGTCACTGGAAATGATTATATCACAAATGTGGTTATGATTTCCAGTCAAAACAAAGAAATTTGAAAAATAAAAAAACTCATGATGATGCTCTATGAGATGAGTGGACCAATTCATTGCTAACTTAGAGATTTAAACACATGCCAGGATATTAGTGCATGTTAACCAGTCAGTAAAAAAACAACATAAGGAGCAATTTTTAAGTGAAATCTGCACTGTTAAATTGCATACTGGAAAGATTAAATTGCACGAACGCACTAAGAGATATATATATATATATATATATATATATATATATATATTGAAGGCTAGTTCTGTGATCTATCTAAAGTGAAAGTCACACATCAAACTAGGAAAACAAGCTCAGACAATAACATGCTGGCCCAAAACTTTACTTTACCATGCAGTAGCTATACCTGATATTACTCATGCAAGTATCAAAATAACAAAACAATCTCAACTGATTGTGACACATGTAAATATAACAGCACATATCACAGTTTACAGATATATATGATGGTTTGGACGGATCCAAGCAGGGGAAGAATGAGAAATGATAATAAGAGTCATAAATTTGGAAGGAGGGCTTAACTTTACTTATCCTAGGGTTTGTATAGCACTTCTCGTTTCATTTATGGAATGCTGTATAGGTTCATTAACTCAAAAAGTTCCACTATCTGGACCATGAAGTTGAATTTGGGCCCAACAGAATTGGGTCTGGACTAAAACCACATTAATGGATCCATTCCTACTCTTCCTCCCATAGTTCCACTTTTTTCAACCAAACAAAGTGTAGTAGGGTATAAAAGGTGAGCCTATTCCTAAGTGATTCCTTGTTTGTCTCTGACTGAGGGTATCAACAGGGACAACTAGTTAAAATATCACACATTTTTCTGAGTTTAACTTGATTGTAATTTAAGAGCCCTTGAATGGCCAGTAAAGAGAAAATTAATGGTAAACTGCAAGAACAATAACTGAAAAAATCAGAATGACATAAAGTTTAACATAAATAGAAAATATCACTGCTAAGCAATGTCACCACTTCAATTAAATAACTAAGGGAAATACGGCATATAGTGTGATTTATGGATACAGGCCAGTTGGTGCAAAAGAGAGACTCCTCCACATGAAACAAAAGCCAAGAAAACAAGACTTAATACTTCTGAATGCAGTTTGGCCAGCACTCAGGTTTCACTTCTGTTAAATGTTTCTTTAGTTGAATCATACAATGGATATCATTCATTAATAATCTTATAGTTTACTAAAATGCACCTCACCATTAATTTAATGTTTCTAATGTAACCAAACTCTAGAACTCAAGAAAAACAAATTATATCAACTACACCTATCATTTCCATCACCTTTTCCCAACTAATAATGTCTTACCTAATTAGCCACTTATAAAATTGTGCAATTTGGCATGTCAAAGAGAGTTAATTCTTTACAAACCTCAGGTTCTTTCACCCAACCAAACAACAATAACACCTTTCTCTTTATATTTTTTTATTTTCTTATATTTTGAATACCTTCCTAGTCCAGAAAATATTCTGATAAGAACATAATCTTAGAACTTGAACACAAAACTCAAATATGGTCAAGAAACAGAAAAGAACAAAGGATGGCCTGAAGCTTAACTATGAAAGAGAGCAAAACTTCCTTAGATCTTTAAGATAATCTGTATAATACGATGCAGAAAGAGCTATACAATTTTACTTGTTGCTTGTTTTCATTTGGATAGGTCATGCAGTGAATGGAGCAGCTGGATATCTGTCACCAAGTTGCATGGTGAATTATTATTATTATTATTATTATTTTTTATTTTTTTATTTTTTGAGACATTGTCAAAGTTATATAATGAATCTAACAGAAGCTGACATTCACAAAATTTAACACAGTGAAATTTGTAATCGGTGTATCTTTAAAATACATCTTGCACCAAGGTAAATAGTATTGTCATATGTTTTACGAAGTTTAAATGACAGCACAAGTAACCGTTGTTACACCCCCCGCCAAAAAAAAAAAAAAACACTTTCAAATTAACCCAAAACACTGAAGCAAAGTAAAATTGTACATCCATGTATTTGATAAGATATGACACCGTAAAATATTAATATACAATGATTCTATACAAGGTTTAAAATATCAATATCAATGGGAATATCACAATCCTAATTTTACAGAAATGTCAATGGGTATATCGGTATAGGAAATGGTTTTGAAAAACAACATGAATTTGTTAAAAGTATTAGGAAATTTAGCATGAAAGTTTAGAGATTATTATAACAAACTATAATACATATTTTAATTTAAAATCTCAACAAAATGATATATTTATAAAAAAACTATTGATAATAAATTATATAAACATTGTATGTCATTATGACAAATGATCAGAGTTATTGATCTGTTTCTCTATCAACTATTTCCAATAGATGAGATAGTGTTAATATAAACTTGAACTCCATATGACATTCGCGAAGTAGGTAAAAATGTCAATTGAATGACAAATTAAAATTTGTTTTATCAAAAATCCCAATATTTTGGTCAATGTAGTACATCTGCGATATTTCGTGATTTCCATTATATTTTTTACTATAACTCAAACTGATATCGATATTTTGTGATAGTTCACAATATTCAGCATTTGTTTTACCCACATATCCATATGGCACCCTAAAAAAACAAAGATATTAAGAATGTTTTTCATCCTTGATTCTATATGAATTTACAGAAGTAGAAAAACATTACCGAGTAAGATAATTTTATGCAATAGTGCCTATTCAGAAAATGCACAAACTACGTCCAACCGACCATCAACCAAGGCATATTTTTCTAAAAGAATGATAATTTAATCTCACAAAATAACCTTTTGCATGCTCAACTATTCAATAAATAGCTCATTTACATATATAGCATCAAAAGACAAGTCCAAAACATAGCACAAACAGAAGATATATACAGTTTTTCAGATTGAATAACTGAATGAACACAACAGCCATCACCCAAGCTTATCAACTTGTTAAGGTTCTAAATTACGCAGAAATACATCTCTGAAAAATAAGCAAAGCATCAGTCACCACAAACAACCTCTATACCGATGGACCTTCAATAAGATGATCAAATTGGTCATTGAAAAATAAATATAAGATTGAATGAACAATATAATCAACGAAACGTCTACGCTTGCATACACCAATAGTACAAACATCCCTTTACATTCAACACAACATAAGAAGCTACACCACAAAATGACAATTGACACTACAACCAGAAAATAGACAACTTATCATATGATCGAAAAAAAGAAGCTAAATTCAACGAAAAATCATAATGTCGCATTACAAACAGCTACCATAAGCACAAAACAATCTCCTAACTCAGTCAGTAATCACTTATTTCGTTTTTAGCTGCACCAATTTCTTTGTGTAAATTTCATAGACTGCTAATACAAAAATCCTATGATGCATTGTTAAATAATTTCCAATATTCCAAGAAATAACAGTTCTAAAACGGAAAAAAAAAAAATAGAAACAGTGAATTAATTTTCAAATATAATTACGGAAAAAAAAAAAAAAAAACAGAAAATTACCAGTGGCTGCAGATGCTGGTTGCCTGATCATCAGAAACTCCAGCCATTATTTCCCCAATTAAGAATTTGAACGGGAAAACCCTTCAACATGGAACAAAATTCACAAACATAAGATACGGAAAAAAAAACAAAATCAAACACGAGAAAGAAAATTACGCGAACAAATTTCAATCATCGGCGATCATCGAAAAGAACGACAACCTTGTACTTGTAATCCAACTCCTGCGACAATCAGATCGACCGGTAGGAAAATAGGTTTGAACTGTTGGGTAATAATAAAATACTTATTATTAAAAAATATATATATTAGGTAAGGGGATTTTAGGTTTTACCAATAAGGGAGACTTTGGGACCTAAAAAGACTTGAGAGAGAGTGAGAGGAGAGAGAAAGTCCTCTTTGACGAAGTGAGAGGAGAGAGAAAGTCCTCTTTGACGAAGAGTTTGATCGCACCATCCAAGCAACCACCAACACCAAGGAGGACTTCTCTATGATTGAGGTGCGCGCGCCTCTTCACGCTACTTTGAAGCGCGTGTGACACAGACACTTGTTCTGTTTTTTTAAATGTAAAACAAATCCATTATTTAGTCATGAACTTCCATGTTATTTTTAGGGGTTAAATGCTAAAAAAACTTAAAATATTGATTTTTTTTTTTTTATCAAATTGTAATTTAAACTATTTAAAATTTATCAAATTATAATTTTTGATCCATTTTTCGATGAAAACGTGAACATATGACCTACATGCTGAAAATATAAAGGTATTCTTGTAATCTTGTAAATTAAGGTGGCCCTCATATGAAGTCACCACATTACATGTTCATATTTTTGTCAAAAAATAGTTCAAAAATTGCAATTTGATAAATTTTAATAATTCATGTTGCAATTTGATTAAAAAAAAGTCAGCGTGTGCATTACATGTTCATATTTTTGCCAAAAAATAGTTCAAAAATTGCAATTTGATAAATTTTAATAATTCATGTTGCAATTTGATTAAAAAAAGTTTAGGTTGGAAAATGAAAAACGTCAATAGTTTAGGTTGTTTTTGCATTTAACCCTATTTTTAGGGAAAATGCATTTTTTATTTACTGCACCTTTAATTGTTTTATTGGTTAAGAGTTAGCATTCTCGTGCACTTGATGCACACATACATACGGGTTGGGTTTGGGTCGAGTTTGAATTCGGGTTGATCTAAATTCGCGCACTTTTCCTTTTTTTTTTCCTAACATTTATGTTATGTTAGTCATACATTTATATTATATTAGTCATACATTTATGTTCAGATATCATACCTTTATTTAATATTTTTAACTCTCAGAAAAACCCTAATTTCACCACATTTTGTACATGTTTATCTTTATGTGATATTACTCATACTTTTATGTGATATTAATTATACTTTAATATCAACGTAGTCATACATTTATGTAATATATAAATGTACAACTAACATAATTAAATTGTATATTGGCATAACTAAAAGATATGACTAACATAACTAAAAGATATGAAGGTTAATATCTTTGTCTAAAAAAAAATGTTAATTAAGGTATAACTAGCATTCATAAATGTATGACTAACATAACGGGTTAAATGCATAAAAACCCCTTGTGTCTTGGAAAATCGGCGTTGTTCCCCCCTCTATTACAGAAATGACAACGGATACACTTGTGTTATCCATAAATTTATGCATTTTCCCTAAAATCGTTAGAAATAACGACAGTGTACTGCATGCGCCTGAAGTGCAAAAGTTGTCGGTTTTTTTACCACTTTTTAAGTGTTAAATGATTATTCTAACCTAAACTTTTTTCTATAACAAAGTTTGTAACTTAATACTCTTTTATTTATTCTCTCTCTTTTTTTTGTCAATATTTGGAATTTTATTTTACGGCTTCTTGTAAAATTTTATTTAATATATTTTTTTTATTTCACTACCTTTTACTATTGTTGTAAAATTTATGCTCAACATATTTTTATTACTTCACTTAGTTCACTACCTTTTATTATTTAATACTTATAAAATTTATGCTCAAAATATTTTTCGTTTGATTAAATTTTTCTTTTAAACTTTATATACATATAATCTATTTTTTAATTAAATTAAAACTAATAAAATAATTTTTTTTAAAATAATATAAAAATTAGGAATTAAATTATTTAAAAAATTAAAAATCAAAGATTGATCAAATCTTTGAAATATCTAACATTTGTGGGAATGAAATAAAAAAAATCATAAATTTACAAATAAGATAAGAAAATTTACTAGACATATATATTTATATATTCATGAAATTAGAATAATTTTGCATATTAAATTTACAACTACTTAAATTTGATCAAATTCATCTCCTTTCTTCTGCTTTAGCCACCGTGCCTCCGGATCTCCACCGTGCATCGCTGATAAACACCAAAATTTTTCTCTGTCTTGCCAAACATCACAAAATGAATCCAAATCAACCTATAACCATTTTTCCTTCCAAGTTTTCAGAAAAACATTGTTGAAAATAACCAAATATAAACGTCACCGTCGCCACCTCTCGCCGGAAAACTCCATTGTTGTCCACCAAATTCCAAAATTCGATTTTTCTCATTTTTTAACAAAAATATGTGAAATTTGTACCAAAATGATCTTAATTTCAAGCCCAAACATGACTCCATATTAATTTACAGAAATATCATTCGATTTTGAGTCAACTAGATCGAAATACAATAGAAAATTTTGACTTTTTTTTTTTGAAAAACAAAAGATTCGAGAAGAAATCCGGGCGACGAAGACCTACAACAAATAAAATGTAAGAAGTGCTTATTTTTATCTCATCAATAATCATTCAAAGAAAAAAAAAAAAAAGAACTCAGCTTCTTTCTGAATCTGCAATGAAAGGTTGTGCGCTGTTTTCCTCTTTGTTTTTAATTTCTTTTTTTTGAGAAAAATTCTTTTTTAAATTAAAATTTAATTCTATTTTAAGTATATAACGGAAAATTCAAGATAAAATATAATGACGTTAAATCCATTTTAAAAAAATCGGGCGTCGGTCAAATTTTTGATATCCCACGTGTTATCCTTGTCATTCTTTTAAAAGAGGGATGAGTGACACCAACTTTCTAAAACACAAGGGAGATTCATGCATTTAACCACTAAGATAAATAAAAAATGACTAACACTACTAAAATGTATGGCTAACATAACATAAATGTATGACATTTGGAAGCATGTTGAGACGAATTTGTGCGTGACCTGGTGGTGCATGCGGGTGCGTGGTGGACCGGGTCGACCCGAGTGCATGGACCTTAAATCCGTACACCAAATACACAAATTTTTTTGTGTTTGTCTTTTGCATTTTTTTTAAGTACTTTTATTATTGTCAGTTTATGTTTCTGACTCTTTTATCAATTGTATTTTTATTTTAGATTTGTTTTTATGATTTTGTTTAAGGGTGTGCATTACTCAACTAAACTCGAAAAATCAAGGAAAAATTGATCGAATCATAACGAATTAAAAAATATATTTGGGTTTGATTTTGATTTTGGTTTTCAAATTTAGGAAATTCAGTTCAATTTTGTGAGCAAAATCATCGAAATATTCAGAATGCATCGATTAACTAGAAATGCACTTTTGGATTTGACTTTTATACATGTTATGGACTTAAAAAGTTGGGATGAGTTAAGAAAAGAATGATTTTATGTCTTATGAAATAATTTGGTTCAGTTGATGGTTTTATGTCTCATTTTCAGTTCCCTTCATTTCTATAAAAAATCAATTCGATTTTTGATTTTTTCAATTTGATTGGAAATCGAACGAACATGCAGACCCCTAATTTTTGTAAAGGGTGAGACTATACCCACCTCATTCATTATTAAACATACTCTATTTACTAAATACACATACATTAACATGATTCAATACTATCAATTT
Organism: Scutellaria galericulata; assembly: GCA_946896805.1. Lineage (NCBI taxonomy): Eukaryota > Viridiplantae > Streptophyta > Magnoliopsida > Lamiales > Lamiaceae > Scutellaria > Scutellaria galericulata. The sequence goes on from OX335793.1 coordinate 16,503,124, forward strand.
TTTAAATACACACCTCACAATATTATCATTCTAATATTTTCAATTATATAACCAAAAAATAAATAATGAATAGTAAGGACATTTTTGTCTTTTAGAATATACTAATTTTTTATTTATTTTAAATGAGATGCGTATAGTAATGGGTATGTATATCCTGTCAGAGAACAAATATTATTTGTGAATATATTTTCTTCACCGAGATTACTATTGTCAGTCATGATGTTCGATTTCAAAACTAATTGGTCACATATTCCAGCTCCTAGAAGATAACAAAGAGCATCAGGAGGAAATTTTTTATCTCCGAGATCACTTGAGCCGACAGTGTCTGAATCGTTTGATTCTGAAGCTAATTATTCACATGGTCCACCACCACCACCTATAAGAGTACAATAAGCTTCAGGAGGTATTTTTTTCATCTCCCAAATAACTTGTGTGGTTTTTTATGTTGAGTTTGTCTCTTATAGGAGACGAGTTGCACCATTAGATGAAAGATAGATGATCATCAACGTCACAACAAAACAAAATATTTGTAGATGTGCCATTTTGATAGATGAACACCCTCGTTTTCTTAACACTAACAAAGAAATTGTGAACTTCTACGCTTTAATATTATCCATTTAAATAGTGAACTGAGAAAATAATATAAAATACATATGCATAAAATTATCATGATTATACCTCACTTACATGACTGCGTATTATTTTAAAATAATAAAGTTAGGTTCAATTTACCTAAATGACTACTCATTAATTAATTTATGCCTAACTTGTAAAGAATATATGATAAAAAGTTAGTATGGTATTAATCAAGTGATTAAAAGATGATCTACAATTTATTTTTAATATGCTAGGAGGAGTGGAAGACAGTGACACATTCGAACTATGATCATTACAATCTATACCTTACCTTTATAAAGATGAGATACCACTAAAGTTACAAGGCTTGTTATAAAAAATGATCTACAATTAGTTTGCATGCATTAACTTTTTTATACTTTCCATTCATTGTGGATAAGTTATATTATATACTAGTATAAGGCCCGTGTAATACACGGGATTTAATAAAAAAAATTAAATTTAGTAAAATTAAAAAAATTGAAATATCATTTACACAACAAAATTAAATTTATGATTTGTGCAATATATATCGTCTAATTTAACATTAAATATAAAAAATATGAAAAAATAATTATTTAATTGTCAAAAATATGTGTTGCATTTGTAGATGATCATTAAAAAAAAAAATTATTATTTTGAAAAATAATATACATTGCTATACCTATTATATTATTCAACACACCCATCATTTTTTTTTTTTTGCTCTTTGTTTACATTTGTAACAACCATCAACTTTTATTTTCAAATAAATGATAAAAAATGAAAGTCAAAATTTCTCAAATAAATTCCATAGTTTATTTTAAAGCATATATTCAAAAAATTATTTGATTTCAAAAATTAATAAGTTTGAATAATAATTTACAAACTGCCCAACTTTATTTTAGTTTTTTTTTCATTTGTAATTATTTATATTTTTTGTTTACATTTTTAAATTTAACAAATTTCAAATATATAATAATATCTATCATTAAAATAATTAGATAAATATATATTATTTACATAAATCTAATTAATATTTCTATATTATTTATTATTTAGTAATAATAATATTCCTTATGAACAGTAAATCTGTAGCAATTAATTAGCATATTTAATATGAAAATATCATAGGTTTCCCATGTGACACTTTGGTCTTACTTTTATATATATAAAAATAATTATTTAATTGTCAAAATATGAGTTGCATTTGTAGATGATCATTTAAAAAAATTATTATTATTTTGAAAAAAATATACATTGCTATACCTATTATATTATTCAACCAACCCACCATTTTATTTTAGTTTGCTCTTTATTGTTTACATTTGTAACAACACTCAACTTTTATTTTCAATTAAATGATACAAAATGAAAGTCAAAATTTCACAAATAAATTCCATAATTTATTTTAAAGCATATATTCAAAAAATTATTTGATTTCAATAATTAATAAGTTTGAATAATAATTTTCAAGCTATCCACTTTTATTTGAGTTTTTTTTTTTCTTTTGAATCTATTTATATTTTTTCTTTATATTTTTAAATTTAACAAATTTGAAATATATAATAATTCCTATCATTGAACTTTAGCATGTGTTAATTAGATAAATCTAATCAATATTTCTATATTATGTATTATCTAGTAATAATAATATTTCTTATCAACATTAAATTTGTAGCAATTAATTAGTATATTTAATATGAAAAAATTGTAGGCTTGCCATGTGGCACTTTGTCTTACTTATATATATATATATATATATATATATATATATAAAGATAATTATTTAATTTTAAAAATATGTGTTGCATTTGTAGACAATCATTTAAAAAATTATTATTTAAAAAAATACATTGCAATACCTATTATAGTATTCAACCCACCCTACCATATTTTTTAGTTTGCTTTTTATTGTTTACATTTGTAACAACCCTAAACTTTTATTTTCAATTAAATGATACAAAATGAAAGTCAAAATTTCACAAATAAATTTCATAGTTTATTTTAAAGCATATATTCAAAAAATTATTTGATTTCAATGATTATTAAATTTGAATAATAATTTTCAAGCTGCCCACTTTTGTTTTAGTTTTTTTTTTTCTTTTGTATCTATTTATATTTTTAAATTTAACAAATTTCAAATATATATAATTTCTATCATTGAACTTTAGCATATGTTAATTATATAAATCTAATCAATATTTCTATATTATTTATTATTGAGTAATAATAATATTTCTTATCAACATTAAATTTGTAGCAATTAATTAGCATATTTAATATGAAAACATTGTAGGCTTGACATGTGGCACTTTGGTCCTTCTTATATATATAAAGATATATATATATATATATATATATAAAGATAATTATTTAATTTTAAAAATATGTGTTGCATTTGTAGATGATCATTTAAAAAAAAATTAAAAAAAAAATACATTGCTATACCTATTATAGTATTCAACCCACCCTACACCATATCTTTTAGTTTGCTTTTTATTGTTTACATTTGTAACAACCCTAAACTTTTATTTTCCATTAAATGAGATAAAATGAAAGTCAAAATTCCACAAATAAATTTCATACTTTATTTTAAAGCATATATTCAAAAAATTATTTGATTTTAATAATTATTAAGTTTGAATAATAATTTTCAAGCTGCCCACTTTTATTCTAGTTTTTTTTTTCCTTTTGTATCTATTTATATTTTTATTTGTATTTTTAAATTTAACAAATTTCAAATATATAATAATCCCTATCATAGAACTTTAGCATCTGTTAATTAGATAAATCTAATCAATATTTCTATATTAGTTATTATTTAGTAATAATAATATTTCTTATCAACATTAAATTTGTAGCAATTAATTAGCATATTTAAAATGAAATCATTGTAGGCTTGACATGTGACACTTTGGTCCTTCTTATATATATATATATATATATATATATATATATATATATATAAAGATGATTATTTAATTTTCAAAATTTGTGTTGCATTTGTAGACAATCATTTAAAAAATTATTATTTAAAAAAATACATTGCTATACCTATTATTTATTTGATTTCAATGATTATTAAATTTGAATAATAATTTTCAAGCTGCCCACTTTTGTTTTAGTTTTTTTTTTCTCTTTTGTATCTATTTATATTTTTAAATTTAACAAATTTCAAATATATAATAATTCCTATCATTGAACTTTAGCATCTGTTAATTAGATAAATCTAATCAATATTTCTATATTAGTTATTATTTAGTAATAATAATATTTCTTATCAACATTAAATTTGTAGCAATTAATTAGCATATTTAATATGAAATCATTGTAGGCTTGACATGTGGCACTTTGGTCCTTCTTATATATACATAAAGATATATATATATATATATATATATCTATATAAAGATAATTATTTATTTGTAAAAAATATGTGTTGCATTTGTAGATGATCATTTAAAAAAAATATTATTATTTTGAAAAATAATATACATTGCTATACCTATTATAGTATTCAACCCACCCTACCATATTTTTTAGTTTGCTTTTTATTGTTTACATTTGTAACAACCCTAAACTTTTATTTTCAATTAAATGATACAAAATGAAAGTCAAAATTTCAAAAATAAATTTCATAGTTTATTTAAAGCATATATTCAAAAAATTATTTTATTTCAATAACTATTAGATTTGAATAATAATTTTCAAGCTGCCCACTTTTGTTTTAGTTTTTTTTTTCTTTTGTATCTATTTATATTTTTAAATTTAACAAATTTCAAATATATAATAATTCCTATCATTGAACTTTAGCATATGTTAATTATATAAATCTAATCAATATTTCTATATTATTTATTATTGAGTAATAATAATATTTCTTATCAACATTAAATTTGTAGCAATTAATTAGCATATTTAATATGGAAACATTGTAGGCTTGACATGAGGCACTTTGGTCCTTCTATATATATATATATATATATATATATATATATATATATATATATATATAAAGATAATTATTTAATTTTAAAAATATGTGTTGCATTTGTAGATGATCGTTTAAAAAAAAAAAATACATTGCTATACCTATTATAGTATTCAACCCACCCTACCTACCATATTTTTTAGTTTGCTTTTTATTGTTTACATTTGTAACAACCCTAAACTTTTATTTTCAATTAAATGAGACAAAATGAAAGTCAAAATTTCACAAATAAATTTCATAGTTTATTTTAAAGCATATATTCAAAAAATTATTTGATTTCAATAATTATTAAGTTTGAATAATAATTTTCAAGCTGTTCACTTTTATTTTAGTTTTTTTTTCTTTTGTATCTATTTATATTTTTATTTGTATTTTTAAATTTAACAAATTTCAAATATATAATAATTCCTATCATTGAATTTTAGCATATGTTTATTAGATAAATCTAATTAATATTTCCATATCATTTATTATTTAGTAATAATAATATTTCTTATCAACATTAAATTTGTAGCAATTAATTAGCATATTTAATATGAAATCATTGTAAGCTTGACATGTGGCACTTTGGTCATTCTTATATATATATATATATATATATATATAAAGATAAATTTCATAGTTTATTAAAGCATATATTCAAAAAATTATTTGATTTCAATAATTATTAAGTTTGAATAATAATTTTCAAGCTATCCACTTTTATTTTAGTTTTTTTTTTCTTTTGTATCTATTTATATTTATATTTATATTTTAAAATTTAACAAATTTGAAATATATAATAATTCCTATCATTGAACTTTAGCATATGTTAATTAGATAAATCTAATCAATATTTCTATATTATTTATTATTTAGTAATAATAATATTTCTTATCAACATTAAATTTGTTGCAATTAATTAGCATATTTAATATGAAATCATTGTAGGCTTGACATGTGACACTTTGGTCCTTCTTATATATATATATACAGATTTATATTTATATTTATATTTTTAAATTTAACAAATTTCAAATATATAATAATTCCTATCATTGAACTTTAGCATATGTTAATTAGATAAATCCAATCAATATTTCTATATTATTTATTATTTAGTAATAATAATATTTATTATCAACATTAAATTTGTTGCAATTAATTAGCATATTTAATATGAAATCATTGTAGGCTTGACATGTGACACTTTGGTTCTTCTTATATATATATATATATATATATATATATATATATATATATAAAGATTATTTATTATTTAGTAATAATAATATTTCTTATCAACATTAAATTTGTTGCAATTAATTAGCATATTTAATATGAAATCATTGTAGGATTGACATGTGGCACTTTGGTCCTTCTTATATATATATAAAGATATGTATTGAGTATTAAGCTATTATACTATAATGCCTAAAAGATAAAATAAAAAGTATAACGTAGGCTAGTAAACTCGAATAATCGAGACTTTGTGTTGTAAGTTTGGAGATTAGGGGTACAATGTATTGATTTGTATGAATTTAATGTTAACAATTTGGTTAAAGAGTCAATGATATTTCTTGTTAAAGATTTAATATAGCTGTGAATGTAATATCAAAATTGTATTTATCCATTGATAATTAAAGTGTTTATATTACCACAACCTCTAAAATTATGACTAATAAATCTTCATATATATTTCATGCTCTTATAATAACAACATATATAATTATGTACCTGTAAGAGACTTTTGTGGACATATAAATTTGAGATATGTATATCACCTACCGATTGAAATAATTAATTTAGAAACTACATTGACTAATATAAATATTAATGAGATTGAAAAAAACAAATTATATATATATATATATATATATATATATATTGGATGGATATGGAAAAATTCTATATATATATATATATATATAATGATTGAAACAATAAATTAAATAATTTTTGGATGTACATGGACAAATTCGACAAATGTTTGCCTTATTATTATATTTCATAAATATTTGTATATTTTAACCAAACCTTTAAATTATCAAGGACGTCCATGCAACCCCAAAAATAAATCCACCTGTTCATTTCATCACAGTTATGAAACTTTTTATACGAACACAAAAATAATATCATTATCTAATCAGGATTGGACATATATAAATAATACTAACATATATGACAATATAAAAAAATCTTGTTCACAATTTTACTTTATGGCTAAATAATATTGAACGTTTATCTAACTTGACTTTACTATGTCACAATAATAAAGTCATGTTTAGCATACTATCTAATCAACATATTCTATGTGTAGTATTTCTTTAAATACAAAACCATATATTCGCAATTCACTACTATTATTTTAGTTATTATACACATTTTTTATTATTATAGTCTGTTGTTAATTAATAATTAAACAAATTCAAATACTAGGATAACTTTGAATTGACATTAAAACCTGAATAAGGACTTGATGAAATAAAACTTTTTCAACACTTAAAATCAAAGATAGTTCAATAGTATACTATAAAATCATTTCAAAGATAATATTTGTAAATAAATAGTTTTGTATTCACAACAGACTTATATAATTTCCTTGCACTCTAATGTAAATATTTGGTTAGTATTTAATTTATTCTTAGAAATATACTGCAATGCAATGGTGATTACCTAGAAGATTATGTATATTTTCAATACTGTTGCCTCTCTTCCTTTTTTTTTTTTTTTTTTTTTGTGCTAGGTATAAGGATTCCCATATGAACTTTTCAACATAGGAGAGATGGACGCTTGTAATTTTGGAGATCTAAAAATACGCAATATATATATTTCTCTTATCAACATTTGTAACTAATTTTATGCTTCTCAATATTCTTTTAAACTATTGAATCCACGCATGTGCATGTTGTACATATCAAACTAAATCCGTGGCCCCAATGTGTAACCAAGCAGCACAAAGAAGATGAGCCACCACCATTAACAAAAGAACCTCCACCACCACCAATGTGGCGGCGGCAGGAGGCGGAGAGAATGAGGAGGCACTGGTGTGGACATTTCTTGTGATGCTTCTAGGCTCTATATCATTCTTGTTTCTATTAGTCCTCAACAAATATTTTGTGAAGGAGACAAGTGAATGCGTCATGGGTATGACATCAACAATAGTGGTATTGTATCCCTTATACATAATGGCAAAGCTAATCCCACAAAGGATGGTTTATTATCCCACAAAGGATGGTTTATTATCCCCGTTTGGCCTAAAAGAATATGCCATGATCTCTATACTTGTTAATGTGGGTGCCACGATTGGTGGATTTACTTCTTATTCTATTGATTTGTCCAAGCTAGGGTTTTTAAAAATATATATTATGATAGATCTTGGATTTGTAGAAAGTTTCCTAGTGTTTTAGTTGTTTTCAAGTAATTAATCCAATTTCGTTAGATTTTATCTTTATGATGAATATTTAAGTCTTCTGTTCCTTCTTTGCCTTTGTATATATAGCAACAAGATTTATTCGTTAATAACTTTGCGACGATATTGAATATTTTATCGCAAAACATGGTTAGTGATGGTGCCATAGCGACGAGCCTGACGACAAATTATTTTTGTCTCTAAATAATGTTTGTGACGAAATTTGTGAGGTAAGTGACGAATTATTTCGTCGCTAAATTTCTGTTTTCTTGTTATGATAATTAAGTGTTCTTATACTCTCGATTGATAATATTATTTGTGATACATATAATACCAAAAGTGTAAAAATATATTATATTGATATTATTGAAATATGATATATATTGGAAAAACTGAAATTTTGCCCAATTTTGGGGCAATTTTTGACGTGGGCCCCATACCCGATTTTGGAAATGGAAAGTTGGATCGTGTTCTCCTCCGAGAGAGGTTCGAAACGACTCGTTAAACGCCCAAAATGATTGATGGGTGAATGAGAAATTGTATTTCAAAGTTGCATGTTTGGATCCAAGAGAATGAGGTATATCCCACATCGGGAAAATCAAACTAAATTCTTCACTTTATATTGATTTTTCGATAAGAAAGATTGGCAAGAAGACTCTCTCTCATGTGTGGGGTGTAAATCATGAGCTGATTCGAGCATCGGACCATGGACTTGTATGCACATGAATGTCGGTACTTGTATGCACATGAATGTCGGTTCAGAAAGCGGCAGGCCCGGCCTCGCTTCTTTTACCACTTTTTCATACCAACTTCATGTGACTTTTGGCCTTCCAACTTCCATAACGTCTAGGCCACGTCCAACCATTTTGAAAGGTTCTGAAGGTGCCTATATATTGAGGCTCCCACCTCTGAGTTCATCATCAGAATTCAACCACCTTTTCATACCAACTTCATGTGACTTTTGGCCTTCCAACTTCCATAACGTCTTGGCCACGTCCAACCATTTTGAAAGGTTCTGAAGGTGCCTATATATTGAGGCTCCCACCTCTGAGTTCATCATTGGAATTCAAAGCTTTCTTCGCTATTTTGCTCTCGTTTTTCTTTTGGCTTCCTTTCCTCTGAGTGATACAAGTCGGATGTAATTCCAATTCACTGTCGGCAAGAGTTCGTGCTTGACTCTTTGCTTTTGTTGCCGCTGTATCCTAGGAAACAAACGTCAGTTCAATCCTTAAGCATCTCGGAGGCGGCGAATCTGTTTTAAGGAAATTGTGGTGTCACAGGCCACGACTTTCCTCGTTGCTCACTCGATTTATTTCCACGCCATTTTCGACTAACAATATAATGTCAGACTAAGTTTATCTTAAGGCTTTGATCTAATTTATCTTGGAACTATTTTCACGGATTGAACAATTCATTCTTAACAAAAACTCCTACGCAACTGGTACACAGATTTATGGTCCGTGCAATCTGGATCAATCCGATTCGGCACAAAACTCCATGCGTCGGCATGTGCCCCCATGCGCTTTAGAGATGACGCCACATACTTTATTTATTTTCTATATTTTCTGAAAAAATATATATACCTTTTAGTTATAACACTCATATTTTTATATATGTTATGACATTTAAACCTTTATGTTATGATATTCATACATTTACATTATATTAGACAAACATGTAATACCTTTTAGTTATGTTAGTTATACTTTTTAGTTATCGAGATACCTTTTAATTATGTAAATGTACCTTTATATATTATATAAAAGTATGCTTATATATCTAATATGAGGCTTCTTTTCACTATTTTCTGGACCCACATTTATTTCTACTATCTTAATCGGAGTCTATTGATCGACATTATTTGATATAGAAGATAAGCTCTCACAACTATCTACAAAAGAACAAAGAAATTCAAGAGGTATTTTTTCATCTTCGAGATAACTTGTGGTTTATGGTGTTGAGTTTGTCTCTCCCAGGAGACAGAACGCACATATATGTACATTTACAAGTTCTAAGAAATTTAATTTAGAAACTACAACAACTAATATAAATATTTGAATTTTAATTTACGTTGAAAAATTAAATTAAATATCTTTTACATGTACATGAATAATTTGCCATATGGTTGTCTTATTATTATTGTCCATGAAAATTCTTATAGTTTAAGAAAGTCTTTAGATTAACAATAACGTGGATGCAACCCATATATAATGGCTACAATTCAAGAATCCATATATATTGTGAATTAGGAAGTTAATATAAAATTCAAATGCTTAATATTATCATAACTGTAGATTATTTAAATAAATTAAGTTAGGTTCAATTTAATTAAATAATCAATTATTAATATATACCTAACTTGTAGAAAAAAAAAATAGTATCTATGAGGAAAAAATCATGACATGTTATAAATAAAGTGATTCATAGATGATCTACAATTAGGTTGTATGCATTAGCTTTTTATATATGGTTCCATTAATTGTGGAAAAGTACTAATATAGGTATTTTGTGTTACGTGCGCTGTTAGGTTATAATGCTAGAAATATATATATATATATATATATATATATATATATATATATATATATATAAAAGGTAGGCTAGTAAAATCCAATAATCGAGATTTTATGTAAAAAGTATGTAGAGTGCACAAGTTTTTGATTTGTATGAATTTAATGTTAACGAATTGCTTAAGGTGTCGATGATATACCTTTTTGAAGATCTCTAATATACATATGGATGATATATCAAAATATATCATTATATAATCTAGATTATGCATATATAAATAATATTTAAATACATCAACACAATGTATGAAAATCTTGTTCATAATTTTACCTAATAAATACTACACATTGATTGTTTATCGAATATCATTCTTAACTTTATTAATGTCATAATAATAAAGTCATGTAAAATATTTAATTAATATTCTATATTTAGTATTCTTAAAATTTTTTAAAACATATATTCACAATTTAATTACAATTATTAAAGCTTTTATACAACAAGCATTTTATTATTATTATTATTATTATTATTATTATTATTATTATTATTATTATTATTATTATTATTATTATTATTATTATTTCTACTACAATAGTCTATTGTTTATAATAATTAAAAAAAATCAAATGGTTGGATAATTTTGAATTGTCATGAAAACCGTAAAAGAACTTCAAGAAATAAAAAAATTTCAGCACTTACAAATCAATTATTGCTTAGTAATATATTATATACAAAATCTTCTAAAGACATAATTGTAAATAAATATTCTTGTAATCAGAATACAGTTATATAATTTCCTAACAATCTAGTGTAATATTTTGGATCATACTTATACGTACTAATATATTCCAATGTTATTATATTTGATAAACTATACACTCTCATTTTCGAAATATTCTTCACGCATTCCAAGAATAAATTAATAATATGATATAAGTAATATGCAAAAATGTAATTTCTTAATTTCATAGTATGCAATTCCGTTTTCAACACCGATTAAGTTTTAAACCACTATATATTTGTTTTGAATCCTTAATATTAATTGAATATTTAAATCTATCATACTTAATTAATTCCTTTATGAAATCATATATAAATAGTTCATATTTAATATGATTTTAATTTTTTGCACCGGTAACAAAAGGAAAATAAGGAGAACTCCAAATAAAGATTAAAAATACTAGATAAAATGTTCACATAAGTACCAAACTTCTTCAATTGTCTTATTATTACAAACTCAAATTGTTAAAAGTTTATAGCTTACAAATTTTAAGGACTATTATTTAATTATGCATATGGGAACAAATCGCACATCCATCAATATCTTTTATTTTCTAAGATGACTACGTCCAGCCATGCATACGTCTTTATTTATTTTTGGATACCAAAACAGGTGAATGCCGATTTTGAAGCTAATTAATGCTAACATCCACTACCTGCAAGAGAACAAAGAAGTGCAGGATCTATTTTTTCATCTCTGAGATCACTAGCTCCGACAATGTCTGAATCTTTTATCTCTATTACCTTTCTCGGAGTCTGTTCATTGACGTCACTTGATATAGAAGATAAGCTCTCACTCGAAGCTAATTGTTCACAGAATCCAAGTCCACCACCTGCAAGAGAACAAAGAAGTGTGGGATCTATCTTTTCATCACCAAGATAACTTGTGATTTCCGGTGTTGAGTTTGTCTCTCTTAGGAGACGAGTTGCATCATTAGATGAGAGACAGATGACTATCAATGTCACAACAAAAATAAATACTCGTAGATGAGCCATTTTGATAGATGAACACCCTTGTTTTCTTAATATTAATGAAAAAATTGTGAACTTCTATGCTTGATTAGGATCTACATATATAGTGAATTGAGAAAATAATATAAAATAAATATATGTATAAAATTATCATGATTATATCTCACTTACATGACTCTGGAATATTTTAAAACAATTAGGTTAGGTTCAATTTAACTAAATGATAACTCATTAATTTATACCTAACATGTAAATAATATATATATATATATATATATATATATATTATATAGTATCAATGAGAAAAAGTTATATATAGCATGATATTAATTAAGTGATTCAAAGATGATATACCATTAGTTTGCATTTATACGTTCCATTAATTGTGGATAAATTATGTGATACCCGAGTTTCTCATGAACTTCATACATTACATGCATCTTTTATTATTTATGTGTTAATTGTGATCTTACATTGTTATAATTTGTTGTTAGATAAAATTATTTATACTCTCTTACATAATTAATGTTGAGAAAATCTTGACATAATTAGTTGAGACTATTGCGTTCGAGTGAACAATGTAAACTATTTAATTAATGGTACTATACATTATAAATACAAATTTAAAAAAAAAAGAGAAAATAAATTTAAAATTTTTATGTAAATGTATACACTTGTGTGCAATATATTAATATATATATGTGGAAGTGCCGTGTGTTTACATACACATATAAGAAGTCAATTTGAATAATATATAATATAATATAATATATATATATATATATATATATTATATATGCAATATATATAGTTTAGGGGTGGAAATCGGACGGATCGAATCGGAAATAGGGTGTTTCGGAAAAATTCCAAAAAATTTCGGAAATGAAAAACCAATTCCAATTTCCATCCAAAAATTTTCGGAAATGTGAAATCCCATCCGATTTCGGAAATTTCGGAATTCCGAAATTTCGGAATTTTCGGAAATTTTCGGAATTTTTTTCAAAAATTTCGGAAATTAAAAAATTCAAAAATTCAGAAATTTTCAGAATTAATTAGTTGGTCTATTAGCTATATATAGCCTTTTCTAATATCCTAAGAAATAATACGACCTCGAATCTGATATTCCAAACATTTAACATCAATATAATATCTACCAAAGACATGGAAGATTAATTATTCTGCTGATGTGCTATATAAATAGTTATAAAATAAAATTATAAAATAAATAGTTATAAAATAAAATTATAGTTATAGTTATAAAATAAAATTATAAATAGTATATAAATACTATATTAATTTTTTTTACTTTTTTCACTTTTAGTTTTTGAGTCATATTTTGTATTTAATATATACTATAGTATATAGTATAAAATAAAACTATAAAATTTATATGAATAGTATATAGTATATAGTATGAAATAAAATTATAAAATTTATATGAATAGTATATAATATATAGTATACAATAAAACTATAAAACTATATTATAAACTATTATCATTTTGTAAGTAATTATACTTATTAATTCATATTTATTAAGTTATTTTTCTTTTAGGAAGCTCAAATCAAATGAATATTTGAATCTATATTATGATTTATGATAATGCTTTGTTCGAAATCCTTCGATATTTAAAATACTTGTTTTATAATTTGTATAATTTTCTTTGTCATTATTCCTATTATATAAAATGTTATCATTTTTAATGAAATTTATGATATATTTACCTTTGAAATTAGATATTCACTTTATTTTATATAATATATAGTATATAGTGTTCTTATATAGCATATAATATATAGTATATAATATATAGTATATAGTATATAATATATGGTATATAGTATAAAGTATTCTTTTATAGCATATAGTATATAGCATGTAGTATATAGTATGCAGTATATAATATAGTATAATTCTAAAACTACAGTATAAACTACAGTATATAGTATAAAATAAAACTATAGTATAATATGTACTATATACATATAGTATATAGTATATATAGCATAAAATATATAATATATAGTATATAGTATTCTTCTATAGCATTTAGTATATAGTATGTAGTATATAATATAATATAATTAAAAAACTACAGTATAAACTATAATATATAGTATATATTATAAAATAATATTAAACAACTACAGATACTACAATATAAACTATAGTATATAGTATATATTATAAAATAATACTTAAAAACTACAATATAAACTATAGACTATAATATATAGTATAAAATAAAACTATAGTATAAACTATACTATATACATATAGTATATAATATATTTATATACTATCATATAGTATAAAGTATATAAAATATATTATATAGTATATAGTATTATAAAGTATATTATAATATGTATATTTATATTTACACACAGTATAAAGTATATAAAATATATTATATAGTATATAGTATTATAGTATTCGATTCTCAAATGCCTCTACTAACTCTATATTTTATCATTTTGTAAGTAATTATACTTATTAATTCATATTTATTAAGTTAATTTCTTTTAGGAAGCTCAAAACAAATGAATATTTAAATCTATATTATTATTTATGATAATGCTTTGTTTGAAATCCTTCAATATTTTAAAATACTTGTTTTATAATTTGTATAATTTTCTTTGTCATTATTCCTATTATATATAATGTTATCATTTTTAATGAAATTTATGATATATTTACCTTTAAAATTAGATATTCACTTTTTATTTTATATAATATATAGTATTCTTATATAGCATATAATATATAGTATATAGTATATAATATATGGTATATAGTATATAGTATTCTTCTATAGCATATAGTATAAAGTATATAATATATAGTATGTAGTATATATTATGCAGTATATAATATAGTATAATTAAAAAACTACAGTATAAACTATAGTATATAGTATTAAATAAAACTATAGTATAAACTGTACTATATACATATAGTATATAGTATATAGCATAAAGTATATAATATTATTCTATAGCATATAGTATATAGTATAATTAAAAAACTATACTATAAACTATAATATATAGTATATATTATAAAATAATACTAAAAACTACAGTATAAACTATAGTATATAGTATATATTATAAAATAATACTAAAAAATTACAGTATAAACTATAGTATATAGTATATATTATAAAATAATACAAAAAAACTACAATATAACTATAGTATATAGTATAAAATAAAACTATAGTATAAACTATACAATATACATATAGTATAAAGTATATAAAATATATTATATAGTATATAGTATTATAAAGTATACTATACTATGTATATTTATATTTACATATAGTAAATGTATATAAAATATATTATATAGTATATAGTATTATAAAGTATACTATAATATGTATATTAATATTTACATATAGTAAATGTATATAAAATATATTATATAGTATTCTTCTATAGCAAATAATATATAGTATAAAATGTTTGAATTATTTACAACAATTACTATTGGTTTGATGGTAAGTTTCGTGTTTTGAGTGTGAGAGGTCTCGTGTTTGATTCTCAAATGTCTACTCACTCTACATTTTATAATTTCGGAAATCGGAAATTCGGATTGGAATTTCGGATCGGATCGGAAATCGGAATTTTCGAAAATTGCATTTCGGAAATATTTCGGATCGGATTTCGGAATTTCCGAAACTTTTAAAACTATTTCCGATTTCCATCCGAAAATTTTCGGAAAAATCGGATGTCGGAATTTCGGATTTTGGATTAAAAAAATTCATTCCAAAATCGAAAAATTTCGGATCGGATTCGGCGGATATCGGATATTCCATTCCAATTTCCACCCCTAATATAGTTGCATAATGTTAATATATATTAATATAGGTATGCATATTGATACGTGTAAGTGCAGAAACTTGCCACCATCTTTTAATAATAATAATAATAATGATAAAATTAAAAGGGGAGAAAGGGCTGGGGGGAAGAGAGGAGAAGAGAAGAGAAAAAAAAAAGAAAAAGAAAAAAAAGAGATACAGATTTTCTTCTGGACTTTACGAGACAGAACACCTTCTTCCATATTGAAGATTAAGAAGTCAAAATCTTTGGAGATTTAGGTAAGTAGAAATTGATTATAATTACAAAGCATAAAATAGTATTTTATGAATTATTTGTGTTAATTGATGATACATGTATACTACGTGTTTTTACGAGATTTGATTTGTTGTTCAGTGGCTATTGTAAAATAAATGAACCTGCGAGTTCAATGATTGTTATAAAATGAATTTGATAGTTGAATGGTTATGGTGGAATGAAGTTGTGAATCCTATCAAATGATGTGTTTTGACAACATGGGGACATAATTGGCGTTGTGTGCGCAAGGTTGGTGTTGTGTGCATAAAATTGGTGTTGTGTGCGCAAGGTTGGTGATGTGTGCATAAAATTGGCGTTGTGTGCGCGAGGTGGGTGCTATGTGCACAAAATATTTTAGAAATGAATTAGTTGAGTGTATAAGTAGGAGATTAAAAATGAAATAGGTGATTCGAGAAGTGGATTCAGAGGAATGAGTTATAAAGAACCATATTATCATACATAATTTCTGCTTACTGAGATTTATCTCACGTAATTTACGTTTTGTAGGTAACCATGATGATGTGTAACGTTATGGATGTACTGACAAACTGTGGAGCTCCAAAGGGTTTTGAGCACTTGTGTACATAGATGACGACCTGTTGGACATAATTGTGATTTATGTTGCTTTTGCTTTTGGATATTAAATCCATTTTGAATATGTTATGTATTATATAACACAATGCATACTAATGGATTAACATGAAGCTTGTTTATGGATTTCGGCTTGTTGAAACTTCTTTTATATGAAAATATTATATTGGAAAAAAATTATAATAGTAGGTTTTTAGATTAGGTTTTATTATATTCGTTATATGTGCGGTTGAGTAAGTGTGGTCGTGACAAATTATATTAAATATATGTATTGTGTATTATGCTATTAGACTATAACGTCTAAAAAATAAAATGAAATATATAATGTAGGCTAGTAAAATCAAATAACCGAGACTTTCTATTGTAAGTTTGGAGATTGAGGGAACAAGAGCTTTATTTGCATGAATTTAACATTTACAATTTGATTAAAGTAACAATTATATATCTTGTCAGAGATCTAATATAACTGTAGATGTGTATATCAAAATTATATTTATCCATTGATAATTAAAGTGATCATATTACCAAAAGCTATAAAATGATAACAAATATAATCCATATAAATTGTGAATTAGGAAAATAATATAAAATTCAAATGTTTAATATATCATAACTGTAGATTATTTAAATAAATTAAGTTAGGCTCAATTTAATTAAATAATCACTTATTAATATACCTAACTTGTAGAAAAAAAAATATCTATGAGGAAAAAATCATGACATGTTATAAATAAAGTGATTCGTAGATGATCTACAATTAGGTTGGTAATTAAAAAAATTATAATTTAACCCACTATATATTTGTTTTGAATCCTTAATATTGAATATTTAAACCTATCATACTTAATTAATTCCTTTATGAAATCATATATAAATAGTTCATATTTAATATGATTTTAACCTTTTGCACTGGTAACAAAAGGAAAATAAGGTTCGTATTTATTTTTAGAAATATATTGCAATGTAAATTCGGTATCACCTAGAAGATTTATTTATATTTTAACACTGTTGCCTCTTTTTTTTTTTTTTTGGTGCTAGGTGCAAGGATTCCCATATGAACTTTTCAACCTAGGAGAGATGGACGCTTGTAACTTCGCAGATCTAAAAATACGCAACATTTATATTTTTCCTATCAACATTTCTAACTAATTTTATTCTTCTCAATATTCTTTTAAACCATTGATTCCACGCATGTGCATGTTGTACATATCAAACTAAATCCGTGGCCCCAATGTGTAACCAAGCAGCACAAAGAAGACGAGCCACCACCATTAACAAAAGAACCACCACCACCGCCGCCACCAATGTGACGGCAGCATGGCCTCGTGTGGGTGGTGGCAGAGAGAATGAGGAGGCACCGGTGTGGACATTTCGTGTGATGCTTCTAGGCTCTATATCATTCTTGTTTCTATTAGTCCTCAACAAATATTTTGTGAAGGAGACAAGTGAATGCATCATGGGTATGATATCAACAATAGTGGTATTGTATCCCTTGGGATACATAATGGCAAAGCTAATCCCACAAAGGATGGTTTATTATCCCACACTTGGATTGGAGTTTTCAATAAATCATGGCCCCTTTGGCCTTAAAGAATATGCCATGATCTCTATACTTGCTAATTTGGGTGCCACGATTGGTGGATTTACTTCTTATTCTATTGATTTGACCAATAGCTAGCGATCTAGCGTTTTGAAAAAGTTTTGTGAAAGATCTAATTGGATTTGTAGAAAGTTTCGTGGTGGTTTTCAAGTTATATATTAAATTTTGTTTGATTTCATCTTTGTGTATGGATCTTTGCCTTTGTATTTATTTAAGTGTTCTTATGCTCTCGATTGATAATATTGTTTTTTAATACATATAATTCCAAAAGTGTAAAAGTGTATTGATATATATATATATATATATATATATATATATATATATATATATATATTATTGAAATAAGAGAGATAATTGTACTTCATATTTAACAAATAAAAGTAGGTTTATAATCAAATAAAAATATATTAAACATTATACATATATAAACATTATATATATATATGTGTGTGCAGTGACGGAACCAGGATTTTTATCGAGGGGAGGCCCAACTAATAAAAGAATAACAATAGTAGTATTGATATTTTTCTATAATACTTTTTCATTATTTATGAAAGATAAGATAAAATTAGAATTATTAAATATTATTAAATTAACATTACTATTATAAAAACTATAAATCAATATTTAACTTATCAACAATGCTAACTCAGCTAACAATCCATAAAATAATAATCAATGATAATAATTCTTTATAATCACTTCATATTTTATTAAACCAAAATAATGAATATATTATATATTATATAACAATTGATAATCAAATAAATTAAAATAATATCATTACTCAACAAAGAAAAATAAATAATGAGTTTAGATATATGAACAATTTACCTTAAAAATCTTAAAAGTTGATATTTTTAATAAGAATTTGATAATATGCAAGTAAAATTAATTAATATACATATTTTTTGAATAAAAATATAAAAATACCTAAATTTTTTTTTTTTTTTTTTAAGTCTCGGGGGGGCCAGTGCCCCCCCTCACTTCAATGTAGGTCCGTCCCTGTGTGTGTGTTCGCGCGCATATGTGGGCGTAATGTGTACATGTGATGATAAAACATCACATTTCATATTTGTAAAAAAGCAATCTCTCACAAATTTTTTATTGATAATCTAAGAGTCGTAGATGTGTATAAATAAGAGAATGTAGATCTGATCAATTTGATCAATCAATCTGAGAATCTGAAAATAACGTATAAGAGAGAATACAGAATCATCACTAATTTCAATAAAAATACAAGTCAGTACGTATTTTCTACTCACTCATGTTCTGTGTAAGAATTTTATTTGTAGAAACTATATATACTACATATTTGTTCCAACAATTTTTGCCTACCATACCACCAGTAATCGTGTATGAGTTGGTCTCTTGTGAGATTGTCTCACATGCGACTTGATTCAAGTATGTCTTTTACATGTATAAGTATGTGTTTTTCAACTATAAGTATGTATTTCATAAGTATGTTTTTTACAGTATAAGTATGAGTTATTCAAGTATGTCTTTTATGACGATAAATATGTTTTTTTATATTATAAGTGCAACCGTCTCACGGTGCGAGTGTTTGCTATAAGAGTTTTGCATCAAATGTCATTCATTGTTGCGTGAATGTTAGGTAGCATTTTTGTTTTATTATCATCTAAAACTATTTGTGTTTTGTATGTGATTGGGGAGAGGGGGAGTCCAACCTAATTAATTCTGATATATAGACAGTGATTTTTTAAATTCAATATGTACGTGAAATCTTGATATATATAATTATATATATCAATAAATTAATGCTCAATAAATTAATAATCTGTATATTAAGATTATATATATAACTTAATGCTCAATAAATTAATAATCTGTATATTAAGATTTTCTTTGTCCGGACATAGAGCGAATTAGATAAGTTAATAATTTCGGTAAAATAATATGATGATTTTTTTTTCAGAAATCCTTATACTCAATTTTGTTAATTGTTTTTCAGCACAATAATAAAACGTACCGTTAGAGTTTTCAATAAATTAAATCTCAAATAAATACATAATATTCTCATATGATTCTAAAATTTCATAATACTTATTGATATGCAAAAATCTTTCTGAAATAAATATTAAAGAAATTTTTTCATGTATTTCATTCTTATTTTCATTAATAAGGTTACATCATCTAGCATATAGTCTTATAGCTTTAAAACAAATTTATGATTTTTAACTTGTTGGAATATGTTCTTCCTCGTACATAAATACATGTAATAATTTAATAAAAAACATTTAGTCTTTTTTGGTATCGGTATATTGTCTTATAAATGTGATCGAACGATTATTCCAATACGTACACTAAATAATGCCCAACTTATATTATTTATAATTGATTATTCCCAAATTTTAGATATATTATTATGATTTTCAAAACCACAAGAGTAAGTCTCTTGTGAGACCGTTTCATGGAATTT
This sequence comes from Scutellaria galericulata, assembly GCA_946896805.1. Lineage (NCBI taxonomy): Eukaryota > Viridiplantae > Streptophyta > Magnoliopsida > Lamiales > Lamiaceae > Scutellaria > Scutellaria galericulata. The sequence continues at coordinate 16,524,125 of OX335793.1, forward strand.
TAATGTATTGCGTGAGACGGGTCAATCCACAATCCAATTACCCACCATTCAAACCCTATAATTCACATGTTGTTTGTGGGTGATGAGCTTCATCTCACAAAAATTATCCGTAAAACCGTCTCACATAAGTTTTTTTGAATCCATAAAGGGCACCTCTCACGAACTTTTGCATGCAATACCACAGAAAACTGGAATATATATATATTTATGGAATTAATGGAACTAAAATTAAAACAGAATACTTTTCAACACCAGAGTACCATTTTTTTCATCAAAAATTAAAATAAAATATACCACATCACAGCGGCGGATCCAGTGTGGTAGTTGTACCCCAAATTGAATTTTTTTTATATAAATATTATAATACTAATATTTCTTTAATCAAATATTAAAATATTACCATTATAACCTAAATAGTTGCAAATTCATTTTTCAATTTTCATTACAAACCAAATACTGCTTAGAACCTCAGGTTTGCCTTTTCTTTTCTTTAACACATTTTATCTATTAAAGTTTTAACACTACTAATATTAATTGTTTAATTTAATTTATTAATTGATTAATTTGAATGTTTGCCATAATTTAGGGTATGTGTGATTGGCAACGGAAATTGTGGTGATGAGTTGTAATTGTAGTTGTTACTTTGTAATAAAAGTGAAGTTATTTGTTTTTCTATAATTTCTTTTCTTATTATTTACTATTAATTCTATTTGAAATGAAGAATAGTACTTTTAAATCAAAGAAAACCAATGTAATGGAAAATCAACCCGATTTTCATCAATTTAATGCTACTGTAGGTGTGGAAATCGTATTTTTAGAAATGACCTATGTCAAAAATAAATCGTGGAATAGCATGGATGATCAATTAACAAATGATTGGTTGGTCATTTTCTTTGAGAATTATGTGTTCTTATAAATCCCTGATGATAATGTTGTAGATCGCTTCTAAAAAATGAAGACTTGACAGACCAAATTGTAGCTTGTAATTATAATTTTTATTTGATCTTTTGTAATATCTTTTATTTTCACATATTTTGGTTGTACAATTTAAATGTTAAACTTTGTTTATGTTTTGATTTTTGTTATTATCCATTATTTATTTGTTCGTAACCCCAATTTTTGAAATTCTGGATCCGACAATGACACATCACATGCTAACTCAAGTCTCTTACAAACACCAATCATATATATAACTTGAAATAAAAAAAATCATCCCAACATCTTCTTCATATATATGCACATAAAATAAAATAAAAACTAACAAAAGAATTCTAAAAAAAAAAAAAAAACCTAAACCATAAACCTTAAATCTTAATCCTTATGGTACTTATTCAACGAATTGGAAAAGGACAGCAAATCAATCATCGGACTGGACAACCATCAACGGCGACACCTCTCGCCGTCGGACAAGAAGCCAACGGACAGTACTCTCCGCCAGTCCCCCACCACGAGAGGCTAATGTTCTTCAGCCCGAGCGTGAAGTACAACACCAACCCCATCAACGCCACTCCGGCGTCCAGCGCCGCCGAGAGCACGTAGTTGTAATTCTGCCACCACCCCTTTCTGTACCGGTACACGAGGAAGTTGAAGAAGGTTCCGATGAGCAGCCAACTGTTGAAGTTGAGTGACGTGGCGGGGGGCATGGTAGCAGTTGCTCCGAGAATCACTGGAAGATTGATCAGCTTTATCCACGTCTTTTTCGGAAAGGCTCTGTGCATGAGCCAGACGAGGGCGGGGGCCACCGCGCCGCCGAGGAAGAGCCAGTTGAGGGCGCTGTAGTTTCCGAGTGAGCCGAACATTCGCTTGGGTCCGATGAGGCCCCAGATGACCGAAGCGCCGTAGAAGACGCGGTCCGATGGGCAGGTCCATGGGCTGTTGGGCGGGAGCAGCTGGTCGTCGCATATGTTTGGGATGTTGGTTAGAAGATACCACGCCACTCCGATGTTCATCGTTCCGGCGATCATGGTGCCCACGAACTATCATTTTTTCGAGTAACGTTAGTTAAGAGAGGTTGAAAAATATTTGTTCGATAAGAAAACATAAATGATCTAAATTTAGACTAGTTGGATCTCTCTAGTGTATAGCTTCAAGATCTTAGATGTTAATGCATTGACCACTAAATTTTAAAGTTTTAAGAAACCAAAAATCAAAACAAATCTCGATGCTGAGTAATTTTGATTTTGATGCATTTGAGCTTCGACATCTTTGTTTTTGCCAAAAAATATATACTTCATAACAACTCGTTATAGTAGTTAGTGCAAAATCTTATGCATTTGAGAAAAGAGATCTATGTCGAATTTTTTTAATTAGTGCAAAATCTTAGACATCGATGGTCAATGCTTTGAGAAAAAATAAATAAATTGAAACATATGCCTAACAACATAGACTTTCCAAATTAATTAGAAAATCAACCGAGTGAGTAGTATATGTGAGAAGAGAGAAATGAAATAGAAAATCATTTTATACAAATTTTAAAGCAGAGAAGAGTAGAAATGATGGTGAGATAACTAAACGAGACATTTAAGGTATTTAGGGGAAAAAATTGATAAAAAACTAGTTTTGTTATAAAATGGGTTAAAAATTCTTATTTTGTTTAGAACATTAATCGGACAGAAAGACACGTTTCCACTATCTGAGTTAAATATAAACGAAAAAATAAATCTATAATTATATAGATGTAGAGTTAGTACAAGTACCTGAACAATGAACATGGATATGGGTGGAACCTTCATGTGATGGCCAAGCTTAAGATCGTTAAGAAAGGAAATGGCTTGAGTCATGCTTATATAGCCATAGGTCTTGAAGCACACATTGGCTATAGGTCTACCTGGATACACCAGCCCCATTACATACTCTGTGAGCACATTAAGCCCTGGTGTCTGAAATTCATTATGACAACACAAATTTTAGACATGATCATTGTACTAACAGAAATCAAGAATATTAATTATATGAAGAAATTAAGAATTTGCACCTGATTTGTGGTTGCTGTTATGATGGCTATGGGGAGAGTGAAGAAAAGTGCAAGAGCAGCAGCAAAAAGGAGGCCCCACCACGGAAGTTGAACTTGATGATTCATAAAGATACAGAGTGAAAGAGCCACCACCAAAGACAACAAAAGCAACACATAAAACCACCAATCTGGGACATCGATCCTTGTACTTCTTCATAAGCCTTGTATGAATGTCTATCTTTCCTTTGTGTGAAGCTCTACACCTCTCATAGATTTCCCTGTTTCAACATGATTCATTTACCACTCATTACTAATAAATTTTTGTTATCCTTATTTGGCTGCTCAGAGCTATTTCCACCGAAGAAAAACTAGGCATGCCTTTATATGATCATATTAATGAAACGAAAAGTTACCTTCCATGGAAGAGGGCGACATGAGTTACAGTAGCCACAACCCCGGCAAAGTTAAGGCCGTACGCTAGAGCAAAAAAGGTGCTCAAATGTACGCGCCCCTGTTGGGCATAGGCCGCCATGTCAATCTCAAACTTGTCGTTAACAATGGCGGAAACATTGTATAGTTGGCCCTCCTTATTGAACAAGTGGGAGGAGAAGATGGGGAAGGTTCGTGCTTGGTAGAGGTCGAAGCCCCAATAGGCAGTCGGGATCATCACGTACATGACAGCAACGTAGCCCACAAAGATGTTGAAGATGGCGAAGAATGGGGTGACAAGAGGGCTAGCAAGATATGAGGCCACAACGGACCAATCAAACGTGAAGGACCCGATGCCAAGGCCTTTCATGCCAGACCCGATTTGTTGGGCCGTTACGGACTTGGAAAAGAGCAAACAGAGCACGGATAGGTTGGACAACGTTGGGAAGAGGTACCATATGAAGCTGCAAACGAGGGCGATTAGGAAGAATCGCCATCTTGAATGTTTCTTGGCATCCTTCTCATGAAGGGCCCTGCAAAATGGGTACAAAAGATCAATTGAAAAGTTCATGTATACTACTCATTTTGTCACATAGAAAGACTAGAGCCATGTGTCTTTATTGAATTGAATAGAGCCATTGATTTTATTTAGTGTATGAAGTTAAAAGGATTGATCTAAGATCATGTTAAATTAATCTTTAAGACGTTGTGGGAGTTCATTGGATAGATATATGCATAAACTTTGTTTAGAACAAAAAAATATATTAAGAACTTAATATTTCTTAAATATCATGTTATAAAAAGTGTTTTAAGAACTTAAAGCACAAATCGGGTAGATCCTACATCTAGTGCGTTACACTTCATTAACAGATCATATATACATGAGTGTGTGTGTGTATTTGTGTACAAATATATGATGGATATTACACTTGATATGATTCATCAAGTGTAACATGCATGAATTATACTCAATCGAATCTGGTCTGCAGTATTCAATTATAAGCTTAATTAAATTAAAATTTAATATAAATCTATTTGCTGATCCATTGTTCCATTAATAAAAAGCACTGATATTGTCAATGAGAATTGAGAAGGCATATATCATTCAGAAAATGGCATCAGATAATTATCACAAAAACTTCTGTGCACCAGTTGCACATAAGTGAAATTCGTGCAATCCATATCTTTATATTATAAATGTAGTACCTTTATGTACAAATATCTGTACCTTTTAAAATGAATATGCATAAAGGTATTACATTTAGAGTGACACTCCTGTGCACAAGGTGCAACAATACTGTTATATGATATGAAGTGATACTGTTATATTAATATAACAGTATCACTTCATATAATATAACAGTATTACTTCATATAATATAACAGTATCACTCATATAATATAACAGTATTACTTCATATTAACAGTATCACTCATATAATATAACAGTATTACTTCATATAATATAACAGTATTGTTGTGCACAAATTTGGATCCGTGCACCTCGTGCACAAAAGTTTTTGCCTTACATTTATAACATAAATGTATGAATTGTACGGTGCAACTAGTGCACATAAGTGTTACTCTATAATTATTTATTATCTAAAACAAAATTGCACTATTATTGCCCAACAAACTAGTCCTCAAAATGGTATACCTGAAGAGAGAAACTTGAGCAACACTGCTGGGCCACCACATCTCTGCAGGCTCTATCACATATTTCCTCATTATTCCAGCCCATCCATATCCCAATACCTGCTCCAAATTAAATTATTTGATTAAAAGATAAAATCCATAAATTCCCAAAAAAAAAAAAAAATCAAAATTGAATTTTGGACTGCCACATCATCGATTTTGAAAATTCAATCAAAATTGAATTGAAATAGAAAAAATTAAAATATAGATGACCAAAATTGAAATAGAAAACAAATACTTGATTATCAAAAAATGGAAATTGTCTTACATACAAGACCAAAATTGAAATTAACCATAATATTTAATCCCAATATCAACCAACAAAATTGAAACTAAATTCATCATATGAGAAAAAAATTACAACAAAATTTATCAAAAAATAAAGGAAAAATAGAAAAGAAAAAAAAAACCTGAGTAGTGATAACAAGAAGCCAACTAGCCCCAAAGGAGATTTTCCTCTTATAAAAAACCTTAATAATATCAACAATCCCGACAGCATAAGCAGTGCCATCGCTAAAGGCAGAGCCCGCATTGGCAAACACCGATATCAACACATGTTCCTTCATGTTAAAGGGGCCCGGATTCAGGGAGAATTCTCGGTCTCCGAATCCGGGCAGCCCGAACTTGGTGGTGGGCAGCACCTTGGCCATGAAAATGCCGAGGGGCAGCGACGCCACCTGGATGGAAATCATGCTAATGACGAGAGGCTCGGTTCTGTAGCCAAAGAAAGTGTTGGCAAAGGACATGACCATGCATGACACGATCCCGATAAACCACATCCGAAACGTACACATGGGTTGGGTCGGGTCGTCTTTTGTGGGTACGACTAGTCGGACTTGTTCTATGGGTGAAACCTCTTCTTCTTCATAATTAGTGTCTTTTCTTGAAAACCCTTTTTCACTGTCTATTTCTAATGAAGACATCGTTGGATTTTGACAAGAAATTTTTTTCTTTGCCTTTTCTTTTGATAGGAGATGTTGTTCGTGTGAAGAAGTTGTAGAGGGTTAGGAAATCTGTTTAGAACAAGTTTGGATATTAACAGGTTTTTGTATTTGTAATTGTATAGGAAACACTGCCAAGATTACTCCCTCCGTCCCGGCTAATTTTGCACACTTTCCTTTTCGTGATGTCCTAGGTAAATTTGCATACCCCCGAAAAGGAAAATAATTTTTACTTTTGACATGATTTTGTTGACTTTTCAACTCAAAAAACAAAAAACACAATTACTTTTAACATGATTTTGTTGACTTTTTAACTTAAAAGACAAAAAAACAACATTTTCTTATTCCACATGTCGGGAAGGATGTGCAAAATTAGCCGGGACGGAGGAGTACATATTATCGTAATAGAATTTGGGGTAGATTGGAACTCTGACAGTAATGAGTATTGACTATTGAGTAGTGTTCTTACGAGACGTGCTTTGTTAGTGGGTATTGCACTCCATCTTACCGTTACAATTCATGAGACCTTTTTATATAAACTTTCTTTGTAATAATATATATAGTCTTTGAAATAATTAATTTTAGGTTGGATTTGGATTTTAAGTTACAATTGGGGTGGGGATTTGGATTTAAGGATTTGAAATAAAATAATTTTATTTTGAACTTATATTTTAGTAATTTATATCTATTTTAAATATATATACTTTAATTTGAAAAAAAATTCATTTTTATCTCCAAAGTACTCGATGCAAGCACGATTTGAAAGGATCCGTAAAATTATAATTGAAGGATAAATAACTAGTTTGAAATTATTAATTTTAAGACATATGCACAAGTGTTTTTTGAATACCTTTTCCAAAACATTTTTTTTATTACCGTAAATTATAAATAAAACTTCTTTTTTTTTTTTTTGAATTAGTTTATACATAAAAACTACTGTAATATTAATTAGATTTTAGAAGGGTTTTCAAAAATATTATATAAATATCTTTTTTAGAAAAAAAAAAACTCAATTTTAATCATGCAAAATTGGTCCAAATAGTTTTTCTACTGCAACTTTTACTGGTCTTTACAATGGTGTTTAAAATTTTAAATATTTTTTTCCTGTTTTAATATGATTTTAGATCTTAAAGTGAAAATTGATGAGCGTAAATTCTAAATGAAGGAAAAATAAAAATTATTACACTCCTTTCATTTAGTGACACTCCATCAATTTTCTAATTTTTATTTTCTTTTTTTTCGTTTCTTTTTCTAAAATGAGGATTAACAAATTTCACCCTATCCCTTTCAATTTTCTGATATTGTCATTAGAATTAGAATTATAAAGGAATAAATCCCAACAAAATAAGAGGTGAATTTTGGCTGCTATAAAAGTATAATTTGTCAAAAGAAAACTAGAATCATGGCTTCTTATGGCAACTTAATTAGTATTGACAAAAAATCATTAGTATTTACAGTACATTAATTGTATTTTACTCATTGATTGATTAGCATGATGTCTCCTTTGTACTCTTACATAAATGGCATTTTCTAGTATAAATTAATTTATCAACACATAGTAAATTGAAGTTTTAAACGCACAAGTTGTATACAAAGATTCAACCATATACATTGGATGTATGGAAATATATTGATTGTTTCAACTAATATTTACTCCAATTCTCATAATTAGTAAAACTTAATGTTGGGAATAGCCAACATTGTTCCCCATGGATTCTCTATTCACACATCTGTTGGTATTCTAATGTACTGTCTAGTTTATAAATTAGCAAAAATAAAATAATAAGTTCATAAAAAAGTAACAAAGAAAACAAGAATTAGTAAAAAACAATTATTGACAAAAGTAGACAAATCATGAATATAATATATATATATATATATATATATATATATATATATATATATATATAAGAATAATGTTTGTATGAATCAAGTGCATGGATCATGATCCATGCAACTGGGCGCATGGGTCAGGTTAAATTATTATGCATAAATGTTATATTATTACAACATAATGTTTTAAATAATAAATCTATCATACATTGCAAAAGGTTATGCAAACATTTGTTTGTTTAGCTGATTGTTAATCTATTGTGTGAATCAAACATTTTAGTTATGTTTGCATAACCTTTTGCAATGTATGACCGATTTATCTTTCAAAACATTATGTTGTAATAATATAACATTTATGCATAATAATTTAACCCGAGTGATCCATGCAAAAGGTTATATTTTGATCAGCTAAACAATCAGCTAAACAAACAAAATATAGAGAGCATTATGCATATTTTGATCACAATAAAATTCAACAACAAGAAACCTATGATCCTGATTTAACCTTCAATTGAAGAATAAACTATAATAGAAAGAAAACGAAGTATCATCAACTGCGAAACCATAGGTTAACAGAATTACACCATATATACTAATTAAGCAAACTCTTAATTGCAATAGACAGTCTTACTCGTTACTGATATGTCCACTCTAAGCTCAATCGTTGAAATATTCAGATCTTATACGACACCTTTGAACTCATTTACTTTGCCTAACGGGATATATAGACATTGATAAGAATTTGGACAATGGGTGTGATTGTGGATTATTTCAAGTCTGGGATAATTTCAATCGCGCCACCTCCCTTGGAATCCATATCATGCAACTAGTCCACAATTTTCAAGATAATGTCAGGGTTTCATGTTATTCGCCCAATATCAAGCAAAGTAAATGTACCCTTAGTGTAATCGGCATTTCTGGGCCAAGTAATCACAACCTTCATAGATTTCTAAACCATCCTGGCCCAGTTCATCTTCTTTGAAGCAAGCACAGCGTTTGCTCATTTTCCCCGTCAAAGCTATTTCTATAGGTCTCTGAACTAACCTTGGATAACCTTCGTCACACCATACCTGAAAGAAACTGTTCTAGCTAAGCTATACATTCCCAAAGCAATAATCATGCAACCACGATCATGAAATTTATAGAAATACTACCCTAATATTTGCAGCCAGAATGCGCTCGATACACGTGATGTTTTGATAAGGGCTAGTTTCAATATAGAACCCAATGTCTAGTTTCTTATGGAGCCACCTTCAACGTAATGTCCTCATACTACGTGTTGTAAAAAAATATAATAAAAGGCACAACACATAGGTAGCTCCATAAGACAGACATCAGGTATGATCATAGTAATTATATTAGATGCACGTTCACTTCAAATAATTGATTGAAACCTTAATTCGACAAACAAATTAACATCATTTCCTAGCTCATTAAACTGCCAATAACTGGCAAAAAGTTACTAGACAGTTACAAGAAGGAAGTCATACCTCAGATCCCTCATCCTGACTCCACCTTGAATTACAGCTGGCTACTTTAGCTTCTTCATTCTTCTGTTTCTCAAGCAGCTGAGCGCCTCTGGCTGCCTTTGCTTCAACCCCTTTCAAGTATTTTGTCGGGTTCCCTTCACCATCATAATAACGACCAACTAACTTCCCCACAAATCTGTAATATATATTGTCATTGAATACCGAACTTTTGTTATATTATGGAGCAAATGAAGCTATCCCAACTAAAAGAAAGTCTGCTGATTCAAAATTTGCAATTTTGGAACACATTTTAGAGTTTATGGGAAAAATGGACCACTTGAGAGCTTATAGGGTAAATGAAACAATTTTACAAGGGCAAAACAAATTTTCTCTCCGAAAATTTTAAAGTCTTCAGGAAGTGGTTACCAAAATCTTGGTTTATTGACAGGAATGAGAAAATAACAATAATATGAACTGAGACTAAAAGGCATAACTGACTCAATCAAGTATTTCAAGAGAATATACTTCCAGGTGCTTGGACGATTTCACCTTGTATATCTTGATTTATTTCGAGCCATGATTTTAAAATAACAGATACATGCATTACTCACATACATATATGTTCTGAAGTAGAAATCTCTCCATTCAACGATGCTTTTCACCTGTGGAAATTAATTAACACAGTTTTAAGAGAGGGACGAAAAAATCGGGTAGAAAAGATGTGCTCAAGACACATGATGCAAGAACAACCCAACATAAAAGGTTCAGAAGTATATTTTTGCTTATCAAGTACTTTGGTGACTGGTGGTTCAAAAGGGAAGCAAAGAAAGAATGATACATATTCTGGAAAGGGGTGGTTTGACTGGTAGGATCACTAAATTGAAAATAATTCTTATTAATGATTACACTCTGTCCCAAATTACCTTTTAAAATGATGTTTTTAATAAGCATTTGGATAAAACTGCACTAGGAACTGTTAAAGAGTTCTCAAGTGTATGATGTCGTCTGCATGCAAATTGAGCATGGTGAAAATGAGCAAATAATAAAAAAAAAAATGCAGGAAATAAAATGAATTACCTCAGGGCTAGACAAACCATGCAGGTTATCTGTAAGCCCCTCTCCTGCATATTTGCATCAAAGAGAGTTTACAACTAAAAAATCAAACTCAATAATCTCAAAACTTTTGGTACAGGACTGCAAGAATTCCTCCTAGTATTTTAATCAACCTACATATTACTGTCCTTGTTATTACTATATATTGTTGTTGCTGTTTTAATTTCATCATCATCATCATTGGTATATTTACTACAAGTATTATTTCTTTTAGTTGGTTACCTGCATGAGTTGAAAATTTGCTCTGTGGAGGAATAGATGTGATCACTATTTTCATACTAATTAGTGGGACCAACTCTATCACTACCCAGTTGGCTGGCTAATTTTTAGCTTTTCTTGAGGAAAAAATTATATTTAAAATATGTTGGCTGCTGGCAACTGTCATGGAAATCATCAGTCACCAACTTAACAATGGAAAACACAAAAACCCAGTCACTGCTATTATGCAGCCAACTCATAGCCTATTTTCACCAACTATCACGAAAGTGACAAAGAAAACTAGATGATTTGACGGTGGGATATTTTGTTAGATCCAGGTATAGTCCAAGAAAGGCTAATATCTGAAAATTTAGTGAGCAGAAAGAGTGCTGCAGATTGGTTTGTCGGCTTAAGAACTGATATGTAACATGCCAAGAGATGCAAGAAAAGTTTTGTATATGTTAAAAAGTAAAACCAATGGATTGAGAAAACCTAAACAATTTTGTTCATACAAGAAGATTTTGAGGTTAGGATAGGATTGGGAGGAGAAGAAGGGTGATCAAAAATTTTTACCATTGCTTTTTACTTCCCTTCTCTTCCTTTCTGCCCAGTCATAAACAAGTTCATATATAGGGGTTAGCATTTGATTGTTGAAGCTATACTATGTATTATATCTAAGTGCTGGTCTTCTAGTCAGTACCCATGGAACTAAGAGAAGAACGAGATGGGGAGTGGTAACCAAAGGATAGTGACTATAGAGAGGTTAAAAGAATCAAACCGAACTGAATTCGTCCACTAAACTGAACTGAATCTATCAGTTTGGTTTTTGGTCACGGTTCAGTTGTGTTCACCCCTACACATAAAGTACTTATCTATGTTCATTAGTCTTCTATCCATATGTAACCATTTTCTCTGTCCCTTGGCGTACATCCTCTGCGATGTAAATATTTACTGCTTAAAGCTAACTATAAATGTCGTAATTAAACTTGTCTGATATGGAATCACACATTGTTGTACAAGGAGAATATATGGAGGAGTCCTACTAGAGAGAAGAAAGGAAGCTATACTCCTGGAGTATTTTTGCACCTCCAAATATAAGAGAGGAGAAGAAGAAGAAGAGAGAGAGTTGAAAGTGATAATTAAAGTTACATACCAGTAAAATTTCCAGAGACAAAAGCTCGGGAGGCATCCCTGACCAAATCACCAACAAAAGATTAATGTGCCAAAAACAGTTAGTAATTTCATTTCATTAACTAAGCTTGACGAAAGATTACGTGTTCATAAATAAATTGAAAATTGGCAAGAAGCAAGATTTTTAAAAATGAAAAAGGAAAGAAACTAAAATAAGGTTCAGTTTCTTATACTTGATTGAGAAAAAAAAATCCTTTAATTTTATATTCTATTGGATAATATGAGCAAGGTTTAAGATATAAGAATTTTAATTTATCTGTCAATCATGTTGAAAATTCCTACTTCATCTCCCTTGTATCAGTTCATGGGATGGAATATACAAGAAATTGCATATCATTCAAGACTGGATTCGTGTACTACAGACAATTGGATCTTGAAGCTTCGGATTATGAATATTTTTTTGTCCATTTGTTCCATTGCAATATCAATTGTTTTCCAGAAAAATCCAGAGGGACTTAAACCTTCATTTATGTATTTAAAATCTGCAGCATCCAACATTGTTATAGCCAAAAAAACCTCCTTTAACAAAATGGTGATTTTTTCACACCATTTATGAGATACATCTGTCGACAAATTCACATATTCACAAAGTTTTAATGCTTTCATCAATGGAGAATTGTCACTCTTTTCAATGTAATCCATGCTTATCCCATCCAAAGGACCCTCTTGCCATCAAAACCATAAACATTTACATGAACTATCTAGATATATAATCTTTCTCACCAGACAACATAACCTTTTCAAACACTAATCTACTAGCATAATAATTAAAATGCACATCCAGGAACATACACTAGACAAAGAACATATGACAACCATTGTCACACACACTTTTCATACATACAAATAAATGCAGATTTAAGAAAGAACCAACATACCTTCCGCAAAAATGACTGTAGCCGCCTCCTGAACCATAATGGCTTTTCCCTTTACTCACATCAAAAACTGACCTGTGTAGTGAAAAATTACAATATTATTAGCCCAAGCAGAGAGAACAAGAAGAAAGAGATAAGCATTTGTATAGTTGAAGAAGTAGAAAGAAATCAGAACCCTAGGATTCCAAGAAGAAGGGGCAATCGAGGATCAGTTCCATTGTAAAAAGCTAGTTCCTCATCAGTGAATAGCCTCTGAAAGAAAACAACTACTATATTAGATTGCCAATCAATAGTACAGAGAGAGAGAGAGAGAGAGAGAGAGGGGATGAAATTCATACAGGCGGAGGAGGATTGCTGGGAGATTTGAGAGGGAAAATTTTGTAGAGGAAGAAAGAGAGTAGAGCCAAGCAAATCGGGATCCCTAGAAAAGGGGACCAACGCATCTTCTTATTTCACTTGTTGATCAATTGAGAAAGGAAATTTTGGAGGGTTCACTTCTGCTTTAGCTCAAAACAAGAGCTTTCAAGTTTCAACTGTCAGCCTATTGAACAGCAATGGAGTCGGGTCGGGTCTTATCGGGCCGGAGCGAAATTGGGTTGGAAAATGCTGCGCTAACAACTCTGACAGTCAAACACATGTTTGACTGAGTTATCAAAGTTAACACGGATACGGATTTAATACAAAAAATAAAAATATAATAAATTAAAAAAATATATATATGTGTCCTCTAACAAGAAAATGAACAAAATCAATATTTGTCGTGATTATTTTATTTTTGTCGATATGTCTTCTAAATTAACTTTTGGATTAGTGAAGCAAAAAGTATGATTTTTGCAAACATTTTATGCATTTTAATATGGTTAATATGTAGAAATTGTTGTTTGTTGTTGGAAAACATAAATCCAGACAAGGGTATGTGTTTATATTACATCTAAATGAGCTGATTAAACTTTGGAACAGAGAATCCTTGAAGAAATGAGGTAGAAGGAGCGCCACTTTGTTGGAAGGTAGACCAATATATGTGACTATTCTATGTGATACTATTTCTAAAAAATGGTTAAAACATGTCATAGTAAAAAATGTATAGGTTCGTAAGTGATTGGATTTACATATATCACAAGTCTTTGTTAATTAAAATATCCAATACTTAAATATTAATGACAAAAATTCAAAATATTAAGAATCAATTCATTAAAATCCGACCGAACATATAGATAAGACTCACTTAAAAAATTGATAATCTAACACAACGCGTTAAAATGGTTGAGGGATGTGATACATCAAGTGCAACCTAAAATTGATCATTATTTTAAAATAAATTACAATTTTCAAGTCCAACTATTGTCATTTTGCATTGAGTACTCAAACTTTAGGGTGTCATTAAGTGATGTCTGAACTTTGCAAATTGAAACAATTTGATAGCAAGTGGTTTTGACAGTTGAATATTCCCTGAAAATGCTCCACTTGATATTGTTGAAGATATTTCGATCTTTCTGCATCTCTTTCTCTAACATCAACTTGTTGTTGGCTGCCAAATCATTATCGTAAAAAAACCTCAAAAACCTTCGATTTTCATCCCAACCCCTAGGGGTGAGCAAAATTGAACCGAAACCGAATCGAATCGAGTGATTCAGTTCGGTTCGTTTTTACCTACATATTAGTTTGGTTCGGTTCGGTTTATCAAAATTGAACTATTTCAGTTTCGGTTTTATTCGGTTTGGTTTTGGACCGAATTGTCAAATTACACTTAAAAATCGAAAAACCGAATCGAACGGAGGGGTTTGGTTTGGTTCGGTTCGATTTAAAAAATATATACATTTCGATTTTCAATTTTTTTCGATTCGATTCGGTTTTCGATCGAACCGACTGAATGCTCACCCCTACCAACCCCATGTTTTCCATCAAACTCAATTGTATATCATTTATCCTTTTGTTTTTCAAAAAATAAAAGTAGTTTTATAATTTTAATTTTTATATATAAAGATGTTATAGTTAATTTATAAGATATTTTGTCTTTTGATTGAGTTATTAATTTAGAAATGGAGGTTTTTGTTTTTGTTTTTTAAATAAAAAATGGAGGTTAATAGCCCGACACATAAAAGTCACATAAAAGGGTGAGATTATCCATATCTCAATGTCTTCTAAACACAACCCAATTTTTTGGATTTTCATTTAAAAAAATAAAAAAAATAAAAGTCCAATATTACCCTTATGAATTAAAAAAAGAAAAAACTCTCCCATCCTTCCCTCTCCTTTGCGTCTTTTTTTTTCCTTTCATTTTTCCCACTTAAATTTTTTAAATAATAACACAATAATTAATAAAAATCATATTATTAGTTAACTAAATATGTAAAAATACTCTTAAAATTATATAAAAAATTTAAAAATAAAATATCAAATTTGATGGCTCCGTTCGATCCTGGTTGGTCGAACACACAGATGTGTGTTCAACCATCAGACGTTGAACGTGCTATAACGTGTTCGACTTCTGGTGATCGAACACACCTCCATGTGTTCGACCAACCAAGATTGAACGAACCATCAGAATTATGATGGACACACTATAATATATTCGACGCCTGATGTGTATTTGACCAATCAAAATTTTTTTTTTTTTGAATTCGCAAGAATAAAATTGGATTTTTATCATTTTTTAATTTATTTAATTGAAAAATTAAAAAGTTGGGGTGCGTTTAGAAAGAGAGGGACTAAAGGCACCACTCTAGTTTCTAAGGGCACCACACAAATTTTTTTTTTTTTTTTTGTTTTGTTTAATTCCAATTTTACCCTTAGGGTTGTTGAACTAATTTCGTTCGGTCATAATGACCGAACGGGCTTCAAGGTGTTCGGTCAAGATGACCGAACGGGCTTCTATGAGTTCGGTCATGGTGGCCGAACACTCTTCTATGTGTTCGGCCAACCGGGCCGAACGAAATTGATCCGATTCAATCGTTTTTTTATGTTTTTTGCTACGATTTTCACACGATTTTCATACATTTAACAAATTTGTGAAATGTTCATCATTATGTAGGCATTACAATCTTCAAAAAATTAAAAAATTTAACATAAATATTAAAAAAAAACGCAACCCGTAACCCGTCGTGCACGCGCACACCACGCCTACTGTCACCCGTCATTGTGTTTTTTTTTTAATGTTAAATCTTTTAATTTTTTGAAGATTGTAATGTCAACATAATGATGAACATTTCACAAATTTGTTAAATGTGTGAAAATCGTAGCAAAAAACGTAAAAAAAATGATTGAATCGGATCAGTTTCGTTCGGCCCGGTTGGCCGAACACATAGAAGAGTATTCGGCCACCACGACCGAACTCATAGAAGCCTGTTCGGTCATCTTGACCGAGCCCGTTCGGTCATTATGACCGGACGAAACTAATTCAACAACCATAAGGGTAAAATTAAAATTAAACAAAAAAAAAAAAAAAAAATTTGTCTGATGACCTTAGAAATCAGAGTGGTTCCTTAGTCCCTCTTGTTTAGAAAAGCTTGGATGTAAACAGTCCCACCCCACGTAAAATTGCGTTAGAGAAAGAAAGAGCAGTGTAAAGTTATACAAGGAAGACTTATTCCACTACCAATCAGAAGGAATCATACAAACGGAAGCCATTAATTTGTGAATTCAGGGAGAGAGGTTCAGTTCCGGCGGAGGAAGATGACGGTGGCGGCGGGGATCGGCTACGCGCTGCTGGCACTGGGCCCATCTCTCTCACTCTTCATCGCCGTTATTTCCCATAAGCCCTTTCTAACCCTCACACTTCTTTCCAGGTTTCTTTCCCCTCTTTCTGCTGAATATGGAAAATACATACATGTTAGGGTAATTTATTAATTGAATGCTTGTACTTCGTGCTGTTGATTGTAGTACATTGGTATGGCTGATGAGTCTCATTGCATTATCGGCAGTCTGGAGAGCGTTTCTCCCGTTCAAAACGGCAGCATGGTGGCCCTATGCACTTCTCATTCTCACTTCTGTTGCCTTTCAAGAAGCTCTTCGGTTTTACTTGTGGAGAGTCTGCAAGTTAGTTTGTTTGATTTACCCTAAATAGTGTTTTGAAGGAGAATTTATTTTAATGAGTTATTGATTGTTTTACTGTGCTGATCGAATTTGTAATCGTAGGTGTATGATTTATTATATGCATTTAAGGTGATGGTTAAGTACAGACAATTATCCCAACACTAATTCCATTTGTGTATCAATGTGTGTTTCTTACTCGCTGTCAGACTCAAGGTAGTGAGATTGGAGTTTTTGGTTTAGGCCCGAACTATTGACTATGGGTTGTGCAGATGAAACTTTTTAATAAAAGATCAAAGTTCAAGTTAGAGTGTGGCTCAGTTAAATTCAAAATTCAATTGTTGTTTTGCCTTTTCTTCTATATTATAATTTCCTGCTTTGACTGATGAATTTAGAGAACATTTTCCAACCACCTAACGATTTTTATAAAAACACAGTTTAAAAAATGGACGACATACTTCGTCCAAAGTTTCTGAATGCAGATGTGCAATTCTTCTTATAATGCATAATACCACCTCAAATATTAATTGTATGTGAATATTTGATAAGCTTCTGATGCTATGAAATGCTTAGATCTGATCCATTCCAGTGTTCTTGACACAATATAATAAAAGATAAATATGCAACCAAATCAGAAAAGTTTCTGTTGCAGTTATAAGAGTTCCTTTATTAGAATATGCACCATTTATATCTTGTTCAGCAGACTGTATGCTTGACTTCTGCTTTTCTATTTTCTGCCGCTTATGTGTATTTTCCTTACCTAATTGTTCTTGAATATATAATCATCTGAATATTAGCAGCATTGATCTTTTACCATATTTGTTTTGAATCTGTACTAGGAGGATGGAGGAAATATTGGATGCTTTTGCTGATAGAGTCTCCAAACCTCGCCTCTTTATTACTGATAAGATGCAAATTGCTCTTGGTAAGTGTTGGTTTATATTCCTACTTGAGTGTGCAAGGGTGCTGAGACATGTCTGTCCTCCCCTCCCTCTTAATAAAGCATATTTCTTATGAAAAACCTTTCCACGAGTTCAAACTCTATATAGTAGTCATAAGTCCCTTTCTGCGAAGATGTTTGTGCAGCCTGTTTCTCCAAAATTAATGTCTACTTTAGACCATGAATTAAATTTTTGTGGCGTTTTTATGGTATGTTGTACTTTTAAACTGTAGTACCTTTTTTTTTTTTAATGACTTGTAAATTACAATATCTTCTCTGATTTTATAAAAAGGAACATAAAATGGTCAGCTAAACTCCAAATCAGAAAAAAGAATCTAACCCCAAATTTCAGAGCTACAAGTTAGGAAATTAACTGCACAATTATAACCAGGTCCGCTGAAGAGTTGACTAAACTAATTTCTGTATAATCAGGACTTTGTTTACGTGCCAATAGCCCCCTCCTTAAGTTGTATATATATATATCAATCCCAACTTGCCAACTAGCTGTCCTGGCTTAGACAGGGGCTTGGTGAGGATACCTGTTTGTTGCAACACATGATAGGGACTGACAGGTCATCTAATGCTCGATGAAGTTTCTATCAATTGTTATTTCAAATTATAAAGATGAGTTATAAAAATTTATCTAGAAAACCTCCAACTCTAGCTTTATGTACAAGAGACAGCTTGTTTTCTTTAGACCTATCTGAACCTCCCTCCTCCATCCGTTGAGTTTGAGCTGGTAGTTGGATACAGTAATTTCCCTGCCCTTTTCTATCATTCTGTTTTAAATGCCATTGTTTTCCATTGCAGCTGGTGGAATGGGTCATGGTGTGGCCCATGCTGTTTTCTTCTGCATAAGCCTTTTAACTCCTGCCTTTGGGCCAGGGACATATTATGTAGAAAAATGCGCGCATATACCATTTTTTCTTGTCTCCGGTAAGTGTTTGGTTGCTTTAAGATCGTGCAACTTAGACTGAAATTTTGAACTTTTTATTCTTGGTATAATATTCTCTACATTGCATACATGAGAACATAGCCTGCCTGATGATGACAATTGTTTTTTGTGATACCTCATATATGTTTACATGTTTGTTTCATTTGACCTAGGTTTAAAAGCTTAAAAAGGGTTTCCTAAAAATGGTTGCAACAAGGGTATAACTTTCCCTGACTATTTAACATAGGAGTTTGTTACCTTGTTGTTCCATCTAATCTCTTCATACTTAATATGTATTATCAATACGTACTGATTGATACTAGTTGTCTGCTTCTTAATGTACTGCTTACATGGCCTGTCCAGAACTTCCCAGCAGGCATTCACTGAACAATTTATCCTTCAGCACCAAAATCTGTATTGACCCCACTTTTTTGACAATATCCATCATCTTTAACCAGATCCACCAATCCTCATCTTCACATAATAAATCACACCTCAAAATTCAGAAACCTTATTTGTCCATACAATCGTGAGTTGCCTAATCAATTCAGTAACTATCTTAAACTTCCCTTACAAATTTTATGGATTGGAGAAAATCAATCCTGTAATTTTATTTTGAGAGCACTATGTCAGCTTATCCACCCTTTCAGTAAAAATATATGGATGAAATGGCATTAACAGTGGAGTGAGACATCACATCGTATGGATTATCAGATGATGCTGGGATGTTAGGATGGTTGGGGGAGGTGATGGTGACATTAAGGGAAAAAGAGATGGCAGTTGGCAGATGAGTTGCTGTACACTGGTGGAGGAATATGTGAAAGATGTTATGGAGGGGGTGAGGGCTGGTCAAGTGAGTGAAGAAAAATAAAGAGAAGAGGCAAAAACGATAAAAATGGAACATGTAAATATGAAGTGGGGCGAACCCTTCTTAAGCTCACTCGGTCCTACCCATTTTCTTGATATGTTACATTTGTTTTGTTGAAATTGCATGGTTCAGTTGAAAACGTTCGTTGCTCTATCTGTCTTAGGATAGTACTTGCCCATATGACTGTATGAGCATTGTGTTACTGTTATCTATTAAGAATAAAACTAGCAAACCTTGTTTAGCACTTAAATATTCATTTTCTTCTTATCTTTATTATTGAAATATTTATTCTCAAATTTGAATAAGATTAAATATAGGCAAAGAGCTCAACTCATTGAACCGTGAAGATTATTAGGGGCCATTTACTCTTTTATTGCTATTGATGCAATAGTGTTATGTCCTGACAGAGATAAAAGTAAAATAGTTGAAAACATCTGTCCTATGTGCATTCTACAATCTCAGAAGTGTAAATTCACTAGCCTTTCTCTGATAGATGTACAGTACTTCAGAGGGATGACACATGTGGTGTGATACTTTAAATTTGACTTAAAATAATTATTGTTATAAAGGCATCTAATGAAAGGTTATGTAAATTCATCCAGTTGTATAGAGTATTATTCATATTGCAATTTAATCATTTGATGCAGAACAGAAATGTCCATAGGTTCTTTTGCTACAGTTTCGTCATTGGTTTTTATACTATAATACTTATGATGCAAAAAGTGAGTGAGCACATTTTCTTAGTACTGCTAATATACCTGGTTATGAAGCTGAGATTCTGTTTTGCTGTTTTTTTTTTGTTCTTTTTCTCTTTGCAGCTATTATAGCACTTGCATTTGCTACAATCCACACTTTCTCTATGGTTATTGCATTTGGTGGTTACTCAGAAGGAAACAAAAAGGACCAGTATTTTGCTCCTGTTGTTCATCTTGCTGCAGGAATGCTTGTAAGTATCATTTCTTATCCGTTCTTAACAAACTATATGGACTATATGATTGATATTAGCCATGTGTGTGTGTGTGTAGTGTATTGATGTTTTTGCTTCACGAATGAGTAATGTGCAGACTAAGTAACTACTATTCACATCAATTTGGTGAACCATTGGTATGACCTGATATTGAATCAGTGCTAAAGCTACTGCTCTTATGTGTTCTTCTATTACCCCCTCGAACACTTTCCAGTTGATTTAAGTTTCTGAGATTGAACTGTATAACCTGAAACAGTTTTTTTGATGTGGCATTGACTTCAACTGTGGTTACATTGTGAAGTTGTTGCTTGCCTTGGGGAACACTTGGGCAGTGTGTCATAACAACATTATGCTATTTCAAACAATCTCTGCATATTTCAACGATAATTGGGATTTGTTTAGGACGAACTTATTTGTTTTTGATCTGAGATTAGTAAGACAGGGAAAGTCTAAATTGAAGTAAGTTAAAACATTCAAAAAATGAAGATGGATTGTGGAAGTCTTGTTTATGAAATTACAGATGATTTCTTACCTTATGCTGGAATTGAAACAATATTTAGTATAGTCTTGAATTTAACCGACTGCTCCTCTCAGACAATAATAAATCTTGCATCTGGAGGCTGCGTTGTTGGCATTCCTTTACTCTACGTCTTGGCAATTTTAACTTTGGCACGTTGTGGGAAAACTGTCTGGAGGAGACTGACAGAAAACCAGAGCAGGCTAGGGAACTTACAGTGATGACTCTAGAAACGTACACCTGTTTTTTTTTTTTGGATGCATAGTTGCTCTTTGTAAAAGAGGGAGTGTTTTTCATGTTCTGATGTTGAATATTCAAACAATTGTTTTCAACAACTCTCACTCTTAACTCATTAGAAAAAGACTACGAGTTTTGGCTGATTTTTACACCTCGTTTCACCCCGTGATATCTGCATCTATAAATAAATGCCTTGTTTGTGTTGCATTTTTGTTTGGGTTTAGATCTACAGGTATCGTTCCCATTTAGTTCAATATTTTCTGATGATGTTCATTTTCTTTGATTTCTTGTATTTCTACGTCAAAGAATTCAGTTTAATTTGTTTGCTAATGAGCTTTTTGATTTTTCTTTGTGGGTTTAATTATAATTTCCATGAACCGAATTCAGTGTTTGTTCGATAATTTAACTAAAAGTTGCGGGGACCGGATGACTCGTTCTCATTTTGTTATTTGATAATAAGTGAATCGAATTGATTATTCAGCTCAGTATTTGATATGATATTTTGTGCCGAATGATAGTTCAGCATATCTGATGATATCTTATGAAGTTAATTGCAACAAAATACACGACTAATATCAATTTTTGCAATTAAATCATCTTTAAAACTCGTAATTTAATGCATTATCTCTTTTAATTTTTGCAATTCGAGGACCTAAGTTGCTAATAGTATTAGAATTAATTAACTCCATCATACTTGATTAATTTTTTTTATTTTATGAAATCATATATAAATATTTCATGTTGCATATGATTGTAATATTTTACATTGGTAATAAAAAGGGAATTAAATAAAGAGAACTCCAAATAGATATTAAAAAAGCTAGAAAATATTAAAATAAGAAACCGACTTTTCTTATTCAATGTTCCATTATTATAAAGTCATTCAATGTCCCATTATTAGAAAGTCATGTGTTCAAACACTATGGTTGAAGGAATTTAAGAGAGACTCTTATTTAATAATGCATAAGGGACAGATTGTACATCTATGAAATGACTACGTTCAACTATGCGTAAGTCCTTATTTATTTTTGGATCTGGGGATCTGGATTCAAAATAGGTGGATGTTGATTTAGAATCTACATACTGTTAACATAGACCACCTTCTATTAGGGGTATTTTTTCTTCACCGAGATTACTATTATCAGTAATGATATTTAATTTATTTTTGGATCCAAAATAGGTGGATGCTGATTTAGAATTTAATTTATTTTTGGATCCAAAATAGGTGGCTGCTGATTTAGAATCTACATACTGTTAACATAGACCACCTCCTACTAGAGAACAGATAGCAGATGGGGTATCTTTTCTTCACCGAGATTACTATTATCAGTAATGATATTTAACTTTGAAGATCACCTCCTACTAGGGAACAAATAGCAGATGGAGTATCTTTTCTTCACCGAGATTACTATTATCAGTAATGATATTTAACTTTGAAGCTAATTGTTGACATAGGGTATCTTTTATTCACCGAAATTACTACTGTCAGAAACGATGTTCGATTTCGAAGCTAAGCTACTTGTTCACAAAAACCACACTGCTAGGGAGCAAATAGCAACTGGGTATATTTTATTCAATGAGATTATTGATGTTCAATTTTGAAGTTAATTGTTCACATAGACCACTCCTGCTACTTATTTATTTTTGAATCCAAAACAGGTGGATGCCGATTTAGAACCTACATACTGTTAACATAGACCACCTCCTGCTAGGGAACAAATAGCAGATGAGATATCTTTTCTGCTACTTATTTATTTTTGAATCAAACACAGGTGGATACCGATTTAGAACCTACATACTGTTAATATAGACCACCTCCTGCTAGGGAACAAATAACAGATAAGATATCTTTTCTTCACCGAACAAATAGCAAATGAGATATCTTTTCTTCACCGAGATTACTACTATCAGTAATGATGTTTAATTTTAAAGCTAATTGTTCACATAGGGTGTCTTTTATTCACCGAGATTACTATTGTCAGAAATGATGTTCGATTTCGAAGCTACTTGTTAAAAAAAAAACCCCTCTAGGGAGCAAATAACAACTGGATATCTTTTCTTCAATGAGATTACCACTGTTAGTAATGATGTTCAATTTTGAAGTTAATTGTTCACATAGACCACCCCTGCTAGGAGCAAATAGCAGCTGAGGGTATCTCTTCTTTACTAAGATTACTACTGTCAGAAATGATGTTCGATTTCGAAGCTAATTGTTCACATAAACCACCCCTGCTAGGGAGCAAATATCAGCTGGATATCTTTTCTTCATCGACTTATGATTGCCTTATTATTATAGCTCAAAAAAATTACTACATTTTAATAAAACCTTTATTATCAAAAACATCCATGCAACCCCAATACACACACACACATATATATATATATATATATATATATATATATCAATTAATTTCAATTGTAAGACTTGTATACAAACAAAAAGAATGTTTGGATTAATTTGAATGGTTTGTAAATATTTTTGGCATCTCCTTATACATTGTGAATATTAAGAATGTTTAGATGGTTTTTAAATAAGTATGTTTGGATTAATTTAAATGTTTTATAAATATTCATGTCTCCTCCTTATACATTGTGAATATTATTTTATAAAGATCTACAAGTACATGAAATTTTTTAACATTGTGAAGATTATTTTATAGAGATATACAAGTACATGAAATTTTTAAACAAAAATAGATGATCGATTTCTAGACAAGTTCTAAAGTTATATAGAATTTTAAAAAATAGATGGTTGAGATTACCCATTAGACGATTTTTTTAGATAAATTCTAAACTTATGTACAATTCAAACAAAATAGATTGTTGAGATTACTCCATAAAGATCTACAATATAACTAAAAAATAGATGGTTGAGATTACTCCATAAAGATCTACAATAGAATTAAAAAAATAGATGGTTGATTTCTAGACAAGTTCTAAAGTTATATAAAATTAAAAAAATAGATGGTTGAGATTACCCCATAAAATCAACAAGAATTTTTAGACAATTTTCTAGACAAACTCTAAACTCATGTACAATTGAAACAAAATACATAAAGATCCAAAATAGATGGTTGAGATTACTCCATATAGATCTACAATTTTTCTAGACAAACTCTAAACTCATGTACAATTCAAACAAAATAGATGATTAAAATTACTCCATAAAGATCCAAAATAGATGGTTGAGATTATTCCATACAGATCTATAACTATATGAAATTTTTAGACAATTCTAAACTTATGTACAATTAAAAAAATCTTAAAATATTTTTCCAAGTAATATTGATATTAATGGAAACTACGACAATTTCTAAACACATAAATTAAAAAAATCTTAAAATATTTGTTGGGATATTTCAGTAGTTATATTAATGAGACAAAAATAGTTTGCTTAGGGATGTTAGTACCTAGATTTCATACTGTCTACATGATCTTAAGTTAAAAGATCATATAATGGTTTTCCAAGTGTTAAGGAAAACCAACCTTAAAAAGAAATAGAAATACATCTTCTAAGAGTCAACAAGCTGTAGGAAACAACAAGTTGAATGAAGTATCTGCATTTGGAGCAGATAGAGTGCTACAAGAAGGAGACAACAAGTTGTAGGAAACGATATGCTGAAAGCTGCACAAAGGAAGCAGAAAGCTGCCAGCAGATTACAAGAAGTAGCAAGCCAGGAAGCAGCAAGCCAAAGGTAGCAAGAAGTAGCACCAGGAAGATCATGCAGTGTGAAGAAGAACAAAGCTAACTGACATCAAGTAGCCGTTGCATGAACTTCAACCATGGACCCATACTGACTTGACAGGTCAGCAAGAATGTCAGAGAGGTCCAGAAGCAAATGGTGGGCGCATTAAATGCACATGTCAGGAGCAACTCAGAAACATTTAATGCGGCCACAGAGAAGATCTTGGAGATCAAAGTTTGAATTCAAAATGGAGAAGTGTTCCCCTTTAACGGATACTTCCCTAACGGATATATTTTCAAGATCTATAAATAGAAGGTATGGCTGACTGAAGACATTGCTGAATAGAGTCGAGATGAAATTCAGATATATTCCAAAGCTTCTCAAGCTTCATGTTCAACTACTCAACCTTTCAGGAGCAGTCTACCATAGCATTGAAGCCTTCAGAGATTAAGACTACTTTGCACCAGTTGAAGAAAACCTTTTATCTTTTAACCATTTGTGTTGTGTGCACTAGGTTATTTTAGGTGTACTTAGTTGAGAGGATTGTATCATTGCTAAGTGTGTAGTCTAGAAGTAGACTACTTGACCTTTGTGGGATTGTACCCTTTATGGGTTGTGGCCTCGAACTAGAGTTTGGGATTCTAGTAGCTTGTAAATCCAACTGACCTAACGAAGTTCCTCCTTGTGAAGGAGTAGAGTGGACGTAGAAGACTTACACCACCTTCGAACCACTATAAACCATAAATGTTTATTGCTTTAATTTACTTATTGCATTGCTTTTATCTTGTTATATCTATTTTACTGCGTATCATAAGCATCCTGCATAAAAGACATTGAAAATAACATACTTGAAAAGAAAGTTGGTTTTCCAAAAGAAACTCTATCGTTGTTTATTTTGCTGCAATCTGATATCGAGTCAGGAGCCTGAATCAACCTTTGGCTAGGTTGCTGATTCGAGACAGATTACTGCATTTATCAGTGAATCAGGAACTTGTTATACAGAAAAGTTTTTAAAAGTTCAAAATCGATAGAGGTTCATTCACCCTCCATTTGAACCTCTGACCACTTGGGACCAACAAGTGGTATCAGAGCAAGTTGGGTTAAACGCCAACTTAACTGGTAACCTACCCAGATCCACCCATTTCTGTATTGGAAATCTTTTCTTTCTAAGACCAAAACTCATTCTCTAGCACGAGCATAAGCACACTTCATATCTCTGGTTATCCAAAATCTTCTGACATATCTATTTTGAGATTTACAAGAAGTTGTTCTGATTTAGGAAGAGTTGCAGGATTCTCAAACAGGAAACTAATCAGCATCAACAAGCTGTGACTGAGGATGCTAGAAAGAAGAGACGACACCTCAACAGAAGGAAGCCCAATGACTTCCATGAAATTTTTTTAAAACCACATCAGAGAGAAGAATGCATGAACTTAGGGGGAAATACTGTCTACCACAAATTTTGAAATAATGCAGAAGATCCCACTGATTCAGACAGTATACACACTCAGAACTCAAGCAAAACAACAATCTATATCAAGATCTCAAACAGACATATCAACGGTCATAATGGTCAGATTGCCAATAAGGTAACTGAACAGGTTGCTGAAGTAACTAAAGCTACACCTTTTATAGTAGTTGAAGTCACTAAGGAAGCAACTAAAGAGGTTACTGAAGTAACTAAAACTACACCTTTTATAATAGTTGAAGTCATTAAAGAAGCAACTAAGGAGGTTGTTGAAGTAAATAAAGCTACACCTTTTATAGTAGTTGAAGTCGCTGAGAAAGCAACTACTGAAACAGGTTGCTGAAAGACCAAAAGAAGTAATCACTGTGCCTGAACAGGTTGCCGAATCTACCGGGGGAAATCGGTCTCCTAAAGAAAATAGCTAATGAACCTGATGAGACAAGATAGAATGCTGTGGCAGGTCTTTTAAGAAGAATCCAGAAAAGTACATACCGACTGATTCCTACAGGATACACACTCAGGATTCAAACAGTCCAGGAACCTGGACCTATGAGTAAGAGTACTCAAAAGTTCTTTAAGTAAGAGGGAACATATTTTAATCATATACCTATCAATCTCTTATTCATCCTTTATGCAGCATATTGAAACATGATACTATATCCTATATCTTAAGAACAACACGTGGTATCAAAACAGTATCAACTATCAACAAGTGCTACCATCAAGTGGTGTTAATATTTCCTAACTGTATTTGATTTGAGGATAAAATAAGAATTTGCAGGTTGCTCTGACAAGATCAAACAAGATACTACAAATATGGACTCAACAAAGAAATCTCTTTATTCACAGCAAGCAGTATTAGAAGTAACGAGCATCAAGCGGTAGCAAACAACAATATCTACAACCTCGATTCAAGAGATATAGCCATGTGCAGAAGATCTATAGAAGCGACTGTCAATCAAATCACAACAGAGCAAAATCTAACTTTTCAGAAGTTAGAAAAACGGTTATTAAAGTCTATCTTAGAAGATCAACATTTTTGCAAAAGACCCCTTCACCATTTTAGAACCAACCGTCAGATCGTGAGTTTCATCTCCCAACCGTCGATCCAAAGAAACTGCCCACATCTGCCTATTTATAACATATCTTTTCCATCATTCCCCACATTCACTACTCATTATATGCTTGACAAACAAAAACTTCACATGTGAGTTACAATTACAGTCACAAAGGAAGAGATGGAGACCCAAAGAGAAGGTGGAGATGAAGATGAGATGGAGAAGATGAAGATGAAAATCTGTTGACCAAGAAGCAGAGAAGGTCTTCAGAAGAATGAGGAGTAGAGGCTCTGCTTGCCAAGAAGCAGAGAAAGTTTTCAAAAGAGAAGACGAGCCTCTACGAAATGGATGCAATCAGAAAGAAGCATGCGTCCATCCCCCATTCATTAGACACAGGGTCGACTTCATCTCAATAGGAGAGAGATGTACTGAGGATCATGAGAAAAGCTTCCTATCTCTCGCAAAATGAGATGGAAGTTATTATTTCATGAGGCCCCTCTTCGGAAAATGACAGCATCTGCTGCCATTCATGGAGCTAAAAACCCAAACAAGAATGAGGGCTACATGTCTGAAGATATTGTGTCAACAGCTTCCACTTGGTTTAAGGGCACAAAGATGAATCCTCACCAGCAAAACACATAGGATGTGGTGAAGGGGACGCCAGACCAGCAATCAAAGATCCAAGGTGAACGTGTCTTGGGATTTGAAGAAAGCTGAAAAGACACCTAATCTAACCACCGATCAGGTCCCTGATCTCTTGTCACGTACTGAGGCTGAGCAGCTTATTCCCTTGGGTAGGAATAAGGAGGATGCTCAGAAGGACGTACGAACAGGTTGCTGCATATCTCCAAGTAGCAACTATCAGACAAGAGAAACCTGCACTGCCCACCTTGGCATTGTAACTCCACCCCTGAGCAGCAAGCTTGAGGATGATGACAAAAATGGGGAAGAGTTACAAGTCAAGAGTCACTATTGAAGCCTTATAGCAAGGGGGAAGTAGAGGAAAGAGCTATGACAGTCAGGAAGCACCTACCATCTGGAGCAACAGGTTGAACAACAAGCTGATCGACCAAGAGGATGCATCAAGCTGATGAAAGCATGCTGAAAAAGACATGCAGATAACAGAGATGGTAGAGAGGGAGAAGAACTCCTTGGTAGAATAGTATGGAAACAACAAACTGTCAGAAATTGAAGAAGGAAGCTAAAGCTTGATGAAGATGTAGCAACTTACTTACATTTACATTTGTTCTTGGACGAACTTGTATTTGTACATATACTCAGTTTCAATAAAGAGCACTCATTATTTTAAATGACTATTGCCTTTATTATATTTTGTCATCATCAGTATAAAGGGGGAAATTGTTGGGATATTTCAGTAGTTATATTGATGAGACAAAAACAGTTTGCTTAGGGATGTCAGTACCTAGTTTTTATACTGTTTACATGATCTTAAGTTAAAAGATCATGTAATGGTTTTCCAAGTGTTAAGGAAAACCAACCTTAGAAGAAATAGAAATACATCTTCTAAGAGTAAGATTAATTTCAATTGTAAGACTCGTATACAAACGAAAAAATAATGTCATTATCTAATCAATTAGATTCGGCTTATATAAATAATATTAACATATATATAACAATGTATGTTTTATCTAATAATTATAATTGTTTATCGAACTTGATTCTTAACTTTACTAATGCCATAATAATGAAGTCATGTTTAACATAAGATTTAATCAGTATTCTATGTATAGTATTTTTATAAATATAAACCATACACTCGCAATTTAATTACTATTATTATAGTTTTTATACAACACACATTTTTTATTATTACAACCTATAGTTGTTGGGAATTTTCCCAGCATCCTGTCTTGGGTCAGAGCTTAAATTGGCACGAGGCGCGGCTCTTCCAGGTTCGAATCCGTGAGCAAAGCTATATAAGTATAAGACATTAAAGTTGCATTCTATGCCCACAAGATATCCTTTTGGTGTAGCGGTAAGCGCTTGATGGTCCAACACTTGGTATCAAAGCAGGTCACGCGTTTGAATCCCCTTGGGAGCACTTTGTAGTGGGAGCTGCTAGGGCCTTGGAACAGAGGATGCTAACGCGCAGGTCAAGTTGCTGGGTAGCCGAGACCTAAGAAAGGTGAATGGACCTGGAACTAGGTTGCTAAGGTGGCCGGGACCTGAGAAAGGTGAACGGACCTTGGAACTGAAGATGCTGGCGTAGCACAGAGGATGGCGCGGAGGCGTGGTGGCGCCGAGTCATGGTGGTGGCGCGAGGCGTAACGACGCCGAGTTACGGTGACATCGAGGGGTGGCGAGAAGGCATGACGGTGCCGAGTCATGAAGATATCGGACAGTAAGCTAGGTTGCTACTGAGTAAGCTGACTTGAGGTTGCTATTGGGTAAGTAAGTTGACCTAGGTTGCTACTGAGTAAGCTGACCTGAGGTTGCTGAGGAGTAAGCCAGGTTACTGAGGAGTAAGCAAGGCGCCTGGCGCCGAGTTATGGTGGTGGCGCGAGGCGTAACGACGTCGAGTCATGGTAACATCGAGGGGTGGCGAGAATGCATGACGATGCCGAGTCATGAAGATGTCGGGCAATAAACTAGATTGCTGCTGAGTAAGCTGACCTGAGGTTGCTACTGGGTAAGTAAGCTGACCTAGGTTGCTACTGAGTAAGCTGACCTGAGGTTGCTGAAGCAGGTTCTGAGGAGTAAGAGGTTGCTGAGGAGTAAGCCAGGTTACTGAGGAGTAAGCAAGGCGCCTGGCGCTGAGTCATGGTGGTGGCGCGAGACGTAACGACGCCGAGTCACGGTGACATCGAGGGATGGCGAGAATGCATGACGGTGCCGAGTCATGAAGATGTTGGACAATAAGTTAGGTTGCTGCTGAGTAAGCTGACCTGAAGTTGCTATTGGGTAAGTAAGCTGACCTAGGTTGCTACTGAGTAAGCTGACCTGAGGTTGCTGAAGCAGGTTGCTGAGGAGTAAGCCAGGTTGCTGAGGAGTGAGCTGCTGAGTTCAAGGTTACTGGAGTGGAGAGGCTGGTAGGTGCTGGGGGGATTGTTGGGAATTTTCCCAGCATCCTGCCTTGGGTCAGAGCTTAAATTGGCGTGAGGTGCGGCTCTTCCAGGTTCGAATCCGTGAGCGCAAAGCTATATAAGTATAAAGCATTAAAGTTGCGTCCTATGCCTACAGGATATCCTTTTGGTGTAGCGGTAAACGCTTGATGGTCCCAACATTAGTAAATAATAATTTAAAAAAATCACTTGAGTAACTTTGTATTGTCATTGAAACCCGAGCACATAAAAATCAAAGACTGTTGGATAATACATTATAAAAATCATTTAAGAAATAATTGTAAATAAATATATTTGTGTTCACAACAAAATTTTTTCTAAAGATGTTGCGATGTAATTAGATTTGTTGAATTGTATATTCTTATTTTTAATATATTCTGCTCCCAATCCAAAAACCAAAAAATTAATAATATGATATAAGTATTATGCTAAAATGTGATCTATTTGTTATAATTCTTTACTAGTATAAGTCCCGTGCGATGCACAGACATATAAATTTCATTATTTATATATTTTAATATGAAAATGTTGAACACAAAAAATAATAAATTTTTTTGGAGAATTTCAGTTTGATTTGTTACTTCTGTGACTCACGACCATAAAATCTAAATATTTCGAGTTTGATGTGAAAATTTTAATTTACAAAAAAAAATTAAGTTTTCATAATATTTCAATCTCATTTGGTATACCCGTGTGATGTATGGACAAATAAATTTGAAGTGTTGGTAATTTTTTGATATAAAAATGTTGTTCATGAAAAATAATATAATTCTTCAAAGTGTTTTAAATTTAATCTACTACCCATATAATTTACGAATTTAAATATTTTTTTATTTTCATCATACATTGTCGTCACTATTAGCTTGAAACAAACTTATGCAAATTTATGTTCAATAATTTATTCATAATGAGTATAAAATGGTGATATTATTGAGCATTATAATCAAATCTTGATAATATTTCAACCTCATTTGGTATTCGTGTGATGTAGTGAATAAATTTCATGTGTTAGTAATTTTTTGATATAAAAATGATGATCATGAAAAATCATATAGTTTTCCAAAGTTATTTCAATTTAATCTACTACTCATGTAATTCATCTAAATATTTATTATTTTCATCATATGTTGTTTAACTATTTTAGTACTTGTTTTTGTCACAATTGCTCTAGAAAATACTTGTGCAAATATATGTTCAACAACTTATTCATAATGAGCTTAAAATATTGATATTATTGTATATTACCCCAAAATAAAATTTCTAAATTTAACATACCATCAAAAAATTTGTATAATTATTTTTTTTCTGATGTCTTAAAATCAAAATTTATCTATTAGAAAAATCATATTGGATGGTAAACATTTCAAAATTTGATAAATCTAAAACCATGAAACTATATTACGACATAAACTAAATATATTTTATCATTGTTCTGTGAACTTCATGCTACCATGATAGTGAAATTTCAAATTTTCATTTACTTTTTAATCAATGAGGAAACATTATTTATTCTTACAACAAAAAAAATGATAAATTTGCTAATTTTTTCGTGGATATATAAAATGATTTAGATTAAGGTACAAATTTTTATTTACAACTTTTCATGACATGATATTATTACCATATATACACAAATCATACTAACTTTATAACATATCAAATACGATCATATTTTTTCCTCAATTTTCATATATATACAAAATGATTTTCATACCATGAATATACATAAATTATGAAAAACTAAATATTTACAATTTATAAATTTATAAAATAATAAATATTTGTATTTCTACTTTAAAAAGTAGAAATGAGGTTAGTTGGTTTTTATATAGATGATAATGAAATTTCATAATAAAAAATTCAAAGTATTTAAAATATATATGTAAAAATTCTTCATCTACGTATTATCACTCTTATAAATAGCATCGACTATCTATTCTTCATGATTAATAATGAAGATATATTTATATAATTTAGCATTATGAAATAGAACACATTTTTTATTATTTTTTATAAGTATAAGTATAAATGATATGTTTTTTTTAATCATTTTTTATACTTAATTTGTAGTTTTTAATAGAAAGTATATGAATTCATAAATTTTATACTTCCTAAATGTTATTGTGTACAACAATATATCATATGTATATTTTTTTATTATATTCAAGATATATTACAAATCTTTATGATTTTTAATAAGAATTAATATAGTATAATAAAATAAAATAATATAAACACTATGTTATATTATTAACATTGTTACATAGAAGATATATAAAAATTGGAGTATTGTATACAACATATTTGTCAAATAAAATTGTGTGATGTTTATAATAATTTTACAATGTATATTTCGAATATAGTAAATAAAAATAGTTAATTTACGTTGTTTTATATATGTTGGTTGACTTGATTAATAACTCACTTCTTGGTCTTCGACCCCTCAATCACTACGAACGACCCCGATCAATGCAATGATATATTTATTGAAGTGGTATATGTGTATGTGGGGTACAACATTAGAGATAAAAAAATACTTTGATAATCTATAATTATTGAAATCCGATCATTATGTTATTTTAATTTATTCAACAAACATATATTTAATCTTTGATTATATCAAAAATTAAAAAATTTATTATATGAGATCATATTAACATTCATATACCATATATAGATAATAATTTCCAAGATTTGTCAATATTATAAATGATATTATTACCATA
Source organism: Scutellaria galericulata (assembly GCA_946896805.1). NCBI lineage: Eukaryota > Viridiplantae > Streptophyta > Magnoliopsida > Lamiales > Lamiaceae > Scutellaria > Scutellaria galericulata. The sequence goes on from OX335793.1 coordinate 16,557,335, forward strand.
TATATAAATCATGTTTAATACAATAAAATTAATAATTTATAATTTATAAATTATGAAATAATATGTATTTCTATTTTTGGGAGATGGAAATGGGCGGGAAAATTTTAGCATTTCTATTTTGAGGGGGTAATTGTTATTATATATATAGATTTCATAGTATGCAATTCCCATTTGATCAACAACTAAGTTTTTCTGGTAAATTAAAAATCATAATTCAAACCACAGTTTGTTTTGAATCTTTATTATAGAAAAATTAACTCTAACATACTTAATTAATATTTTAAAAGAAATCATATATAAATAGTTAATGTTTCATATGATTGTAATATTTTACATTGGTAATAAATAGGGAATTCAAAAGAGGAGAACTCCAAATAAATATTAAAAATGTGAGAAGATGTTAAGATAAGAAACTGAATTTTCTTATTCAATGTCCCATTATTAAAAAGTCATATGTTCAAACCTTATAGCCGAAGGAATATAAAAGAGACTCTTATTTAATAATACATAAGAGACTAATCGTGCATGTCACGCCCTGTTTTCTTTCTTAGAATTTTATCAGAGTTTTTTTTATAAAACAGAGGCGTGCAAGAAGAAAGAAAGAAGGCAAGAGACGCTCAGAAGTAGAAGGAGATATGAGATAAACAGATTCTTTACTCATAAGACATCGGACACAGCCGATTCCATATCATAATAAACATCGGTCACAGTCGATTCCATATCTTATACAAAACATCGGACACAACCGATTCTCAAAAACATCAACACAGCGGAAAGTAACTTACAAGATCCATCATCATCAGAAATTACATGATTTATATTTACATTTCAAAAGATAGTGATCATTGTTTCTTGTTACTTTGTAAAAGATAAATTATGAAAATCCCAGATGTGGCACCATCTCTCTCTCTCTCTACTGCTCTACTGTTCGTCATCTCCTATAGTGTGAGTACAGATTAAGGGGTGAGTGCGTTGAATACACTCGTGGAGATACTTTTCATGTTTTAACGATTATTAAAAAGTTATAACAAATCGACCATTAACAAGTTCGGCAATTAAACACAGCATATAGATTGCACAGTACATAATTCGGATCCATATCGGACACACTTGGTCCCATAGAGCTCATATTTGCAGCGAGGGCGGGTACTCCCCGACTTATTATATGGGTATCATTGTTCTTCCGTAATATGAAAGTAGAACTTCGTCCATTCATCACGAATGTGTACCTTTGTCCCTTCATATAAACATGGACTATCGTCCTTTCTTAACATCATCATAAACCATGTACGAACATATTAATCATAGCATGTAATCACAGCACATAAAGTTCAACCATTCATATTGTCAAGTTCATAAGCATGCGTTTATTTATCATCATTGTGTTTTAAATATAGAAGCATAAAGTTATTAGGGTTTAGAAATTACCCCCACCTTGTTCGGTAGTTACCACGTGAGTAGCAAGGACCAAAGATCCGATAGCTCAGAGCTCGAGTAACGAGTACCAAAGGTCGGATAATTCAAATCTCAATCCAACAAGTAGCCTACACAAGTTATGATGTTTCTTAGATCCTTAATATGTATAATTAAAGCTATAAAAGTTCCCGGTGAAAGAAATGATCGTAAAAGCCGCGACGAATCGAGAGACCTAAAGATTAAGGTCAAAGAAATAAGAGAGGATGATCAGTTTCAAGGCTGATATGATAGAGGATTGAATTTGGGTCACGATGGAAAAAGAATGAGCTCGATCGGAGTTGAAACAAGCTCGAACGGAGCATTTTAAGTTTAGGGGTATTTTGGTAATTTTGGTCAAAGGGTTGACTTTGACCAGGACCCCCGACTCCCGATCGATGACATCACATCGCCGACGACTCGATGATAACGTACGATGGAAAAAAAATGAGATTTGCACCACAGATCCGGCGCCGCGCCAACAGCGCACCCGTCGCTCGCTCGCGCGCGCACGTCTACCCGTCGCCCGCTCCCGGCGCGCACGCCCGTGCGCCATCGTCTAGTAGCTCAACCCGGTGCGCGCACTCCCGTGCATGCCGTGCACGACTGTGAGCGCCCGTGCGCCCGACGTCTCCCGGCACCGTCCTGCTCGACCAGTCACCTTTCCGGCGCCACACGCAGCGGCGGCGCCGCCCTCCGCCGCCTCCACCTAGTTCGCCGGATACCTTGCACCGCTGGCTACTACCTCCGGCCATCCCTATTCGGATTCCGGTGGTGAATAGTACCCGAATCCTCGCCGCAAAAACCTTCAATACCCTGTTTTTCGAATCCAACCCCAACTTTCAAAACTCCGGCCGGTGACTCCCAGTCGCCGGCGACCCTTCCCGGACCCCCGGCCGGTGACCCCCCGTCACCGGCAACCTTTTCTGACCACCCCCTCACCGAAAACCGGCGGTGAACAGTAGCAGACCCCCCAAACACACACACACACACACCAAAAACACATACTCAAACACCTCTCAAAACTACTCCGGCCAGTGACTTTCCGGCGCCGGTCACCACCCCAAAACCATCCCAAACTCTTCCCCAACACCCCAACTTGCCCTAGCAAAAGAAAAGAACCAAAACCACCAAGAAACGAGAGAGAAACGAGAGAGAGAAAAGGTGATAAAAATAAGGGTTTAGGTTTTCCGACGACGTTTTTGCCGTTTCCCGGAGAACGACTCATCGGAATTGAATTCCAGAAGTTGTCCCAGACTCGTTTCCATGAGGGCTACGTTGTGTGTGAAAATCGGCCAAAACCGATAATGTTGAAATTTTCCGACAACTCCGGCTGCGGCGCCGGCGGATTCACGGCGGTGCCGGCGACGGCGCGTTGGAGTCAGAACTCAGAGGGGAGAGAGAGAGGGATAGGAGAGAGACAGACTTACTTGTTTTCTGCGTTTTCGGCTCGTTCAGAGAAACAGTGAATAATGATCTGAATAAGCCCTCTCTATTTATAGAATTTTTTGGAAAGTTACTATTCATCGGAATATTCATTGAAATATTCTTTTTACTATTCATCAAGATTCCACCTCTCGTTTTTCTGAAACTTCGTATTTTGCCCTTTTCGTCATAACTTGAGCTACAGGTCTCCGATTGACCTCTAATTCGTGTCTATCTTCTCATCTTTCCGTTACGCATTTAATAATATAAAAATATTCTATTTTTCATGTCTAGAAAATTATCCATCTATAACCGACGTTTAACACGTATCTGAAACACACGTAATTAAATTAAACAGTCAAGATTAGCGCACATAATAATTAAGTCGTGTTTAATATTTAATTATTGAATTATGCTTCGTTTTTTATCTGGGACGCTACAGTGCATCTACCGATATCTTTTATTTTATGAGATGACTACGTTCAACTATGCGAAAATTATTATTTATTTTTGGATCCAGAACATGTGGATGCCGATTTAGAACCTACATATAGTTAACATAGACCACCTCCTATGAGGGTACAAATAGCTTCTGGGGGTATCTTTTCTTCACCGAGATTACTACTATCAGTAATGATGTTCGATTTTGAAGCTAATGCAGCTGGGGGTAAATTTTGAAGAACATTTTTTACGAATCCAAAAGTATCAAATAGTCTCCCTTGACCTCTTTCTTCAACGAGATTAGCTGGGGGTATCTTTTCTTCACCGATATTACTCGTGGTTTCCAATCTTGAGTTTGTCTCTCCTAGAAGACGAGCTGCACCATTAGATGAAAGGTACATGATTATCAACATCACAACAAAAATGAATACTCGTGGATAAGCCATTCTTATAGATGAACACCCTTGTTTTCTTATTAACATTAGCAAAGAAAATATGAACTTCTATGGTTGGATATAATCCATATATATAGTGAATTGAGAAAATAATATATTATACATATGAATAAAATTATCATGATTATATCTCACTAACATTACTGTGGAGTATTTTAAAACAATTAAGTCAGGATCAATTTAATTAACAAAAATAATCACTCATTAATTTATACCTAACTTGTAAAGAATATATAAATATATCTATGTATGTATGTATACATATATTATCTATGAGAAAAAAACTTTTTCATGGTATACATTAAATGATTCGAAAGACGATCTACAATTGATTTGCGTGTATTATCTTTTTATTAATTAAGGAAAAGTTATATTAATATATGTATAGTGTGTTATGCTATTATACTATAATGCCAAGAAATTAAAATTAAAATGTAGACTTGTAAAGTCGAATAATCGCGACTTTGTGTAGTAAGTTGGAGTTTGGGAATAAATCAAGGAAAGGTCTTGATCTGTATGAATTTAACGTTAACAATTTAGCTAAGGTGTCAATGAATATATTTGTCGGATATCTAATGTAACCGTAGATGTAATATGTAAAATTGTTTTCATCTATTGATGATTAAAGTGGTTATATTACCGAAATCTCTAAAACTATAACTTATAAAAATCTTCATATATATTTACACGCTCCTATAATAAAATCATATATAGTTATTTAATTGTAAAAGAATTTTCTGAAAGCATAAATTTTAGTTATGTATATCATCTATAAAGTCAAATAACTTTAATTTTGAAACTATAATGAGTAATATAAATATTTGATTTTTAATTTAAGTATGAGGTTGAAAAAACAAATTACAGATATAGATATATATTTACATATATATTTGATTTTTATTAGGAAATTCGACTTATGATTGTCTTATTATTATAGCTCAAGAAAATTCCAACATTTTAACAAAACCTTTATTATGAAGAACATCCATGTAACCCAAAAAAAATAAAAAATAAATAAATAAATAAATATATATATATATATATATATATATATATATATACACACACCAATTAATTTCAATTGTAAGACTCGTATACATACAAAAAAATAATGTCATTATCTAATCAATTAGATTCGGCTTATATAAATAATATTAACATATATATAACAATGTATGAAAATCTTGTTCACAGTTTTATCTAATAATTATAATTGTTTATCGAACTTGATTCTTAACTTTACTAATGCCATAATAATGAAGTCATGTTTAACATAAGATTTAATCAGTATTCTATGTATAGTAGTTTTATAAATATAAACCATAAACTCGCAATTTAATTACTATTATTATAGTTTTTATACAGCACACATTTTTTATTATTACAACCTATAGTAAATAATAATTTAAAAAAATCACTACTTGAGTAAATTTGTATTGTCATTGAAACCCCAGCACATAAAAATCAAAGGCTGTTGGATAATACACTATAAAAATCATTTAAGAAATAATTGTAAATGAATATATTTGTGTTCACAACAAAATTATATAATTTCCTTGCAATCTAATGCAATTTTTCTGATCATAATTATTTTTCTAAATATGTTGTGATGTAATTAGATTTGCTGAATTGTATATTGTTATTTTTAATATATTCTGCTCCTAATCCAAAAACCAAAAAATTAATAATATGATATAAGTATTATGCTAAAATGTGATCTATTTGTTATAATTCTTTATTTCATAGTATGCAATTCCCATTTGATCAACAACTAAGTTTTTCTGGTAAATTAAAAATCATAATTCAAACCACAGTTTGTTTTGAATCCTTATTATAGAAAAATTAACTCTAACATACTTAATTAATATTTTAAATGAAATCATATATAAATAGTTGATGTTGCATATGATTGTAATATTTTACATTGGTAAGAAATAGGGAATTCAAAAGAGAACTCCTAATAGATATTAAAAATGTGAGAAGATGTTAAGATAAGAAACCGAATTTTCTTATTCAATGTCCCATTATTAGAAAGTCATATGTTCAAACCTTCTAGCCGAAGGAATATAAGAGAGACTCTTATTTAATAATACATAAGGGACTGATCATGCATCTACCGATATCTTTTATTTTATGAGATGACTACGTTCAACTATGCGAAAATTATTATTTATTTTTGGATCCAGAACATGTGGATGCCGATCTAGAACCTACATATAGTTAACATAGACCACCTCCTATGAGGGTACAAATAGCTTCTGGGGTATCTTTTCTTCACCGAGATTACTACTGTTAGTAATGATGTTCGATTTTGAAGCTAATGTAGCTGGGGGTAAATTTTGAAGAACATTTTTTACGAATCCAAACGTATCAAATAGTCTCCCTTAACCTCTTTCTTCAACGAGATTAGCTGGGGGTATCTTTTCTTCACCGAGATTACTCGTGGTTTCCAATCTTGAGTTTGTCTCTCCTAGAAGACGAGCTGCACCATTAGATGAAAGGTACATGATTATCAACATCACAACAAAATGAATACTCGTGGATAAGCCATTCTTATAGATGAACACCCTTGTTTTCTTATTAACATTAGCAAAGAAAATATGAACTTCTATGGTTGGATATAATCCATATATATAGTGAATTGAGAAAATAATATATTATACATATGAATAAAATTATCATGATTATATCTCACTAACATTATTGTGGAGTATTTTAAAACAATTAAGTTAGGTTCAATTTAATTAACAAAAATAACCACTTATTAATTTACACCTAACTTGTAAAGAATATATAAATATATCTATGTATGTGTGTATACATATAGTATCTATGAGAATTTTTTTATGGTATACATTAATTGATTCAAAAGACGTTCTTCAATTGATTTGCATGTATTATCTTTTAATAGTTTCCATTAATTATGGAAAAGTTATATTAATATATGTATAGTGTGTTATGCTATTATACTATAATGCTAAGAAAATAAAATAAAAATTAAAATATAGGCTTGTAAAGTTGAATAATCATAACTTTGTGTAGTAAGTTGGAGTTTGGGAATAAATCAAAGAAAGGTCTTGATCTGTATGAATTTAACGTTAACAATTTAGCTAAGGTGTCAATGATATATTTGTTGGATATCTAATATAACCGTGGATGTAATATCAAAATTGTTTTCATCTATTGATGATTAAAGTGGTTATATTACCAAAATCTCTAAAATTATAACTTACAAAAATCTTCATATATATTTACACGCTCCTATAATAAAATCATAAATACTTATTTACTTGTAAAAGAATTTTGTGAAAACATAAATTTTAGTTATATATCACATCTATAAAGTCAAATAACTTTAAGTTTGAAACTATAATTGTTCACATAGACCACCCCCTACCCGGGAGCAATTAGTTGATGGGGTATTTTTTCTTCACCGAGATTACTTTTCATTAATGATGTTTAATTTCGAAACTAATTGTTCACATAGACCATCCCTACTGGGGATCAAATAGCAGATGGAGTATCTTTTCTTCATCGAGATTACTACTTTCAGTAATGTTGTTCGATTTCGAAGCTAATTGTTCACATAGACCACCCTTGCTAGGGAATAAATAGCAGTTGGGGGTATATTTTCTTCACCGAGATTACTTGTGGTTTCCAATCTTGAGTTTATCTCTCCTAGAAGATGTGTTGCACTATTAGATGAGAGATACATGATTATCAACATCATAACAAAAATGAATACTCGTGGATAAGCCATTCTGATAGATGAACACCCTTGTTTTCTTAACATTAACAAAAAAAATATGAACTTCTATGGTTGGATATAATTCATATATATAGTGAATTGGGAAAATAATGTATTATACATGTGAATAAAACTATAATGATTATATCTTAGTGGAGTATTTTAAAACAATTAAGTTAGGTTCAATTTTATTAACAAAAATAACCACTCATTAATTTATACCTAACTTGTAATGAATATATAAATATATCTATGTATGTGTGTATACATATAGTATCTATGAGAAAAAAACTTTTTCATGCTATACATTAATTTTCAAAAGACGATCTTCAATTGATTTGCATGTATTATCTTTTAATAGTTTCCATTAATTATGGAAAAGTTATATTAATAGATGTATATTGTGTTATGCTATTATACTATAATGTCAAGAAAATAAAATAAAAATTAAAACATAGGCTTGTAAAGTCGAATAATCGAGACTTTGTGTAGTAAGTTGAAGTTTGGAAATAAATCAAGGAAAGATCTTGATCTGTATAAATTTAACATTAACAATTTAGCTAAGGTGTCAATGATATATTTGTCGGATATCTAATATAACTGTGGATGTAATATCAAAATCGTTTTCATCTATTGATGATTAAAGTGGTTATATTTCCAAAATCTCTAAAATTATAACTTATAGAAATCTTCATATATATTTACACGTTCCTATAATAAAATCATATATAGTTATTTACATGGTGAAAACATAAATTTTAGTTATGTATATCATCTATAAAGTTAAATAACTTTAATTTTGAAACTATAATTGTTCACATAGACCACCCCCTACTAGGGAGCAATTAGCTGATGAGGTATCTTTTCTTCACTGAGATTACTACTTTCATTAATGATGTTTAATTTCGAAGCTAATTGTTCATATAGACCACCCCTACTAGGGATCAAATAGCAGCTTGGGTATCTTTTCTTCACCGAGATTACTACTTTCAGTAATGTTGTTTGATTTCGAAGCTAATTGTTCACATAGACCACCCTTGCTAGGGAACAAATAACAACTGGGGTATCTTTTCTTCACCAAGATTACTTGTGGTTTCCAATCTTGAGTTTGTCTTTTCTAAAAGACGTGTTGCACTATTAGATGAGAGATACATGATTATCAACATCATAACAAAAATGAATACTCGTGGATAAGCCATTCTGATAGATGAACACCCTTGTTTTCTTAACATTAACAAAAAAAATATGAACTTTTATGGTTGGATATAATCCATATATATAGTGAATTGGAAAAATAATATATTATACATATGAATAAAATTATCATTATTATATCACACTAACATTACTATGGAGTATTTTAAAACAATTAAGTTAGGTTCAATTTAATTAACAAAAATAACCACTCATTAATTTATACCTAACTTGTAAAGAATATATAAGTATATCTATGTATGTGTGTATACATATAGTATCTATGAGGGAAAAAAATTTCATGGTATACATTAATTGATTCAAAAGAAGATCTTCAATTGCTTTGCATGTATTATCTTTTAATAGTTTCCATTAATTATGGAAAAGTTATATTAATATATGTATAGTGTGTTATGCTATTATACTATAATGCCAAGAGAATAAAATAAAAATTAAAACGTAGGCTGGTAAAGTCGAATAATCGAGACTTTGTATAGTAAGTTGGAATTTGGAATAAATTAAGTAAAGGTCTTAATCTGTATGAATTTAACGTTAACAATTTAGCTAAGGTGTCAATGATATATTTGTCGGATATCTAATATAACCGTGGATGTAATATCACAATTGTTTTCATCTATTAATGATTAAAGTGGTTATATTACCAAAATCTCCAAAATTATAACTTATAAAAATCTTCATATATATTTACTGCTCCTAGAATAAAATATCAGTGTTCTAAAATTCGCTAGGCGCTAGTCGGGTGCTTGACTGGCGCCTAGCGCCTAGGATGCCTAGGCGGGGCCTAGGCGGCATATCTAAATTAAATAAATTTTTTTATTATTTTACCTATTTTTCTTAATTTTTTATCCTTACAAAATATTTTTGAAACTCTTATATTATATTGTTTTGGTTTTATATAAGACGACAAGTAAAAACATCATATCTCTTTTATAAAATTATTTTTATTTGTATTTTTCAATTTATGAAATTTTTATCTATATCTAATTAATTAATAATAATTTGATAGAAGACTATAATACATTAATAATATCATCATTTTGCTAAAAAAGTGAAAAAAAATAAAAAATGTAAAGAAAAAAAATTAAAAAAAAATTAAAGTATTTGGCGCCTGGACCGCCTAGGGCCGCCTAGAGCCGAATAGGGCCGCCTAGACCGCCTAGGGCCGAATTGTTCCGCCTAGCGCCTAAGGTGACCGAACAGGCAAAAATCAATACGGCTAGGGGCCGCCTAGCGCCTAGGCGCCGCCTAGGCCGAATTTTAGAACACTGTAAAATATTATATAGTTATTTACTTGTAAAAGAATTTTGTGAAAACATAAATTTTAGTTATGTATATCATCTATAAAGTCAAATAACTTTAATTATGAAACTATAATGACTAATATAAATATTTGATTTTTAATTTAAGTATGAGGTTGAAAAAACTAATTACAGATATAGATATATATTTACATATATATTTGATTTTTATTAGGAAATTCGACTTATAATTGCATTATTATTATAGCTCAAAAAATTCCTACATTTTAACAAAACCTTTATTATCACTTAACCTCTTAGAAGCAACATACAACAACTCAAGAACTTCAAGTAGCTCGAGTGACTTGTGTGGAAGTTAATTGTTGTAGTGTGTTAGGTTGAAAAGTTTGTAAAAGCTAGGCTGTGCAAATCAAGCTAACTTAACAAAGTTCATCCTATGCGTAGGAGTAGAGTGGATTAGAGGGATTACTCCACCCTTAAACCACTATATATCTGTTGTTACTCTTTACTGATTTCCTATATCATATCTTTCATATATCGTACACCATACCACACTTGAACTCTCTGATAAATTCATAAGTTTTCATAAGGTTTTTCAAAAGGAAATCCTTGATTCCGCTGCACAAAATCTTTAGAAGTATCTCCATTCTGCATACAACAACACTTTGTAGCATTGTAACCTTCAAACTGCATTCATAGGTGTAAGCTTTCTAGCATATAGCGAGCAATAGAGATTTGACATTCTTTGGAGTGAAAAGCTAAAATTTTAAAGAGGTTTATTCACCTCACCCTAAACCTCTTGTCACTTGGGACCAACATAATATAAATGTTTAAATAAGATATTACATGTTTGTGTAATATAATGTAAAAGTATGAATGACATACATAAAAGTATGAATGTGATAACTAAAAAATATTACATATTTATCAGAATACAAACATGGGAGAATGTGAGCGTGCACACCTGCGTTCGTGGGATGTGTGGAACTGGTTCCTGGTCTAGTCGACCCTGGTTACATGGATCCTAGCTAGATACATGCAACATTTGCACCCAAAATTTGTGTCGATGGATATATTAATAAAATTAAGATTGAATATTTTCATCCTTACTTATAAGTCAAAAGAGTATCATTAATAATTAATAGAAAATTATTTTCTAAAAAAAAAAAAGAATAGAATCCAAATTTCACATACCATAGTACCGCCATCAATTAGAGGTGGCAATGTGTGGGTTCGGGGATGGTATTAGTAATACCATCCTCGTACCAAATCGCTAATATCAAATCATCATATTCAATATCATCCCACTTTAGAAATTTGGTACATGGATGGAGATTCATCATTCAGGAAATTGAGATTTGGATTTTGGAATAGAAAATAAGTACATTTTATTGTTGGTTAATTTGAGATTTTTATTTATATGTATTTTTGGTCTTTAAATACTTCACATATTATTTTCTTGATTATTTTGAAAAATTTTAAAGCATTTTCAAATCTAGAAATGTGATCATGGTCTAAGAGATGGAGCTATTTGGACTTTGAAATCTATTAAAGTCCAACAAGCATTTGGGTTTGAAAATAGAAAGGAAAAACTCAAGCCTATTGGCGTAAGATGGAAGAGACATTGGATATTAATTAAAAAGGAGAAAACCCAAAATTATTCCAAGGGATTAAAAAGAACACGCTGGGCAAACTACATTGACTCTCATGCCCACATTCACAAAACACGCTCAATACACGCCTACATTCACACACAATTCACAACTTTGATATTTCTTTTTTCTCAAGTCACACTTTAGAGAGACAAAATATTTGAAAGCAAAATACAAATTCGGAATTAGTTTTTCATATGGATTTCTTAATAATTTTTGTGGATTCAATTTCAAGAATACTTGGCCAAGTCTTTATTTCCGATTAGCAGGAATGTTCGAATCCATTTATCTATTATTTTCTAATTAATCTCATAATCTCTTCTTGATGATTTGATTGGAATTGATTGTGTTATCTTATCTTGATTTCGATTGTTGATACTTGATTTGGATTGACCACCTAGGTTGTTGATTGCTAGAATTTTAAATCATGAATCCTAATTTTTGTGATTTAATTTTCATTAGTGGTAAACTAGAGGTCGTGCATATTTAAAATAGTATAATCCTTGATTATAAAATCGAGTTTGTGTATTTGGAGTATAATCCTTGATTATGAAATCGAGTTTATGTATTTGGAATGTAGTTTATTCAATCGTCTTGATGATTAATGCATTTCAAGAATTAAATCTAGAAAACTTATTTTAGGTTATTCAATTAAATATGATTAATTTGTGATCTTATCCTAATTTAACTAATCTTAAAAGACGATTTGATTTAACAAAGTTTTTTTTATTAGAATAGGGGTGATAAATCCAAGATAAACTGAAAGAGGGATATTACATGAATGAATGGATAATTGATATCGGGATAGTTAATTTCATTTATTGATTTCTTGACATTTAATTTGCTTACTAGGTTTAATTTAGTGATAGTTCTTAATCAATCTAAAAACCTCCCATCATTTGTTATTTCATTGAATTAAATATAAGTAACATAGTTTATTCATCATTGTTTATGGGATTGACTCCGACTTGTCCTATCTACTAGTTAGTTAGGTTAGGAAGGAAAATTTATTAATTTGTTACGAACGAAATTTCTTAATTTTATCGCGTCGCCTGTTCAATTCCAAAATTTGATTTTCTACTAGCTAAAATTTATCCTTTTTTCTAAAACAATTTTCAATAAATAAATATCAAAACAATTAAAGAAACTCATAAACCACATCAATCTAACATCAAATATCATGAAATCATAAATCTAATCTTTAAAACAAAAGTATGAAACAATTTTAGGTATATATGCATATATGAGAAAATACCCCCAAATACCCAAATTTATATAAGAGATCAACTTTAAGGGTTAATATTTTGTCTTACCACAAATACTATAATATAATACAATACTACCACTTCATATAAAATTTTGACAAAAATACCACTTTTCTTATAAAACTATCTTTTCTACCACAATTCAGTCATTAGCATTAATGACATTTATACTTAATTCCAAAGATTTGTCTTTATGCATTTAATGTTTTCCCACTTAATTCTTATTTCCACTCCAAATAGTAATTATATCCGAATAAAACGTAAACTAATCAAAATCAAGCCCAACATGCTTCCGTAAAATTAATTAATCTCTTAGAATTTGTACCTTTCTTTGACCGTAGCAGCAGCGGGTGAGATGGTTCGCAACGCCACCAGCTGGAAAATCACTGCCCCCAAACCATTTTACGAACAACTCATCACTGTTCAACTTCAACCCTCAGGGAACTGCTCAGCATAACCTTGGTTCGTTTCCTACACCAGGTGTATAAAGTACTCCTTCCAGGGAATGAACTAACAATACTAAGAACACATATTGAAGCAAAAACCTTTCTTTTATTAAGAACTTGAAAGAAATATTTAATACATATGTAATCTCCTTTTGGGAGGAGAATACTTGTTTAGTCTCTCATATATGAGGGCTTACACTCGAAACACATAAACTATGAATACTCAAACTATTACAAAGATTTTTATTTGTAAGAAAACTAAGGAAAATGGTTGATGTCCTTAGCTTCCTTCAACTCTCGCTATATATAGGCATGAATCCGGACTTGAAATGCGGATTCCAAATCTTGTTGAGCACCAGCTAGCTTCTTCTTTTAGTGCTCCCATGTGAAAGTTGTTAGGAAGTCACTTTCAGCTAGTTAGTGTTGTAACATCCTCGACCAAAACATACACGTCATTTGACATTCATTTCATGCATTCATTTCATAATGCATTAAAAACATATCATATTGGCATTCGTAAAGAATTTAGAATAATACTTGGTTTGAATTGATATATATATATATAAGTACAAGTGTGCGTGTGTTTATGCAATAGGAATTTTAATTAATTCATAAGATAGATTAAATAATAAACTAAGAATAATAATAATAATAATAATATAATAATAATAATAATAATAATAATAATAAAAGTCTTACTGTTTAGTTTGCTGGCGGTGGAAAATGGTGGTGGAGTAAATAATGAATAAAAAAATAAAAGATACTTAAGAAGAAAGAGAAAAGCGCATCAGAGAAAGGAAAGCGAAAACAGAGAAAAAATGAAAGAAGAACAAAGGAAAAAGAAGAAAGGAAAGAAAAGAAAAAACAAAGGGTTTGTGATTTTGGGTTCGTTTCTTCTCCGTTTTTCTTCAAATTTTGAGAGGGAGCTCGTGGTGGCATGCTCTTCGATTTGATAGGAGTGAATTCTCAAAGATTATCCCAAAAAGGTACAAAGAAATTAGAGAATTAGATATATCTCGAGTATCATAATTTGTTGGATATTTTGGTAACTTTAGAGGCTGAATTGGGGAAAACTTAAAACATGAAACTTATAGCCCCATCTCTTAGCTAAGCTCAGAAGAAAGCCGTGGATGATTCGGTTAAATATTGAGTGAGATAATGTCAAAAGAATAAAGGTTGCTAGACTTTAGTATTATATATGAAATAAAACATACATGCATTGCATTTCATTGCATAATAGAAATATATATTAAGGGGACAATTAGGTTAAATTACAATGAATCATATAGGAGCACGGGCTGTAGAACGGAAGGAGGAACCAAAACGACAAACATATTACTTATCATAGCCAGGTGAGTATAAATCGTATATCTGATTTATACGCAATGTGATGTGATTTATATGTGACGTTTGTTATATGTGTTACATAAGAAATGTGTATTTATATGAATTTATCATTGGATCAAATGATATACTGGTAAATGTATACGGGATCATATGTTCAGATGATTGTGATGTTGCATTACAATTTGCATGAAATTAAAAAGGTCTGTGACTGTCTTGCTATGGATCTGTATACAAAGTGGAGACCTTCGGGTCAAATTCATATTGGAGACCTACGGGTCTATATACGCAGTAGAGACCTTCGGGTCAAATTCATATTGGAGACCTACGGGTCTATATACACAGTGGTATATTGGAAATCCCGGGACAGATCTAAGCTTGAGCAGTTCACAGAATAATAAACCGGACATAGTGGCATTTGCATATGTCTAATTATATTTATGATTAATGTTAATGATTGTTATTTGCTTATTGTTTAATTAAATTAATGGTCTATATTCACTGAGTTGCGACTCATAAAAATCGCATATTTGTTTTTTTAGGTTCCATAACTCTTTTTGACGTGGGTTGTATATGTAGACACCACGCTATACAGGTCGCCCGGCTGATGCCTCGTGCAACCTTCTCTTCCTCCTCCTCATTTTGCATTTTGGAATGTATGTATCATAGTTTGTATTTAACATGATTTATGCTGAGATATTAGTTGTGTGTTTTAATCTTATACGATATTAGTCCTTAAATAATATTTTTATACTTATATGGATAAACGAAATGTCAGTATGATCTATCTACAGGATATATATTTTATTGTGAACTATATGTCATAGGGGTATAAGGGGTTACAAATGCGTCTCTTTTTTCTTCCCCGTAACTCAGCCCATGTGATGTATGTCGGGGAATCTTTTGACTTTCGTGACTCACCCCATGTGATAGTTGTCGGGGAGTCCTCTGTCTTTCTCATGACTCACCCCATATTAATTTGTCGGGGCATCTTTTTCTTAAAAATTAGGTCTGCGTGGTCCCCGCGGATAACGTTTCTTTTGTGCTGGACCTCTCTCTCTCTCAGACCCTTGTTCCTATCAGTCGGGTTTGGGTCGGAATCCTTTCCCAAACTCGGGCTCTTTTTGATCCGGGCATGTTTAACAGATCCGATCGATCCATTTGCCGACATGCGCAATATTACAAAATTTCCAATATGTTTCTTTGCTTACCAGAATCTTGTTTTCTCAGAAGTTTCTTCTCTTTGTTTCAAAGAGTTCCTCTGTAAAGCTTGTTGTTGATCTTATCATGGAATTCAGAAGGAATGATCCACTCACTGAATTCTAAAAGAATTTGAACGGGTATTTGACTTTGTCCATTTCGGTTAGACAAACCCAAAGTCCCTATGTTCACCTTGTAAAAGCTTCATCTTCTGAAATTGCTCCTACCAGTAAAGGAATTTCTTCCGGTGAAGCTGTCTTTATATTTTTTAAGGCATTTACATCTGGTCTCCTTAGCTTGATGAAATGAAAAGCTTCATTGAAACATTTCTTTGCCGGCTCTGGGGTTGCACTGATAAAATAGAGCTCCAGAATATCGACTCTGGACAAATGTGGATTATTTGCCCAAGTCTCGTGAACGGCTTCCCCAATCCATTTCGGTAACTTCGAAATTTCTGGGAATCCGGGTGATACGGTATAGATTGAAGTTAACGCTCCAAAAGTATACCATTCTTGAACCTCGTTTGGATGACTTCCTGGTTTCATCCAAACTCTTGGATACTTTTCTGAAATATCAACCACTATTTTGTCTAGGTTGATACATTTTCTTGTAATCAATTTCTCCCATTGACGCTGGTAAACCTATATAGGAGAAACTTTAATCTCGTCAGTTTGAATCTTAATCTTGCCTGTCTGTGGCCTAAGATTCAACTCTCTCTCTTTTACCCCAGAGGTGCTGGGTTGGCTTGAAGACTCGGGTTGTGACACTGGAGTTTCAACCTTCGTTACAGTTTGTACATCCTCTAGGAATGCATCACCTATAATACTCGTGATTATGGTACTTGAATCCATAACCTCCGGGTTAGAGTCCCGTTCTCAAATTGCTTCTGTTTGCATCGTGGGAGATGCAGCCTGGAGGAGAGGCTTGTGTAACGCTTGGAACAATTGTCCCTGAGCGTATTGACATGCTCGTATTAGACCAGAAATGGATTCCTGATCAACTCGTTGAAGTCGTCCGACGACTTCTGCATTGAGACATAACGTCCCAAATTTTCATTCTAGACTCTCTAGGTTTTCCCTGAGATGTCTAACTCGTTTAAGGACCTCGTCAGCGATGCGTCCTTCCATCTCGTGTTAAGAAATCTGTAAGAACATTCTCATGAGATTTTATAATGACAACATCATAATTATAATATTGGCATTCAGTTTGCCATCTAAGTAATCTAGCCTTTTCTAGTTTTGATTCTATTTTATTTTTCAGAAAAGCCTTGACACTTGAATTGTCAATTTTTAAAGTAAACTTTTTAGCCAATAAGAAGAGAGGCCATTTTTGAAAGCCTTTCTGACTGCAAAGAATTCCTTCTCGTTGATATGCTATCGATTTACTTCTCCGTCTGTAAACAGACCACTGCAATATCTGCATGACACTTCTTTGTTTGGTGTGGCTTTCATAAGTACTGCTGCCCACCAATAGTCACTGGTATCTATATAAAGAACCAGTTCATCCTCGTCCTGATGAATAACAAGTTTCAGAAGTTTTTTGCAGACTTCCTTAAGTTGCTTTATCCCTTCTCGATGTTCATCTTCCCATTTGAATATGACATCTTTTTTCAATAATGGGCTGAATACCTTCCTATGAAATGCTAGATTGTTGATGAACATTCCAGCAAAATTAACAACTCCAATAAAACTTTGAAGTTGTTTATTGTCTTTGAGATCATCTGGAAATCCTTGTATCTTTTCTACAATATGACTTTGTAGAATGAATCCAGACTCATCAATTTCAATTTCAAGGAATTCAATCTGTCTCGTACCAATTACTGTTTTCTTTTCAGAAAGCACTAATCCTTCTTTATAACAAACATCTGAAAATATCTCTAAATGTTTTAGATGCTCATTCACATTCTTTGATGCGATGAGAATATTACCGATGTATACAAACATGAAGTTGAAATAATCTTTGAATAGATTATCCATCTTTCTTTGATATATTTGAGGTGCATTTACCAATCCCATAGGCATTACGTTCCAGACATAGTGTCCATGTGGTGTGGAGAAAGCTGTGAACTTCTTACTTTCTTCATCCATCTTAATCTGGTAAAATCCAAACTTACAATCGAACTTTGAGAATATCTTGACACCTTTGATACAGTTAACCGAGTGTTCTCTACTCGGGATGTAGTATCCATCGAACTCTAGAATGTTATTAATCCTTTTATAATTAATAACAAGTCTAGGTATATCTCTTTTAATTTCTCCATGATTCCTTACCAGGAAACCTGGGCTGCTATATGGAGAAACTCCTAGTGAGATCAACTTAAGGTCCAGATGTTCTTTAAGTATCTTCTTCATATCTTCACGATCTGTCTGATTCATAAGGATTGGTTTGAGTCTCACAAACTCATGTTCATTTCCAAGTTTAACCTTTAAGGATGTCTTGAGTTCGTTCCTATCCCACCATGCCAAAGGATCTTCGTTGTAATTCCTTTGGATTCTCTTCTTGATATCCTTCATTGATATTTGTTCTTCAATGGTAATATCACTTGGCCTATTTTCCAATAGGCCTTTTAACAATTCTGTAATAACCTCTGGAGGAACTCGTTATTTTCCTCGTATTCTGAATGAATACAAAGTATTATCCCATCTCTTGATATCTTTCTACTTCGAACCAAATTGCCGAAAGAATAATAATGCATCACCAAATCTTCTTTTATCCGTCATTTTTGGACGTCAAAGTTTGACTTCATTACCACGCTTGCTGCGAAAATGAATAGGCATTCTTCTATAAAATGTTTCCCGCAGTCTCTGGACAATAATCTTATGATCACATAAGGTTGTGAAAATAAGCCTTCTTGTCTCATTCTCTTGTGTAAATCGCTTGAATGTTTGTAGGAAATTGTTTCCTAGTAAAACATCCACGCTTGTATCATGAAAATAGATTGGTGGCGTCTTTACTTTGTACCATGGGGTACCGTCTGCGCCTCCGATTATGATTTCTGCTTGTTTGATTCCTCGATTAAGGATAAGAATCCTTTTGGAGAAATCTCGTCCTACAATGGCTGGTAGATCTTCTCCCAGTTCTTTAGGAAACACCCCTGGCTTTGCAGTACAAATCCCTGCTCCTAAACCAACATAGGCTGCAAAATACTCAGCCTTGTATTCACCATATATCATTCCGATAGAAATGTATATGGAGAATGGACTAGTGGTCATCTGATTCTATATCTTTTATCAGCCATTATAAACTCCATTCTATCTTGTAATCTTTCCCAAGGCTTATGATCCTCGAGAAAATCGATACCCAGTATTAATTGTTCTGGGATTCTTCCTGCAACTCCTGTGATAGTCAGTTCAATTTCACCAATCTTTAGGCTTCCTTGAAATCTTCCGACTATCGGTTGTTGGAGATAATATAAAACATCACAAGAAAATATATTATCCTTTTGGGTGATGTCGAATATTACTTCAACCACTCTTCATCCTTCTGGACATTTCAGTTCTCCTTGTGTTTTGAACACATCTGGGATTCGCTGAACTGTACTAAGCCTCTTTTCTTCCCAAGGAATGTTGTTGCTTGTCATTCTATCTTGTTGGAAAGACATCCTCCATGTCTCAATTCTGAGACTTCAACTCTTGTTGAAGACGGGTCGATCTTGGATTTTCATATCTATCTCTTTTATAGTTGGAGACTCGATAAGTTTCGGTAGAACCACCCTGGCGAAATCTTCAAAGATTCTTGGGACTTCAATAAATTCCTTTCTCAAGAATACATCTGAATGATGTGTATTCGAGAGAGCATATGAAATCTTGTAGGTCATCGAGTAAGGTTTATTCTCTTCTTTCATCAAATCATCTCTTTTGAAATCTTGATGAAGGGTTAAGACTTTGTCGAAGTCTCGATCTTCCAAATTGTATGCAATTCTAGGATAGACATTAAATGCCAATTTTCCTACGTACAATTTTCCTGTGACCGCCCCCAAGGCATGAATCCTTGAGATTCGAGATTCGCTTATCAAATATAGCAAGATTGAGTGACGAATCAATTCATTCTTTGAAGGTTGCTTTAATAATAACTCTTATGGCTCCGATGTGAATCTATGAGAGTGTATTTGCAACTTCTCTTCTGACTTTGCTTCTGATCTCCTGAACTTCTCGGTAAGGGATTAACTGTATCTCGATCAAGTTACTAGTGAATTCCATTGGGATGACAAATTCTCTAGTAGTAACTCTATGGATAATTTGGTGTTTTCTATTACGGAGCCCAAATTTATCCAATGTCTTTTCTATAGCTCCAACAGTAAATCCATCATAGATCTGAAGCTTTGGATCTTCCTTCATAATTCTCATAAGGGTTTTATGAGAAACCGTCGTGTGAGAAAGATATCCTGACATATCTTCTCATGTTGTTTGAAGAATTTCTTCTTCACTTCGATTCTGAAGATAACTCGCTTCCATCATCAGAATAGATCTCTTCTTCATAGATGTTTTCATCTGAGGGTAAATCCTTGTATTGATACACCTGTATAAGATCTTGATAGTAGACAACTTCTTCGAATTCTGGTGTTGCTTTGAACTGTCTAATACCTCTCTTTTGGTTGTCCGGGCAATCCATTGAGATATGCCCTCTTGATCCACATGTCCAGCAATTACATTCATTAAAACTTTCATTAGCTTTGGTGTGAGCTCGTCTGAAAATTCTTCTTCCTGAAGTTCTGCTGGAACTTCCTTGGTTTGAGCCTGATGAAGAGGCTCTATTCCTGCTAGGTGCTGGTCTTTGCCCTGATTTGTAACTTCGGGCCTTTTATTTTGACCACATCCTTCTAGGTCTCCATAAAGACTTATGACTCCTTCTGTTGTTGTTGTTTCCACGACTATAAGAATGGCTTATTTGTTTCCTCATTTTATGCATCCGTGGTTGACCTCTCACAACTGTTGGGATGTCATTATCTTCACAACATAGGTGAACCATTTTATTGATTCCTCGGAGTCTCTTGTAGTTCTTGTAGAGTGTTGTCTGGTGGCACCATTCGGCTAACTTGGTCTTTAAAAAAGACATTCTTCTGGCCATAATATCCAAATCGTCTGCACTTTTGTATTCCCTAATGAGCATTTCTCTCTACGGACTTGGTATCTTCACAAAGAAAAGTTGGGAAGCTTCTTTATCATCCACCTTGGAATTCCATCGGTACTCGGTGAATAACTTGATGTATTCATCAATATGAAAAATATCATGTAACTCGAGGCAGTAGAGGGCTTATTTGTATCCTTTTCTTTTCTCCTCTTCCACTCCCTCAAAATAGTCTATGCCGATAAAATGAATTTTGAATAATTTTATCATATTATCGACAATTCCTTTCAATGACTCACCAGCAGTAACGTCATTTTTCATTTCTGGTGCTGTCATGTCCCATGAGGTCTTTACAGATCCCTCAAGACTCATCTCAAGGAGTAAGATGAATCCTTCATTTGTAAGGTCAAGGGTACATGCTACAATCCTCATTGCCGATGCCCAATCATCGATAAGGACTTCTCAATTTTTGAAATCTAGGATATCTAGATTTAGCATCAATCCATATGGATGTAGATGATCTAGCTATGACTTTCTATTAAGTGTATTCATGAGATTTAGCCTTCTGGAACGTTGTCGAGTTCCTGAAATAATATGATCTCCTCTTGTATTGAAATCTCCAGCGTGCGGCATTGGATCATCCATATGATGTGAACTTGAACTTTCTGCAATGTTGAGATCTACTGGTGGTTATGGAGATGGTCTTTGATGTTGGTCACGAGTAACCAAAGCTGAACCATCTCATGTATTCATCTTTAGATCTACAATCCCTAATCCTGCGAAGGACTCGGCAAGTTCATGTAAATCTTCAAGATTAATCTTCTTCATATCCATCACTTTTTAATTTGTGATGGGTTTTCCTTTAATGATAGCAAGAATCTTTTCATTTCGAGTCATCTGTCGTATGACTTCGGTTGGTTTCCCTTTTTGGTGTAAATAGGGAATTGTTTCAAAATCTATACGTCTTCTTCCTCCGGAAAGACTTGGTTTGTCTTCCAGATCCTTGACTCTCTTTTGGATATCATGAAGGATTTCAAGAGTCTCCTTCTGATATTTTATCATTGTCTCCATCTGGTTCTGGATCTTAAAAACTTGTATTGGTAGATGATTATGGCGATTGCCATAATTCTGTAATGTCTTCTGGATCTTTCTAAGATCTTAAGAGAGTTTAGATGTGTCTAGAAATATCTCGATACATCCAGGTTCTCCTTCTGTCATCAATGATTTTGATGAACTATTTCCTGGAGGTTTATTAGTTCGGTATATAACATCTGGTTTACCGCAAGGAAACCCATGTAATATACCGTTTGTCTATCGCATTACCTCAAGGTTACTCTGTCGGCTCCTGCGTTTTCTCGTCCAACATATTGATTTTGCCAATATGTTACCTTGTCTTGGTGTTCTCGTTCATACATCGTCAAAATTTGACGATATCTCCTGTAGGGTAAGCATCTTGGACATTCGTCCAGATCCATATTTCTCTTGGAGAAATTCTCCTCACTAAAGGTTAATTACATAAATATAATAAATATAACTTAAAAGTTCTTAATAAACCCAGGTTCTGATACTATTTTACATGCCCGATTTTATGCCTCTTTTTAGATTTTCAATTTCTGAAGGAATTTGTACGTGACATTGTTACTCATTCCAGACCACTATTTTTTAGACAGTATTGGCACGAGGAAAGTATTCCAGCCTATATACTTATTTCTAAAGAAAATCAATCTTTAAAATTTCATTTTCGGGTCCGGATCTATTCAATATTTGGAGTTGGAATTATTAATTAAATTGGAAAACATATGGATTGGAATTAGAAAAATGTGCTTGGATGTAGTAAAATATAATGATTGGAAAAGTGGGGTCAAATGATTCAAAAGGTTCAAAATTCCTTTTGACAAAATTTGTGGTATTTTTGTTACTTTGTTATGTGAAGTGGTATTTTTGTATTTAATTTTAGGTATTGTGTTAGGTTTGGATATTTACCCTAAACTTTAATACCAATCTAATAAGAAAATATCCCCAAATACCCAAATTCTTTTGAACCCTTTGACCCCATTTTTCCAATCATTAAAAAATACTACATCCAATCACCTTTTACTAATTCCAATCAATGTTTTTCTAAAATTTAATTAATAATTCCAACTCTAAATATTGATTTGATCTGGGCCGTAAAAATGGTATCAGAGCCTAGGTTTATTAAGAACTTAGAGTTATATTTATTATATTTATGTAATTGACAATTGGTGAGGAGAATTTCTCGCGAAATATGGATTTTTGGACGAATGTCCAAGATGTATACCTTACATGAGATATCATCAAATTTTGACGATGTATGCACAAGAACACCAATACAAGATAACATATTGGAACAATCAATATGTTGAAAGAGAAATCACAGGAGCTGATAGGAAAACCTTAAGGCAATGCGACAGACAAACAACATATTATTTAGATTTCCTTAGGGTTAACCAGATTCTATATGTTGATCTGATGAACCGTCAAGAAGCAGCACATCAGAATCATGATTCCTGACGGAGAACCTGAATGAAGCGAGATACTTCCAGACACATCTAAGTTCTCTCAAGATCTTAGAGAAGTTCAGAAGACGGTGCAGAATTATGGCAATCGCTATATTCATCTACCAACACAAGTTCATCAAATCCAAAACCAAATGGAGACGATGGTAAAATATCAGAAGAAAACTCTTGAAATCCTTCATGATATTCAAAAAAGAGTCAAGAATTTGGAGGACAAACTAAGTTCTTCTGGAGGAAGAAAACGTATAAATTTCAGAACAGTACCCTATTTACACCAAAAGGGGAAACCAACCGAAGTCATACGATATATGACACATGATGAAAAGCTCATTGTTATCATCAAAGAAAAATCCGTCACAAATTAAAATGTGATGAATATGGAGAAGATTAATCTTGAAGATCTACATGAACTTACCGAGTCCTTCGCAGGATTAGAATTGTAGATTTAAAGATGAACGCAGGAGATAGATCAACGTTGGTTATACATGACCAACATCATAGACCATCTCTATAACCACCAGTAGATCCCAACAACACATAAAGTATAGGTTCACATAATATGGATGAACCAATGCCGCATGCTGGAAATTTTATTACAAGAGGAGATTCTATTGTTTCAGGAACTCGACAAAATTCCAGAAGGCCAAATCTTTATAATACGCCTTATGTAAGGTCGCAGCTTGATCCAATGCATTTGTATGGATTGATGCTAAATCTGGATATCCCAGATTTCAAAAATCGAGAAGTCTTTATCGATGATTGGACATTGGTGATGAGGATTGCAGCAGGTACCCTAAATCTTACGAAGGAATGATTCATTATACTCTTTGAAATGAGTCTTGAAGGATCTGTAAAGATTACATGGGATATGACGGCACCGCAAATGAAAATCAGCGTTACAACTGGTGAGTCACTGAAATAAATTGTCTATAATATGGTAAAATTATTCAAAATCCATTTTATCGGCATAGGCTATTTCGAGTGATTAGAAGAAGAAAAAGGAAATAGATACAAACAAGCCCTCTACAGCCTCGAGTTACATGATATTTGTCATATAGACGAATACATCAAGTTATTCACTGAGTACCGATGGAAGTCCAAGGTGGAAGACAAAGAAGCTTTGTAACTATTCTTTGCGAAAATACCAAGTCCTTGGAGAGAAATGCTTCTCATGGAGTACAAGAGTGCAGATGATTTAGATACGGTGGCCAAAATAATGTCTTTCTTGAAAGCCAAGCTATCTGAATGGTGTCACCAGGTAGCACTTTACAAGAACTACAAGAGACTACGAGGAATCAATAAAATGGTTCCCCTATGTTGCGAAGATAATGACATCACAATAGTCGTGGGAGGTCAACCACAGATGCATAAAAGAAGGAAATAGAGAAGCCATTCATACAGCCGTGGAAGTAGCAACAAAAGAGACTATGAGGAATCAATAAAATGGTTCATCTATGTTGTGAAAATAATGACATCCCAACAGTCGTGAGAGGTTAACCACAGAGGCATAAAAGAATGAAACAGAGAAGTCATTCATACAGCCGTGGAATTACCAACAAAAGAAATAGTCGTGGGTCTTCATGGAGACCTAGAAGAATGTGGTCGAAACAAAACGCCCGAAGCTGCAAGTCAGGGCAAAGACCAGCACTAAGCAGGAGTAAAACCTCTTTATCAGGCTCAAACCAAGGAAGTATCAGCAGAACCCCGGGAAGAAGAACTTTCAGGCGAGCTCACACTAGAGCTAATGAAAGTTTTAAAGACTGTAATTGTTGGACATGTGGAGCAAGAGGGCATATTTCAACGGATTGCTCGGAGAACAAAAAAAGAGGTATAAGACAGTTCGAAGCAACACAAGAATTCGAAGAAGCTGTCTATTATCAAGATCTTATACATATGTATCAATTTGAGGATTTACCCTCAGATGAAAGCATCTATGAAGAAGAGATCTATTTTGATGATGGAAGTGAGTCCACTTCAGAATCAGAGTGAAGAAGATATTCTTCAAACAACAAGAGAGGATATGTCAGGATTCCTCTCCCACACAACAGTCTCTCATAAAACTCTTAGGAGGATTATGAAAAAGTATCCATTACCGTCGGAGCTATGGAGAAGACTTTGGATAAAATTGGATTTCATAACAGAAAACACTAAATTATCCATAGAGTAACTACCGGAGAATTTGTCATCCCAATGGAATTCACTGATAACCTAATCGAGATGCAGTTGATCCCTTACCGAGAAGCTCAGGAGATCAAAGGTAAAGTCAAAAGAGAAGTTGCAAATACACTCTCATGGATTCACATCGGAGCCATAAAGGGTTATTATTAAAGCAACATTTAAAGAAGGAATTTATTCGCCACTCAATCTTGCAATATTTGATAAGCGAATCTCGAATCTCAAGGATTCATGCCTTGGAGCGGTCACAGGAAATTTATATGCAGAAAATTGGCATTTAATGTCTATCCTAGAATTGCATATAATTTGGGAGATCGAGACTTCAACAGATTATTAACCCTTCATCAAGATTTCAAAAGATATAATTTGATGAAAGAGGGAAATAGACTTTACTCGATAACCTACAAGATTTTCTATGCTCTCTCGAATACACATCATTCAGACATATTCTTGAGAAAGAAATTTATTAAAGTCCCAAAATCTTGAGAACTTCGTCAGGGTGGTTCTACCGGAACTTATCGAGTCTCCAACTATAAAAGAGATAGATATGAAAATCCAAGATTGACCCGTCTTCAACAAGAGTCGAAGTCTTAGAATTGAGGCAATGAGAATGTCTTTCCAATAAGACAGGATGACAAGCAGCAGTCGTTGGGAAGAAAAAAAGTCTAGTACAGTTCAGCGAATCCCAAATGTGTTCAAAACACAAGAGGAACTGAAATGCCCAGAAGGATGAGGAGAAGTTGAAGTAATATTCGACATCACCCAAAAGAATAATATTTGTCCTTGTGATATTCTATATTATCTCCAACAATCGATGGTCGGAAGATATCAAGGAAGTCTAAAGATGGGTGAAATTGAACTGACTATCACAAGAATAGCAGGAAAAATCCCAGAACAATTATTATTGGGTATCAACTTTCTTGAGGATCATAAGTCTTGGGAAAGATTACAAGATAAAATGGAGTTTACAGTGGCTGATAAAAGATACAGAATCAGATGACCACTAGTCTATTCTCCATATACATTTCTATCGGAATGATATATGATGAGTACAAGGCTGAATATTTTGCCGTCTATGTTGACTAAGGAGTCGGGATATGTACTACAAAACAAGAGGTTTTTCCTAAAGAATTGGGAGAAGATCTACCAGTTATTGCAGGACGAGATTTCTCCAAAAGGATTCTTATCCTTAATCGAGGAATCACACAAGTAGAAATCATGATCGGAGGTACATGCAATACCCCATAGTACAAAGTAAAGACGTCATCAATCTATTTCCATGATACATGAGCAGATGTTTTGCTATGAAACAATTTCCTACAAACATTCAAGTGATTTACACAAGAAAATGAGACAAGAAGACTTATTTTCACAACATTATGTGATCATAAGATTATTGTCCAAAGACTGCGAGAAGCATTCTACAGAAAAATGTCTTTTCATTTTCGCAGCAAGCGTGGTGATGAAGCCAAACTTCGGCATCAAAAAATGGTGGATAAAAGAAGATTTGGTGATGTCTTATTATCCTTTAGACAGTATGGTTCGAAGTAGAAAGATATAAAGAGATGGGATAATAATTCGTATTAATTCAGAATATAAGGAGAAGAACGAGTACCTCCACAAGCTATTACATAATTGCTGATGAGCCTATTGGAGAATACACAGAGTGATGTCACTATTGAGGAAAGATATCACTCTAGGATATAAAAAAAAGATCCAAATGAATTATAATGAAAATCCTTTGGCATGGTAGGATAGAAACGAGCTCAAGACATCCTTAAGGGTTAAACCAGGAAAGGAACAGGAGTTCGTGAGACTCAAACCAAAAGAGGAAAGCCAAGACTTGTTATTAATTATAAAGGGATTAATAACATTCTGGAGTTCGATGGATATTACATTCCAAGCAGAGAACATCTGGTTAACTGTATCAAAGGTGCCAAGATATTCTCAAAATTCGATTGCTAATTTGGATTTGACCAGATCAAGATGGAGGAAGAAAGTAAGAAGTTAACAGCTTTCTCCACACCATAAGGACAGTATGTCTGGAATGTTATGCCTATGAGATTAGCAAATGCACCCCAGATATATCAAAGGAAGATGAATAATCTCTTCAAAGGTTATTTCAACTTCATGTTCGTATACATCGATGATATTCTCATCGCATCAAAGAATATGAAAGAACATCTCAAACATTTGGAAATATTTTCAGATGTTTGTCATAAAAAAGAATTAGTGCTTTTAGAGAAGAAAACAGTAATTGCTACGAGACAGATTGAATTCCTCGGAATTGAAATCGACGAATCTGGAATCATCCTGCAAAACCATATTGTGGAAAAAATACAAGGATTTTCAGATGATCTCAAAGACAAGAAACAACTTCAAAGTTTTCTCGGAGTTGTTAATTTTGTTGGAATGTTCATTAACAATCTGGCATATCATAGAAAGGTGTTCAGCTCATTACTAAAAAATGATGTAATATTCAAATGGGAAGATGAACATCGAGAATGGATAAAACAACTGAAAGAGGTTTGCAAAAAGCTTCTGAAACTTGTTATACCTCAAGACGAGGATGAACTAGTTCTATATACAGATGCCAGTGATCATTGGTGGACAACAGTCCTTACGAAAGTCATACCAAATGAAGAAGTGTCATGTAGATATTGCAGCGGTCTATTTACAGACGAAGAAGCAAATCGATGGCATATGAATGAGGAGGAATTCTTTGCAGTCAGAAAGACTTTTAAAAAATGGCCTCTATTCTTACTGGCTAAAAAATGGCCTCTATTCTTACTTTAAAAATTGATAATTCAAGTGTCAAGACTTTTCTGAAAAATAAAATTGAATCAAAATCAGAAAAGGATAGATTACTTAGATGGCAAGCTGAATGTCAATATTATGATTATGATATTATTATTGTAAAATCTCATGAAAATGTTCTTGCAGATTTCTTGACACGAGATGGAAGGATGTGTTGCTGACGAGGTCCTCAAACGAATAAGACATCTTAGGGAAAACCTAAAGAGTTTAGAATGAGAATTTGAGACGTTATGTCTCAATGCCGAAGTTGTTGGACGACTGCAACAAGCTGACCAGAAATCTGTTTATAGTCTAATACGAACATGCCAGCACGCTCAAGGACAATTGTTCTCAACGTTACAAGGGCCTCTCCTCCAGGCCGCATCTTCTACAATGTAGAAAAGAGCAATTAGAGAACGAGACTCTAACCCTAAGATTATGGATTCAAATACCATAATCATGAGTGTTGCAGGTGATGCATCCCCTAAGGATGTACAAACTATAATGAATGTTAAAGCTCAGGTATCACAACCCGAGTCTTCAAGTCAACCCAGCACCTCTAGGGTTAAAGAGGGAGAGTTGAATCTTAGGCCACAGACAGGCAAAACTAAGGTTCAAACTGATGAGATTAAGATTTCTCCAATGCAGGTTTATTAACGTCAAATGGAGAAATTGGTCACAAGAAAATGTATCAACCCAGAAAAAACAATAGTTGATATCTCAGGAAAATATCCGAGAGTTTGGATGAAACCAGGAAGCCATCCAAATGAAGTACAAGAATGGATACTTTTGGAGCTTTAACTTCAATTCATGCTGTGTCATCCGGATTCCTAAAAATTTTGAAATTACCAAAATGGATTGGGGAAGCGGTTCGCGAGACTTGGGCCTGTTGGGATATTTTAGTAGTTATCTTGATAAGACAAAACTGTATGAATAATAAGAAAAATAGCAGTTTGCTTAGGGTAAGAATACCTAAAGTTTTCATCTTATCTACATGATCTTAAGTTAAGAGTTCATGTAGTGGTTTTCCTGGTAAGAAGGAAAACCAACCTTAGAAGAAACAGAACCAAATCTTCTAAGAGTCAGTAAACTGTAGGAAACAACAAGCTGAAGGGAGTATTTGCATTTGAAGCAGATAGGATGTTGCAAAAAAGAGATAGCATGCACGAAAGTTGAAGAAAGAAGCATGCAGTAAGCTGAAAGGAGAAGTAAGCTGAATGAAGCAGCAAGTAGGATGCTGAGAACAGGACTGTAGCAGTAAGCAGCAAAATGAAAGCTGAATGGAGCAGCAAGCGTGCAAGAAGCAGCAGGCAGGAAACAGCTAACAGAAAAAATCTACAGCAACTTGAGGAGATGATAGGAAGTAGCCAACGGATCTATTGCAGGAAGACAAGTACTATCTTCATCTCAGCATGAGGAAGACCATACAACTCAAAGAAGACCAAAGCTATCTATCAACTAGAGTAGCTACCCGTTGCATGACAAGTCAAAGATGGTGGACGCATTAAATGCACATGTCAGGATCAACTCAGAAGCATTTAATGCGGCCACAAAGAAGATCTTGGAGATCAAAGCTTCAATTCAAGATGGAGAAGTGTTCCCCTTCAACAGATACTTCCCAACAGATATATTCTCAAGATCTATAAATAGAAGGTGTGGCTGATTAAAGAAATTGTTGAACAGAGTTGGGAGGAAACTCAGATATATTCCAAAGCTTCTCAAGCTTATACATGTCCAGCCACTCAACCTTCCAAGAGCAGTCTACCATAACATTAGAGCTTTCAGAGATCAAGACTGCTTCGTACCAGTTGAAGAAACCACTTTTTTCTTTTAACCATTGTGTTGTGTGTGCTAGGTTGTTTTATGGTGTAACTTAGTTGATAGGATTGGATCTTTGCTAAGTGTGTAGTTTAGAGATAAGCTACTTGCCCTGTGTGGGATTGTGTACCCTGTGTGGGTTTGAGATCTAAGAATCTGGGATTCTGTAGGTATAGTTTGTTAGGAAGACGTTTGTAAAGTTGGGCTTGTAATTCGAACTGACCTAACGATGTTTCTCCTCTGGGAAGGAGAAGAGTGGATGTAGAAGGCTTACACTACATTCGAACCACTACAAGCCATATAAGTGTTTATCTGTTTTATTTTTTATGTTGCGCTTTACTTACTGCATATCTATCTTGTTGCATACATCATAAGCATTCTGTGAAAAGTCTTTGCTATTTGAAAAGAGAAACTAGTTTGCAAAACAGAAACTCTATATAAGTTTATTCCGCTGCAATCTGATACCGAGTCAGGAACCTGAATCAACATTTGACCAGGTTACTGATTCGAGACAGGTTACTGCTTCCATTAGTGAATCAAGAACCTGTTATACAGAAAATATTTTAAAGAAAGGTTTTTTAAACATCGATGGAGATTCATTCACTCCTCCTCTGAACCTACCTGAGACCACTTGGGACCAACAAGTGGTATCAAAGTAAGTTGGGTTAAATGCCAACTCATCTGGTAACCTACCCAAATCCACCAGTTTCTGCATTAGAAAATCTTTTCTTTCTAAAACTAAAACTCATTCTCTAGCACGAGCATAAACACACTTCATATCTCTGGTTATCCAAAATCATCTGACATATCTATTTTTAGATTTGTAGGAAGTTGTTCTGACTTAGGAAGATGACTCTCAAACAGGAAACTGATTAGAATCAACAAGTCGTAGCTGAGGATGCTAGAAAGGAAAGATGACACCTCAACAGAAGGAAGCCCAATAACTTCCTTGAAAACTTTTCTTGGAATCTCATCAAAAAGAAGAATGCATGAACGAAGGGGGAAATACTGTCTACCACAAAGTTTGAAACAATGCAGAAGATCCCACTGATTCAGACAATATACACACTCAAGATCTCAAGCAGGCATATCATCAACAAAAGGTCATGATGGTCAGGTTGCTGAAGTAACTAAAGCTACACATTTTATAGTAATTGAAGTCACTAAAGAAGTAACTAAGAAGGTTGTTGAAGTAACTAAAGCTACTACACCTTTTATAGTAGCTGAAGTCACTAAGGAAGCAACTAAGGAGGTTGTTGAAGTAACTAAAGCTACATTTTTTTATAGTAACTGAAGTCACTAAGGAAACAACTATTAAGCAGGTTGAAAGACCAACAAGAAGTAATCACTATGCCTGAACAAGTTACCGAAAAGATAGATAATGAACCTGAAGAGACAAAACAGGATGCTAAGGCAAGCCCCTTCAAAAGAATCCAGAAATGATATTATATCATTATCTTAAGAACAACAAGTGTTATCAACTATCAACAAGTGCAACCATCAAGTAGTGTCAGGATTCTCCGACATCGATCCAAGAGATATAGTCATGTGCAGAAGATCTATAGAGACGGCTGTCAATCTAATCACAACAGAGCAAAATCTAACTTTTCATACGATAGAAAGACGGTCAATCAAATCTATATGAAGACTTTTTCAACCTTTTCAGAAGTATAACCGGCGGTGTTTATAGAAGATCAACTTTTTATAAAAATGCCCCTCTACCTTTTTAGAACCAACCGTCAGATCGTGTGTTTCATCTCCCAACCGTCAATCCAAAGAAATCGCTCACATCCGCCTATTTATAACCGATCATTTCCATCATTCCCCACATTCACTACTCATTATATGTTTGGCAAACAAAAACTTCACATGTGAGTTATAGTTACAGTCACAAAGGAAGAGATGAAGACTCAAGGAGAAAGCGGAGATGAAGATGAAGATGGAGAAGATGAAGATGAAGATGAATATCTATTGACCAAAAAGCAGATATGGTCTTCAGAAGGATGAGGAGTAGAGGCTCTATTTCTTAAGAAGCAGAGATGGTTTTCAAAAGAGAAGACGGGTCTCTATGAAATGGACGCTATCAGAAAGAGGCATGCATCCATCCCCCATTCATTTGACACAGGGCCGACTTCATCTCAATAGGAGATATGGCGTACTGAGGATCATGAAAAAAGTTTCATATCTCTCACAAAACGAGATGGAAGTTATTATTTCATGAGGCCCCTCTTCGGAAAATGACAACATCTGTTGTCATTCATGGAGCCCAAAACCCAAATAAGAACGAGGGTGATGGCTATATGTCTGAAGATACTATGTCAATAGCTTCTACCTAGTCTAAGGGCACAAAGACAAATCCTCACCAGCAAAACTCATAGGATGCGGTGAAGGGGACGCTAGACCAGCAATCAAAGATCCAAGGTGAATGTGTCTTGGGATTTGAAGAAAGCTAAAAAGGTACCTGATCTAACCACCGATTAGGTCCCTGATCTCTTGTCACGTACTGAGGCTGAGCAACTTATTCCCTTGGGTAGGAATAAGAAAGAGGATTCTCAGAAGGAAGTACGAACATGTTGCTGTTTTGGTTTTAAGCAACAATTATCAGACAAGAGAAATCTGTACTGCCCACATTGGCATTGTAACTCCACCCCTGAGTAGCAAGCTTGAGGATGATGACAAAAAGAGGGGAGAGTTACAAGTTAAGAGTCACTGTTGAAGCCTTATAACAAGGGGGAAGCAGATGAAAGAAGCCATGACAGTCAGGAAGCACCTATCATCTGGAGCAATAGAGCCAGTAAGCTGATCATCCAAGAAGATGAAGGATGCAGCAAGCTGATGAAAGCATGTTGAAAAAGGCATACAGAGATCAGAGATGGTAGAGAGAGAAGAATAACTCTCTGGTGGAAGAAGATTGAAACAACAAACTGTCTGAAACTGAAGAAGGAAGTAAAGCTAGATGGAGTAGCAGCAACTTACATACTTTTGTACTAAGATGTATTTGTACATGTATAATAATGCAGTTTCAATGGAGAACTTTATTTCTTAATTGACTCTTGCTCTTATTATGTTTTGTCATCATCAAGATAAATGGGGAAATTGTTAGTATATTTTAGTAGTTATCTTGATAAGACAAAACTGTATGAATAATAAGAAAAAGAACAGTTTGCTTATGGTAAGAATACTTAAAGTTTTCATCTTATCTACATGATCTTAAGTTAAGAGATCATGTAGTGGTTTTCCTGGTAAGAAAGAAAACCAACCTTAGAAGAAACAGAACCAAATCTTCTAAGAGTCAACAAGCTGAAAGGAGTATATGCATTTGGAGTAGATAGGATGCTGCAAGAAGGAGACATCATGTAGTAAGCTGAAAGGTGAAGTAAGCTGAATGAAGCAGTAAGCAGGATGCTAAGAACAGGACTGTAGCAGCAAGCAGCAAACAGAAAGCTGAATGGAGCAGCAAACATGCAGGAAGCAGCAGGTAGGAAACAGCTAACAGAAAGAAGCTACAGCAACCTGAGGAGATGATAACCTGAGGAGATGATAGGAAGTAGCCAACAAATCTATTGCAGGAAGACAAGTGCTACCTTCATCTCAGCACGAGGAAGACCATGCAACTCAAAGAAGAGTAAAACTATCTATCAACTAGAGTAACTACCTGTTGCATGACATGTCAAAGATGGTGGACGCATTAAATGCACATGTCAGGATCAACTCAGAAGCATTTAATGCGGCCACAAAGAAGATCTTGGAGATCAAATCTTCAATTCAAGATAAGGAAGTATTCCCCTTCAACGGATACTTCCCAACGGATATATTCTCAAAATCTATAAATAGAAGGTGTGGCTGATTGAAGAAATTGTTGAACAGAGTCGAGAGGAAACTCAGATATATTCCAAAGCTTCTCAAGCTTATACATGTCCAGCCACTCAACCTTCCAAGAGCAGTCTACCATAACATTAGAGCTTTCAGAGATCAAGACTGCTTCGTACCAGTTGAAGAAACCACTTTTTTCTTTTAACCATTGTGTTGTGTGTGCTAGGTTGTTTTATGGTGTAACTTAGTTGATAGGATTGGATCTTTGCTAAGTGTGTAGTTTAGAGATAAGCTACTTGCCCTGTGTGGGATTGTGTACCCTGTGTGGGTTTGAGATCTAAGAATCTGGGATTCTGTAGGTATAGTTTGTTAGGAAGACGTTTGTAAAGTTGGGCTTGTAATTCGAACTGACCTAACGATGTTTCTCCTCTGGGAAGGAGAAGAGTGGATGTAGAAGGCTTACACTACATTCGAACCACTACAAGCCATATAAGTGTTTATCTGTTTTATTTTTTATGTTGCGCTTTACTTACTGCATATCTATCTTGTTGCATACATCATAAGCATTCTGTGAAAAGTCTTTGCTAAAGTCATATTTGAAAAAGGAAACTGGTTTGCAAAACATAAACTCTATCTAAGTTTATTCCGCTGCAATCTGATACCGAGTCAGGAACCTGAATCAGCCTTTGACCAGGTTACTGATTCGAGACAGGTTACTGCTTCCATCGGTGAATCAGGAACCTGTTATACAGAAAAGATTTTAAAGAAAGGTTTTTTAAAAATCGATGGAGGTTCATTCACCCCCTCTGAACCTACCTGAGACCACTTGGGACCAACAGGGCCAATAATCCACATTTGGCCAGAGGAGATATTTTGGAGCTATATTTCATAAGTGCAGCTCCAAAACCGACAAAGAAAGACTTTAATGAAGTCTTTCATTTTATCAAGCTTAGAAGATCGGATGGAAATGCTTTGAAAAATATAAAAGCAGTTTCATTGGAAGAAGTACCATTACTGGTAGGAGCAATCTCGAAAGACGAAGCTTCTACACGATGAGTATGGGGTCTTTGGGTTTGTCTAACGGAAATGGACAAAGTTAAGTATCCATTCAAGTTCTTTCAGAATTCAGCAAGTGGATCATTCCTTCTGAATTCAATGACAGGAACAACCACAGGATTTGCAGAAGAACTTTTTGAGACAAAAAGAAGAATCCTTTGGGAAAACAAGATTCCGGCTAGCAAAGAAACCTACCAGAAATTCTGTAACATGGCACATGTTGGTCGATGGATTGATCGAATCTGTCAAGCATGTCCCGAACAGAAAGAGCCCGAGTTTGGGAAAGGATTCCAACCTAAACCCGACCGACAAGAACAAGGGTCTGAAAAAGACAAGAGCCCAGCTCACAAGAAACATTATCCTCGAGGACCACGCAGACCAAAATTTTAAAGAAAGATTCCCCGACAAACATAACATGGGTTGAGTCACGAGAAAGTTTAAATGATTTCCCAACAACCATCACATGGATTGAGTCACGAGGAAGAAAAAGAAAGAGCACTAACTGGCAAAGTCACGGAGGAAAAACACAACCAGTTAATATTCCAACAAGCTTTGGAATCCGCATTTGAAGTCCGGATTTAAGTCTATAAATAAGAAGAGTTAAAGGAAGCTGAGGACATCGAACATTTTTCTTAGTTTTCTTTAGAATAAAAATCTTTGTAATATTTTAGTGTTTTAAGTTTGTGTTTTCGAGTGAAGCCCTCATTAATGAAAGACTAAACAAGTATTCTCCTCTCAAAAGGAGATTACTAATGTAATAAATATTTCTTCTAAGTTCTTAATAAAAATGAGGCTTTTGCTTCAATATGTGTTCATAATATTCTATTAATTCATCCCTTAGAATAAATATCTTATACATCTGGAGTAGGAAACGAACCAAGGTTGTGCTGAGCAGTTGTTGAAGGAGTTGGATAACTTGAAGATTATCTTCCCGATGGATTGAAGTTGAACATGCGATTTATTTGTAAAACGATCTAGGGGCAGTGATTTTCCAACTAGTGGCGTTCCGAACCATCTCACCCGGTGCTATTTCAGTCAAAGAAATATATGAATTTTAAGGGATTTATTAATTTTACAGAAGCATTTTGGGTCTGATATTGATCGGTGTATTTTTATTTCGGATATAATTATTATTTGGAGTGGAAAGAATTAAATGCATAAAGACAAAAATTTTGTAATCTTTGGAATTTGGTATAAAGACAAAATAAGTAATGATTAATTTGTGGTAGAAAATGAAGAAATATAAGGAAAGTGGGTATTTGGGGTAAAATTTGTATATAAGGTGGTAGTATTGTATTATATTATATGAAATTGGGTAATATGGGTTGGGAAATATATATATATATATATATATATATATATATATGTGTGTGTGTGTGTGTGTGTTAATAATAATATTTAAAAAATGGGGTTTCTATATAAATGAAGTTTATTTCTTAGGGCACCCACATTAATGGATTTTTAGCATACCATTTTAGTGTGGGGCCCACATGCTAACATACTAATTAAAAATATTTACTTTTTTAAAACACACATTTACATCAATTTAACACAAATCTACATCAATTTTATCTCAAACACAATCATTACAGGTTTCATTATCCACTAATTTTTATTATATTATTTTCTTTTGAATAAAGACATTTTTTATTGGTTGCAAATTAGATCACATTAATTACAATCATTAGGCAATCATTAGAAAGGGGGATACGAATACATTCTTGGAGCTTAACACACACTAATTACACAAAAATAAACACTTAAAAACACACATACATTAATTAACACATCTTTTGTTTTAATTAAAAATACGTCAAAATGAATCTATGTGGTTGCTTTTAGGAGTCAAGGGTTGTGGGCATAAACATATCCTTATACCATTCCCTCAATTTCCAAACGGGAATCACCCAAATCCTCATACCATTCCCACGATTTCCAAACGGAAATCACTATCCCCACCTCATTTTCCGATTGAACCTGAAAATCTCCATCCCATTAACATGATATCCAACTGAAATGATTCTCCGCGGGGAAATTGCCACCTCTACTGTCAATGGGCAAGAGTGGGTAATATATAGTAGGGGCAAAAGAGTACTCTTCGGAAACATTGCTCTGGCGAGAAGAAAACTGCCCTGGCATTATAAAAACAATTACTGTTTTGACTAGCGCCGCCCCACACGCACTCACCTCACATACAATGGCCGCCATTTGCTCCTCTCAGTGGAACCTCAACTCCATCTCCGCCGCCGCAACCACCACCGCCGCCGCCACCATATCCTCATCCAAATCCCTACCCCGCTTCAGATTCAACCCTTCCACATTCGCACTCCCATCCTCCTCTCACTCTAAACCTCCCGAGCCCCAACCCCTCTTCTCCTCCGTCAAATCCTTCGCCCCCGCCACCGTCGCCAATCTCGGCCCCGGATTCGACTTCCTCGGATGCGCCGTCGACGGAATCGGCGACCACGTCGACCTCCGAGTCGACCCCGACGTCCACCCTGGAGAGCTCTCCATCTCCGACATCTCCGGCGCCGGCTCCAGGCTTAGCATGAATCCCCTCTGGAACTGCGCCGGAATCGCCGCCATCGCCGTCATGAAAATGCTCAACATCCGATCGGTAGGTCTTTCCCTGTCCCTCGAGAAAGGTCTCCCCCTCGGCAGCGGCCTCGGCTCCAGCGCCGCCAGCGCAGCCGCCGCCGCCGTCGCCGTCAATGAGCTGTTCGGAGGGCTTCTGTCGCCGTCGGAGCTCGTGATCGCGGGCCTCGAATCGGAGTCCAAGGTCTCCGGCTACCACGCGGATAACGTGGCGCCGTCGATTCTCGGAGGCTTCGTCCTGATTCGTAGCTACGAGCCTCTCGAGCTGATGCAATTGAAGTTTCCGTTGGAGAAGAGCTTGTACTTCGTGCTGGTGAATCCGGAATTCGAAGCTCCGACGAAGAAGATGAGGGCGGCTCTGCCACCGGAGATCACGATGGCGCACCACGTGTGGAATTGCAGCCAAGCAGGGGCTTTAGTGGCATCTGTGTTGCAAGGGGACATCGATGGATTGGGAAAAGCATTGTCATCGGATAAGATTGTGGAGCCGAGGAGGGCTCCGTTGATTCCGGGGATGGAGGCCGTGAAGAAAGCAGCTATCCAGGCGGGGGCGTTTGGGTGCACGATAAGCGGTGCGGGGCCCACTGCTGTGGCGGTGTCAGACAGTGAGGAGAAGGGTAGGGAAATTGGGGAGAGAATGGTGGAGGCTTTCATGAAAGAAGGAAACTTGAAGGCCATGGCAATGGTGAAGCAGCTTGATAGAGTTGGAGCTAGGCTTGTAAGCAGTGTTCCTAGATGATGGTTGGCAAATGCATTTGATTGAATCTGCTGTGTTTCCATTTTTGTAGCTTCTTAAGTGCATTGATCTGATCTGTTTGGGATTTGAGAATTCCTTTTTTTTCTTTTTTTTTTTGTTTTGTTTAAGCATGTTGAAGAATAATGCAGTGGTGATTTGCAATCTAACAATTGCTATTGTTTCTGTGGTGATTTAATAAAGTTGCTGTGTAATAAGATTCTGTGAGTACATGTGTTATAGGCTTATTTATAGCCCTAATGCAAAGTGTTCATTGCATCTGTTTTCTTGAACAAGAATGGATTTTGAGGTTTGGTTGAGCAGTTTAGTGTCCATTTGAAGTAGCATTGGTGCATCAATGATGCTAGGAAATTGTACAATAACAGTGAAGAAACAGTTTTGAATTTTCTCTCATTGGTTTTTGTCATTGTTGTTTGGTTATGTGTAGTTTGAGATGTATGTAGAAAACAGAAGAAATAAGGATTAATATGTTTGTGGGTGAACTGGTATGGAGGATATTAGCAGAAGCATAGCTTCATTGAAGCTTAATCATGCTTGGAAGGTATTTATATAACCTCATTTTTTATTGTAGCTTATTGATGAATAGACTTGTTTCTGTGTTTTCTTATTTGGATTGTGGTTTATTGATACTAGCAGTGCACCCGTGTGATGCACGGGATTAAATATAAAAATTATCTATTTTATTATTATTATTATTATTATTATATTTATATTATTTTAATATACTTATACGATTGGAAATTGTCTTGTTGATCTAGTTTATATTGACCACATTAGTGAATTGTTCATTGTTTTTTTTTGTTTTTTTGTAGTGATAGATAAATATTCTGTCCCAAATTCAGAGCTTTTTGTTTTCAACCTGCCATTTTCAAAGCTGAGCAGTAGTTAGAAAGTTTTCAACGACTATGTTTTTGGTAACGAGCAAACATTTGAACTCCATGGACAGAAATTTAAAAGTTATCAAAATTAGACTTGAAGAATCATGGAATGTATTAATAATGCCCAGTGCTTTAAAGAATTTCTATGAATAAATAGTTATTTAAATCAAATCTTATATTATCAAATGAAATATGTTAAATTTAATAAATCTGAAAATTACCCAATAAAGTCGAAAAATAAGATTCCGAATAATTATTTAAATAAATGAAGAAAATCACCCAAAAACTTTAAAGCACAGATTATTTCTTTCATCCCCTTGCTTGATCTACTTTCCCAGCACCAAT
Organism: Scutellaria galericulata; assembly: GCA_946896805.1. Classification (NCBI taxonomy): domain Eukaryota; kingdom Viridiplantae; phylum Streptophyta; class Magnoliopsida; order Lamiales; family Lamiaceae; genus Scutellaria; species Scutellaria galericulata. The sequence goes on from OX335793.1 coordinate 16,597,071, forward strand.
AGTCTTCTATGTAGACTGTTTATTGTCTTGGTTTTGTCATCTCATATTGTTTAAGTACGGGCATAACATGTTGGTTTATAACTAATGTGGCATATTCCTTAAAAAAAACAGCAATTAACTGAGGTGGTCAATATAAATGATTCTCACTGGCTTTAGATCGTTGCATTAAGTTTTCTCGACTTCTTTGAATGATTCTCAAATTTTATTTGATAACTATAGTTTTAATAAATATAGTTTTTGGATTTTATATGGTGAACTTTAATTTTTTGAAAATAAATTAATATCTTTTTTTTTTTTTTTGGCAACTTTTAGATTAAAGAAAAACCTGGATCACAACAAGTGTTGTAGCTCCTATGGTAATCCCACCATAAAAGTGTAGATGATGATCATCTAACTCATTAATAAAAAAAAACTGAATCAGTCTAAACAATATGTGAATCAGCGTAAGTTTTCTGATCTTTATTCAAATCACTCAAGGTTTTTTAAACTTTATTGCCTCTCTCCGGCTCATTAAAAAAGAAAAACACTCGATTTTATTTAGTAGTTTTTAGGTTTATTAAAGATAATTCAGACTTTTTATACTTTTTTTTTTCATGTATTTAAATCATTTAGATTTTGTTTCGCCGGCAAACATCTCAATTTTCAGAGCTACTTTGTCTTCATTTGATTCAAGCAAATTTTTATTACTAAATTACTACCCCTTATTTTCTAGGGTTGAAAAATAACCTCACGCAATTTGTTATAAAAATTTATTCAATTATCTAAATATAAACACAACAATTTATATAAGACAAATATGTAAATATAATTACGTCGAATTGAATTTCAATATATGAAAAGGTTTCACAAGATTCTTACCCAATAAAAAAAGGGAAAACCCGTATTCTTAACACAAAAAATTGTATGCCCCAGGCAAGGATGAAAATTTCGATTTCGATAGAAATTTCGGTACATTGATTTTACGGAAATTTCGGTGAAAGTTTCGATTTCGGTGGAAATTTCGATAAAATTTAGAAAAATGTCAAAAACTTTATTCAAATTTGGGAATTTGGATATGATATTGTATAGAATATTATAACTAACATTAATGCATATATTCGACTTAAAATTTCAAACAAAATGACATATTTACAACCAATATTGAAATTAACTATTATTAAAATGTTGTCTGGTATAATAACATGAGAAATTCAAAATAATTGAATACATTATTACTATAACAAAAAATAATTGAATACATAATTGAATAACTTATGAATGACACTACATTATTATTATTATTATTATTATTATTATTATTATTATTATTATTATTATTATTATTATTATTATTATTATTATTATTTTTATTATTATTATTATTATTGTTGTTGTTGTTGTTGTTATTATTATTATTATTAGATAATGTGGTTTGAGTGGAATAATCCATCTCATCTTTTCAATCCGTGAGCCATTTACGATAAATATGTAAGAAAATTATTTGATAGTGTTATACACGTTATAATTATAATGTGCAAAATACAATTTTTTCCCTTAAAAAATTGGTGTAATTCATTATAAAGTATTATACTAATTATTTGGGGTAAAAAAAAAAATTTCACCGAAATCGAAATCGAAATTTACCAAAATTTCGAGATTTTCAAACATTTTATACTATAACCTCACCGAAATCGAAATCAAAATTTACCGAAATTTCACTGAAATTTCGGTGAAATGCTGACGAAATTTATTCAACCCCCATTTCAATTTCGATGACTCAAAATTAGCGAAATTTCGTGAAATTTTTTTCCTTGGCCCCAGGGGCACGGATCTTAGATCTGTGCCCCCAACCCGACCCGGCGCATGAGCTGCTTCCACGCGCGCCCAAACGCCCTTGTCGTGCGTCCACGCGCACACCTGTTGGTATCACATATTTGTTCTAAAGGTATCACACATATACTCTGTAGGTATCACATATGTGTGATACCTTTAGACGTAATTTATACTATACTAATAGCAGGTAAGTTGGAAAAATTTACCGGAATGTCATTTTCCTGCTCAAAAATGTCACATCATAATGCTGACTGTGTAAATATTTTTTTTTCTTTTAATGTTTCATGACTCAATAATTTTTAATCTATCTTTCTCTCCAAGCCTCTTGAATCAAATTTACCCTACAAGCCATTAGATTTTCTTTTTCTCCAAGGATTTTAAATTAGGCTTCTCCTACAAGCCATTGGATTTTTCTTCTTGCTTTTTTCTTCTCTGATCTATGATGAAGTTTTTGTACCTTCCCAATATCAATTGTTATGAATTTATGGTTGGAATGGATTCATCCATATGAAATTTTGATTTATATCAATCAAGGTACATACCTCAATTGTCTGTATATTCATGAATTTTCATTTTGATTACCCTGGAAAAATGAAAAAAAAAAGACTATCAATTCAAAGAATTGAGAATAAAAGTCAAGTATTTATTGGGTTTCCTAAGAGCTTTTGGATGATTCTTCGGTAGGAGCACAATTAACTTTTGAAAATTCACAACAAGCCAACACTTGAAAAAAGAAATGAGCTAATTAAGTATAGTGCGAAGGAATTTGGTCTCATAATCAATAATTTGACATTCTAAATATTGAATTAATTGAATTGGAAGTTAGAGAATTATATAAAAAAAAGTTCTCCTCAAAGGATAGATACGACAACTATTCCATGATCAATAGACATATACGTAAAATTCCAAACAATAATGATTGAAATATAAAATCAGACATATACGACTTTATATTGTACTATTATAAATAGTGTTATTCAACAGTGTGTGTATATATAAATATATATATATGATGCTCATATATTATGTGATTATGATTAAAAGTGTACTATATTAAAGTAATTGAATTATATTGCAAGACGCGCAACGCGCGGGTACACTGCTAGTTTATATAAACACAACAATTTATATAAGACAAATGTGTGATACCTCAAAATCGCGCGCCCATGCGCCCACACCCGCCACGTGCGCACCTCATAAGTTTAAATGTATCACACATATACTCTTCAGGTATCACATATGTATAATATCTACATAACAAATGTGTGATACATCAAAACCGCATGCGCTCATGTTGCGCGCCCACACCACGTGTTCATGCCGCGCGCCTATGCGTCTACACCCGCCGCGTGCGCACCTCACAAGTCTAAAAGTATCATACATATACTTTTTAGGCATCACATATGTATAATACCTATAAAATAAATGTGTGATACCTCAAAACCACACCCACCCACACCGCGCGCTCACGCCGCGAACCCATGTGCCCACACCGCCGCATGCGCGAAATATATATATATATGTGTGTGTGTGGGTCTGAGCGGGTTGGCACACAAGTGTAGCTCTATTCTTAATTGACTCCTTAAAAAAACCTTTTTTGGTTCCATTCTTAACTTTTGTTATATTTTAACAATTTCAGTCAATTATATCCTTAGATATGAGATATAATGATACAATTTGCATGATGTAAACTAATGAAAAGGGAACAACACAATTTTAATGACATAAATAGAATGATAAAACCTAAACTTTAATGATATAAAATAATATAGATCTTATGGTAAGAATAGTGAAAATATCTATACATATATAGTAATAAGAAAGTAGAGTTAAATTTGTAATTTCACATTTCTCCTTAAAAAACTGATTCATCTTAGAAAAATTATTTGAAAACTGATGTATCTTAAAAACTGATATATCGGTCCTCTCACGGTCTCACCTATCATTCAACCGCTGCAATATCCTTATTTCCTATAAGAAAAACTGTCAATAATAATCTATAAACCGTTGTATTCTCTTCCTATTTACCTCAAATTTTTTTGCCAACATCTCTGTGAAAAATCTCCCAACATGGTCTACAATAATAATTCCACCAAAATTTATCTTCCAATTTATCACCAAAATATTTTGTCTCCAGTATAATGTTGGGAAAAGATCTATCAAATGCGGAAGCGTGTTCTTTTTCCCTCTTTGTGGATTTAAGATGGACAATAAAATAATAGAACAAAGTAGAGTAGTAGAGACACAGATTTTTACGTGAAAAACCCAAATCGGGAAAAAACCACGGTGGACCTCAGTCCGAGATTTCTTCACTATAGGAGATAAGATTACAATGATTACAATAGATTCTCTCCAGCCTCAACTAGAGGATAACTCTCAATATCTCGCTTTAGTGGGACACGTTTTCTCTAGCCTCAACTAGAGTATTATCTCACTTGATTCTCTCTAGCCTCAACTAGAGGATAACTCACTTGATTATTCTCTCTAGCCTCAACTAAAGGATAACTCACTTATTCTCTCTAGCCTCAACTAGAGGATAACTCACTCTATTCTCTCTAGCCTCAACTAGAGGATAACTCACTTGATTCTCTCTAAGAGGAACCTCCCCCCTCGGAGGAACTCTCACTATTGAGTTGTTTTTGGAGTTGTGTGTTTGTAATGTCTTCCCAACCCATCTATTTATAATAGATGATGGGGCTTCTAAGACAAGCTTCAAGAAAATTCCCAAAGAAGCTTCTCTAGTAAATTCTCAAAGAAGCTTTCTCAATATCTCTAGAATCTTCCAACACATTCTAGATGTTGGGCTTACGCCTTTCAATGTGGGCTTCCCAATTATGAAGGAATAACCCAACAAATCTCCCCCTTCCAACTTAATTGGGAGGAATCACCAAACCAGCTCCTTCACAGCAATCTTCAAATTCATCATCCCACGGAGATATCTAAGTATCCACTTCACAGCTTCCCAATGTTCCTTTCCGGGGTTGGATAAGAAGCGGCTTACCACACCAACAGCATGTGCAATATCCGGTCTTGTACATATCATCGCATACATGAGACTTCCAACTACAGATGAATATGGAATATTTTTCATCTCGGCTTTATCCTTCTCACTCATTGGACATTGTTGCTTACTCAACTTGAAGTGTCCAACAAGTGGTATGTTGACCGGTTTAGCGTTGTGCATGCTAAATCTTTCAAGAACTTTTTCAATGTACCGTTCTTGAGAAAGCCACAATAACTTCTTGGATCGATCACGAGTAATCTTCATTCCAAGGATTTGCTTTGCTGGACTCAAATCTTTCATGGCAAATGATATACTCAATTCTTTCTTTTGGTTGTATCCTTTCACGACTATTCGGGTCTTGTACCTGGGCTTTGAGTTATTTTCTTCAACCTTGAGCTTGTACACCCATTTGTTCTTTAGGGCTCTTTTTCCTTTAGACAGCTCCACTAGATCATATGTTTGATTCTCATGCAAGGATTGCATTTCGTCTTGCATGGCTATCATCCACTCCTCCTTGTGGTCGTCAAGCATAGCTTCTTCATAGCTTTGCGGCTCCCCCTCATCTGTAAGCATCACAAACCCATCAAATTTGGCAGGAAGACGTATTGTTCTCTTGGGTCGGCCTTCCTAAGGCTGTATTGGAGCTTCCAATTGAGTATTCTCCGACTCAATCTGTTGGGGTTGGTGGTTTGACTCAGTTGCAGCTTCAGAGCTTTCATCATTGTTTCTTTCTTCCTCTTCACGGGTCTCAGAGACATCTTCTTCTGAAGTATCATGTACTTCTGGGATATGGTTGTTGACTTTCTTGGGTTCTACTTCCTTTCTAAAGTCTTCAATTGTTTGATCCTCGAAGAAGATAACATCTCGACTTCTTATTACCTTCTTCTCAACTGGATTCCACAAGCGATATCCAAATTCATCCTTTGGTGAACCAAGGTAAATACACTGCTTTGTCTTTGAATCAAGCTTTGCTCTCTCATCTTTGGGAATATGAGCAAATGCACGACACCCGAATACTTTCAGATGATTAAAAGACACCTTCTTTCCCGACCAAACTTCCTCTGGGATATCTCCATCCAAAGGAGCTGATGGTGAGAGATTGATAATATCAACAGCAGTCTTCACAGCTTCTCCCCAGAATGTCTTAGGTAGTTTAGCGTGAGAAAGCATGCATCTCACTCTTTCTTCAATGGTGCGGTTCATTCTTTCGGCCACTCCATTCAGTTGAGGTGTCTTAGGAGGCGTCTTCTCGAGCCTAATGCCATGTGACCTGCAATATGCTTCAAAAGGGCCACGATATTCTCCACCATTGTCGGATCGAATGCATTTTAACATCAGACCCGTCTCTCGTTCCACTCTCATATGGAACTCCTTGAATGCTTCAATCACCTGATCTTTAGTTTTGAGCAAAGACACCCAAACTTTTCTCGAATGGTCATCAATGAAGGTTACAAAATATAAGGCACCACCAAGAGATTTTTCAGTCATAGAGCACACATCAGTATGTACCAAATCAAGAATATGTTTTCTTCTTGTTGGTTGGGCAGATTTCTGAAATGAAACTCTATGTTGTTTTCCAGCTAAACAATCAATGCAAGAATCAAGTGTCGCACCTTTCACATTGGGGAGCAATTCTTTTCGGGCAAGAATTTGCAATCCCTTCTCGCTCATGTGTCCTAACCTCTTATGTCATAACTCGATATTTGAGTTGTCATGTGCAACATTGGCCTCCCCCTTCATAACTTTCCTTGTGTGACATACAAGGAGCCTTCCTTTTTTCCTCGGGCAATGATCATGTTGCCTTTGGTGAGCTTCCATTTACCATCACCAAAGTGGCTTACTAGTCCTCCATCATCAAGCTTCCCGACTGAAATAAGATTTAAACGCATGTCTGGCACATGCCTTACATCCTTCAACAATAGCTTGAATCCCGTATCCGTCATCAGTGTGATATTGCCAATGCCAATGATCTTGCTGGTGACTTGATTTCCCATCCTTACAGACCCAAAGTCTGCACTTTGATAGGATGAGAAAAATTCTCCATGAGGGGTGACATGGAAGGAGGCACCAAAATCAACTATCCAGTAGCTATCATCATGTACAAGGTTGAGATAATTGTCTGCTCCGATGAGAAAGACATCAACATCATTCTTCGTTGCGACGGCTGTGGTATTTTCCTTTTTCGTCGGATCTATCTTGTCCGGTTTCACTGTACCATTCTTCTGGTCTTTCTTCAAATTTCGACACTCAAATTTTTTGTGTCCGGGTCCACCACAGTAGTAGCATTCAAGTTTTGTGCGTGATTTGGATTTGCCCCTTAATTTATCGTTACCTCGAGTCTTACTTCTTCCTCGAGTGTCATTTCTCCCACGTGTATCACTCCTCCCATGATTTTCAGCAATATTAGCATCAAATTGATTGCGTGTTCCTCGTTCTTTTCTTCGTGCTTCTTCATTCAGTAGGCTGTCAGCAACCAAGTCCATGGTAAGCCTTCCTTCTGGGCGGAGTTGCTCAGGGTGACGACTAGAGTATCCCAACTCTCAGGTAGTGAGCTAAGGAGTAAAAGAGCTTGTAATTCATCTTCAACCTTCATCTCGATCTTTGATAATTGGTTGGCAAGTCCTTTGAAATTATTTAGATGCTCTATCATACTCTCTCCATCTTTATATTCCAACTTCACTAGCCGCCTCAGCTTTATTTCTCGGTGTCTTCTTTTGAATCATGGACTCAAGTTTTGTCCATAATTCATAAGCATTCGTGTAGGTGGCTACGTGCTCAAACAAACTCCGATCGATGTACTTTCGGATCATCGCTACGGCCTTACGGTTCAGCAACTCCCAATCTTTGTCATTCTTCCCCTCCGGCTTTGTCTGATTAGTGATTGGCTCATGTAAGTCTCTACAATATAAATGGTCCTCCATCATGGGCTTCCAATAGGAATAGTTCTCCGACGTGAGTTTGAACATATCTCCATCGTGACTGATACCCTCCATCTTAAATGACACAAGAACTCTTGAGCCCGTTACAACCTGGTGCTCTGATGCCACTGTTGGGAAAGATCTATCAAATGCGGAAGCGTGTTCTTTTTCCCTCTTTGTGGATTTAAGATGGGCAATAAAATAATAGAACAAAGTAGAGTAGTAGAGACACAGATTTTTACGTGAAAAACCCAAATCGAGAAAAAACCACGGTGGACCTCAGTCCGAGATTTCTTCACTATAGGAGATAAGATTACAATGATTACAATAGATTCTCTCCAGCCTCTAGAGGATAACTCTCAATATCTCGCTTTAGTGGGACACGTTTTCTCTAGCCTCAACTAGAGTATTATCTCACTTGATTCTCTCTAGCCTCAACTAGAGGATAACTCACTTGATTATTCTCTCTAGCCTCAACTAAAGGATAACTCACTTATTCTCTCTAGCCTCAACTAGAGGATAACTCACTCTATTCTCTCTAGCCTCAACTAGAGGATAACTCACTTGATTCTCTCTAAGAGGAACCTCTCCCCCTCGGAGGAACTCTCACTATTGAGTTGTTTTTGGAGTTGTGTGTTTGTAATGTTTTCCCAACCCATCTATTTATAATAGATGATGGGCTTCTAAGACAAGCTTCAAGAAAATTCCCAAAGAAGCTTCTCTAGTAAATTCTCAAAGAAGCTTTCTCAATATCTCTAGAATCTTCCAACACATTCTAAATGTTGGGCTTACGGGCCTTTCAATGTGGGCTTCCCAATTATGAAGGAATAACCCAACATATAAGTCTACCGAAATCGATGTTCCAATTTATCACCAAAATATTTTTTGTGAGTAAAAGCCTTCAAGGACAAATCATCATTACTCTTCTATCATTGTCGGTTTTTTGTTAAATTTTCAAGTATGCTTTTCTATTTATTTACTTTTTGTTTTTTGTTTTGTCTTGCATTACTCTGTGTTTAAATATCTCAATGAAGACTAGTTTATTGATGAGTGTTGTTTGTTGTGTTTGGTGTGTTTCAGGTAGCAGAATTCAAATATGTGTTTGAGGCCAAAACTATTCAGACAATGAAGCTTTTGGTGATTTCTACGCTTCAATGGGGATATGAATCATATTGTCCTATCAATGATGTATAGATCTATTTGTTTTGATAGACATTTATTTTGATTAGGATATCCAGTTGGTGAATAGTAATTAGATTGTGTACAAATACAGATTACGCAAAAACTTGCGTGCGGCCGTTGCACAGTGCGACGGGACCGCGCACGGTTGTGCCCGGGGCACGGTCGACCGTGCGCCACAATAGTGTACAAGTATGTCATTTTCCGCTTTAAGTATGTAATTTTCAACTCTAATTATGTGATTTTTGTTCGTGCTATGGGGCACGGTCCGACCGTGCACGACAATACAGCGCATGTGTAGCGCATGGTATGGAGCATGGTCGTGTTCTGGGGCACGGTCGACCGTGCGCCACACAAGTATGTGATTTTTAGTTCTAAGTACATCATTTGGAGTTATAAGTATGTGATTTTTTATGTTGGGGCACGATCGACCGTGCCCCAAGACACGACCATGCGCGATCTCGTCGCACTGTGCGACGGATATACAAGAGACTGACTCTACAGATTATAGGTACTTGTGGATTATCTTTCTTCTGTTATTGCTGCTAAGATGAAACATGTTATTCCAACATTTCATAAATTTTTCCCCTTTTCATCTCTATAACTAATTAACTGCATTCATTACTCTTTCTTCGCTGGTAAAGTTAACTTTAATTCTTTTGTTATTGTCCCGCCGCTTTCATCTCATAAATTATTCAATCTTTGAATTTTTGTTCTATTTATTTTGCTATACAATTGATACACTCAAGCCTTCCGCCACTGAATTTTGTTTTCTAATTTATTTACTTCTTCATTTATCTATTGTTTTGACTAACCACTTTTACGTTTTGCACGAATATCCCATTAATTGATTGTTATGTATATATTCTTTCCTTTTTTGCATGATATTGTTTGTTCATCAAATTATGATCTGTAGTTTCTTTTTTATAGACAAGAATGTGCTCGTTTGTTTGAATTTGAATTTGTTTGTGGCTTTTTTAATTATTGATTAGTCATTCCAATTTGTGCACATTATAGATTTTTAAATTATTATGTCACATACTATTTTAATTGACAAACTGTCTATAATTTTTTTATTTATACTCATCGAGTAATTGTTTTAATAAATAGAAGATCATATAATTAAGATTATTTTTGACAAAAAACAAATTATCTATGCATCGCATTGAATGATTACTAGTTAAAATCAACTAAAATTAATAAATACTAGGACTTTTTTTTTTTTTTTTGAAAATATAAAAATTAGGACTTGAAAATAACTTTTCTTACATACACTGCATTTATTATTTTTGAGGAAAGATACCAACTTTGATGTTAATGTTGGATTATCTGGGCCCACCACCGTACCCACAACAACCATCGTTTTCTCGCCCAACCTCGATGTGAGCAAAATATTATATACTCCCTCCGTCCCAAATTATTTGTCGTTTTAGCTTTTGAGATTTGTCCCAAATTATTTGACGTTATAAGAATTCAAGATATATTTTCCCAGATTCTTCCAAATTTACCCTTATTTATTATTTCTTACTAAATGCTCTATTATTTCAAAGTAGGCATTGGAAATATGTATTAAATAGGGATAGATCGGTCTTTTTATTAGTTTCCTTAATTTGCGTGAAAAGTTTTAAAACGATAAATAATTTGGGACGAAGGGAGTATAATATACATACATATTTATATGGAGAAAATATACGTATCCACCAACCCCCATTTCCATATCTGATATCTCTCCCTCCCAACAGATCCCACTAATTTTTACACACACAGTGGTGAGTAGTGAGAGAGAGAGAGTGAGTTTGTGGCAGAAGCGAACAATGAAAACGGCAATGGCTCTCCGACGCCTTTCCTCCCTTCGTTCTCTCTCCAACGCCTCTGCTCTTTCCCATCGTTACATGGTGCCTTATCATTTTCATCATTTTCTGTAATCTCATTCGCTGTATTATTGATCTTTCTTTTATTTTTATTTTTCCATCAACAGTCTTCTTTCACCAATCAAGCTGCTAGCCAGAGCGACAGTTCGCGAGTCACCGTAATCAATTCTATATCTCTTCTCTGTTTCTGATTGTGTATTTTGATTTGTGTTGCCTTTAAATTTGTTGGTAACTGGATCTTGTGTTCAATTGAAATTTGAATTGGCAGTGGATAAAGCAACTGAACGCGCCGCTGGAAGAGGTGGATCCGGAGATTGCCGACATTATTGAGCTTGAGAAGGCCAGGCAATGGAAGGTGTTTATATACATACGTCTAGTTTACTTGTTTGCGCATTATGAAATAGACTCGTTTTCATTAGTTTGGATTGCTCTTGAATGTCGTTTAGTAAGGTATGATTTGTTGATATTTTTTGGGGATATTTCGAGTATATATATGGATTATTGAGTTGATCATGAATTTAGGGACTTGAACTTATACCATCAGAAAATTTCACTTCGTCTTCGGTGATGCAAGCTGTTGGATCAGTTATGACTAACAAATACAGTGAGGGGTACCCTGGTGCGAGATATTATGGAGGAAATGAGTATGTTTACGTCTTTTCTCTGTTTTGTGCTAGTAATGTTTTCTTCTTTAATGCAAGGATTTGTTGACTGAACTTTCAAAACTGTTTCATAACAAAACTTATTACATGCTCATATGGGGAGAGAATAATGCTTTATTTGTTGGAACTGTATTTATTCATCGATCAAACTTATATTAATCACATCCTCTTTGGCTTTCATGTGCTGATACACTAGTATTCCATTTCTCAAATTTATTGATTCAAAAAATATATCAGTCCTTAGAACAGGATGTGATACTACATTCTTTACAACTACAGTGTTAGGGCAATATTGAAGAGATCTTTAAAACTTCCAATTTCTCAACTTTTCTAATTTTTTAGAGGGGACATTAATGTTTGGATGGAATGACTGTTTTTCTCCATTAATTTTACTATTGTGATCTTGATTTTCGTTTGTCAAGGTATATTGACATGGCAGAGAGACTGTGCCAGAAGCGCGCCTTAGAAACCTTTCGATTGGATCCTAAAAAATGGGGAGGTGAGTACTTTCTCATTTGGTTTGCACCATCTAGATAGACTACATTTGAACATGTTACATATCTGAAATTCCGGAAAAAAAGTTTGCATGATAGAGATAGTATATGGATGCCTCTTAATTCATTGTAATAAGCAAGCATGCAACTAAGCTAATAACTTTTAGCTTAGACTAACACTATCTCAACTAGTTAAACAAATGATTTGTTTCACTACCGACTGTGTAAACATTTGTACCAGCTGCATCTTATAAGATAGCTTCAACTGACACTTGAAGCTTCTATCATGGAAACTCAGGATCCCTGCTCAGCATATCTTTAAAAGCTCTTTCAACTATGGAAAAACATGTGATTTCTGGGCTCTTCAATTTCAACATCATCATTAAGAAAAAGAAAAACCATTTAAGAAGATATTACTCTTGCGATACGTATTGAAGCTTTATTCAGTCCTGTATGGTGGTCTGTTTATTGTCTGGTATTAACCAGGTTAAGGATGAAACTTTTGCTTAAAGGCCAAGTGTTGTAGCAGGAAATTTATAACTAAAAATAAAAATAAAATTTGTAATGTTACTACAATAATAGAACATATTTTATTGTTAGTTTTTGACATTATAAGTTAGTTATCATTAGTAACGCACTTTTTCTTTACAGTGAATGTACAGTCACTCTCTGGATCCCCTGCTAATTTTCAAGTTTATACCGCTCTACTAAAACCTCATGAGAGGATAATGGCACTTGACCTTCCTCACGGTGGTCATCTGTCACATGGTTATCAGGTGCTTCCGACTTCGTTAACTTTCATCTTCTCATCATTTTCCTTCAGTTTTGAACATATTAACTCTTGAGGCAGCTGTAAGAATTCGGATGTTATTTTGCAGACTGACACCAAGAAAATTAGTGCTGTGTCTATATTTTTTGAGACAATGCCCTACAGATTGGACGAAAACACTGGCTATATTGATTATGACCAGGTACATCAATTTTTATCTTCTAGTAGGTTGTTTAAGCTGCATAAGACTTTGTCAGCTTTCTTCATTTGACTGACTGCTCTTAGGCTGTATGAACTTCTATGTTATCTAAACATACAGATGCACTAACACCTAGGGCATGCTAGCCTTGTGGCATCTTTTCCACAGAGCATCTATGGATGGCAACAATGACCTCAAAACACTCTTCCATTCTTTTATTGATGCTTAATAACTGTCACATAGAGGTTTTGAAGTATCCTTTATGTTTTTCAAGGCTAGACCAATCCAAAACCTATGCCAAGTGATAATAGTTTTGGTCTGTGATTGACTGAGCTACGACCAATGTCCTAGCTGTCAACACTTTACTTTTTTCACCTTCACGGTTCTTCTAGTTTCATTTGGCATTTCATTGTGGTAAGCTGATTGGACAGTAAAGCGAAGCTAGGCTATGATCGGTTATGTTTGGGAGTTTTGGGGGGAATATTAGGCGAAGTTTTTTGGCATGATGTATTGGATAGTGAGATGTGTTAGCATGAAAACACATTGTAGGAGAGAATCGAAAAGATTAATTTTTATTTTTTTGAGACATTATAAACAAACATAGCTTCTGTTTTTCCCTCTATGACCTGGCCTGGTTTTTCACCATCCACCATTTATAAAAATTCAGATCTTCTTATTGTAGATGGAGAAGAGTGCTGTGCTCTTTAGGCCAAAATTGATTGTCGCTGGTGCAAGCGCTTATGCTCGTCTGTATGATTATGCACGGGTTCGCAAGGTAAACTTGATTGATGAGTTTTTGGTTTCATAATCACCTCTCATTCTTTCTTTTCAAACAGTATAACATCTTGTTGCATTATTTGTCTTTATAATGGATCTGGCAGGTTTGTGACAAACAAAAGGCTATTCTGTTGGCTGATATGGCACATATTAGTGGATTGGTTGCTGCTGGTGTGATTCCATCACCATTTGACTATGCAGATGTAGTTACAACCACAACACACAAATCATTACGTGGTCCACGTGGAGCAATGATCTTCTTTAGGAAGGGTGTAAAAGAGATCAATAAGCAAGGACAAGAAGTAAGTCACTTTTTTTTTTTTTATATATCTCTTAATAAGCATCATGGGTAGCCACCATTAACCTCTGCCAGCCTCGATTCTTTGGGGTGGGGTAGGGGGTTGGCTGTGCAAGTGAAGTGCTCATGATAATGAAATGAAATTATATATATTACTACTTGAATATTGTAGGCACTGCAAATTGTTAAACTGAACTCCGTCTAACAGGTGATGTATGATTATGAAGACAAAATTAATTCAGCCGTGTTTCCTGGGCTTCAAGGTGGACCACACAATCATACCATATCTGGCTTAGCAGTTGCACTAAAACAGGTTGATTTTCGAAAGAGTTGTTTAAGAAAATATTATTGTGATCCACGCTTTAATTCTTAATATTTTATAATTGTAGGCTATGACTCCAGAATACAAGGCATATCAGGAGCAAGTTCTGAGTAATTGCTCAAAGTTTGCTGAGGTAATAACTCTGAGTAAGAAGTTCCATTCATGCAATTTAACCTGCCACCAGTCCACCACCTTATTTTTGTGAGGAGTTAGCTTCTTGTTGTTATACCATATTCACTATCTCCCATGTGCAGACTCTGTTGCAGAAAGGTTACGACATCGTATCTGGTGGAACTGAGAACCATCTTGTCCTGGTCAATTTAAGAAAGAAGGTACAACCACATTAGTGGTCTTGCTTATGTGATTACTTCATTATCCTCTTACTTTACCAATTAATTATATGTTACACTTTATAGTCTCTACTCATTTTGTGGCAATCATGCATTGATTCACTTGTATTGCCAAGAATGAACCATTTTGAAGTTAGGGTTCAAATGTTAGCTGCTTATATTTTGCTTTTCATGGTCTTTCTCGAAGCGTGCAATTTTCACAAATAAATCTCTTGAAGGTGAATTAATGACATTGATTTTCTGTGGAAGACGATTGTCCTGTAAGAACACTTTGGATGTGTCACATTTCTGTGTGTTTGTTATCAATTTATAATTTAGGAACTAGTTACAAAATTCATCTTTGATATCTGTTAGTCCTTTGCTTCAAACTGTGTCAATTAGCTGCTCATAATAATATTTCCATTTTATGTAAAGATCATCCTTGCTGTTTGAACTCTCTGAATTCCTAACAGTGTTCTTCACAATCTGTACACATGAGCAATAAAAAATATTACAATTTTGGTCCCTTAACTTCGAAGTTTTTGTGGTTCTGGGGTCTCAAGTTTTTGCATTTTTTGACTGTTGTAATCACTCAAATGATTCCCTTTCGATGAATAAATAGTTGTCACTTAAGATTGGATATTAGTGAATTTTTTATGCCTTAGATGACAAGACTAAACAAAAGGAATTACAATGTGAAAATTGTGGTCCAATTTATTTACTTTTTACCATGCATAAATTATGAACCTTTTTCTTCTTCTGAGTCATCTTTTTCAGTATATTCTCATGATATTCAACTATTCTTTCTATTTCTTTCTTAGAAGGGAAACATGAAAATCTGCAAGCTCTATTTTTCAACTTCACCTTTTCCTTTTGCTTTCCTCCACAAATTCTGAATCCCAATGTGGCACAAGTAACTTTCACAGAGTATTGATGGATCTAGAGTTGAAAAAGTTTTGGAGGCAGTGCATATAGCAGCCAACAAAAACACTGTTCCCGGGGATGTATCAGCTATGGTACCCGGAGGCATTCGTATGGGTAAGCCTTTCCTCATTATATTCTAGTCTTTTGATTTTGTACCACTTACATCTCTATTATATGAGTTCCTTAATATCTGATAGGTACTCCGGCTCTCACATCAAGGGGATTCATCGAAGAAGATTTTGTGAAAGTTGCTGAGTTCTTCGATGAAGCTGTAAAATTGGCTCTAAAGATAAAGGCCGACACAAATGGTTGTTATTTTTATTACTTCCTTTATGCCCATCTGTCCCAATATTGTTAACCATAATTTCTCCATTCATCTACTTTTAGAGAAAATATTCTAATGAAGACATTGGTTGCAAACTTGCAATGATTAGGTACCAAATTGAAGGACTTTGTGGCATCCATGAACTCAGATGTTTATCAATCCGCATTGTCAAAGTTGCGTCTTGAGATTGAGGATTTCGCTAAACAATTCCCTACTATTGGTTTCGAGAAAGAGACAATGAAATACAAGGAGTGAGGCCAAGCTGGAGCTCTTCAAGGTAAAATGCATCTCTTGGAGAATACTCATTACATTCTCCTCCAGTAACTAGATGATTCAAGCTACAATTTTGGATTGCTCGGTTTTATGTTGGGAATTTTGGTTTTATATTGAATTATTTGAGATGAAATTGTTTGAAAGAACCTAAGTTGAAGTTAAGATGAGGGACAATATCTGTTAGTAAAGTGAGTAAGAATGGCTCTGTAATTTCAACCCTTTAAAGGCTGATGGTGGTAATATATTATATATATTTGTGTTGATGCAGAATCGTATGCATTCAGTCATGGAGAGCTTCAGATTCGCTTCATTTTGAATCATCTCCAAGCTCTATATAATTGTTCATGATACACTTCTATTAATGGTTTTTCTAATTTATATTCTTACAAGATGGTGTTTTTTTTATGTCGGACTGTTGAACTATTCATTCTTCAAGGACCGTCAAGTAATTTAATCAAGTGTAATGCGTTTTATTAAGATACCCATGTATTGTAATCATAATAATGAAGAATTTAATAGTATAAGTGAAGGACATAATATAATCTTTGTTTTGTTATATAATATGAAATAATATCAAAGGTCATGTTATGTTGCTTTAAGGGCACAAATCAATCCCTAATAAAATAACATAGATATCATAAAACACAATCTATTTTCTAATGTCTTAAATATAAACGCTTTTTCGTAATAAAATGAAAATGATACCGATAATTCAAAACATATTATATTTTTGTAAGCCATAATTATTTTTGGACGTGGGCATGTAATGTGTATTTTTCTAATAAAAAATTAATACCAAAATATCGTAATTGGATACATAAATTATAAAATTCATTTGGGCGTGGCTGTGGCCAAGTCTAATATAACTAATTCCCAAAAGGGCAAGATGAGTGGGGCCCTCCACATCCAAACGACCATCGTTAATTTACTGAATATGATCTATACCTAAATGTTTTCCAACCAAACACACCAGATAACAAACGTACACAACAACTCAACCAACATTTGATCAAACCAAAAATCACGTATATATTCATGTAGAGCTCCTGTATATACAATTCAGTACATTTTCATGGCATCCCTGCCTCCAGTTGTGGTGGGCAACGCCGTCAAGCTCGACCCACAATTCAAGAAACTCTCCTCTCCTTCACTTCCGTTTGAAAAGGTAGAGACATTTACATTTATCCTGCTCAAATTAGATAAATTGATGCTTATGTTTTGTGCAATACTTAAGCTCTTGACTTTTGTTGGGTGTAGAAAAACTGTAGCACGAAAGAGTTGGACTCGGTCAGTTTGGAATTCAAAGAAGCAGTTTTGTTGGTTAGAGAAGGTAAGAGAAAGCTTGAATCATCTTTTTATGTTCCACTTTTGCAAGAATGTTTGGAGAAGAATTCGGTTTTGGGGGTTGAGTCGATACATGCTCACATTATAAAGAGTGGGTTTTGTGAAGAGTTGTTCCTAATGACATTTCTTGTTAATGTGTATGGAAAATGTGGGGTGATGGGAAGTGCTCGAAAGGTGTTCGATAATTTGTCGAAAAGAAATGTTGTCACATGGACTTCGTTGATGACAGGCCATGTTAATAACTCACAGCCTCAGTCTGCTATTAGTATTTTCAAGGAAATGTTGGAAATTGGTGGGTACCCTACTAATTTTACCTTGGGAATTGCCTTGAATGCTTGCTCTTCGTTGTGTGATTTTGAACTTGCAAAGCAGATTCATGGATACATCATAAAGTATGATCTTGAGAATGATGCAAGCATTGGGAATGCGCTTTGTAGCTTATATTCCAAATGTCGTAATCTGGATATGGCGATTAAGGCATTTCTGAGGATCAAGGAAAAGAATGTGATTTCATGGACTGCTATTATATCTGCCTGTGGAGATAATGAAAATTCCGCTATTGGATTGGATATGTTTGTTCAAATGCTTTCTGATGGTATTCAGCCAAATGAGATCACTTTGACTAGTGTATTGAGCTTGTGCTGCACAATGCAAGCCCTGAATGTGGGAACTCAGGTTCACTCAGTAAGTATAAAACTCGGGTATGAGTCAGATTTACCCGTAAGAAATTCAATCATGTATTTGTACTTGAAAAGTGGGTGCATCAATCAGGCAAAGAAGTTGTTTGATGGTATGGAGACAATCAGCTTAGTTACTTGGAATGCTATGGTTGCAGGCCATGCAGAAATTACGAATCAAGCTGAGGACGGCCTTTTGGCCTACAACTACGGAGTCGAGGCCCTTAAAATTTTCCAGAAAATGAACAGATTGGGCTTAAAACCCGATTTGTACACCTTCTCAAGTGTATTAACTATATGCAGTAGTTTAGTGGCTTTGGAGCAGGGAGAACAGGTTCATGCTCAAACAATAAAAACTGGGTTTTTATCCGATGTGGTCGTGGGAACTTCCTTAGTTAACATGTATAACAAATGTGGAAGTATTGACAGAGCAATCAAAGCTTTCACGGAGATGTCTACAAGAACGTTGATTTCCTGGACGTCCATGATAACCGCATTTGCACAACATGGATATTCAGAACAGGCATTACAGCTTTTCGAGGATATGAGATTTGTAGGGGTTAGACCAAACAAGATTACCTTTACCAGTGTGCTCTCAGCTTGTAGTCAAGCTGGGATGGTCGAACAGGCATTAGCTTACTGCGATATGATGAAAAACGAGTACAAAATCAATCCTGTGATGGACCATTATGCCTGCCTGATAGATATGTTTGTGAGGTTAGGTCAAATAGATGAAGCTTTCGTCTTTATCAAGAAGACACATTTGGAGCCAAATGAATTTATATGGTCAATGTTGATCTCTGGGTGTAGAAGTCAAAGTAGATTAGACTTAGCCTTTCAAGCTGCTGAACAACTGCTTGAACTTAAGCCAAAAGATCCAGAGACCTATTTCTTACTGCTAAATATGTATATATCTGCACAGAGATGGAACGATGTTTCTAGAGTGAGAAAAATGATGAGAGATGAGAAGGTGGATAAGATAACGGATTGGAGTCGGATTAGCATCCGAGACAGGGTTTATACATTCAAACGTGGCAACAAGAAACATCACTCAGACGAGGCTGTTAAGCTTCTGGAGGATTTGCTTGAAAGAGCAAAGGCTCTTGGATACAATGCAGAGACGAATATGGAGATGGTTGATGAGGATAAGGAGGAAGCTATACACAGTGAAAAGGTGGCAGTTGCCTTTGGATTACTCAACACATCAAGTGAGGCTCAAATTCGGGTTATCAAGAGTATTGGTATGTGTTGGGATTGTCATAGTTTGATGAAAGTCGTCTCATTGTTGACATCGAGAACTATTATCATTCGAGATAGTAAGAGGCTGCACAAATTTTCTAGTGGACAATGTGCTTGTAAGGATTTTGGGAGTCTTGTTTGATGATGTTCTTGACCTGGTGATGTGCAATTTGACCAGATTTTTTCCACAGTCTATGTTGTTATTGGATTCATTCATTTAACTGCTGTTACAAATTCTATGAAGAGATCTAAGTTTAGGGATTTTACTAACTATATGAATGTTTATTTATTTGGGAGAATGGTATGATCATTGATAAATGGATACAACAATGGTGGTTATATTATCAGTACGGTCCCTTGATTGTTTATTTACTCTTTAGATTTCATTTTTGTTTTGGAGTCTAGACAGGAGAAATAGTGTTTTGTTTTGTTATTTGTTTTTATCTATTTACAGAGATTGTTCTTTGATAACTAGTGTGACAATGGGTTGGATAAGAACGAAAATGTATTTGCATATTTTGTAGTTAAAATGAATTGTTATGATTTTTGGAGATATATGTCAACTGGAAAATCTTGTCATTATTGTATTAATCGAAGACAAATTTTATATTTAAATCTATCTGTCAAGTGTTTGCGATGAGAACATGTACATCAATGAGCTATAAATATTAATCGAGGACATAAATAATAATGTAGATGTGGATACTCAATCAAGTCAAACCCTATTGAAGTGGGTACATGTATGTTTCTTTGGATTTGATATGAGTTTGAACAAAAGTACAAATACATGATTTATCGCTAGTTTAAAAAAATAAATATATTTTGAATGAAATTAAGAAATCCAATATTGGAAAATGAATACTAAGGGTTATGATTATTGACACTTAAAATTTTGTAAGATACCAATTCATTGCATGAAATTATTATTGTGTTAGTCAAGTTTTACAAATCAAATTTTCATACTTCATCTTTTATCTTTACTAATGTCATAACAATAAAGTTGTATTTAACATAATATTTGATCAATATTCTAATTGCAGATCATCTTTTAATCACTTAATAATATCATGTTAGGCTTAATTGCAAAAATAATCTAAAGCTTTGCAGTTTTTTCATATTGTAGCCAATTGTTTTAAAATTATCAATTTTAACCATAATTGACCAATTGTTTTCAATTTTAGTCAATTCATAATTTTAGTCAAAATTAGATTGTAGGTAGTGCTATAGTAACACACTATGTAATTGACACATCACTAAAAATTAACCAAACCTAATTAACAATGGATTAACCAACTTTAACCTAAACAAATTAAAAAATAAATAAAGAAAAATTAAATCATGCACTTACATGAGTTAATTTTCTAAACTGTGTTAAACAATTAGATAATTTATTAATCACACTATGTTAATTTTTCTAAACTTTCTAATATATTTCAACTAATTTTCTAATTTTTATAATTTTAATTTAATTTTTTAATTTCGTATAATACATGATGCAATATATATATATATATATATATATATATATGGGTAAATTACAAAACTCAAGCCAAACTATGACCACTTTTCTACTTTTTCACCCGAACTTTCAAAATTAACTGTAAAATAACCCAACTTCACAGATTTGCAAATCAATCGCCAAAACCCCCCGGCGGTGGAATATTCCGAGAATATTCCGGAACTCGCCACCGGTGCCTCTAAAATCGGAGGGTATTTTCGTCATTTCCGCTCAGACCTCATTTAGTGGACTTATACAGGGGCAGATTTGGAATTTCAAATATCCATCTAAATTAAAAAAAAAAAAAGAAATGACACATCATACCAACTAACCTAATCGGGCCCCCCCCCCTAATTCACACACACCCAATTCGATTTTCTCCCCCACAATTGAAGAACCCTAGAATTTTCCCCCAAATTGCACCTTCAAAATTTCGCCGATTGAAGAACAAATTGACCACCTAATTTTCGCCGCTCAACCCTAGACATCGAACCCCCAAATTCTCCCCCAGAATTTTCCCGCTCGCTCGAAGCAATGGGGTGGGTGCTTCGCACGACGGCAGTAAATGAAGAATTGAATGGAAAGCCCACACCTGATTACGGTATGACATCATTTCTGAATTTTTTATCATTTGAAATGGCTGATTTTATATATCTTGGAATGGGTTGACTTGTTTAATTGATTTCAATCGCGTTAGTTAGCAGATTTTATTTATGTTGGAATGGCAGATTTTTTTATGTTATATTTTATTGTTGAACGTGGGCTCGATGAGAATATTTTCTGATTATGTTATACATGTTTGTAATGTGGACAATGTATATGCTTAGATGGTATGCTTTTGACTGCAGTAGTGCAATTTATTAAGGTCTGATCCAATTTTTTTTTTTAAATTAGGTGGCAATTTAGATAAGTTTACTATAAAGATTTTCCATTCGGCCAAATTTGCATGTTTTGGTAAGATTGTTTACTGTGGGCCGAATCTGAAAGTAGACCATGTAGACTGGTGCGATGTTGATGAAGTTTCCATACTTGAGCTTGTACAAATGAGTACTGAGATAGGGTTGGAAAAAGTTAAGGCTTTTCATTTCAACAAAGGTAGTGTAAATGATTGCAATAACTTGTACACCCTACAAAATGACAGTGATGTGATGGAAATAGTACATTGGATAGATGATGACAGAATGGTAGGGATATTTGTTCAGCATGAGAGTGAAAGTGATGTAGAAGATGATATATCTGATGAAGGAGATGCTGATAGTTTAGGAGAGGAAGAGAATGACTACATTAGGGCTAGAGAGGCTGTTGAGTTTGATGAGGCTGTTGAGGGTGATTTAGGGGATGGAAATGGGGTAGATGATGAGCTTCAACAATTCACTGAGCCACTATACAGTGTAGTGGATGATAAGAGTAGTGGTGACAGTGATGATAGACAGAGCTTGGGTTCAGATTCAGACATCTCCACAGATTTCGTGGACAGTGAAGAGGACTTTAGTGAAGATGATGAGTGGTTTGATGAGTCCATAGATCATGATGTTACTAAACTGACTTCCTCCCCCCAAGGTGTTGGACAGATTCCACCACCAACAGAGCATGTTGCTCCCAAAAGAGGCAGACCAAAAAAGAAGGTAGAGGCTACTCCAGGAAAGAGTGGCACCCAACAATCTTCAAACAAGGCTATGGTGGCACTTCCAGGAAAGAGTGGGGTTAAAGTTTCAACTACCAAAGGACATACTTCAAAGAAAATGGTTGTACCATGAGTTTTCAAGACCTTTTTTTTTTTAGTATCACTTTTTGAAAACTGTTGTTTCATTGATGTTGATCTGTTGGTGAAAACTGGATCCTATTAGTTACCTTTTGAAACTGTTGTGATGTTGGTTGATTGATGATGAGGTGTTAGTGATGAAAACTGTTGATGATGAGGTGTTTTGACTGAATGATGTACTCAGCTATTTACCACATTTTAATGCTATTGACAGTGTTTTTTTTTTCATGTTTTGACCACTTTTACTTATGCATTTTCAATTTTTTCATGTTTTGACATTTCTGAAGATTTCTTTATAGAGTCAATTAGATGATAAAATTGAACTAGCCAAACAAATTGCATTGAGCAAATAATGTCATTACAGAGGCAACTTGAACTAGGCATTACAATAGAGAAAATTGCACTAGTTCATTCATACTAAACATAATAAAAATGAAACTTAATCACTTCATCAAATACATAATTATCCATGACACAAACAGTGACACCAACAACCATTTCTCTCTCGAACTCTTGCATTTCAATTCATCATCAAGACTGTTATTAACACGCTGCACTTCATCTTCAAGATTATTGATTCGTCGTAATAAACCGGGAATAATTTGTCGAGCTCTAGCGCCAACAGGGGGATCAATCCAAACAAAGTAGTTGCATCCTCCATCCTACAACACAAAATGTATTAAATTTGACAATGGAGGGCTATATATCAGTTCCAGCTTCATTTGCTTTCATTTTTACCCAAATTCCATCTACACAGTGATGCAAATTATGCAAATTAGGGGAATTCTCCATCATTTTTCAACTGCAAATCAAAGCTTATCACTTTTCAAAGTATATACAGAATCAAAGCTTATGCAAATTAGGGGAATTCTCCATCACTTTTCAAATGCAAATCAAAGCTTATGCAAATCAAAGTATATAAGATATCACTTTTCACAATCAACAGCATATCACTTTTCAAAAAATTCCCCAGAAAAAATATCGACATTACCTGCGAATTTTGGCACGATGCGTACCTCCTCCCCGGGTTCATATCTGTCCATGAAGTTCTTTTCGCTGTGACATTACCACAAAAACATACTTCTTCCATGTCTAGGGTTGAGTGGCGAAAATTAGGTGGTCAATTTGTTCTTCAATCGGCGAAATTTTGAAGGTGCAATTTGGGGGAAAATTCTAGGGTTCTTCAATTGTGGGGGAGAAAATCGAATTGGGTGTGTGTGAATTAGGGGGGGCCCGATTAGGTTAGTTGGTATGATGTGTCATTTCTTTTTTTTTTTTTTTAATTTAGATGGATATTTGAAATTCCAAATCTGCCCCTGTATAAGTCCACTAAATGAGGTCTGAGCGGAAATGACGAAAATACCCTCCGATTTTAGAGGCACCGGTGGCGAGTTCCGGAATATTCTCGGAATATTCCACCGCCGGGGGGTTTTGGCGATTGATTTGCAAATCCGTGAAGTTGGGTTATTTTACAGTTAATTTTGAAAGTTCGGGTGAAAAAGTAGAAAAGTGGTCATAGTTTGGCTTGAGTTTTGTAATTTACCCTATATATATATATATATATATTGTGTGTGTGTGTATTTGGGGTTGTATGGACGTCTCTGATAATTTAAAGACTTTGTTAAAATATAGGAAATTTTTTGTCCTATAATAATAAGGTAAACATATTTTGAACTTTTTAAATCCATCCAAAAAAAATTAATTAATTTTTTCAATCTCATTCCTAAATTACAAGTCAGATATTTATATATGTCCTTGTAGTTTTTTGAACTTATAGATGATATACATAAATCTAATTCATATGTCCACAAAAGTCCCTTACTTGTACATAACTATATATGTTGTTATTATAAGATCATGTAAATATATGTAAAAATATTTACATATATGTAAATTTATTAGCTATAATTTTAGAGGTTTTGATAACACGAGAATTTGATCATCAATGAATAAATACAATTTTGATAT
The DNA here is from genome assembly GCA_946896805.1 of Scutellaria galericulata. Classification (NCBI taxonomy): domain Eukaryota; kingdom Viridiplantae; phylum Streptophyta; class Magnoliopsida; order Lamiales; family Lamiaceae; genus Scutellaria; species Scutellaria galericulata. The sequence goes on from OX335793.1 coordinate 16,621,715, forward strand.
TACATCAACAGTTATAATAGATTTTCGATAAGATATATCATCGATACTTTAACCAAAACGTTAACATTAAATTCATATAGATCAAGACTTTGTGTCAACAGTCTCAAAACTTACAACATAGAGTAGGTCTCCTATGCAACTGCTATATGAATCTTAGATCCATGCACTCGGGTCGGTACGGGCCGAATTCGATCCAAATCCACACTTTTTTTTTTGTTCTGACCTTTATGTTATGTTAGTCATATTTTTTATATTTTATTAGTCATACATTTATATTATATTAGTCATAGCCTTATGTCCAAATTTCATACCCTTAGTGCAATACTTTAACTTAAAAAAAAAAAATTCACTAGCCTTCACACTATGTTAGTCATACATTTATGTTATATTAGACATATCTTTATAATTTATGTAATACTTTAACCTTAAATCCTAAACCCTAATTTCGGCACAATAAACCCTAATTTTACCATAAGTTGTAGATGTTTACCATTATGTGATATTACTCATACATTTATGTGATATTATTTATACATTTATATCAACATAAACATACATTTATATAGTATATATATAAAGGTACAACTAACATAATTAAAATGTATGACTAACATAACTAAAGGTATGACAAATATAACTAAAAGGTATGAAAGGTATTAATAGTTATCTAAAAATATGTTAAGGTACATGTAAAAATGTAAAAAGTATGACTAACAAAACATAAATATATTCTTAACAATACATAAAGGTATGTCTAATACTACATAAAGGTATAACATTTGTGATCGAATTTGGACGAATTTGTGCGTGACCTTAGAGCACGTACTGGCGCGTGGCTACACGTGAGAGGCGAGTGCACAGTTTCAAAACTGTGCACCGGGTGTATAAAATTTTTTATCTACAACATAATGTCTCGATCTTTCGAGTTTACTAGCCTTCATTATACTTTTTATTTTAGTTTTCAAGTATTATAGTATAGTAGCGTAATTCACAATACATATAAATTAATATAACATATCCACAATTAATGGAAAGAGTAAAAAGCAAGCTCATGCATGCAAATCTAATTGTAGATCACCTTTTTAATGACTTAATTACTATCATGCTATAATTTTTTTTCTCATACATACTCTATATATATATATATATATATATATATATATATATATATATATTATATTCACGAGTTAGGTATAGATCAATGACTACATCAATTAGTTAGATTAAACTAGCTTAATTATTTTTAAATAAACAACACTCATGTAAGTTAGATGTAATAATGATAATTTATGCATATGTATTTATATTATTTTCTAAACTCACTATATATATGGATTATATCGAAATATGGAAGTCCACAATTTTTTTATTACTGTTAAAAAAACAAGGGTGTTCATCTATCACAATGGCTCATCTACAATTATTTGTTTTTGTTGTGATGATGATGATCATGTATCTCTCATCTAATGGAGCAGCTCGTCTCCTAGGAGAGATAAATTCAATACCAGAAACCACAAGTTATTTCGGAGATGAGAAAGAAGTGCCTTATGCAGTTCTTTGTTCTCTTCTAGGTGGTTGTGATAGTTTATCTTCTGTATCAAATAATGTTGTCAATCAACAGACTCCGAGTAAGGTGGTAGAAATAAATGATTCAGGCACTGTCGGAGCTACTGATCTAGGAGATGAGAAAGAAGTGCCTTATGCAGTTCTTTGTTCTCTTCTAGGTGGTTGTGATAGCTTATCTTCTGTATCAAATAATGTTGTCGATCAAAAGACTCCGAGTAAGGTAGTAGAAATAAATGATTCAGGCACTGTCGGAGCTACTGATCTCGGAGATGAGAAAGATGTACCCTATGATGTTTTTTGTTCTCTTCTAGGTGGTTGTGATAGCTTATCTTCTATATCAAATAATGTTGTCAATCAACAGACTCCGAGTAAGGGAGTAGAAATAAAAGATTCAGGCGCTGTCGGAGCCACTGATCTCGGAGATGAGAAAGAAGTACCTTATGCAGTTCTTTGTTCTCTTCTAGGTGGATGTTAACGTCATTTAGATTCGAAATCGGCATTCACCTATTCTGGATCCAAAAATAAATGAGGACTTACGCATGACTGAACGTACTCAAGTCAGAAAATAAAAGATACCGGCAGATGCCCGATTTGTTTCCTTATGCATAGTTAAATAATAGTTCCCTCTTAAATTATGTCAAGGTATAACCTTTGAACAATATGGCTTTGTAATAATGGGACAATTGAATAAGTTGGGTTCTTCTGAACATTTTCTAGAATCTTTAATTTCTATTTGAAGTTCTCTTTATTTTCATTTTGTGACCGATGTAAAGATTAAAATCATATCCAATATAAACTATTTATATATGATTTCACAAAGAAATTAATTGAGTATGATAGAGTTAAATGTTCAGTATTAAGGATTCAAAACAATTAGTGATTGAAATTATAATTTTTTTTAATTTAACAACAATTCTTTGTCGATGTTGAAACGTGAATTGCATATTATGATATTAGGAATAACGAAACACAATTTTGCATAATACTTATATCATATTATTAATTCATTTTCTTGGAATGGGAGACAAATGTTATGGAAATAAGAATACAAATTAAGCACGTCAAATTACATTGGAATTTATTTGAAAAAGTAAGTATGATGAAAAAAATTACATTAGATTGCTAGGAATTTATATAATTGTGTTGAGAAAACAAAAATATTTATTTACAATTATCTTTTAAATGATAATTTTACAGTAAATTATTGAACAATATTTAATTTTGAAGTGCTGAATTTTGTATTTCATGAAGTCTTTGTACTGATTTCATGACAATTCAAAGTTACCCAACTATTTGATTTTATTAATTATTGTTAAAGGTACAACATCCCTGATCCGCACATTTTTTTTCTCTGACCATTATGTTATGTTGGTCATACATTTATATTATATTATTAATATATTTATGTTATATTAGTCATACACTTATATCCAGATTTCATACCCTTGGTACAATACTTTAACTTAAAAAAAATAAATTCGCTATCCTTCATACTATCTTAGTCATACCTTTATATTATATTAGTCATACCTTTATATACAAATATCATACATTTATATAATACTTCAACCCTAGACCCTAAATCCTAATTTCAGCACAATAAACCCTAATTTATGTTATATTACTCATACATTTATGTGATATTATTTATACATTTATATCAACATAAACATACATTTATATAGTATATATATAAAGGTACAACTAACATAATTAAAATGTATGACTAACATAACTAAAGGTATGACAAATATAACTAAAAGGTATGAAAGGTATTAATAGTTATCTAAAAATATGTTAAGGTACATGTAAAAATGTAAAAAGTATGACTAACAAAACATAAATATATTCTTAACAATACATAAAGGTATGTCTAATACTACATAAAGGTATAACATTTGTGATCGAATTTGGACGAATTTGTGCGTGACCTTAGAGCACGTACTGGCGCGTGGCTACACGTGAGAGGCGAGTGCACAGTTTCAAAACTGTGCACGGGTGTATAAAATTTTTTATCTACAACATAATGTCTCGATCTTTCGAGTTTACTAGCCTTCATTATACTTTTTATTTTAGTTTTCAAGTATTATAGTATAGTAGCGTAATTCACAATACATATAAATTAATATAACATATCCACAATTAATGGAAAGAGTAAAAAGCAAGCTCATGCATGCAAATCTAATTGTAGATCACCTTTTTAATGACTTAATTACTATCATGCTATAATTTTTTTTCTCATACATACTCTATATATATATATATATATATATATATATATATATATATATATATTATATTCACGAGTTAGGTATAGATCAATGACTACATCAATTAGTTAGATTAAACTAGCTTAATTATTTTTAAATAAACAACACTCATGTAAGTTAGATGTAATAATGATAATTTATGCATATGTATTTATATTATTTTCTAAACTCAATATATATATGGATTATATCGAAATATGGAAGTTCACAATTTTTTTATTACTGTTAAAAAAACAAGGGTGTTCATCTATCACAATGGCTCATCTACAATTATTTGTTTTTGTTGTGATGATGATGATCATGTATCTCTCATCTAATGGAGCAGCTCGTCTCCTAGGAGAGATAAATTCAATACCAGAAACCACAAGTTATTTCGGAGATGAGAAAGAAGTGCCTTATGCAGTTCTTTGTTCTCTTCTAGGTGGTTGTGATAGCTTATCTTCTGTATCAAATAATGTTGTCAATCAACAGACTCCGAGTAAGGTGGTAGAAATAAATGATTCAGGCACTGTCGGAGCTACTGATCTAGGAGATGAGAAAGAAGTGCCTTATGCAGTTCTTTGTTCTCTTCTAGGTGGTTGTGATAGCTTATCTTCTGTATCAAATAATGTTGTCGATCAAAAGACTCCGAGTAAGGTAGTAGAAATAAATGATTCAGGCACTGTCGGAGCTACTGATCTCGGAGATGAGAAAGATGTACCCTATGATGTTTTTTGTTCTCTTCTAGGTGGTTGTGATAGCTTATCTTCTATATCAAATAATGTTGTCAATCAACAGACTCCGAGTAAGGGAGTAGAAATAAAAGATTCAGGCGCTGTCGGAGCCACTGATCTCGGAGATGAGAAAGAAGTACCTTATGCAGTTCTTTGTTCTCTTCTAGGTGGATGTTAACGTCATTTAGATTCGAAATCGGCATTCACCTATTCTGGATCCAAAAATAAATGAGGACTTACGCATGACTGAACGTACTCAAGTCAGAAAATAAAAGATACCGGCAGATGCCCGATTTGTTTCCTTATGCATAGTTAAATAATAGTTCCCTCTTAAATTATGTCAAGGTATAACCTTTGAACAATATGGCTTTGTAATAATGGGACAATTGAATAAGTTGGGTTCTTCTGAACATTTTCTAGAATCTTTAATTTCTATTTGAAGTTCTCTTTATTTTCATTTTGTGACCGATGTAAAGATTAAAATCATATCCAATATAAACTATTTATATATGATTTCACAAAGAAATTAATTGAGTATGATAGAGTTAAATGTTCAGTATTAAGGATTCAAAACAATTAGTGATTGAAATTATAATTTTTTTTAATTTAACAACAATTCTTTGTCGATGTTGAAACGTGAATTGCATATTATGATATTAGGAATAACGAAACACAATTTTGCATAATACTTATATCATATTATTAATTCATTTTCTTGGAATGGGAGACAAATGGTTTGGAAATAAGAATATACAATTAAGCACATCTAATTACATTGCAATTTATTTGTAAAAAGAAGTATGATGAAAAAAATTACATTAGATTGCAAGGAATTTATATAATTATGTTGAGAAAACAAAATTACTTATTTACAATTATATTTTAAATGATAATTTTACAGTAAATTATTGAACAATACTTAATTTTTAAGTGCTTCATTTTGTATTTCATGATGTCTTTATACTGATTTCATGACAATTCAAAGTTATCCAGCTATTTTTGTTAACAATAGACTGTAGTATATATATATATATATATATATATATATATATATATATATATATAAGGGTTAATTGTCAAAAAAATCACAACCTTTACTCAAATTGTTATTTTAATCAAACTTTTCAATATTAGTCAAAATAACACAAACTTATATATGTAGTATGTTTTTTAACCAAGATAGTGAAAAAATAAATCATTATCTATCGATATACAACTTTTCACTCAAGTTTTTTTAGTCCTTTTTGTCTCTCTCCCTTCCACTTCACTCCTCTCAAGCTTATTTTTAAAAAAATACAACTTTTTGAAAACTGATTTTAGTCGGAGAACTTACTAAGTATATAAAGTTATGTTATTTTGACCAATATTGAAAAGTTTGGTTAAAATGGCAATTTGAGTAAAGGTTGTGATTTTTTTGGCAATTAACCCTATATATAATGATGAGAAAACCACTGTTGGATTCCTTATGTAGCCAATCTTGCTTATGTGGAAATCCACGTCTTGTTTTCTTTTTTCTTTCTTTTTTATGTTTCAATTATTGGGCATCATTCTTTTTCATTTTGTTGTATTTTTAAGTAAATCTTTTTTCCTTATTCATCTAAAATTCTATCTCCATACATCATTTTCAAACTCATCTCATTTTATCCACATTCATTTTTTTTCTATTTAACATTAATACTAATTTTCAATTTTTTTTCTTATCTTGTAGTTTTCATTAATATCTATAGTACTTGGAAAAATATTTTAAGATTTATTTTTAATTGTACATAAGTTTACAAATTGTTTAAAAATTTCATGTACTTGTAGATCTTTATGGAGTAAACTCAACCATCTATTTTGTAGATCTTTGTGAAGATTACATATATAAATAAATAAAACATATCAAATGTTAAAATAAATAAAAGAAAAACATTTATCCAAACATTCTTATTTGTTGTTCTTGACATAAATATAAATAAATAAAACCTATCAAATGTCAAAATAAATAAATAAAAAAACATCCTAACATTCTTATTTGTTATTCTTGACATAAATAAAAATAAATAAAAGAAAAACATCGAAACATTCTTATTTGTTGTTGTTGACATAAATAAAAATAAATAAAAGAAAAAGATCCGAACATTCTTATTTTTTTTTTAAAATGGTTGATTTCTAGACAAGTTCTAAAGATATATAGAATTTTAAAAAATAGATGATTGAGATTACCGCATAAAATCAACAAGAACTTTTAGATAATTTTCTAAACAAGTTCTAAACTTAAAATATACAAGTTCTAAATATATATAGAATTAAAAATATAGATGATTGAGATTACCCCATAAAATCAACAAGAACTTCAAGAATTTTAGATAATTTTCTAGGGAAGTTCTAAACTTAAAATAGACAAGATCTAAAGTTATATAGAATTTAAAAAAAAAAAAAAAAGATTGAGATTACCTCATAAAATCAACAAGAACTTCAAGAACTTTTAGACAATTTTCTATAGAAGTTCTAAACTTAAAATAGACAAGATCTAAAGATATATTGAATTTAAAAAAATAAAAGATTGAGATTACCCATAAAATAAACAACAACTCTTAGACAATTTTCTAGACAAGTTCTAAACTTAAAACAAAATAGATGTTGAGATTACACCAATAAAAATCTACAAAGTAGATGGTTGAGATTACACATAAGATCTACAAGTACATGAAATTTTTAGACAATTTCTAAACTTATGTACAATTAAAAAAACTTAAAATATTTTTACAAGTAATATTGATATTAATGAAACTACGAGAGAATAAAAGAAATTAAAAATTAGTATTAATGTTAAGTAGAGAAAAAAAATTCCAAAGTATTATTGATATTAATGAAACTACGAGAGAATAAAAGAAATTAAAAATTAGTATTAATGTTAAGTAGAGAAAAAAAAAATCCAAAGTACTATTGATATTAATGAAACTACCAAAAAAGAAAAGAAATTGAAAATTAGTATTAATATTAAATACAGAAAAAATATGAAATTATAATGAGATGAGTTTGAAAAGGATGTATGAAGATGGAGATAAAATGGGATGACTTTGAAAAAGATGTGTGGAGATAGAATTTTAGGTGAATAAGAAAAAAAAATTATTTAAAAATGCAATAAAATAAAAAAGAATGATACGTGCTAATTGAAACGTAAGTATATGAAATTTTTAGACAATTCTAAACTTATGTACAATTAAAAAAAATTTAAAATATTTTTCCAAGTACTATTGATACTTATATACAATTAAAAAAAATTAAAATATTTTTCCAAGTACTATTGATATTAATGGAAACTACGACAATTTTTAAATATATATATAAATTAAAAAAATCTTAAAATATTTTTCGAAGTACTATTAATAATAAGAGAAATCAAAAAATTAAAAATTAGTATTAATGTTAAATGGAGGGAGAAAAATGATAAAATGAGATGAGTTGGAAAAAGATGTGGGGAGATAGAATTTTAGATGAATAAGAAAAAAAGATTTATTTAAAAATGCAATAAAATAAAATAAAAATATACGCGATAGTTGAAAGAAAAAGGAAAATAAGACGTGAATTGCCACATAAGCGAGATTGGCTCCATAAGGACCCAACGATGGGTTCCTTATCATTAATAACAAAAGTCACTTGATAACCGCTACTTCAAAAAAAATCTAAAAAAATTAATATTTTTTTAAATGTATTTCATAAAAAATTGTCCCGCTTAAATTCAGTTTTAATTATACGAAACTGTCTTACTACATCTTTCTAATTTTCAGTTATCAATTCCAACTCATTTTCTTCCACAATTTTCTAACTTCTCTTAAAGATTCAGAAAAATCACTTCGATCTCTCTTGATCACACTCATTCTTTATTATTTTTCTCTATTTTCTTTTTTTTTGGAGTGCGATGTGTGGGTAAGTACTATCAAATGAATTTTGAAGAATTTTTCTTTCATTTGTATTATCAGATTTCCAGCTGCAGTCACATGTATTTCAATGGCAATCTCTCTCGAATTTCTTTCTCGATCACACCAATTCATTATTTATTTATATCTATTTTCTTTTGTATTTTTTCTTTTGTTGGAGTTTGTCGTGAGTACTATCACATCCATGTTCTACTCTATTTTTTTTGTTGGAGTTTTGTCGGTGAGTACTATCAAATTTCAAGTTGCTTGCAATCAGCCATTTCGATGACAATTTCTCTCTCAATCACATTACACCAATTCATTATTTGTTTATATCTATTTTCTTTTGTATTTTTTCTTTTGTTGGAGTTTGTCGTGAGTACTATCACATCCATGTTCTACTCTATTTTTTTTGTTGGAGTTTTGTCGGTGAGTACTATCAAATTTCAAGTTGCTTGCAATCAGCCATTTCGATGACAATTTCTCTCTCAATCACATTGATTCTTTATTTTTTTACTCTGATTTTTTTGTTGGAGCTTGATTGTGGATGAGTAATATCAGATTTTCAATTGCAATAATATATTTCAACAGATCTCTCGATCATATTGATTTTTTTTCTCTATTTTTTTGGTTGGAGCATGATTGTAGGAACTCTTGATCACATTGATTTATTTTTCTCTATTTTTCTGTTGGAGTGTGATTGTGGGAACCGTTGGCTCTGTACTATTAGATTTTTTTGTTGGAGCGTAATTGTGGGAACTACTTGTGTCATCAAATTTATTGAAAATATATAAGATTTTTTTTGAAAATATATAGGAGTTATCTGAGTTGAGTTGTATTAAAGCATCATACAGATATAATTAGTTTATTGAGTTTATCGAAGATATATTACAAATCAAAGACATATAATATAGGAGTTATTTGAGTTGGGTTGTATTAAATCATCATATTGATATAATTAGTTTATTCGGTTTATCGAAGATATATAAGAGTTATCTGAGTTGAATTGAATTAAATTATCATATTGATATAATTAGTCTATTCAGTTTATTGAAGATATATTGGAGTTGTTTGGTTTGAGTTTGCAGAATATTTAAATTCAATTTATTTTTTAATTGTCATAAAATAACTGTCGAATATTCAAATGATTTGAATTGAGTTTATGAAATATTTATAAACATACATTATATTAATTGAACTTTTTTTTTCAAAGTCATTTGATTTGAGTGATCAGACTGATATAATTAGTTTCTTATATAATTTATATTAGATTCTTAAAGTTATCAAATTGATATAATTAGTTTCTTTTGTTTATCGACATTTGGTTTGTATTATATTCTTGAGTCATTTATAATTTTGATTACATATATCGATGTCATTTGAGTTGAGTTTATGAAATATTTCTTTATGTATTATATATTGTTGAAGTTATCAGATTTATATAATAAATTTTTTTTCTTTATCGACATGTATTACATCTTGAGTCATATATAATTTTGATTACATATATTGAAGTCATTTGAGTTGAGTTTATGAAATATTTCTTTTTTTTTAAGTAATTTGAGTTACATTTATTGAATACTTAGGTGCAGTCTACAATGATTGATATAATCTAGAGTTGGTCTCTTGTGAGACTGTCTCACATGCGACAATATCCAAGTATGTCTTTTACAGTATAAGTATATGTTTTCCAAATATGAGTATGTGTTTTATAATATTTTTTTATAGTACAAGTTATTCAAGTATGCATTTTACGGTTATAAATATATCTTTTTGTATGGTGCGACGGTTGCACATGAGTTTTTGTCAATAATCTATTTCTGTTTATAAGTCATTCCAAATATGATAACCAAACTATTTTTCTTATTAAAAATATTTCTTTTAATGTAATTTTTTTAAATAATGAGAATAACTGCTTCTTTTTTAAAAACCGTTCCTTTTTTATATATTATATATAATATATTTAATGTGTTCTCTAATTTCATTTTTTTCATTATGTGAAATATTATTAAAACCAGTGCATCGCACGACGGGTGTTCTAGTAATAATAAAAATGATAAAATGTGTGCCATGTAAAAACCTATGTTCTAAAAATCGGCCTAGGCGGCTCCTAGCCGTACCGATTTTTGTTTGTTCGGTCACTTTAGGCGCTATGCGGTTCTAGGCGGAATAATTCGGCCCTAGGCGGTTTAAGCGAAATAATTCGGCCCAGGCGGTCCTAGGCGCCAAATACTTTTTTTTTAATTTCTTTCGTTTACATTTTTTACTTTTTTTTCAATTTTTAGCAAAATGATGATATTATTAATGTATTATAGTCTTCTATCAAATTATTATTAATTAATTAGATATAGATAAAAACTTCATAAATTGAAAAATACAAATAAAAATAATTTTATAAATGAGATATGATGTTTTTACTTGTCCTCGTACATAAAACCAAAAAAATATAATATAAGAGTTCCAAAAATATTTTGTAAGGATAAAAAATTAAGAAAAATAGGTAAAATAATAAAATATCTATTTAATTTAAATACGACGCCTAGGCATCCTAGGCGCTAGGCGCCAGTTAAGCGCCCGACTAGCGCCTAGCGAATTTTAGAACACTGGTAAAAACTTGAATAATACTAATTAAATTTCGAGTATATGGTTTAAAGTTTTAAAAAGAATATTATACATGGAATATTGATTAAATATTATGTTCAACATGACTTCATTTTTATGACATTATTAAAGTTAAGAATCAAGTTCGATAAACAATCAATGTGTAGTTATTAGGTAAAATTGTGAACAAGATTTTCATACACTGGAATGTATGCTAATATTAGTTATATATATATATATATATATATATATATATATATATATATATATATATATATATTTATTTATATATGCCCAATTTTGATCATATAATGATTTTATTTTATTATGCGTATAACATATTAATAGATGGATTATATTATATATATATATATATATATATATATATATAATTTATTTTATGTATACTAAAGTAATAATCATCGAGGGACACATGTCAATCCTACAATTTTTTCATATTATTCTTTTATAATGTATACAAATTAAATCTATTTAAATCTAGGCAATATGGCTATTTAATGATTCTAATTTAATGTTGATAATTTACATTAGTAAATAACATATAAATTTTAACTACATTTATTAAAATAACACATGGTAGATTTCAAATATAAAAATGATTTATAAATAGAAAATTTGGTTGATTTAAAAAAATTAGAGAAAAATATAAATAAATAAATGAAAAGGTTAAGTAAATGTGGATTGATTAAAAATGATTAATTATTCAAAATTTTCAAACTTATTAATTAATAGAATTGAATAGTTCTTGTCAATATGTGTTATAAAATATACTATGTAATTTATTTGAGAATGTTTGACTTTCATTTCTTTATCAATATGTGTTATAAAATATACTATGTAATTTATTTGAGAATGTTTGACTTTCATTTCTTTATCATTTGATTGAAAAAAAAAATTGAGGGTAGAATATTATAATAGATATAACGATATATAAATTTTCAAAATAATAGATAAATAAAATATTTATGTTCTTTTACTAATGTGACATATATTAATTCAACAATTAGATAATTTATTAATCAGACTATGTTAATTTTTCTAAAATTCCTAATATATTTCAACTAATTTTCTGATTTTTGTAATTTTAATTTTTCATTTCGTGTAATACATGACACAATATATATATATATATATATATATATATATATATATATGTGTGTGTTTTTTTTTTTTTTTTTTTGGAGTTGCATGGACCTCTCTGATAATTTAAAGGTTTCGTTAAAATATAGGAAATTTTTTGACCTATAATAATAAGGTAAATATGTTTCGAATTTTTCCATATCCATCCAAAATAAATAAATTACTTTTTCAATCTCATACCCAAATTAAAAGTCAAATATTTATATTAGTCCTTATTTATTTGAACTTAATTTTATACCATATATATAACTCAAATTCATAAGTCCATAAAATCTCTTATTCGTAGCAAAATTTTTCCGCACAAATCTTATTTTTATTTATGGTAAGTTGACTTTTTTTATTTAATTGTATTTATGTTTTCCACTATCAATTTTACCTATTAATTAATTACAAAAAATAGGAAGCAAAGGTAAGTTGACTTTTTTCATTTAATTGTATTTATGTTTTCCACTATCAATTTTACCTATTAATTAATTACAAAAACTCATGTGAGATCGTCTCATGAATAGTTACCGTGAGATGGAGCTCATCACCCACAAATAACATGTGAATCGTAGAGTTTGTGTTGTGGGTTGATCCGTCTCACAATGTAATAAAAATCCGTGAGAATCACAAGAGACTCATACTTAATTAATTTATATACATTGATTAAAAAAAAGTTACATACATATTGAATATTAATTAATGCAATTTTTAAATTCTTTTTCCATTATTTGATATTTATCAAAATTTGAGGGGTGGAGCTATGTAGAATTTTTTCCCATTTTTACAAAATGACAAATTAACTTCATTTAAATTTCATGGTGTACAAATATATCATTATTATTTGTAATTTTATTTATAAGTTGGGATTTAAAATTAAATAATTTCTTCATTTAGATTTCATTTTTAATGCATGATGGATAAAATTCATCAACCTTATTTTTGTTATTTTTCAGTGGTGTGGGTAATAATTTATTATTTTTAAAATTTTAAAATTTTTATTTACGTATGTTGCATAGATAAAGCTAGATATCAAAAATAAAATGTTTAAATTATGATTGATTTGAGTCTTTTTTATTGATTTGTAGTAGTTTTGACTATAATAATAAATTAAATTATTGGAGTTTAAAATATATGTTATAAGTAAAAATTATACTTTAACAATTTACAAATATAGAATAAAATGATAATAAATATAATTATAAATTATAAATTATTAAAATATTTTTTTAAACATAAAACTTTGAAATTATTTATAAACAAACTTTTAGTGTAATGGTTAACAACTATAAATATGACAATCCGACAATCTGTTCAACGCATGGGGTAAATGCTAGTATTAAGAAAGATGATATAAAAATTGATTTACCTCTATTTAAGTATAGTTATTGTGTGAGTTTTTGTCTTTCCTCTTAACAACCCTTTTTAATTTGATATGAATAAATGGGGGTATTTTTTGGTAGATTATTTATAAATATGTCTTGAAATTCTATTTTAAGATAAATTTATTTTATGAAAACAACATTTATTTTAGGATGGAGAAAGTATTATGAACAGAATTAGCATATATGAAAATAATAATTTTATTTCTAGGAAAAAGAGGAAGCATTTTTCAACATAATAATTTGGTGGGACTAAAAGCACCCCACCATTTTCTAAGCACACCCCAATTAAAAAATTTTAATTAAAAAAAATAAAAAATAAAAAATTTGAAAAATACTCATTTTACCATTTACACAAAAAAAAAAATGAAACCCTAATCTCCCTCTTCTTCTTCCATTTCTCTATTTTTCATCTTTCTTACTTTTTTTAATGTTAAAATTTTAATTTCTTAAGAAATACAATGCCAACATAATGACGAAAATTCCATGGATTTGTAAAATATATGAAAATTGTGTGAAAATTATATGAAAAAACGTATAAAAACGATCAAACCCGAGAAATTCCATTCGGTCCTGATTGACCGAATATATAGAAGAGTATTCTATCATTTTGGTAGAACATGTAGAAGTACGTTCGGTCATTATGACCGAACATAACTAGTAGAGTTTAACTTCAAGAGTAAAATCGATATTATTTAATTTTAAAAAAAAATTAATTAAAAAATGTATGAATTTGAGTGTGCTTAAGAAAAAGTGGTGTTTTTAGCTCCCATCCTAATTTTATTTCAAGGAAAAAGAGGAAGTGTTTCAACTCTGTTCTGACCAAAATATCTACTTTTCCCTTTTCAATTCACTCTCATATATATATATATATATATATATATATATATATATATATACGGGAAGCTTTCTTGTATCCCAGGAGATGCGTGCCCCCAACCCACTTCGATCCACCCATATCAGAATATATAGAGTTTCTTTTTTCCATCTCCATCTTCACGCTCTTCTTCTACTTTTTTTTTTTCTGTCATGGCTACTTCTTCTTGTTTTTTTTTTCTACCATGGCCTTAGCTTCTATTTTCTTCTTCTTCTTTAAACCTTAATTTTTCATCTCATTCTCTTCTACTTCTTTTTTCTTCACATTGTACTTTTTTCTTCACGTTGGATGTACTCTCATCTTCTCTTTTCACCTTATCTTCATCCTCCTCTCTTTTTCTTCTTCTTCTTCTTCTTCTTCTTCTTCTTCTTCTTCTTCTTCCAATTTCACCAATCACCTTCGGCTATGGCGGCGAGTTCTTTTAATAGCCATAAACTATGAGTATAACAGATCAGAGAGAAGAGTGGTGATTAGTGGGAGTGAACGGGGAATTTGAGATGATGGGAATGGGGAGAGAGTAAGTAATTGGCGGTGGAGCTCCGGCCGAGCGTGCATCTCTTCGTTAGAGACTAGTAACTCAGATGATGAATATGTTGAGATTTCAGTTTGATGGTTATTGATTGAATACTATGAATTTGTAGAAATTTTGGGGAAGAATATGATAAAAATCGTGTATTTGAAATTTTAAAATTTGAAACTCACCTTACAGTACACTGATACCTTAAAAGTATATAAGCGATACTTAGAGAATATACAAATACTACCTAAAGAGTATACAAGTGATATCTTTCATTAAATGAGCAACTAATACCTTCAAGATAAATATGTAATACCTTATATTATAAGCATTTATACCTTAAAGGTAAATATATAATACCTTAATACTATAAGCATTATTACCTTAAAGGTAAATATGTAATATCTTAAATATGCGCGTATATAATACCTTATACTACATTAATACCTTAAAGGTAAATATGTAATACTTTATATTATAAGAATTAATACCTTAAAGATAAATATGTAATATCTTAAAAATGCAGATGTAATAGAGGTGCATATGTAATACCTTATACTAAAAATATTAATAACTTAAAGGTAAATATGTAATACTTTAAATATACGCATATATAATATCTTATACTATAAGCATTAATATCTTAATGGTAAATAAGTACTACCTTAAGAGCATACAACTAATGTTTTCACTGAAAATCTTAAAATTTCAAATGTTTCATCACCATCTTTCTAAAAAATTCTGCAAACCGTGATTCATTAACTTTTTCATCAAATTTTCAGCAAATCATGATTTCATATTATTTGAAATAATTGATTTTTAATGTTTTAAAATTATTGTAATAAATTGTGATTTAAAATTAATTATCTAAGTATATGAAAATGAGTAAAAAAGAAAAGGAAGAAGAAAAAAACTCAAATGATTTCATAAAAAAAAAAATTAAGAATAAGAAGGATAGAGAAAAAAAAAACGGAAAAAGAATAAAGCAGCGCTATTACCTTAATGTATGATAAAGTTTTGGGTGCGGATATTTTCTAAACACACCCCATTTTTTATTTTTTTTATTTAAAAAATTCAAAAAAGGGTAAAATTACAATTTTACCCTTCTTAATAAAAAAAATCAAACTCCTCTCTCTCCTCTCCTCCAGTCTTCTACTTCACCTTCTTCTTCTTCTTTTTTTTTTTTTTTTCATTCTCAAACTTTAAATCCCCTTAAAAAAATCATTTTATGAGTTAACAACGTATATAATAATAATGTGAAATCGTGTAAAAAGAACGAAAAAATAACAACAAATCTGAGGACCCGTTTGACCCTGATTTGTCGAATACAAAGAGGTGTGTTCGACCAATAACATATTCGATCACCAGACGTCGAACACTTTATAGTGGGTAAAATTGTCTTTTATTATTTCTTGAATTTTTTAAATCAAATGTGTGTTTAGTGGATTTGGGTGCAGATAACCGGCAATAAAGTTTTTGCGATATATATATATAGGGTGCGGCTATCCGCACCACACTATTTACAAAACATACCCCAACCCCTAATGTTACTGTTCACAATAACATTAGGGGTTGGGGTGTGTTTTGTAAATAGTGGGGTGCGGATAGCCGGACATATATATATATATATATATATATATATATATAAAACCCTCAAATCACGCTTAGACTTCAATTCAGAAATCATGGTTAAAGCTGTGATTGGAGATGAAACTCAGCTCAAATTGGTCGAAGATCGCCTCACTCGCTCCGCTCTCCCCTCTCAGGTCCACCACCTTATGATTTGATTCCATTTACGTGATATACATTTTTTGTGTGAATTGAAGTTCATTTTCGGTGTTAATTTAGGAAAAAATGGTTGTGTTTCCAATTAATCTGGCAGGTTGGGCTTGTAATTGGGAAACTGAGTTCTAAGTTAGACAGAGGATTCGTGTATGATTTGGTGCCGACGCCACCAAATGACGCCGGAGAGCCGCCGTGTTCGATAATGGACGGTGGCGGAGAAAGCAACAAGAATAAGAAGAAGACTTCTTCCAAAGCTAAATCTCAGTCTGAGTCTTCTGTTCTCTTCATTGACCAGGAGTGGGTCTCCGAGCACGCTCGCCAGGTCCGAATTTGTGATTTGAATCCATATACTTTGTTTATGCTTTTGTTGTTGCTCGATCTTGTATATGTTTATTAAAATATCAATGCAGTGAAAACTATTTTTAGTGAGTTTGAAAGTTTAGCATTTGATTGTGCGTAATAGTTATTAAATGTCCCAACAGTATACTATTAGTCAACTTAGGTTTGCTGATAGTACTGAATTGAGTGATGGTTTAACTGAAACTGCTTGGAAAGACGGGAAATTAGGGATCTTGAGCTATATTCTGTTGTATATAAATTTCAATCTGTAATCTCCTTACCCTATTGATTATATGATAAGAAAATTATTACTTCATGCTCCAGAGTTTCGAATGCAATCTTGAACATTAATCGGCTATTATAACTATCCATTTTTATGGACGGAATCTGGATACAAATATGTGAATATAAAGCTAAAACTCTTTTTTTTTTTTTTTATTGTAATAAGAACAGTAGCATAGTTGGTAAAGCATAACTGAGATAGGAGGTGCATGGAGCGCAAGCCTTAGTGCCTCATGATCTTGGACGTGGCCATTTCAATGCAAACACTAAGGCTCTACAGTGTGCACCTTAGAAGGAGCACCTTAGCTTTCTTTTCCTTAATTTTGATCTAGGGTGGAAGGCCTAATTTAAAGTTGTAGGTACAGGAATCAAAGCCTAGGCTGAATTTATCTGAGGCATCCTCTTTTTGTAGCTTGCGCCTGTTTTAAGTCGCCCACCTTAGAGCCTAGGCATTGCCCTTATAGAAGTGGTGCGCCTCCAAAGGCTGTGAGATACTAAGGCTTGCACTTCGTTGCACCTTTAAGATTTATGCCGACATGGAGATTTGATCTTCTGGAAATGATTAATAACAGTTTTACTATGGTTTGATAGGGTAATCTGGTGTGTCTTGTTTGGCTTGTTCACATTCCTCCAAAGAAGAGAGTTGACGCTCTTGAATTTGTTTTGTTTTATTTGTCCTCTTATATTGGAAATGCATGACCTTTGCTATCAGAAACATGTTAATGTACATGTACCTTAGTAACTTCTAAAACTAAGTTAGAAAAGTTGGTATTAACCGTCGCATGGTGCACTCTTGCTGCATGTTTCATCATACTTTAAATTTTTTACAAGATTTACATTGATTTCCATCTGCTTCCTTATGAAGACCTTTTCTTTCAGGTCTCAAGAATGTTATTAGGTGGCATAAAGGTGGTAGGCATCTACATATGGGTCAATGAAAGCTTGTTCAAGAATTCAACAATAATGCTATGCCAGGTATTTTAATCTTCTTATTTACATTTTCTTTGTACCCTCTGAGAATAGCAGGGACTCTCTGATTCTATCACCTATTCCTCTTTTCTTTTTTCTTTATGTGTATGTGTGTTGTAATGATGGTATTATACGTGACTCAATGATCAAAGTTCATCACTTGTCCACTTTTGGCTCAGGGACATACACATTTGATTGATGATAATATGCACTCTTTCCTTTTATATTGAGAGTGGGGGAGGGGGGGGGGGGAGTGGCATTCTTCATGATTTGTACTGGCCTTGGAGAGCATTTCATATAACAGGACAGTGGAAGAGGAAAGGGAGGTATGCATGCTAACCTGGGCACTTTTGGGAATTGAAACGGCATTTGACTACCAGTGTCATTGTTGCATTGTTCTAGATATACGAAATTGTGGATATCTACTATTCATTAATGTTTCTGACAGACTGTCATGGGAGTTGCAAAAGCAGCCTCCACAATGATGGATGATTGGAATGAGAGACTGCTAGTTCATATTAGTTACAGTCCTCTGAGGTATCCCTGAGAGCACGTTTCCTCTCATTAAATTTCAAGGTTCTCAACACATAATAACTAACTAAGCTTGTACTGCAGGTGGACATGTCGAAATTTCTCTCTAGCAGCAAATATTACTTCAAGTAGTCTACACCCCTGTGATTTCAAAATGGGAAAAGTTTTGAGTTCCATTCAAACATTCAGATGCACATATAATTTTGAAGTTAGGTGATCACTTGTTACTTTATCTTTTTTAAACCTGCGTATCAGGCTTCTGAACAAGTGATCTTTTATATTTTTCACTTTTTTTAGAGTTCCCATCTCTCTCCTACTATGCCTAATGACGATCAATCCGAACTTATTGTATTTACTCTGGCTAATTTTGTGATTTTTGTTCACAGAAGGAAACTGCCTCTCACTTTTAATTTCAGCCCTGAACATCATTTAGTCTGTTTTTCCTTGCAATGCTTGTAATAACAGGACTACTGTCTTTCCATGTCAATGCTTGATTCCCATCCATATGTGCTCCTAATTTATCGGCTACTACCATACCATGAAAACTTCAGTCTAGTTTGAAAAGCCCGACTTTCAGAGTTATGTAGCTTATATCCTGTTGTAAATTTACAATCATGAAATTCGGGGCCTGAAAATTTGGCATCAGATTTACATATTTTGGGGGAATTATACTCTGAAAACTGTAAAAGGACAACCTCATGGTGAAAAAAGAGAAGGTAGCTAAATGGTGAATGCTACTGTAATCTGAATTTTGATTTGCAGTAGGTTACAGTATTATCTTTCAAAATCATGTACATTTATTTGCAAAATTTACATTACTCTGTTTTTTCTCATTCTAAAATATGGTAGATTCAACTTATGTGCATGTTCACATAAAGGTTCTGCTGCCTTACCATGTAATCTGTTCACTGAAACATCTTGTATAAATGTTGAAAAAATTATCCAATCCTAATTTTTTATGAGTGAGAAAATTAATTTGATTTGTTATATCTATTCGTTGTAATCAGTTTCATCCTATTGGCTGATGTATTAACTGACAACATGCATATTCTTTAATTAAATATTCATACAGAATTCTAAATTTGCTTTTATATGGTAATTTTTAATTGTTATGAGCTCTCTCCTTTTAGGTTTCCCATACCCCATGAGGATGGATTGGATATCAAAAGATTTTCTGATGTTATTCATGATGAAATTATAGTTCTTGCCAAAGAACTTACAGGTGCAAAAGCTTTGATCAATGGAAAATTGGTAAGGCCTCTCAAACTTGTAATTTAAGTAATGTCATGGTTCAACGCCAGCTATTATGTCTCAGTTTTGATCCAAAGTTTCTAAATTTTGAACTTAATAGTTTCAAACCCATTTGTTAGACCATGTGTAGGCAGTTTGAGACTCTTGCTAGGTATGGTAGGATAACCTTCAGGTGATTCATGATTTCATGTTATTTGGTGGGGTAAAAGTACAGGGTACATTAAAAGAGTATAGAAGTACAGAACCAATAAAACTACTTTTTTTTTTTTAGTTGTGGATTGATATTCAGAGAAACTTGCTTAAGATTATTTGAAGAAGGAGAATACTTAAAAAGAATTGGAAAGAAACTTTAAAAAAATGACATGTTATAATTAAATATAAATGAGAACATGTGTCAAGACTGAGGAATATGGCGAGATATGAATCTGATTCACATAGCTGACCCCTAGTGGGATAAAGACTTAGTTTATTGTTGTTGATGATGGAGTACCTGACAAATAACCATGTATCAATTGGGAAAAATCTATGTTCAACATATACAACGTTTATGTCAGTCTTTTGAAAATTCACAAAACTAGCTGATGCTGCTTACTAAGGTTACAAGTATAACTACAACGAGAGATCCATGAAAATGGTTATTGTCATTCAATCTATTTTAGTTACAAAATAGGATGTGGAACTATTATGTTTAAGAAATAGTGTGTAGTTTTGATATCATCCCAAACCAGCACAATACAATTTCAGGAATCAAACTATTTTTGCACTCTTCGCCTTGGATACAAACAGTAAAGTATAATAGCATTCAAGAGATGAAAATGTAGTTCTTAAAATGATGAAATTGGTTAGTAATGCTTCAAAAACTGCTCAGATGCAAATTCTGTTAATTGGCCTCTGCTCAAAAATATCCCCTGACCTCCACTTCTCGAAGGTCCAAAGGCACTGTTATATATATAGGTTTCTTCTGTCTATTGGTTCATTCTATATTCTGTTTGCCAGTAAAAAATTCCACCCTTACACAGCAGGGTAAAAAATTCCACCCTTACGCATAAACCTCCACTTCTTGAATCACCTGTTGCTTGGAGATAAAGACTCCACATGGTAAACAGATATGTCAAAAATTCCTTCGTTTTTGCTTTTGTCGTTACTTAGGTGGCTGAGGATGATTCAAGTATATCAGACGATTTTCATGAAGTTGAATTTCTTCTACCTTTTTTGCAAGATAAATATTTAGAAGGTGTGATATGTTTCTACCTGTATGTTGAGTTTTGCTATAGTCTGTGTTAATTCTTTGCTTATATATCAAATTTCTTTTTCTGTGAAGCGTGTAGCCAAAAGGAGGTTCTTGGTGTTATTCTCTTTAGAGGCTCTGTATGTTCTCTTGCATACCTGAATTCCAAGGAACCTGTTTCGCAAGCTTTGGTTGATATAAAGGTGACTCCATTTCTTTTACTTTAAGGAAATATATATATCTGGTCAGACCATCAGAAGGCCTTTAACATTGTGTTCTTTTTCTTACTTATGTTCATTCTACTAACTTTAATAATGCAAAATGTAAGTCATTTTCTGGGGAAAAAAAATCGTTAGTCCTTCACTATGTTTATCTGACATCGTAAGTTTCATTGCTTGCCTCCAATTTTGTTTTTTTGTTGCGCAGATAATATATTCTTTTAACATGATGGTAGCAAAGATTTAAATATGTGTTTTGACTAATAGATTGGAACTTATGGTAATTTATTCTGTAAAAATTTAGAACTCCATCGAGTTTTATATAATTCTTTAGGTCAAAATTGAAATGGATTTATATGAAGTAAATCATCTGATTGCCTATGCTTTTTATATCCCTTGATTATAATGATTTTGAATATTCTTGTGATTAGGAAGACATCATAAGGAGTTTGCATAGTAGACTTGAGATTATCTGTGATGAAGCCGACAGCAACTTAGAATCCACCACTGACGGTGGTCAGGAAACAAGCATATCTGTATCATCTGACAAACCTGTTCCACACTTTGACCTTCAAGCGCTGAGGTAATATAATTTTAGACTCACTAGAAGAGGTTATGTCTCATTTGTTGCGATCATAATTATCATAAAAAAGTAATTCCACTCTTTTCCATAATTTACTTGCTGAGCTGTGCATTATTCCATTTACAGATTAATGTTGACAAGAAAGGTTGTTGCAAATCTTATCAATGCAATAAGAAGTAATGAGTAAATGAAGTCTACTGACTACCAAAATGTGCTGATAAATGACTTAAGAGTCTAAAGTAGCTAGGAACCAACGATTTAAAAGCCTATCTGAATAGGGTGTTCTATCTCATGAGTCTAAAGTTATATTCCTATTTGATATTGAGAATCCTTCAATCATACATTAGTATCTTCCGAGGTCTAACAATATATCTTGTTTGCTGACCTACCATATTTATACATGAATCTCCTTCCTGATTTTCAAGATGTTTTTATAAATGTTGATGCCACCAAATCTTGTTCAAAGTCCTTGTTCCTTTTACAAGATTCTTTTCTGCTAAATAAAATTGAAATATCTGTTAAAAGCACCAAAAACCTCAAAACCAACAAAACATTAAGCAAATGGTATTTAATCTATAGGTATTAAATCAACTCATCAAGGAATTTTATTCAGATTATCAGATAATAATTCACGACCAGTTACTATGTGAAAATGCTTTATTTACAATTCTGCAACTGATTAAGTTTGGTGTTTGACTTAATTGTAGATTTATTTCAGCGCAGAAGATTTTTTGCCTTTAGCAACAAGCTTCCTGAAAATTCAGGGTGCAGTGCTGAGTCTCAGCATTGCTAGATTTATGTGATAATATTTGCCTTGTATCTGGTACTGGAAGGCACTTTTTGAGTTTTTTTTAACTGACTGGAACTTTTGAATTATCTGTCCAACAGAAAACAGTGCAACCTTTCATTTCCTAGAAGAGTGCTTGTTCCATGGCTGGAGGGTACATATATCTGTGATTATATTCAGTCAACTGAGTCATTGGAGGTTTGCTGATCTACCTTATCATGCACAAACAATATAGAGTTTTCTTGCTTGATTCACATGAGCATATGGTAGTGAGCATGCTTATAATGTATCATATATGTAAATATATAGAATACAAGCACATGCTTGCCAATTCTTTTAGGTTGTGTTTGGATAGAAGGATTTGAAATCCACCTATTTTACTCAAAATTATTTCAAAATGAAAGTCATGGATTTCAAATCCATGACCATCCAAACACCACCGATGGATTTCCTAACGTGGATTTCAAATCCTTCCTCAAATCCAACTATCCAAATGGTCCATGGGCTCTTAATTATTTCGATACTTCTTTTTTCGTTGTTATCATGTTGTATAATCTCTCAACTCTAACCATTTCTATATCTGCATTGTTAATTGCATCTTGGGTCAAGAGGGGTAAGGGAAGAAAAAGGGGGAGGAGAAGGACTCCAGTCCATACTTGTAACTCTCCTTGCTGTTAAGAATAGTGGAATATATCTCTGTCCACACTAATTTCTGCTTCCAAGTAATTTACACATTGTTTTTAACTGTAGAAACTTCTTTTAACTGTTAAAGTGGGTATTAGATTAGCACATCCCAAGTGGAATTTTGTTAAAATTGCCAAGGGGGAAAATGCGGAATCCATACACAATCTGAACTGAAGTTGTGCCAAGTGTAACTTACAAACAATAAATCATACAGCAGTTTACTAGTGTGTCCTCCATCATTTTGGTTATCGACTTCATTTTCTGATGGATTTATTTGTAGTTAGTTTTAACTCTAATTCATCTATTTTCCAGGTTCTGAAAGATCATTGTGTTGAGCTGATGTCAGTAGAATTTCCAACAGATACTTCTGAAATTTTGGAGCCTGAATCTGAAGCCCCCACTATAATAGCTTCGACTGCCAAAACTTTTTGGACCATTGCAACTAACTACTCGTCAGCAGGTAATCTGGATAGTTCAGTCCCGAAGAACAGAAATATTGGAACTGGAAAAACTGCCAACTCAACTGATTTTAATTCAATGCTAGCCATTTTGGTTCTTATCCCTTCTCTCATACTCGGATTAGTATTGTATTTTATGGGGAATGTGTAGTTCATTCGAATGTTGTCGGGCAGCACTGATTGCTAGATAGAGACTACAATTCTATGGTTGTACTTGGCCTAGAAAGTTTTGAAGAAATACAGAGAGAATGTTTTTCATGTTTGATCGACTTGTGCACAGCAAAATGTTTAACTCTGCAAACTGTTGCACTATGTAAAAGTTTTTTTTTTTTTTTTTCCTTTTACTGAACATCAACGGATTTTGATTTGTTATCGACTGTTGGAGAATTGTAGAATATGTTCTTTTAACATTTTTGGTGCCCTTCATTTATTTTGTGTTCTTAGTGTTTCCATTTAGTTGAAATCTTGTGGACTTATAAAATTGACTCTGAGGGCTCCTTCCTTCCATTAGGAGTATGTTTGCTCCAAAAAAAATTAAAAAAAAAAAACATCTTACCTTTGAAATGCAACCTTTCTCTATCATTTTTTGTCTCATATTGCTGATTCTTCTGAATTAGATGAAGTGCAGAAATCACGTGGATGTTTGGACTAAAATTGGGCCATCCAGATTTTGGATGGTTTCGGTCCAACCCATGTTTGGATTAAAACTTACAAAATCCTACAATTTTACCACTTTTCCTACAAATCCTAATAAACATTTAATTTTTCTACAATTTTCAGTGTGGAAATGACATGTTAACTATAAACATACCCTATAAAATCCCAAAACAAACACAAAATCTTTAGAATCCATATTCACAAAGTCCTAAATCCTAAGTCTAAATCTGGGAAAGGCCCATTAAGTCCAGAACAAACATAAGGAATGATATACATTCCACCGGAAAAACTTATGGTGAATTTTACAAAAGTTGACTAAAACAAGCACCTATGTGTATGGCAATACATGTAAAAATAGCAACTCTAAACACCATCAGCACAGCTCAATCCAGCCAAAATGTACTTGTTGCATTGAACACAAATTGGAATTTGTAAACATGCACAAATTTTGCTAAGTGTTATCTAAAATAGAGGTAGAAGTGAATGTCTTAAACTACTCGTATCCTTTTACACTGTTCATGACCCGTATGTATACTTCCGTGATGGAAATGAATTAAGGGGTGAATCAGCCTCACTGAATCACTAACAATGTTCAGAAGAAATCAGAATCAGATTTCCCTTTAATCTAAAATACTCATATGGAAAATAAATCAGATTTCCCTTGAATCAGGTTTCACCTCAGCATCATCGCTAGGGGCATCAAGCCCACAAGGGATTTTTCCTGCAAAATCGGTTTTTGAAGAACTTGAACCGATCCTACTGCAAATCAGAATATAGATGTGAGAATGCTATAAAATGTGAGTATAACTCAGTTGTCCAGATTTAAAATTGTGGGTACCTTCTATCAACAAGGACAATTGATCGAAGTTCACAGTTGTTGAATCTGCACGTGTAACTTGAAAATGTAAGTTCATTTCTCTTCATGGACAAATCCATATTCATCAAAACAAATTTTAGTGCAAGACTTCAATGTAAGAGAAGTATGGTGTACATGAGAATTAACACATGATAAGATCAAACCAGAGAAAGATGTAAGATTTATTTGAATCAATGTGATTTTCGCCTGCATCGTTCTCCAACCAACATTTGAACAATAAAACTATTCCTTATATAAATACTATAGTTCTCAAATAATAACTGTTTTCACCAAGAGACCTCATATACTGATCAAATATACTACTGCAGTAATCACAGGGCACACTAATACTGCACGCTTATTGTTGGAAGAGTTCTTTGTGGACTTCAATCAATTTTAATTAATTGGTCTAATAATTGGTACTTGAATAGAAGCTTAAAAATAATTCAGAACTTACGGTCTGCCTATTTCAGTCTTCACAGATGGGTGGCAATCATCTCCAAATGAAGCAAGGGTATGAATTAAGAATCCACTGTGAGTAACAACAGCTATCTCAGACTCTTCCCGTGTCCACAACCTACATAATGTTAGAAAATTAAGAGTATAGTTATATGTTGATTCCAATTTACAATTAAGGAAAAAAAAAAAAAAGGCAACTTGGTTGAGGAACAAAGAGTTTATACCAGCTCAAAAATTTCAGGCCCCTCTCAGCCAGTTCTTCATTTTCCTCTCTTACATCTTGTTGCCAAAGAGTGTCATCATCACTCTCTATCTGAAGAGAAACAGGAGGTTAGAGAAAGTGAAAAGACATTACAGACACGTTAGTGTTCATCTTAATTACGGGAAACAGTATGATTTTTTATTTTTATTTTTGGCTCTTCACATGAAGAAGAAACAGAGCAAGGAAATCTACTTGCCAGTGAAAAATCAATTGCAGGAAAGAGTAGCTTGTACTCGGTTATGCTCCTTCTCTTATCACACCAGTGAACACCCTGCATAATTTGACATACAAATGGAGATTAATGTCTCTATTCTTCATTAACTGGAAAATACCTAGATTTCTCTCAATGCTTAGGTCCTGACCAAAAATTTACAATAATTCAGACACTGAAGTCCAATAAATATCTTGGGAGTACACAGATTTTCTTTGTCATAATCCTCACTGAAGACGAAGCTGAGCATACTGAACATACTAAGAATCTAGGATAATTTCTCTCTCAAAAAAAAAAAGGAATAAAAGGAAGATCCGAGAATTATTTGGAGAGAATGAAGATTCTAGCATACTTCATACTTTTAACTATTATATACTTAGTACTTGATTCTGGGACAGATTAATATTCAATAATCAGCTAACCATGAGACACATTAAGTCTGAAAAACAAACACAACAATTATATGGACTGGTGGGATGCAATGACCAACATCACTAGACAGTTAAAATTAAGGAAATAAGTCCATAGTGTCATTAAAATTGTGTGAATCTTCAACTACTGTATTTAATCATTTCATACCAAATGCTCTCGACAAAGTTCCATAGCCACAAATGGCGGGCAATTTAAACTTGAAATCGCTTGACGACCACTGTTTCCAGCACCTTCTGCCATTAGAGGAGATACATCAATGCCATCATCATAACCTCCTCCACCAAAAACACCTACAGCTGTTTGCATAGTCCTGTAATCAACTTGCTGTGTAAGTGATAATTCTGATGTTCAAAGCAAAATTGCCAACAGATATAAATGTCTCTCTCTCTCTCTCTCTCTCTCTCTCACCAATTCATTACAGATACAATTTTGTCCTTCCTATTTTCTATTTATTTTATTAGACCACAGAAGATTAATAAGAAATTAGACAAAATGCCGTCCAGAATACGAAAATAATTACTCAACAGTTTTTCCAATCATAAATATGTTTTAGAACAAACTTTCAGAAATAAAGACTATGAAGAAAGTTCCTGAAAAAATATGTTGTTAGGATTTTAAGAGCAATTATGGAGAATTTGATATGAACGAAAATAAAGAACAACAATTTGTTCACCCAGTTCGTCAACTGACTACGTCTGGGGGCACTACCAAGCCAGGAAATCTACTAATTTCTTTAGTGCTTGTTGTACAATTAGATAATGAATCAGACGGTTATTTATAGGCAAAACTGGATTGTAGTCCTAATGTTTATCTAACTAGGAATTCTAAAGTCCTATCTTACTAGGAATCCTAAAACCTATCTGTTGATATATCCTCAATATAAACAAATATTAATATTAGGCTGCATAACTCAACAAAAATATGGAGTGTGAGGACATAAATATGAATCAGAAGTTCAGCATACGTACCTTAACAAAGGAGAAACAACAACTAATTCAATCTTCCTTGAAAGACCTAATGACTGGACATGCTTCTGCAGATTATCTACCTGTTATAGTGTGAAAATGTAAACTTTTTTCATTTCCTTTTGGTAAGGAAAAGAAAACATCTTGACAAACATCACCAGGAGTTCTACAGTTTATAAGCATAATTGTCTTCTCGGATGTTTAATAAAGACTATGCCAATGTAGGGAAATTTTCTTATTATAGACATATCCTCTCCAAATTGAGATCCAAATCCGAATTCCGCAGAACACAAGAACAGGATATGTAATCAACTATTACCTGTTCCCAGCCAAGTGGGGTAAGCGCTGCATCGAAAAGAACTGGAGACAAGTAAGCACTGTGGTCCTTCTCTCCAGCCACATTGTGGAATCCCTGAGCATGTCTCACCTACATGTAAAATAATATGAAGTGCAAGCATATTAGATGTATTGCTTTTCACAGAACAATCCATCTTTAATGAGAATTACAAGAGGAGGAAAATAGCAACCAAGTGAATAGTTTTGCAACGGTGCAAAGGGTACACGCCTTGGCCTCTTGCAGAAGAATCCATATCTGAAACAATTAAAGAAATAATATATATCAAATACGACAATCATAACTTCTCTTGAAAACCTACATGCAAGAATTACAAGTGTGCATTCTAAGGATTTTATTTTGCCCCTGTTTTCCGCAATTTGTGAAACTGAAAGAATAAAGATATGAGACCAAGCTGACTAGATTCAAGAGTAGCAACAACATTAAAGTCCTATTCCAAAATCACCTTTAGAGAGTTCATCAAGGCTTAATAAACAATACTAGAGAGAGATGGTATTATTCCACATACTTTGGAGTTAGCTAATAAAAACCAATAAAGTTGAGGAATTTCCATTTATTTCAAATTACATCCCTTCACAATCAAAAGCATCGTTAGATGAAGTGGATGCTAGGAGAGAATTCTGCATAAACATAATGCTCCACAAATTAAGAAGTATTCACTTATCCAGAATATAGCAAATTCTACTAGGACATAAATTTCTAGTTATTCCTTCAAGTTCCCTCAATTAAATGCTGAATGGCATATTCCAGGTTTATTCCCTTCTTCACCAACATGGTTTCACATGATCTCATGCCACTGCATACAACTTGCTTCGTAGTAAAATTATTTACACTATTTTCCAGCCACTCTTTGGCATAGTCTTGTGATACATCTTGAAACTTGAGATAAACAATTGCATAAGATTAACAAATAACAATGAATCTCATACTTATATAATTTCATCAAACTCAATAGGTAATTTGCATCAACTTAAAAATGAGAAATCACTACTATATTTCCTCCCGCTCTCATCTCATCACAAATGCGACACATATTTACAGCAAGCAAAAGAGGAAAAACACACACACACACAAATAAATCAAAACTATACTCGATCAAATGAAAAACAATCCACGAAGATCTTCTGTGAATACAAGAACTCAAATCTACCATTTAGACAAACAAACAACCAAATCGCAATTAACAATCAAAACATAAAAATAAATGCATCAATCTAGCCAAGCATTAGACCATATATACGATCGCAACAGAGATAGAGAGATGAGTCGGTACCGGAGATAGATGAGGAGGAGAGGACGGTGAACAGGGAGGAGGAACGACGGAGACGGTGGCGATTTGTGATGGTGGTGGGACGAAGAAGAGAGAAATTGGTATTAAAAGTGGAACAGTAGAAGTTACTATTAATAATAAAAGGAGAAATGCATTGTATTGTTAATAGAGTCATTAATGTCTGCTCCGAGATTTGGTGCTGCGCTCTGTTTGTTTATTGGTTTTTCAGAATTTCAGACGTGACCTACTTCGCCTCTCCCTCTCTCGTCCTTCCATCTGTCTCCTCTCGTTTTGTGTTCGTTACTAAAATCCGGATATCCCATGACCCCCTTTCTTTATTTTTACTCCAACAATTAATAATTAAAGAATTATTTGGTCGGATTTTATTTTTAGATTTTTAATCAACATACTAATAGGTATCAACTATCAAGTATTCCCTTCATTCCATCTTAACTTGCCTACTTATCATTTCGATTTGTTCCAACTTAATTTGTCAGTCCATAAATAGCAATTTTTTTTTACATTAATATCCCTATATTTCAATATTATTACAAAAATGTCATTCAAAAGTGCATAGGATTTGATTTGATGTGCATATTATTACAAAAATGACATCCAAAAATGCATATCCACTTGAGTCAATTGTATTTTCTTAACCTCTGTGCCCGGTCAAAGTAGGCAAGTTAAGACGGGACGAATGTAGTAGCACTTATGTAGATATTAAGTCTTTAGTAATATAAAAAAAATATTGGTTTTGATAAATTATTCCTCCATTTAATCAATAAATTCATTACCAATAGATATTAAGTCTTTAGTAATATGAAAAAAATGGTTTTGATAAATCTACAAATTCTTTTGATCTTTCTTTTAGGACTCCTATTAATTTAGGATCTGAAAGATGGTAAATTATTATTTTATAGGTTTAAAATATAAAATATATCCATTGAAAACTTACAAAATTATAATTTTGTCTGGCATTTCACAATAATAATAATAATAATAATAATCAACAATCATATCACAACCTAATTTATCACCTCCACTATCCAATTTATGTCATGTGTAAATTTCTCATTGGTTGTATAAATTTTTTTTATAGATATAATTTAGATTGTTAATATTAAATATAATTTTTATTAAAAAAAATTCAAAAGTTATCAAAATTCGTATCTTTTTTTCTCTCTATAAATAGAGTCTAATATTGACATATCTATACTATATATAAAATGAAAGAAGTTGACAAATTTTACTAATTTGTCACTTTTCCTCTTAAAAGCATCACATCAAATTGATAATTGTATAAATATTTTCTTTTTGATTTTTTTTGTAAGTTCTAAAAAACAATATTTTATATGTAATCATGCATTTATTTTTGTATTATTTAAAAATTCAATTGTGGGCATTATTGTTTATAATATTTAAAAATTCAATTGTGGGCCCTATTGTTTATAATATTTAAAAATTCAATTGTGGGCCCCATTCCAATAGAATTTACTTCATTGCATCCTAATTTTAAATTTACTCAATACATTTTTTAGGAAATAAAAAAGAGCAAGAAAAGTACTAAACAAGATTTGTCCACATTTAAAAATTGTTGAGAAATTTAGCACCATACAGTGCATACACCAACATAATTTCATACATATTCACTTTGGTAATCATATACTTTAAGGATATGATTATATTTTATTGATGTGATTAAAATTTAAAAATAGTAAAAATTAAACATTATATCAAAAATTAAAAATTTAGAAAATTAGTTTAAAATTTTAATAATATAAATGTGGAAAATAGTTTTAAAATCGAAAAATAATTTTACGAGGTGTTATAAAATGTTTAAAAGTTTTTAAACTATTATAAAAATATCAAAATAATAATAAATTTTAAAATTAATAATAATAACAAGGTTTAACAATTTAATATCAACAAATAAAATTTAAAATTAATTCGAATATATATGTATATTAATTTTGAAAGATATAAATATCAATAAATTGAATAAAAATAGCTTAATAAAAATATTTAGCAATTTATTCAAAATTATTTCATTTAAAGAAATATAATTAATCTAAAAGTTGTTTTAAAAAAACTAGAATTTGCTCTAAAATAATTTGAAACATGGTTTTAAAAATCTAAAAATTATTATTGTAAAATGTAAAAATAATTTGGAGGCTAAATATTTTAAATATAAACTAAATTTTGGAATAATTTTTTTTTTTTGAACAAATCCATCTAAAAACAATGCAAAAAATTATTTACAAATTCTAAAATATATAGAACAAAAATATGAACGAAACATATTAGTAAGTATAATAAATCACTTCTTAATTATTCATAAATTAAAACTAACAAACACAAAACTACTATTATTATTATTATTATTATTATTATTATTATTATTATTATTATTATTATTATTATTATTATATATTGTGTTCAATTTTAATTTCAGATTTAATTGTTGAATATTGATGTTATATGTATTATTTTATTAATTGTTGAATATTGATGTTCAATTTATTATTTTATTATTTTATATTCTATTGTGTTATAATTATAAATTAATTATATTCATAATTTCATTTAAATTTCATTTTTAATGCATGTTATATTAAATTCATATATATTTTAAAATTCATAATCTATTATTTACATTGCATATATAATTATATCAAATTTAAAATGTTGAGTTTCAAAATTGTTTGCATTCAAAATTTCTAATTTTATCAAATATAATTATTTAAAATAACATAATTTTAAAGTTGCAATATTAACATTTTTATTAATATAGATATTAAAATCAATATATATTTATATTTAAATTATATATAATTACATTATGTCATCAATATTAAAGATTATTAGATTTTATATAACAAACCGTGCATCGCGCAGGTGTACTGCTAGTTTTGAAGTATAATTTAAAGCTCTCTATTTTTTCACAATCTTAAATTCTCTTTTTCCTCACATAATTTCTATCATTTCTTATTATGAATCCAAATTATTTGTAGCTTGATTTTTTTTTTTTTAGATTTCATATTCCAATGTTTGTAATTTTAATGTAGTTATTGTGTTGTATGTTATTTTAAGTGTATGGTAAATAAATTTTCTTATTATAATTGTGGGATTGAAATAACAAATATTTTTCGATTTTTTAATTTATGAGAAAAAATCATTTTAGGTTGTGTTTGTAAATGAGAGATAAATGAATATTTTATTAAAAAGTTGAGTTGAGTTAGGTTGTTGATATACAGGGGCGGAACCAAGAACAAAAGTTGAGGGGGGCCAATTGTAATAAAAAAAATTCTGAAGGGATAAAAAATTAATACAAATATAAATTGAAGAGGTAAAAATAAAAATTTTCCAAAGTTTGAGAGGGGGCAGGGCCACCCCACCCATGGCTGTGGGTCCGCCCCTGTTGATAAAGTATAAAAAAATTAAAATTTGATTGGATTGTAGGTTGTGTATGTGGATGAAAAAGAAACTAATATTTTATTGTGAGGTTGGATTGTGGGAGGTTGTTGATGAAGATAGTCTAACATACAAGTTTTATTTTATATTTTTTCTGAGAGGACATTGAAGAATAGTTATTATCCTGGAAAATATTTGGAAATATTCCATCCTTCAAGAACAGATATCCCACCACCATGGAACAAAATATGGCGATATTTCGGCAAAATATCGCGAAAATGAAGGTACCGATATAATAATAGACTGCAAATTTATTTCTGTAAAAATATCAAGATATATCGTGAAATTTCGCCAAAATATCGTAAATATATCGATTTCGAGCTAAATATCGCGATATATCGCGACATAAGTTATGCAGTTGCAGTGTTGCACGCGCTGATATATATATATATATATATATATATATATATATATTTTTTTTTCCATTTTTTCTTCCTGCGTAGTGACGCTGTATTGTATTTTTTTTTTCATTTCCCTTTTTTTCCTTCCTATAATGATGCTGATTTTTTTCTTTTTATTATTAATTTATTTTAAGTGAATTTTTTTTCTTTTTTATTATGAACTTTTTGGTAGTGTATTTAAAGGATATCTATTAAAATTGAGTTATTTATCTTTCTTTTTTTATATATTTATATTTTTGTCAATGAGTGGAGCAAACAATTACTTTATATTAATTTAGTTAAATTGTTTAAAATAAATTAGTACTCTAGCATTTAGGTTCGTTTCATAATTTAATTAAGTTTAGTTAATTTTTTTGAAATTTAATAAAATGATTATGATGAATATAATATTAGTGTATCTCTATATTTATTGTAAATATATCATTTTATTTGTAATTTTAAGTTCAATATATGTATTAATGTTAGTTATAATATTTTGTATATTACTACACATATTTTCCAAGTTTTATACAATTTTTTTTATTATTTAAAAAATATCCAATATTTCCACCGAAATCGATATATCCATCAATATTTTCTAATATCGTAAAATTAAGATATCGATATTTCTACCGACACGGCGATACCAAAATTTTTGTCCTTGGCTGCCACATATTTGGATATTCCATCCTTCAAGAACAGATACCCTATTTGGAAATATATGTCGGCATGTGGGCCCAAGTCAGTTATAAATGAAAAGATGTACAAAAAACTGTCGGATTAGCTGCCAAATTGGAAATTGGGCCGTCAATTGAGCTACTGTAAATGGGCCATTGACAGCCCATTTAAATGGATTAGGATCAAACCGTTCGTATTTTGATAGTGTGAGCTAATTTAAATGAAATTATGAAAAGATTTAAATTATTGATGATACAAAATGTTGTGTGGTTTGTGCAAGAAGTGTAAACATGATTGAAAAAAAAATTCTTTCAAACGATCTTAATATATAACACTTCTTAAACAATATGTCACTAAGGTTGATTTGTTAGACAAATAACAATATAGGTAAACATGAGTGTGGTTTCTGGTTTATATATACACCTTCATAATATAAATATTTAGACTCATACTAAATTATAGTAGCAACATCGACCGTATACTAAATTTCAACATTCTTATTAAGAAAAAGAAAATAAAAAAAATTTACAACATATTGAACTTAACACTGTTGATAAATTATATCTATCATCCACAAATTAAAATTGGTAAATTAGCAAATGACATATAGTGATCTCAAAGTATATAATTATACAAATCTCAATGTGTGAGCAATAATTTGACCAAATTTAAAGGACTCGTGGTATGTGGATGTAATTCACCCTTTTTTTTAAAACTACTTAAATAATATTTCGAATAAGTTAATGTCATGCCACTCCCTTTCTCAAATATATTATAATAAATAAAGTGATTTGTTTCAATAAATCAATGCAGCTGTATGTAGGTCAAGGTAGGCATAAACAGTACACCTAGATAGCTAATATTAGATTATTAATTAAGTTAAAATATATATCTCAATTTAATTGGATCTCCCTACAAAACACTTCACCCTAATTGTAAACTTTTTTTTTTTTTTTAAACATATGACAATCTGGTAGCAAAAGTTTATGAACGAGTGTTCACAGCTAGGCTACAACTAAACCACCTTCTCTGTTACAATTTGCATTTTATTTGATATCTCAAAATAATATCATTGACGTGTATTAATGATATTATTAATTAATATATTTAATGTATTAAAAAAAACGAAAATGTGAAATGAGACCTTAACAAAAGATCTAAATCGGGACATGATATTTTTAATTAATATATTTAATATATTAAAAAAAGCGAAAAAGCGAAATGAGACCTGTAACAAAAGATCTAAATCGGGACACGGTGTCAACATAATTAATATTCTCAAATGATAAAATAATCAAACCTTATAAACATAAATAAAAAAGGGTAAGATTTTGACGATAGTATTGGCATTTTTCCTTTAAATTCCACCGGTAAAAATATATACAAGAGCCACGTGTACACTTATGCTTCGATTATACATACATGATACACTTTTGCAATGAAATCCGTCGTTTTGCAATCAAATTAATCCGTGACGTAATTGCAATGATTAAATTAGCTTTGCTGTCTTTTTCACTATACATATTTACTGTCAATGAAAAAGAAATGGCGCACTCAAACTCAACATGATTGAAACAAAAGGAATTATAAATTCATCCATTAATTAATGTCTACAAAGCTTTTATCACTTGTTTTATGTACTCTGCGTCTTTCCATTTCCTTAAGACATTGTGGACGTGTTTAATTGGCCATATTTTGAGTTATATTCCAAGGGTTATATGTCTTTCACATGCTATATATATCTAACGGAGTAGCATATATGATTATTGTGTCATGCACAACATTCACAAATGAATCTTACATAAAACCGTCTCACGGATCTACAACTCATTCATAAATTAGTGAAAATGAGTTTAATTTATGGATAAAAAAAATTCGTCTCAGGGAAACTATCCGTAAAACCATTTCACAAAAGTTTTTATGAACACAGACATGACAATATGTAACAATGAACATGGTGTCTTTTGATGGACATAAGAATAATAAAACAACGACATTTATATGGACCAGTCATTAGCTTTATCTCACAGCTTTTTAAGACTCACTTTGGATGAAACGATCTTGTAACTAAGTAGAGATTAATAAGGATTTTTTATTTTTTTATTTATTAATAAGAAATTAATACATTACAAAAACTTGACGGAAATCACCTAACTTTAATTATTTGGTGAAAAAATTCACGATTTTCCCCCAAATTTCCCAATTTCACCCCCTCCTCATTTACCCTAATGTCTCTTCTCTTCTCTTCAATCTCTTCAAATTACCACATTTTTTCTCCAAATTTTCGGTGATCATCTCCAATACAACTTTAAGTACTAAAAGATCGAATGTCTAACATTAAGTTGAATAATAATAATTGCATGCAATAAAGATGAATAAAGAAGATGAAGACTTGCTACAAAATTTCACACAACTACAATAGAGTAGCTTTTATTGATAGATAAATTCAACCACAGTTTACAAAGCAACAATACAGCAAATATCAATCTTAGAGAGCTATATTTCGACTAAACCATCATAAAGTTATGTTTGTTTTGGACTTAAGGTGACTTTTGTAAATTTGGATTTGGGTTTGAGAAGGATTTTGTGAGTATGAATTTTGAGTAGAATTATAGTTAACATGTCATTTTCACATTGAGAATTGTAAAAAAAAAAAATATTTTTTTTTTTTATTGAGAGTTGTAGAAAAAGTAGAAAAAATAAATGTTTTTCTTAAAAAGTGTAGAAAAAAAAAGGATATAATTATAGGATTTTGATAATTTTTGTCCCCCTAACCTGATTCACCAAATCCAAGAGACAATTACTATACTAATGGTGAATGATTGGAGAGAGTGTCAAAGAGATGTGAACGAAAATCTAACATCTCCAAATTACAATATTTCCTCTTCAAATTTTCAGTGGAGAGAAAATGTGGCAATTTGGAGAGATTGAAGAAAAGATAAATAAAATTATGACAAATGAAAAGTGAGGAATGAAATTGGAAAATTTGGAAGGGAAATCGTGAATTTTCCCACCAAATAATTAGGATGTGGTAACTTCCGTCAAGTTTGAACAAAAACTTAACATAATATATTAATTTTTTAAACTTCAAATGTCAATTTTGTAAATTACGAAAACAAAGATATCAAAATTAAAATTAAATATAATGTAGATACTAAAATTGTAATTTGTCCATACATAAAAATATGAATAAACTCCATCTTTATGTTTCGTCAAATTAGGATTTGCCAAACGTACGGTTAACAATTCTCTTTAACGCCAACAGAATCTAAACAAGTGCCCAACTTGGGCCGTTGTTGGGCCCGCACTAGATTTCCACTTTTATCCTTCCTCTGCATTATAATTACAATCCGCCCTCCTTTGTAAGTCTTCCTAAACTAAAACGGGCCAAATTGGGATTTATATTCATGCACTTTATCTATCCATTTTTATATTTAAATTCTATAATTTAAAAAATGTGTGCTCTCATAAACTGTCATAACCTAATGTTATTTATACTTAATCATTAATAACTTTTATCTAACTGATGTGTATATGGAAATTTGAATAATTTTTTAAAATTTAAAAGTTATAATTATATACTTATCTATTTTTATTTTTACTCTTTAAAATAAAAGACATTTTATTTTAATAGTATGTAGATTTCTTTTATTTTGCTACTGGTAAATTAATGCATTTTTTACTTATCACTGAATTTTTATAATTATTTTAGAAATTTATTAATTGATAATAAATAGTTTGCATGTCAATTAAACAATGTCATGTCATTTTAATTTCTTATTGAATGTACTCGAACTAAAATTTGAAAATTCTTATAATTATAGGACTATTATAAAATAAAAAATGGATAGGTAAAAATAAAATGTTAAGAAAATAATGTTTTAAAAAGCCTTTTTTTTTTCAGTTTGATATGATCCAATTAAATTCTTGTGAGCTAATTTAAAAAAACCATTACAAATATGTTTAGGTCCATTTATATATATATATATATATATATATATATATATATATATATTATCCAATCAATACAATTATTTACGCATAAAAACGTATATGAGACGATCTCACGAATAGTTAACGTGATACGTATCACTACAACAAAAAAGATGTCTAATTACGCTTTTTTTTTTCACTTGACGACGTTAATTAGCGTTATGAAGTAAAGTATCCACACTAGTAAAAGTGTCATGAATTGCGTTGTTAAATTTACCGTCACGAATTTTTTCCTGACACAAAACCCATGCGTGGGTAAAGTTCATTTAGTGATGCTTTTGATAATTACGTCACTAACTTTGAAAATGGCGACACTACTTTGTGTCACTATTTTAATGGATCTGTAGTGTTTTTTTTACTCTTGTCAATACTAACCATTCGTGTCCCCAAAAATAGCTACACTGTTTATAATATATGTTGTTAAATTCTATAATATTTTTTGCAATTTTGGTGACATTAGTCAATGATCGTATCCCTAAAATAGCAACACTTTTAAGAATTATTGTTGTTAAATTGATGACATTTTAAGGACAAATGTTGTTAAAGCGTAGACACTTTTAAAGTGTACCATATTAAATTGATGACACAATCCAAAATTAGTGTTATTAAATATATGACAGTTTTACAACTAGATGTTTACAATTTGACAACTCTCTAAAATTAGTGATGTTTTTGGATTGTGTACATACATTAGCAACACTCTTTCGAATTGTGTCCTTAAGTTGAATATACATACTTTAGATGGTAAACTATTTACAGTAAATACACTATATAAGTAATACTTACTCAAAAGAATATTAAAATAAATTATCAAATAATTCAATTTATTAAAATTTCACCAATTCTCATTACAAAATAGAATGTGTAATACACTAATAACTGAGTTTATACTATTAATTAACCCTTTGACATAACATTATTGTCTTCCTTCATTGTTAATATTTGCTCAACATAGGAAGAAGTTTTGAAAATGACGACAAAACATATGCTCAATCGCAATTTTTTTTGTCAACTTATATATTCTTGTATCAAAATCAAATCAACAACAGTACGTAGTTTGATTATTTAGCATTTCATAAATTCAGTAGAAAAAAAAACTTAAAAATATGATAAGAGAATATATCAAGTACTTACAATTCATCCCAACGTAGAAAAAGCTCCATGTTTTTTAATAGTTAAAGAATCTGTAGATCCTACAGAAGTATTAAAACAAAATATGAAAAAAAAAGATTAAGTTAATAACTTTACTTACAAATTAAGTATAAGAAACTTGAGGTCAACATTTTTCTCTCTTTACATCCCCTTTTTGTATGCAGACGTTTTTTTTTTCTTAATTCTATGAGAAGTTTATGATTTATTGAAAAAAAATAAGAAACTTGAGAGATATATAGTAGATTTTTAAATGTGCATATCTTGACTCTAAAAAAGATAGTTGTTAATTTTTAGTAATTGTTCCCTATTTTACTCCTCTTTTCTTTGGTTTCATATACTTTCTAATTATTAAATATTTTTCTTTTCCACATTAGCAAACATTATTTTTGTAATAAGTTTTTTGAAGTAATTATTCTTGTAATAATTAAGGTCATTGTATTCACTTTAAAATTAAAAAAATATATATTAATAATTTTCTAATGTAAAGTTCTCTAGTAAAAAATTAAACGTCAAAGTTTTTGTTCATGTCCTTAATTCTTATAACTTATAATAACATAAATAAAAATTGTCATAAATTTTGTGATTTTTTTTTTTGCGAAGTGTTACAAATTTATATCACAAATAATAAAAGCGTAAGTAAATACAACAATATTGCAACTCCTTTATCAAAATATTAATAATTTCAATAAAAACATCATTAATATGTAAACGCTTTCATGTAACTAAGTGTCACTAATTTTTATAGTTAAAACATGCTATCTAGATTGCTTATTAATGCCTAAGTAAAAAAAGTAGACAATGTCATTTTATTATATTTACTACACAAAAATAGTAAATGTCATCAATTTTATGACTTTCTTTTAAAGCGTTATTATTTTAGTGACACAAACAATAAAAACGTAAATATATTTATTCGAATAATGACACTTTTATAAAGTGCCATTAAATTGGCAGAAATTCAAACACCTTCGACGAAGAGTCGTTAAATTTTATCACTTACATACGCTTTTGAAAAAGTATGGTTAATATCTTATTTCTAACAACGTTTTTTAGTAGCGTTGTTAAATTAGCGTAATTATACTTTTTTTCTTGTAGTGTACCGATTCTTATTAACCACGACAAAACACATTTTCACACATTCATATACGAATTGTGTAGTGTGGGTTGTGAATTGACCCATCTCATGCACGTAACAAGTTTTCTGGTACGATCTTATATAAAACTCACTCTTAAAAGTGAAATGTGTAATATGTATTTAAGCAAAATTAACAATAAATTTACACCAATTGTTATCTTTATTGAGTAGGTCTCCTGTGTAGCTTGGTGTATCATGTCGGCCCGGATCCGATCCGAATCTGATCCGGATCCGCATCCTCTTATTATAATTTTTTTTATTCAGGTGTTGACATTTATGTTATATTAGTATGACATTTATATACAATTATCCTGACCTTTATTTAATACTTTAACTTAAAAAAAAAAAAGAATAATTTTTGGCACAATTTGTACATATATTCATTTATGTGATATTATTCATACTTTTATATCAACATAATTATATACTACCTCCGTCCCGGCTTAACTTGCCTACTTTGACCGGGTACAGATGTTAAGAAAATGCAGTTGACTCAAGTGGATATACACTTTTGGATGACATTTTTGTAATAATATGCACATCAAATCAAATTTTATGCACTTTTGGATGTCATTTTTGTAATAATATGCACATCAAATCAAATTCTATGCACTTTTGGATGACATTTTTGTAATAATGTTGAAATATAGGGATATTAATGTAAAATCTTTTTTGTCATTTATGAGCTGACAAGTTAAGTTGGGACAAACATAAATGACAAGTATGCAAGTTAAGTTGGGACAAACAGAAATGACAAGTAGGCAAGTTAAGTTGGGACATATGGAGTATTTATGTAATATATAAAGGTACAACTAACATAACTAAAAACACAAAAACTCATGTGAGACGGTCTTAAAGTATAACTAATATAACTAAAATGTATGAAATGTGTTAATTGTTGTCTAAGAAAATGGTAAGGTACAACTAACATTACTAAATACTTCCTCCGTCCCGGCTTATTTTGCCTACTTTGACCGGCACGGATCCTAAGAAAATACAGTTGACTGTTGGTTGAATGTGTAAGTTTATATTTTTTTCACTTTAATTAGGAAAGTAGGCAAAATAAGTTGGGACAAACAAAAGTGGAAAGTAGGTAAAATAAGGTGGGGCGGAGGGAGTATATGACTAACATTATTAAAATATATGATTAACATAACTAAAAATATAATACGTTGGAGCGAGTTGAACACGTATACCTAGGCGCATGGGAACGTATGAGAATGCATCAAAATTGGTCTCGAATCAGATTTGATCAAATACATGGATCTAAAATTCATACACCAAATTCACAAAAATTTGGGCGATTTTTATTTTCTCATTCTCAGTCTCTCCCTTGACTCGTTAAAAAAAAAAAAAACCAATATAACATGTTATTAAAGACAGTGGACTTTTAATAATCAAAACAAATTCAAAAAAAGGTCCCACTACAAAGAAAAAGGTGTTAATTCCACTCGGCATAAGGGCAATTTTGTCCTATCAGTTTTAACACTCTTCCCAGTGCCACCACCCTCCTGCTTTTTCCCTCCACCACCCTCCTCCCTTGTTCCTCCCTCCACCACCGCCACCACCACCAGCGCATCGGAATATGCTTCAAACTTCTCCAACAAACTCATAATCGATTACTATTTCTGCAGAAACAAGAAACACAATTCACCAGAATGACGAATCCGGAAGCGGCGAGAGGTACAAGGCCCAACCGCCCACAACAAGGCCACCAACAGCCGGCCCGACCCGCCAAAGTGAGGCTGCGCACCCTGCTTCGCGTCTCATCGATAGCCTGTGGAATTCAGTTTGGCTGGGCTCTGCAATTGTCCCTATTGACTCCCTACGTGCAAGAGCTCGGAATTCCGCACGCGTTTGCGAGCATAATCTGGCTGTGCGGGCCGCTTTCGGGCCTCTTCGTCCAGCCGCTCGTCGGCCACTTCAGCGACAACTGCACCAGCCGCTTCGGCCGCCGCCGCCCCTTCATACTGGCCGGCGCCGTCTCCATAATCGTCTCCGTGCTCATCATCGGCTACTCCGCCGATATCGGATGGATGTTGGGGGATCGCGGCGAGAAGAAAATCCGGGCCGTGGTGGCCTTTGTGATCGGATTCTGGATTCTGGACGTTGCTAATAATATGACTCAGGGCCCTTGCCGTGCCCTCCTCGCTGATTTAACTGGTACATATTTCATATCTCTGTTTTCGTTATTCCGTAAAGTGTTTGCTGTGTTCATGGTTTTGTGGAGATCATTAGTGTAATGAAAAGATAATAGTTGTTTAATTAAGGGTGGTGAGTTCAGTTCATGGAGAGATTTAACGTCGTTTTCTGTTTCTGGGGTGAGAATGAAAATCAACTTTTGGAAAGGGATCATTGGTTGTGTGAAAAGGAAGATGTATAGCACTTGAAACTTAGGATTTTCTTGAAGTCTAGATTGGTGATTTATAAGATTATTTGAGTGCTCAAAAGGGGCTCTGTATTACGTAACTTCCATTCTTGGAAAGTGTAAATAAATGAAATGGGTGCTTGAAGTCAAGAATTTCTGTTTCTGTAGAGATAATAAGCATAGAGCAATCTATATGCATGAATTACTAGCATAAAGACTGTTGTAAATCATCTCTAAGTTTCTAAATCCAAACTCCACAGATTAAACAGAGAACTGATTACTAAAGGACTAAAAGAGAAGGACAAGGTCATACATTTAAGTTAAAAAATACGCATAGTTTGCTTACCAGTTCATCTTATCATAGATTTTGCTCTTCGTGTGAGCGTCGTTTTCCATGGGAGAAGCACTCTGAGAACTAGCTTGTTGGTGATTAATGGTCATGTTTTGTTACTATGTCATGCTAGGAAAGGATCATAGGAGGACTCGAGTAGCAAATGCGTATTTCTCGCTGTTCATGGCTGTTGGCAATATCCTTGGATATGCTACTGGGGCCTACAGTAACTGGTTCAAGGTTTTCCCATTTACACTATCTTCTGCTTGCTCTGTTAACTGTGCTAATCTAAAGGCAGCATTCCTTATTGATATTATCTTCATTATAATAACTACATGTGTAAGCATGTCAGCAGCCAATGAACAGCCCTTAACATCAGTAGCCCATCAACTAACACCCCTCCATAGTTCCCCTCGTTCTGGTGGAGAAATGCCTGAGGGTTCTTCTGAGCATGAAGCTTTTGTTTGGGAGCTCTTTGGGACTCTTAGATATCTCCCTGGTGCTGTTTGGATTGTCCTTCTTGTTACTTGCCTGACTTGGATTGGGTGGTTTCCGTTTATTCTTTTTGATACTGATTGGATGGGTCGTGAAATATATGGTGGTGAGCCGAATGATGGGAAGAATTACAGCACGGGGGTGAGAATGGGTTCGTTTGGCCTGGTGCTGAATTCGTTTGCCCTCGGGATTACATCTTTGCT
Organism: Scutellaria galericulata; assembly: GCA_946896805.1. Classification (NCBI taxonomy): domain Eukaryota; kingdom Viridiplantae; phylum Streptophyta; class Magnoliopsida; order Lamiales; family Lamiaceae; genus Scutellaria; species Scutellaria galericulata. Next base: position 16,665,474 of record OX335793.1, read on the forward strand.
CATGGAAAAGCTATGCCGGAAATGGGGTGCTGGTTTTACATGGGGACTTTCCAACATTCTTTTGTCTCTCCTCTTTGTGGCAATGCTTATTATATCTGCCGTGAAGAGCAGTATGGATCTTGGTAATCGTCTTCCTCCAACTGGTATCGTGGTAGCTGCCCTACTAGCATTCACATTTCTTGGCATTCCGTTGGCGGTGAGTTGCTAATATAATTCCTTTTCTGCTAAAGTATTTATATGGATATAAATCAGTTAAAGAAAGGATGTAAGAATCTTTTTTTTTTTTTTTTTTTCCTTTTTAAGCTTTACCTTTTCATCTTACTATTACATGCTCTGACAATTGCATTATCCGATTAAGAATTGCTACAAATTTATTCTCGTTGTGTTGCTTCCAAGTTCTTATCTGCCTACGATCGATGTCTCTTGATCACTCTGTAGATGGATTGGTGAAATCTATTTTAATTGGAGAAAATGCTATTAATGCATGCTAAAAGTCCGAGAATAATCTCGAATATTTACTATTTTGATTTCCTGACCTGTGTTATTGACCTGCAGATAACATACAGTGTTCCATATGCGTTGGTGTCTTCACGTATTGAAGCTTTAGGCTTGGGCCAAGGTTGGTTTCAATGTCGTTTTTATTTCATAGTTTGTATGTAATCTGAGGGTACATCACATTGAAAATTTATTTCAATCTTGCAGGATTATCCATGGGAGTCCTGAATCTGGCAATTGTAGTTCCTCAGGTATGACAGCCTGCTCTTATGAAATTCGATTCATTTCTATTTTTATAGTTCATTTTAGTTTAAGTTGACTTCAATTTATAGTAGTACAGAGAATTGTTTAGCCAACATATATACATCTGCCTATAATGAATGTTATATTGTTGTTATCATACCTTTCACCTTATCTCAATCACCATCTATCTAAATCATTAAACACTCACACCTTCATTTCTGGAATAACTTAGTATCCGTTCAAATATTTTCTGCATCAATTACAATGAGGAATAGTTCTAAGAAGAGTTTCTCACAAAATCATGTTGTTATGAAATAATTCTTGAAAGTTTAGAAGTTTTATGGGCTCTGGTTTTGAAAACAGATCATCGTTTCCATTGGAGCCGGTCCATGGGATCAACTTTTCGGTGGTGGCAACTCGCCAGCCTTGGTTGTTGCAGCTCTTGCTTCGTTTATCGGTGGGGTTATAGCTATCGTGGCTATTCCTAGAACACGGGTCGAAAAACCCCGAATCATCCACAATTAGGTAGCTTCTCCTTTGAATCAAGACATTAACAAGAATGAGTGAGAATTCAGGGATCTATTTAAGGATTCAAGAAATGGATTGTTCTGCAGAAAATGGGAATTTGTGTGAAGCTTCTCAACAAGCGTGTGTAAATTTATGTTTTGTATTTGTATTATTAGTATGGCATAAAGTGCCGACACTTTGAATGGACTTGACCAAATTATTTTCAAATAGATAAACGAATACTTGAAATTCTGTAGCATTCAATTTTGTTTTCAATTAAGCAAAGACCGGTTTCTTACATCGATTATAGGAAGAAACATTATAGCAGTCTCATATATTAACATGCCTGTTGTGATTGTGTTGCATGTATAATATATCTGTTAATTTCACATATTATGATTTAAGAAAATGAGATGATTATATATTGTCAGTGAAGATATTAAGAGTTGATTATGGTGGACATTGGAACATTTTCTTATAGGGTTAATTTCAATTTGCTACCTGAACTATTGTACATTTTTTTAATGGGTGTCTAAACTCAAAAAGTTTTCCGATCATTCTCTTTGAAATTTTCCGATTGCTATCCCAAATTCGATTTTTGATATATTTTCTAGAAAACTTGAAATGCAATTACCTCCAAATATCAATAAAAAAATGCATGATTCATATGTCAAAATGATCCTTATTCGAAGCCGAATTATACCCTAAGTCAATTTCATGATTCTCATTCAATCCGATCACGAATCGAACAAAAATCACTCTAGGGTTTTGAACAATATTTGTTCGATTCAAGTTTAAATCAAACAAGAATTGTTAAATCAACTTTGGGTTATAGTTTGATTTCGAAAGGGAGCCATTTTGACATATGCATCATGAATTTTTGACTAATATTTGGAAGTGAATTGCATTTCGAGTTTTTTGACAAATTTTGGCCGGAAAATATGTATTTGGGGTAGCAACCAAATTTTTTTGAAGAGAATGACTAGTGATCGAAAAACTTTTTGAGTTTAAAAATGTATTGAAAAAAAATGCAATAGTTAAAATAACAAATTGAAATTAATCCTTCTTATATTAATATTATGGATAGTGAAGAATGGAATAAATTTTTTTAGGCTCAACTAACAATAATATGGAATTGAAACTATATTTATTTATACATGTAGTTGTGCGCGCACATTACGTATTTTAATAAAGAGAAAGACGTGTGTCCATGGGTACACGGTAATCCTGATTCAGACCTTAATACATTTAAAGTAATATGATTTATACATTTACATGTAACTAGTACTACCTTAAGTAATATATTTCGATTATACAAGTAATACTTTATAAGTAAGCAACTAATGTCTTATGAATACATAACTAATATATTTCACTAGAACATATATTTCAATTACATAAGTAATGTCTTATGAGTAAAAAATTAATATCTTATGAATATCTATATCTATATATATCTATATATATATATATATATATAAAATAACAAAATCACCCAAAAACATTTTCCCAAAATGGCAAAATCCTGCCAAAAGTCAAAAAGTCCACTCTATTTTTTATTATATTAATCTCACTCAAAAAATTTAAAAATATATTAAATTATAGTTGAAACATGTCCGGATTTTTAGGAATAGAGTAAATCATTTTGATATATTGAAATTAAAATATTTCCTAATTATAAATTGATAATGTAACAAATTTTCAAAAAAAAATGTCTTTTTTTTTTTTTTTTTCAAAATTGATATGGCGATATAATCAAAAAATCATTTTCTCCAAAATTTGAAGAATATATTGTGTGTCATAGTAATTCACGATTTAAAATTATTTTGATGTTTCTTAAAATATTTTCTTATCATTAATTCATAATTTAACTAAATGTCCTAAAAAATTACACATTATTTCTCAATGGGATATGCCCATCATTTTTTATATTTTTAATATTTAATTTGTTATTTAATATGTAACATGTTTGTTATAAAAACACATCACATATCATATTTTATTGGGCAACACTCTTGAACCCCGGGGGCACGGATCCAACCCGCTCCATGCCCATATACTTGCATATATTTTTTTTTCTTCCTGCAACCTAGCATCTCCCCTTCTTCTCTCTTCTCCTTCTATCTTCCTCACAACCCTTCTTCTTCTCTTCGTATTTCTTGTACAGCCACCAAATCAAGAACCACAGATCAGCCCATCCAATCTATGTATACACTCTCGAATTTACCTCAAATTCATGAATCTCAACTATGTTGTTCGAATTCCACCGCCCCAACTTCGCGATTCGATTGTTATAAATGGTTGATCTCCTGAACAAGTAAATTGCAGAAACTACGAGAGCCCTAATTGATTTGGGTGAATCGAATTGAAGAGGCTTTGCTCTGTTTGGGTGATTTGGGTGGCCTGTTCTTCACCTGGTCCTCGCTTTGAGGGATTAAAATAAATGGCTTCTAAAAATTTACAATAAACTTCTTGAATTGGATGTGTACAAGGGAAAACCAGAATTTATGCTAAAGAACAGCTTATAACAAGCTTTAACTTCTAATTAATGTTGTGTAGAGATTGTTGTTTGCGTCCTCAAAGATTGTGTTTATGGTACTGGTGCATTACTTACTGGGTTAATTTGAGAGTCTTGAGAATGAATCTTGCCTTCTACTAGAGCACAATAGACTGACTAAACACAACTAGAATATATATATATATATATATATATATATATAACAAGTAAAATATGATTTTCTTGAACTATTTAAAAAGGTAATTATGTAATACTTTTTATGTAATACCTTAAAAGTATATAAATGATACCTAAAGAGTATACAATTGATACCTTAAGAGTATATAATTGATACTTTAAGAGTATTGTAACTAATATATTTCACTCAATGAACAACTAATACCTTATACTATAAGTATTAATACCTTAAGAAGTAAATATATAATACCTTAAATGTGCACATATGTAAAGGTAAATACTTTAAGAGTTAATGTGTGATACCTTAAGAGTAAATGTGTGATACCTGAAGAGTATAAATCTGATAAATACTTTAAAAGTTAATGCATGATACCTTAAGAGTAAATGTGCGAACCTGATAAATACTTTAAGAGTTAAAATGCATGATACATTAAAAGTAAATGTGTGATACCGGATGCGTGATACTTTAAGAGTAAATGTGTGATACCTGAAGAGTATATATAATACCTAAAAGAAATATATATGATACTATAAGTTATTTGTGTAATACCTGAGAGGTTTTTATATAATACATGAGAATAACATATACAAAAACCTATAAGGTATTTATATAATACCTGAAAGTAATATATGTGATACTTAAAAGCTACTTTGTATAATACCTAAAAGGTATTTATGTAATACCTTAAATGATTTCATGACAATTTGAAGAAGAATAAGAAACAAGAAGATATACAAGAAGAAAAAGAAAAAGAATGTACTAAACAAATAAGAAAAATAACAAATCAATAAGAAAATAGACTAAGAAGAAGAAGGAGAAAGAAGAAATAAAAAGGGAAAAAAGAAGAAAATATCACTGTTTCTATATAATACCTTAAGGGTAGATATGTGATACTTGAAGGGTAAATGTGTGATACCTGAATAGTAAATCAGGTGATACCTGAAGAGGAAATCATATGTAATACTTGAGAGTTACCTATAAATTATATGTGATAATCAGGTGATACTTGAAGAGTAAATCATATGTGATACTTGAAGAGTAAATCAGGTGATACCTGAAGAGTAAATCAAGTGATACTTGAAGAGTAAATCATATGTAATACTTGAGAATTACCTATAAAGTATTTATGCATTAAACAAATAAGATTAATAATAAATCAATAAGAAAATAGACTAATAAGAAGAAGGAGAAAGAAGAAGAAAAAAAAAGAGAGAAAAAAGAAGAAAATAATACTGTTTCTACATAATACCTTAAGTGTGGATATGTGATACCTGAAGAGTAAATGTATGATACCTGAAGGTAAATCAGGTGATACCTGAAGAATAACTTATGTGTGCGCGCGTGACCTTCAATTGTGCGCGCTGTGTGCGCGCAGCGCACCACAACTACAGTGTATGTACGCGCGCGGGTCGGGTTGGGGGCATAGAATTTTTTGTGTATTTTATTTGGATGATTCAATATAATCTTTTTTTTAGGGAAATATATTCCTTAGAAATCAGAAGATATATATAAAACAGAAAACTGATTTTATGTGAGATCGAGTTTTCACATTTTGAGAGTTGAGAGATCCTATTTATTTTTATTCTCACACAAATTCAATTTTAAAATTTCAAAAATATTTTGTGATCATTATTTAATATTAAATATATATCGAGATGAATATATACACTTACTTTTTATGGATGAAGTTTCCATAATATTGATCTTCTTTCTCAATTTCTTCTAATTATTACTCAATTTATAATGGTGTGTTCATATCTGTTTTTTATAATATTTTTAGTCTTCCTCAATTTTCTTCTACGTCATATGATGTTCCATTGAGTCGAAAATACAAATTCCGACTCATCAAGATGATAATACAAATTCCGACTCATCAAATGAAAATACAATTTCTTTCACTATCTATCATGGTGTGTTGATAACGGATCTAAGAGATTCCTCGACCATGGCGGCTTCTATAGTCTCTTATTTAGCAACATGATTGTTAATTTCTTCAATTTCTTCTACATTGTATGATGTTCATTGAGTTGGAACACATTTTTTTTTTCCCAAAGTAATTAAACATATACATTTAGGAAGTATTTACAAATGCAAGACATACAAATAAAATGTTATTGTGAATAAATTTAATAAAATCGAGAGATTTTTCTTAGTTTTTTTTTTTTTTTTTAACTTTATTCATACATATTGTATTGATGAAAAATATGGTCAAGACATTATTATTTATAGATGTTAACAGATGATCTAGAATCGCATCTTAAAAAAAAAGAATAAAATCAAGATTATTGTATAAAGGTTGTACCCGTAAATTATTATAAACTCTACAAATTATATAATAGTCAAACTAATATCTCATCATATTAAAATTTTCAATTATTATAATTTAAATTTAAAATATGTATAACTCTTGCATCGCATGGGCCGTAGACTAGTATAACTAATACATTTCACTGAAACAAGTAAAAATACATGTAATACCTTTTAAATTTGCAAAGTAATACCTTATTAGTATACAACTAATACCTTTAAAAGTATGGATATAAAAATTCGTATCTCGAGATATATAAGTTTTTGTGTTAAATAAATTGGTATTCAAATTTGATTCTTATCATTTTAGTTGCAAAAACTTTAAAATATAGAATTGATAATTTTCTGAAAATTGAAATAAGTAGATTATATTTATACATGTGATAACACATCCTTACATTATAAATTAATCCACAATTCAACAGCTAAATGGTAAAACAAAATTCAATTGCTAAATGGTAAAAAAACTCAACGAAAATGATAAAATGTCCGTCGTGGACAACTTTTAATATGTCCACTAATGACATATAATGATCTCAACCCCTCGTTATATAAAAAATGAAATTCATATCTATATTAGATTTTTGAGTTGGTCTTGTGTGCACTTGGTGTACATGCAATTCGGGTCGACCCAATTTTGATCCGAATCCGCGTGTTTTTGAATTTATCTTTTTTTTTTTTTTTTACTTCAGGTTGTGACTTTTATGTTGTATTAGTGTGACCTTTATGTTATAAATGTGTGACCTTTATGTACAACTATCATGACTTTTATATATGTAACTTAGAAAAAAATGAAGATTTCAACATAATTTAAACTGTATACTTTTATGTGATATCAATGCGACTTTTATGTTATATTATGTCACATTTATATACAAATATTCTGACCTTTATATAATATATAAAGATGCATAAAAGTCAGAATATTTGTACATAAAAGTGACATAATATAACATAAAGGTCACATTGATATCACATAAATGTACATAGTACAAATTGTGTTGAAAATCTTAATTTTTTTCCTAAGTTACAGCGCATAAAGGTGGGGATAGTTGTACATAAAGGTCACACATTTATAACGTAAATGTCACACATTAATAACATAAAAGTCAAGAAAAAAATGTGGAAAAAAAAATTGAAATTCATGGATTCGGATTGGATCGACCCGCATTGCACAGGATCTTAGATCCATACACCTGGTGTACATGAGTTTTTGTATAGATTTTTTACACGTCAATCGTGATCACATGTTAATATGTTCACGGTGGGTAGAATAGCAGGATTGAAAAACTCAAATATTGGATACTGTCGTATTAAAAATAAATAAATAACAAATTTAATGATAGGAGGCTGCATGATTCACACATTTCCAAAAAAAAAAAAAAAACTCACATAATTGAAAATGATTAAAAAATGTTGAAATCAATTTGTTGTAAATAATAAGGGAGATGACCCATGAAAAACTTGTTAGAACTAGACATTGATTATAAACATAAGAAAAGGTATAACACAACTTTGCAAAAATCAAACATACTAATGAAGTTACATCCTAATATATCATTATATTATATACATATATTTTTTAAAAGCAAGTTAAATCTGCCAAAATTTATTACATTTTACAGTGATTTAGTTTGTTACTTAATTATCTGAAAATAGTAATAAAAATTAACTCTGGTTTATTTGCTGTTAGGCTCATATAAAATTATAATGAAGTGAATAATGAAAAGTTGAAATTAATATTTATAAATAAAATAAAATAAATATGATATGTGATGAAGGCTAATTAAAAAAAAATGACGAAATTTATGTCATATACCATTACAAAGCAAACTTTCATTTGTGATAATGCTGGTCACCAACTTTCAATAAAATTCAATTACAACGTCTAATCTCATTTTCTAGTACCTAATTGTGACACTATCACCATCACTAGATGTTTTCCAATGAACACAACCTAAATTTACAATATTTTTTTGAATTCAACGTTACCACTATTGTAAATCGAGGGTAGAAGTTATGTGTGTCGCACAGTCCACCCTCAGTTTGTAACGGCAATAGTGATTTATGACAAACTTGATGGTAGATTTGAAACAATTTTAAATTAAACAAAATTTCAAATATATAAATAATTCATATATTTGAAGTCTAACAAAGATTATTGTGGCAAATATAGTGAAATTTTCTATATTATTCACTAATTTGCTTGTATATGTCATTAGTTATCCGTATTAATAGTTGTTATCTTTTCTAGTACATTTCATTTATAAAAGATTTTATATTAAAAATAATCAATTTATATACATGTGTGTGTGTATATATATATCAAGTGAATGCTTTTTTTTTTTTTTTTTTCTTCTGCTTCATTGAATTATTTAGTTTCATTTTATTTATTATACATTTTATATTAAAAGAACCGATTGCCATATATATAAATCTAGATCACGTGCACTTTTTTTTATTTTTTTAAATTTTTATTTCTTCCTCTTCATTTAATTTTTAATTTTCTTTTGGTTTTTGGAATTATTAATACTAATAGAATTCTAATAAAAAATTTAGTAAATATATATTAGGCAATTCATGCAAATTTTGTAAGAAATATCACATTTTTATATACTAATAATAGATTATATATATATATATATATATATATATATATATATATATATCCTTTCTCTCTTTCATTTTCCATTATCTTTCCTCAATTTATTTATGGTTAAGAATCATCCCTTTTCAATTGCCTCTTCCATTTCCCATTATCTTTCCTCAATTTATTTATGAATAAGAATCATCATTTCTCTCCCCATTTTGCATTATCTTTCCTCTCTCCTCTTATGGATAAAAATCATCAATTCTCTCTCCATTTTGCATTATCTTTCCTCAATTTATTAATGGGTAAGAATTAAGGGTGATCAAACAAATTGAAAATCCGCACCACATCACACTAAATCGGTTTTGTTAAATTTATAAGAAAACCGCAACTTAAAAAATTAACCAAAATTACACCACACAAATGGTTTAGTTATAATTTTCAATTGAAATAATTGAAATTAGACCGTACCAAACCGCCTTTATATATATATATATATATAGGTTTGCAATATTATATTTTATATTTTAAGTTATATTGTTATTATATTGTATATTTAATTTGTTTTGTGTCAATATTTTAATGTGTTCAATGGTCATGGTCATGTACTCTCACAAAAACTTTTTGTCTTTTATTAATATTAAACTAAAGAAATGTATTCTTAGTTTTAAGTTATTAAACCATTTTTAATATATATGATTTAGAAGTGTTTGATACGTATTATTAAAAGCCAAACAATCAATTCATAATTAAATAGTCTCTCATGAGAGCATTTGATATCATATTTTATTAAATTAATAATTATTATTCAATTATTAGTTTACTTCTAAACTTTTTTATTAGTGTATTATATAATATATTAGTTTATTATATGATATAAATTTGAAGACATCTATTTTAAATTTTGATAAAATTATAACATAATAATATTATTTTAAAATATTTATTATATCATAACATTAAAGTTATTGTTGCTATGAAACAAAATTATGTTAAAAACTGCAAAAATCACACCAAACCGCAAGAAACCGCACATTCAATTTTTGTATGAAAACTATAGTATTAATTTTACTTGTAAACCAAACCACACGTAACAATGTGGATTGAAATTAAAGGAAAACCCACTAAAACCGCACAACGATCACCTCTAATAAGAATCGTCAATTCTCTCTCCATTTTGCATTATCTTTCCTCAATTTATTTCTAATATTTATGGGTAGGATCATTATTTTATATACTTGAATTTTCTTCCTCCCATCATCATCTTTTACTTTCAATTCAATTTTCTTCTTCATCTTTTCTCTATCGAAAAATCGAACCAAACCGAACTAAGTGATTTGGTTCGATTCATTTTTTACCTACATATCGGTTCGATTTGATTTATCAAAATTAAATTATTTTAATTTCAATTTTATTTGTACGATTTGGTTTTAGACCGGATCTTCAAAGTGTCCCAAAAAATCAAACCGATCGAACATCCATGTATCAAAATTAGGTTATTTTAGTTTTGATTTTGTTAGGTTTGATTCGGTTGTTGACCGAACTGACCAATTGCCCACCCTTACAAACGTGAATTAAATTATTTACTAGTTGAAGTATGATGTATTTTATATATTGTATTAAGTTGGTTGAAGTATGATGTATTTTATATATTGTATTAAGTTACTTATATATAATTATTATACTTGTGGAAGTTTTGTACAAATATATCCTACTACCTATATATACTACTACCTATTTATAGGGATGTTAAACGGGCTAGCCCTAGCGATTTCGGGCTAGCTCTAGCAAGTTTTGGGTTAAATGGGCTCCGGGTTAAACGAACCAATTTAAACGGGCCTCGAATATTGGGACCTAACCCTAATGGGTTTCAGGCTAAACGGGTTATTATCGGGCTATTAATAAAAAAAATATTTATATTTTATATATATTTTTTTAAGTTAAAATATACATAATGTTCAAAATTCACATATAAAATTAAATGTTATAGATTGCAAAAACATCATTAAGTTAGATTACCATTTAGAGTTTATACTTGCTAAAATTTATAGATGAAACCATTAAAAAATGACTATAAATTGCAACAAAATATGAGCAAACTTGTTATTTGTACACATTTATAGGTGGTATTTTGTTATTATTTAATTTATTTCATATAGTTAATTCTTATAAATCAAATTTGAAGACATTAAATTTAGGATAATACACAAATAATTGGACATTTGTATTATATTTTATATACTTAAAACTAAAAAAATTAATCTAATTTTAAATTAAAAAAAAAAGGGCTAGCGGACCAACCGGTTAATCGTCGGGCTGGCCCTAACAGGTTTCGAGCTAAACGGGCTTTGGGTTAAACAATTAAATTTAAACAGGCTAGAAATATTCGTCCCTAACCCTGTTTTTTTCCGGTTTAAACGGGCTAACCCGTTGGGTCATGATCCGTTTAACATCCCTACCTATTTATACTAACTCATTACTAATGAACAGTAAAGACTATAAACTTGTTGACAAGAGAGAACCCTCTAAAATTTTTAACGATTTTCTAGATACATTCTAACATCATACATACTTCACACACACATTTAGAACCTCTCTGGGATCATGTTCAAAATATGAAATTCAATTAGATAGATACATGGTTAAGTCAAAATAATTCTGTTTAAAATTCAATTTTTGTAGAGGGCAATATGAATGTGCACCGTCATGTTCCATTGGCACACTATTACTTCCTACACACATCTACAACTTCTCTAGAATTATGTTCATAGAACATGTTCTCTATGTACACTTGAGTTTGATTGAGTGCACTATGTACTTGAGCTAAGAAATGCGGGTCTGTGACTATGCCATGTTTTTTATTATTTTATTATTTTTTAATTTTACCGTGGTAGTGAATACTAGTGGGCAGTGGCGGACCCAAAATTTTAATTCAGGGGGCCCAACACATGGTCATAACCCTCGTAAAACTGTTGTCGTTGACCTCAATAACAATAGTTATTAACCATTGTGCACACATTGTAAATACGCGCTCAAATACGACAGTTCGCTGACCGTTGTGCCAACTGTTGTCGTTATTATCTACAACAACGGTTATTAACCGTTGTGTTGAGGAGGTATACGACAACACCATCTTCGACAACGGTTAAAATGGACAATGACAACGGTTATTAACCGTTGTCGTTGTGCATTTTCTACAATGGTTAAAATGAATTGCGACAACAGTTATTAACCGTTGTCGTTTGTGATTTTTTTAGTGAATTTACCAAAATATCCTTACTTTTTTTCAAATTTCAGGGGCCCAGTGCCCCCTTGGCCCCCATGTAGGTCCGCCCCTGCTAGTGGGTGGTATAAGAAATGACAAATGAATACGAGTCGTTAAATACTAATGACAAAAATTTAAATACAAACAAAACGTACATGTTTAAACAGTCAAATTTGATTTGGGTCAATCAATATTATATTCTTATTACGTTATTTTTTAGAATTATTAGGTCCATGACATTATATTATCATATTTGATAATATATAGTTATCCAATTCATACATCAAATTCTCAATATCTAATAACAAGATTTTAATCAAGTTTTTTTTTATTTGTGTGTGAAAGGTTATAGGTAGGATAATATATATATATATATATATATATATATATATATATTATGATTTGATGTATATTATTAGGAAAAATTTGTGTACGTACTGTATTTTTTTTGTTTATTATTTGTATTTTGTGTTTATTTCAAACTTATTATATTCACTATGAATTCATAGTATATGAGATGAACTTGGACTAAAGGAATGAATTGAATTGCACATTGAATATAATTTTATAAGATGGATCAACGTTAGAAAACTCACTAGAACACTAGTTAGGTCACCTAATGTGAGTTCACAATTGGGAAACCAGATATGCGAACCAAGATTAGGGCCCAAATTTATTACGTTTTTACAGTCTTTACAAGTTAGAAATACCGTTATGAATAACAGATATTAGTATATTAATTCATTTCTTCCCTTTCAAATAAATCATGTACACATTATACATATTTAACCTAATTAAAAAAATTATTTAAAAACGACAGGAATTAAGTGTATTACATCAATGTACCATGATAGAAAATTCAAAAAACCTTTACCTCATCGACTCAATTAGCCAATTGGGAATTTTATAATCCCTAAAAATACTTGTATGAATACGTGTCATTTTTAAATTCTTGTCAACCTACATTTAATTCGACTAAGTCTTATATAAAACCTTTATACGAGTTTTCAAAAATACAGTTATATCGAAATAAAAATATATATATTTTAATTTATTAATGTAGAATATACATATATATATATATATATACACACACATTTGAATGAATATTAATATATTCGGTATTTCAATATATATCGAAATACCAAAATTTTCTAAAATACCATACGAAAAATTTATCGAGTAAGTCGGTATTTTTAAAATTTTCCCAGCCCTATTAGGCTCCTAATACTATTAATACTTGGCAAAGCAGAGTTTCAAGTCCCTGGAATAGAACGCATACCAAACATACTTGAGAGAATGACAGATATTATTGATATGAAAGTTTCAAAGTTAAAACTTTAATATTCAATAATAATAACAAATGTGCAGAATGTATATGATAATATTTTATGTACCATTAATTCTTTATATCAATTATATATTTATCCACGCTTTAACAAAATGATTACTGTCAATTCCAGACCAAGAATCGAATCAACTTAGCCAAATATCAAACCATGCAATATAGAAACCCTAATTTGCATGTGAAGAACAAAATCGAAATTGAAGAAAAAAAACAATCAACACTCAACGATTTAAGTGGTTCGGGTTAAAAATCCATACATCCACTGGAGATCAAGATCCACTAATCACAGATCACAATGTAGCAGTTTACACGAGAAGAAAACGAGAAAAACAAGAACGCTCATACAAAATGACTAACAGCTCTCTTTTCTCAGTATTTCTCTCTCTATACTCTGATCTAAAGCGAAAACTATTAACTAATGGATTAATCTCCGATATTTAAGGAGCGCGTAGAAACTGATCTCACTTGAATTGGTTGAGTAATCAGCGAGAAAACCGCTCCGCAAATTATACCTGCAAAACAGTCAAAACTGAAGCAATAAAACAAAGAAATGAAAGAAACTAATTTACCTAACTTGAGAGTGTGTTTCTGGAACACGTTTTTATAAGTAGAGTAACACTTCTTTCAATACTTGGGCAAGAACTGGGTTTTCTTCATGTCTTTATTTCTTCTTCATTTTCTTCATGCAAGGCTGACTTATGGTGCATGGCTTCATGCTATACATCACAATTACAATTCGTTTTCTCATAGGCAGCAAATTCAAATATTTTCTTTTTGTGTATAGTCATAGTATTTTTTATCTCAACTGTGGCCTTTTTATTTTTATTTTATCTCAAGATCCTTATCCTTAGGATTCCTTTCATTAATTTAAATGAATGTTGTAATTAGAAGTTTATCCACAAATATACTACGGAGCATTACTAGTTCATGTGATTAACGATTCCTATTCCATTTAAATTTATAATTCAGTGATTGTGTTGGATTAGGATTCTAAATTATATATGTGTGTGTGTTTACTTTTACGTGTTTTCTTTTCTTTTTATTAAGTTATTGTGTTGCACAACTTGAGTTTAATTATAGGACAAGGAACTCATATATCGTTATGGGCGATCTTTCATCAATTTCGGTAATTCTACATCTTAATTCTCGTTTTAAATATGTTTATGATGTGTGTTAATTAATATGTAAATATTTTCCTCATAAAAAAATCATGTTTTCTACCCACAAATGACATAGATGTCCTTTTTTTAATTCATATTTCTTTCTTGGCCTTCGAAATGGACGCAATTTAGGAAATTCTAAGATATAGGATTCTAAGAATATTAAATTCTAAGAAATTCTTAGATTAATGTTCCTCTATTAAAGTTAGATATGAATCTGTTGTGGACTGTCGATTAATTGCCTTCTCCCTCCATCGTCGAAGCTTTAAAGTTGTATGCTAGCGTACTAACATTGGTGCTCTATTTAATTTTTTTCATTTTCATAAATTTGTTATGAACACTAGTATTCTAAATTGGGGATTTTTTTTTTGTGTTGTTCTCAATTTCCAATTCTGTTGTTTTAATAACGGAAATTATACGCAGATTTTTTTATTTTTTATTTGAAAAGAGAATAAAAAAATCGAGATCTAAAAGAAGATAGATGAGAGAAAGAATTAAGATGTGAGGAGAGGAAAATATAGTGTGTGAGATAACTAAAAGAGGCACTGCATTTAGGAATTGGGATCCTCTGCTGGGCTAAGTTTGTCTTGTGTTTGTTTTTTTATTTTTTTATTTGTTCAATCATAGCGTAATGTGCAATCTCTATATATTTTATTTTACTTGTTTGAGTCTTCATTATCATGATATTATGAATGTTGATCATTCTTTTTTAGGAGTTTGAGGTTGCTATACCGGAGGAGAAATCAAAGATAGGGACGTTCAACATTCAGTTGAATGAAGATGAGTTTCCTCCCTTGATAGTGAGCCAAGAGAGTTCTTTTAACATCAAATTAAAAGATTGGCTAATTGTTGCCAAGAACTCTCCTAATCATCATGTTGAGATTGAACTGAAACCAAAACTTAGTACTGACTTGGGTAGTATTAAGTTGGAGACGAGAAATGTTAAGGATAATATCCCTAGGTTTGTCGATACATCGGAGATAATGAATGTTAAAGACAACGAATATGAACTACCTATCCAATCGATATATAAGATCGAGAAGAGACTTAGAAAGAAGGGTGGTAGAAAACATATGGACGATGGCGTTGGCAAGTGCAACGACATCAATCAAAAGGGAATGCGGGTGTCTTTTGTATGCACGCTTATATTTGCTTCGCTATGGCTCATAGCTCGGCTAAAAAACATAGGGTGGTTGCAAATGTAATTTAAACTCTTGCTTAGATCGCATTTATTCAAACTTTGACAATTGCAAATCTATATTTTTCATAATTTCTTGAATGGAGTAGGCATATAACTATTGCTTCTAATTTTTTACTACAGAGTCATAGTCTTTAGTTCTGAAGATCCAATGTTTTTTTTTTTTGGTTGACAAATATAATTATAGATGAAAATAGCTGTTTGATTTGATCCCGGTCTCGTCTTCTTCTTCTTCTCTGATGAAACCCGAAATTCCTCGGTCAAAAACACCTGCAAAACAAAGAACACCGGGAGGTTTTCCCGGCGATGAGACTCCGACGCTCAAGTCAGAAAAAAGAGATAATATGTATGTTTTTAGTATAATTGTGTCTAAAAAAAATGAAAGAAGAAATATAATAAGTATATATACTTCATGAAACCCGTGTCAGTTGGGGATATCCGAGAAATGTGGGAAGTAACTTAGTGGTCCACGAAATGGGCGGTTATATGGATTCAAATCAGTTCGCTTAACTCAACCGAAATGAGTTCGTCATCTTGGTCCAAAATCAAATAAGTTCGTACTTCGATGAAATATTAAATGCGAACTCTTATCAAAATAGAAAACAATTCGCCTCAAATCGTGTTACAACATAGTTCACTCACTATAAAACAACTTCTATTCGCTTTCTTTAAACTGTTCACTTCAATAGTTCATAATTTCAATTCAAACTCGATAAGAAAACCCAGTTCACTTAGTTCGATCATATCACTGTTGAAGATATGGATAATGTATATGCTACTCTTTTACATCTGCAAGAACTAGTTGAGGTCAAAATCAAGCTTGAAGCCTATTAATCCTGTCGATTTTAAAGAGTTTTCACATGATGATCATTGATTATATATCTAGAGAATCGTACATATAATTTTTCATGCATTTTGATATTTGTTCAACTAAATTTAGAGTTCACTCTAATTTTTCCACTGAATTGTTGTTACATAGAACTGAATTTATGATTAATTCCTTGTTACTTATATTTTACAATTTCATTAACACCTAAAACAATCATTTTCTTTCAGATTGAAGTATGAAGACTTGAAGTGGGCTGAGAATTGAGAATGAGAAATGAATTGAAAAAGTATCTTAAAAACTGAATAAAAAATAATTAATATATATTTATTCAGTTTTCAGTTCGCTTCGATTAATATTTAATAGTATCTATAAATCAAAATCGAACTGAAAATCTCCAGAATTTAAAATCGAAAATTCGGTTTTGGTTTGATTCGAATGGTTAATCGATACATAAACAATCCTAATAATTACTCTCCTAAGTCCTAATTTCTTTTTCTTTAGGATATATAATTAAATATAAAATGAATATTTAAGAAAAATAATTGACTGTGGTTTGCAGTCTGAGTCAACTTAGATGGACCCATTGAATATAAGCCCATTTCATAGTCAATGTTCAGTGGGTGGGACTAAAGCCGGCCTGTTTTATTTCACAATTAATTTAGATCTCTAATTCAATTTTTTTTAAAACTTATTTATTTTTCTAAAGGAATCTTTAATTAAAATAGTTCATTCCAATAGATTGGGACTTCCTCTATTAAAAGCCAGTCAAAATTTGTGAATATTATCAATTCTATACAACTGATGTTGTGCTGTCCACTTCTTGTATTCATTTGAATGATAGAAATACTTGCCATAATTGCCTGCAATTAATTTTGGATTCTTAAATAAATCTTTTTAGGGATGAAGAAGACAGGTTGATTAATTTCTAAATCCATTATTTAGTCATCAATCATCTATTCAACTGGTTCAAAAGATCACCATTATAACATATGACTCAATTTATTCCTTTTTTTTTTTGTATATAAATAAAATTGTATCAAAAGAAAATCTGCAAATATAAAAAAATAAAAGGTAAAACAAAGAACTAAACCACTTATGATAGATCAAACTAATGTTAAATCTGAAAAAAACTATGCTCAATTTCCTGATTGATTAAGTGACAATTACTTACGTTCTTAATGAAAAATAACAATCAAAATTCCAAGTTGTTCAAAAACTTAATATCAGCAGTGAAATATCCGATACAAATATTACAATATTTCAAACAATGATCATATGCATAGACCACATTGAAAAATTAAAACAATAGCATCCTTTTGAAATTATAATCCAATACATTTGAATACTTTGGCCAAGTTATACTAGAATTATAATTGTCACAAAACACAAAGTTGAATTCCCCTTTTTTTTTTTTTGGACCAAAATTGAATGTGTATGTTCAGTTTGCAAAATTATATAACGTTGATTTAAAAAAACAAAAACAAAAAACCCAAAAAAAAAAAGAAAATTAAAATTTATAATAAATAAAGAAATAAATAAAACTTAAAAAAAAAAAAAAAAAATCTAACGTGTCTCAGCCGGTGACACCATAATTTCCATGCTTGTAATTTCGCCGGACATGTCACGTGGCATTCAGTAAGTGGCCCAGTTAACAGCGCACTTTAGCTAGCACACAGCGTTTGATTTCCACGCGCCGAGAATATTTTCCCACATCATAATCATTTCTCTCTGATGCCCTTTCAACTCTATTTCTCTCTCAATTTTTGAAATTTCTCCATTGTTTTTCCATTTTAGCTCACATCTTAGGGTTTCTATTTCAAGACGAAAGTGCCTTCATTCTCAGCTGGATTTGATCCGCTATAAGTTTTTCACTCATCGCAGTTTCTGTGATTTTTACTTGAAATTCTTCTTTGGATGCGATTTCTACTGAATAAATGGCTTCGATTCGGAGGACGCTGTCGCCGTACAACGATCGATCGTATCAGAACGGATCTAATAGTCCATTTTCAGCCCAATCGCCATCGCAGAAGCTTTTTTCCCAGGGCAGAACAACATTCTCTCCTGTTCGTAGATTTATTACTGGAATTTTTATCCAGAAGCATTACACTCGGAAAAGCAATCAGTTTTCCTGGAAAAAATCGCTTCTCCGCTGCTTTCTGTGCTTTTTCTTAGGGTTTTTACTCGGTATGGCGCCGTTTAATAATGATTTTGGTGAATTAAAGAACCAGGATTTGAGAAATAGTGATTTCTCGTTTGAAGCGAAAACGGAGGTGGTCGGTGTTGAGAAGAATGCAGGTGATCTAGGTTTTGTTGAGAGACCAAAGGAGAATGATATGTTGGTCGATACTGTTGAATTAGGGGTTGTTCAAAGGAAAGAGAGAAATGAAATTAAGAAGATTCTTGATATTGTACCCGGGAAACATTTACTTGTGGTGACACCGACTTATAACAGGGCTACGCAGGCATATTATTTGAATAGGTTAGGACAGGTTTTGAGACTAGTGAGGTCGCCAGTTTTGTGGATTGTGGTTGAGATGAATGCTGCATCCATGGAGACAGCAGAGATTTTGAGAAATATGGGGATTATGTATAGACATTTGGTGTGTGTGAAAAATTCTACAGATGTTAAGGACAGGGGAGTGCACCAGAGGAATACTGCACTCGAGCATATTGAGAGGCATAGGCTTGATGGGATTGTGTATTTTGCCGATGATGATAATATTTACTCGCTCGAGCTTTTCGAGAGCATGAGAGAAATCAGGTTGGCTTTCAATTTCTCAGCTCTTTCAACTAACAATAATGTTGCTTGTACCATATCATTTACCTAATTTTAGCC
This sequence comes from Scutellaria galericulata, assembly GCA_946896805.1. NCBI lineage: Eukaryota > Viridiplantae > Streptophyta > Magnoliopsida > Lamiales > Lamiaceae > Scutellaria > Scutellaria galericulata. The sequence continues at coordinate 16,684,948 of OX335793.1, forward strand.
TGTACATAGTGCTATATGATTTTTAGCTTTTGGGAGAGTTTTATTTTTACTTGCAGACAACGATGTGGATGCTTTAGGGCAATTGTGCTATCATTTATTTGATTATGTCTTTCTGCATTGCTCTGTTCTTTGTGTTAGTATTTGCCTATGTTATGGATACTGTATATAAAACCTTGAGGTGGATTGTACACTTTTTTGGTGTTTGTTCCTCTGTTTGTGTGATTATGAATGTGTTAGAGCTAGTTGTGATCTGTGGTTATAGAGTTATTTGCTAAGTGTATTTGTTGTTTTCTAAATTTCTCATATGCTGTTCCATGTGTCAAAAGACAATCCTCTAGTCCCAGTAATTTATATATGTTGACCTCACAATTCCTTATGCTGTTAGTGTATTATTTCTAGTTCCCTTCTATTCTATGCCCTCTAAGTTGGAATAAAAATGGAATTGAGCTTATTCTGTTCATGCTGCCTTTTGTTCTCTCATCCCTCTAATTTGTGGTGGTGTAGTTTGGAAAATTTTAAAATCAATCCTAGAAATTCTCCATAAAGAAACACGATTTTTGTCTGTGCTTTCAGAACAATAAAAGTTAAAGACTGTAATCATCTGAATTTGTTTTTCTTTTGATTCTTATGGATCTCAGAATATTTTGAAATGTGCGAAAAGCAGTTACTTTTTGAGCATAATTTTTCAGGATTAATATCCTGAAGTTGTGAAATTGTAGCTATGATTTTCCTTTCAGCTACGCTTTCTTACCTCATTCACTGTTTCACTGATATTGTTCTACCTCAAAGTGTTGAACATAACCGTTCGATGTTTCATATTATTCTTGACCTGGTACTTTCTTGAAAACCTTGGTCATTTTTTGCTTCAACTGTGAAGGTTAATGGTGGAGTAAGTAACAAGGATGACAAATTCTTGCTGTCTTTATTTATCAAAACCACAATTGCTTAAAATCTAATGATACATTATGATATGCAGTGCAAATGAACTCTTTAAGTAGTAATGGAGATGCTCAAGTAAAGTAAAAACTAATAAGATTTAAGTTTCTGGATATACTTATAATGGGTAACACACTTTGGAAATGATCCTTTTCAGACAATTGGAGTGTATGTTAGATTGCTTAAAGATTTAATCCTGTAGTAGATATTTGCTTCCAGTGGAAACTCAGTTATTAATTGGTTCATGAAACTTAAAAAAGTTTAGTAAATCTAAATACCTAATAAATATTTAGTTCAATTTGTATGTCTTTGTTTATGGAATAGATGTGTCAATTTTAAGTTGTTTGGTATTTTCACTGGGTACCACATTTTTATTTCAGTTAGATAGCTACTAGTAATTTTTATGTCTCATAACTCGGTAGTTTAAAGTTTAAAGCAGTACTTTTTGGTGTTAGTCTAATACATTTGCATGAAAATGACAACCGATTTTTTTTTCTTATGAACTTATAGAATATTATTTCATTCTCACATAGTGTATACCCCCCTTCACAGAGCAAAATAACATTTGCATAATTAATCTAAAGTTACCAATATTTGCTCTTTTATTGTTAACTGCGGCATAGTCATTCTTGGTCTTGTTATTGCTAATTTTTAGATCCTATTATGAAGTGGACAAGTATTAGAGGCTATAGTATAAGGGATATTTAGTCTTTCATTTAACCATTTATCCTCACACATGTGATTTGTGAAATTATTGCTTCTACACCTTGCAATTTCTAGATGGAGCCTGTTCAGTCTCTTTTTCAATCTCACCTTCATGTTTACTGTAATTTTAAGGTTAATTTTTTTTACTAGGTTTCCATGTAAAAATAAAAATACGTAGACTTTATGGTTTTAGAAAATGAAAAAAAAGTGTTCTATGATGTTTTCTGCATAAAATGATGTGAAATAGTCTGTAGATTTGAAATGATGCATGAAAAGATGAGATAGTTGGGGTTTGGTAATAGGTTGTGCCAAAGAAAATAAAATGTCCTTTTGATAAGAATGAGTCAAATGAATGCATCAGAGAATTGAAAGAAAAAGTACTAAGAATAATGATATAAGAAAGAAAAAGTTGACCCCTGGATATGAAATGTACAGGGTCTTAATCTTTTTTAGTATAAGAAAAGGGCAAGATCAACTATGTCAGTCTTCCTCACCTTGATTGTGGCAAAATACAGTATATGCTTTTTGGTGATCTAAGTGAGATGAAAGTTTAAGGCTACATGATTATATCACTTGCCTGATCTTGAGAAAGAAACTTATAACATCTCTCTTTTCTTTTGTAGCATGGAAATGCTTTATTTTTGTGCCTTTTCATTAGTTTCTTATCTTTGTTTCAGTCGCTTTGGCACCTGGCCTGTCGGCATGCTTGCTCAAAGCAAAAACAAAGCAATACTAGAGGGCCCTGTATGCAATGGGAGTCAAATAATAGGATGGCACACAAACGAGAAGAGCAAAAGACTTCGTAGATTTCATGTCGATATGTCAGGCTTTGCCTTCAATAGCACCATACTATGGGACCCCAAGAGATGGCACCGTCCCACTACAGATCCAATCCGGCAGTTAGACACTGTGAAGGAAGGTTTCCAAGTATGCATCATATCATTGCATATCCCCCATATATATATATATATATATATATATAGTTTTTTTTTTCCTTAATATATATTTATGTCCAATTTAAACTATATTTAAACTGTATTTGGACTTTATTAATTTTTTCAGGAGACAACTTTCATTGAACAGATTGTAGAAGACGAGAGTCAAATGGAAGGCATTCCTCTAGGTTGTTATAGGATCATGAGTTGGCACCTCCATTTAGAAGCACGCCATCTTGCATATCCCAGTGGCTGGACGCTTCAGAAGAATCTCGATGTGGTCATTCCTTTCAATTGATATAATCTGATCCAATGGGGTTGTGTATCGCATCATTTGAACCATGAGGTATGCTTTATGTCCTAAGCTTATTTATTTGTTTGTTTGTTTAATTTTCGATAATAACTACTTGATATTAGCCAAAAGGCCTAGAGACAGTTATGTCCTACGCCACTATGGGGAGCATACTGTGACGAACTCAGGATCATTTAGAGATATACTTATCCATTATTTATAGGAAATGAAAGAAGGATAAACATATGTCTGAATATTCATACCAACTCTTCCGTCACTAATCATTTTTCTAGTAGCATAATTATTGGAATGCTTTGGAAAATTTGAATTTAAACAACTATGTTAAATAAAAGAAAATCAATCTTGTAGCAAAATACTTGCTAACATTCCGTTTATACAAATAGCAGTGCATTACGAGAGGTGATTGTTGACGTAAAGCCGAATCAATCACAGCACGTCGCCACTTTTAAGCAGAAAACTCGTAGAGAGCACTCAGACCCTCCAAAGGAGAAGGCACCCGAGGGAACTACCCTCCCCTACTTTCATTTATGATTTTTCGTTCTTTGAGAATTCTTCATGGAAACAAGTTCGATTTTGTTGTATAGTTTGATACATGTGAAAAGAACTGGGCCGAGGTATTGAAAGAGGATGGTGATCCCAAGAAGGTTGGGAATTGGGATGATGATGTTTGTGGGTTTGTCTGAATTTCACTTGTGATTGCAGTCATATAGGAATAGCCTCAAATGAGGTGACAAAGTTGCTTTGTCCATATTGTAGCCACTTCGAATTATATATTTTGTTATAGCATTGATAGTTAATTTTTGAGAAATTGCCATTTATTGGTTTATTTATTTAAAGAAAATGACTATTTTTCTTTCATAACAATGATAACTGAAAATCCTCTTTGGGTTTTATGCTGCAAGGATGGTTTTGGTCTATATATTCCTTTTTTTAAAACGCATGGGAGTCTTTATTTGTTCGATTTTATTTATAAAAGAATATCACTGTACCTCATTGTGTTGATTCTTTTTTTTTTTTTTTTACTTCTTTTAGTTAACACTTAACACAGTGTTGATTGTTAAAGGAGAAGGAATGGTATTTTCCTAAAGCTATTGAGTGGTCGATGTTTAGACTCTTTAGAGCAGAGTCGGTAGAAAAGCTTGACCGAAAAAGTCATGTACACCAAAATAAAGATAAATAAATATATCCATTCCATACATATAGAAGTTTGAAAAAACTTTAGATTCAAGTAATTACCAAACAATCATGAATAATTACATCTTACTAAAATTATGAGTTAGAGTAATGCAATTGGTATCCGAACTGGATCCACGCATCTTGCATATAAGTTTTTTTTTTTTTTGAATAATTATATCTTATTAAAATTATGAATTACTCTCCAATACATCAGTTTTATGACCCGACCCGAATCCGTACATCTTTTATATATATATATATATATATATATATATATATATATATATATATTTTTTTTTTTTTTCAGCTGAAACTTTGCTACAAAAAGATATCATTAATATTATATAAAGGTATTATTAGTTATACATAAATATATTATTTCATCTACATAAAAGTCTCAATTTTCAATTCCTGAAAATTAGTTTTGAAATTGTAATTCACAAACTTCAACTAATTTCAAATTTGTTGTACCTCCATCAAATCTGCTGAGTTCAAGTATTTTTTAAAAAATACTTTTAAAAAAAAATACTTTTTAAAAAAAAATACTTCTAAATTCTCAAAGTTCTCAATTTTCAATTCCTGAAAATTAGTTTTGCAATTGTAATTCACAAAATCCAAATAATTTCAGATTTGTTGTACCATAAAATTGATTTATCATCCATCAAATATGCGAGTTGATCAAGATTTTTTTTTAAAAATACTTCAAAGTGTGTAAAAAAATTAACTTATTAACAAATATACACAATAAATTATTTTTATATCCATCAAAATATAATTGCACGATGACAACTGGTTTGATTGTTATAGGCGATCAGCCATTTGGCAGCCGTCGATTATCAAACTATGATTTTCAATATATGATTATGGTGACACAAGATCAGTCATTTGGTAGCCGTCGGTTATCAAACTATGATTTTCAATATATGAGTATGGTGACACAAGATCAGTCATTTGGTAGCCGTCGGTTATCAAACTATGATTTTCAACATATGATTATCAAACTATGATTTTGTGGAAAAGTGAGAAAGATTTCCATTGGTTATCAAACTATGATTTTCAACATATGGATGACCATGGGCCTCAGATCCGACAATACTTCACTCCATACTCAGAGAGTTAGGGCTTTTATCATGGATGACCATGGGCCTCATGAAAATGGCCCACATATCCGATGACTCAAACTATGATTTTCAACATATGATTATCAAACTATGATTTTGTGGAAAAGTTACAATGATTTCCATCGGTTATCAAACTATGATTTTCAACATATGGATGACCATGGGCCTCATGGAAATGGCCCATCCGACAATACTTCACTCCATGCTTAGAGAGTTAGGGCTTCCATCATGGATGACCATGGGCCTCATGAAAATGGCCCACAAATCTGACGACTCGCGCGCTATTGGATTGAGCTGATATGTTGGCATCGATGTTGCCAACATCTCGGACAACATCCGTTATGGGCCAACACTAATGGGTCGGGCCCATTTTTGTGCTCCAAAATAAATTCTTATTGCACCAACCAGATCCAAGGCCCAAAGCCCAAATCAGCCTAATGCGCATGTGGGCCCATTACTTGGTCTACACACATTTGTAAACCTTTAAGACATCATTATTACTTATATAGTGGATTTAAGAAAGCTAAAGTTTCGATGTGAGATACTTCCCAATCTCAAACTTTCCATTTTCAACCCATATATTTCGTGTATTAAATTCTCACTCACCGAAAATCGATTTTGAGCGTTTTAAACACACTACGATCATCTACTCGAAATGTACATTAATCTCATGCCTTTTATTTTAACAATGACCCACGTTTGATCCCTTAATTTTATAATCAAACATGTGCGATTACACATTGGTCAAAACCAGTTTTCTAGCAGAGTTATTGTTGTTTGTTAATCATTATCCAAATCTTCAATTGATTTCATATTTTTTAATCACATTATTCTACCCCAACCATTCATTATGTTGGAGCTATGTAAATTATAAGATGGACCTCAACATCAAATATTTGATTATTAGCAATGGAGTAAACAAATTGACCATAAATCATCGACAAGGAATCCTAGAGCTTCATTAGATGCTGGTTTCTCGAACCAGAGTATAATATTCGACATATGCCAATTATGTTCCATCAATCTCTATTGCATGCTTTGAAGTAAACTATTTATATAAGAATGTCTTTGTGATTTTATAATTATCAATTTAAAGATTTTTTTATGGTGTAGTAAAGTAATTTTCATCATGCAAGCAACGATCCTATTTTCGTATAGAATTAAATTCTGAAAGAGGAAAAAAGAAAAGACAGGATATTGGTAGTACAAGTGATTCAATCTCAAAATCTATACATTCTAAAATTATATAATCTCAAAATCTATACATCCTAAAATTATATTATAACGCCACGCACGCACACCTCACAAACCGCGCGCCCATGCCGCACGCTGCCCGCGCATCTTCAAAGTATCCATGGGATACCTTTAATATATCCATGTATATACCTTGAAGGTATACATGTGATGTCTGAAAAAAGGTATTCCATGATACCTTCAATGTATACATGTGGATACTTTGAAGGGATCCATGTGGATATTTGCGCGCACCTCACAACCGCGCGCCCATGCCCCATGCTTCCCACGCACCTTCAAGGTATCCATGAGATATTTTCAATATATCCATATATACCTTGAAGGTATACATGTGATGTTTGAAAAAAAAGTATTCCATGAATACCTTCAATGTATACATGTGGATACTTTGAAGGGATCCACGTGGATGCACCTCACAAACCGCGCACCAACGTCGTGCGCCCATGCCGCCCGCGCACCTTCAATGTATACATGTGATGTTTGAAAAAATGTATTTCATGGATACCTTGAAGGTATATATGTGAATATCTGAAAAGATATTTCATGGATATCTTCAATGTACACATGAAAAAAAAAAAAAACTTGAACGAAAAAAAATAAAAATTTAAAATTAACACGAGACCCACGAAGTGGGATGGGGACACGCCGTGCCCCGGGACGTAGGAGTCTCACTCAACATTATTTAGAACCTAAGTCTCGAATTGAATTATTAATATTTTTTAAAAAAAAAGAAACAAATAATAGAAATTGAGCTGATAAAAGTAGAAATAGAGTTTATAACGTTTAGAAAGAGAGTGGAGTTCGTAAAAGTGACGCAATATTTGTAGGCAAAAACCTCAAATCTCTCTCTACGTGGAGCTGCTCATCCGGGTCGATCATGGAGACTTGGGACCCGAACACGAAATCGACCTTGACCCGGATCCCCCTGCTGTCCATCAAGGCCGGCCCACGCGACGGCGGCGCGTGGACGCAACGGTTGAAGGAGGAGTACAAGGCTTTGATTGCCTACACCTCGATGAACAAATCAAACGACAACGATTGGTTCAGAATCTCCGCCGCCAACCCGGAGGGCACGCGATGGACCGGAAAATGTTGGTACATACACAATTTGCTCAAATACGAGTTTGATTTGCAGTTTGATATACCTGTTACTTATCCTGCCACTGCCCCTGAAATTGAGTTGCCCCAGCTCGATGGAAAGACCCAAAAGGTTTCTTTTCTTTTTTTTTTTTTTGGTGGATTTTGTTTGAGATTGGTTGTTGATATTTTGTTTTTATTGGATTTGTTTGTGTGTAGATGTATAGAGGAGGAAAGATATGTTTGACGGTGCATTTCAAGCCGCTTTGGGCTAAAAATTGGTAAAGTTTTGATTTTATTTTATTTTTTGCTGTTTTTTTCTAGTTTTAATTTGAAATTTTAGATTTAATGGCTTGTGAATGATGGAATGAGCTTTGATTACTTGGTTTTTTGTGGAGTGATGATGGTGATTAGGGATTTTAGATGAGATGGGATCTTGTGATCAACCTTTAGCTTTCTGTTTATAGATGAAATGTAGATTTTTTTTTTTTTTTTTTTTTGGCACTTGATTCTTATTGTGATCGCTTCTTATTATTTTCCTGAGACACTTTTTGTTTATACCATGATGTTGCCGGCATTAAGGCTGGTCGTTCTAGGTGTGATAGTATGTCGGAGGACTGAGTGTTGTGTATGGTTGGGGGGAGGATAAGAGACGAACTAGGATGATAAGAGCGAATGGAAATCATGGAGTTTTGAGCTATTGTCTCAATGGCTCTGTATTATGGTCCTTGTCTAGTTATCTTAGTAGTGGGAAAAGCAATTGCCTTTTCTCATGTGCCTTTCAACTAGAGCTTTGCTAGAAGAGAGATCCTTCGTTTCTGGTGTTTTCTCAACTCTGATGACAATTGCTTGGTCGAATTCTAGACGATGTACAAAATATTTTAGTCATTAGCAATGGAATAATGATTTCTGTTTTTCACTGGCATAGCAGAAAGTGCTGTACTTTATTATACAAGAGATTAGACAAAAACTGCCTATGGTTTCCACAGTGATCTTGATTATACTTCTCATTCTGGGAAATTTTAATAAACTCCCAGATGAAAGGTTAATGTCCTTTGCTATCCCATGAGAGTTTGTAAATACTTTCTCCAATACTTGATAACAAAGTCTTCCCCTATGTGTTAAACCACCATAACTAAGAGGAATTAGGTTGTTCACTTTACGGAACCATACCTCATTTCTACTGTTTATATTATACCAAATATTTTTTTTCGGGAAAATGAAAATCCAATTAATACTTGCTTCAATATATTGCATTTTCGACATACTGGCTGACCACATGGGAATTTTTTATTTACTTTTCTTTGTTTTTCTCCTATACATTGCCTCTTTTGGTGCAGTACTCTTAAGTGTTGAAGAAAATAAAAATGTTCGATAAAATAAGTAGATATTTTGTGTGCATCGTGATTGTTACAAGTGATAGCCCTCCATTTTGGAAAGGTTCCTTGTGCACATTGGCAAATATTTTCTCATCATGGCCTTTGGTAGTTGAAGTATCACATTTTATGTTTTTTTCCCATGTGTGATGTCTCGGAGACATTGATATCATTTGATTCTTTACACGCTCATCTTGTTCAATTCTAGAAAGAACATCATTATCTGACCCTTTTAATCTATTTATTTGGGCAGTCCTAGGTTTGGCATAGCACACGCACTTTGCTTGGGGCTTGCACCATGGCTGGCAGCAGAAATTCCAATTCTCGTCGATTCTGGCATGATCAAGCACAAGGATGACACTGCTGCCTCCACTGAATCTTCAGACTCTTCTGTAAAGGCTGTTTGAATAATAATCATCGTTTAAAGATTTCTAAATGGGTAGGAGAATTCCTGCTTTTATTTGAGTCTGAATCTGGTCAGGTATTTCCATGACGGTGTTTGAAAAACCTATTGACTTAGCTGTTTTGACTCTCCTTTACATTTGTCTCTTCCTGAGTTATAATTTCTCCAGAAAAAGATGAAGCTACTATCATATCATATCTTACTTCATAGAATATGGTGAGTATATGTTGTCTGAACTGGTTTTAAAGAAAGCTAGATGATTCGTTTCTGGAAACTAACTGATGTATTGAATTCATGATTTATCACCGATGCATTTTGGAGTGTCTTAACTTGTTGGATGTACGATAAATGGCATGGAAGAGATTGTAAAATCGACATTTTGATTTTGCATTCTTTCTTTTGTGCCACGTGTCACACATCCAACGGGCTCAAGTACTTCCTTTTCATGTAGTGTAGAACTTCCCATATCTCCATCGTTGTTAGAGATTTCATCAGTTAAATTACTAAAATGACACTTATTCTCTGTGGGAAATATGTGCAGTTGGAGTATTAGGTACAATTATCTTTTGATAAAAGCCCTATTAACTATACTTGTGAATATACAATCAGTTAACCTTACTCTTACAAATAGACTATGAAATAAATATACAATTTAATATACTCTATTTATGTTTTTTCTTAAAAAGTAATGTGTTACATGGAAGATCTGAAAGAATTTTGAACACACATTTGTTATGGGATTAAATTTCAAACAGAATTTAATCTGACATGGAGGGAAAATATGTTTTATACTTATTATATAATAAATAAAACCATTAATGAATAAATAGATAACTTAATTAACAATATTAATTAGCCCTTTTTTTTTTCTTAGCATACCCCTTCTACTAGATAGACCATTTAAAATAATTTTACATTCCTTAATTTGATGATAGGTACTCTAAAAACGAACTCAAATATTGGATCCTCTTCAACCCATGGAACATGGTATTGCAGGGTGTCCATCAAAGAAGCTAAGCAATGCAGAGAGAAGGATAATTTATTCTTAAATTTTTGATTCAAAATTAAACATTTTAATTTTTGAGAAAAATAAATAAATCCGTTCAACACTTGTCCACCAAACACTGACCAACAAGCATCATTTGACTACTACTCCTCATTAAACGCTTTGAACACTGTTCGACCACCATTCATCGAACATTGTTAAACGAACCAAACAAATAAAAGTGCATTAAGAATTAAAAATTAGGCCCAGCTGCTAAGATCTCCTCAGTAAGGTTACTATCAGTTCCAATCTTGTAGTCAAGAAATCCCTCAAAATTCTTCTTGAAAAGGCCTCCCAACTTGAGCAGAGTATCCTGGTATGCTTTCTTATCACTCCACTGCAATTCCCAACAAACAAACAAACACTATTCAATCAAACCAACTCAATCTTCAATTACTACAACAACTACATTAACATTAACATCCCAACTTACTGTATTAACAGGATCAAGAATCTCTGAAGGCACCCCTTCAATCTCACTAGGTATCTCAAGCCCAAACACCTCTGTCTTTGTGTAGTTTGCTTCCAAAAGTGCCCCCGAGTGTATAGCATCGATTATCTTCCTCGTGTAACCTAACTTGATCCTATTCCCTGAACCATAACTGCAAACACAACACATTTAACAACGTTGTTTGCAACGAGATTTAGAGTTAGCACAATTATCATAGTCATTCATACCTTCCACCAGACCATCCAGTGTTTACGAGCCATCCGGTTGCTCCTTGTTTGCTCATTTTCTCGGCCAGCATTGCTGCGTATTTGGTCGGATGAAGCATGATGAATGCTGCACCGAAGCATGCTGAGAATGTTGCGGTTGGCTCCTTTACACCCTCTTCAGTTCCTGCTACCTATGTTCATGGAAGAATTCCAACTTCATATATGTATAGGCCTAGTTAATGATGTGGTTGTGTGTTTGGGATTTGATCTGGTGCTTACCAGGGCCGTGTATCCGCTAATGAAGTGATACATGGTTTGAGCCAGGCTGAGCTTGCTCACTGGTGGGAGCACACCAAAGGCATCACAGGCTAGAAGAATGACGTTTTTTGGGTGTGGTGCGATGCAGGGGATCTTTGCATTAGGTATGTATTCTATTGGATATGCTGCTCGTGTGTTCTCTGCAACCAAAACAAGTTTAGTTGAGTCGAGTACTGCCAAACTCAAGCTCGATCTTGATTATAAAACTTAAGGCTTGAGCTCGACTCAAAAGATAACTCGATAAGCTCGAGCTCGGTTCGACCTGGCTCGACTTGATACTGAATAATCTTATGATTAAAAATGAAAAAAATTAAGGTAAATAAATAAACTATTAACGGCAAAATGATAAATCTAACATATGTTGCTTGATTAGGCTCGCGAGCTTGCTAAGCTGAGTATTAATATGCTTGAGCTCGAGATCAAAAGCTACTCGAGTAGCTAAAGTTTGACTTGATGATTCAATTTTTTTTTTTTTCGAGTCAATGAGTAGCTCATGAGTTGTATTATATCATTTACAATCCAAGTTGACGTTTTCATTGATCTTTCATTACCTGTTACGGATTTATCGGAGTAGTCCACTAGTCGAGTGTGCTCTTCAAACACCACATTTTCAAGAACTACAAATCAATCAAAGGAGATTAGATCCATCATCAAATCCACTCCATTTAGGTGAATCAAATGATTAAGTAAAGGCATAAAGAACATGAAATACCAGTGCCAAACTTAATAGCATTCCAAATATCAGGCTCTTTCTCTTTGGACAAGTCTATACACTTGGCATAACAACCACCCTCGATGTTTGATACTCCCTTCTCACTCCAACAATGCTCGTCGTCTCCGATCAAATACCTGTTGTGATCCGTCGACAACGTGGTCTTCCCAGTACCTAAAACACAGAACAAAATCAATCTTCAAACAAATGGTGGCGATCATTTTCTTGATGTCTCATGTTAAGGTGTGTGGACTTGCTCGCACCTGATAATCCGAAGAAGAGTGCCACATCCCCGTCTTTGCCCATGTTGCAACCGGAATGGAGAGAGAGGATGTGGCGCTTGGGCATGAGATAGTGCATAAGACTAAAAAGCCCTTTCTTCATCTCACCAGCATATTGGGTACCAAGAATCACCATCTCTTTTCTTGCAAGATTGATGTCTACACTGGTCGATGATGTCATGTAATGCGTGTAGCGATTGCACGGGAACTGTCCCGCGTTGTATATCGTGAAATCAGGTGTACCGAAGTTCTGTAGCTCCTCTGGAGTCGGTCTAATGCACCTGTTAACAAGGATCCATGTCGGATTGTACTTTTAACAAACATAGGATGTTGATTTTGATGAAGGTTTTACTGACATGTTGTGCATGAAGAGAGAATGGTATGCTCTTGCAGACACGATTCTAACTTTGATTCGATTCTCTGGGTCCCAGTTCAGGAATTGATCATTCACGAATACCTGTAAAAACAAATGATAAAATCCCCAAACATAGACAACATCATTAGCATGGACATAGGATGTGGTAGGGTACGAATACGGGTAACATCCAATGGGTATATAGGTATTCACGAGACGAATTACTCATTTATACATGGGTAAATTTTCCCGACCCGGACCCCATAAACTCATCAATACTCACAAATTTACTCTGAAAAAAAATAAAATCAAACATGCTAAAAAAAGGACATACTATAAATTAAGATCAATAACATAACGTTTTAATCTGATTACTGATTACTTGATTTAGTATTTCCTACGATAAAAAGATAAAAAAACAACAAAGAAATTTTAAAATGTATTTTTATATAAGTTTGAAAATTGAATTATTAAATGTAATGTTATGTAGGTTTAAAAATAGAATATGAAATCGATACCCTACTTATACTCTTAACATAATTTGGTGGATACGAAGGGATCCTACCCGTTATCCGAAATTTTGAGAATACACAGGGGTAAAATTGACATTTCATACATATAGATGCTAGCTTAAGAATGACATGCATAAATTGAGAAATTGTACATGTTAATTATTCATCTATTTGAACCAAGATATGATGAATGATATTTATCGACTGATAATCATGATCATGATGGATCAATAAAGTAGAAGAAGTTATTTATAAGTTAGTAATTAATACCTTCTCCAAAGAGCATAAGTAATCCACAGCTCTTTCTCTATTAACCAAGAAACTATGTCCGTCCATCTCAATATTTGGCGATCCTCTAAAATCAAAAGTGAATAAAAACATTAGAAAAAAGGTGTATTTTAGTAATAAAATTGAAGAGTGATAGATATAAACGTACTTTCCCCACCAAAGATCTTGGGCCGTGGTTTCATCTTTGACAATGCGTTTGTCTCTTGGGGACCGCCCCGTTTTGGCACCCGAAAGGGTTGCCAATGCTCCACTCGATGTGATGAACGATCCCTTTTCGTATTTTATAGCTTGTTCGTATAGTTCTGTATGTATATTCATAATTATTGTGCTACTAAACTTTATGATATGTATTGTTATGTGCAACAGTTTGATAATATAGCACCAAAACTGGAGCTATAATATAGACTGCTACAGTTATTTAAATTCTATTGAAATAGAATTATGAGTTAGAGATGGTTTTTTTGGAGTTAGAGATGCTTTATCCCACAATATTTTCAGAAGGGATGCATGTATATATTATAAGATATATGATTAAGTAACTAGAAAAGGCTTTTCATCATTTATTTGGAGCTAAAGTCTAACTCAATTTGCAAATATGAAGCAATATCATTCATATTTAAATATTAAATTGTCTTTATTATTATTGATTATTGTATTGCAATACAATTTTTTTATGATAAAATTTTGATATTATTAGGTCTATATATAAAAAAAACATTTACCAGGAGGGGAGAGATTATAAAGGATGTGAGTGAACTTAAGGGCACTGTCGCTGGTGTTGAGAGGCGGAGCAAAGTGGTGGTGGCTCAGCGTCTCTCCCGCCTTTGCCGCCGACGGATCTCCCTTCACCACCTTCGGCCCCGTCTCCCTCGTCAGCGACGCCAAAGACGCACTTTTTTACACAAAAATATAAAAAAATCAATACAACACATTATTAATAGTGATTAAAAAATATATAGGAAATAGAGAGATTATTTGTGACCTTATAGATTGGAGCTGCTGTTTGTGGTGGTCATGGTCGGTGGCGGGGGCGACGGTGTTGGGGGTGGATTTCTTCACCTGAAGAGAATGCAATTCGTCCACCGTTTGAACCATCACTGGCTTCGCGCTGTCGTCGTGGCAAACCTCATCTGTCTCACCACTCTTTTTCTCCATCTCTACATTTGGGACTCCGTTTGATACCATCCCTTTTTTTCCTGTTCATTATTAATGCATCATGTTGTCAATCATTTTATAATATATTTAAATATTTAAAGAAGTTGATGAGTTTCGAATGAAGGTATATATGAGCGGAAAAACTAACAGATGAATGACCATGCAATTCAGTTGATGAGGGCTTGCAGTAGATCGTGTTGATGGAGGCTCTCATCTTTATATACTCTATTTCTATTAGCATAAGTGTAGAACTAACCATGGTTTGTGGTTTGACTTGAGGATGGATAATTTTAACACCAAAATAGTGGTTATTTTGTGGAATATAAAATTAAAATAGATTTATTATGTAGTAAACTTTACTAAAATATATGTTGTATAATTTCATACCTAAAGTTTTCTATAGTAAAAAATTATTTTTTTATTGGATTTATACCATAAGAGGGTTAAATTAACTCACTATAAGGATGTTAGTTGAACAAGCAATTATTTTGTCCGAAGTTGTTGGATAGAATCGGTACACTTATTCTATGTTACAAGACTCGGTAAATATGTTGAGAAAATATAGATACAATTTTTACTTGTTCTAGCATAACTAATTGTGAGACTTCCTCAAATTACACCTCTCCAAGACTACATCTAACCATCAAACTCCAGCCATTTACTTACATTTTTTTTAATTAATGTTATAATTGTTAGTTTAGTAATAGTTTCTAATTTATTTTTCATTATCTATATATATACACACACACACATATTATATATTGTCTCTCTTAATGGAGTGAATTATCATTCGCAGCGAAAGTGGATTATCTCCCAATTTGGGTCTTGTGATCATTTGATACCACAAATCTTGTAGTTTAAATTGTACCTCACATTTATAAAAATGCATTTGATTTGAATTTTATCTGAATTTTCAATAGATTTGCATTAAAAAATCAAAAGAAAAAAAAAAAAAAAAAAGAGAAGAAACTAGCACATATGTTTTCTAGCTAAACAGACTATGCCAATTAGGCTTAATTCTTTTCCCCATATCAAATAAGGCTACCCATGTCTCAATTCTCATGATATTACTCTCAATTAATACATCCAGTCCAGTAATAGCATATAATAAAATCACAGTTTCAACCATTTTGGTTTCAACATCCCATAGTGACAATTGGCAAAATCCCCATGATGCCCCTATTCAAGCCAATGAAACATAGGATGATATTCTTCCACAATTGGGATCAACAAATGCAAAATAAGAAGAGATTTTACATACTGCTTTTCTAAGAAAGATTTACAAGGAGATTGGGAAAGAAGGCTTTTAGGCAATAACTGTATGTAATCAAAGCATCATGGATTCAGTTCTCCAACAACTACCCTTTTCTAACACATGATAAAACATGTGAAGCTGCTTAACCAAGAAGGAATTAGTGAAAAAAATACCAATTAAATGAATTAAAACGGACTATGGACAGAGAAGATCATTGTGGAGTCACAAATTGTAACCTTTTTCAAATGATTGCCTTCATCTATGCAGCAACTTCTAACAAGGATCCAAACGAACGAGCACCGGTTCAGTATTCTTTGCGCTTTAAATAAAACCATGAAGCACGTATTCACCACAGGGCAGGAATGGCTTCATTCTTTCCTGCTGCATATATTTGTTTTCGAGTCTCACTTCCTGTACAGGACGGGCTTTTATTCATAACTCTCTTGCCACATTTCCGTGTTTTATTTCCTTTGGACGAGGCTCAAAAGGAAATCCGTAAATATATGTTCATATCCCGGCATCTTCCCATATCCTACAGATCAAAACAAGCATGCAAGTAGTTGATTTCAAAACAAATTCAAAACAGAAGTTGCTTTCACAGTTCCATGTTGATACAATTTGTCCAAGTGCCATTTTAATCATTTCTATGAAAAACAACTTCAATATACCTGGAAAATAGTTGATGTCTATCACATAGTAGTTGTCTTGACTTCCATGCTCACGAATTATATCCAAGTTAAACAGCCGCAGACCCTGTTTTATGGGCAGAAAAATGAATGCTTGCAAAAATACCACAATTATTCGCATAAATATGTAAGTTAAAAATAGGCAACAGGAGTACCAGCCGGAGACGTAGTTCCTTAGCCAGTCTCTCAAGTAATGGAATTGGAGGGAGCTCTGCATAAATAAAGCAAACTGAAAAAATGAAAACCCCTATGGAATATCACATCGGTCAATAACATATTTAAACTTCACCTCAGACAGAAAATAATTTAAAAACAAAAATCATTTATCAAAAGATCAAAAGAAAGCATATAGACAAATTTCACAGGTTTTCAAGACAATCACGCTTACTTTAACATGGCACAAATGGTAAATTAATGAATGTGTATTGCAAGAAATGTCCACCTCACCAGCAACACAAGGATCCAAATCTGCTTCATCAGCAGATGCCGCTGCACAAGATACTCTTGGAAAGCGATAAACACCGGAATTCTTTTTTAGTTCACGCCTACTGACATCTGGCAAAGAGAAACGCCTGACCACCTTTATTGCTTCCCCAACAATATAAACTTTGAAGAGTACACCTCCTAAAAACCACAGGAAAGGAAAAGTCTTAATTAAAAAGAAAGGTAGTCATGTAATACTCCATGTAATCCACTGGGAGAAGCATATCAGACCAAAAAAACTATGAACTCGTACCGTGATTAATAAATTCCTGCAGAACAAGTGGAGGTTCAAGCTTCTGGAGGGAATATTCATCATAGGCCAGAGATAGTTCATGTGATTTTGCAAACAATGGCTTTGCCACTGAAATATAAACACTGATCATGACGTTTAACATCCAAGTAATTGGTAGAGAACTTCCTAATCAACAAGTGCAATTTATTGAAGTAGAAAGTATAGTATCAATAAACAGTTCAGAGTTTTCCCACATACACTGATATTAGAACGCTGGTTTGGCACTCATAAAAGTCTCAACAAATACAACTACTTTAAATATTCTGATTAATAGCAGCTTCAAGCATACAGTAGAAACATTACCAAGAGGTAGGCTCAGCCCAGCCTTGTTCACAGAATCAGGAATAGATAACGGGTCTTTCTTGATAACCAACTGTTTTGGGACACCAACTTTCCCTGCAAGACAAAATAACATGAGATGTTTGGTCTTTTGCAGAAGTAGAATTAAAATTTGTCACAATCACTATATTCCAAGTGAAGCCAAATTGCTTGAAAATATGCATCAAGTAAACCATGGTAATCCACCTCAACCAAGGAGAACAAGCTTTAGGAATAAAAGATAAACCATATGTAAAGATGGATTGTCCATCAAAATTACCATATGAGTCTGACATATTCAGATCAGCAACAACCTGAAGCATAGACTGACGGTTATGCACGTGCTGTATGGCATCAGGAGGATCAAGAACTGTAACATGGGGATGTGTCTTCCGGTAATCCTTCAAAAAAGAGGGGGAAAGTGATTAGGGACACTAAAAAATAATACATCATTTCATTCCACTAATACGATGCCCTCCTCCAAATATACTCACCCCCATGATTGAAGAGAAAAAGAAAGCATACAACCAAAATTAGTAACTAGTTGATGCATCTCGGAGTGCTGATTATATAGAACATTCAGTGAAATTTGATGAGCTAGAAACTTGATATGCATCAACTCATTGATGCATAGCAAGATCAATCAAATATACAGCACGTCTATTAGGATCATTTCCATTTTCTGTCATGGAATCATTTGAAAAATCAAGAATCGTGATTTAAAAGTGTACTCTCATCCTAAATATATCAGCCAACTACCCAGTTTCATGGTTAACACAAGTCACCTTCATTACAGAAAATCAGACAAGATGGCAATTCTAGAGATGGAGACAACAAACCATTCTACAGGCCAGCCAATCTCATACACCAAGTTTAAAATTTAATTAACTACAAGCTAAGAGCCCACAATGTGTAGTAGTAAGGCCAAGTGAAGTAGTGAATATAATTCCATGTAAACAAATTAACAAGCACATTGAAGAAAAATACCAAAGAGCCAATAAATGAAATAGTTTTGCCCTCTCCTCAAAAAGCTGATACAACGGTGAGAATCATCCCAAATGCATTCCACTGCTATACATAAAGGTCTGTGGAAGGAGACATCATCTCTGCAGGAATCTGGAGGTTTCAACCTCAATTTGCAAGTCATTACTCATGACAGGGGGAGAGAGCAAAGTTCTCTGCAAATTGTGTCAGATGGGAATAAGTTTGACATAATGACTGCTGGTTGCCCACCAGTCACAGACAATGCATGTCCAGTCTATCTCACCAATGTGTTGTGTTTTCCCGAGAAGCTTATGTGGTATTTCTAACCATACACTCTTTTAAGTCATTTGATACATTCTTAATATGATACAGACACTAAATGATGAGACCAACCTCAAGTATGTGCCGCCATTCTTTTCCAGATAACTGCAAGACAAGTGAACAAGGTAAAATGTATAAGTTCACTATTTATTTGTCAATACTAATAATTAAAGGAAAATATTGATCATATCATGGGGTGGAAAAGGCACATGAAAGCTAACCTTATGCAACACAATGTCAAAAGGACCTTGGTCTGATAGGGGTTTGTTAGGATCAATAGCAACAAATAGAATTCCCTTTTTCCTGCATTTCGTGCAACAAATACAATTAGCTAATAACGTCCACGTGGTATTCGGCATGTACTAGTAAAGATACATAGGTAGAAAATTATAGACAACAGCGTCGTTATCATCGAAATCATTTGCATCCTTTACATCAAAGCATAAATGTTGTCTCACTTTTCCTTTCTTCTCCTCCAAGTAGATAAAGAACATTCATACAACATCGGAACAACATTAACAACAACAATATCAAAGCCTTTATAATTATCCCACCATTCGGGGGAGGCTATTATTAGTAGCTGCCATAACAATAGAGCACTCTTACTAATTCGCACAGCAAATGGACAACATAAATATAGCAAGTCATAGAAAGGGCAATGGAAGAGAATGATCACATAATAACTATTAGAATTTCTTTGTAACTGTGAACACAAATTCAGTGTTTTATTCAAACTACGCTTCAATTCAGAATTGGAAAAAGGTCAAAGCTAACCTGATCCTACAAATCATGGTGAAAGTGACAAGATCATGGAATAATAACTACTAAAGTTTCTTTCTCAATGTGAACATAGATTGGTATACACTACAAAAATAATAATGAAGGTATGTCGCAAACCAAGAATGTGTCGAAAAAGTAACAGAGTTTTAGTCCCAAACTGAAGAAGATAGATATTACACAATTCATCCTCTACCAACGAGATCCAAGAAGCCATTTGAAATCAAACATGTGACTCACAAGTGTAACAGAAGCTGTCCCATAATAAAAGTATTTGAAAAATAGTTCCATAATAACAGTTTTAAAATAATTAAGAAGCAAAAGCCAAATAAGATGAGAGTAATCAGAATTCTGGTGGGAAGAATTAACATAATAGTAGCATTCCAACAGCTAATGATTCCAAAACACCCAAAATAAAGATGAAAGAAAACCCTCAACATATCAAACAACGCAGTCTATATCAATCCTTCCCCAAAACAGTAATTGCATTTGGTTTTTATTGCAAGCATTTCGAAAGCGAAATTAGAAATATAAAAGAAAAACGAAAGGAATTAATTACCTAGCTAATCCTTCAAGCTTGGGCTGCAAAAAGCTCTTAATCTTCTTAGAAGTAAGAGCATATCCGACCACCACAACTTTCATCGTCGACGGCGGCGAAAACCCTCCGCCGATCGCTGCCGCCGTATATCTCCTCTGCGCCACCATTTTCTCATCCTCCAGCTCTACGTCTTTCGTCACCTCTTTTTCCTTCACTTCTTCTCCACCATACGCAATTTCACCTATCATCCTCATTCCCAACTGCTATATATACATCTATATATATGTATATATCTATACACGTACATACTCCCCCTGTTCAAACACTAAACCGAGATTTCATCTCCTTCTTCCAACAAAGCCAACAAAAATTGATTTCAATCTTTTCAATTTATCAAGTTTTCCTTATTTGCTTTGATTTCATGAAAAGCTACCGGCGAATTTCCTCCCAATGTAGCACGTGTCAGATATTTTCCTGAAAAATACAAATATGGGGCCGAAATTGGAGCGAGAAAACGGAGATTTAGCCAAGAAACGGGTATAGAGAGAGAGAGAGAGAGAGAGAGAGAGAGAGAGAGATGGGTATTTGTGTAGAGAGAGAAGATACTCGAGAGCACGAGAGATTAGCTGTTGAGCGAATGCTTAGCAGTACAAATGGTGATATATGGAAGTTCACCAGAGACGTAAATATACGAATACAGACAATGAGAGAGGAGAGAGAATATATATATAGAGAAAAATGATAAGTAACTGATGTACGTTGGATTTTTTTTTATTGAAACATCATTATCATAAATTAAAAAATTCATTTTTGGCTTCATAGACAACTAGATATTTCTATATGTTCCATTTTAATCCTTTTTTATATGGATTACAAGATATTTAGTTTATTTATTATATAAATAATCAGATCAAGACCAATTGTACGTTCTAATTTATAAAATCTTATTATTATATACTAATTGCTATACATTTCTTGTGTTTAAAATATCTGTTCTAATTTAATACGAAGTCTTGAATTAAATATCTTTTTTTATACAAGAATATATATAGTTATTTCAATTTCGGGGTAAAAACAACATTTTTATAATGGTATTATATGTTATTTGATATTTTTTTATAAATTTTTAATTGTTTCAATTTAACATCTAAATTGTAAATATCATGTATTTTAAAGTATAAATCAGCAGTTAGAATTTGTCTTACAATAAAATGATCACATTTAAAATTCATATAAAAATGAAACGATTCGAAATTCATGCCAAAATAATTTGAATTATTTTGGATGATAAATTATAATGAATGTTTAATTTTACGTTAAAATGATTATTTCATGACTGGATGACTTTCTCAAAAAGATTAACTTAACTTGCACATAAAATTTTATGCAATATATGTACTAGTGTAATACAATCACAAATATTCCTTAAACATAAATAACAAACTTACATGTCATATAATAACAATATCCATATACCATTAGACCAAAAACTAAACCTGATGACATCGATTCCAACTTTGAATAACTTTAACGGTCACTTAAATAAATAAAATTTCCTAAAACTGAATTTATTAAGTTGTAGTTATCTAAAAGGTACGTCACTATTTTGAACCATCGATGACGATATACTCGAAACCAAAAGAAAAGAATAAAAAAAAAATTGAGAAATCAAGTTGTCAGGCCACATGGGATTAAAATATGAAATATTAATTAAGTTAGATTATTGTGATAAGGATGGACGGTGCAGATTGCATGGCATGGCATGGAAAGATATGGAGCGTGACAATGCATGATATATATGACGTGGTGTGATTATTTGAAGGACTCAATTGGAAGTCCACGTGGTCTTCGTCTACGACCTTATCTTTTTACATACTTGGATATCATTTTTCTTTATACATCACATATATATGTTTCCATCTCCTCAATTCTTTTATTTATTTATTCTAATATTAGGGAATAAAATTTATTTTTTCATTCAAGTATGTGATTTGACATTTTTTATACAAATTTTAAATTATTTTATTTTTTTATATTAACTTCAAATTTAATGCATTATATGATATCAAACAAATTATAATTGCAAAATATGTTTTCAAAATCAAGATTATGATTTATCTACAACCTTAAAATAATCAAAGTTCATATAATAGAGTTGAATATTTCAAATATTATATAAAAATTGTCAAATTACGTATAATTTGGAGGAAAAAATATTTTTAACTCTTATTATTATATTAATATTGTTGTTGTTATTATTTTATGTTGTTGTTGGAGACTAAATTTATTTATTATATATGGAATAACTTTCGTGTGAATTTATACATCTTGTTTCATGAGAGAGTTCCATTTGGAAGATTCCAATACAAATGATTCATTATAACATAATATTAATAAGATGTAATGAACTGCATTAACTTTGCATTAAGATACATACGTATTAAGTGACAGTTTTGAAACTTTAAACTTTTTCCTATTTAATTGACGTTTTGTGCATTATTTTCATATATGCCCCTATGATTAATTAATGTCTAAATTAAATACATTGTATAATATCTATAGTTTCAATAAAGGCATGCATCATGGTCAAAGAAAAGCTTAATTAATGAGGGGTATATTATGAAAATAAAATTATTCTTAATTTGTGTGTAGAACTTAGGATGTCACTTAAAAAGGAATGGAGAGAGTAGCTTCTTACCTAATTTTTTGTGTTATGCATTCCTATGCTATGGATTTATTTTATTTATTCTTTAATAGGAAATTGTGAATATTCGTATCTAGTTTTATGAATAGGATTCAAAATTCACTGACTGGCTTAAAATATCAAAAATAGAAATGTATTATTATTTATTTATTTATTTTATGAAATGGAGTCCATTATCAATATATAAATCAAACTCAATTTTACAAACTTATATATAAATTATAAATTGACATATTTCACTCAATTAGATTTGTGAAACCATTTTATAAAAAAATCATGAATTTCCATATACATCAAAATATGGATGTCACATTGGTCTCTATTTGGAGATGGGATTATTGTTGGTAAAATCTGGCCATCTTCTGCATTACCCCATGGAATTTGTGAAAGGAAAGAAATAACTACTATTGAAATAATCTATGTGCTTCATCTGTTGAAACTGTGTTTGGTTATTTTGTTTTGTAAGCATCTTTTAAATTCTTTTTTTCAAGCTCGGGTATGCTTTGTAAAAAGGCAAACCAACGAGATTGTCCATGCTATTGCATCGAATTCTTGTTCTTATGCTAGCTCTGAGCCTCCAAGTTTGTAGGGGCATATCTTTACGAAATTTGTTGAAATTTTACCATAAATAATATTTGCACATTTCTAAAAATAAAAATAAAAAATTGCTAATAAGGCATATGAGATATATAGAATATGCATGCAGACAAGAATGGAGCCTCAAAGCACCTAAAAATCGACTAATAATGATATGGTGGTCTATTTCGAGGTTGTTTTAGTAAATTGATCAAATCTTAAGGATGGTATATGTAATTTATTTACTTTTTTTATTTTTATTTTTATTTTTGGTGTGTTATAGTGTCTGTATAGAACTCAACTTGTAACAACAAAAACAATAAGGTTATAAGTGGTCCAAAAAAATGAATATCCTTCAAATTTCTTCTATCAAAAGAAAACCATGTTTTTCCTTACTAGATGTGGTAATATATATTAATCAAATTGAATTAATTAACATCTCACTGCCAAGCTTATTTAATTTTAATATTTAAAAAAATTAAAAGTGTGTTTGAACTTACACAAGATATTTATGGATTAAATACAAAATTTAGCCACGGCCAATCGTTATTAAATAGTGACATGATAATGATATATAGTCCCATAAAAAAATATTAATACATTAACATCTAATTAGTAATGGAATATTATTAGAGACATATGTAATATATCTTCAATTTGGTAATTTGTTCACTAAATTTAGTGACTAATATTTCAATCTCTCAATTGTAGCAATCAATTTTTTTAGTGATAGAGAAACGATTCCGTTTCGAATATGACACTGCTTTACTTTAATTTAGAAATCGATATTAGTTATATGACTAAACACGAATGTTTTCATCTCTATTTTGATATATTCTTATAGTGTTATGATATTTTAAATTGAATAGAGCTAAAATGAGATGTAATAAATTCCATTGATTATTTCATGTTTTTCGCAAATTAAAGTTGATTTTACTTTTTTGTTTTGTTGAGATAAATAATTAGAAATTCTTGATTTAATATATAACAAAAGGGATACTTTGTGATCGAGTTAGTTAATTTGGGTGAATTAGGCTGAAGCTCTTGTTTTGGATTAACAAACAAAGTTGATATTCCCGATAGAATTTAAGTGAGTTCAGCATCGTGATCCATTATAATTTGTCTTTTATGCTATATATAGGGTAGCACAAAATTTTTAAATTGCAAAAGATTATTTATGTTCATTTTCACTTATTTTTTACAAGTACAAAAAGCAAGAAAGTAGATGTAATAATTAATTGGTTCCAGCTGTAATAAAATTATAAGTTATAAATTAATTATACAACATTCATGATATGTGAGACCGTCTCACGGATCCTATGACGTGAGACGGGTCAACCCATAATCCACATTTAATAATTCATATACTCCCTCCGTCCCGTTCAAATTTGCACACTTTTCGTTTTCGTCTGTCCCATTCAGATTTGCATACTCCAAAAATGGCAAATAAAATTTACAAAATTGCCCTTTACTATTCAACTTTAACACTACAAAAACAGTTTTTTCTTGAGCTCCGTGCCCAAAAGCAGTTTTTTCTTAACCTCCGTGCCCGTCCCTACGTGCAAATCTGAGCGGGACGGAGGGAGTATAAATTTATGAAAATAAATTCAATTTGTGGGTAATAGGATCCGTATCACGAAAACTATTCGTGAGACCGTCTCACATAAATTTTTATGAATATTTATTTGAAACACAATAACTTTCAGTGACCTTATTGCTCCACTTAAGATAATATGTGTGATTAATTTATCTAAAATCTGTTTTAATGCCTGTAATGTATTTCGAGAAAGCAATATATATACACACACACTAATATGGCTTATTGCAACAATTAGGTATTTTATACTATTTTAATCCCATATTTCATTTCATTTACAAGATATTAAATATTAGGAAAGATGAAGCTTTGATCAGGTTGGTTATTGACATTGAGATCATTTTGTTGGATTCTATTTAATATCATCATATAATGTATTTATTACACATATATTTTTCTTAACACTGTAAAATACACAAATATATACCTTTTTAAATATAAATAAATAATGAATCCTACATTTAGCGGAGCTCGAACATGAGGTAGAATATAAATTAAGGGTGTCTTTGGATGGAGGGATTCCAAAATCTACGATATCAAATCAATTGATGCATGTTATCTGAATAAGTGTGGATTTGAAATCCTCGTTTACTTCATTTTAAACTATTTATTTAACGATATGGATGGATTTCAAAATTTTAAATTTCAAATCACCCTATTCAAACATAATCTAAATTAATTGCATAAAAATTCACTATCAATCTTTTATGAATTTGAAATTTAATCGAGAATTAGCTAGCTGCATAAATTAAACTCACAATCGATCTTTTATGAATTTGTAAGTTAATTGCGACCTTTTAGTAGGTAATTTTTCTTTTTCAACAAAGAATCTATCTTGATAATGATATTCATTCATTATGATATTCATAATGATATTTATTTTCCAGATTTCTTATATTTTAATGTTTAATTTTTGTTATTGGCAGTGGAGTGGCGTTCACCATTTTAAAGTGGTGAATACAGGTAAAGCAAAATTGAGTCGAGCAATATTTCAAAAAAAAAAAAAAAATTCTTTCTTTTTCTTGCAAAAATTTATATGAAACCGTCTCACGGGTCTCCTTCCAGAAGACGGATTATTTGACCCATGACCCGCAATCTATAACCCAATCCAATCCAATTTTTCAACCCAAATCTAATAATCCAAATAAACCAAAATCTCATCGCATCCAACCACAATGATATACAACCAAGATTTGCATGGTCCGTTGCATCGTTGTACGGAAACACCATACATAGTTCATTGCACTGCTACATTGTTGCACAAGAGTTCTACTTAGTTTGTAGGTTTGGATTTATTTTTCTTTCAACTCATATTTGGTGAAGCCTTCGTCACGTGTCAATCATTCTTGGTTGGATTATTTGTCTAGTTTTCTCCTTGTATGTCCTCATTGCTCCATTATGCATTTTAATAAGCAATTAGAATATTCAAAAATAAACTCTCTATTTACTACGTACTTAATATATATCTAGATCAATATTTATATAGTTTCATGAATAAATATTAGTATTTATTCGTTAATGTATAACATTAATTATTTTGGTGATTCATAAAAGTAGTAGTAATACATAATAATTATTAATTTTATAGCAAAAGTATATTAGTTTTATGGCATTTTATATAGGTATGTGTTTTACACTTATCACGTTTTACAACAATAAGTATGTGTTTTATTTTTAATAGGTATGTTGTTATGTAAATAAGTGTTTTATATAAGTATGCATTTTACAACTATAAGTATGTGTTTTATAATTTTAAGTATGTGTTTTATTATTAAGCGTTGTATATAAGTATGTGTTTTATATCTATAAGTATAAGTATGTGTTTTTATTCTTAATAGTTAAGTTGCTATATAAGTAAGCATTTTATATAAGTATGCATTATACATCTATAAGTATGTGTTTTATAGTTTTAAGTATGTGTTTGATCCTTAATAGTAAATGTTTTAAATGATGTTATATCTTACAACTATAAGTATGTGTTTTAAGCTTAATAGTTATGTTGTTATATAAGTAAGTGTTTTATATTAGTATATGTTTTGCAGCTATAAATATGCGTTTTATAGTCATAAGTATTTGTTTTGTACTTAATAGTTATATTGCTATATAAGTAGGTGTTTTATAGCTATAAATATCATTTGATAACTATCATAATCATATAAGTATTTATTTTGCACTCATAAGTATTATCTATTTATATAAGTATGTGTTTTACAATTATAAATATGTGTTTATTATTAAAAATGAAATTGGTATAATAAATTAATTTACTAAATAAAATGAATTTTAACTTTTAAGTAAAAAACAGATAGAGAGTTATCTTATATTTTATCATATTTTATTATTGCATCAGGTCTTTTGAAATATAATGCTCTAATTTTGACTAATGAATATCATCCAATTGCATTTTGACTCATTGGGTTTGCAGCCATATAAACTCACACCCATAAATAAAGTTATGGGTCAAAAACCTGCCCATGAGGCCCATGATTCACACGATCAACCTAAATAACAAGGTCAAAATTTCAGCAAAAACATGCATTGGGCTGCTATTGTCATGGGTTTCAGCCAAATTTTGACGTCCAATTATTAAGGGGCTGCTATTGTTATGAGTTGGGTTAGACATGGATTTTGGGTTTGGACTATAGGTCAAGTAGATTCGTCTCATGGAAGGAATTCCTGAGACTGTGTCATAAGAGATTTTTTTTTTTTTTCCTATTAATAATGGCTGAATAATAAAATTCACTGTTAGAATGAGGGTTGCCATTGTTGTATATTGTCCAAATATTATTAAAAAAATATTGGAAAAATAAATTATAAATATAAATAATTTTGAGGTTGAGAGCATATTTAGTCAATTTAAATTAAATCTACCACAAACCCATGGACCAAACAAGTGTTTGGTGACCTAACCAATCTCAATCCATACTACAATATATTTAATTCAAACCCAACATTAATTAAACCTTCATTCCACACATAAATTACGCACATAACTCAATATATCATGAACAATGGTAACCCTTAATGACACACATGAATCTTAACAAACCAAACATGCCCTTAGGTGTTTTATTCCACTTTAAAATTTAAATTTGTTATGTTTCAAAAACTTTCTAAATACTTTTATTTAAATAAAATACGTAACCACAACTCTCTAAATCATGCTTCTCCAATATATATTCTGTGGTTTCTGTTTTGATTTTAAATTAAATTAGTTAAAATTTGGAAACGTAAAATATTTTAATTTTAAAAAGAAATAAAATACGTATTGTTCTAAAACAGTGTGTTTTAATTTGAACTCCACCCATGACTATTTTATGTGGCATAATTGGAAGCTCAAGAGGTTCATATTAGCAAAAAGACATTAGAATCTGTTCTTTAATTAATTTACATTATATATATGTTTGAAATTATGTATTATTATTTTACATACATTAATTATGTGGGAAAATTAAAATTGTAGAAAAAATCAAATGAAATTTAGATATAATTTTCGAATTCTAATATTCGAATAACAAAAGAATAAGAATCTCATTTTTTTTTTTGAATAATAAAAGAATAAAAATACAAATGTTAGTTAAATTACTAGAATGCAAATAGAATATGAAGATATTTGACTGGATTCAATAATTTGGTTCACGGTTTACAATATAGCATAATGTATATATTTTTTTAATATCCATAACATGAAACAAAAATATTTAGCAAGAAAATTTGAATATCAACACTTTTTTAAAGTTATTCAGTTGTAATTAATAGAAAACTGATATATATCTTACTAAACAATTGACTCTCACCCATCAACTCTGATAGTCAATATTTTACTAAAATGCCATGAATTATCTTTAACAGCCGGTCTCACGATATTGTAATTAATTCCATTTATATTTATATATGTATTGATGTTTCATATTTAAGATTTTTATGTTTATATATGTATTGATGTCGTGTATTTAAAACTGTATATGCATAAAGTATTTTGAAGATTCGAAAAATTGAGCATCGAATGGTATAAATTAATTTATATTTATAATAGCTAATAATTGATAATCTTTATTGTGATATTAATTTCGATATGCTAATTTAGTGGGAAATTCTTCTCATTGCCAAAGAAGAAAAAAGAACAAGAAAAACTTGGTTTATGACATTGATCACGAGATTTTGAAGAAAATATCGAAATAGCCCATCTGACTTTTTTTTTTTTTTTTTTTTGTTGTCATAATGTATTTTTATATTCAATTGTGTGACATATTCATTTTCAAATATTGGATTTTATATGAAAAATGATTTAACAAAAAGTATTTTATCATAATATATATATATATATATATATATATATATATAATATTATAAACAAGGAATATTTTTAAAATATTGTTGTTATAT
Source organism: Scutellaria galericulata (assembly GCA_946896805.1). Classification (NCBI taxonomy): domain Eukaryota; kingdom Viridiplantae; phylum Streptophyta; class Magnoliopsida; order Lamiales; family Lamiaceae; genus Scutellaria; species Scutellaria galericulata. Next base: position 16,714,484 of record OX335793.1, read on the forward strand.
GAACAATTTATTTCATAACCTGCCCTTCCATCCAGTGTAATGTGAACAAATTCATAGCTTAAAGAGTAAATTAACTTGATTTATTTAATGTTTTGTTTTTTCTATTCTTTCTATCAAAACAGAATACATAGGAAAAAATGTAGCATAAAGACGTATAACATCTTTGGTTCAGTCTAATAGTTTATTGTTTCTACAATCCCAGTGCATGAAATATACAGTTGAGAATAAGAAAATACATAGGAAATTCATAATAAACATATTGTGATTATATTCTTGAAGCAGCTTTTCTTCCCATGAGATCTTATATTATATTTGGAGTTGCATCTCTTATTTCAAACTAACCACCACATGACGTGTGTATCATATAATATCATTAATTGACACGTGTCGTGTAATAAATATTATAGAACATGAGATGTAACACATTGAGCGGAAGTATCATCTTGTAAGGGATATAGTTCAACGAGGAGAGGTGTCGGTGTGCAAGATTGCGTCTGCAGATAATCTTGTTGACCCCTTTACAAAGAGTTTATCCGGTGATGTTTTTTAGGATCATATTAGAAACATGGGTGTACTAGACATGTCCCATTTACTCTAGGGCAAGTGGGAGAGAATGTGTAAGTATATATGTTGATGTGCCCTTGAGTAAACCTTTGTTTTTCAGACATATTTGAATTAATATAAATTGTCCTTTTGAATGTTTGTTTGAGCTTTGCATGTGTCCATGGATTGTTGATATATTTTAAATCGAGTGTTTAAGTTGTTAAGCACAGAAAGATTTGATTTATTATTCGATCCATTAAATTCTTGTCTATGATCAGTAAATAAATTGGACAATTTATTTTGATAAGATCATCTTAATTTCATTCAAATTTGTCTTTAACTTGGTAATGGAGTTGAGGATATACATATGGTGGATTGGACTGGATCATATGAAATTAAATTGTGATTTGACCATACAATTTAAAATCATTGATTGACGTATATATTACCTTAATCTTGAGCAAGTAGTGTAACTTTGTTACTAACTTGAAGTTCTTTGAGATGCCAAAGGGTGAGATCATTTTGATTGATCAATATCTCGGTGTCTTGAGAATTAGAGTGAAATAATGGAGAACATATATTTGCAATATTAGACACCTTCACCTATCTAATAGGCATGATCATGATCTCACGGATTTTTCTATTGACAGTAAATCTGAGCTCAGTATTCAACTTTGTTGAATCAAATTGTGTGATATGATCACACGGGGACTGTTAAATAGAAGTTGAGGTTTGAGATTGATGAATATTGGAAATAAAGCATATTAATATGTTGGATCGATCAATCATAGGGTATAATTTATTGATTTAATGCTTCAATAAATCTAATTTAATTAAAAGTGCAATCTCGTACTTATAGTGGAGTTGAACGAGATTAATAAGTTATTTTGACTAGTCAAGAGTTGATTAAGTCAGAATTAATTTATTGGAGCTTAATTTAATTGGGTCCGATTAGGTCCCTTCGGTGGCTCTAAATTGAACTTAATATATTATAAAGATTATAATATTCACTGCGGTATAATAAGTTTGATGGACTATCCAGATAAATATATCAGTTAAGAGATATTTATGAGATAAAGATATCTGATATGATTTTATCTAGATTCTTTGATATATGGGATATGAATCTTAGAGAGCAAGAAAAGAAGTTCTAAAACTCGTAAGTTTCAGTGCTATTAAATAAGTCCACAATAATATATGGTGCCCACACACACATATAGTGCAGAAGAGTTGTGGAGATAACACCAGAGAAGGCTTAACGGGTACTCTTGAAACTATAAAAGGTTACAGCATGCTCCGAGTGGTATACCGTTAACCTTTTTATACATTGTCATATAGAATATACATTATAAATTGTCATATAGAATATACATTATAATCCTATGACGAGATTTTTGATTTAATCAGATGTAATTCTCGGGGTCTTTCTAACAAGTGGTATCAGAGCCATAGGTTTTGATATTATTTTGTATATTCTTATACAAAATTAATTGTCATATAAAATATACATTATAATCGATCCTATAACGAAATTTCTGATTTAATCAGGTGTAATTCTCGGGGATTTCCTAACAGGTTTAGCATTTGCAAAAAAGTTGAAAATTGGTAAAGATTTTGCAAATTTTAGAGTTAATTGTGATTCTAAATTGTAGGAAAGATTTTTTTTTTTCCTTTTCTTTTTTCAGATAAACTTGGATCAAATCATACAAGTACGAGGTACTGTGGTCGGGGTCTTAGGATGAAAATCAACAAGTAAACCGACTTTATTATATATACAATTTCTTGGTTTCATTTTATTGTTTTTTATGTGGAAAAAGACTTGAGACTTTGACCACCTTCTAAAATAGAATTTTTTTAACATAGGAAATTAATTGACCCAAAACGATACCAACTGATTTATATATATATTTCTAATAAATAATCTCAAATTGTTACGTAATTGATCTAACACAATATCAAAACTATTCTTTCTCTTAGTATTAACCTTACCATCAATCTATATGTATAATATAATTAATAATAATAATTATTATTATATAAAAAAATCATGAGAGATAAGAAAAGGGATAACTTTGCTAGCCAAAATGGCAATAATGCCACCAGCCCTAATTTGTTTTTCTTTTTTACTCTCTCCACCCAAAAGACAATTTACCCTTCAATTCTTCAAACGTCCCTCCAAACATATCTTATTCCATTATTTATTATCAGTTGACATTTATTTTATTTTTATTTTTTATGTACCAAAATTTGATATTTGGTGAGGTATCTTATTATACCAAAAACAAAATTTATCAAGAAAATGAATATTCATTACTAATAGTAAAATATATTGTACTGAAATAAATTATCATAGAGACACTAAAAAATAATTGAAGATGAATTTGAATTCTGAACCAACAAAATAATGGGCTACTTATGAAACTGAATTTAAATAATAAGTAATGGACATAAATTTTTATAAACTGAATTTAATTTTTAAGAACTTTATATACCTTTTTTATATTTTCAAAAAAAATACCAAAAGTTTCCTCCAACTGACCCCGCACTCTCCCTCTCTCTCTCCTCGCCGGCTTTAACTATATACTGTTCTCCTTGGCTTTAACTATATACTGTTCTCCTTAGGGGTGATACGGTACGGTATATCGAAAATTTCTCGCCATAACGTTACCTACCGAAAATTTCGGTACCGAAATTTTACCTTACCGAAAATTTCGGTATACCGTACCTTCGGTATACCGAAATTTCGGTATAAATTTCGGTATAAGAAAAGTTCATACCGTTACCATAATGGAACGGTATCCGGCGTTCTATACCGGTATACCGTTCCATACCGAAAATGATTTTTGTATTACCGAAAAAGATTTTTGTATTAGAATTATTAAAAAATAATATTGATATTTATTTTTATACCGGTATACCGAACATCCTTTTGTATTAGAATTATTAAAAAATAATATTGATATTTATTTTTATACCGGTATACCGAAAAAAAAAAAAAAATTCATACCATTACCGTACCGTACGATATCATACCTTACCGAAAATTTCGGTATACCGAAAAAGTGCGGTATACCGGTATTTTCGATATATTACCCACCCCTAGTTCTCCTCCGCCACCAATCACCGCTGCTGACGTTTGCTCCGCCGGAACACCGTTCGATTCTTCTCTCTGAGCTTCTAACTTTCATATATGGGAAATTGCAACGCGTGTAAAAAACCTTCAGAAAAGCAGCCTCCAAATTCCAAACCCCAAAACCCCGCAGAAAACGCCGTAAAAACTACCCCAACCCCTACGCCCAATCCGATCTGAGTTCTGAATGATTTCTCTCCCAGAACAAAAATCTTCGACAAGTACATACTCGGCCGGGGGCTCGGCCGCGGCGAATTCGGAATTACATACCTCTACACCGACCGCGAGACTCGCGAGGTTCTTGCGTGCAAGTCGATCTCGAAGAAGAAGCTCAGTACGGCGGTGGATATAGAGGACCTCCGCCGCGAGGTGGCGATCATGTCCAGCTTGCCGGAGCACCACAACATTGTTGCTTATTGTGATGTATAGCATGAAGACATGCATCATAAGTCAGCTTTGCATGAAGAAAATGAAGAAGAAATAAAGACATGAAGAAAAAAACTCAATTTTTGCCCGTGTGTTGAAAGAAGTGTTACTCTACTTATAAAAACGTGTTCCAGAAACGCACTTTCAAGTTAGGTAAATTAGTTACTTTCATTTCTTTATTTTATTGCACAGTTTTAACTGTTTTGCAGGTATAGATTGCGAGGCGGTTTTCTTGCTGATTACTCAATCAATTCAAGTGCGATCAGTTTCTACGCGTTCCTTAAATATCAGAGATTAATCCTTTAGTTCATATTTTTCTCATTAGATCAGAGTATAGAGAGAGAAATACTGAGAAAAGTGAGCTGTTAGTCTTTGTGTGAGCATTCTTGTTTTCTTCTCGTTTTCTTCTCTTGTAAACTGCTACATTGTGATCTGTGATTAGTGGATCTTGATCTCCAGTGGATGTAGGGTTTTTTAACCCTAACCACTTAAATCATTGAGTGTTGATTATGGTTTTTCTTTCAATTTCGATTTTGTTCTTCACATGCGAATTGGGGTTTCTATATTGCCTGGTTTGATATTTGGCTAAGTTGATTCGATTCTTGGTCTGGAATTGAGACTTATGAGGACAACGAGGCGGTGAATTTGGTAATGGAATTGTAAGAATGTGGGGAGCTTTTCGACAGGATAGTGGCGCATGGACATTACAGAGAGAGGGCAGCGGCCAGCGTGGCCAGGACGGTGGCCGAAGTGATGAGGATGTGTCATTAATCATTATCACGGTGTTATGCATAGAGATTTGAAGCCTGAGAATTCTCTTTTTGCTAACAAGAAGGAGAATTCTGCGCTCAAGGTCATTGATTTTGGCTTGTCGGTGTTTTTCAAGCCTGGTAGGTTTGGTTGAATTTGATAAGTGATTACGAGAATTGGGGTTCAATATTTATGAATTTCTTTCTTTCTTTTGATCATATTTTTTGAAGGAAGATTGAGATTTGTCAGTTCTTTTGATTTTGGGGATTTTTTTTATAGCTGTTCAAAGAATTCTATTTTACCTCGTTTTCTATTCTTAAAATATTTCCATTTTACTTTACGTTTCTAATATTATATTTAGTTTAGCTTTAATCCAGATAATTCATGTAAATGGATTTGCTGTGATTAAGTACTCACATTTTTAATTCATCAGTGGAGTATGGGGATTTTGGGCTTATGAAGATATTATATTGGGGTATGATTAGTCTTGTAATGAATTAATAAGAGATTGTTTTTCTAAATCAGGTGAAAGGTTCTCTGAGATTGTGGGAAGTCCATACTATATGGCACCAGAGGTTTTGAAGCGAAATTATGGACCTGAAGTGCTGGGGTGATTCTTTATATTTTGTTGTGCGGTGTACCCTCGTTTTGGGCTGGTATCTTTTCTCGTTCTGTTGTTATGTTTCCAATTTAATCTTTGAAATGATCGCATGATTGAGAGTTTGTTTCATTCCTTGGGTCATGCAGAAACTGAACAAGGTGTGGCTTTTGCAATTTTAAGAGGAGTGATTGACTTTACAAGGGAACCATGGCCATAGATTTCTGAAAGTGTGAAAAGTCTTGTTAGGCAAATGCTCGAGTCTGGCCCCAAAAAGCATTTGACAGCCCAGAAGGTGCTTGGTGAGTTTGTTTAGTATTTCACAATCACAGTTTTTTTCTGAAAAAGTGTGGTTAAAGTGAGAGTGGTGGTGTCTATGTTAAATGCTGCATGTGAATGTTTTGATTGCAAATAATGGTGGGTGGTAGCATGCCTTGGTAGGAAACATATTTATCTTTTTCTGTCCGTGAAGATCCCACCAGAACGCCTTCTTTTTTGCTTTGGCACCAAATGGTTGGCATTTACTGTTGCACCATAAAGTTCAATCTATGTTCTGATTGTTCTGTTAAGTGGTTCAAAGATGTCGGAATAGTAATAGAATTAGCTATTGAGGCCAGTGGATGATCCAAATTACTTTTATGGACTGGAATCTTGTTATCCAAGAACAGATATTTCGTGCAATCAGGAGTAACAGAGTTGAGGTTCACACTGGCTGCTACGCATTTTGTGAATCTTCATAGCATTTTTCGTAGTTTGCTAATCATGCAAATCGAGAGACTGATGTTCCTGCAACCTGCTTTGGTTTACACATCAGCTCTAACTCTTCTATGTTATTTGGTTAGATCATCCTTGGATACAAAATGCGAAAGAGGATCCAAATGTTCCGTTGGGAGATGTTGTGAGGGCAAGACTCAAGCAGTTTTCTTTCATGACCAGATTCAAGAAGAAAGCATTGCAGGTAAGCACCCATTCTAGGAACTTTGTGCTTGATATTATTGGATGCTCCCATAACTAATGTCATTTGCAGAAATTTTAGGTGAAATAGGGCTATGTTATGGGCTCCTTGCCAGTACTTCTAACAGCTTATTGAGTTACTTTATATATCATAACAATCATTTATCTTTACACTTTGTAGGTATTTGCGGACCATTTATCTATTGAAGAGGTAGAAGTAATTAAAGATACCGATAACGATGGGAAGGTAACATATGATGAAGTAAAACTGGTCTGAGGAAAGTTTGTTCCCAGCTTGCAGAACTTGAGATAAAGCTGCTGATGGACGTGATTTTAATTCTTAAATCTTTATTAAGAGTTTACTGCTTGTCAATCCTACAAAGCCCACTCATACAATACACAAAAATGGAGCATAAGGGCACGAAATTGAAAAAAAAAAAGAAAAAAAGAATGCGAGTGGGTTTTGAACAAGAAAACAAGAAGATTGCAGTGAGGATTGAGAATTTCTGCCCTACACAAGGATGATCCTTCTATAAAGGTCACTCAATTTCCCATATCTCTCTCTCGTCTTCTTTGTCTTTTTGGCCGATTTCCGTTGAGATGACGAAGGGTTTGCCACTCCCCATGAAATTGAAGTATTATTAGCTTCAATTGAGTTTTTACTTAGATACAGTGTTTTCTTTGTTTGTGTGTGTGGTTTTTAGTGCAACTTTTTCGTTGTTTAACGCTTTTGTGCATGTTATGTGTAAATAGTTCTGTTTGAAAATTGTCCAGTTTTTTTCACAAAGTTCCTCTCTGGAATTTAGTTGGTTGGTGAGATTGATATCCTTGGTTTCATGTTTGAGAATTCAAGAACTTGCATCTTGGAACAGATCTCAAGTTACATCTTACATTGATAGATTAAGTGTCAGATGTTGAATTTTGAGTCCCCTAGAGAAGGTTTGCATGTTGGTATCGCAGATACCAGATGTGTAACCATATATGCTTTTAAAGTCGAGTTGTGAATAGTAACTCCACGAAATCAGCTCTTAACCATATAAAATGTTGGACTCATCATTTGTAAGAAGTTTATGTCTTGAACTTGAAGTATCATTCTAATGCATTGGTCCTGTGTTTTTATCATTTTTCACTTAGAACTGAATTTGCTATGGCTGCATATTGGAATCTTGATGTGATACAGAGAATGATATCTCTAATCCAGCTGATTGTAGTGTTTTGATTATGTAGCTTTTGTCATGATTTCTGATTCTATGGTTCCTGTTTTTTTTTTTCTGATGGATGATTTTCTTGAAATCTGCTGTATCTGTTTCCACTAGTATCAAATCCTCATACTTAAATCATCAGATGTTCAATTTTCTGCGTTGCAGGTTCATGTTATATTCTGTGGTCCGGGAATAGTTAAAGTTAATGCCATCCGTTCCATTGCATCCATCATAGTTAACAAAGAGAGCTTAAGTCGGGTGATATTGGTCGTACAGAATTAAATAACTAGCCAGGCAACAAAAGCTCTTGATCTTTTCAAGTTCAAAGTTGAGATTTTCCAGGTCAATTTCTAATGTTGCATTTGCTTTTATCTTGAACTAGTTTTGTAATGTTAGTATCATCACTTCATATAGGTTTCTTCCCATCTTTCCATTGTACTTTTAGAATCTCATATAACCAAGTAGGCTGCAAATGCAATAATTTAATAATTTTGGCTGTTCATTATTTGGTTCAGTTTTTAGTGGAGTGCATTGCATAATGGTTCTTATATTATTTGTAGTATGCTGCAAATGCAATAATTTAATGAAATTTTGACTATTCATTATTTGGTTTGTAGGATTGACTGTTTATATTATTTGGCCTGTTCAACATGTTTTTTTTTTTTCAGAATATGGTTGAAAGAGCAGTAACAATTTCCTATGATGAAACAAGACTCACTCAGTTTAACTCTAAAATCACTATTGATCCGGACTTTACACCTTCCAAACTGAATGCTCTTAATTTGAGCTATTCAAATTATTTGATATGTAATATAATTGATGTTGACAACAACAACGTAATTCACCGATAGTATGACCAAACATTGGCGGAATATGTTAGAGTGCTGAAACTTCAAAATATTATACCCGTAGGTGAATATCAAAATATTATACCCGTAGGTGAATATGGCACTCCCGGTAATGGAGAAATGGTTATCTATCTCACTGAATCTTATAAAATGATTATAAAATCAATGTTGGATTTTATCGATTACATGCACGTAAAAGGATTGAATTTAAACGGATTTGGTATGGCCAATTTAGAGGGGTGTATTCAATTGGGATTCTATTGGATTTTTTTGGACGTGGACTTAGAAAATCCACAGACTCCATGCAGAGTTTGGCTGATTTTTTTTTATTAATTTACATGGATTTTCATAGATTTAACATGATTGTGGAATACACTTTTTTTATTGATTTACATGGATTTTCATAAACTCCGGCGCTGGAACTATTGATGCAAATGTATATGGAACACACTTGTATATAAAAAAAGTTATTCAAATTATTTAGAAGTGAAATATCAAAGAAATGTCGATAAATATCAAATTCAAAATATCATTATCGACGAAACATTGGCGGAATATGACCAAACATTGACGAAACATTGGCGGAATATGACCAAACATTGGCGGAATATGTTAGAGGGCTGAAACTTCAAAATATTATACCTGTAGGTGAATATGGCACTCCTTCAAAATATATGAATATGGCACTCCCGGTAATGGAGAAATTGGCACTCCCGGTAACATAGGTGAATATGGCACTCCTTCAAAATATATGAATATGGCACTCCCGGTAATGGAGAAATTGGCACTCCCGGTAATGGAGAGAAATTGGCACTCCCGGTAATGGAGAAATGGTTATCTATCTCATTGAATCTTATAAAATGATTATAAAATCAATGTTGGATTTTATCGCGGAATATGTTAGAGGGCTGAAACTTCAAAATATTATACCTGTAGGTGAATATGGCACTCCCGGTAATGGAGAAATTGGCACCCCGTAATGGAGAAATGGTTATCTATCTCACTGAATCTTATAAAATGATTATAAAATCAATGTTGGATTTTATCGAGCACGTAAAAGGATTGGTTGAATTTTACCCAATGGCGATCCCGGTAATGGAGAAATGGTTATCTATCTCACTGAATCTTATAAAATGATTATAAAATCAATGTGGGATTTTATCGATTACGTGCACGTAAAAGGATTGAATTTAAACGGATTTGTTATGACCAATTTAGAGGAGTATATTCAATTGAGATTCTATTGGATTTTTTTGGACGTGGATTTAAAAAATCCAAAGACTGCATGCAGAGTTTGGCGGACTTTTTTTATTAATTTACATGGATTTTCATAGATTTGACATGATTGTGGAATACACTTTATTTATTGATTTACATGTATTTCCATAAACTCCGGCGCTGGAAGTATTGATGCAAATGTATATGGAACACACTTGTATATAAAAAAAGTTATCCAAATTATTTAGAAATCAAAGAAATGTGGATAAATATCAAACGAATATATCAATACTTCAAATTTATGAATATATCAATATCAATATCTAATTATATGTATGATTATCTTATACAAATATAATTACTCTCTATCAATAAATTATCCCCTCTATCAATAAATGTCAATAAATATCAAATTCAATTAATGAAAATATCAATACTGATATCTAGTAATTACGTATGATTAATTTATACACATATAATTATCCTTTTTATCAATATTATAGTTATTTAAGTTGAGAATATTTTAATCGTAAATATCTATTAATTTTGAATTTTCATCATTTCTGTTAAGAATTTTCAATATCGACATATATTGAAATATTAAATTGATATAATAGCCACGATCTAATCCTGTTCATCTTCCTCCCATTAGATCATCTTCCTCCCGTATATGAAATCATTATTTCTATTAAGAATTTTCAATTAATATCGACATCCAGTGAAATATTAAATTTATACATTAACTTAATTTATTAAAGTTCATTATTTCTATTAAGAAATTTCAATTAATATCGACATCTAGTGAAATATTAAATTTATACATTCATCTTCAGAGTTCTCTGAGAGAATACGTATCTTCAGTTCTCTGAAAGAATACATTGAAATTTCTAGAGTGAAATCTATTTATATTTTTGGAAGAGAATTAAAGAAAATTCATAGAGTATTAAAATCCATAATACCTAAAGAATTTTTAAGATTTTTTAAAATCCGTATTGAATACCTCAAGATTTTTAAAGACTTTTGAAAATTCGGATTGAATATCCAGACTTTGAAAGTTTAAAAAAATCCTACAGACTTCACAACCAATACACCCTTTAGTCGTTGTCAACGAAGTAGTGAAATTCTGGAAGGTGGAATTCGTCCACGTTTCAAACAAAGGTCAATGTGGACGAAGTAGTGAAATTTTGGAAGGTGGAATTCGTCCATGTTTCAAACAAAGGTCGAATGAAAGATTATGAATGTATCCGAGAGGTGATTGTTAAACTTTTCGAGAATGAAACAAGAATACCCGAGGATGATTGTTAAACTTTTCGAGAATGAAACAAGAATACCCGAAGTAGTGAAATTTTGGAAGGTGGAATTCGTCCATGTATCAAACAAAGGTCGAATGAAAGATTATGAATGTATCCGAGAGGTGATTGTTAAACTTTTCAAGTATGAAACAAGAAGAGTAACACTTCCGTGCAACTGGTGCACAGAGTTGCACGGAAGACCTTTATATTATAAATGTAGTATTTTTATGTATAAATATTTGTACCTTTTAAAATGAACATGCATAAAGGTGTTACATTTATAACATAAATGTGCAGATTGCACGGTGCAACTGGTGCACAGAAGTTTTTGCCAATAAGAATACTCGAGGATGATTGTTAAACTTTTCGAGAATGAAACAAGAATACCCGAGGATGATTGTTAAACTTTTCGAGAATGAAACAAGAATACCCGAAGATGTGGATGATTTGGTTTAAAAAATGCTACTATGCTGAATTCTTTTTACCATTTATATTTTATTCTTAATATTTGAATGTTAATTTATTTACTTTTTTTGGTGTAGGCAAGAACAATATTTAACTAATCATTTTATTCTTAATATTTGAATGTTAATTTATTTACTTTTTTTGGTGTAGGCAAGAACAATATTTAACTAATCATTTGAGTGTGATGAGCACCAGAGAACGAATGCAGTTCCTACGGAATTGTGGGGGAAAGAATTGATAGTTCCTACGGAATTGTGGGGGAAAGAATTGATATTTTCCATGCAGTCAATCTAGTGCCAAAGAACAAATATCAAGCTTTGGTTGATTCGGCTCCCAAATATTTGGCTGGAAAACAACAAAATTTGAGGTCCTTTAAAGAGTTGTTATTCAAACAATACTTCTTATGTGGATCAAGACCTCTACAGTTCTAAGAACTTTGAAGATATCTTACGATGTTGTAGGACTTGGTTGTGCATACCAAGGAACATCTAGATCAAGTAACAAATTTTAATTTTAAACTTTTAGTTTTAGTTTTATTTTAATCATCTAATTGCATGTTTTATTTTTTATTGCGAGCAGCATACCAAGATCTTTTCATTGAGATCATGATCGTAGACTTGTTCGGAAAGGAATTGATGAAATTCTTGGAAAAAAGCATTTGCAAGCTCCTCATCTTTTAGCTTACTATATTTAGGTTTCTAGGTACTTAGTGATATGAGTTAGTCTCGACTTTTCATATTAATAGCTAATGACTTTTGATGTAATATGGAAAATCGTTCTTTTTTCAACCATTTACTAGTATTTTACTCATTATTTGCATGGTTTGGTGTTTTTAAATTTTTATATTTAAACTCAGTAGAAATATAGTGGGAAATATTGAATGTTTATGAATTCAAGATTATTATAAAGTTTTAACATATATCGCAAATTTATTTATTAACCTCTCATCAGTATAGACTCATTATAATTTTATTATTGAAATAGTAAACAATTGAAGTAATGTAAATAAATGTAGACGATGCCATTAAATCAATGCTAGTAAAAATGAAACATTTAGATAATGTGATGGCCCTCTAAGATAATGAACAATAAATCACTTGCATCTATGTCAATAAATACACGGGACTATCTTTACAGAAATTCTAATGGAATCGTGCATTGGAATTTGTTTCCGTCATACCAATTTATTAATGTGTTGATTTGAAAATTTACACTGTTCCCAAAAAATTTACAGAGCGGCGGAGTCACGGTGGCAATGGACGACACGACGTCGATTCATCCTTGGATCTCTTCGGCGAGGGGCCCGTACTCCACATCTCACCGATTCCGATTTCTTCAACTCCTCCCAAGACGATTTCGATGATGAAGACATCAACTAATTGCTACTGTTTGTATCGCTTTAATTTCCTGCTTCTTTCTGATTTCATAACCTCCATTAAGAAAGAGAATCTCTGGAAAGCATGATGTATTCGATGCTTTGTGTCGTGCTCTTGTTTAATTGTGCTTGTTGACGAATTATGGATCATTGTTCGGATTTTCGTATTTCATAACCATAGCGGTGCGACGATTGAGATAAGAGATAGAGGCCACTTTTGCTCCCTAAAATCAGGTTAATTTCTACATAATTCTTCTTTTCATTTTCACGCAATGTTTTTCTTCCATTCCTGATTATGTAAGACATTTTCTGCTTGCTTATAAAATTTACTTTAATTGTATAAATTGCGGTTTTACATGTTTTCTATTACTTTTAGTAGTGAATCATACTACTAAAGATTATCATGGAAAGAATTCATTGGTTTTGTGTTATGATACTCCTTTATCTGAGGAGGTCCTAGGTGGGGATCATTATTCTCATTTTAGCACCAGCAAAAATGATAAATGTTAGCTTATGAACCTATTGATAATGCCTTAACCTATCATCTTGATAAAGGTAGCTTCTTTTCATTTTCATTTTATGCCAAGTAGCTAAATGATTGCCAGGACATTTGTGTTGGATTTGTTGAAAGAACTGCTTGGTCGTGATCCACTGACTTTTGGAATTTATGGTTAATACAATCTAGTGTTTATGAATTTGCAAATTGTAATCCTGCTCCAATTACTGTATTTCTATTGATTTATCTTCTGCATGATTTTAACAAGTCTTCGACTTGCAGAACATCTAATGCGTGCATTTTCTTGTCCTCTGTTCTCTGATTGCTGATATATGTTTAGGTTCATCTTTCTGCTAAAATCATTTGATTTAATTCTGAAACATGATAGCTTATATTCACTACAGATTTACCAATCAAAAGCCAGACACCCTTCTAGGATTAGCATTTTTGACCTTAGTATTATCACTCTCTAGGACTAGATTTTGTTGTATAATGTTTTATTTTAGGGGATTGGGCTTAGCATCTCAAGGGAAGGTATGTTTGAATATTTCACATAAAAACTAAGGATTCTACTAATTTTGCAGACTTAATTTGTTGTTCTTTTTTACATCGTGCTTGATTCTTTCATATCAAGTTATAACATATGATTTCGATCTGTATGTAGAACCATGAAATTGGGGAAAAGAGAATTATCGAACCAATGCCTGGACCATATACACCAGCATGCCAGCAAATAGATGTGACAACTAAAGAATATAAATCAGAAAGCATGAAGAAGACTCGCTGATTAATCAGTTCTACATCTAATGGGCCTTTTTTCTTTCATTTATGGGCATGACCCAAAGTATCTTGTAAAACCCACTCTCATATATATATATATAAATTTCTACTCTACCCACCGTGGATACGTTAAGATATGTCAACCGTTGATGTATTAAAAACTCAGAATACCTATTAATTTCACTTTTCATGAGGGAATGAGATCATTACACGTCATCATTGGGCATATTAAGAGTTGCTCAAGGTGATCATTTTATGTTTTTTTTTTTTAATATTAGGTACTCGTACATTGGGCTTTGATTATAAGATCTTAATATTTTAAAAGTAAAACAGTAATCACAATTATTCATATGCACGAGGTGCATAGGTCAGAACCGTACAACTGGATCGATCCGATCCGACAATGTTCTTCACGTGCGTCCACGCGCTTCAGGTTCACATTCAAATTGTAGTCCCACGTGTATGACCTCTTAGTTATGTTTGCGTAACATTTATGTTATGTTCGCATAACATTTATATTATGCTAGTTTAACTTTTTTTTACAGTGTATTACAAACTTTTAATAAATAAAAGTTATAATATTTGTACATAAATGCTATACTAATATAACATAAAAGTTCAACTATACTACATGAATTTTTATGCTGGAAAAAGTCTAAGTAATATCACTTAAAGGTTATAATATTCATAAAGGTTATACTTATATAGCATAAATGTTATACCTATATAACATAAATGTTATTGCATAAATTTAAAAAAAAAAAATAAAGGTTATGATATATGTACATAAAAGTTATACATAAATTAAAAAAAAAATTAAAGGTTATGATATATGTACATAAAAGCTATATTAATATAATATAGAGGTTGTACTCGTATAACATACATATTACTGCATAAATTTTAAAAAAAATTAATCTAGGTGCGGAACCGGACCCGACCCACTCGCCCAGTTACACAGATCTAGATCTATGCACCTGGTTCACAAGAAAATTACTCAACAGCAATATGTCTATAAAATAATTCGTAAAACTAAAAAAAAAAAGGCAAAAATATATAAAATACATATACCGATAATAATTTTTAACTTATTGTTTTTCGAATTTATCAGTTCGTATCCTCAAAGTCAGGTCAAATATACTTTTCATATTATAATTAATCTTTTATATTGAAAGTATAATTCATGTGATTTAGGATTGCTATTCCATTTGAATTTATAATTCAGTGATTGTATTGGATTAGGATTATTAATATATATATATATATATATATATATATATATATTATTTATAACACTAATTTGAGTGGTGCCCCTCTTCAACATTCCTCTTTTTTTTTTTTCGACCTTATTTCTTCACCAATTTTTTTTCAAGTGAGGTCTCGCAGCTCCACACTACTTTTCGGGTTTTAGCTCTTTTGTGTTGATTTGTAGACGGTTGGCAATTTGAAAACACTTGAGCCCCCGAAAGTAGGCAGCTGTTTCGGCCCCTCACTATTGTTTTTACATTTTTTTTTCGACTAAACTCCTTTTCTTTTTCCTCCAATCCACAAAAATTCAAAATTTTTTTTTTTTTTTCAACTTGGGCACCAACTCAAATTTTTCTTTCCCAAAAGACCAAACAAACCACCAAGAATAAGTAATCAAGTTGCCACTTCAAGACTAAGTAAACCAACAATCAACTCAACTGGATTCAAGTTCAATCACCAATCAAGGCATACAATTCATGTTTTCAGCATTTTTAACAAAAATTCAGCAACTAGGAATATAGCTAAATGTCCAACTATCATGCTTAAACTCCACAAAAGGTGTGCCAACATATCAGATAATATCAGATCATCACAACACAGCATAGATAGAATCATAGATCAACCCCCCCACACTAGAACAGGTGCTAGTCCCTAGCACATAATGCCACATATATATAAACGATTCAAGCACCAAAATGAAAAACACGGTAAGTGGAGCGGAGTTACCGGGTGCTAATCAATGGGAGTCGCGACTGAGTACACTGACACTGAAGGGGTCAGTGTCTACTTGGAATGGCTGAGTGGGTGTCGTGAGTAGTGGAGCGACGCCGAGAGCTGGAAAGGCCGACAGAATGAAAGGTGAGCAAAAATAAAATATTGGGTTGCCTCCCAACAAGCGCCTTTGTTTATTATCGTTGGCTCGACTTAGGAAATCTTTATGTTTTAAAGAGTTGGATCCTCGAAATCCAGTAGTGACTCTGTCTCTTTGGCCCTCTCCATGTGACTAAGATGGTTAGCCACCAAGTTCTCGGTGCCCTTATTATCTTTAGTTCCGGGATCAAACACTTGATACCGATTTTCCATCCCAATGGTCTTAGCATCCTTATTCTCTCCTTCCAAATTTTGCATGAATTTTTCCTCCAATTTATTCCTGCAATCAAGCTCAAAATTTTCCTGCACAATTGGCTCAATAATACTCAAAGCACAAAGAGAGTCAGATTCATTAGGAAATTTCACAGCATCGAGTATATTAAATTGAATGATCTCTCCATCAAACTCCATCGTAAGGGTTCCCTCACGTACATCTATTTTTGTTTGGGATGTATTCAAGAATGGCCTCCCTAACAAAATAGGTGTGGAATTTCCATCGTTACCATCCATATTTAATACATAGAAATCAGCAGGAAAAATTAATTGGTTTACCTTTACGAGAACATCCTCAACAACTCCAGTTGGGTATGTGAGGCTTCTGTCTGCTAACTGAATAACCACCCCAGTTGTCTTCAATGGCCCAATACCTAACTGCTCATAGACGGACCAAGGCATAACGTTAATAGCGGCCCCAAGATCTAGCATGGCTTGCTCGATCTTGTGATCACCTATCATGCAAGGAATTACAAACATGCCCGGATCCTTCCTTTTAAGAGGTAACTTCTTCTGAAAAACCGCAGATACAGTCTCTCCCATGATAACCCTCTCATCACTGGCCAACTTACGCTTGTTAGTACACAATTCCTTCAAAAACTTGGCATATCTTGGAATTTGCTTGATTGCCTCTATTAGTGGTATGTTGAGTTCTACTTTCCGAAACACTTCGAGTGTTTGTTGATCCTTGATGCTTTTTTCAGTTTTCTTCAACCTGGAAGGAAAAGGTAATGTATCAGTAATAGTAGGTACTGAGTTACGAGACTTTACCTCATCTTTCTGTTCTGGAATGCTGACACTGAGGGGTTCAGTGTCTTTCTTAACGTCCAGACTTTTCTTCTCAGACTCAACCTGCTCGTTCTCAACCTCCAATTGATCTTTGGGTATCACAGTCTGCTCTGCATCCTTCTTGGGTTGTGAAACCTCTTGCAATTGCTTTCCACTTCTCAAGGTGACCGCACTCACATTTCTCGGATTGATCTCAGTTTGGGAGGGTAACTTACCGTTGTCACGTGCTTGCAATTGGCTGAAAGCAATAGCCATTTGGCTCATTTGTGTTTCCAAGTTCTTTTGCCCTGCTTGTAATGTTTGCACCGCTGTTTGGGTGTCTTGCTGAAACTTTATTGAACTTGATGCCAAAGTCTTCACCATATCCTCTAAGGATGATCCAGATTCCCTCTCACCACCATTTTGTTTAGAGTTTTCAACATTTCGATCATTTCCTCTAAACAATTGGAACTTTTGATCTTGATATTGAGGCCTTTGATTCTCTCCATACCGATTGTTCTGCTGATTCCCATATCGAAGATTAGGATGATCTCTCCACCCTGGATTGTAAGTGTTAGAGTATAGGTCATATTTTCGATCTTGAGAATTTCCAAAACCAACTGCATTTGCATGCTGCTCTATCTCATCATTCAAGATCCGACAATCATCCGTAACGTGATCAGTTGTATTACAAAGTCGGCATGGTCGTGTTTCTGGAGTCTTACCCTTCATCATACACTCCATCATACTAGCAATCTTCTCCAAAGCATCATTTTTCGATTGATCAACGGGCCTAGCCATAGCATCACGTACACCAAACTGTTGAGTATTCGCTGCCATATTAGAAATCAGCTCTCTTGCAGCTGTTGGTGTTTTTCCCATCAAAGCTCCTCCGCTAGCTGCATCAATCATACTTCGATCCGTGAGAGCAAGTCCCTCGTAGAAATATTGAATAAGCAACTGATCGCTAATCTGATGTTGTGGGCACGAAGTTACGAGACGCTTGAAACGTTTCCAATACTCGTATAACGTCTCTCCTGAACCTTGCTTAGCACCTGAAATCTCCTTCCTTAACACCGCTACTCGAGTGGCTGGAAAATAATGTTGGAGAAAAAGTCTCTCCATCTCATTCCATGTATTGACAGTCCTAGGTGGAAGAAAATATAACCAATCCTTTGCAGTGTTCTTTAGTGCAAAGGGAAATGCACTTAGCTTCACATGTTCCTCTGAGACCCCGGTTGGTTTCATGCTGGAGCATACGACATGAAATTCCTTCAGAAACGTATGTGGGTTTTCTCCTGCAAGACCATGGAAAGAAGGTAATAAGTGAATTAATCCAGATTTAAGCTCAAAATTCACATTAGGAGTGAGAGCAGGAATAGTAATGCAAAGTGGTTGATGGTTTATAGTTGGGTTTGCCAACTCAAGCATTGTTCTCTCTTCACATCTTCCTGCTGCATTCCCTTCAACTCCATGTTCTCTGTCCATGTTTTCAGATTCTGGTTCAAAGTTCAACCTTCCACTAGTATCAATCCCTTCTTCACTACTCGTTTCTCTTGTCGGTATAAAGTTGATATGTCGACGTGCTCGAGTCTCTTTCCTGAGTCGTCTGGCTGTTCTCTCTATCTCTGGGTTCAATTCGAGTTGTGCACTACGATTTGACCTTGTGATCATTCACTGAAACAAGAACTCAACAAACACTGAGGGTGTCAGTGTTAGTGTAGACCAGAAATAAAATAATCAAGAGCAGAACAGACGCAACTTAGAACTCTTTTTTTTAAAAAAAAATATATAAATAAAACACGAAAAAAATTCAATCGAATCAGCGACTACTCCCCGGCAACGGCGCCAAAATTTGGTGTGCTGTCGCCGGTACCCAAAAATAAATATTCACCTCGACTATCCACCTATGTAGTAGGATAAGTAAGGGGTCGAATCCACAGGGAATAGTGTAATTCAATTGACGATTTCGTGTATAGAAAGCGATAAAAATATGGGGGGTGATTGGTTTGTTGAGCAAAAATTGAAATCATGCACCATAAGAATTTGCAAGAAGAAATAAACAAGAGAGATATCAATGAATTAAATAATCTAGCCCTTGGATAGCCTCACCTAGACGATTCTTCCACTTTTAAAGATAGCCCCGATTATCTACACCCTATCTCGAATCTTGCCCCTAAACCAGCGGTACGACCGAACTAGTTCGAATTATTTCTTAAGTTCATTGATTAGAAAGTACGACCCCTAATCAAACTATCTCAATGAATAACCTCAAAACATGTATTCAAGATTCAATCCACAAGATGCATTAACGATCCAAAATAATAGAACAAACTAGACTATGAAAACGAAACGTTCGTATCATACGATCTAGACTTCGTTATTTCAATTGCTACTGTATTCTCACAATTTAACAATTACGGATTAAATCATGCGAATTAGCTAGAGTTGATCAACAAACATATTAAGGTGGCCAATCTCAACAAATTCATCAATCAAACATGCAAAGCATAAAATCAAATACCGAAGAAATCGAGATAAGAGTAAGAAATCGTTACTACTCAAAAAACGGGCGAATCATTCAAGGTTTGGCATCTCCTCGGACTAGAAAAGGTGAATTAGCCTCTAAGCATCATTATCCAAAAATACAAAAGATAAAATAAAAGTGTTTTCTTTTTCTTCTCTCTAATTCTTTTCTCTGCTCTCCTGCCTGCCTCTGCAGCCTATTGCAGTCCTCTTTTTCCAGCTCTTTTACTCTCTCATTTAGATCCCCAAGTTCAGCCTCTCTCCTTTACTCCTTCCAAAATTAAGTGCTTGAATCTCTCCATGATGGACAACAAAAATGGAAATAATTAATTCCTTTCTTTGTTCACAAGGCTGGATTGAGAGGAAATGGGCTTGGTGGATTGGGCCTCCAACACGTCAACAACAATTAATATTCTCATTCTCAACACTGAAGGCCTCAGTGTTGGGCTTCTTCTTCTCGTTCGGCCACGCGACTGCACCCTTTGTATTCTCACTCTCGATTTGTCTTTCAAACAACCTGGAATTCATATAAAATGCAAAATCAAAGTCATCGAGACGAGTATGACAAAAATCAGGTTAATGCAACAAAGTAGTGATAACTTAATTACAAAAACGATCACATTAAGCATAAGAAACGCACACAAAACCCGACTTATCAATATATATATATATTTAGAACTCGACAAGGCGTGTTACTATTCATCACCATGGGCGATCTTTCAACAATTTCGGTAAAAAATCTACATCTTAATTTATTTATGATGTGTGTTGAATACATGTAAATGAAAAATATTCACTTCATTTTATTTGAATCAAAATATTCAATTCATAAAAAGTGCATATTTTCTATCCAAGTCAGTGCCCTCATTAAAAAGTTGATATTTCTCTGCCCAACCAACGTCTCTTGCTTGGCCTACGAAATCTTTAAGACCCAATTTACTTTCGTGGAGGAAATTCTAAGAAATAGATTCCAATCTCTAAATTTTACTTTACTTGTTTGAGTATTTATTGTCATGAAATTATGAATATTGATGATGAAATTTTTAATTATATTTTGATCCTTTGTTTTAAGGAGATTGAGAAATCAGAGGTAGAGATGTGTTTGAACCCTTACCACGACCATGAAACTAAACAAGACGATGGCTTCAATGGCGAGGATTGTGATTTTTGGAGTTCAAGTATTGATGATCAAGTGCTACAAGGGGAGTCTCAAAACCATGAAGAAGTCATTTGGGTTGAATTATGATGAGTTTGAAGATACATCAAAGACTAAAGTTGGAGATGAACTCAAGTTGTTAAATGGTCTTTCACCTCTTCAATTAACATATAAGAATCGACAAGTCACAAATAAATCAAATACAAAACTTGTTCTGAACAACGATATCATTGCTCTTCACAACATAGATGAGTCAGATGATCAGTTGGACGAGCCAAGAAAGACAGGTAATGAGCTGAAGGGAGGAAGAACCAACAACCAAAGAAGGTACAATGATTTTTTGTTGATTAAACTCCAAACTTTTACTTGATTTGATTATAAATTGAAATTATGTAGATGGAGAAGAGACTGAGAAAGAAGGGTGCTAAAAAACATGTCGACATCATTCAAAAGGCAATGCGGGTGTCCTCTATATTCATGCTTATATTTGCCTCATTATGGCTGATTGCTCGATGTCTGCAAATATAATGTTATAATTTAAAGTTTTTGTTTAAATTAAACTTGTTCAATCTTCTTTACTTGTGTGCATATTTTGGTCTCTTTATTGTTTGTGTTTTCTATTCAAGTTTTTGGTCTTTATGGATTAATTTTCCCAGGTTAGATGCTCGAGTTTTATATTCATATTAATATGAAAAACCAACATAATTTGGGAAAAGATATAAAGCATGTTGCATAATGTAGAAAATCACATTCCCAAGAGACTTAAACATGCAAACGAAACAAAACGATGAAGCAGGGCTAACAGCAAATTCAGTCTTTAAATTACACACAATTAAGCTCAACAATAAATGCACTTTACAAATTAATACTTGATAAGGGAAAAATACATAAGATTTGCCACACAATACGTAGAATGCCACACGATCGCCCCATATAAGGGTGGGTCATAGAAGTTTCACATTACAAACTTGAGATGAAATTAAGAAACATAAGTAATGCATCTGCCAATCCAGAACCAACAATATATATCATTCTTGCGACCATGAATTTTAAGTCCTTCAATATCCATTCTATGTATATACTGCTGGAGTGGAAACAATCACGTTTGTTGCGCGCTATTTCTTGCTTGAACTTTTTTGGATGGCTCTTGGAGCTGTGCATAATAAGTTAGACAATGTCACAAGAGAATCACAGTTTAACTGAATATGCAAACTAGGTTAGAAATCCTAACTTGTAGGTGTTAAAGAGTATATTGCTCCTAGTTCATTACACCACTTGGGAATCTTACTCCCTAAATCACTAGTTGGTTTTTGTTCAAAGACGACATTTTCTATTTACTTGCTTAACTGAGAGGTTATCATCTTTGACAATTATAATGCTTTACATTTATATAATTATAGTGAATCAAGATCAGCACTAGTTTTGAGTTCATGTTTTTCAAACTTATTTTCAAAGAGCACTGTATTTTAAAAAAATATGATATTTTAGATTGCCATAAGTAAATCAAATGTTTTTTTTATAGCAACAAAATGTCAAAATAATCTTTAGACTAATCCTCATAGTGAGAGCAAATTTATGAAAGGTATATTACTTGGTTATGTGATCATTGATCAAGGGAAATGCTTAGATCTGTTTTTAGGGAAGTGTTCTAAGTGGGGTATTGAAGAATCTGATCAGTTCATGGGTAATTATATATTAGAAAATGTAATATACTAGTTTTGTTAGGTGTATTTTGACATTAGCACTTGGTGAACCAGACATTAGCAAGTTTAGCTAATTCCCACTAAGTTCTAGCATCCTTCTTTAATAGGAAAATTACACAAATCACTTTTTCTTCATCATCAATATGCATGTAGTCAAAGATAATTTCCAATGATTTAATCCATTATTCTGGCACTAAAGGATCAAGTCCACCATCAAAATAAGAGGGGTTCATCTTCCAAAATCTTTCATAAACAATTGGGGTACAGTATCTGGTCTATTCGATGGTGGAGGTTGTTGATGGTTTAGTTCATGTGCTCTTTTTTGCATATCCAACAATTGTTGTATCTGTTCACCATGTATTCTAATTTGTTGTTGAATCAAATCGATCAAGTTATCAACAAGATGACTAGTCTCATTGTCTGTGCTTCCCTTTCTTCTCGATGCCATGATTTAATATGCAATGCCCGATCTCTTATGATGTATATGTAAAGCAATGAATGTTTAATGATGCAGACATAAGACATAATCAACATACATGATATATGCAATATAATACTCAAACATAAATAAATAAGTAAATAGAAACTGAGTCTCCCAGTCCGCCGAGTACGTTCATAAGACATTCTTTGTTTTTATGGACAATTAAAGTATTGCTCTGATACCAATTGTAACACTCCCAAACTTTAATGATTTGAAATATTTTTAAGAAACACATGTATGAGAATGTTAGATTTCTGACTTAACTTCAAGATGCAACAAACTATTAAATAGGTCCCGAAATGTTAAATTTTATGAAATAACTCCAAAGTGCTTGAAAGGAACTTTGTTGATTGAAATATACCATCGTTTATACATATGATCCAAAATATCAATTTACAACAAAAGACACATCAATGGTTTAATTGTCCAAAAGACGAGTATCTAAACATAAGCTTCAAAGTTCATCTCGAGCATGATATATGAACAAACTGGCCATTTAGGAGGCTGGCTATCTCTGCATATCATTATCTGCATTACAAAAACTTATTAATGAGCAATAGGCTTAGTAAGTTGAAACTTATGTACACAATCACGTATGATGAATCATATCATGCAATATGTTTTTCCATTTTCATTTCTTGTGAAAATATCCTTTATAGAGTATCTGAAAGGCTGGCTCAATCAATATCAATAGGTCGTAAAAGTATTTTATTAAGATTGGTCAATCATAATATTAAGATATCTACGCTCTGTTAGTTAAGCACTATCATTAGTACTCAACTAACATCAGCAGATCATACACGTATTGTGTCTACTTTCCGAAAGCCAATAACCATTCCATTTATCTTTTTTGGTACTCAACTGTCATCTATAAACCGTAAAGTCATGTTGCCTACTATCAATCAACCAAGTATCATACTTCCTCTTTCAAAACACCTTTTATATGCATCATGTACCATATGAACCTCACATACAATTTAATCGTAGACATAAAACAATCATTCACATATCATTCAAATTACATGAATATCAACTAGTTCTTGCAATGCAGCAAATAAAAATTTCAACTTACCTCAAATCCAAAACGAGTACAATAGTGGAATTATTTGACCCTTGGGGAAGATACAATGTGCTTATAAACCTAAAAAGATCAAGCATGCATATACATACCTTTAAATAATCATTCAATGAAGAGGCAATATCATTCAATTAAACACATCAAAACTTATAGTTTTTATATCTTAATATCATTTCTTAATTCAATAAGTTAAGAATACTAATAAGGCAGCCCCCAATTTTGCAATAAGGCACTAAGAACTCAAATGAACTGAACTACTTATGTTCTTACATAAGTTAACCTAAATAACCAATTAAGTCACCTATCATCTAACTCTTCAAGAACACTTCTAAACATTATAATAACACCAAATATCAATAAAATCAATATACAATAGCAACTTGCAAGATTCATAGGTTCAATTAAATTATTTTAACTAACTTAGTTATCTTCAATTCATCTTCATAAAAACACACATAATATCAGCTCATGTGACATATCATATAAACATAATTTTAAATATAAAACATAGAGATGAGATCAGACCTAGAAAATAAGCTTAAGGATGCAACATTTTAAGCAAAATAGACACCAACTAGCTCTTCAATTCATCTCATATGCAACCTCCATGATTGATTTCAGTTTTGTATGATATTTTGGGGTTCTAAGGATAAAGAAAGGGAAATGAGAAGAGGCTGGTATGTTCAATTCAATATCAAAACTTAAATTGTCGAAGCCATTAAGAGCAATATTTGGCATGTATCGAACACTAAATTCATCAATTATCTCATGAATGTGCTTATCTATGAAAAAATGATGAGATTGACAATTTTTATCAAAGAAAATAGGATGAGAATGCACAGTTTGAATGAGAGAGATGGTGAAAGAAATCGTATTTTTCAGTTTTTCTTTTTTTTCTTTTTGAAATGTGAAATGACAATTTTGTGTAGATTTCTTTGTTATTAAATAAATATATATTATGATTCATTAATTAAGAAAAAAATATTTTCCATGTCCCATAAGGATAGGTTTGTATACTATTTTTGTCTGTCCCACAAAGATAAATTTGTTATTATATTACTATGGTTTTTAATTTGTAATTTCATATATGTCTTTAATTAAATATATATTAAATCACCACACTTCAACTCTCTATGTACTTTTTGAAACAATTTTTTTTTTCATTCAATGCTATAATTAATAAAAAAAACAAAGATACATTTGGAACTTTAAATATTTTCTTAATTTGTGTGAAAAATTAAAAATATAAATAGGCCTATTTTTATGCCAGGGGAATCTCTATATCTAATGGGGCTTTTTTCTTTCATTTATGGGCTTTAGCCCAATTTTTCTTGTAAAGCCCAACATATATATATATATCTAACCCCCCAACATTTAATTTAACACTAAAAAATTAGAGCAGTAGTGTCCTAATTAAATTAGGGCTAGAAAAAAAAAAAAAGTCGAAGACAAAATAAATAAAAATTAGGGCAAGAAATTCAACAACAAGAGTTCGTGAAGGAACTCGAAGAAGGTTAGTTCGAATGGTTTTCCATTCTTTCCTCTCCTGTGATTCTTGTGTGCAATTCCCAGATGTTCTTGATCTGTTCATGAAATCTGTTCTTGATACATATTATAAGAAACGTTGCTTTATATTTATGGAAAATGAATTATTCCATACATAAAGTAAGGAGGCTGCAAATGCTGTAATTTTGTTGACTGTTCATATTATTAGTTTCAGTTTTATTGGAGTATGTTGAATAATGTTTCTGCTATTATGTATAGCAACAACAAATTAATGAGTACATGAGGTGGCTGCAAAGGCATTAGTTTGTCGAAAACTGAACTATTTATATTGTGTTCAATTTTAATGGAGTATACAGAGTAGTGTATGTTTTAGAATTGTGCATCTTGAGTGTGCTTTACACTGTTGATTACCCTGGGAAGTTGGAACTTGGCATTTTATTAATTGTGAAGTTAATTAAATTGTTTCTGCTAGCTTAGATTCTTTGGGATGTGTAAAAATGTGATTTACACGTGTTAAATGTGTTTGACGTAATCAGGAAGTTTATGTGTACGTCATGTCTGGATGGAAAAAATGGAAACTTGTTTAATTCAAAACTTTTCAACTGTTTTTAGAAACAGTGGATATGATTGTGAAATTTGATATATTTTCCTCCTTTAGATACTTGGGTATTATGGAACTTACGTCATCAACATTCTTGACAGAAGCTATCGTTATCTTGACGGGATTTTAGGGGATGTCGGCTCAAGTGCTACCTGCTAAGAGACCACTTGATGAAAATACTACCGATGTAGGTGGTAGAAGGAAGTGGCAGAAGTCATCTGCTTTAGGTTCTGATAATGCACCGGCTACTACATCCTCCTCCGGAAAAGTCATAAGAATACTTTGCCCAGCTTCTAGGATCGGTGTAATTATTGGTAAAGGTGGAAGTTCCATTTCTCAAATACGCCAGGAGACTGGAGCAAGAGTCCGTGTTGAGGATTCTGTTCCTGGGTGTGATGAAAGAGTCATTGTTGTAGTGGGGTCAGACAAGGGTAAGGAAACTACGAATGAGCAGGATAAGGCCGAAGGTGAGGAAACTAAAATTCTCGAAGAACCTGAGAATGGTGATGAAAAGCAGGATGTCGCAGCTGACGATTCTAGATCAGAGAAGGAAAATGAAAATTCATCTGTTCAGAAAGCTTTGATAGTTGTGTTTGATAAAATGGTTGATATGTTGTCTGAGACGAATGAAGGTGATGAAGAAAGTAATAAACCGTCTTCATCTACTGTTCGGCTACTTGTCTTCTCTGGTCAAGTAGGCTGTCTGTTAGGAAAAGCTGGCAGTGTTATAAAACAAATGTCATCTGAAAGTGGGGCACAGATTCGAATTCTTCCGAAGGACAAGCTGCCTTCTTGTGCTTCTTCTTCTGATGAACTGGTTCAGGTACTTTTGTCATTATTGTTTTGTTTAGCACATTCATTTACAAAGAAACAACTGCCTTTTGGATTACCTGGACTCTATGTGAATCACTTATAAGTGAAAATGTAGATTATCAGTGAGCATTTCTGTGATAAATTTCATTTTGGATGAAAAGGAAATATTAATTTTTGGTCATGATGAATATAATATAACACTGGGAAAAGACAGCTAGGAAAAGTATCGTTCTTGGTTTACATAAATTGTAAAATATCATCACTTTAAAAGTCAATTATAGGCTTGATAAAATTGAGTGTCTTTTGACATTTAACTCTCGTTTTCAGATCTCTGGTGGTCTTGATGCCATTAGGAAAGCCCTTCTTTCTGTTTCCCAGCAACTCCTTGAGCATAATCCACGGAATCAGGATTCTTTATCTGCTAATGTTGTTGGTCCATCATCACATTCCTTTGGTGGTCCTCCTAGACATGATAGATTCCCACCTCCAAACCGTCCTTTCCATGGACATGGGGCACCTTATTCTTCCTCATTTCATGATGGTGAGGTGAATATTCCTGGTGGAATGAATTTTCCTCCTGAGGTCTTAACCTTCCGATTACTGTGTGATGAGGAGAAGGTAGGTGGTGTGATAGGAAAGGGAGGTTCTATAGTCAAGGCACTTCAACATGAATCTGGCTGCGATATCAAGGTCCTTGAGGGTACTGGCAATGTGGAGGACCGTATAATTATAATATCTGGTGCTGTTGTATGTTTTCGATCTTTTACTTTTTTTATATTTGTTTGGGTGTATATTTTCCTATTTCCCATCACTTTTAATTGATATAATGAAATAAATGTTGGTTGAATTCCATTCACTGCAGTACCCAGATGATTCGATATCTCCACCACAAGATGCAGTGCTCCGAGTGCAATCTAGAATATTTAGGTCTGCCCCAGAAAGCAAGGACAATACGATGGTAGCAAAACTCCTTGTTGCTTCTCATCAAATTGGATGTCTTCTTGGCAAGGGTGGTTCAGTAATTGCTGAAATGAGGAAGTCAACTGGAGCTTATATCCGTATTCTGGGTAAAGATCAAGTCCCAAAGAATGCTTCAGAGAATGAGGAAGTAGTTCAGGTATGCTGGCACCCATGAAAGTTCAGGCATAAACATGCTTTTCTGAAACTCGCATAGAAATATTTATTTGGTCTTATTGATTAATATGTTTTTAAGGGGTAAACCCCCATCTTATTTTTCAGTCAGTACCTTCCTTTCTGAGGTTTCTCTTGACCCTTTGCTTCTGTGTGTGCAATTCTAGGTCAATGGTGAGTTTGAAGTTGTTCAAGAAGCTCTTTTGCAAATAACATCAAGGTTGAAAAATCATCTCTTTCGTAATTTTTTTCCACCTCCAAACCCAGCATTTATGGAGCAAATGCCCCCGTTTCCTCCATTTATGGGAAGGAGGGAGTTTTCACCTCCTGGAACATTCTCTAATCGAGGTCCATCATTTAACAAGTTTGATGGCCCTGTGGGTCCCGGCAGTGGTTTCCACCCACACGATGATCAGCCTCCTTTTGCACATGATTTTCCTGGACCTGGGATCCCTCACATGCCTGAAAGAATGCCGTCTGCTGCTCCATGGGGACCCCAGGTTTGAACCCTTTCTCTAACTTCATGGCTAACTCGTGAGATATTCTATTAATGTGAGGTGCACTTTGTGGAACAAGATTTTACAAATCTCTTAACCTTTGGTGGTTATCAATAGAATGCCTCAAATTTTCATGTTCTCGTTTCTTAAACTGGTGTGCAGGGACCAATAGAAGGACCTGGCCCTATGGGCTTCCCTGACTATCTAGGTGGTCCTCATAGAAGACTTGGTGGATTTCCAGGGTTTGTTCTTCAAGATTTTGACTGATAATCTGGTTTGAATAGTCCTTCTTTGATTTATATTAAGATATTTATTTCCCAATGCAGAGGTAATCAACCAGCTTTTATAACAACAAGCACAACATTGGAAGTAGTCGTTCCTCGCTTTGTTGTTCCTGCGATCTATGGAGAGGACGGTGGATGCATTAGACAAATTCGCGAGGTATGTATCTCAAGGGGTCTATATTTCTCATGTTTTTGTCCTTTTCTGTTTCTAACTTATCTATATCATCGCCCTTATTCTTTTAAAGCTCTGTTACACTTGGTCGCATTTCATCAAAGCATTTTCTTTTAACACGTAGGATGTTCTGATACATGTTTAATATCTATGTACGCTAATGTGTGAATACATTTGTTAGTCAGAATCCATAACTACATCATTCGTGTGCTTTGTTCTTTTCAGATTTCAGATGCTAAAATTACCATCACTGATCCAAAACCTGGGGCGGCAGAAACCGTGATAATAATATCCGGGACGCCCGAGCAGACCAATGCTGCACAAAGTCTTATTCAAGCATTTGTAGTTATCGAGACTGAAGCATCTTGATTGTTGATATCATGGTATTCCATTTTGTGCTTCACCATAAATGGTATATGGCTAGCTTTTATTAGCAGTGATAATAATGTTACTTAAATGGAGCTGTTTTTGGATTCGTGATGTAGGAATTTCTACTAACTGGGGTGAAGAATATGGTGCCAAGAGAACCCAGAGATTCTCACACTATTTTTGTGAGGCTTAGTTAAGTAAAATTAAAAAATCTGTACTTTTCAAGATTCTGATGAGTTCTCTCTGGATTTGTGGTTTCTGTTTGTAGTTTATAATGTTCTCCCATGACTTATCTTTTGATTTTCAGAATATGTATTATTTGGCATTTGGGTTATTAATACAAATGGCCATGTTGTTCTGTACTTGTGTTCATTTTGCTTATTGACTTTCTTTTGTCTATCATTTTGTCCATTTATCCTAATTTGCACTAGGATAGGCACTTATTTTGGATTTAAAGTCTTTAATTCAAATTCATTATTCAAAATGACACACAAAGGTTGTGTTGTGATTGAAAGATTAGAGCAAGGATTTAAAATTCCCAATAACAAATATGGGTTCAAAACTAAGTACTTTCATTGTGAACTAATTTCTGATGTTTGGGTAGTAGGTGGATTTGAGATTTAAGTAAATTTGGAAGTGGGTGGATTTTACAAATTTGGATTTGAGATTTAAGTGGATTTTGTAGAAGGTGGATTTTGATAATTTTGTGTTTGTTTTGAGATTTTATAGGATAGAATTATAGAAAAAGTAGATGATGTTGAATTATTTTATTTTAAAATATCATATGTTTTTATTGAAAATTGAAAAAGAATTAGATTTAGAGTTATAGAATTCTGCAAGTCTCATAACAAATATGAATGAGATTTTATCCATCCTAAATCTGGATGGTCACATCTCAGTCCAAACACCCCCTGATTGGCTGATTTTGATGGATATTGAATACACTTTAATTTTAGTGGATTGAAGTACATTCAATCAAAATCTTGTTCTTCAAACCACTAAATCAAAACACAAACAAAAGTGAAGCAATTGCATATGTTATCTAAACTGCTTTCTGAAATAAAGCCATACAAATACTTTATATAAAAAAGATACCTCTTGATATGAGAAATTACAACATTGGATTAAATTATAATCACCTCAACTCACACACTCACAGCATTCAGATGTACCTGCAACTTTCATCTGATTGACCTCTACACAAATCCTGAAATGCATTTCCATTTGTTGCTATCTAAAACAAAAGGAAAAAGTGATCAAGATTAGACTAGTGAGCTTATTAAAACCCTTATATCTACTCTTCTAACTGAGGTTTGAAGGGCTTGTATGTCTTGACATCACTTGCAAGCCCTCTTATGGATCCAACAGCCGCGACAAGCGACACGATCAGACAAGCCCAGCTCAGTATTTTGAGCCATGTCCATCTGAATGAATACTTTGGTATCTTTGCCTGTGCAATGTGCATTTCTATCGGGAAATATACGGTTAGCGGATAGAACGAGGCTGCTCCGATCAAACCTAAGAAGTCGTTGAAAAAAGGGAATATCATCGCAACCACCGCCGTTACTATCACGTACGATGTTCTCCACACTAATCGGAATATGTTGAATGAGAATGCTCCACATAGTGGGATCTTCATGGAATGTTCCGTGGCGATCGCTTTGTTTTCAGGCCATTTTCGCGCGCAGAGGCCCTCCACGAACCCGAATATAGGCTGCGCGAATACCTGTTTCAAATGATATATGATAAAAGGGTCCGAAAGATTTTCTACTAAATTTATATATCGTAAAGATGTTTTATACCCACAAATGTAAGGAAATATGTTTTCAGTCACTTCCTGCTTTTTAAGACAAAAATACCCTTCAATTTGACCTTAAAAAAATGAAAGGAAATATGTTTTTCGGTCACTTTCTGCTTTGTAGACAAAAATACCCTTCAATTTGACTTTAAAAAAGCACAATGAAACATTATTTTCTTATGGAAGAGTTCTTTAGCGACACTATCAACAATGATCTAATATTTATTGTGTTTCATTTCATAAATGCACATCATGATATGCTAATATAGTATGATCGAATCGTACCTGATATGCACCAATGAGGTGGATGGCGATGCATACATTGGCAAAGTCGATCAACCAAAAGGGCTCGTAAAATCCGAACCCGGTGAGGAAGTTTCCGGGAGCATTGTTTCCGAAAGCAGCATAACCGAGGCAACCGCAGAGGATGTAAAATAGGGTTGTCGTCGAAACTCCGACGAGAGAAGCATTCTTCATCACCTTATTCTCCGGTGGTGGAGACCTCAATGTGTCCTATAAATCACAAAATACAATTTAATCAGTATATAGTTATTTCATACACATAATTATACTTATTAATTATTTTTTTAATCTTTATTAAACAATTTTAGGCAAAGTCGTTTTGAAATGGAGAGTAAAAAAAATTCACACATATAGTTATGTAAATTATACTTTAAAAAATATATTTACTCTCTCCCTATTAAGATTGTAGTAACTTTTAATAGCTTCAAATTATAAATATTCCCATTTATCCAACTCCAAGCTGTTAGGCCATATTCAAGAAAGGACAACTAATTCTTGAATTATTTTTTTAATTTAACAAACTCATTTAATTACCATTCCAAGAGCTATGACAACACAGACACGTGATCAGAATGATGATATTACAGCAGAAAATTCCAAGAGAAAGATATGATCGTATCTTAAAGGTAGAGGGCCTTCAAATAAAATTAAATTTAGAAAAAAATGAAAAATTAAGGTCCACTGATTTGAAGAAGCCCACACTAGAAAGGTAGGAATTAGAAAACTACCTTATGTTTGTATCCCTAAATTGACTTTATTCCATACTTTTAAAGATCTACTTTTTATTCTATGGTCCTCCTTCTTTCACATGCATGCATGCTACTACTTTATAGATCTGGAAGGACCAGTAAGTAATTATAGACATTCTACTATTTATACTATACAATAATTCATCACCAAATATATTGTCACAACTACATATATTCTACTTCATAATTCATGGGTTTGAATAAATATCTTGATTTTGGATTAGATCTCCTCTTATTATAATTATCTTCTAGTCGTTTAAATTTATAATAACTAAGCCTACTAAAAACTCAACAATGTTATTCCTTTATGATGCTTTTGCAACATAGATAGTTTGGAATCTCTGTACCAAAATCTTTGTCCCACTTGTGTATCACATCAAAACCATATAGTTTTTCAATTTAACAGTTAACTGTAACCGTTATTATATTTTAAACTAATATAATGTTTTTTGCAATGTATTACACAAGTGGGATAGAGATTTTAGATACAGATTATCTGAATTGACACACAGAATAATGGAATGAGAGAAATGATATATTGCCCTAAATAGAATTTAATATATTAAAAATTGAATAATTGGCCAAACTCTCACTTATATATATATTTGATAGAGTACACAAAGAAGTGACACATAAGCACTACTTTCTTGTCCAAACATATGAAGATGGGAAAAAGATATAGCAATAATGGGTTCTGATTATGGGAACATGTATATCCTCTATTTCATAAATACATATAGTATTAATTTGTTTGAGGCATTGAATGAGGAAGTTGTATGCCATTAATTAAATAGCCATGCTAGCTATCCACCATGTCTTCATGTTAGGGATGGCATGTTCTCATTGCGTGTGTCTCTATATTTTAATATTGTATATTATTCATTGCAAATTATTCTTCAAATTTTGTCCTACTAAGATAACGATTGTTATTTATAACAAAAAAAAGCTTGAAAAAACAATATCCCTTACATAGCAACCTAAGGGAACCACGTGTCACATAACAAATGCAACATTAATACTAGACTATTCACGAACAGAAAATTCATAAAATAAATACATAAATAAGAAAAAAAAAAAAATAGGCACACATATCTATTCTGCTGCGCCGAATGTTTTGAATAATTTTTAGAGAGTAACATGTGGACACCCATTAATTAGGTAAAAACCCTCAAATTATATTTTGTCTTATTATTTGAATCATTGATCTTCTTATTGTATATTAGGAAAAGAAGAATAAATAAATAAATATAAATATCCAAATAATGAAATAGAAAAGAAAAGAAAAAAGACATGCCTGAATTTCAATGAGGACAGTGGAGTAAGCATAGGCAAAAGCAATGTCTCCAATGGCTTGAAAGCTTCTCCATATTTTTTCTGAACCACTAACATCCACTCCGACTATCGTTCCAGTTAAGCTTGAGCTCACGTGCCCATTTCCTCCTATACATACATATTAAATATTCAAAATATATCCTATATTCAATTCACAATAATTTATATTATTATTAATAATAAAGATGGACTCTACGATTTTGTACTCATTTTTTCTTAAGAAAAAAAGGTTTCATATGCTACATCCCTTTTGAAATAAATGTTATTTTAGAATTTTTCACACATTAAAAGGATTGATAAAAAAAACTAATCTTCCCTTATTTAAGTATATTGATTATAGGTAAATTTTCAATAATCTGGCATATCTCATTTAATTTGAGAGAAGTGAACTAGTACAACTTTGGTAGAATATGATCAAATATTTTTGAAATCTTATAATAACATTTATTTTTAAAACAAAGTTTTTTTCTTTTTTCTAAAATGACATTTAATTTAATCTAAAGAAATATATATATATATATATATATATATATATAATTACTTTAAATTAATGGACCCACTTTAGTACATAAAAAGACTAAAATATCCCAAATGGGTTGAAGTATCTTCTACCACATTCATTAAAGTTTGGAGCTTCAAGGGGCGCAATAACTTCAAGACATGTGTATTGTTTGTGGACTAAAAAAAGGTAATTAAGGACTCAATTTATTTTCATCAGTTATGTAGTCAACTCGAATTTATATTTCAATTATTATTTCACAAAAACACTCATCATTGATATTATAAATCAACGTTCAATCCACATATTTAAATAAGAGAATAAATCATCTAACAAAATCAGTGGTGAACACACATTAGTTACTCCCACACTGCTTCTTTTTACGTTCCATTATTTTCAATACATTTGAAATAAAGTAAACTCATATTTTTCAAAGCCATCCACATCCCCTAAAATCTTAATTGTGATTGGAGGTGGTGGCCCACCTGAGTCATAATATAATATATGTATATTAAATGTTGAAAATAAAAGAGTATGTACCTGCAAGTTTAGCAATGGAGAGAGCAAGGCCAATGGAAGAGTAAGCAAAAGACATGATTGCTGCAACCATAGAGAGCCACGACAGCTTATGGAAATTTGGTATTTGGCTCAATATTATCTGAATTCCCCCAAATATTGCCATAAATGGATAGTTTGATATCAAACACTTTGCATTATGCCCCTTTTTATGGAAACAATTCGACCTTCCAACCGCCCTAACAACAACAATTCAAATCCATTTTAATTCAAACTCATTAATTAATACAATTCCATCCTTTTCATTTTCATCCCTAAATTAGAAGAATTCATTTCAAATGATGCATTCAATATTTTTTGAAATTGGTCGTTTACATTTATTATCTTTGCAGCAAAACATTAAATAAGGGTAATATGAATCAATGTCTAGATAAGACCGAACACAATATTTTAGTGATACATTTAATTTAATATATTTTCCTTCTTATTGTAACAAGAATAAAATGCTTACACCATGCTTATAGAGGCAGTAATTGTGTATCCAATTGTGACACCAACAAGATTACCATACTGAGCCAACCCACATAGCTGAACTTTGTAACCACCTGCAAAAAAAATAGAAATCAAGGAAATTAAAATTCAAAAATAAATTTGAGAGGTGATTAATGTCTGGTTTGTTGGGAAAAGGGTGGTCTGAATTCAAGATTCTTGGAAATACAAGTCTGAATCAATAAATATGTGAGGACCCCAGAAAATCAACTGCTTATTTATTTCTTGAGAATTAATTATTGCAGAGAAATAATTAACCAAATTTAAATCATTATTTTTTAAGAATATTTCGGTAATTAATTAAATAAATAGAAATAAATGAATTTTACCCAAGTGAGAACGAACAACATCCATGTAGGTGTAATTACGGTTGCCGTGTGTGGGGCCCGGTGAGCGGTATGAGTCGGCGAGAAAGGTGGAGGTGAAGTACGTTATAACGGAGAACGTCGCCAGCACGGCGGGGCCCGCCACCCACCCCAGCTGCGCTATGGCCCACGCCAGCGATAGCACCCCCGACCCTATCACCGCCGTTATTATGTGCGCACTCGCCGTTAACAATGTCCCTGCGTTTCAAAAACCAGAAACCAATCGTTAACCCTAACGCCGTCTCTTACTCCGTGAGTGTATGTGTGTGAGAGAGAGATGCTAACCAGTTCTGGCGACGCGGCCATCGTCGTCGAGATTACTTTTTTGTCCTCCATTTTCTAGTGCTTCTGTGCTTGGTTCCACGTACATGGAGTTTTTCTGCAACTCTTTCGCCATCTCTCTCTCTCTCTATGGGGTGTTGTCAGTTGTGTTATGAGAAACGGTTGAATGAAGGAAGGGGGGGGACAGTGCAATATATTTATAGAAAGGGGTGAAAATGTTAGGACAGTGAAAGCGAGGGGGCAATCTGTAAGGTCCAGAAGATTGTGGTGGTGCCTTGCAAGTCAAAATTATGAGAATAAATGTTGGAGAATATCAAGTAAAGTTTGGGCAGTTTGGCAACGAAATGGGAAGTCTTATTAAATGACATGTGTGTCACTATTAATGTGAATTATCTGTTTGCTTTATCATGAATTTGGATTCCACATGATGGTTATGTAATTAATCATTTTAATAAAAAAAAATTAAAAAAACATTAGCTAGCCAGAATTTAAATTTTTTCTTTTTCTATTTTACCAAATTTGAATTTTTTTTTCATCGGAATTTTGGTCGTAGCACTATATCTCGTAAAACAAGTCATTTTATTTTTATCAATACCTATTATTCAAACTCAAGGTGTACCATAATCTTATCCATATACCTTAAAATGTAGAAAAATAGAATTGACCAAAATGAATTAAAATGGAAACAAAGCTAAGAAGGAAAAAAAATCAAATTTCTTGTCAATGTTGACTATAAATGAATAAAGGTTAAAATTTATTAATTGTCTATACACAAAATAACTTTAGGCAATCTTTTTTAGATCGACAACTTTAGGCAACTAATTCAATTATTGTTGATATATAAAATTAACGCCAAAATTTGTATGAACAAATTTGGATCGAACACCAAATAAATAGAATAAAATAGAACGAGTTTATACAAGAAAATGAATAAAAAGGGATTAGATTTGAGTTCGGGTTAAATTGCTCGAATAAAATAGAACAGATTTAAATAAGAAAATGAATAAAAAAGGATTAGATTTGAGTTCGGACGAAATTGCAGGGTAATCCAAGCCTGTCGATCTAGCCAGTAAGGACGAAATTTATTGATAAATGTGATATATAGCATGAAGCCATGCAAGCACAAAACAAACCTGAACATGAAGAAATAAGAAAGAGATGAAGAAAGCATCGTTTTTTTGTCTAAGTAAAGGAAAAGCGCGTTTTCATTAATAAAAACGTAATAGCAAGATGCGTTTTCAAGTTAGTTAGTAGCAGTTATTTTCTATCTTTGTTTGCTGCGTTTTTCGTTTTGCAGGTTTACAGGTATAAGTTGCGGGGCCCATAACTCGCTCGATACTTAACGGATTCGGGTGATTCTTGTTGCTACGCGTTCTATAAAGAGAGGAGAACAATTCATCAGTTATAAGTTTTTTCGCAATTGGTTACTGTATAGATATAGAAATAGCTGTGATCAGAGAGTGTTCTTGAGAGCTTTGAGTTTTCTTGTTCTTTGATTCATTTCTTTGTAATCTGTAACACTTGCGATCTTGTGATTAGTGAAATCAATTCTCCAGTGGATGTAGGGATTCGTTAACCCGAACCACTTAAAAATCCTTGTGTTTTGATCGTCATTTTATGTGTGATCATCTTTTGTTTTTTCTCATTTTCGAATTGGTTTCATGATTGCTTGGTGTAGCAATTGTTGGTTGTTGTTTTGGTTGATTCTGTGATTATCTTGGGTTGATCTTCGACAAGTGGCGCCGTCTGTGGGAAAGGACGATCAATCAAGATATGGGGTCAACTAGATTCGATGTTGAGAAGTTTGATGGCACAGGTGATTTTGGTCTGTGGAGAGTCAAGATGCGAGCCCTGTTAGTTCAACATGGAGCTGCTGCTGCATTGCAGGGATTGGGTGCGTTTCCAGAGGCTATGAAGGCTGATCAAAAGGCCATACTCACGGAAAAGGCACATAGCATGATCATCCTCAGCCTTGAGAATATGGTACTGCGTGAAGTAGCTAAAATTGAGTCTGCTAAAGGTGTATGGGAGAAGCTTGAAAATCTGTACATGGTGAAATCTTTGGCAAATCGTTTATTCTTGAAAAAGAGATTATATGCTTTCAAGTTCTTGGAGGATAAACCTCTGATTAGTCAATTAGAAGAATTCAATAAGATCTTAGATGATCTTGAGAATGTAGATGTCAAACTAGAAGAGGAAGATAAAGCTTTAATGTTGTTGAGTTCACTACCAAAAAGCCTTGAAAATTTTTGTGACTCTATCATCTATAGTAGACAAGATTCCATTACTCTTGAAGAGGTAATTACAGCTCTGAAAACAAAGGAGTTATCCAAAGAACCAGACTCTAAAACTCAAGGTGGAGAGAGTTTGGTGGCCAAGAACAAAATGCAGAATAAGACATTCAATAAGAAGGGTCCCAAATCACAGCCTAAGAAAGGTGCCCCTCAGAGTCAAGAAACCAAGGATGATATAGAAGAAAAAAGGTGTTTTCATTGTCATAAACCAGGGCACTTCAAGAAGGACTGCTTCAAGTTCAAAAAGTTACAACAAGAGAAAGGTAATTACACTTCAAAGCAAGCAAATCATACAACTGAGGCATCCAGTTCAAACTCTGGATATGAATCTGCAGAAGTATTGGCTGTAACATCCAATGATACCAAGTTGGAATGGATCCTTGACTCAGGATGCTCATTCCATATGAGTCCTCATAGGAGTTGGTTTAAAGACCTAAATCTGAAGGATGAAGGTGCAGTGATGTTAGGAAACAACAAGCTCTGCAAGATTAAAGGAAGAGGATCTATTCCATTGAAGTTAAAAGATGGATCCATAAAGATCCTATCAAATATCAGATTTGTTCCTGAGTTAAGAAGGAACCTTATTTCATTAGGAATGTTGGATTCCCAAGGTTTGAAGCTATCAGTTGAAGGTGGAGTTATGAAAGTATTCAAAGGCAGCAGGCTGATTATGCAAGGGTTAAAGAAGTCTGATCTTTACTATCTAGATGGATACACTGATATTGCAGGCTCTTACACAGCTAAGGAGGTGGATAAAACCCTGATATGGCACATGAGATTGGCTCATATCAGTTTAAAAGGTATCCAAGAACTTCAGAAACAACAGGCTTTTGGACATGATAAGATTTCTGATTTGGAGTTTTGTGATCACTGTGTTTTGGGGAAAGCAAAGAAACTGAGGTTCCCAACTAGTACACACACTACTCAGGAGATTCTTGGTTATGTTCATTCAGATTTGTGGGGACCTGCTAAGACTCAAACAAAGAGTGGTGGAAAGTACTTTCTTTCCATCATTGATGATTACTCAAGAAAGGTTTGGGTGCTGATCTTAAAGAGCAAGGATGAAACCTTTCAAAGGTTCAAAGAATGGCTCATAGAAGTAGAGAATCAAACAGGGAAGAAGCTAAAATATCTAAGGACAGATAATGGCTTAGAGTTTGTATCTACCGAGTTCAACAATTTTTGCAAAGAAAGGGGCATTTCCAGGCATAGAACCTCACCTCACACACCTCAGCAAAATGGTTTAGCAGAAAGGATGAACCAAACTCTATTGGAGAGGGTTAGATGTATGCTATCTAGCTCAGGACTTGGCAAGAGTTTCTGGGGAGAAGCAGTCACCACTGCTGCTTACTTGATTAATAGATCACCTTCATCAGCAATCAATTTCAAGACTCCAGAAGAAATGTGGCATGGAAAAATGGCTGACTATTCTAGATTAAAAGTATTTGGATGTTTGGCTTTTGCTCACATTAAACAAGACAAATTAGAGCCAAGAGCTTTGAGGTGTGTGTTCATTGGTTATCCTGTTGGCATCAAAGATTATAAGCTATGGTGTATAGAGGAAGGAAAACAAAGGTGTATCATATCAAGGGATGTTACCTTTGATGAGTCTAGTATGCCACTGAACAAGGAAATGACAAGGGTAAATTCAGATGTTCACAATGAGAGATCTGAGCTTGAGGTGGAGCCTAAAGATTCTGATTCAGATGGAGGATCACAACAAGAATAAGCAGACACTGAGCAACAAGAGGGATCAGTCTCACAAGATCACACTCTAGCAAATTATCAACTTGTCAGAGATAGATCAAGGAGGTTATTAAGAGCTCCAACAAGATTTGATCAAACTAATTCTGTATCTTTTGCTTTTCTTGCAGCTGAAGAAGTAGAGTTCTCAGAACCAAATTCCTACAAAGAAGCAATAGCTTGCAAAGAAAAGGATAAATGGAATATTGCTATTCAAGATGAATTGAGCTCATTAGAAAAGAATGGAACCTGGAAGATTGTTGATAAACCAAAGCATCAAAAGCTAGTTGGTTGTAAGTGGATATTCAAGAAGAAGATTGAGGTTTTTCAAAATGACAAAATCAGGTTCAAAGCTAGACTTGTAGCTAGAGGATTTACACAAAGGGAGGGTGTGGATTACACTGAGATCTTCTCACCTGTTGTCAAGCACTGCTCTATCAGAATTCTCCTTGCAATGGTGGCACAATTTG
Organism: Scutellaria galericulata; assembly: GCA_946896805.1. Classification (NCBI taxonomy): domain Eukaryota; kingdom Viridiplantae; phylum Streptophyta; class Magnoliopsida; order Lamiales; family Lamiaceae; genus Scutellaria; species Scutellaria galericulata. The sequence continues at coordinate 16,754,937 of OX335793.1, forward strand.
ATCTAGAGTTACACCAAATGGATGTAACTACTGCCTTTCTTCATGGTGAATTAAAGGAGAAGATTTACATGCAAATTCCAGAAGGTTTGAGAGTTACCAACACTAATCAGAAAGCCTGCTTGCTTCAGAAATCATTATATGGTTTGAAGCAGTCACCAAGGCAATGGTATCTCAGGTTTGATGAGTTTATGAGAAAGATAAACTTCATTAAAAGCATGTATGATAATTGTGTTTATTTCAAGCATGAGTCTAACTCTTCATTCACTTACTTGTTATTGTATGTGGATGACATGTTAATTGCTACTGATTCTTTGTCTAACCTGCTTAAGATCAAGAGATTGCTTAATTCTGAATTTGAGATGAAGAATTTGGGTGAAGCCAAGAGGATTCTAGGCATGAATATCTCTAGAAACAGAAGCTTGAATGAGGTATTTCTTGATCTCAGTTCTTATTTGAAGAAAGTTCTTATTAAATATCAGATGAATCAAAGTAAGGCTGTTACAATTCCTATTGGACAACATATTAAGTTGTCAAAGGAGCAATGTCCTAAGTCAAAGGAAGATGAGTTTAAAATGAGATCAGTTCCATATGCAAATGCAGTGGGGAGTGTCATGTATTCAATGGTTTGCTGTAGGCCTGATCTTGCTCATGCTATGAGTGTTGTTAGCAGATATATGGCAGATCCAGGGATGTCACATTGGGAGGCTGTCAAGTATGTTTTGAGATATATAAATGGATCAGTTGATATTGGCTTAAGGTTCAGAAAAGTTGCAGATATAAGCTCACCTATTGTTGGATATGTAGATGCTGATTATGCTAGTAACTTGGACAGTAGAAAGTCTTTGACAGGCTATGTCTTTACACTATTTGGTACAACTGTGAGTTGGAAGTCTACACAACAACCAGTGGTAGCTCTTTCAACAACTGAAGCTGAATTTATAGCTTTGACTGAAGCTATAAAAGAAGCATTGTGGCTTAAAGGAATATTGTCTGAATTTGGGATTGAACAAGAAGGAGTTTCAGTTCATTGTGACAATAATAGTGCTATTCATTTGTCAAAGCATCAAGGATATCATGAACGAACCAAGCACATTGATGTGAAGCTCTACTATGTTAGAGATATTGTGGACAAAGGAGAGATCAAAGTCTGTAAAATCTCAACAGATGATAATCCATCAGATGTTATGACAAAAGCATTGTCATCTACTAAGTTTCATCTATGCATGGAGCTTGTAGGGTTAAGAGGAAAGTCAGCTACTGATATAACTTGATGAGGATGGTTACAGGTTTTATAGTCTTCATGCTATAAGGTGGAGATTTGTGATATATAGCATGAAGCCATGCAAGCACAAAACAAACCTGAACATGAAGAAATAAGAAAGAGATGAAGAAAGCATCGTTTTTTTGTCTAAGTAAAGGAAAAGCGCGTTTTCATTAATAAAAACGTAATAGCAAGATGTGTTTTCAAGTTAGTTAGTAGCAGTTATTTTCTATCTTTGTTTGCTGCGTTTTTCATTTTGCAGGTTTACAGGTATAAGTTGCGGGGCCCATAACTCGCTCGATACTTAACGGATTCGGGTGATTCTTGTTGCTACGCGTTCTATAAAGAGAGGAGAACAATTCATCAGTTATAAGTTTTTTCGCAATTGGTTACTGTATAGATATAGAAATAGCTGTGATCAGAGAGTGTTCTTGAGAGCTTTGAGTTTTCTTGTTCTTTGATTCATTTCTTTGTAATCTGTAACACTTGCGATCTTGTGATTAGTGAAATCAATTCTCCAGTGGATGTAGGGATTCGTTAACCCGAACCACTTAAAAATCCTTGTGTTTTGATCGTCATTTTATGTGTGATCATCTTTTGTTTTTTCTCATTTTCGAATTGGTTTCTTGATTGCTTGGTGTAGCAATTGTTGGTTGTTGTTTTGGTTGATTCTGTGATTATCTTGGGTTGATCTTCGACAATAAATTTGAGAGAGAAATAAACTTTAGATGGCCCTAAATACAATTAATCGCGGATCCTCTGAATGATGATTGGGGTCTTTTTTATAGACTATACTCGGCATATATACATAACTTGGGGAAGGGGGATCAAATCCTTTGATAATACGGATCTAAAGAAAAATACCGATTTGATCCTATCTTTGATTAGATTAGATTTGATCTTGATTTCTTTTTTTCTCCGGATATGTTGCCCTTGAAGACTTTTACTTGGAAGCAAGGTTAGCAGTAACGGTCGCGTTCATCGTCACGGACACCACCATTAAGGTTACATTGCCAAAATGCGGCGTTATAACGGCCGTAACGGACAATTTTTGAAAAAAAAACTCTAAAATTTCTAGAACTTCATGAACATTATTTATATTATGTTTTTACTAAATTAACATAAAAAAAAATATTAAAACTAGAATTAACATATAAAATATACAATTACATACATAATTAATATCACGTGGAATGCCGAGGTGGTTCAAAATCATCATTATCTTCTCTTTCAGGATGAATAGGAAAATGTGAATAATCATAATGGGTTAGATGAGGCCTAGGTTGTTTACGTGGATACTCATGATATGCATTGGATAAATCTCGATCAACATATCGTATTGAACTTGTGTGTGACGGTAGTTCTTGATCATGACAATCACACATAAGCACACATTTAATCACATAATATCAGTTTCAAAATTTAACAGCTTGAAGTTAGTAATATGTTCAAATCACAAAAGCTTTAATAAATTATTTAATATAATCAAAAAAATTTCAAAAATGCTCTAAAACCAATCTGCGTTCAAAAATTCACCGTAAATTGTATATTTCCTGAAACCTTGTGAAATTAATAATTTAGACTTATAACATCATGTACTAAAACATAGTAAAATATTTTTGAAAACGTATAATGGAGTGATTTTATATAATTAATTTTCTAAGGTCTGAAACTGCATAATTCCAACTCAAACTGGATTATTTTTGAAAAATCATCATAATTCATAGACTACTCCAAATATTACCAAATTTTAACCATAGACTCAAAATTTCATATAGTATAACATACCGAAACAGTTTTGAAAAACTCCAAGTATATATTTTTATAAAAATCGGCAAAGTGGATTGATATTTCTATATATTTTCACAACTTGTTAAAGCTTTTTTGCCGTTATAACGCCGTTACGGCCGTTATCGCGCCGTTACGGCCATTATCACGCCACGTAACGGCGTTACGGGCGTTATCACGCCGATATCATACCCAATAACGTAGATCATCGTTTTTTACCGAATCAGTGACGCGGAGATGGCCGTTACCGTTACGTAACGCCGTTATAATGGCCGTAACGGGCGTTTTTGCGAACCATGCTTGGAAGAGACTTCTTTGCTCACTTCATTTACTCCGACCGGCCTGATTTGGGCGACCCCTTGCTCGGAATTTTGACACGGTTCGATTCTTGGTTGACCACTCATAATTCTTCATGTGTCTGGTTTTTGTTCAGCTCGAGTTAGTGATACAATACCTATAAATCTAAATGATCGAGATTTGTAATTAAGAGACCTATAACACATTATATTGCTCAGGCTGTTTAGATAATTTAATAAATAATATTTTTCATATTGTATTTTATTTATCACAACCGTCTCACATAATGAAATAAAAATCTGTGAGACCGTGAATTGTAGGGTTTTGGTTGTGGTTGATTGAGTTATGGATTGACCCGTCTCACGTAATGAAATAAAAATTCATATGAAACGGTCTCACAAAAAACTCACTCTTTATTTATTATATGACAACATGTTACATATAATAATATTGTTTCTAACATTCAAGGATATATACTTGTATTTATACAATAGAATAGGGAACAAATATTTAAAAAAATATTTTACTTCATTTATAGATGGAGAAGAGAATGTATTAAAAAAATCATTTATGCATGAGCAAACATATTTTATACAAGTTTTTGCCAATACCAACTTATATAAGCTTCTTTTTAGACGAGTTTTGAAGTTGGACACCATATATGGACTTGTCTCAAACTTTGTCATCTCAAATATTTTGAAATGATGTGTGGACCTAAGTGAATGGTATTAACAAAAAGAATATGTTTTCTTACAAGGTCAATCTATAGCTGTGTTTCGAAGATGGATTTTTTTTTATTTTGATAACAAATAATCCATAATTATATCGAAAATGTGTACTTTATAAACCTCATTCTCTGATATAATAGCATACAAACCATACCGTGTAATATGCTCGATTAACTAATGCATTCAGTCACTAGAGATTCAATTTGGGACCTCATCCTTAAATATCCAACTCCACATTATTTGATTTACATAAATTTTAAGCAATCAATTATATATATATATATATATATATATATATATATATATATATATATATCATTTGAAAATCTCTACTTGTCATTGATGGATTTTGTTTTTTCTACATATAATTGCCATAGAAGAGAGATTTGTCTCCATCATTTCTTCACAATAAGACACTGCATGTTCCTTACTTTTGTGGTTTTCTATCTTTTTCAACTAAAGAGCCCCACATATTTTGGCATTTGGTAAGCTACATTATTGAAGGCTATATATATATTATGTATTAAAAATTCAATAAAAATATTCATTCAATTTGAAGTTGGATAAAAAAAAGAAGAAAAATTATCTGGTTTTAATTCTGAACTGTTAGCTAACATTCTTTGATTTCTGTGTTCCTTTTGTTTTTTCTTCAATCGTCAACTGTTCTCTTTTTTCAATGTGTTTCACTCAATATTTTGTGGAGTGCAGTGGGATCCAATTGCTACCCAATGATGTGACCTGATAAACAAAAATAATTTGTATTTTTTTAATTTTTCAGTTTTACATAACAATATTACGTAATATTTATTATATCTTGTATAGGCAAACACTTTTGTGCACAAGGTACACAGATCCAAATTTGTGCACAACAATACTGTTATATTATATGAAATAATACTGTTATATTATATGAGTGATACTGTTTTATATGAAGTGATACTGTTATATTATATGAGTGATATTGTTATATTATATGAAGTAATACTGTTATATTATATGAATGATACTGTTATATTAATATAACAGTATCACTCATATAATATAACAGTATCGTTGCACCTTGTGCACAGGAGTGTCACTCTCTTGTATATAGTTATTAAAAAAGAAGAAGATATATTTGTAAAGAAAACTCTCTTCTCTTTCTGAATCCAAAACATGTTATTTCAAATTGTTTCAAAAAATAAATATATATACCTCAAATTTCTTTTAAAATACGAAATTTACAATTTTTTCGGATTTAATTGGGATTTTCGATTTTTTTCCTTCTTCAAATCTGATGAATGGTTGGTTTATGATTCAATCGATCGAATTGGCCCAATTTAACTGTATCTGAATTTACCTAAAGAAAGGATAAAAGAGGGATGAAGTCTCTTTCAAAATTAGGGGAAATGATGTCTAAAATTAGTTAAAAGATGCTCCAATGTTTGAGTTGTTATAGAAGTCAAAAGGAAATTTGTGACTTGCAAATCAAACCCAATACATCCGATGAAGAAAAAGGAAATAGAAAAGGGCCAAAGCCCAAACTAGTTTCATTATGGCCCAAATCATACTTAACCTTGCATTGCTCTTTTAATCGGCCCAATTATCTTTTCTCTCTTTTTTGCCCTTTTAATTTACGCGGCGTTATACAAAACGAACCGGGAGAAGAAAAAAGCCGGAAAATTTTGGCGTCGCCCGGACTCGAACCGGAGACCTTCAGTGTGTTAGACTGACGTGATAACCAACTACACCACGACACCATCAGTTGCTAAGTTTTGAGATTTGAATTTATTTATTTAAATTACATTTTTGCCTTTAAATCATCCAAATTTTGATATTTTGTATAGAGATTTTCTTTCTTTCACATGCTTAGATAGGACAGTTGAGTATTTAAGAAAAAAAGTAAGATCTGCGTGAGAGGATTACATCTAACTTTTTGTGAGTTGGCTCAACTTATAATACAAAAATATAGATAAATTACTTTTGAAAATTAATTTGAATTATTGATAATATATGAAATTATATTTGTGAGAATATCTTTTTTTTATCAAAATAATCTAAGTTATACTTGGGAGTGAATTGAAATTAAAACAAACCAAATAATTATTATTGATTATGGTTCGTTTCCCATCCATCAAATTGTATATTATATATTACGTATTAAATATTGTTGTCAAATGTTTAATATATTATAGTTTATCCGTAAACTATTAATTTATTTTCCTTTTGGCTTATAATTATTAATTAATTTCAAATAAATTATTAAATATTTGTAAATTTATATAGTTTTAATGTTATACATTATTGAGTATTCATAAAATACGCTATTAATTTAACATTGAAATGTAAATAATTTCTTACTACAAAGTATAAATAAAATAGTTGAGAAAACAATATATAAACGTGTACACACAAAATTTTGAGGATCTAACTAGTTTTGTTTATTTAGTGCACAATAATTTGGTGTGTATACTGTCTCTAATTCAAAATAAATGTTATTTTAAAGTTTATCATAAATTAATTAACAAAAATATTGAACAAAAACATCATTAGACAATGTTGATCTCTTTCTACCTATTTTCAAATTAACACGAGATGAGATAATATAAAACAAACATTTTTTATTCTGTATTTGAAGAAAGAGAGCCAATAAACACAATGTGATCAACTTATTCTAGTGATCCAAATTGCAATCCTATTTTGCAACTACTATGTAGTAGAGCTAATAGTACAAAGATCAAATCAAACTACTTATTTTCAATTTTAGCTGGTAAAATGAATTGACAATTGAATCAAAGAAAGATTAAATATGTAAGTATAACGTTAAGAAATATTTTTGATTGAGATTGTAGGTAAAACCTGAAAAACAAAATGGTGAAATATTAAATTAATTATTAAATCAACATATAATTTGAAAGAAAAGTTGACCTTACACTTATTTTGAATTAGATGGAGTATTAAACATGAAAAACCTATCGAAAACTTATTTTAATTGATATGATTTAGGAAAGTTAAATGATTCTCAAATATTTTTATACAAAAAGAGGCGGTCTCACGGATAATATTCGTAAGACGGATCTTTTTTACCTACAACCTTAACTCATTTTCATTAATCTACATATGAATTGTATAACGTGGGTTGTGGGTTGACCCGTCTCACGAAACATGATTCGTGAGACGGTCTCACATAAGACTTACTCATATTTTTATATGAGTAGGTCTGGTCTACATCAAGTGCACGTGTAAGTACTTTTTGTTTTGTTTTTCGTTTTTTTTTAATTATTTATATGTTACATTTATGTTATATTAGTATGATCTTTATGTACAAATATTCTTACATTTATGTACAACTTAGGAGGAAAAATTATGTCATATTCATGTCACATTTATATTATATTCATGTCACCTTTATATACAAATATCCTTACATTTATGTACCATATAAAGGTGCAACTAACATAACTAAAAGGTATACGCAATATCTTATAAAGGTATGTTGATCCAAAAAAACGTTGAAATTCTTCCTTTTTTTTTAAGTTCTAGCACATAAAGGTGATGATATTTTTACATAAATGTTATACTAATATAACATAAATGTCATATAAATATAATATAAAGGTAACACAAAAAATCAAAAATAAAATCAAAAACACACGGATTCGGATTGGGTCAACCCAAATTACACGGATCTATAACCCATGCACCTGGTGCATATAAGTTTTGCGTTTCTATATAGAATAATTTATATATTTTATCTTTGATTATTTAATCATATTTTCTTTTGAAATTAAACCTGCTTTTTTTTTTTCATGCTTTGAGATTTTCATTCTTATAATTACTCACTCATAAAGTGCTCTTGGTTACTAGTAGTGGTGCCCAACGGTTCGGAAAAACCGGAACCGGACCGGTTCGAATCGGCGGTCAACGGTTCGGGGAACCGTTGACCCGGTTCCGGTTCCAAACCGGAACCGTAAACCGGATTCATCCGGTTCGGTTTCGATTCGAGTTTTGTAAAACCGTGAACCGGCGGTTCCGGTTTTTTTTTTTTTTACGAATGAGTTAGCGCCACGTGTCCGTCGGAGCTCCGGCGAAAAGCAGCCGTTGTCGCCGGAACCGGCGGTTCGAGGCCGGTTCGAACCAGCGCGGCTTTTTTTTTTTTAAAGTTACCGTTGGACATGTGTCACGCCAGGATCACTCGACCGTTGGAGATCAACGGTCGAGATTTGAGAACCGTTGTGAACAGCCGGTTCCGGCGATTTTTTTTTTTTTTTAATTTTCTATAAATACCCCCCTCCCCCCATTCAATCCTCACATCATTCCAACACTTCTCTCTCAATTCTCAAGTTGCAATTCAATTCTCAATTCTAAAGTTTCAATTCTCAAGTTTTTTTTTCAATTCTCAATTTACGATTCAATCGAAAATGTCTCGAAGAGGTTCTTCTTCCGCCGGTTCTTCTCACCGAGGAAAGGCACCGATGCCTCCACCACGAGATGTTGAAGTCGATGATCTTATCGATCAATACACTCCCCACTCTCATTGGAGTGAGGAGTACGCCAATTTGGAGGAGGCTCTCGGACCTTCGACCGCCGCCGACTTTGCCGAAGTGGAGGAGGAGCAGGAGCAGCCGGAGGCCCGTCCAACTCAAGAGAGTGACACACGTAGCCGAACCACTTCGACACTTCGAAGTGATATTTTCTCCATACATTTTAAAAAGGAGAAAGTATCAAATTCAAACGTGGACTTCACAGTGACGTGCAACTACTGTGGAAAGAGCTACAAATTCAAGGCCGGAGGGGGCTAACGTTCAACAACCACATCATCAAGAAGCATCCGGATAAGATGGGAAATGACCGCTCTCAAACCCATCTTTCTCGACAAAATGCCGGTTCCAGTGGGGGAACCGGAGGTAACGACCCTAACTTCCTTCATAAATTTAGTCAATTAACTCATAGGAAAGGAATGACCGAATTGATTGCTAAAAAACATCTTCCTTTTCAATTTCCAACTGACGATGATTATGAAGAATTTACTTGTGAAGTTTTTCAACCCGCTAGTAGAAGAATATCTAGGAATACCGTTACACGTGACAGAAAAAATTGTAGGTGAATATAAATATGCTTTAATTGGAGAACTAAAAAATTTAACACAACGAGTATCTATTTGTTGTGATGTGTGGAAAGATCCTTACGGAAACCATGATTATTTAGGAGTAACGTGCCATTGGATAGATGATGCATGGAACGTGCAAAAACGATTAATTGCCTATGTCGAATTTGATGAAAAACATAGTTCCGTAGCAATTGCTAGAAAAATAATAAAAATTGTTAATGATTATGATATAGTTACAAAAATATTTTCGATTGGTTATGATAATGCCGCTCCTAACACCGCTAGTATACCCACATTAATGGATTTTTTTAGGCCTCCAATAGATGGTAGACTTTTTCATATTCGTTGTGTACCCCATTGTTTGAATTTGTGTGTACAAGATGGATTAACCGCTTTGCATGATAAAATCTCACCTATTACGGATGCAATTCATGAAATTGCTAAATCAACACAATGGCATAAAAAATGGGCAAGATTTTGTAAAAATAATGGAATGGAAGTTAAGAAATTTATATTGGACGTAAAACATAGATGGAATTCAACTTATTATATGCTTCAAGATTCTTATAATTATAAAGAATTGCTAATTGAATTTTATAAAGAAAACCCACATGAATTGATATATTTAAATAGCAACTCTTGGGATGCATGCATTAATTTAATAGCTCTTTTAAAATTTTTTAAAGAAGCCACTAGAGAATTAAGTGGCACTTATTATCCTACTTCTCCATTAGCCTTAGATAATTGTGTTAAAATTGCTTTAATTTTGAATGAATATTGTGCATGTCCTATTATAGGTGACACTATTATAGCAATTAAAGCAAAATGGTTAAAATATTTTCATGAACTTCCCGATATATTTTTAATAGCTAAATTATTAGATCCTAGGATTAGAGAAGATGGTCTAATGGAATTATTAAGCATGTATTATAGTGTTTTGTTCCCCCATTTTTTGTTATCCGATTATGATGCAGTTGACTATGTTCCAAATTATGTAGAAGTTGCAGCTAGAGCTAAAAACTATTTGTATGATTTATTTAAAGAATATAAAACCTCATTAGGGGATGATTGTGGGGATAATTTAGGTGCTCAAAATGTAGGTGGTAATAGTAGTTCTTCACATAATCCATATAATGTTAGTGGTCTTAATGCATTTTATGATTTTTATGATAACCGAACACAAAAACGAGCTAGGGGGTCTAATCCCACACAAGAATTAGATACATATTTAAGTTGTACATTTGAATTTATTTCTTTTGAAAACTCTGTGAATCTTTTGAAGTGGTGGTCAAAGAGGATCAACACTTATCCTATTTTAAGTCATATTGCAAAGGAGATTTTTGCAAGTCCCGCCTCCAACGTTTCCGTCGAGTGCGCCTTCTCCAAAGGACGACATATGTTGAATCCAAAAAGGTCAAGATTGACCATAGAGAATGTTCAAAACATTACTCTACTTGAAGATTGGCTTCGAGCAAAGAAACGTCAACAACATCTAGATTTATCCGTCTTTGATGACGATGGCCCCGACGAGTATGGCTACGATTCCAACACATCCTCCTCCACCGGAACTAATGGGTAAGTTTGAGGTAAGAGAACTACGTGAGCTTTGATTCCCTAATGCAATTTAGGGATACGTAGGCAATTTCATTCTAACTTTCAAACTTAGGATGAAACTCAAGCTCTTTCATTTTTTTTTTTACTTCTCTTACTTGTAATGAGCAAAGAATGTTGTGTAGTAGATGGTGTGTCTCAAAGAAAGGAGGAGATAATAAGATGCGTCTTAGATGCACGTCTTATTATGTCCTCCTTTCTTTGAGACACATCATCTACCACACAACATTCTTTGCTCATTACAATTAAGAGAAGTATGAAATAAGAACTACGTGGGCTTTGATTCTCCAATTCAATTTAGGGATACGTAGGCAATTTTATTCTAAGTTTGATATTCACTTTCAAACTTAGAATGAAACTCAAGCTCTTTCATTTTTTTCCTCTTTCAATTTGTAATTTGTAAGTTGTAATTTTTTTTTATTGCTTGTAAGTTGTAATTTTTTTAAATTCAAACTTAGAAGTTTGTTGTTTGTAAGTTGTAATTTTTTTTAATTCAACCACCGATTAATCGTTATTTGTAAGTTGTGATTTTTTAAAATTCAAACTTAGTGTTTTATACTTTGTAAGTTGTAAATTTTGGATATTTATACAAAGTTGTGTATTTTTTAACATGTGAATACATTTTGTAAAAAAAAAAAAACCGGAAAACCTCCGGTTCGAACCGAAACCGGCGGTTTAACCGCCGGTTACAAACCGGACCCGGAACCGAACATCCCCCGGTTCGGTTCCGGTTCGACCCCCGCCGGTTTTCCGAACCGCCGGTTCGGAACCGGAACCGGCGGTTTAACCGAACCGGGCACCACTAGTTACTAGTACATTTCCTTCTTATCAGGGAAGGACTAAAGGCAACCCATGAAATTTTAAGTACACCCCAATTTAAATGTAATTCAATTAAATAATTAAAATATCAAAAAAATATCAATTTTATTTTTTGATTTTTTTTCAAACCCTACCCTCTCTTTTGTCACTACATTTTTCGCTTGTTTTTTTTCGATCTTTTTTTATTCTTTGATGTTGTTTATCTAAATTTATTGAGAAATTGAATGCTAAATTGATGATAAACATCTCACAAATTAGTTAAATGTATGAAAATCGTATGAAAATCGAACAAAAAAATGCAAAAAAAATCGATCAAACCCGATAATCTCCGTTCGGCCGAACACGTAGGAGAGCGTTCAACCATGATGACCGAACACGCTATAACACGCTCTTCTGCGTGTTCGGCCAACCAAGGCCGAATGGAAATTGTTGAGTTTGATCGATTTTTTTGTATTTTTTGGTTTGATTTTCATAGTTTGACTAATTTGTGAGATACCCGTCATTAATTTAGCATTTATTTCCTCAAAAAATTTAGAAAAACAACATCAAAAAATTAAAAAAAGATGAAAAAAAAAGTGAGAAAATTGAAGTGGCAAAAGAGAATAGGGTTTCAAATTTTCTTTTTTATTTTTTTATTTTTTTATTTTCTAAAGAATAAAATTAGTAATTTTGAATACTTTAATTTTTTTAATTGAAAAATATACACATTGGGGCGTGCTTAGAAATCTATGGGTGGCTACCTCCCTTTTATTAAACCAAAATCCTTTGATCAAAATATAACCAAAAAAATATATATCTAAAATTCACTTATTTCACAAAACTAAATAGATAAAACAGTCACAAGAACTCTATCCAAATTAATTATAAACCTGACAATACATTCTAGGTAAGTCAATTATTTATCCTTATCCCAAAAAAAAAAAAAAAAAAAAAAAAACCTTAGTCATCTACTCTCCTATATAGGGATGAAAGTGATGATCTTTTGACTGAGGTCCACCATCTGTTGATCTGCTAAATCCCTAAATTTTCGATCAATTTCGGTTTATAGGATTAAATTGTTTCTCATTGACCGTGGTAAAAGCATCTTGTATTCTCACTAATGGAGGATTACTCTCTTCCACAAGGCTCTTACTTTCTGGGGTTTGATAGCTCTACTCAGTAAGTTTCTTCCCAATTTCTCAATTTTATGCTTTTTTTTTTTTTTTACTCTTTAGCTTTGGGCAATCATTGCTTCTAGAACACACAGATGAATTATTGTAATTACTTGCTTATAATCATATGATCAATTGTGTGGCGTTTTTCCAATTGGGCTTTTTTTTTTTTTGATGTAATGTCAGTTTCTACAATTTTGTTGATTGGGTGCTTTTATATGAATTGAAAAGAAAATAATAATAATAATAATAATAATAATAATAATATAATTTGTAGGTCACTGAAGGCAACAGTTTTAGATGCAAATTTGAACATTGTAGCTCAAGAGATTGTTAATTTCGATTCCGAATTGCCCCATTACAAGACTAAAGATGGGGTTTATCGAGACACGTCGATCAATGGTAGGATTGTTTCACCCACCATAATGTGGGTGGAAGCATTAGACCTTGTTCTTCAGAGGCTTAAGAAATCAGAATTGGATTTTGGGAAAATTGCTGCTGTTTCGGGCAGCGGGCAGCAACATGGCAGTGTGTATTGGAGAAAGGGGGCTGCCGGGACTTTGTCCTTGTTGGACCCGAAAAAGCCCTTGGTGGATCAACTTGGTGATGCATTTTCTGTGAAGGAGTCGCCTATATGGATGGATAGCAGCACTACTGAGCAATGTAAGGCGATTGAGAAAGGTGTGGGTGGTGCTTTGGTGTTGTCGGGCCTTACTGGTTCGCGTGCGTATGAAAGGTTCACGGGCCCACAAATTCGGAGGATATATGAGACACAACCTGAAGCTTATCAGAATACGGAGAGAATCTCCTTGGTTAGCTCTTTCATGGCTTCTCTTCTCATTGGGAGCTATGCTTGTATTGATCAGACTGATGGAGCAGGGATGAATTTGATGGACATAAAAGAGAGAGCTTGGTCAAAGAAAGTTTTGGAGGTTTGGTTGTGATTACTTGATCGAAAGTACCAGTTTCATAATATATATATATATATATATATATATATATATATATATATATATATATATAAAATTCAATATTGAGTTTTTCTGTTTCTTTTAGGTCACAGCACCGGGCTTGGAAGAGAAACTTGGGAAATTGGTGCCTGCATATGCTGTTGCCGGTTTGATTGCTCCTTATTTTGTCGAGAGGTCAGTGAATCGAGTTGATTGTTCGATGTCCAGTTATGATGATTCCATAATCTCAAGAAAAGAAAAACTTAGCAATAGGCTGTAGTTTCAAACACTTGATGTGCAAATTAGCTTTAAAAATGCTATTACTTGAAGTGAAAAAACAATAAATCTTAAGACATCTCAATACTATTGTTTCAGTTATCATGTTATTGGTGTCAATTTACTATATTTTGTTCTGTCTTGAAAATTCTTGCTTTGTTTTTTGTATCTCAGTCTCCTCATAAAATGCTTTCAGGTATCAATTTGACAAAAGCTGTTTAATTATTCAGTGGTCAGGCGATAATCCGAACAGCCTAGCAGGTAAATGTTTATTTTTATGTTTCTACTCTTTCTCGTGTAATAGAAGTCAGTGATAATTATGCTTCTTGTTAACTTCTTTCCCGAAGCAATTCAATTTCCATTTGTGCATGCTGTGTAAGCTTTTCTATTGATTTTGTTGCTATTATGTTTCTATTTTGAGTCTATTCAGTCAAGATTTAACTAAGTAAAGTTGTTGGTACTAAATGAGTTGCATTTTGTACTATGTAGGTCTAACCCTTAATAGTCCTGGGGATCTCGCAATCAGTCTTGGAACCAGTGATACTGTAAGTTAGTTTGCTGTTTCTTTGTTAATACTCGATCTGCCTATGTTTTTGCACCCATGATCCCAACTTGATCAACCCGACTTTTGCTATAGGTTTTCGGGATAACTACTAAACATAATGCATGCTTAGAAGGGCATGTTTTTCCGAATCCAGTAGATATAAAAGGCTACATGGTAATGCTCTGCTATAAGAATGGTTCTTTAACTCGTGAAGGTATGGACATATTCTCAAAGACAAAAACACCTTTCCTAACAGTAACATAAGAGAACCTTCGTTGATTCTGTGACTCCAACCATGGCAGATATACGTAACAAGTGTGCTGGTAAATCATGGGATGTTTTTAATTCACTTTTGCAGCAGACACAACCTCTAAACGGTGAGTGCACGAATTCAGGCTTCTCCAATCAACTTGGCTAATATATGATAGAGAATGTTTCTAATGCCTTCTTTAACAGGTGGAAAGTTGGGATTTTATTACAAAGACCATGAAATTATTCCTCCGCTCCCAGGTAAGCATTCTAGAAAACAACGATGACAAACGATCAGCAATGGTTGTAATTTTCTCATTGCTTGATTTGTATACTGCTATAATACCAGTTGGATTCCACCGTTACGTTCTTGAGAATTTCAATGGAGACACATTGGATGGAGTAAAAGAACGTGAAGTCACGGAATTTGATGCTGCCTCTGAGGTTAGAAGACGAAATCTACGTTTAAAGTCCCTCTGTCCCAAATGAATGTTGTTTTGGGATTTTGAACACATTTTAAGAAGCCCGATAAAAGACAGATCTACCCATATTCATGTACATTCATTATAGGGAAATTTCCAATATTCACTTTTTAATATCATTTAATTTGAGAGTAGTAAATGGAGGCAATTTTGGTAGAATGAGAAAATATTTCTTGAAATTCCTTTCAGGTCCGAGCATTAGTCGAGGGCCAGTTTCTCTCCATGCAGGCCCACGCTGAAAGATTCGGAATGCCTTCACCGCCAAAACGTATAATTGCTACTGGTGGAGCATCGGCAAATGATAGCATTCTCACCTCAATAGCTTCAATTTTCGGGTGCAATGTCTATAAAGTCCAAAGCTCAGGTAAATGCTATCAAGAACATCCTTATTTGAATCAGCTTTGTCCATCAATTCAAAGCATAGTGATTCTTGAAACAACTATTGATCTTGTATTATGAAATTTGTTTCCAGACTCAGCTTCCATGGGAGCTGCGCTAAGAGCTGCACATGGTTGGTTGTGCGATAAAAAGGGTAGTTTTGTTCCAATATCGAGCATGTATAAAGACAAGCTGGAAACGACATCTCTCAACTGCAAACTTGCGGTGAGTGCTGGAAATCAAGAACTTGCGTCCAAGTACGCTTTGTTGATGAAGAAGAGAGTAGAAATCGAGAATCGTCTCGTTGAAAAACTAGGACGATTTTGAAACTAGAGTTAAATTAAGCTTCATTTAATTAGCTCCAATGGTTAGATTTGTGAATATGGAAGATGGAAGCCATGGCAATCATCTTTGACATTGATTTTTTTTTTTTCTTTTTTCAGTTTGTTTTATAAATAAAATTTGACTGAGGATAAATGGTTGAGTCATTGCTAGATAATCAGATTAAGGTGCAATGCTTGAAAGTTCATATTATGTCAGTATAAAGTCATATGACATATGAGTTTGTTTGGTGTTTTGTTTGTTCATACTTCATATTGTCTTTTGAGGAAGATCTTGGTTCAATTTGACATCAAAAAAAAAATCATATTTTTTTCTTAAAAAAAAAAAAAGTCGTGGTAGAGATTTAAGAAATAATTTTAATGGCAAAGGAATTGGATGTTTTGTCATTTCTTACTACTTTTAAAGTTTCTAATTTAGATGAATTGATTTTAGATTGCTAATCAGTTGGAAAAACAATGTTGTCACCCTTTAAAGTTTAAAAAAAGGAAAAAAGCATCGTAGTGAATATTTTATAATCCCCGAGAAGATCATGAAATACCTATATGAAAATCAATCTCTCTCTCTCTCTCTCTCTCTCTCTATATATATATATATATATATATATATATAATTGCAGTGTTCGAAACTCTTCACATTTAACATACAAGTATTTCAAGTGAATAGTATGATGCCATGTATACTTTTTAATTTATTCAGCATCCATTGTGCGTCAGTTTGAAGAATAGATTTTGTGTCTCGGATGTGGCTCTCAATTTCCTCAAACGTCTGTCATTCGGACTTGGGTATTCTGTCGTCCACCCCACTCTTCTTCTTTCTCTCTTTGGGGTTTCATATTTGAATTCCTTTGCAACAAATTGCTATTTGTCCCAAATGATAATTGGCCTTAATTCTTAGACGAATTTCTACTACGAGTTTGCAGTTTCAATCACTTGGAGCACTTACCATGTTAGTGAAAATTGGGTTATAACCATATAACTATTACTATATCATCATTCTTGGCATGTTTGTTATAAAAAGATAACCAAAGAGAGTTATGTAAGAGCATCCCAATGATGCTAAAGTGGCAATTTTTGGGTATGGATACAGGTAAAAAACCTCTACCAAGGAAGGAAAGTGCCGCCAAGAACGCCTTTTACTTTTTTGTTAATTATTTATTTATTTTTCTGCAAAAGTTTAATTTGCTGCACTCTTCCTAATATATTTTATTTCCGTTTTTAGCCGATTTGACATGACTATTTTTCCAACGAACAATTTTTTTTTTTAATTGATAATTTTTCCACTTTAAATACTTGATCTAATTCAACAATTTTCTATCACTTTTTACAATTTTCAAATATTAATTTCTACATAATCTTACACATCTCATTCATAGAATGGATAAAGATTCTTGGATGAATTGGTTTAATTCTTCTAATTTTATTTTATGGTTTACTAAATTAAATAAATATTAAAAAAATTAATTACATCAACTGAAATATTATGAATTTTTAGTTATTATAAAAAAATAATAAATAGAGATGGTAAATTAATAAAGATTTACAAAATATATAAGTGATTTGATAGTAGGACTATGAATAGTTACTTTTTGGACATAATAGTTGGTGAGATATTTATTTAAAAATAAAAATCTTTTTATTTTTGAGGTGGACAATGATGTGTCACCAAAAACATAAAATTTAAATAGTGTTATTGGAGATGCCCATGGGCATCTGCATTAGTTAATTGTGGGGAGGTTAGAATATATTAAAAAATTACAAAAAAAAAAAAGTTAAAAAATATATTAGTTTATTATATTGGGCTTAGAACACGTGATTTCCCTTCCATCTCTCCCCTCTTCTTTAATATTGTTATTGCATAATAATACTGACACCTACAATAACTCCATATATATTATTTTACTCTAAAAATATTAATATTTTATTTAATAATGCCTCTAAAGTTGACAATTGTGCGTGCTCTAAGTTATAGTTAATGAAATGATGAGGTGGAGGAAAAAAATTATAACTATAACCCAACACCATTGTAAGTGTTCTTAAGTGTAACTATGTAACATCTCGATATATTTTTGAATAATTTATAAATAACATTTTTTTTATTAAATTTGATGATGTCAGAATAAAACAATGCCCAATGCACTCTGAAATTAAAAGTAAAAAAGAAAAGACAAAATATGTAAAGAATTCTCAAACGCAAGGGAAAAAAAGGAAACAAGAAAAAAAAAAAAGCAAGGGCTCAGATGCGCATATACTCGTCTAAAGATCAGACATGATGGTTAACCCGAACCACCTTTGGCGCAGATTTAATCATCACAGCACCTTCACCGCACAGGATTCGAACCTGGATCCACCACAATGGGGTGTAACACTTGACCACCAACACTCTTGTTTTATGAGCTTTAATTTTACTATTTCACATAATATGATATTTTTTTTACAATAAAAAATATAATAAAATTTCTATTTGAAAAATGTGAATTAAATATTCATATAAAAAATCATGAACAATTTGCACCTTAATTTAAAGATTGGGACTGAATTTGAAACAAAGGGATATGAGAGTACAAGAATTGAGGAGTTGTCGTTTGATTCTGCATTGATTAATCTGGTTTATCAAATGGAGAACTGCTCTCTTCCTCAGGGCTCTTTGTTCCTTGGATTTGACTGTTCCACTCAGTAAGTACATCTTATTGTTAATAATTTGCTCAATCATGTAGCAATTCCCAACTTAATCACTAGCATATGTTTTTGCTTTCTTAGGGTTTCCTGTTTTGTTGCTACTACAACTGGATAATTTGTATTGAAGGTTGAATCTCTGGCTCATATGAGTATGCCCCTATTCTTCATTTCTTGATTAGGTCACTCAAGGCAACTGTATTAGATTCAAACCTCAAAATATTTGCCACAGAGGTTGTAAATTTTGATAAAGAATTGCCCCATTACAAAACTAAAGATGGTGTTTATCGAGACCCTTTGATCAATGGGAGGATTGTTGCCCCCCCTTTGATGTGGGTGGAGGCATCGGACCTCATACTAGGAAGGCTCGAAAAGTCGGGATTGGATTTTGGCAGTATTGTTGCTGTTTCTGGTAGTGCCCAGCAACATGGTAGTGTGTATTGGAATAGTGGGAGCTCTATGGTCCTTGCATCGTTGGATTCGAGAAAGCCATTGGTGGATCAACTTGGTGATGCATTTTCAGTCAAAGAAACGCCTATTTGGATGGACTGTTGCACCACGGAGCAGTGCAGAGCCATCAAGAAGGCTGTTGGAGGGGCGTTGAGTTTGTCCAAACTTACCGGTTCTTGTGCTCACGAGAGATATGCGGGCCCACAGATTCGGAAAATATTTGAGACACAGCCGGATGTTTATGAAGGTACCGAGAGGATCTCGCTTATCAGCTCTTTCATGGCCTCGCTTCTTATTGGGGGTTATGCTTGTATCGATCACACTGATGGGGCGGGAATGAATCTGATGGACATTGAGTTAAAAGCTTGGTCTAAGATAGCTTTAGAGGTCTGTTCATCATCGACTTTTCTGCATTTAAGTCTTTATCTAGTTGTTTCTGACAATATAATAACTTCCATGAACTTAAGGTATTGTATTAGTAGTTTTGTTGATGTTGGTACTTGGGGATTTTGGTAGGCCACAGCCCTGGATTTGGAGAAGAAACTTGGAAATTTAGCACCCGCACATGCTGTTGCTGGTTTCATCTCTAAGTATTATGTGGAAAGGTTGGTAATTCACTTTACATGCCTTGAATCTTATCCATGTGAAGCCATTGTTATTTCCGGAATCAAGTTTATATATTAGCTCTATGTATTTGTATTTTTCACAAATGTGAGATCCACAGCCATTTTTGTTTTATGAAAAAGCCTGATGGTGAAATATTTATCTTGTTATGAGGAGCAAATATATAAAGGGAATTCGTCCTGGTCATCTTCATTAGAGAAGTCTAAAACATAACAAGCATTGATACATTACAATCTTTCACCTTGTTATGTCTATTAAATGTGCTAACTCAAGATGAAATTCTATACTGCTTTCAGATATCACTTCAAAAGAAATTGTTTCATTGTTCATTGGTCTGGGGATAATCCTAACAGTTTAGCCGGTGAGTTTATCTACAACTGTTCTTCTTTGTTTCATTTTGGCTACACCAAAATTCCCTTGTCATCTATGACGTGTTATGTATGTGTTGATTATATAATGGCTATTTTTTATTCGTTTCAGCAAATCATTTAATGTCTTTTAATGATATAATGTTGCTTTGTGCAAGTATTTCTAAACTTTCTATCATGACATAAATTGATAAAACATTTGGAACCTGTAGGGTTGACCCTAAACACCCCGGGAGATCTGGCAATAAGCCTTGGCACTAGTGACACTGTAAGTTGAGAAAAAAGTTGTAACTTTACTTTTGGATATGCCTGCTACTCTGAGATCAATAATCACAACGAATATGCTAACTGTTTACACATGACAAATCATCTTTGTGATGAAAGAATATAATCACAAAAGCCATAAATGATATTGCAGGAAAATCAATTTCTTATCCAACCTAATGATGTTTATGCAAAATACTATATGAGCTCTCGATTAATATCTTCTACCTACATTATGTGATAATCAAATTTAATTCCAAATATGATAATTTCTAAACTTTGATTTCATGATTATGAATATTCAAGGTCTTTGGGATAGCCACTGAACACAAACCTAGCCTCGAGGGACATGTCTTTCCTAATCCCGTGGATACAGAAGACTATATGGTAATGTTGGTTTATAAAAATGGGTCCTTGACACGTGAAGGTACAATGCTAATATGTGATATTATTTTCGAGATAAGCAATATTGGAGGTTCACGCTCATGACTCGTAACATGACTAAAACTTGATAGACATTCGTAATAGGTATGCCCAAAGCTCCTGGGAAACTTTCGACACATATCTGCAGCAAACACCTCCTCTAAATGGTCAGTAGAGTTTTTATTGCCATATTCAAAGATACATCATTTTGAATCTTTGATGTGTTGATTCTAATTCTTCCCATGCCATAGGTGGAAAGATCGGTTTTTACTACAAGGAGCTTGAGATTCTTCCACCACTCCCGAGTGAGTGTACTTTCAGTCTATCCTGAAATTATTTTGTCAAATTAATTTTTTTAATATTCCAAAAAGAAAAAAAGAGGAAAGTTAATGTTCTTGGGAATATATTTTTCTGTCTATTGATTTTACGACAAATTCATGTTGCAATTCAGTTGGTGAGCATCGCTATGTTCTTGAAAATTTTAATGACTCTCTCTCTGGAGTAAAGGAGCATAGATTCTCCGATTTTGATGCTCCTTCTGAGGTTGGTATCAGAAACATTCATTCGATTCTTTTGGTTAAGATTAGCTGGAACGTTCAATACTTATGCATATGAACTTGCAGGTTTGAGCATTAATAGAGGGCCAGTTACTCTCCATGCGTGCTCATGCAGAGAAAATCGGGATGCCTTCTCCTCCGAGGCGAATAATTGCTACTGGTGGAGCATCTGCAAATGAGTGCATCCTGGACATGATAGTTTCCATTTTCAGGTGTGATGTATACACAGTTCAAAGGCCAGGTAAGCTTCCACATCTTTTATGTGATTTCTGGAAAATGTAATACTTCAACATTTATGTTTTTTTTTTCACCTAGAGATAATGCCTGCACTCTATACCTAGAGAGAATGAAATTTATAAATTCATAGACACAGATGGAATATACAATCATAAAATAAAAATTAATTGTCTTGAGAGGTATATCAAGGCAAAGGGTGAAATATTTTGCATCCAATGCCATCCAATTATTGCCAATGTTCCAGTCATTTTTTTCACGGTAATAAAAATATTTTTTATTTTAAAGTCTTCATTGTTGCAATTACAAATGCTCCTTTTTCCTTTACTTTGATCTTTTTAGTCGGCCAAACATTTATTGATCAACACCTAAATGCTTTCTCTTTGGGGTTCCTGTCTTGAGCAAGCAATGTATTCTTTTCGTTCTTATATATTTGCTGTATAATCAGCACCAAGAACAAAGTAACAAGAAAAAGGACCATATAGTTTGTATGCTTATGAACGTTTGGACTTGTTTATGTGCTCGATCAGATCATATTCACACGTCCCTCAGTTTATTTAGTGTACTTTGTTTTATTTTTCCTGCACTTTAGTTTTAAAGTTATTGCTCATGAAAACAGCATTAATAGAAAAGAATCGACTCGAGCCCACATTACCACTTTAAGGAAATCAACTTGTTTAATATCTGTTTAACCGAAGCAGCAACTGTATGTAATTTGTTGCAGACTCTGCTTCTTTGGGGGCTGCACTGAGAGCTGCGCATGGTTGGTTGTGCCACAAAAACGGAGCTTTTGTGCCAATCAAATGCATGTATTTGGACAAATTGGAGCAGACGTCTCTAAATTGCAAGCTTTCAGCGCAGGCTGGTGATCGAGAACTTGTTGCTAAGTACACTGTACTGATGAAAATAAGAGCAGAAATTGAAAATGAATTGGTTCAGAAATTGGGACGCATATAATGAAGAGAATGATCGTGTTAACTTGTAAGTCACGTAGTTACTTTCCATCTCTTGCATCATTGTGATTCATTCGAACCTTTTTCTCGTATTTGGTTCACAGTGTGAGGCAAAATGATGTCTTGTGTAAATTAGCGATGATATTATTTTATATGCGTGATGTGTTGTGATGGTATTGGAAGAGGGAATGAACATAGAAGAGAATGTCTTGTTTAGTGATGATATTATTAGTGTTGATTTTATTTGCATTCATTCTAACATGGTTCAATCGTTAATCCTCTTCTGCTTTTTTTTTTTTTTTTTTTAAATTCATTTAGGTTGAAATTGTGCTTTGGGTAATAGAAATTAGGGTTCAATATGTAGATAATCAGCTTCTTACTTTCTGGATATAGTCTCTTTTAGGGCATTAGTTATTTTAGAACCTGAAAAGGAAAAAATACTACGATAAGAAAATGAAAGTGGTCAACATAATTGTCTAATATTAGCATTAAAAATTAATTAGTTAATTATTTATTTCTGTTAATCTGAATTTTATTATTGTATTTTTAATTATTTATATAATTTTTTATTTAACCTCCATATTTTTTCATCCAAAAATTTTAAAAATTAATGAGTGGCAAGACTGATTGTTATTGAAATGTCTTATCCACAGGAAAAGCTCTTCGTTGGGACTTCAATTTCTGGACTGTCATTACTGTTGATCTTTTGTTTTTAACCTCTAAAATATAATCAGTATAAATAACAAAAAATAGGTTTATATTTATTAAAGTAATGTTTAGTGATTTAAATTATATCATGCAATCCATGTCATTTTAAAAAATACTTTGAACGTTTATAAAATAAATAAATAATCTTAAGTGACTGATTATGCAGAAAAGTATAAAAATATATTCAGAGTTTCATATTTCTCAAGAAATTAAACTGAGGAAGTCTCATTGTCAGAATTCAGAAACGTTGTCTGGAAGAAATGTGCCCCAGTTATTTCGTTTTAAAATGATTTAGAAACCACCAGAACTCATGAGAAATTCAGGTGGATTCGGAAAAAATCAAATTCAATTCAAAAACAACCGAGTCAAATTTGATCTTGTTATTCGATCTCAAGCTAGAGCATATTAATGCTTGACTCAACAAGCTTGCGAGTTCAGTCGAACATTATCAAGTATAAGTTAAATTTACAATTCTACCCTTAATAGTTTTTTTATTTACATTAAAAATTTTCCATTTGTAATCATATCTTTAGGAATTAAAATTATTTTATAAATATTATTAAGTATCGAGTTGAGCCGAACCCAACCAGAGCTCATTGAGTTTATCTATTGAGTCAATCTCGAGCATTAAATAAATGAACTCGATCAAGTTTGGGTCGTGTTGGGGCCTGCATCATTTGACCCGTTTACGGATGGTGGTGTATTCAAAAGAAGGGGTGGGACCAAGTGTTCAAAAGAATGGCATCTTTAGACACGACAAAGACTGGAAATACAAAAGCAAAGTTAGCATTAATATGTGCAATTAGGTCACAGGACACTGCCGAACTGGTCGTATCGATATATTTAGTTTCTACGTAATTTGTTCACAGAAACATAAATGAGTAATTATGAGAGATGTAAGAAGTAGACAAGAAATACATCAAATAATGGAATGTCGTACCAATGAGTTCAATGCATAGCAGAAAAAGCAAATCCCCCTATAATTTTAGTTGAAAATGCCATTACTACACTTTAAGACTATAAATCCACATTGTGCACAGACATCATCTTTGCTCACTCTCTATGTGTATGCATTCGACTATTATACCATTAGTTAAACGACACCGATCGTCGCAGAAGAACTTGGAAACTAAGTTTCAGACATGCACACATAAAACAGAGAGGTGTTTCTTACCAAATCCATCGAAAAAGGCATTGAGATATTCACCGAACAAGAAATTCAAATGCAAACAGAATAGCACGCCTCCAAAAAGATTTAGTAATAACAATAATACGAAACATGAATAAGCAACTCTGATCGGGATATGCAAAAGGGACGGATCAAGAATAGTACCAAATGAGGTCATACTTGAACCGAACATGATATGCCAATGCACTTATCGTGTACAAACCTAACCTGAATTCGTTTACATTAAACTGAATGCTTAAGGTATCGTAATTTTCACCTACAGGCATTGAAAAACCAGCTACTGTTATATCAGAGAAAGACGAACTCCACAAATCATTCAACGAACAAAACCTCAATCCCACTTAGAGATAAACCTCAGGTGGAACGAAGAAATGAAAAGGAAGTGAATTCATGGCTAAGATCATAAGCTCTTTCCTCAACATATGTGAACACATTAGTTGATTCAATAATCAACAAACTTGCTCATAGTTAAACAAAGAATCATTTAGGCAAAATCTTGATCCTAACCAAGTCAAATACACTAATCAAATCGGATCGAATCTTAGACAAAAATCATCTCTATTTGGTCAATGTCAAACACCAGAAAAATAAGGGAAATATTCACCAACTGGTCCTACATTATTCTCTACATATTTTTTTCGTCTTCTTTATAGCCTTCCATTAATGTTATTGAAGAAGCTACATTCCATTAATCCATTCCAAAAGAACATCATCATCATCATCATAATAATCATAATCATAAATTAGTCATAATCATTCTAGAATTACAACGATAAATACACAAATCTAAGTATACCACACCACCATTTTCAATTCTTCATCTCTGCATTCACATTCGATTAGTTCAGGGAAAATGTTAAAAATCCTCAAAACATGCTACAGAGAGAAAGATTCTCTCTCTTCTTTCGGTTAGCCAAAAAAGTAATAATTAAAAAAAAAAAAAGTTGCAAATATATATAAATAAAAGCCCCTTCCCCCTTCCATTTTTTTTCTTATAAAAAAAAAAAACTGTAAAAATAATGCCTGGCTTCATCCTGTCTGCCTTCAACCAGCAAAAACCAGAAAAGTGAAGAACAAACCGCATTGCAGTCGCCGTGGTCAGTGAGAGTCCCAAAATGACCTCGGAGTGACAGAGCAGCGGCGAGATGACAGGTCATGGTCGAGAAGGGCAGAATCGTCATTCCACAGAAGCATCGCCGTCCTCCTCCTCCATGAAACACCACCGCCGGCAAAGCCGACGTCAGCTCCTCTCATTGTCGTCGTCGTTCTCACGGAATGTCGTTTGTTTGGAGTGTTGAAATAAATGTTTGTCTCTTTCTTCGGGTTTGAAAGAAGAGAGAGAAAGTGGAAATGTCAAAGGCGTTGGGATTGGAGAATGGGGAAGAAAGAAGATGAAGAAATAGAGAAATAAATAAATAAATAATGAAAATGGAGAATGGGGGGTGGGTATGGGTAGGGCGGTGAAATGCCATTTTCAACTTTCTCTTTGTTCCTTTTTCCCTAACACACTCCATTTTGTCTCTCCTCTTATACACACACTCTTATGTCTCTCTATATGCCTCTCCCCCTTTTTTCTTTTATTCTTTTTTTCCTTTTTTGTCTTAATTATTCCCAGAGCTATAATACATTAAAATACCACATTTTATATAAAAAAATATTTTTCTACCGCAAATTTTTTTAAAAAAAGGACAAAATTACCCTCTAATACAAGTAAAATAAAATCAATTTTAAGTAGGGTATTACACAATATAATCGTATCCTTTAATTTAAGTGGGTTACATAGTATGATTTTATCGTATAACCCTAAGTGATACCCGACATAAAACTGACCTTTTTTTTTTCTATCGAAATGACAGGTTTTGTCAAATTTTCTAAATGTCGTAGAAAAGTAACAAACATATCATTTGTGGTAAAAAGTAATCTCTTATATGAATTGTGGTATTTTAGCCATCAGACTCGTTCATGTATCACCTCTATTTCCTACTAACCAAAAATTCAATTCTTAATATTATTTTTGTTATTTACCATATGATTAAGTCAAATGTTACATTCAACAATTTCAATTAAGTTTAAATCATGTTTCATTTGATATTATGAAATAATTATCATATATATATATATATATATATATATATATATATATATATATCATGTATACACATGAAATTATTAGTTAATATGTGATGTGCATGGTTAGAGTATGTGAATAAATGAAGATTGCAGATAATTTAACTTATGATGAGATTGACTCATTTATAAATACTTTCTACTTTGAAAGTCTAAAAAGTATGTAGAAATGGAAAACAAAAAAGGCCCATTTGGATTCACCCATTTCTAATAAATGAACTCAATGAGTAGTGATAGTTCACTATAAACATTGATGAGAATATTTTATATCAGTGTAACATCGGTATGATTATTAATTTTTTTAAAGTTTGATTAATTATGAATGCAAAATTATGATTAGAATGTTCGACTAACTTTGATCATCAAAGTTCCTCTGCACTGTGTGTGATGTGTTAGTCAAACCTTTTCATTTGTTTTTTCATTATTCTCATATATTTCAATCATCACTCACATGATATTCTGATTATAATATATATATATATATATATATATATATATATATATAGTTATATACACACCATTTATATATTCCTGAATTCAGTCTATTCACTATCTTTATATTTATTTCATTTTTAACATAATTTTCTTGAAATAGGTCAATAGTACAATCTCAATCATTGCTTTTTGGTTATACAAATTGTCATTGTGAATTCAATTACAATCCGCGCAACATTTTTATATCAATTTCATTTTTTTACTTTTTTTGTGTATAATTATAAAATTAAATAAAAATAAGTTATGCAATTAATTTTGAAAATCATTATAAGTAATTATGTTGTCTCTAGTGTTATAATTTTATGAAACAACCTCTTATATGACTATAAGATACAACTCCATATATATTCATTGTATAAAGTTAAACATTAGTCAAATGTCATATTGTTGTCTCATTGTATTATGCTTCCATTGCGATGGTAATTACCATTGTCAATATTGTTATATTCTCTTCCTCTTAGGCCTAGGGATGGTAATTACATTGTGGGAAACCATTTCATTGGGTATTTAAATTAATGGGATGGAGATTCCTCAGTTAAATCAGAAAATAGGGTGGGAACGATGATTCCCCATTTAGAAATAATGGGAAAGATATGAGAATGATATTTATACTCCCATCCCAACCACGTTTATATAAAATTGGGATTTTCTGTTTTTTTAGTATTATATATTAAATATTATATATATATATATATATATAGAAATAATTTAATTTGTGAATTTATATGTGATTTGTGAAGTATGGATTATGAATTGATCTATCACATGTAATTATATTCGTGAGATGCTCTCAGATAAGACTTAAAACTTTTTGAAAATCTAATAAATGTGTCAATTTGGATCTTCTTCATTTTCCTTTTTCTCAAAATTATTGTAAATTTAGAGAGAGAATGACAAACGAAATGAAAATAATGTGAGTTCCACTTTATCAATTTTCACTCACTCATCTTCCTTCTATTTCCAAATTTATAAGAAAATCAGAGAAAGAAAATGGTGAAATCCATAATTTTCACGCATTTCACCTCATGAAATACTCCTGCTGTCCCTTAAAAGAAATCATGGTTGAAAAGAACATTTTAATCCAAAAAAAAAAAAAAACATATATTGTTATAAATGTTTCAAAAAACTAAAGTTAATTAGTTTTTAATTGAAAAATGATAATACCCTAAAAAAATAACATGTGATTAAATGTAACAAACTTCAAATGATGGATTTCATGCATAAATGGAGTGTTATAAGTTGTACTTCATATCTTCATAAAACTTAATAAAATATGTTTTTTTAAGTGTGATGATATTCTACCAAATTCCGAAAATTCAAATATCAACAAACCAATGTTATAAAAGATATTTCATGAAAAATCATTTGTTCATAGTTAGACTTATTTGTAATAATGTTAGTGAAATGGCATATCATTTAATTAGGGCTACTCGAGATTTCCCTAGTTTTTATTGTTGGGTCGAGTGACTCGAGTCTCCTTCAATTATGGATGACGTTCTCCATATGATATGTTTTTACTTTTTCGTTACATAAATTTCTTCATATTTGGTTAAAAAAAAAAAAACATCCATAATCAAGAATGGAGGAGGAAAGGCTAGGGTGACATAATGGTGATACAGTACCGACAAGTTAGGGGCTAAACGTAATTTGGCAGGTGTAATAGTAATATGACAGTGGTACCTAAGCTGGGAACACTTTGACTAAACCCCCTTAATGTTTCATTAATGTTGGACCTTTAATTTTGCTACTTTGTCCATGCATTGTCGTCTTATTCATTCATTACCATCAATTAAAATACTATTATTTAACAAATTAAAATAAAATTACTTTCAATCTAATTTTAAAATAAATCACATCATATGTGTGTCATTTTGTCTTTTGGATTTTTGTTCATAACATTCCATGAACGACATGTTTATAAATGAAAGCATCCATAATTTTATGTCACTTAACAAATTAATATATATGATTCTTTTTAGAAGAAAATATGCTCATCAGAAGATAAAAATATGAAAAGGTTGAACGACTATTAATTAAATAAAAGAAGCATATATCGCGGCGACATAGCTACTTCGAAAAGAATTTAAAATTGTATTTTACGGTGCAAAATAGTTTAAATATACTAAGAATAATAAAAGTGCAATGGCATGGGAATAATTTTTTCTCAATATAATTTAATTAGGATACAATCATACAAGTCTTGTATTTGGAAGTTTTACCTTGGAGAATCTTTGCCACCGTTGAAGTTCAAGTTTTTCGTTTTATTAATATACATATCTAGCTTCAAGTCTATATAATATAATAATATCTCATATATACAAGTATACCATCTTATAATAACATATTTATTAACAAATATATTGAAATATATTCTATTGGTTTATTTTATTATTTGGGAACTTGCCCATAAAAATAATAGGGTCAAGAGACATTTTTTCAACCACTTGGGATTTGGAAAACTATTTAAGTGGAAACATTTCTATCATTTTCACTAACCCTTCTTTCTAGTTAATAATATAAGTAATTATCTTTTTTTTTTTTTTTTAACTTCTCATCTGAAAGATTAAAAAACCCTTAAATCATGAGTTGTTCTCTTGTAAGACTATCTCACATACGACATGATTCAAGTATGTCTTTTACAGATATAAGTATGTGTTTTCAGTTATAGGTATGTGTTTTATAAGTATGTTTTTTATAGTATAAGTATGAGTTATTCAAATATGTCTTTTACGGTTATAAGTATGTCCTTTTGTGCTATAAGTGCAACGTCGCACGGTGCGACGGTTGCACATGAGTTTTTGCCTTAAAACATAGCTAATTTTTTCATATATTTTAAGTCAAATTGAAAGGGTATTTTTGTTTAAAGAATAGACAATTGATAAATTTAAAAAAAAAAAAAAAAGTTCCCTTTATATTTATGGATAAAATACATCTTTACTATCTATAAATTGGAGTTTTGAATTTTTGGCCCTTCATAACCATATTGTACCTGTAATTGTGATGTTTAATCTAGGGCATATATCAAAAATATTATTTGTGAAAGTTGGGAAATTAATAAACAAATTCATATAAAGTTGATATCTTTTTCAACAACACAAAACGAGCATATATACGTATGTCGTATGTACATATGTACACTCTCTCTCCTATTGTCATGAGGACCGATTGTGTTATTTTAATAATTTAAAGGTTTTTTAGATTTAAAAAAAGAAAAAAACAACTTAAAGGTTTTTTTAATAAATTAATAATTCTTTGTAATCACCATCCCAATTAAATTAATGAACGATAGAGTTATCCTCACAGTCTTACTTCTCACCCAAATTAGGCTAAAAGCTAAATACATGCAGAGGAAATTCTGATTTGATGTGGAGAAAAAAAGAAAAAAAAAAGTATATATATAAGTGGAAATGAATTAGCTGCAAAATCGAAGACTTAATTAAATTGGAAAAAATAAGTTGTTAATTGCAGAGGTGGAGTGGTCTATATTAATTAGCAAGTGAAAATTGATAGGAAAAGTAAAATAAATAAAGTGGGTGGATTAATGCAATGGTGTTGCTGTTTCTGATGGGGTGAACGCAATTGTACGTCATAGTATATAGAATGATGTTTCTTGATTTGACTCTATTCTGTATCACATGCACCCTCCCATACCCGATTCCCCACATCTATTTATAGGGCTTCATAAATACACTAGCTCATTCACCCCTTTTATAAATGTGTTCTCGATAATCGGATCTTCTGCTACATTTTATGTTTTATATTGTATTACTTAATTAACTTACATTGTAGATGTTAATTAGCGATGTCGTTTAATATATTTGGTATGTGATGATTATTTTGGAATAGAAGGTGAAACCTAAAATCTAATATAAGACTTTGTGTGATCATTCGAAAGTATTATATATGTTGGCGGAAATTCAACTATTTCGTCAATATTTAGCACTCAATTTGAACGAAAGTATGGAAAATCATAAGTCGATTCTGAGCATAATAATTTGGACGATGGAAAATTACGTGTTCCTTGGTCTTACGTGATCACTAGCGATGGTTCTGTCACTAGTAATGATCAATCGATGATGGCTTTTTGGGTAAATGTTGCGAGCTACTGTCATAAAGATATACGTAAATAATCGAGCTTGCTCAACTCGATTATACTTGAATTAGTTTAATTGTCTTGGAAATCGATCATGAGTTGCATTATATCTCATTGCACTCCTAATTGTAGGACAAATTCCCCCACCAAAAACTCCCACTTTAATTCTCCATTGTGGGTAAATGAGGGAAAAAAATTTGAACAATGCTTATGCTTTTGCAGTTGCAGAAAGTAGGAAGGATTTTCCATGAGAGAGAGAGAGAGAGAGAAGGAGAGAAGATTCCCATTTAAAGCATTTGGTGAATTCTATTGAGGTAAACCAAAACTCCAACCAAGTAGTTTGTAGTTTGAAATACTATGTAGGTGAATTCATGGTAATGTGTCTACCTTCATTTGTACACAATATTGTACAAATATAAATTATTGTTTGCAGAAACAATTATGTGTATAAATTATATCCAAGTAAGATGGGTCTTGTTACCATTTAAAAGGGAATAAGAGGAAAAAGAAAATTAAAAAACAGGAAAATAGAAATGAAAGATGATTCTTTTCAATCTCGATCAGGATTCTCTATTATATATTAGATTTTTATTTTATGCAAAATATTTTTCTGAGGCAATTGTTGGAAATTATATGAAATTCCAGCATGTTTGGCCCGACTTTGGGCATTAATTGCGAACGGGTCCCGTACCCGATTGTGGAAATGTAAAATTGGAATGTGTTCTCCTCCATGAGAGGTTCGTGGCGATGTGGTATGCCCAAATCGGACATTGGGTGAATGAGAAATTGAGTCTCAAAGTCGCATGATTGAATCCTAGTTTATGGAGAAAGATTGGTTGTCCCACATCAAAAAACCAAGCATGATTTCTCCATTATATAATGAATTTCCCTTTTATAAGAGATAAGAAGTATTGGCTAGGAGGCTCTCTCTACGCGTGCGCGGGGGGTGCAAATCAAATTCCGATTGAACTTCGGACCATGCGACTCGTGTGCACGCACGACCTGCGTACACGAATGTCGGACCGAGGGGCTACGGGTCTGGGTTCGTCCTTTTTGCCACATGTAACCGCCGTGACCTTCCAAATTCTTGTAACCTCCAAGGCTTTCCACATTCATAACCTCCAAGCCATAATGGTGTGCATTAATAGCAACTTTTGACATGGGCTCGAGGAGGGCCTATAAATAGTCTTGCTCCACATGAGGAAAGACACACCTTCAAACATTTTTGCTCTCGAAATTTCCACCTTTGCTTCCTCTGTTTTGGCTTCAATTATTCTACAATTTTGCTTCGTTTTTGATACCAATCGAGCTCTATTCCAGTTCGCCGAGACAACAAGTTTGTGCTTAACTTGGCTGTGGTTTTTAACCGTTGTATCCTGGGAAACAGACGTCCATAGAGTACTCAAGCACCGAGAGAGTCGGACGAATCTGTTTTAAGGAAACCGTGCGTGCACGGGCCTCGGTCTTACGTTTTTCCAGATTCCAGTACCAAGTGTTGCCGAAGGTGTTGCCCAACATTTCCGACAACATTTTCCAGATTTCACCCAACAGCAATTTGAACACCACTCTTCAGCAGGAAGCCAAATTTGTTCTACTAGTTAAAAAATGAAAATATATCAAATAATTTGAATGTTATATATATATATGGTAAAACCTTCATGAATTGATTCTTTATTAATTAATAATTTTCTGTAATCCCTATTCAAGATTAACAACTTCAATAAAATAATACGAAAAATATTTTAGAAAATCATTATATAATTATATGGCCCCCTTGATAGTATTAATAATATGCAAGATCTACAATATACATACATATAATTTTACATTGTATTAATCTGAATAAAAAAAAATCTGAATAATAAACTTTTTGTTTATGAAAACTTAAATCCAATTTGATCACATCTCTATGTTTTCTTCATCTTCTTACAAAACCTAAAAAAGAAAAAAAATACAAATATTAGTTATGCAAAAAATATTTATAACTTTAACGAATTATGTGAAATAATAAATATTCCAATATTCTCCTTTTTAATAATAAATACATTTTCAGATAATGCATCGATTAATATCGTATGAGTCAAATAGAAAGTACAAATTTCAATGCCATATAACAACTGTTACTAAGAATGGAAGCTAATTAGTAATCAGGAGATTATTACCCATTTTATCCTGTAAACTCGAGTTTAATTTGAGGAATACATTCATGGTTCACAAGCTTAATCAAACCTTAATGAACTAAATAAATATTAATAAAATTATATTATTCAACAACTTATTATGTATTCTTAAAAAAATATAATATATTATCTAAAATTTATAATTTAATTATAAAAAAATATCTATAATTAGATATTTATATATTTATCATAAGTAAAAATCTAAAAATTATATATCAAAATGTCAAATATTAGTATTATATCTTAAGAACTAGCTCAGGAGCTTCTAATGAATTTGTTCACAAGCTAACGAGTTGAATAACATCAAATTTGAGTTTGTTTATTTGTTTACCTTAACGAATCACAATAAATGAATTCGAACAAACTTTTATCGAATCGAACTCCAAATAATTCTGAAACGATTTGATTCATTTGCATTCCTAACTACAAACCAAACTCATTTAAACCCATAAAAACGAACCATTAATTACTCAACCCAATTCATCGTTACGTTGAAGCAGATAGACCCGGCCCAATGGATCTAACCCTTATCGACAACACTATATTTTAAGGGTGACACTAACAATTAGTATACAAAATGTACTCTCAAAATCTACAAAATGTGCAATGAACTTAGGAGTAATAGAAAAGTTAAATAAAGTTAGAAAGCTTCCCTCTCCTGGACACGTGTCAAAGTTGTAACACTTCCTTCCGATTTTCCCTCTCAACTTTCTCCTCTGCCAAATTTTGCTTGCACCTTCTCTCTCCCAAATTATGAGCTGCATTTTCCCATACAATTCCGATTCATGCAATTCACGATTCTTCTCTGTTGTTAAAAATGTCCAATTCAAAGTCGATACGGAGATTCAGGTTTACACACCTGCAATTTCATTAATCAATTTCCATTGCAAGGAAAAAACGAAGAAAATTAGTTATGGCTCCTTCTCCGTCGCATCAATTAGTGGCAGTATCCCATTTGGGATTGTTCTTGCTTATCTTGTCATCAATTG
Source organism: Scutellaria galericulata (assembly GCA_946896805.1). Lineage (NCBI taxonomy): Eukaryota > Viridiplantae > Streptophyta > Magnoliopsida > Lamiales > Lamiaceae > Scutellaria > Scutellaria galericulata. The sequence continues at coordinate 16,789,228 of OX335793.1, forward strand.
CCGTCGCCGATGATGCTTCGACCACTTGCAGAAATGATTTCCCTGAGGTATGGGATTTAACCTCGTTAACAATAATGATTAATCTCTGATATTTGCTAATCGGATTGGCATTGCTGTAATTAATTGCACATTGTAATATTCTTTGATAATTTGATTGTATTAAAGAGTTGTAAAGTTTTTGTTGAATAATGTTTACTTAGCAATTTGTGTTTATAGGGCTAGGGACATTTCTGCTTATAATAATCTCTGTTTCAATAATTGTTTGGCGGTGGTACATGCATGTAATGGTTATCAGATGAGGAGAAATCTTTGAGGGTACTTGCTGATGAAAAAATGGAGTATCCTATAGTTTATTGAAATATATATATATATTTTTTCAGGTTAAGGTTGTTAGGTGGGTAGATGATTATGAAGAGGAGCCATTTTTTGGGTGGGGTGCATCTTTTGGCTCTATTTTGCCCGAGGAGCTCGAACAAGCACGAAGATTACCAGCTGTGTTTTTAAATCCCGTTCTTGGTTGTAATTCGTCCCCATCCTCGAAGGTATTTCCTGTGTGTCAATTTTTGTTACTTCGTTAGGATAGCCATGCTTTTTTATAACTGTTAGACCTAGTTGACTTGGTAGCATCCCAGCCATCTGAATGTTGGGTTTTTGAGGATCTGGCCACATGGTTCCGGTAAACTGGCCTCAACATTTCCACAAGTGCAATGCACTAGGTGTAATGGCTCGGTGCTTGCATAAGAACAATCTGTTATTGTAGTCACAGTTAAGCTAACAATGAAAAGTTTTCAGATATTATGATCCCATATATAGAGAATGATTTAACTTAAATAAGTAATAGCACTTGCATTAAGGAAGAACGACACATTTGGAGATTTTTGCTCTCATAAGTGTTATAATTGCATGTGGTCGAAATATGGAATTGCTTATATAAATTCAAGGCCAGGAAAAAACCTTGGTAGCATAGAAAGTCCAATAAATTCAGTATTTTCAGCTTTTCAGTTGTCTATCTATTTCACTGTTCTTTACATTTCAACTTTGTCTTTTCTTTTCTTTGTTTCCTTTTCCTACCAAAATAAATTCCGGGGAGACATCTAAATAGACGATGGAATGGATTCTGCTTTGTTAGTAACATTTAAAGAAAAACCGACACATGGATCAGGGAATTAGAAGAATTTAACAAGTAATATCTTCATATTCTATAATTATATAGACAGAGTGAAAGATTAATTATATAATGAAGTAAATAACTCTTAAAAAACCACATTATGCCAGACATTGATAAAAGAGCTGAAGTTTGAAATATGATAAAGTACATTCATTCTAGTGAAGTAGGCTCCTTGAAATTAAATTTTATCTCACATGGTCATTCAAATATGGCTTTTAAGCTTATGAGTTCAGAATTTCTTGAGCTAATAGAAAATTGAATCAGAGAGGTTAATAACTGCCTATGAATGCAGTTATCTTGAAATTTAAGGAGAAAAGTGAATCAATTACAGAACCTTACCTTTTGATACATTGTTTTCAGTTTCATAATAAATAGGCTTACCAAAGTGTTAACTTTTAACTTCAAAATAAACAAAATGAACGACTTGATAACCATATCTATTGGAAACATGGATTAGTTTTTCTAGTCAGCTATTATCTATTGTTAGATGTTTGGAAAAACTTTGTTTTGTCATAAGTAAAGAGAATGACAAAGCAAAGAGAATCATCTACTATCTTGTAGGCATCGGGTTCTATTGCATTGGTACTACGTGGTGATTGTGAATTTACAACTAAGGCTGAAGTTGCCCAAGCGGCAGGATCGGCAGCATTGGTGATAATAAATACTGATGAAGGTAGCCATTGTTCTATATCTGCAATCCGGAATCAGTGAATTTCAGTTTGTTCTTTAATGGATAACTATTCACTTGAACTTTTACAGGTCTTCAGGAGATGCGCTGTGGGGATGGTACTAAAGTGAATATCAAAATTCCTGTTATTATGATTTCTAAGTCAGGAGGAGAGGAACTAAATAAATCCATAACTGATGGAAAGAAAGGTTAGGCATTTCTAGGCTTCTGGTTAAAGTGATTTTAAATGCATGTTTTGAGTAGACCCTAATCAAAGTCCAAAAGTTAGATTATATGCTCTGAGGCTTAGTTTACTTTTTTGAACCTCTAGTTACTGTTTTGATATAAATGTGTTTGGCATTAGTCCCTTTCTTATGTTTCTTTGGTGGCCTTCATTTAGGCAATACATGGTACCAGTTTTTGGATTATGAACTTAGTTTTTTCTTCATGTCGTCGAATCGACATCTGCTACTCATTGCATCCTGTCTTCCTTTTCCAATGCTTCTTATGCTTCTTATTTGATATGGTAGAATCAGTAAGAACTAATATAATCTTAATCTTGAATAATTTTATGCCTGTTTGGAAGATCTTATTAACTTGGGAGGAATAAAGGAACCTATTTTCCTGACCTTAGCTATGTCTTACGTGGAGACATTTTATTGTTAAAATAAACCTGATCAGTGAGAATGATTGTTTATGCTCTCACATACATGAGGATAAAAAATAACTAATGAAATACTTAATGGCTCTTTAAGAGAACCATCCGATCTCTCTATTTCAAGGCCACCTATATGGTGAATCAGGTATACGGTCACTTTCAAGAGAAGTTGAACAAAGTTAACTGCTGTACCATGCATGCTGTAGAGAGATAATGTAGATCATCAGAAGGACAAGGTTTTGGAAAACCCATTGTCTCTTCTCTAGTTACAAGTCTCCAATTTTACATATTTTATCCTTCTTAAAAAATTTCCCAATCTTTCATGATGTCCATGACTACGTATGTTGTTCAGATAATATCTGTTGACTAATGCAGATGCTAACTGCTTTTTTTTTTTTTTTGTCAACTTAGTGGAACTTTTGATATATGCTCCAACCCGCCCACTCGTAGACTACTCAGTGGTATTCTTGTGGATGATGGCTGTGGGAACAGTTGTTTCTGCTTCACGTTGGTCAGAAATCGTTGAATCAAAGGAAAGAGACGAATCATGTACTGAATTATCCCCTAAGGTTGCATGAACAACCATCTTAGTTTTTGTGATAGTATTCATTCAAATTGCAGTCTCATCTATTTTTATCTTTGATGAAACTAATAGCCATGTTATATTTACCTTTTCCATATAGGAACCATATGCTGCCGAGACCAAGGACGATGAGGTCCTCCATATTAGCACAAAAAGTGCAGTAGTTTTTGTTATATCTGCATCAACTTTTCTGCTGCTACTTTACTTCTTTATGTCAGCATCGTTCGTCTGGTTGCTAATTATACTTTTCTGCATTGGAGGTGTTGAGGTATTCAGTTCAATCTTTCCATGTATCTTTCATTTTTATTGACCGATTTTAAATTATAGGTGATGATACTCTTGGATCATGCAAGAATATTTCAAAAACTGCTTGAGTTTTAACAAAAAAAAAAAAAGCCTCCGGGGTCATGAATCGGTCTTAGAGTCTCACTTCCTGACAGGCAAAACTGATGTTGATTGATATGCTAGTCTATAAATTTTTTTGGGCCAATTGATCGACTTGGATAGACGCAATATATCAAATCCACGCTGATTTCAATTTCAGCCAAATATTTGAGTATTGACAAAAAATACATGACTAGGTATTTCATGTAACCCGAATCATTCGGAATTTTTTTAAGTTTCATTGTGGTGACATTTCCAGTAATTTAACATGTTAGCTGTGTCCGGGCATTTCTCTTCCTCCTCACCTTTCCTTGCTATTTAGCCACCACCACTGTTGCCACCACCCTCCGTGGCCGATAACCACGAAAAAAGTCCCTTCCCACTCTCAACATCCTTACCTAACCACAAAATCCATTCACCTCCAAAACACCCAAAACCGCCGCCACCCAACCGCTGGAAAACGCTCTGACTGCCTCCAAGCTCCGAAAAAATTGATTCCTTCATTTCTCAACCAAAATACACAATCTATACGCCAAAAACACTCCTCTTCTGAAGCTAAGCGAAAGCCCCAAGATCAATTTCATGCTTATTGTTTGATTCAAGCTCGATTACAGCAAAAACCAAACAAAAATTTCAAATAAAACATTTTCCCTTAAACTCGATGTCATGCATGCATTATCTTAAAGGTAACAATCTCCATTGAGCATTGTTTTTGGAGGATGTTGGCGGTAGGGAATGGCGAGGAAGAAGAGGAGTAAATGCATGCATGACACGAAGACAGAAGAAGAAGAAGAGAAAAATAGGATTTTTTTGCAGAAAATAAGTTTAAGTGATACAATGTTGTTTTGTCATGCGTGGATTTCTTTTCCATCTTGGCAGTTGATGTGTCAAATTGCACAGACATGTCAGCACAATGAAACTGAAAAACTGCCCGATGATTTGGGTTGCACGAAGTATCTAAAATCATGTATTTTTTGTCAATAACTAAAATGATTGTTTAAAAGTGCCGTCATAGTAAATGCTGTGAGTTTTCCGACAATTACCCCTTATGAATATGGTTCATATGTACCTGTTTTTAGATATGAATTGTTGAAAAAGTGGTGTCATGTTTGTGTTATTGAGAATGAGACTATTTGAACTACTGGCTATTCTTGATAGTCTTGTTAATCAATGCCAAGTAACTTATATGTTGGTTCATGGCCCAAAATAGATAGGTTAAGCCAATCAAATGACCTAGAATGAGATAATCTTGCCAAATGAGTCATGCTCTATTGTGTGGTGTTTTTGGTTGAAAACACTTGTTTCCATATGGATCCTTAATTTCTATCTTCACTCTGCTTTTATATATTGGGTATCTTAACAGGAAGATGGCTTTTGTTCATAAATATGAATATTGGAGGTTTTGTGTTGGCTACATGGATCAAAGAACATACCTCAACATGAGGGACCAATAAAAACCATTCCTTGTAGCACTCAAATAATGATCACAAAACATAGCAGATGTTAACCCTTCTAAATAACAATGTAATTGTCATATAGAACTTTTGTAAATCATTGCATTAATTTCCACTGCACTGCGTCTAGAAAGTAAAGATTCTGTTTCAGAAGCTAAAAGGGTAATGGAAAGACCTGAAACTATCAAAACAAACAATACAGATATGTTATACTTAATATTTGAGAAAATGAGATTCAACCGAACATGATCTGACCCCACAAGTAGTTTTTTGTTGTATTGAGTTAATTTCTACTAATATAACTTTTTTGTTCTCAGGGAATGCATACCTGTTTAGTTCCATTGATATCAAGGTACAATTTAGTTGAGTTTTTTAAAGAAATGGCTGCTCTGTTCTGGCACTGTAGTGTATTTCACTTTTGTCCTTATCTTAAACAGCAAATATAAAGGCCGTGGACAAAAGATAGTGAATCTGCCACTTCTCGGGGAGATGTCCGTCCTCTCGTTAGCTGTCTTGATATTCTGCATTCTATTTGCTATTGTCTGGGCTGCAACTCGGATGGCATCATTCTCTTGGATCGGCCAAGATATTCTTGTAAGTATCACCAAAACCTAGCACTCTTTATCTTAGTCCTGAGATTTGGCTTGTCAAAATCATAATGCTCCTTTCATAAAAAACTAGCGATCCCAATCTATTCGCCCTTTCTTGTCCTCTTGTTACTAAGTAATGTTAATTGAAAGAAATTCTTACTTACTGCATTTTCAGGTTATGAAGTTGACAAATATTTAATAAGAAAGACAAAAGACCAAAATTTGAATTTAATGGTTTTCTTAATCTCAGGGTATATTCATGATGATTAGTGTGTTACAACTGGCGCAATTACCAAATATAAAGGTATCTGAATACACCATATTGATTGTTGAATAGAATAATATTTTGTAATTATCATCTAATATTACTGGTGTTGTCTTTTAGGTTGCAACTGTACTTCTGTGTTGTGCATTCATATACGACATTTTTTGGGTTTTCCTATCTCCATACATATTCCGTGACAGTGTCATGATTGCGGTATGTTTCCATATGATTTTTGGCAGTTTATTCTTTCCTTTCATGTAATAAACTTATCAATAAAGTCGAAGTCTGTTCACAGAAATATCTAATCATGGATCAACATGATCTTTTCTCTTTCCAATTAGGTTGCCAAAGGTAATAACAGCGGTGGAGAATCAATTCCCATGCTTTTGAGAGTTCCGCGACTTTCCGATCCTTACTATGGTTATAACTTGCTAGGCTTTGGGGACATCCTATTCCCTGGTTTGCTAGTTTGCTTCTCGCATAGGTACTTCTGTGGTATCTCTAATGTTGATCCAAAATTGAAAATTGAATCAACCTACACAAGAAACTCAAAAGTCATTTGCATGCGCATCATAGTTTAGTGACACTAAATAACAATTGTGGAAAGACCTTATATCATAAAAGATATAGATACACCAAGTTTGCTGTAGTTTTGTAGGTTTTCAACTGTTTTACTTGACTTTAGAATCCATTTGTCTCTCAGATTCGACAAAGCCTATGATAAGAGAGGAGTGAATGGATATTTTCTTTGGTTGACAATTGGCTACGGATCTGGTGAGTTATTGTCTTCATAATTAGGTTACCATCATATAAAGTTTGAATTTGGTGTTTTGACCTGTTATTTGATTTATATATTGTTCCTCAAATCTCCTCATTCTTCTTCTTAATGACTGGCTACTTTTGACATAACTCTAAATTTCTCTTGAATTTTGAGATTATGGGCTCTTTTGCCACTTGGGCAAAATTCTTTTAAAACTTATATGTATTTCTATTTTTTTTTTTTTTCATATGCACACGATCTTACCTGGCAAACAGTTTATGTTATCCACTCTTCTCTAGTTTGTATGCAAGTGACTAGTTATCTAGTTTCAGAGGATTCCAGTTATTGGACTGGTATGATGATGAAGTATTGATAGCAAAATTGGGCTGGCAGCTGTTTTAACATGGCCGAAAATCCAAAATTGGGTTTTTGCTTATGTAAGTTCAAAGACATAATTTCAAAATGATGAGTATTTGATGGAATATATAGGGTCTCTCAGAATGACTCTATAATTCAAGAGTTTCTGTGAGGATGGTGTATTTCAAATTTCATCTAGAGATCCTGAAATAATGTGAGCGACTATTCATTAGCAGGAGAGCTTTATTTGAAAAGAACTTTTAAATTTGACACTCAAGGAGTGAGCATGTGTTTATCCCCTGTTAGTCCAAAGTTGCTGAGAAATGGTATAAACCTTTTCAACCTTTGTTAAAACATTTCAAGTACTACATTTATTAGTAGTTATATTAAATAGCTTTAGTCCAGTTGATTGTGGATAACCCTTGAGAACATTTTAACTATCTGCTTTTTGAAACTTATCAGAGAAATTAGCTAGCCTTCTACTGAAAAGGTGGCTGGTGACTAGTCAGCAACCAGTAAATCCATCCGATTTGAAATTCCTAGCCTTAAATCCATCAATGGTGTTTGGATAGATGTGGATTTGAAATCCATCACTTTCATTTTGAACTAAATTTTGAGCAATACCGGTGGATTTCAAATTCACTCCAACTTAAGTGGATTTGAAATTCATTCATTTCAAATATTGGATTTCAAATCTTCCTATCCAAATGGAGCCTAAGATTACTTCTCAAACCTTTATGCAATCGGTTTTTGCTTGTATGATGTTATGCTATGCAATGCAAAACTCTATGAATAAACTGAGTAGGACACAAAATCTTATAGAGGTGTGGATGTGAAGCAAAAGATCTACATCCTATCTTCCCTTAACTTGCAAGGGGGAATCCTCTAAATTTACTTTGGGATAAATACTATGTCTTCCACACACTAATGGAGTAACCCCTAGCTCTCCCACATAGGTCGAAGTGTCTGTTGCTATTGCTCTGGTTATAAACTCTATATTCATTAGTCCATACTTATTATAAAGCGCTTGTTACAAAATGACCTAAATCTCTTGTGTAACAATTAAAATCAATTAAGTTTGTTTTACTTCAAAAGGCATTGAATCCATAATACATGTTGATCACAGTTTAGGTAACATCTCAACCGATCACTAGCTTATCAATTTGGGATGTTACAAGTACATATCTGTCCATGTTTCATTACATGTATTCATGTTCATTTCTCTTTCTTAGCATTTTATTATTACTTGGTCATCCTCTATTGGAATTTCTTCACTTAGTTAATAAATCTGGGAACCAAATGACATTTATAGTGTAAACCCTGACTAGGAAAAATGCAGACATTCACCATTGTTATGATCATTTGCACAATTCACTACGTTTGGGAGGAAAATGAGATAGCAGCTTAAAGTGATTTATATAATTGGAGATTGCAGGCCTATTCCTTACTTACTTAGGCTTGTATCTGATGAATGGAAATGGCCAGCCTGCGCTCCTCTACCTAGTCCCATGCACATTGGGTAAGCGATCTCTTAACACCTTTTGATCGAGATATTATAAGTTTGTTACGATTACTGATATTAATTGTGTGGATTATATATATAACTGTGTGAACTTCAGGAACTTGTGTCCTATTGGGTTTGAAAAGGAGGGAGCTGAATCTACTTTGGACTCATGGCACAGACTAATAAGAACTAACTGCTTATCAACAATACACATGGAAGTTTGTTTTCTTGCAAATTGCACTAATTTAGGGGGATTTTTGTAAGAAAAATACAAACCTCAAGGGTCTGTTTGCAATACTCTTAAGGGTGTGTTTGCAAGAAAATAAACTTCGCTGAGTTTTCCTGTAATTAGGCTGAATCTCAAGAATAGTTTTTGTAATTATTCCTCAAATCTAATTAGTGGCAGAAAGAATCGATCCCTGCACTATGGTTTCTTTTTTATTTTGTTAATTATTTATTTATTTATTTATAGCTCAATGTTCTCGGAATGCTTGTTCTTGAAAGTGCGAAGCTTATTCTTTATAGTTGTGTTTTACTATAAGAAAACATTGATTTCTTTGTATTTAAATTATTATTTGAACTTTGTCACATGTTTTTATTATTTAAGATCTCTTAATTTCGAGGAAACCCCTTGATCTAAGGAATTCTTACAATTTTTGAAATTTTGATTGATGAATTGAAAAAAAAAAATCATTTTTAGTTTTGTTAACTAGAAGTTTTTGAAAAATAGTCTTGTTGGATTAAATATATCAATTTTAGTCTAAAAATTTTTAAAAATTCCAATTTCAATCATATTCTCTTGAATTTATAAAATCAGTCGAAAATTATGTGATTTACATGTGATCCATAATAAATGAAATATGATCTACATTAAAAGCTACTTGATCCTTTTAAAAGATGAAAATATGACTACTCCACTATAAAATGAAACATTATTTTTTAATTAAGAGTTACAAACTATTCTTTTTCAGCCAAAAGGATATTTTTCTGGACCATTGTAGTTTTAATGAATTTCATTTCGTGCTAGTCTGTACCACTATATTTCATCTCGTACTAATCCGTACCATCATAGTACACTTCTGTACCATAACTAATGTGGTATGTATCACTATATTACACTATCGTACCATTATTAATGTAGCTCATACCATTATATTACACTCGTACCATTTATTAATGTAATTTGTACCATCATATTACACTAAAAAAATTAGAAGAGTATAGTTGGACAAAAATCATTTCTCTTGGCTAAAAAAGAACAAAATTTAATAACTTGACAAAAAGAAAAAAGTGGTAACCCACATATTTAACCATCTATACTTATAAATATTCATTTTGTCAAGCTATTAAATTTTGTTTTTTTTTAAGCCAAGAGAAATGATTTCCGCCAACTATACCCTTTTAACATTTGTGATGTGATATGATTGTACGAGCTATACATTAATGAGGTACGTGTGTGTATTATAATGGTACAAACTATATTAATAATGGTACATGGCGTAATATGGTGGTACAGATTACATTAATTGTGGTACGAAGATGTATTATGGTGGTACGGGCTCCAATGATAGTGGTACGAAGTGAAATATAGTGGTATGGGCTGGTATAAGATTAATTTCATTAAGGATACTATGATCTTAAAAAATATTCTCTTAACTAAAAAATAATAATTTGAAACTCTTAGTTAAAAAAACATTTCTTTTTATAATTGATTATTTATAATTTAATCCAAAAAAAAAAAAGTTTATAAGTAGAGATATATAAAAATGGGGTTCCAATCTTTTGAAATCCTTTCAAAAACCATTTCACGAAACATAAACAATGGTGAATGATTGAACGGGGGTTTAGAATTGAGATAGGAAATTAGGTATTAGAGTTAAGTTAGTTTTTTTTTTTTTTTTTAAAGTATATATAATATTTATATACATATTAAATTATTCTATTCTTAACTATATCATCCACACACATGACACATGCAATCCTTCTAAGTACATAGGCTGTGCCGCTGGTCTGTTGAACTTAAAACTTATGTTAAAGTTTAAGGCCCATCTATATACAAATAGGCTTCTAAAAAGGCCTAAGCCCAATATCAAACATATTATAGGTTTGTATGGAGTATTACCAAATGATTCTAAGTCGGGGATAATATTGATCCAGACTTGCTCATTATCCTTGTTATCTTTTTTATAATTGTTTTTTGATGAAATTACACAAGAAAAGACTATCCAACTATGCACAAGTAGAAAAGGGCGTGACTATAGAAGTTGATCTGAATTATATATTACTATAATCCCTCTCTAGACTAACTCTAAGTATTTTGTCAGTTTTATACGCATTTTTCAAATATGTTCCAACGAAATTATGAGTGAATTTTCGTGCATTTATGTTTTGTGATATTTCATTTGACTGTTTGAGTTTTCTACATGATGCTTTTAATATTTCATTTTTAGCCATTTATGATACGAAAAATTCATTAAATTATTTTTTACCGATACCACCTATGGTAGTTTGTATCATCAGAGTCTCACTCTATATCCCACATTAAAATTATTAAGTTGTTCCATGTTCATTGACTATCATACCACTTCAGCCCAAGCCACCAAATTAACAAAAATAAAAAAAGTATGAAGAAAAATATAAATAAATAAATCTTATGAGAATCCGCTAAAAATAGGTATCTCCACTTAATAACTTATTGATTTGATAATCATATTGATATGGAAGGTAGTGTATGTGTCAAAATTGTGTAAATAATCATAAATCATATGTGAGATAAGAATATACTTTCATGATTTATGTAATCAAGTTTAATACATTATCCATTGCTTATTTCAAATCAGAATAACAACATATTTTATTTTTCCCATATTTTTTGAGTGTAAAAAAAATCAATAATACTAATAGATAATACTCAAATATCTGTAAGGGACGTGTCTTAATATGTCCAACAGACCAACGCTGCTGTGTAAATTAAGATCTCAATTCCTTAAATCATATAATGTAAATTTAATAAATATATTAGATATGTGACACATCAATAGTGGACACATTAATATGTATCTATTTGAGAAAGTGATAAGGACTTTTAACACTAATGTCTATAGTGTTTTTAGCTAAGTGTATTCTATATGAACTACTCAATGGATTCTACAAGGTATAACATTCACCATTACATAAAGTGTATATGTAATTTTATTTAAATGGACAATTTACATGATTACATCAAATATGCAGTATCTACAAGACCTCATTCGATCCACTATTTGATTCAAATTATCCTTTTAAGTGGTGAAAATGGCATCTAAATTTTACAAGTAGGTGGATTCTTGACTAAGAAACGATGAATAATCATACAACTTTCTTAGCTAGTGGAGTCATCATTACTTACTTTTTTCTTTCCAGCCCAAAATAGTGTTGGTTTAAAGGAGAAAAGCAATCATGGAAGAGTTCACCTTTCTTGGTTCATGGTATATTTGAAGGATATTTGTACATAAATCCTTAGAAATTTTCTTATCCCATATAAGTTTGATTTCAAATATAGCTAGCTATTCTGTCAATTCTTTCAGCAGAACCATTCCATTGAATTATTGATGAATGTGGTTCTTGCTTTTATTTATGGGTTGTCCACCATACCCTAAACAAATATATTTGTCTTGAATCTCATTCTTTTAGTAGGACCCTTCCCACCATTAGACAAACTTCATTTTTACACACAACATAAATTCTCATACATGTGCTCATGTCTTTCCATTTGAGTTAATTTTATGTTTGTCTTTCTTTTGTGTTCGTTTATTTTTAATTAACTTTATGTTTGATTTCTCTTATATGTTTGTTTGTTTTTAGTTTTCTAACTAATCATGTAGTAGCAATTGAACTTCAAGTCTACAAGACTTCAATTAATTAGATGTAGTTGCAACTCAAGTTTCTCATGCCTTTAATCTAATAATAATAATATCTTGACTTAGAATGTAGTTAATAAGTTGAAGAATTAATACCTTTGTGTCTCTCAAAACACTTGGGAAGTAAGAAGTAATTTGTACTCTTGGATATGGCATAGAAGTCCTAGTTTCTTGTTCAAGTTCTATTTCTTTAATGACTATGTTTGCGCGCAATTGATATGTGGAAAATCTTGAACAGTGCAAGTCCAAGCCAAACAATGAACTGGACTTGACCATCCCAAATCCAAATGGACCAATTCCAATCCAACATACAGATTATGTCACCGTATATAAGGGGCTACATGGATGAAACAAGATGAAATGGCACACCATCTAATGTATAACAAGGTCTTTTTTCTTTTCCTTTCTTTTATTGTTACTTCATTATTTTTACATAAAAGTTGAGACTAGTGATTTAACATTTTTTGTCAATCCAACTAGAAAAAGATACAAGCATAGAGAAGAAAAAGAAATGCATTTCATTGTGCCCTTAGCTAAAACTAAAGGTAGGGAAAGATGCTAAAATGACTAATCAATAAGATGTCTCCAATTTTGCTTTTCCAATGCAAATTATTTTGCATGGAAGATGAGCTAATTAATAGGACCCTCCACAACTTGTTAAAATGCAGAATCAGAAACCCCACTTTCATGCAATAATAACACTCCGAATCAGCATCACCCTTTGTAATCATCTTTTAATAGGATAAAATCAAATCATAGTTTCCTTTTTCTTTTTTTTTTTATAAATAAAGAAAATAGAGAAATATTATTTCTTTTGTGGGTCAATGTATATTATACATAGATGCCAGACGTTGAAATAAAGTAGCTGTTACATAAACCATAATACTCAGATATATATTTACATTAGGCCAAGAAATAAAAAGTACAGAAAATCAAGAAAAGTGGAAGATTCCTTCTACTTTTCTTGGAAAAGAAAAATAAATAAAAAAACAAGTGCAAATTGTTCTTCAACATTGTTATTTAACTAGCTAGCTACTATACTAGTTTATTTCTCAACTTCTACATTATTATAAGATATATAACACTAACAATGTTGATTAATCAAATTGATTTTTTGGCTTGGGCATGGTTCCTATTTCCTTAGTAGCCTTGTTAGACATCTTGCAGCAGTCGAATCTACACGGGTCCGCTTCGATTAGCTGTTGCACGACCTCGTTCATTGTGGGACGAAGTGCTGCATTTCTGCACGTGCAACGTATGGCTATTCGTAGGACTTTGATCATCTCTTCCTTGAACAATCCGGAGACTCGGTTATCTAGCACCTCCATAGCACCTTCCTTAGTCTCAATTTTGGATGAGACCCAATATATGATGTTCTTGTTATCCCCAAACTCTGCCTCTACGGGTTTTTTCCCCGTTATTAGCTCCATTAGTACGACTCCAAAGCTGTAAACGTCGCATTTGGTGGTTGCCTTGGAAGAATATGCATATTCTGTCACAAAATGAACAATGATTACTTAAACTATTAGGATATGAAGTTGTTGTCGGAAAACTAATTAACATTCTCTGTTTGGTAGTAATTTTAACAATAAATATTGTTTCAAAACTTAGACAGGGGAATCATCAATTTCACAGAAGTTATGCAACAAAAAAAAAAAAACCTTGGATAAGATATGGTTGGTGCTCTCCCTATATGTTTGGGAAAGTTGCAATTTTGTTGCTACATGGAGGTGGTGTTTTTGGTCCACTACATCCATGAGGTGGCAATTTTGTACTAGCAACTCTCGATTACGATTACGAACAACAATTCTGAGACAAATTTCATCAGAACCCAAAATTTTGAATTTGGATGAGATTTGTCCTAGAATTGCTGGTACTAATTTGCCATCTATGGTGAAGTTACATGACCAAATATTGCGAATTTTCATCACCTATGCTATTCTCTAATAAATTGTTATAAGCATTTAATTAAATTACCTGGTGCTAGGTAGCCATAAGTTCCTGCAATGACAGTAGTGGTAGAATCCATGGATCCCCTTGCTTGCAAAACTTTAGCAATCCCAAAATCCGCGACTTTGGGGTGATATTCGACATCCAAGAGTATGTTGGTGGACTTGATATCTCTATGAATGATAGGAGGCATGAGATCATGGTGGAGGTAGGCCAGTCCTTGGGCTACCCCCAACGCGATCTGATGCCTCGTAGGCCAATCCAGAACGACTTTTCCTTTGTGAAGGGCATCCCAGAGGTTCCCATTCGGCATGTACTCATAAACGAGCAAACTACAATCGAGGCTCGAGAAATAGCAATAGAGCTTCACAATGTTCTTGTGCCTAATGCTCCCAAGAGTTTCAACCTCAGTCTTCAATTCCTTATCCAGAATCAACACATCATCAGAAGCCGAATTCTTAGCCTTTTGACTCCAGAGCTTTTTAACCGCAACAACTTCTCCGCTGTTGAGCTCCATCCTGTACACCGTCCCTGATCCCCCGTACCCTACAATGTTCTTCTCAACCATAGCCTCAACGATCTCCCGTTGATCAAAGTTCAAACGATGGAAATTAGTAACATCGTACGAGAAAAACGAAGACGACATAGTATCCTCATTCTCCATCACCTTCCTTTCTTTGCTAAACCATCTCCTCAGATACAAGAACGTCCCAACGACTATGATCACCACCGAGATGACTATAAACCACACACCGTTGATCCTCCTCCGGACATTAGTTGGAGAACAAACAGGGAAATCCGGGCCTGATGAACCAACCGGAACACACAGGCCCGGATTCCCTGAAAAGCTCTCCAACAACCCTCTCTTGATGAAAGGGACAGGAATCGGGCCCGAGAGATGATTGTTGGAAAAGTTTAGCGAATTAGGCAGCAACTTCGACAGGCTCTCCGGAACATTACCCGAAAAACGATTACTCGACAGATCAAGAACATTTAGAGAGGAGAGAGTAGAGAGAGAATCAGGAATGGAAGAAGACAACATGTTGCCTGTCAACAACAACAGATTAAGCCATCTCAAGTTCCCAATCTCAGAAGGAATTTCACCAGACAAAAGATTGTTACTCAGATCAATCTTCACCAGGTTCATAGCCAGAGAGATCTCCGGTGGAATAGAACCTGAAACCCTGTTTCCTTGCATGAACAGCTCAGATAAATTCCTAGCATATTGAATCCCTCCACCAATAGAGCCATTGAATCCATTATAAGCCAAATCGATAATCGAAACATGAGGAAGCGAAAGAATACCCTGAGGTATTCCCCCTTCCAGATTGTTATTACTGACACGAAAACGAATCAAAGACTTACACTCAGAATACTTCCCTGGAACTTGTCCAGACAGCATGTTCTTCAGCACGAGTAGATAATGGAGGGCCCCACCATCGCACAACCCTTCTGGTAACCTCCCGGTTAAGTTATTCTCCGACAGCTCAACGGCCACGAGACGTGACCGTTTTCCCAGGTCCTCAGGGATTTCCCCTGTCAGGAAATTTCCGTACAGGGACAGCATGGTCAACGTCGTTGACTTTTCCAGAACTCCTGGAATTTCACCTGTTAGAAAGCTGTTGTACATTTGGATTGACCTGATTTTGGGCAGGCGACATATAGACTCAGGAAGTTTGCTGTTAAACTTGTTGACGGACATGTCCAGGTCCAATAACTCCGTTAAGTTTCCGAGCTCGTCCGGGATTTCGCCTTCCAGGTAGTTGTAGTATAGCTCCAGCATTTGCAGATTTTTCAACATCCCAATTTCCTTGGGAATCTTTCCGACCAAGCTGTTGCCACTCAGCTCGAGATCAGTGAGCGAAGTCATGTTTCCGAGCGAAGCTGGAATCGTGCCATGCAGTCTGCAGCTCGTCAGGATCATCGATTTTAGCTTATTCATCCTGAATATGTTGTCGGGCAGTTCCCAGAAATCCAGGAGAACGTTTTCGTTGAAATTTAGGGTTTCGAGATTCGTGAGATTGAAGATAGAGACGGGGAAACGGCCCGAGAAGTGGTTGTAAGACAGGTCGAGAACTCGGAGGCCTTTCAACGGGGAAAAATCGGGCAATGGTCCGGTGAAGTGTACGAAGCTCATGTTCAGCTCTTGCAAGAGCGAACAATTGACGATTCCACGGGGGAATCCGCCATTGAAGTTGTTGTTACCAATGCGAAGAGCTCGTAGCTCAGGTAGATAGGAGCATATATCCTGAGGAAAGTTTCCGAACATGGACCAACGAGAGACGTCCAAAACGACGACGTTTTGGTGCTCGTCGCACGAGACTCCATTGTAGCTGCAGTAATTGTCCGTACCATCCCAACTGGCCATGGAATTCCCAGACAGGGAGGTCTTCATGAGAGAGAAGAACTGGGACTGGTTGTTATCGGCGTTGGAGAAATTTGTTGCGGAAAAGACGAAGACGAGGAGGATGATGAGGAGCTTGTTGAGAGCTGCCATGGAAGATGAGGGAGAGAAAAAGGTGGTGGTGGTCATTGGAGGTTAAGAAGAAATGAAATAAGTGTGTATATATACAAGTGGAATAATTAATTAATGGGATCGTGCAATATTTGTACCCATTGAGACAAAGAAATGCATATCTTTGCATAAAGAGGCTTTATGTTTATACTTCCACTAATTCTCTCAGGGAATAGCATCAATGTGAATTGGGCTTTAATTTCTCCAAGTTGTAATTATCTGTGATCGATCTCAACATTGTTTTCCTGATAAAAACCACATCTATTTGATTGGGTCTTCATTTTGGTACTCAAAAAACAAAATGGTATCATACCATTATGTAAATCATTGCAAATGATCTTGGAAACATACGAAATGCATTTATTCTATATCAATATAATTGTACATTTCCAAATAACATAGAAATCATTAAAAAACAAACATGATGTAACATAGAAATACTATGCCACGTACGTTACTTTGTTGAATTTGATAATGTATAGTGATTTAGTGAAGTGAATCTCTCATACTATAAAGATGCTTTAACAAAGATTTGTCAATTTAATTGGAAGTATTTGAAAGCGTGTTATTCATCTATGAGAATACCAAATGGATTGGGGTCCCATGCAAGTGTAAGTGCAAAGTAAAGATGCCCACTCTCTTAAAGCTAATTTATTTGAGATGTTGATTTGAGTAGCAAATATTTAAAGAATAAGACAACAATATAAAGTAATTCTTATCTAAATTTTATCACATTCTTGTTTTAAATAATGTGATTTACCGCAGATTTTTTAAATATCACATACTTGTTTTAAATAATGTGATTTACTGCAGAGTTTTTAAAATATATGTGGTATGTAAATTGGATGATAACATTAATTGATACACATGACATAAATTGTTACTTTAATTTGAAAATAGAAAATGAAATAAAATTTACATTTTAGAATACAAAATTTTATGTAATTAAATTTTAGTTTAAACTCAACCCCCCCCCCCCCCCCCCCAAAAAAAAAGAGAGAAGAATTACATTTAAGTTTAATTATTTCCAAAGTAATCTCACGAAAATTATAATAATAATTTCCAACGTGATTTTATATGTTCTTTGGCTGAATCCACTAATCGTTAAACATTAGAAATAAAAAATAAAAACTCACACGTGTACACATAAATCCAAATCCAAATGTTAAAACTTAAAAGGTTGATGGAAGAATCATTTGTTTTGTGATCATTGAGGCTGCGTTGGGCCGCATCTCACTCCTGCATCTCAATGGCATATATATATATAAAGAGAAGGGTTATTCATGTGAGATTAATTCATCAAACATAACTTACGAAATAAAGTTTTGTTTATAAAAATTGATTGGTGTTGTTGATAATGGACCCCCACCTCATAAAGTATAAACATAATACATGGGATAAACTTTTTTAAAGAAAAATCTTATCTACATTTCTATTGCGTTTTTGAATAACACAAGAACTTATGTGAGACGGTTTTATCGATAGTTTTTGTGAGACGAATTCTTTGTACCCACAAATTAAAATCATTCTTACTAATTTATATATGAATTGTGAAATGTGGGTTGTGGGTTGACCCGTCTCATGTAACATGATCCGTGAGACGATCTCACATAAAACTCACTCTTTGAATAATATGTTGTATTGGATGAAATTTCTCTATTATAAATCATATTGCATCTTTTATTTCAATCCATCCAATAAAGATTGCATTTAGTAAGTGTTTATATATAATAATAATAATATAAAAATAAAAGATGAAATACTATATATTTGAAATAAAGAATTTAATGTGATTATTGCCTCCATTACGGCATTCAAACAATTGATGAATATTTTACTTATCTTCTCATAAAAAATGAATTTTTTTGATCTTCTTATTTTAATCTCGACAATTAATTCCCCCATGAAAACACTCAAGAGATTAAAAAAAGAAAGATAAAAATATATAAAATAAATGTCTAACTAATTTCAAATCAATTAAATAAGTTGATCGGAAGGGAGATAAACTATTCCGATCTAAATGTCTGGAATTTATTTCCCACCCTCCTAAGCATATACATGTTAATATGTCATGTGATAAAATAACATTTGTATATTTCGATAATAAAATTAATTACTCTATATATGATCTTGATTAATAGATATATTAATATATATATTTTTGGTGGAAAAATAATTATTTGGAGAATATTGTTAAAGGTTGATGGAAGAATCATTGTATAGTGATGAATGAGGCTGCGTTAGGCCGCATCTCACTCTTCATCAATGCCAAATCGAATCTTATAAATATGATTCTCTCAAAAAAATATACAACAATATTAATACTGATTTGACCTTTTAATTCGAATATTAATTAATTGAGAGTCAATTCACAAGCATTACTAGTCCAAATTAATATCATCACTACTTAGTAATGTATATTATTTTTTTCTTTCCTGGGGTTGTGGTTTGATAATGGAACTCCCATTCTCTCTTAGTGATGTTTGCATTTTAAATTAATTAACTTATAATCAATTTTTTCTCAAGGACTAATCATTATATCTAACTACTAAGGCCATATTATATAAGGTGGAAACCTTGTGAATGTGACAACAATGTACACATTATTTGTGTTTATGTATAAAAAAAAAATATAAAAACTATGTTTGGTTTATTTACCAAAACTATTCCTCTGATTTTGTTAATTATAAACATCTCATAGTGGTTTAATTTTATTTAAAAAAGAATCCTTTTAGTGGGTACCATTTTTGTTAAACAAAAAGAAAAGGACTTGCGAAGTATTTGTGATATACAAAACTCCAAAGAATTACTCTTTTAATTTTATATTTTTAATAGAATAACATGTCAGAATGTTTGGAATTAGAGAGAAGCCCAATAATATATTTGGAAAGTCCTTAATGGTTGGAGCCTAGGTGGATAAACTTTATTGGTCCCAACAATAAAAGCCTTTTCTTTTGGGCTTATCTCATAAGCCTATATTTGTATGGAATTTATTTTTAGTGGGGGAAATTATTTTTAGTTTAGAGTGTTATTAGGAGGTACATAATTGCTTCTATTAGTTTAACTTCATCAAATAATTGAAAAAGAAGTTCACGAGTTTAAATATTATTTGTTTACACTTTTACTTTTAACAACATAATAGAAAAAGTTATTTTTCGTTACAATTGAACATTCATTATTTTCTAATAAAATTTAGATGTTTTTACTTTTTTTACATGTACCATCTATATTAATGTTTACCATTGAATTTGAGGTCGTATCATTCAGTCCTATACCAATATAATTAGTTTGTTCCATTTACATTAACTCATATAATTTAGACTCTGTCATACTATTCTATTACATACCACTATTTAATTTTTATGAGCTTGTACCATTCCAATTTAAGTATTATCATCCTATTTAAATATAACTGATCAAAATATAAATAATAATAATAATAAAACTAACAAAAACAAATCTCATGAGATTTGACTAAAAAAGGTTTGTTTGTTTCATATTTTTCTTTACAAAAATGAAAAACTTATATTTAAGAAAAAAAGGTTTGAAGAAGCAATAGAATTATAGAAGTAAAAAACGGCAATCAAGAATTCCATAATTTGGATTAATTATTTTATTAAAAAAACATCAAAATAACTACAACACTTCACTTGTAAATCTGTCTAAAAATGAGGGCACATGCTGAGCAATATTAATTAAAACATTTTCCAATCTTAGTGTAATAATATTATAGACACATGCCTCCATATCCTGCATTTCTAAACAGTGCCTCTTTTATGTCTTCTGAGTCCAAAACTGCCATCTCTCCCATTTCCTGACACAATCATTGTAATTTAAATATTAGACAAATTGCAAAATTAATACTTTACTATTTTTATTTAAACTTTTTTTCTGAGGAAAGAATAGCAAAAGGGAACATTAAATATTCGGACATGTCTACGAAGAGAAAGAAAATTTGATAAGAAAATAATGGATAACAAAAACTTTTTCGTGGGCTTTTCTCTTAATTTTGTATGATAAAATTACTTTCTTTTTCTCAATTTATACAAAATTTGCTTTCAAGTGGTTTTTCTCCTTTTTCGTTTTCTTTTAACATTTTTAATATATTTATAAAAAAATTACTCTTTCTGTTTACTAAAAGAAAAATATTTCTACAACCTTCTTTGTCCAAAAAATAATCTTCATTCAAAATCATAGTTAATTATAAATATTCTCTCTGGGTTTTATACAATTCACAACTAAATATCTTGATTCAGCACATGAAAATTGATAACTGGTTACAAAATGTTGTACCTTAATTCAATATACCTCTTTTCTATAATAGCCTTAATTGAATTAGCTATAGAAGATCAGTAGTTCCTCGAGTTTGAACTTTTAGAACACTATACAAGTACACTCTTATATCTAATGTATCCTAGTCGATGTAACATTTATAAAACCATATTTGAAGACTTGATTCATGTCATGATTAGAATTCCCAAGAAACCATATCTAATACTTGTAAATAATTATATAATTACTTAATTGAATGAATGAATTAAGGTATATATATCCTACCTGAGAGCAAGAAGCCTGCATTTGAAAGTCATTAAAGCAGCTAATAACACATTGCTGAATATCCATTCCTAATGCCTCTAGAGTTGTCACTGTTGATAGCAACAACCCTGGTTTCCCTGCACAACACATCATTATTCTTGTCTCTCCTGAATTATCCTTCTTTTCCACCTCAAACTGCAACCACATTTTAATTTAATTAGATTTTACTTTTGAAGATATTCAAGAATAATCATCATACCTTGGGTGAATTTCTGATCAAGATTTCTTCAGACTTTACATTCTTCAAAGTATTGCTCAAAGACCCAACTTCATTTGCTCCCAAATTCATTTCTTCTTGCAAGTTATTGATCCTCTCTAGCATCTCTTTCATGTAATCTATGGTATCCCCAAGAATAGCGGTTCTATCCATCTGCAAAATCAGCCACATCATTTTATATTATCATATATCCCTTTAACACATTTTTTGTAGGCTTCACATTTTTTACTACTTTATAAATAATTTGTAAAGATTTCATACTCATATGATTTTTTGTTGTTTTTTTACTTTATATAGTCTTTATAATTATATAATATATTTATTATTTATCGTATACTACTCCATGTAACCTCATATTTTTCTTTATATATATAATATGCGAACTATTTACAAAATTAATATATATTAAGACTATTTTTGTTCTTTACTATGTTAAAAAGAACTAGAAATAATTATTTATTGTAATATTAGAGATGGGGGGGGGGGGGGGATTATTTCTATCGACTAAAGATAAATATTAGTAAAATGGTCGATTAATTTGTTTGTTTCTTTTCCATCTACTTTTATTTTCATTAGCATGTAACAGACTTAAAATCTATTAATGCATATGGTGGTTGTTCATTATTTATTGATCTAATTTTTAGATTAAAGGTCGGAAAAGCTGATCAAGATGTACATGTGCTTGGATCGGTTCCAAATGGATTAAATGGAATTAGATCGTACACATTACAATGTGGATGATGACATCTATAAGCTGACAAATTGTAAGTCCCTAACTTCAAAAGGTAGTAAATAATTGGTATATTCTATAGAATTATAGAAAGGAAGTGGTATGATTAGGAAGTTGTTGTTCTGTTATTGGTGACACATATTAGAGTTTTTTTTTTTTGCCCAGTAACTTATCGAGTCTGTCAATTTTAACCATTAATTTTTCGGGCCGGTAATTTTATCCTTAATTTTAAAAATTCAAAAATTTATGTCCAAATTAACTTAATACGTAAAATGTTTATGTACTAAAATTTCTAACGATACATTCGCTACTGACTAGTATCTTTTCCGCATAATTAGCACTATAGTTATCAAGATGTCTTGTAATTTCCTTAGACCATTCATTATACCCATTGCCTATATTTTGACCAATGAAAGAGTCTGAAATATAATATAGAGACTTGTGTTAATCCCACAAGCTCACAAGATTAGTGTGAGTTTCAACCCAATTTTGAGAATGACGTTCTTTTCGACATACATTATGCAATGCATCATGTATAGTTGGAATCAAGGACGAATGACTATTATCAAACTATCTAAATACTCAATCAGATAATACAACTCGACAATATAATGATGAATCAAATGACATTTTGATATACATATACCGGTAACTATAATAATATCCTAATCAATATATGTTTGTATTTCAAGAATGGCTCATATACAAGGTTGTCAAATAAACTAAATATGACACTGTTATTAGGTTCGACCAAATAAAATTAATTACAAAACTGAAATTCATAAATTATTATACCTCATTTAGACAGTATAAATAATTTTAGTTTGGTTGTACCTAACAGGTGTAATAAGTATTTATTTGGTGAACTTATGAGCTAGTATCGAGTGCAATGTAAACATATATTGATCAAGCTATATTATCACAATTACCAATACATGGTTGTCAAAATTGTTAATCATTGATCATTATTATATTATAGAGTTGTTTTACCTCGATTGATCAAAATGTTCAGAATTCATTATAATGTTTCAAACTCTTTCATTGATCAAACTGAAGACATTGGATATATGGGGTGGTATTAGAAAATTACAAGGAAAGTTTGTAGAAATTAAGGATTCCAACCAATAATGAATGCTTTGCTAGAAATTTTGATATATAAAAATTAATTTGTATATAAAATTTCATAATTATTTTATATATTATTTGAATATAATTTTAGGAATGGTAGTTGAGAGCATGCATCAAGTGACAAGTTAACAACAAAAAAATATTTTAGGAAATCTGCGAGATCTATTTGAACTTATATAAATATGTTAGACTCAATTTCAATTACTGTAGCCCATCATTCCATCAACCCCATCCCAACATAATGCAGATAATTAGCTACACATGTCTTTCCGTAGAGATCAAAACTCAATTAATTCAATTTACATCATTCATGAAAACTCTACCCTATAAATACATGCACCTACTATTAACCCTGATTTTTTAACTATATTCAATAAAATCTTCCACAATATAATATAAACTACATGCACCAATTTTCATCTTCCAAACATATCGTACCACAATATAATATAATAACCACCAACATTTTCAAACAATGATTTGAAATTTAAAACATCATGGTTCTTTATACGATTTCAAAACAAACATAAACTATTCAAGAATCTGAAAATTAAGATGTCGCATTCACTTAAGTGCCTAAATCTAACATGTCGAGAAATTGAGTTACAAATAATTGGGACACAGAAATGGAAATATAATTTTAATTTTTAAAGTTCAAGGTAAAGAGACCGGAGAAAAATCATAACTTATTCTCCACTCTTAACAGAGAAACAAAGTCTTAATAGAGGTAATTAATAGGAAAAGAGTAGTAAAATATTTAATTAGCATGTAAATAAAAAAGATACCTTGCTAATCTTGGGAACA
Organism: Scutellaria galericulata; assembly: GCA_946896805.1. NCBI lineage: Eukaryota > Viridiplantae > Streptophyta > Magnoliopsida > Lamiales > Lamiaceae > Scutellaria > Scutellaria galericulata. The sequence continues at coordinate 16,813,457 of OX335793.1, forward strand.
ACTGATCGGAGCAGAGAAAGGCGGTCGTTGAGGCGCTTACGGCGGCGCCTCTCGGCCATAAGGTTCTTGGAAGGTTGGCCACCCTGCTTCTTCTTCTTCTCCACTTTCATCTTTCTCTCACTTTCATCGCTTATTGATTCGGGTACGGGTTGAAGCCTAGATGGAGCTCCCATATGATCCGAACCCGGAACCTGCGCAGCAGCGCCACCAATAATATCTTCTTCATCATACAAAATGGACATGGAGTAGTAGTTTTCTAATTGGTGGTAATTAGGGAATGTTAATTGGGAGTCATTAATCTTTGTGTTGGATGAATGTGAAGTGAAGTGAAGAGGTGAAAGCTCATCCCCAAACATGGAGCAGTTTAGGGTTTGGTCCAGAGAGAAATTACTAGTGTTCAAAAAATCTTGATTTGTGTAATACTCAATCTCTCTTAGGCTCAGTAACTCTTCCAACAATCCACCTTCTTCGTTTGATGAGTACAACTCCATCTCTCTCTCTCTTATATACAGACACACACTGGATATATATGTTAGTGCAAGAAAATGGGGACTTAGCTAATGGTGTAATATATAGGAAGATTATAATACATGATGCATTATTGCCAAAACATAATTTCTAAAATATATAGAAAATACTCTACTCTACATCAAACTAATTATAAATAATTTGATAATACTCTCTGAAAAGCACAATAATTTAATGGGGGGTGGGGGGTCCCAAGAGTCTGAAGGTCATGATTCGATGTCGTATTGATGAGGCAAATCTGAAGCGTCGAAGAAAGTTGATATTAAATTGGAAAGGCTCTGAAAACTTTGACCCACATTTCTGTCTCAACCCAAAAGGATATGATGGACTTCCCCTGCATCCAGAGACCTGTCAGCTTCATTTTTCTATTTTTATTCTTAAATATTTAATTCCTACTTTTTCTTTCTTTCCAACAACTTTACACCTTTTTTGTACTTTCCCAAACTACATTATTTATAGGATTTAAATTTTAAAAAGATGTATATATTCAGAATTTCAGTTAGTGAAAATAATACAAATGGGTGAAATGTTCCTTCACCTACAACTTGTTACACTTTCATTTTGTATATTTGATGTACATTTATTATTTTTATTAAATTGTTGTTGATTTTAGTTTATGTGAGTTTAACTGATAGATTTTATGATCTTTTATCGTAGAAATTGACATTTAGGAACATGAAGTAATTGGATCTGAAAGTGGATTTTTGGAGCGTATTCTGAAGATTTTTATGTTGCGTTGGACAAGAAGAGTTGAGCTTGAAAGACGGTTAGGAGAAACCCAAGAAGAATTTAATTTCAAATTAAACTCATTTTTTTCTTTTTCTTTTTTAATTATAGATATTATTTTAATATATTTTTTCTAATTGGAATGAGATTCTATGAGAGATTTGGAGGGGGGAGAACGGTGTCTTATCCTACTAACAAGTAGCATGATGTTTTTAAAGGCTCCTTTGGTCTCTACAAAAATTGAACAATTTTCTTTTCTTAGCCCTTAGGTATGCACTAGTAACTACTATTCCTAACTAAAAACATTTTAAGAATGTTATGGTGATGAAGAACTCAATCATGATCTCGATGGTATAAAATCAAGATTAATAATTCCAGTTATCTAGATTATTCGTTCTAGATTTAACTATTTTCAAAATGAATAATGCAGTGTCTATCAGTTAGTTGATAATTAGTTTTGAATGTACGTTGGTTCGATCAATTATGATAGAAAATATAAGATTAATCTATTATGAATATCCTAATAAATTTAAGGTAAAATATTTATATGTACAAGATTTCAATTGCAGCCTATATTTAGTGATGGAATTGGATATCGATAGTCTTGAATTATAACTTGGTAATATTGATTTTTCTCCCACTTATTTATTATTATTATTATTATTATTATTATTATTATTATTATTATTATTATTATTCATTTTCTTAATAATGTTTCCCATATTTATTATTTTCTTGTTTGCTTTAGTTAATTGTATATAGGAGTACTAGTCTAGGCTGTCTTAGCTACAGATGAGATCATCTGTCCCAATATTATGTATACCACTCATGTACCATTACAAAGTGACGACGTTTTGATGATAAATAATAAAACATGGAAAATCTTTTTAAAGCTGTAAATCTTATCAACGCGGCTTTAACTTGAGCCGCTGTTTTTTTGCTTTTCCCTTTTTTCTATTTTGACTTCCCTCGCCAAACACACCATCGTCGTAACATGCTATCGGCCTTCATCGTCGTCTCATTGTGCCGGCCTCCCACCCCATTCAACCTGACACTCACCCCACCACATCACTCGTCGATAAGAAATCTCCATATTCGTCAACAGGGAAGATGCCTTGAGATTGTTGTTGAAAGGATGAATACAAATTGGCTGCAAGCTAATTCTTCAATTAATTTCAAAAATTATTTTGCTTTAATTGAAATTGAAATCAAACAGAATTTGATCACTAAATTTCTGTTTTCATTTTTTGATTCAATTATTTGTTTTTTGTTGGAAGAAATACATATCGGGCCCCCATCAAACTGACCTGACCTAAGGTCCGGCCCAAGTGGAGACCAGACCGCCGGCCTAGGCCAGGGACCGACCCGACCAGAACCTGACCCAGGGGCCCGATCAGGGACCGAGCCGAACACGATCCGGCCAAACAAGATCCCGACCTAACCAGGCCGACCGGGCTAGGGTCCAACTCGAGGAAGCCAAGCCAACCAGGAGGGTCCATGGCCATGTCCATCCTGCTGCTAGGTTTGGCTCACGACTGACCCAAGTTCATGAACTGTAGTTAGCGTGGTCCAGAAGTGTCATTGCTCAAGACATTTCTGGAGATACAAATAGAAGACCAGAAACCAATCCTCATAAGGAGAGCAGAAAAAAGTTAGTTTATTTCAAGAAAGATTCTTCAAAGAAGTAAACAAATCTACAATCAAATTATATCCGATTTAGATAGATTTTGTACCAGATTTTCCTCATTTAGACCCTAAAATCAAGGGATTTGAGTCTTACTTCCCAAGTTTCATATCTTAGAATTAGTCTATAAATAGGGCTAAAAACCTCATAAAAAGGGGTTCCGAATTTATTGTATTCAAACAATTAGAGAGTTATTTTCTCTCAATTCATATAATTAAGACGTTCTGGCGGGCCAACACTGACCGACCAGAATCAGCCTAGCAAATTTGCCCGAGTAGCATCGGGCCATTCTTTTTTTTATTTTATTCGATTCTTGCACTTCCGATTCGTTTCAATTTCTTCGAGCCGGATCAATATTTCTTTGTGTTAGGCTAGGATTTTGTGCAATACAAAATCTGACGTCAACAATTTTTTGATTCAATTATTTGTTTTTGTTGGAAGAAATACATATCAGAGTGTTCAGAGGTGAGATGATGATTGAAGGTTGATTGCAATGACGTGAGAAAGAGATTTAGTTTCCAATGACAACCAAAAGGAGAGAAGTGATAATAGATAAAGAGGAGAAATGAAAGAGAGAAAAAAAAGGAAAAAGAAAATAACGGCTCAAGTTAAAGCCGCTCTGATAAGATTTGCTGCTTTGAAAAGATTTCCCAAGTTTTATTATTTATCATAAAAACGGCGTCACTTTATAATGGTACATGAGTGGTACACATAATATTGGGACAGAGGATCCCATCTGGTCTAGCTAATAGATTAATTAACAAAAAAAAAACTGATATTTTTATTATTTTGCTCAAATGAAATTTAGTTCCCGGTCCATAAGAATACGATCCTACTCAACTCAATCATTTTAAAAGTAAATAATTCTATTTTAATAGTTTCACACCCATCAATGTTTGATACAATGAAATTTAAGAAACATCCACATGTTATTATTCCTTCACAGAATTTTGGGTTTAGTATACTATACAAAATAATTTGGAACATGCAACTCTATTTTAAGAGAATGAATAAAACATTATTTTATCATTCATTATAGATCAAATAAGGAAAATGATCATTGAATAAATTGGAAATGGGAATGCAAAAATATATAAAGTGCAGAAATTCAACCCCTTTTGTGAGTAGGGTCCCATTTAAAGTTTTAAACACCTTTACATTTTTGGCTTCTCTCTGGAAATTCAACTGAGCTGGTGGGCTCATTTGTTGATGTACAAAATAAAACTTCTCTTATAAATTCCCAATATTAGCTTTTCTAATAATAATTATGGCCAATAATAAAGAATAGAACATTCATCTGTCACTACATATATAGTATAGACTGTATAGTTCCAATTGGTAGGTTGGATAGTCATTCTATTTTTGACTTGCAGAATCATAGAATAAAAATTAAAATAATTAAGACAACCAATAAATGTAGGGAATATCAATGTGTAACGGAGCATTAAATTATATAATCCAAATGGAACTAACTAGTTATTGTAATTTTTAATCAAATATTTTGGCATATGTTGTGTGTCTTATAATGTTCCAGAATATACGGATACAACGTGCATGCACGCATATATATATATATATATATATATATATATATATATATATATATATATATATGGAATACTTTGACATAAACTCAAGATGAATTGGTTATTAAAATTTTATTCCAATCGAATTCTCCTCCGTTTTTAAAATTTTTAAATTATAGTCTAAAAATGTATTGTCTTTTTTTTTTTTTTTGGAAATTTTGGATTAAATTTCAGAAATTTTGCCTTGCTTTGGGCATTAATTGCACGTGGGTCCCGAACCCGATTGTGGCGAAATAAAGTTGGAATGTGTTCACCTCCGTGAGAGGTTCGTGACGAGATATTGTACGCCCAAAACAGATAAAAGGTGAATGAGAAATTGAATCTCAAAGTTGCATGTTTGGATCCTTGCTTAGGCTTGGAACATTAGAGTGTGGGTTGTTGTCCCACATTGGAAAACCAACACAAAATTTTCCACTATATATAGTTTTTCACTATAGTGTGGGATAAGTAATGTTGGCAAAAGGCTCTCTCTTGCGCGCGCGGGTGCAAATCAAATTCCGAATTGAACTTCGAACCATGGAACTCGTGTGCACACGCGACCTGCGTACACGAATGTCGGAAACGAATGTCGGTCCGATAAGTGGCGGCCTCGCCATGAACATTTTGCCACGTTTTTGCATCCTTGACCTTTATCCTTGACCTCCTTTATCCTTGACCTTTCATTTTCCAACATGTAACATGCCTTTTAACCTTCCAACTTCTTATCCTTGACCTTTATCCTTGACCTTTCATTTTCCAACATGTAACATGCCTTTTAAAAGGCCTATAAAAGGAGCCTCCCTCCACATGACATGTAACATGCCTTTTAACCTTCCAACTTCTTGCATCAATTGCAAGCAATGAATTTTGCAGTTTTAAAACTGCTTTGAAAGGCCTATAAAAGGAGCCTCCCTCCACATGACATGTAACATGCCTTTTAACCTTCCAACTTCTTGCATCAATTGCAAGCAATGAATTTTGCAGTTTTAAAACTGCTTTGAATCCTTGACCTTTATCCTTGACCTTTCATTTTCCAACATGTAACATGTCTTTTAACCTTCCAACTTCTTGCATCAATTGCAAGCAATGAATTTTGCAGTTTTAAAACTGCTTTGAAAGGCCTATAAAAGGAGCCTCCCTCCACATGACATGTAACATGCCTTTTAACCTTCCAACTTCTTGCATCAATTGCAAGCAATGAATTTTGCAGTTTTAAAACTGCTTTAAAAGGCCTATAAAAGGAGCCTCCCTCCACATGATCTCAACCAGGCTCAACTCGTTTATCCAAGTGTTTCCTCTCGTATTCTGCCTTCTTCCTGCTTGGAAACTCCAGCATATTGCTCCCTCTATTCGGTACCAATCAGACACTCTTCCAGTTCGCCAAGACAGCAAGTTTGGTGCTTAACTTGGCTGTGGTTTTTAACCATTGTATCCTCGGAAACGGACGTCCATAGAGTACTCAAGCACCAAGAGAGTCGGACGAATCTGTTTTAAGGAAACCGTGCGTGCACGGGCCTCGGTCATACATTGTTCCAGATTCCAGTACTAGGTGTTGCCAACGTTGTTGCCCAACATTTCCGACAACATTTCATTTGTTTCAAAATCTGCCAGTTTCAGGTGTTGCCGTCAGTGTTGCCAACATTTTCCAGATTTCACCCAACATTTGTGAGTCCAACCAATATTAAGAGATAAGAAGTAACTATAGTCTCTATTTAGGTTATACAATGTTAGTTTGATCCATACATTTTTACGTTTGTTAATTTTTTGCTTTTAGTAACATAACAAAAGGGAAAAGTCATACAATTCAGATATTTATGTTACATGTGATTTATCACATATTTTATTGCATTTAATACACAATGTGTTAATTAGTGATAATGTTTAAAAAACAATTAAAATAGGGAGAAAAAGAAGAAAATTAATGGACAATAACTAACAAAATATAAAAGTAGAATAAGTAAACAAAGAAAAAAGAAATTAAAGTGTATGAGACGAAAATACATTTTTCCCTAATCTTTCAACAGGATTTTGTGCATGTGTATACGTACCTAGATGTGCATTATTGAGTAATTATCTGTTAAAATGATCATTCATATTTTTTTTGGGGCGATCACTGATAGAAAATAATATTTGCTGCAATTTTAAATAACAATATTTGCCACATCAAGGTAATTTAATATGAGAATTTTCAGCACAAATCTGAATACAATATATATGCACAATCAGTGATAATTTTGTAATAATTATAATATCATTATATCACTATGGAGTTTTTAGTTAATCCAAACATTAAAGGTATGTTTGGAAGGGTTTATGTGGGTTTGGTGAAAACCCGTCATTCAAATTCTGAATTTTGTAGTAAAGGTAAATAGTAGAAATATATGTTTGTTTGAGAATTTTATAGGGTAAGATTATACCGTAGATGTCAAATCAATCCTGGAAAAGTGGATTGATATAATATTTTATTGTGAAAAGTTGGGTTGATGTGATATCTTATATAAAAAAGTGTTTTTGAAAATGGTTGAAGATTGTAATATGGATAGTAATAATTATGTTTGAATTTTGTGATCCAAATTTAAATTCAAAAACAAACATAAATTAAAATTTTGAAGTTCAAAATTCATAGATGCTAAATCTCTTCCAAACATAACCTAATGAAATATCCTCGATATTAGTGCAAGTACAAATGATACTATATTTAATTACTAATTTACTATCAGTTGGGCTCATCTATAAAATGTAGTAGAAAGAATTATAATTATCTAATTGGTTGAAACCATCGTACAATTTTGCCTAGTATGATTTGTCATTTTTTTAATATGACTAAGCATTCATGTATTAAAAAAAAAAATTACAGTCTAATTTTGTTCTCAAACCCCAATTCCAAATTAGAAATTCATGGATCATGGTATATTAATAAGAAGCTCGTAGTACATGTTACACTTAGTGAAATAAATTATGTGAAAAATATCATTTATATCTATTCTATATATCTATATCTATATATATATATATATATATTTATTTATTTAAAGGAGGACAGTTTTTAAAAAAATGTGATATTTGGATTAGTGTTTGCTAGTCAGGATTTGGGATTTGAATTCATTCAAATTCCCGTTTGTTTTGATGTTAAAAGAGGATTATATAATCTACCAAAATCCTACTTTATTTAAATAAAAACACAATCATTAATTCTATACTATAACCTATTAATACACAAATTTCAATACACACCTAAATTTCTACTATTGCAATCATCCAATCATTATCATTACATCAACTCATAATATAATATTACATAATAACACTTTTTCCAGCATTGATTTGACATCTACAGTGCTAATCCTACCCTATAAAATCTCTAAACAAACACAGATTTTAATCATTCACCTTTATTTCAAAAACTCAGGATTTCAAAGTTGGATTTCCCCAATCCTACATAACACCAATTCAAACACCTTTTGCCACCTTTTCTTTTAAAAATGTCATATCAATATTTAGTTAATAAAAATATTTCAAAAATTAATAGTTTTGTCAAGAAAATTGATTTTGTTATTTACGACTATTTTCCCGTGTAATATATATTGTTACTATTTATATTTGGAATTATTATTATTATTATTACTATTTATATTTGGAATTATTATTATTATTATTATTATTATTATTTATTTATTTATTTATTTGTTGTTGTTGACGACTGTTGTTCATTGTAGAACAATAGTTTAATTTTTTTTTTATTTTGTTAACTTTAATTACTTAATGTCTAGAATTATTCTCATTATCAATTTTAAAGTTAAAGAAATTTGTAAGATATTTTTTTTAAATTATGAGAAATGTTGTATATAAATAAATATTTCAAAAATTTTATTGTTAATTGGTCACTTTTAACTAACTCCAAAAATCATTGGCTTATCAAATTATTTATCGAGCAATGAAAAATCAACAAAAGAGAGAAACAAATAGAATGTAAGCTTTCAGGTTTTTAAATTTTTTTTTGTTAACTTTAATTACTTAATGTCTACAATTATTCTTATCAAAGTTAAACAAATTTTAAGATATTTTTTTGTAATTATGAGAAATGTTATATATAAATAAATATTTCAAAACTTAGATTGCTAATTGGTCACTTTTAACTAACTCCAAAAATCATTGGCTTATCAAATTATCTATCGAACCATGAAAAAAATTCAACAAAAGATAGAAACAAATAGAATATGTAAGCTTTCATGTTTTAAATTCTTTTTTTATTTGTTAACTTTAATTACTTAATGTCTAGAATTATTATTATTATTATTATTATTATTATTATTATTATTATCAATTTTAAAGTTAAAGAAATTTTAATATATTGTTTGTAATTATGAGAAATGTTGTGTGGGGATATTTCATTAGTTATATTGATGAGACAAAAACAGTTTGCTTGAGAATGTTAGTACCTAGTTTCCATACTGTCTACATGATCTTAAGTTAAGAGATCATGTAATGGTTTTCCAAGTGTTAAGGAAAACCAACCTTAGAAGAAATGAGAATACATCTTCTAAGGGTCAGCAAGTTGTAGGGAACAGCAAGTTGAAGGAAGTATCTGCATATGAATCAGATAGGATGCTGCAATAAGAAGACAGCAAGCTGTAGGAAACAACATGCTGAAAGTTGCACAAAGAAGCGACAAGCAGAAAGCTGTCAGCAGACTATAAGGAGCAGCAAGCTGAAGAAGACGGCAAGCCAAAGGCAGTAAGAAGCAGCATCAGGAAGATCATGCAGCAAAAAGAAGAGAAAAACTAGCTGACATTAAGCAGCCGTTGCATGAACTTCAGCCATGGACCCATACTGACTTAACAGGTCAGCAGGAATGTCAGAGAGGTCCAGGAGCAAATGGTAGGCGCATTAAATGCACATGTCAGGAACAACTCAGAAGCATTTAATGCGGCTACAAAGAAGATCTTAGAGATCAAGTTTCTATTCAAAATGAAGAAGTATCTTCCTTCAACAGATACTTTCTTCCAACGGATGTATTCTCAAGATCTATAAATAGAAGGTGTGGTTGACTGAAGAAATTGCTGAACAGAGTCGAGAGGAAACTCAGACATATTCCAAAGTTTCTCAAGTTTATCCATGTTTAGTCACTCAACCTTCAATAAGCAGTCTACATTTCAAGCAATCGAGCTTTCACTTTCAAGACTGACTTCACCGCAACAGTTGAAAACCCTCATATTTCTTTAACCATTGTGTTGTGTGCGCTAAGTTGTTTATAGTGTAACTTAGTTGAGAGAATTATATCCTTGCTAAGTGTGTAGTCTAGAAGTAGGCTACTTGCCCTTTGTGGGATTGTACCCTTTGTGGGTTGTGGCCTAGAACTAGAGTTTGGGATTCTAGTAGGCGTAGTTTGTTAGGAAGAGGTTTGTAAAGCGAGGCTTGTAAATCGAACTGACCTAACAAAGTTCCTCCTTGAGAAGGAGTAGAGTGGACGTAGAAGGCTTACACCACCTTCAAACCACTATAAACCTTTTGTGTTTATTGCTTTCATTTACTTACTGCATTGCACTTACTTTGCCATATTTAACTTGCAGTACACATCATAAGCATCGTGCATAAAAGACTTTAAAAAGAGCATGCTTGTAATAGAAAACTGTTTTCAAAACGAACTCTATCAAGTTTATTCTGCTGCGTACTGTGAAACCAGGTTAGGAACCTGATCAAGTATACTGCCAGGTAACTGATATGAGTCAGGTTGCTGCACTTTTTCTTGAGTCAGGAAACTGTCTTTCAGAAAAGTTTTAAAGAGTTTGCAAAATCGATAGAGGTTCATTCACCCTTCTAAATCTCTGACCACTTGGGACCAACATGTTGTATATAAATAAATACTTCAAAACTTATATTGTTAATTGGTCACTTTTAACTAACTTCAAAAATCATTGGTTTATCAAATTATCTATCAAGCCATGAAAAAAATTCAACAAAATACGGAAACAAATAAAATGTAAGCTTTCAAGTTCGTTATTTAAGTTATTTATAAATTTTGTATTCCAACTTTTTAATATGTATCTAATATAATTTAGAATGACACATACAATTTGTGTTATTTGAATTCAGAATAACACACCACCCACAAAAGAATGTACAAGGAAGGCCTAAAAACACAAGGGGGTGCGAATTCAACCAAATTCTACTTTCTTCAGTTAAAACGCAACTTTACCCAACAAATTTTTAAAATTATAAAATATAACTTTAAAAATCAATAGAGATATGAAAAATATATTTGTATATTATACAAAGTTTGAAATAAAAAAAGATGAATGAATAATTTTTTAATATAGCAACTTCATTATATAATTATAAATTGTATATTCTACCACAATAAATAATTAACTGTGCATCGCATGGGTGAATTACTAGTTTATTATTATATGGGTAAAAAACAAAAATCCATCTCAAGTATACATGATTTAGCACTTTACTATATCATTTATAAATGTTTTCATATTACTATACAAACTATAAGAATTTTGCACTTTACAATATTTCCGGCTGTCATGCCATCAAATCTCGCGGAAACTTTTCAGGTGCATTTTAGTTTAGCACTTTACTATATGAACTTTAAAAGTTCTCATTTTACTATATGAAGTACACGAATTTTGCAGTCTACAATATTTCCAACTGCCACGTCGTAAAATCCCACAAAAACCAGCTCACATGCATGCATCTAATTTTTAGAGGCCAGAGTAAATTTGTTAACTTTTGGCAACCATCACCAACGACATGAAAATCGACGTTTTCTTGAAATGTTCATGTCATTTTGATAAAGTAAACTCTTATTGTAAAAGAAGAAGAAGATTAGGTAATGAAAATATTTTAATAGGCGTTTTCAAAAAAAATTTACTCCTCTAAAAATCATGCACGTGAGTAGTTTTCGGTGAAATTTTACGTCGCAACTAGAAATATTATAATATGTCAAACTCGTGTACTTTATATAGTAAAATGAAAACTTTTAAAGTTCATATAGTAAAGTGCTAAATTGAAATGCACCTGAAAAGTTTACAGCAAGATTGGATGATGTGGTAGTCGGAAATAATGTAACCTGCAAAATTCTTGTAGTTTATATAGTAAAATTAAAACATTTATAAATGATATAGTAAAGTGCTAAATCATGTATACTTCTGGGTTTTTATTTTTTACCCTTATTATATATAGAAACAATTATTGTGTCATATGTCACTTTAAGAATAAAAAAATTTCATCCTAAACTCTAAATGTTTTTTTTTTTGTTGTTATTAATTATTGTTATCAATTAAATATTTGAAAAATATTAAATAAATCAATTTTACAATCAATTTAGTTTGTGTATAAAGAATGAATGTGTATACAACTTTTTAATCAATCCTTATTAATTAGGAGTTTCAAGATTACAATTAACTTATTTATTTATGCATATACAATTTTAGAAATTATTATTAACATATTTAAATAATATAATTATTATTAACATATTCAAACAATACATAACAATAATTGTATATATTTATTAGGCTATTACTATATTATCTAAAGAAAAATCGTTAATTTTATATTATTAATGTTCATACTTAAAAATTAAATATTTTTTAAAAACAACAAATGTAATACTTAATAGTTACATGTGAGTTTTTTTTTCTAGAGTGAATTCATGTGATTTAAACACTTAGATTTTCTTGAAAAATCAACTAAAATATCTAAACTAAATACTAGTGCTTCTACTAATAATAATAAAATATGATCATAATTATACAAAAATAACTAAATTATATATTTTATACGTACACACACTCACACACACACATATATATATATATATGTGTGTGTAACCACTCGAGCACATGTGAAAAAATCACAAAACTAATATATAGATATAAAATTTTATATATTACATATTTATTTTAATTTAAAAACTAGAGAAAAATATTAAAAAAAAAGAAAAAGAAAAACTAAACTAAAACAAATGTAGAGCGATTTAAAAGATTAGTGAAACTTCTAAGCGTATATAATAATGGAATTGATTTGTTTTAATAACCTAACATTAATTGAGTATTTTTTTATTTTAAGTTTTTTTATCATATAATTGAAAAGAAATTTTGAGGATTTTTTTAAAATTTAATATTTAAAATTTCAAATTAAAAAACATAATTAAAAAAATGATGGGAGGTTTGAATTATATTATAGACAACATTATTATTATTATTATTTCGGTTTGAATAAATAAAATTATTGATGTTCATTTACAAATGCATCATATATAATTAAATATTGTATTAATCAAATTATATAATCATCGATGTTAAATATAGGCTGAACACAAAAATTGTAAATATTTTTTCAATATAATAATATGTAAAAAAAATTAATTTTATATATTTAATTTTTTTAACCCATGTATTACACAAGCCGATACTAGTTTATATATATATATATATATATATATATATATATATATATATAGATATATGTACGTACTTATATATTTTGATTATTTTATAAACATTATATTAATTAGCCATTGCATAGAGCATACAATAGAATTATTGGATGCGGATAAGATTATTGAAGATTAATTAGACAAAAAGTGTATCCAAACATAAAATTAAGCAGGCGGCCTGCACAGATGAAAACCGCGTGGTCTTAACTCGCCAGAAAAAAAAAAAAAAAAAAAACTATTAGTTTGGGGAAGCCCACAGAATTGAACTCAAAATCGCTCTGTGTCGGATTTTTTTTTGTTCGTTAGTATTTGTTTGCTACACTGCCTTTTTAACTGCTACAGTAATATATTTAGGATTTACTATCCTCCCAAACAAATTTGACAAAGTCTTGGGTGAGATCCGTGAGCTGGTTCGGGTCGGGTTGAATATAAAAATTATGTAATACTTTTATATATATAAGGTAATACTTTTATGTGTATCATGTAATATTTTTTGAAAGTATCGCATGATATATATAAAAGTATTACATTATGAAGTATCACATGATATACATAAAAATATTACATGGTACACATAAAAGTATTACATTATAAAGTATCACATGATATATATAAAAGTATTACATAGTACACATAAAAGTATTACATTATGAAGTATCACATGATATATATAAAAGTATTACATATTACACATAAAAAGTATTACATTATGAGAATAAAACATGATGTGGTACTTTTATGTATATCATGTAATACTTTTTGAAAATATCTCTATGTAATACTTTTATGTATATCATGTAATACTTTTTGAAAATATCACCATGTAATACTTTTATGTATATCATATAATACTTTTTGAAAATATCACATAATAACTATAAAAGTATCATGTAATACTTTCATGTATATGAGGTAATATTTTTATGTGTATCATGCAATACTTTTAAGTTAACGGTGTTGACCGACCATTATCTGACGTTGACCATTGACCATTGACTGTTGACTTTTTGACTTTGACATTTGACCGGGTTGGGTTGACCCATCTCACGAAATAGGATCCGTGAGACGGTCTCACACAAGACCTACTCAACTAATTTTTTTAGTGAGTTTTATTTGATATGTTTTATGGATCTAATTATTTGATAGAAGTTAATCCACAACTCACGATACACACTTTACAATTTATATATAAATTTATGAAAATAAATTTTATTTTGTGGTTAATAAAATTTGGTACCACGAATTTTGTAACTCAATTGGTATCTCATATTTATAAAGATACAAATTGTGGTGATTAGGGTATTTACAATTCACATATATTTAAAAATTTTATGAAAGTAAATTTTGCGTGTGGTTAATAAGGCTTCGTACCACGAGTCTAGTAACTTAACTGGTATCTCACATTTATAAAATGGAAACTGTGATGATAGAGTTTGGACCTGTATCACGCGTTTTTTTATCTTAAAAAAAATTTCTATCACGATAATTATCCATGAGACCTGAATCATGCAAGTTTTCTTATCTTAATTGTCTCTCTTCTACTTTCTCTAACTCATTTAAAAAAAAAAATCAGTATCATGATAATTATCTATGATATTGTCTCATCTAAGTTTTTGTATTTTTTTCCTTTGTTTTTTTAGAATGTAAGAAAAGGATAAGTCCAAATAAGTGTCTGTTCTATAAAGTATTTTAATTTGGCATAAAAAGTATCCCCCTAATATTTAAGTGTATTGTAATCTATATTGTTTAAATTGATATCCAATTTTTTTTATTTTGGATAAACTAATATTTAAATTTTAATAGACATAGTACTTATTAGATACTCTTTATGTTTAGTGTTCAATCTCGTATTTTTTTTATATTTAATTCAAGATATATGTTAATTAATAATATTATTACTTTAAAGAATATCAAATGAAAGATGGATTCAAATTAATAATATTCTAACTCACCACATGTATTAGTTGGTGATGTAATTTGATATATACAATATATAATGATTATTTTAAAATAAATGATAGAATATATATAATGAAATAGAAGATTGGTAAAATATCCTCAATACTATTAAATCAAATAATTTTGATTTTTTTACACATTATAAATTTATTACTTTTCTACAATAATTTTGATAGTAAATTGTCCAAAATAACTTTTGCACTTTTATAGTTCACGGTCGGAATAAGAAGAGTCAACATATATATGTCTCATCAAAGAATTTAAATTTGAAGATTAAAGTGTCATTTTTAGTGGATTGTGGTAAAAACATATATTAATTATACCGAAAATGTTAAAATGTCCAAAGTGGGCAACTCTTAATATTTCCACCAATAATATGTAATGATCTCACCCTATAAAATTATGAAATGTGTAATTAATATATATAGAGTAGGTCTTATGTGAGACGGTCTCACGTGAGACTTTATGTAAGACGGAATTCATATGAACCAATAAGACGAGTCAGTTCATATGGTTAATGTCGGTCTCACATAATACCATTAAAAGCTCGGTTTCACATATGACTTTATGTGAGACGATCTCAAGTGAGGTTTTGTCATAGATATATTAAATCCGACACATCAACCGTAAACACATATTTATGTGCCCACGTGGTGGATAGATTAACCGTAAATTATATAGAATAAATAAAGTATTATATTAATTATGATATTTTTGGTTGCTATCCAATAGATTTGATGGAAATTTGTTTTGAGCATTATTGTAATAATAATAGATGGGGACAGGAAAAAATGTATCTATGGTAGACATCTTCCAAAGTAGGTCCATTGAGAAATCTTTTGAGGGAGTGATGATTACAAGAAAGTCAAGGTGAACAAAACTCAAAAGGCCCTTCAATTATAGCATGTCCAATAACGTGACCTCTGTCCCCTTTCTCAATGTATACGACAAATATTCATCTTTCAAGATTAATCATCCCAGAATTGAAAGAATCTATATCAATTGTATATGTGCTCAACTAGAAAATCACTACAACATCAATAATTGAGTCATTAATGGCTCCTTAAATTCGTTTGAAGGGCATTGTTGGAATTTTGGGGAAATCATAAAAAAGATTATGGGACTTTAAGTTGAGAATTTTGATTAAATGAATTGGTTTGTACTACTCATATCAAGAAGATGATCGTTATTCTCTAGTACTAATCTTCGACAAACTCTTAAAGTTAAATGTTTGGATTGAAATTATTTAGAGATGAATTTGATCCATTTGAAATCGATTAATGGATGATCCACATTAAGACAGACTCATTTTGAAGTCGAGGGGGCACTGGGCCCCCTCAAACTTTTAAAAAATAGTACCGGTATTTTTTGTATTATATATTTTTAATAAAATGTACATTAATTAGCTTTAATCTCATATAATCAAAATCTCATTAGACACATTAATTTTTAAATTTTTTAAGATGAACTAATTCTTCATATTTAAAATCACTATTTGTGTTTTTCTTTCATCGATTATTAATTTTATTTTAATTTATTTGATTTTTTCCGTATTAAAGAGTATATGATATATTCATTTTTTTCGTTTAATGAAGTATAAGTAATTGAACAAAAATTATTAATTTTCAGTTCTTAATTTATTGTAACATTGGCTATTTAACTTTTATTTATGTGAATAATTAGATTGAGTTACAAATGTTCATACTTTAAATGTTGATTTATAGAATTTGTATAATTGTTAGTTTAATTCAATGTTATTTTACGATTGTGATTTATTTTTCATAAATAATGGAAATATACTATGAAAAAATACAACTTATATTAGAATGAGTTTTATGATGGACATCATTAAAAGTTCATTTCAAGAATGAGTGATACACTATAGAATTATTGCTAAATTACATACATTGAAAATAATGTATTTGAAAATATTAGCAATGCAACTATCATGCAATGTTTTTGAAATATGAAAAATAGAACATAAATGTTGTAATTGTATTTAAGTTGTTTATTTTTTGATGTTGATGTTGTTACATGTAATATATCACTAATATTGGATGTTATTATTTTATAAAATAATATAGTGACTTTATCGAAATTATCAGTATGTTTTAAATTATTGTATTTTTTTTAAATTAATTAGACCCCAGAATAAAAATTCAGAATACGTCACTGATCTCTTTGCCTGACGTTGAGCCATTTAATGATGAGTACCTTGAGAAGTTTTTAGTGTGTGAGTTAGACATAAACACATAAACATATTTGAAGAGATTTATCTGGAGGGCCCAACATTTATCTTTTACTATTTTAATGTCAAACTACATTTAATGAATATATGCAATAGGGCATATGGGTGAACATGGATCTCGAAAATAACCGAATTGTGGAGAAACGCAAATTGATAAAGAACAGTTGATTATTTGACTTTATCTGAATTGAACCGCTCCCATTAATTTTTGTGTTAAATCTAAATTGTACATAACTGAATAGAACCGATTTCAAAGAAGTAACTATATACAAATTTCTATGTATCATTGAATTCATTTTTTTGTATTGTTATATAGGATTAGTTACAAATTTGATTGAAGTTTATTATTATTATTATTATTATTATTATTATTATTATTATTATTATTATTATTATTATTATTATTATTATTATTATTATTATTATTTTAAGATTTCATAGAATAAAATAACAATTAAATAATAAAATAAAATAATTTTAATGAATAATTTCGGGAGCACTTAAAATCTATTAACTACAATAGGTATTAATCAAATAATTGATTTATAACTTATATAAAGTAATGCATAAGATATTTTGAAAGATAAACTTTCTAATTACTACTTATGAGGTGTAGAACGAGAATATTTCGAACAATACAATTATAAAAAAAAATTGAATGTAATATTTGTTTTCGAGACGAGACATACTCTAGTAATTTATCATATCTAATTTATTAGATTATGACTTGTTTTAAGATATAAATTAAATAACGTTGTACGATATGTTTGTTTGTTTATTTTTTGCATTTTGTTTCAATGAATTATTTTAAATTATAAAAATCTAGATCTCCAAAACCCGAACTGATCCACTCCGTTTTTCCCGAATCCCCGAAGGAATCGAACCGAAGTGACGGAGCAATTTTGGAGATTTTTTTTTCAAATTCTCTGAAAATCTCCGAACTTTAGAGCAATTCCAGAGATTCCCTTATCCCTGAATTACTCCTGACCGTGCTCAGCCCTATACAATGTATTTAGTACACTTACATGTTATTATCATAATTCATGTGATATATTGAGTAAAATCAAATTAATAAATAGCTTCACTCAGAAAATAAACCGGTTTTCAGCCAATAGTTTCATCACCAATTTTCTTGACTCAATCGTGGTTGGCTTATTCAGGACATGGTTTTGCTCTATATATAAAATATTATATATATATATATATATATATATATATATTGTATATATATATATATATATATATATATATATGTACTA
Organism: Scutellaria galericulata; assembly: GCA_946896805.1. NCBI lineage: Eukaryota > Viridiplantae > Streptophyta > Magnoliopsida > Lamiales > Lamiaceae > Scutellaria > Scutellaria galericulata. The sequence goes on from OX335793.1 coordinate 16,831,875, forward strand.
TGTCTATTAACTGAAAATGACTCTGAATTCATCATTTGGCGAATATGATGAAGTGAAGGAATAATAAAAAGACAAAATTCAGCAATAATCCAACTGGCCCATTTGATCTAATTATTTTCCAAAATTTATGAACTGTGTGAAAATTGACGTTATATGTATTATTATTAATTTTTTCTTGGAGAAAATAAAATAAAACTCAGCTTCGAGCTTGTGTAGTCCACCCGTACGTGTTGGTAGCATAACTAAAATTTAAGAGTAGAACTCATTCACCTGATGCACACATGCACGCAAGTTGGGTCCAGGTGTGGGTTGGTCCGGATCCGTACATTGGTTTTTTTTTTTTTTTTTTTTTTGTCCTGACCTCTATGTTATGTTAGTTATACTTTTATATTATATTAGTCATGCATTTATGTCCAGATATCATACTTTTATTTAATATTTTTAACTCTAAAAAAACCCTAATTTTGCCACAATTTGTATATGTTTACTTTTATATGATATTACTCATACTTTTATATGATATTACTTATATCTTTATATCAACATAGTCATACATTTATGTAATATATAAAGGTACAACTAACATAACTAAAAGATATATATAATGTATCTAAAAGGTATGACTATTATAACTTAAAATGAATGAAAGGTTAATATGTATGTTTAAAAAAAATGCTAAGATACAACTAACCTTACAAAATGTATGACTAACACTAATAAAGGGTAAATTAACATAAAATAAAGGTATGACACCTGAGAACATGTTTGGACGAATTTTGTTTGTGACCTGGTTACGTGCACGTACAGGACGGGATCAACTCGAGTACACGGATTTAAGATCCGTACACCAGGTGCACAAAAGTTTTTTTCAAATTTTAATTGTTTCTCGGGTTTGCTTGATAACTTTGATTTTGTATGTCTGAGTACTAGATGGATTATTTCGGTAAAATTTAATGAATCTTTTCGGATTAGACAATGATAATCCTCATCAACAATTCCAACTATATATTGTTAAACTACATTTCCCAAATTCAAAATTTACGTCATCAATTCAGGTGTTTAAGTAGATGGAATTAACATAGCGAAAAATCAGATCATACTTCAAATAATTGATGGTTAAAAAACCTTGAAAGATCAAAATTATAAGACGCAAAATAATGATATAAAATGAAACAAGATCTAAAGTAAAATATGAAAATTATAATTTTCCAATTAATATTAGCAGCCCAAGTGGTACTTGGGGCTAGAAATTAATCATTTAAATTTGGAATTTTGTCCAATAATGTATATATATATACATATATATATATATATATATATATATATCAATCAATATCGATATATTGCAATATTGTATTCAATATAATATCGATATTTTGTGACATTGATTTTTTTCCAATAATATATATCAAACAAATACTTACATGATGATATTGATATATTTACAAGTGTAATATATTGATAGTCCATGTAATCTTTCATTTAATTTTCATTTTTCAATTAACACATCTACGTAATTTGATAGACACGTCCACTATAAGAAGAGGATGAGATAAACGCCTAATATAAAAAAGTTCCCCGCATTGATAATTAACTTATCTTTCAAGGTTTGAATTGATAAAATCCCTTTAAATTTCTCTTTCACTAAATTCATGCATAGGTCTTTATGACCTCAACATTTGTGATTCAAACTCAGCCGACCCTAGTACGTACAGACCCAAATTTATTTTAACATAATGGTCTACGTATTTCTCTGTCCCATGGGCTGTATCTCATGAGATGGTTTGTTCATAATTTGAGGAATATAAAAATTGAATAGGAATATTCTTAAACAACAATAATTTTTCTTTACTAATTCCTAAATCAACATGAGATGAAATTATATATATATATATATATATATATATATATATATATATAAAAAGAAACAATTAGAGAAAATTGAGATAAGAAGTTAAGATTATAAAATTTTGTGTGAACAAATTAAGAAATATTTTATGGATTAGGATTGGGGAAAACTTGAAAAGAAAAATGTCAAAATAACTATAAAATTCTAACCTTCATTGATATTTATTTTTAATCAAAAGGAGAGTTCGTTAATTTATTGTGAGCTTAATTTGGTGCACATGGTAAAGTGTATGGGATCCATTTTTTCTCATTTTTCACCCACTCCCTCTTTACTTTCATATTTTTCTCGAAATCTACAAGAAAGTTACAAAAGTTAAATGTATGTAGAGATCCAAATCCAGCTATAAACTTGCTACTTAAAATTTAAGCTTACATAATAAATGAATAATATTTCCTCCCTCCCATAAACATAGACATGTTACTATATTAATGTGGTTTTTAATTTGTAATTCCATATATACCATCCTTCATTAAATGTATATTAAATTAGCACACTTCAATTTCCCATTGAAATGATAAGTAGCCAACTATAAAAGGAAATATTCTTTTTTAACCAAGAGTTTAAAATTATTATTTTTTAATGAAGAGAATATTTTTTTGGACCGTAGTATCCGTAATGAAATTAAACCCGTACCACCATATTTCAGCCCCTACCATTATTAATGAAGCTCGTACCATCATAGTACACCCCCGTACCATAATTAATGTAGTATGTACCACCGTATTATATCTCCATACCATTATTAATGTAGTTCATATCATCATAATACACACTTATACCATCATTAATGTAGCTCGTACCATTATATCACACCACAAATGTTAGAAGGGGTGGTTGGCGAAAATCATTTCTCTTAGCTAAAAAAGAACAAGATTTAATAACTTAACAAAAAAAAAGAATGTTTATAAATATAGATTGTTAAGAATGAGAGTTACCACTTTACTTCTTGAAACAAGAAAATGTTACATTCAATGATAGAATTCATGAAAGATAAGGGTATAATTGAAATTTCAAATATTTTCTTAATTTGTGTGAAAATATAAGTATGTCTATCTTTATAAGACGAAGGTAGTAATTTTTTAGTTCCATCGGAATCAGATTTTTTTGTAGTCCACAATCTTAATTAATTATATGTCACACATCCAATATATATTCCACCTGATATCTTTTATTTGACTTTTGAATAACACTTTTGTGAACCTCTTGCACGAATCAATTGGGTCGATCTGGATTTGTTGAAATTTTATATTGAATTTTTTTAATTCATGCGTTGACCTTTATGTTATATCAGTATAATTTTTATGTATAAATATCATAACATTTATGTAATATTGTAACTTAAAAAAAATTCGGCACAATTTGTATCAACATACATTTATGTGATATTACTCATATTTTTATATGATATGATTTATATCTTTATATCAATATAGTTATACCTTTATGTAATATTATTTATACTTTTATATCAATATAACGTTATATTTTTATAATATATATAAAGGTTAAAAAATGTATTACATGTTCGTGCAATATAATGCAAAGGTACAACTAATATAACAGAAATATCTCGCTAACATAACTAAAAAATATGACTAACATAACTAAAAGTTTATAACATATTTGTCAAAATGCGCGGACACCTAGACGCATGGGGGCGCGTGAGAGCGCGTGAAAAGTGGTCCCGGGTCGGATCGACCCGGATTGCATGAATATACTCCCTCTATCTCACAAAGATAGATTTACTTGTATTTTTACACAAATTAAGAAAATATTTGAATTTCCAATTATATCCTTATCTTTCATTAATTATAGTATTGAATGAAACATTTTTTTGTTTTAAAAAGTATATAGGGAGTTGAAGTGTGTTAATTTAAAATATACATTTAATTAAGGGCATATATGAAATTATAAATTAAAAAACCATACTAATATAGTAACAAGTCTATCTTTGTGGGACGAACGAAAATAATATACAAGTCTATTTTTGTGGGACGGATGGAGTATGATCTATGCTCCAACTGCATATAAATAATTGTGTTGACTTTATTTTTCATCGGTCATTTCAAAATAATTACAACATCACATGATAACATTAATATGTGATGTGTACTAAATGTAATGAATATAAAATGAAATACTAAATATAATATAAGATCCGACGAAGCCACATTTTCTTCCACATTAGTTGTAATTAGTTTTTTTTTTTTAACAAAAAACTTAAAATAATTAGTTGTATGTTAAGACATCAAGCTAGCTTAGACATGTCCATTATGTCATTTTAGACCAATCCTAGTCAAATAATAATTGTGGGGATCTCAATTTAGGATTTTCAGTAATTAAAACAAAATATTAGTCAAGATAACGGATCGCTAAGGGAATCACAATAATGGTTGGAAATTCGTTGAATTTAACATATTACTTGTGATGCTAGTTGTTGATTAACAAGACTAAGTTGTGGACGAAAATTTGTTACGCGTTCATTTATTTTAATCAATCATAGTATTAGCATTGTTGATTATAAAGAAACCATGAACAGATGAACTGAATATTCACTCAAACGCAAATGTTAATTATATATACGGCTTAATTAATTCAAGTGGTAATACTTAATATTATAAACTTTGGAAATTTTCGTGTCAGTTTTTCTATGTTTTTTTTTAAGTTTAGTTTGGTAGGTTGTCCCAATAGGTGTGGTATATGATTAATTATTGTCTTTGAAACTTACAGGCTACAACTAATTTTCATGTAATCAATTCATCCCAAAATAAATATTCATTTTAGAATTTACACAAAGATTAAAAAAATTGTTAAATAAAAACTAATATATCCTTTTTAAGTACAGTTAATAAATGTAAATTTCAAATAATGTATCTCATTTAATTTGTGAGAAGTAAATAAAGTAAAATTGTTTAAAAAAAAAAAATGTATCCTTTCTAAGTACAATTAATAAATGTAAATTTCAAATAATGTATCTCATTTAATTTGCGAGAAGTAAATAAAGAAAATTTTAGTAAAATATAGGTAACTTTTTCTTAAAATTGTAAGGAAAAACTTATGTACAACAGGGACCGTACCTCAAACCCGACTCGGTGCGTAGGCCGTCTCTACGTGCGGCCACATCAGATTTGGTGTGCACAGTGCACCACTTGATTTCATATATAGTTCATCCATTGAAGGTATTAGTTATATACTCTTAAGGTATTAGTTGCTCATTCAGTAAAAGTATCAGTTGTATGCTCTGCAGGTATCAGTTATATATTCTTAAGGCATTATGTGTATACTCTTAAGATATTAGTTGCTCATTCAGTGAAAGGTACTAGTTGTATGCTCTTAAGGTATCCGTTGTAGACTATTAAGGTTTTAGTAGCATACTCATAAGGTATTAGTTGTTCATTCAGTGAAAGATATTAGTTGTATACTCTTAAGGTATTAGTTGCATACTCTTAAGGTATTAGTTGCATACTCATAAATATTAGTTGTACATTCAGTGAAATATTAATTTATACTCTTAAGGTATTAGTTGCATACTCATATGATATTAGTTGCTCATTCAGTGAAAGATATTAGTTGTATATTAGTGTACTAAATGTAAGTTTAAAATCTCAAAATTTCAAATGCACGATTTTTCATCTTCTTTTTTAAAAATTTTGCAAATAAATTCACATTTTTCAATCAATAATCATCAAACAACAAAATATGGAAAATTGTGAGTGGTGTATTGTGATGAAATGGTGATGGGGAAATATTTAATTTGGGAATCCATATTGGGTGTGTAGTGAATTGATGAATTAAATTAGTGGGGAGATGAAACTTGAATTTGCTGAACCAATGTTGGAATTGAAGGATGGTGGTTTGACTTGTTTGGTGGAAATAGAAGGGACGGTGGATTGATGAGTTGGGCGATAGATGTCACTCTTAATTGTATAATAACACTTACTTTGTGATAGAACTAAAACGATATTTATTTTGAAATAATATATGATACTCCTATTATTTAACATTTGAATTGCATATATAATTAATGTACCTTAAATATTAATATCTAATAGATTAATTGTGAACTATAATAAAAATCAAATTTTAAAGAAAAAAAGAAGAAAAGAAAATGAATAAAAAAAAAGAGAAAAGATTTAACACAAGATTTGCCCTACGTTAGATACAATAAAAATTCAGGTGGAAATGTTCCGTGTGTATTAGTGTGTAATCAGTAATGCCTAGAATTGTGATCCACGAACCCTTCGGAGGGGAATCAACACTAATCTATACTTCTTTTATTAATTTTTTTTCTAATATTAATGATATAAATTGTATTTCATCTTATATTTAATTATCAACAATGTGAATACATAATATGTTTTTCATAACTCAAAACCAGGAATACATAATATGTTTTTCATAACTCAAAACCAGGAATGTAATTGAATTAAGATGTGAACTGAGTTTTTTAAGTTCAAGTTTGTCTTGATCCATCATATCAAATCCAAATCCAAATGTATCACCAAATATACTTCTTGCTCACGAACTTACTCAAGCCATATACATATACATATATATATATATATATATATATATATATATATATATATAGTTATTATTAAAATATATCATCTGGGGAATTTCACTTCTCTACCTTGCTCAAGCTAGTTGACAGGTGGAGTGGATACGATGAATGATTTGCACCATTAGTTATTGCCCTTTCATGCTTTGTTGGCAATTCTAAAAATCCAGCTACTTTCTAATTTTAAATTATTTCCACTCAATTCTTCATTTTTTTTCCCATTTCACACATGACAATGCTTTGAAAAAATTAATAATTGTCCTAATTGTTTGCCAAGATTTCCAAGAACATGTCAGAGGGGACTGACAATGGATGTGAAATATTAACTATGCCCTTAGTTATACGTTCAATATTGTTTATCCATATTATACAAGATGAAATAATATAATATAGTAATATATATAAAGAATGAAGAAAAAAAACTTTAAATATAATAATTTCTCCAATCTATATAAAACAAAAAAAAAAAAACAAGATTTGCTAAACATTTAAAGGTAGAAAAATTCTTTCAAATCTTATTGTCTAAAGAAAAAAAGAACAATAAAAAAAACATAAATATAATGATTTCTCAAATCTATATAAAACTAAAAAAATGAAAGAATACAAAATTTGCTAAACATTCAAAGGTAAAAAAAAGTTATTTCAGATCTTATTATTTCATATATTCATCTAAGGAGATCTCACCAAATTATCTTTGTACACTAAACAAAAAATTGAACAAATAATTTTGTGAGAGAAAAATGATAAAATGACGTAAAAAAACTATATATGATGATTCAAGTATGAAAGTGGAATATACAAATTATAAAATATATTTAAGGAAAGATTGATTATTATGATTGAAGGAAATATTATTGTATATAATAATTTTAATTTGACGAAAATATAAATCAACAAATAAAATAAAATATTTAAAAATAAAATTAACAATTAAAATTATATAACAATTCTTACAACGCACATGAGTAATATGAAAATTCATTTGTATATGGTACATGTTTTAAATTAAAATAATAAAAGATGTTATGAATAACATGTTAATTTATGCAACTTCATTATATTATTACAAATTACAAATATTAACATAATAAATAATAAATCGCGCATCGCGCGGGTAGATTGCTAGTCAATACAAAAATAAGAGTTTAATTGGACTAAAACTCTTATTGGGCCTTAATTCACCATCAACTCATCTGAACCCAACTAATATATCTCCTTCAAACCCATCAGAACCCAACTTCACAATTTATGTTCAAAATATAATTTTTTAAGTTCAAAGTCCTTCAAGGTCCAATCCAACATATAAGAATATAAATCCATTAACTAAAACACAAATGAACTATAATAATGGATAATTATGATGATAAAATATATATAAATAATTAATTGTTATTGATTCTTACTCAATATATTGCACTTTGGTTTACTCTATTAATCAATGTTGAATCCTTTCATCACATCCTTTCCTCGGAGAAAGAAAAATAAATATGTTGGATTTTCCTTTTTTACGCAATTGGGTGAATTTTATATAGAGCTTTTTTACATCTTGGTTGGATGAGATCATAAAGATGATTTCAAAGTATGTTTCAAGAAAGCACGAATGTAGCTTTATATCAGATTGGATCCTCTATACTAAAACCTATATTTCACTTGTGTGTCACAATAAAACAACGTAGTTTGAAATTGAAAAAAATTTATAATGTGTAACCACTTTTATTTTCAAAATCAATATAATGTGTTTTGGGATGTGGTACGCGTTTAGTACATGAATTTTTGGTACAGTGGATCTGATTTAGCTTTATATATATTCTCAATCGATCAATATATAAAATTAGAATTAAATTAAGGTTTTTTTATAGGATGTATAATATATATAATCTTATTTTTCAAGATGAGGATAGACAATGTTCAAAGTTATAATTGTCTAAATGAAATGTTCATATTACAAAAGGACTGTTGTTCATCTTCATAGTGAAAATAATGTGACAATTCTAATCTGGTCTCTGAATACACACACACACACACAATAAATCCTTATTCTTTGACCTGAAAAAATAGGCCTATTTTGTGCAGCCCAAATGACTTGATGGGCCTAATAACCCCCAAAATGTTGTCCAATTGGATACCTAATGTTTGTAATTATCAGAATAGGGTTGGACTATGTAGGAAATATTGGTCAATCACTCTATACCTTAAACCTTTATGGCCTATTAGTTTTTTTTATTAATTTTAAAAATATGTTTTAAATATATATATATATATATATATATATATATATATATATATATATAAAGCTAATATCAAAAATCAACTTAAAGTACATGATATGAACAAAATCAATTAATTCAAGCTCACTTTGAACAAAATCGAATGAAAATTCGACTTTGATCGGAAAAATGGACTAAATATTATTGGATTGCAATTGGAAAAAATCATAATTTTTAGGGTGTAATAAAAAAACAAAAAAAAAATGTTGCAATTTGAAAAAAGACTACTTTGATGTTGGCTTTGAAATAACCTATAACAAAATATAATATAATTATTTAAGACTTAAGTGAGTTGGTATTTTAGGGTGCATGAATTGAAGGGGTGTGGGTATGATGGAAAGGGGCATGCTTGTCCAAGCTATACCATGACAATGATGATGACAAGAGGATGACGTAGGAGCAAAGAGGCAACATTATTATGGTACCATGATAATGTGGATGTTGATGAAGATGATGAATTGATGATGATGATGGAGATGCCAATTTGCTAGCAAAAGTTAATGTATGTCATATCATGTGATTTGATGATTGGGTTTTTTCTACATCATTTTATGTTTCTAGGACGAGAGAGCGTGCCAATTACGGTTCTTATGTAATTATGGTTACGTTTCATATATTTTGCTCTATCACTAGTTCATTTTATTCTTTTTTTATATTACTCTAGCCCATCTAATTTGAAAATCTTCCTAATTTATATAGAATATTTGTTAACAATTATTAGGGTATGGAGAACAAATTCAAAGATTTTTTTTTTCCTATGTTAGATCAGAAAATAATTCTGAATTCCAATAGACTAGCTAGTATCAAATACACTTAAAAACATAAGTTGAAATATACAACATGTTCCCAACTTTATATTTATAACTTCAAATCCATAAATTTGTTACAGACTTACAGTTTTACTTCCAATGACAATCCAACCTCCCCATGAATTAGTAAACGAATCATAAAGGGTATAAAGAACAAGTATAACTCTTGTAAGAACGTCAATACGTCATATAAATTAGATTGTGTGAGACATTTCAACTCATAACCTATAAAGATAAATAATTGGTATTCCATACCAGGGACGGGCCTACATGGGTCCAATGAAGCATTGGACTCACTGAGATTTTTTAATAAACATAGAAATATGTTTGGTATTTTACATTTTTATAAAAAAAAAAAAATATATGTACATTAATTAGCTTTGATCCGATATTATCAAATTCTCATAAAACATCAATTTTTTAAGAATTTTAAGGTACATTCTTTGAACTCCTTAATTCCTTCTTTTTAATTGATTATTGATTTTATTTTAGTTGATTTGGTTATTAATTAGTATATAATATATAATATATTTATTCTTTTTGCTTAATGAAATATGAAATGACTGTAAAAAAATATTAATTTTAGTTCTTTATTATATTATTGATTTGGGATTTTTTTTAATTCATTTTCTTTCCTTTTTTAATTCTTTTTTTATATAATAACAAGGAATATTATGAAATATTTCTTTTTAGTGCAAAAAATATAATGTTGATGGAGATGAATGACAACTTTTACATTAGTATAGTGCAAATTTTACTGTAAACTATCGTGTTGTGGTGGAGAAGTCCTAAGTTGCGCATTTTAGGAATCACAATTATTCATATATATGGATATACCTGGTGCATGGATTATATATCCATGCAATTGGATTGATCCGATCTGGAATATGATTTTTATATGTCCCATGCGCTCTCACGAGCTCCACGTGCTCCCACGCACTCAAATGTCATCGCCCACACTCTATCTCGCACGTTATACCTTTATGTTATGTTAATTTAACATGTATGTTATGTTAGTTTAACTTTTACTTTATATTATATACACATGTAATATTTTTTAAACTTTTATGTTATAATAATATAACCTTATGATATAATAATATAACATTTATGTTATAATAACATGTAATACCTTTTAAACTTTTATGTTATAATAATATAACCTTATGATATAATAATATAACATTTATGTTATAATAATATTTACACAGATATGCATGTGATACCTTTTAAACCTTTATGTTATAATAATATAACATTTATGTTGATATAAAAGTATCATTAATATTACATAAATGTATACGTATTATTACATAAATGTATGAATAATATCACATAAAAGTATGATCAAATTGTGTTGAAATTTTTTTTTAAAGTATTTAAAAAAAAAGTTACAATATTACATAAAAATTATGATATTTGTACATATAAATTATACTAATATGATATAAATATTAAATTATTATAATATAAAAGTTCAGGTATACTATATGAATCTTTATACTGAAAAAAGTACTTAAATGTTATGAAATTTGTATATAAAAGTTATACTAATATAACATAAAGGTATACTCGTATAACATAAAAGTTATGATACAAATAAATAAAAAAATCTGAACACGAATTCGGACCAGACTCGGCACGCTCATGTTTTGTGCACCTGGTTGATAAGAACACTACTCTCATAAATATATATACTAGCAGTACACCCGCGCAATGCGCGGATTGTTATATAAAATCTAATATCTTTAATATTGATGACATAATATAATGATATATCATTTAAATGTAAAAAAAATATATATATATATATATATATATTGCTTTAAATATCTATATTAATAAAAATGTTAATATTTCAACTTTAAAATTATGTTATTTTAAATAATTGTATTCGATAAAATTAGAAATTTTGAATGCAAACAATTTTGAAACTCAACATTTTAAATTCGATATAATTATATATGCAATGTAAATAATAGATTATGAATTTTAAAATATATATGACTTTGATATAACATGCATTAAAAATGAAATTTAAATGAAATTATAAATATAATTAATTTATAAATATATACACAATACAATATAAAATAGTAAAATCTGAATAATAAAATAATAAATTGAACATCAATATTCAATAATTAAATTTGAAAATAAAATTGAACACAATATAAAATAATAATAATAGTTTTGTGTTTGTTAGTTTTAATTTCTGAATAATTAAGAAGTGATTTATTATACTTACTAATATGTTTTGTTCATATTTTTGTTCTTTATATTTTAGAATTATTTTTAGAATTTGTAAATAATTTTCTGCATTGTTTGCTAGATGGATTTGTTCAAAAAATTTTAAATTTATTCCAAAATTTAGTTTAAATTTAAAATATTTAGCTTCCAAATTATTTTTACATTTTAAAATAATAATTTTTAGATTTTTGAAACCAGAACAAATTCTAGTTTTTTAAAACAAATTTTAGATTAATTATATCTCTTTATTTGAAATAATTTCGAATAAATTACCAAATATTTTTATTATTTTTATTAAGCTATTTTTTATTCAAATTATTGATATTTATATCTTTCAAAATTAATATTACATATATATTTGAATTAATTTTAAAATTTTATTTGTTGATTTTTAATTGTTAAACCTTATTATTATTATTATTATTATTATTATTATTATTATTATTATTATTATTAATTTTAAATTTTATTATTATTTTGATATTTTATGATAGTTTTCAAACTTTTAAACATTTTATCACACCTCGTAAAATTAATTTTCGATTTTAAAACTATTTTCCACATTTATATATTAAAATTTTTAACTAATTTTCCAAATTTTAAATTTTTGACATAATGTTTAAATTTCATTATTTTCAAATTTTAATCACATCATTAAAATATAATCATATCCTTAAAGTATATGATTACCAAAGTGAATATGTATGAAATTATGTTGGTGTATGGTGCTAAACTTCTCCACAATTTATAAATGTGGACAAATCTTATTTAGTACTTTTCTTACTGTTTTTTATTTCCTAAAAAATGTATTGAGTAAATTCAAAATTAGGATGCAAGGAAGTGAATTCTATTGGAATATAGTTCACAATTGAATTTTTAAATATTATTATCATAACATTTTCTTGTAAATGACAAAAAACAAATGCATAATTATGTATAAAATATTATTTTTAGAGCCTATAAAAAAATCAAAAAAAAAATATTTATACAATTATCAATTTAATATGAAATTTATAGGATGGAAAATGACAAATTAATAAATTTTGTCAATTTCTCTCATTGTATATCAAAGGCGCGTGTGTAGAGAGGGAGTGGGGGGTAGGGTAGTTAGATGTCGCGTTCAAAAACCGGCAAGGAGATTCCAAAACCCGCTTTATTGTCTCCCAACCGCATCATCATCACTTCCCACTTTGTCTCCTCTTTCCCTCTTTCTTCTTTTTCTTTTTTCTTTTTTCTTTTCTAATTTATTTTACCTAATACTTCTATTAACTAATAACAACGATAGCTTCTTTGTTTTATATAAAAAAAAGCTAAAAAGATCAGACAACTATAAAATTGGAAAATTGTGTCATGCAAAATTTGGATAAACATATATTTGGTTACACTTCCGTCTAAAAAAAAGTTTTGTGGATATATATAAATAATAAAATTGACGAAGATATATGGAGTTATAAATATCAGTTCACGTTTATATTTATCAAATCAATAATTCTAAGTTTGTTATGAGTGCATTCTAAAACAAAATACTCTTTATGATCTCAATTAAATGTTGTTTTATAGGTTGAATTTTGTTTGCAATTTAGTGTCTTTTTAGATTTTTATCCAACTTTATTCTTAAATTGCCCTATTAATATTTCTTAAGCTAAAATTACAAGTTTGATATGATCGTTATTATGAAATTAATTTAATTCTCTTTCAAATTTTGAATTCTAAATTCTTTTCTTTTAATGAGTTCGAGGGAAGTGGAAAAGAGGAGAACAATAAATACTCGAAAACTTACGTGATGATAAGAGAAAGAGTATTTGTTATAAAAGATATTTTAAAAATTTTGCTAAAACTACCTCTAACTTTAGAAACAAAAAATAAAATTATATATATATAGAAGTGAGTTTGATGTGAGACCGTCTCATATATCATTTTATGTGACACAGGTCAATCCACAACCTACACTTCATAATTTACATATAAATTTGTGAAATTGGGTCCATCTCACGAAAATTACATGTGAGACCATATCATGTAAATTTTTATGTTAAAAAAATGCCACTTTAATTGATGATGTTAGAAACTCATTATGGAAGATATTTATCAACAAAGTGTAGAATTTTTTCGTCTGTTTTTTTTTTTTTTTTTAATTTGTCTTTTTTCTGTAACCCAATGAAACTTTCATTACCAATCAAGTGCAAGGGTCAATGAGAACAGAATTCTCCAACACGATTCTTTCACCCTGATGGGTACATATATATACCGGCGGTATACCAGCGCGATGCGTGGTTTGTTATATTAAATTTAATAATTTTTAATGTTGATGACATAATGTAATGATATATCATTTAAATGTAAAATATATATTGTTTTTAATATCTATATTAATAAAAATGTTAATATTTCAACTTTAAAATTATATTATTTTAAATAATTGTATTTGATAAAATTATAAATTTTGAATGCAAACAATTTTGAAACTCAACATTTTAAATTTGATATAATTATATATGTAATGCAAATAATATATTATGAATTTTAAAATAGATATGAATTTGATATAACATGCATTAAAAATGAAATTTAAATGAAATTACGAATATAATTAATTTATAAATATAACGCAATAAAATATAAAATAATAAATTGAACATCAATATTCAAAAATTAATAAAATAATAAATATAACATCAATATTTAACAATTAAATTTGAAAATAAAATTGAACACAATATAAAATAATAATAATAGTTTTTTGTTTGTCAGTTTAAATTTTTGAATAATTAATTAGTGATTTATTATACTTACTAATAATATGTTTTGTTCTTTATATTTTAGAATTATTATTAGAATTCGTAAATAAATTTTCTGCATTTTTTTAGATGAATTTGTTCAAAAAATTTTAAATTTATTCCAAAATTCAGTTTATATTTAAAATATTTAGCTTCCAAATTATAATTACATTTTAAAATAATAATTTTTAGATTTTTGAAACCATGTTAAATTCTAGTATTTTTTTAATACAACTTTTAGATTAATTATATCTCTTCATTTGAAATAATTTAAAATAAATTAACAAATATTTTTATTATTTTTATTAAGCTATTTTTTATTCAATTTATTGATATTTATATCTTTCAAAATTAATATTACATATATATTTGAATTAATTTTTAAATTTTATTTGTTAATTTTAAATTGTTAAACCTTGTTATTATTATTAATTTTAAATTTATTATTATTTTGATATTTTTATAATAGTTTTCAAACTTTTAAACATTTTATAACACATCGTAAAATTAATTTTGGATATTAAAACTATTTTCCACATTTTATATATTAAAATTTTAAACTAATTTTTCAAATTTTTTATTTTTGACATAATGTTTAAATTTTATTATTTTCAAATTTTGATCACATCATTAAAATATAATCATATCCTTAAAGTATATGATTACCGAAGTGAATATGTATAAAATTATGTTGGTGTATGGTGCTAAACTTCTCCACAATTTATGTGGACAAACCTTATTTAGTACTTTTCTTGCTCTTTTTATTTCCTAATAAAATGTATTGAGTAAATTCAAAATTAAATTCTATTGGAATAGAGCCCACAATTGAATTTTTTAAGAGTAACACTTCCGTGCAACTGGTGCACAGAGTTGCACGGAAGACCTTTATGTTATAAATGTAGTACCTTTATATACAAATATTTGTACCTTTTAAAATGAACATACATAAAGGTGTTACATTTATAACATGAAGGTACTACATTTATAACATAAAGGTGCGGATTGCACGGTGCAACTGGTGCACATAAATTTTTGCCATTTTTTAATATTACAAATAGTAGGGTCCACAATTGAATTTTTAAATATTACAAATAGTAGGGCCCACAATTGAATTTTTAAATATTATTATCATAACATTTTCTTGTAAATGACATAAAATATTATTTTTTTAGAGTCTAGAAAAAATATCAAAATAAAAATATTTATACAATCATCAATTTGATGTGACATTTTTAGGAGGGAAAATGACAAATTAGTAAATTTTGGCAACTTTTCTCATTTTATATATAGTATATATATATATATATTTTTAATATTAAAAAACAGTTAAGTCATGGGCCAAAAGGTCTAGACAATTTAGAAAATATGTCTAGTTTGTTTTTCCTCGAATATACAGAGATATTTTAGACTTTGAAGTTGTGAATTTGAATTGCTATGCTTGATATGAAGGATTTCAAATGACTTCATACTATGTAATTAAATTCAAATTTACATAAAATCCACTGGAAGTTATATAGTATAAAGTAGGATGGATGGATTTCACATTTTTTGTGGACATTAGCAAAAAAATTCAATTGTTTTGTTATTATGGATTTGAAATTTATGCTTCAAAATTTCTATTCCCATCCAATCCTAATTAGTAATTAAATAGCATGTTATATTTTGAATATACTAATTTTATAAATATCAAATTTCCCCACAAAAAAATAAATAAAACAAACTGAAGGATCCTAGCTAACATTTATGGGAACAAAATAATGAAGTTTACGTGAAATGGGTACAAATTGTTTGGTGCAAATGTTCCATGTTTACATAATTTTTATTCATATTATGTGATTTAATGTTAGCCGGAATTTGAAATAAAAATTGTTACTTTACGCTTTATTACATGCAATAAAAATTTATAGGGCATTTTTATGTAAACTAATTAATTAAAAAAGGCACCATTATGTCAAAGTGGAAGCAATAATGATATTCATCTTTTGAGAAAGTTGGTTCACTTTGTATGGCTTCTTCAATAAGTTTTGCTACCGGATTTCTAGGAATATTTGAATAGGTTTCCAAATATTTTCAATGTTACATTTTGGAGAATATTGCATTAAAAAAAAAAAAAAAAAAGCTAGGGTAAGGTAGAAACGACAAAGCTACAATGTTTGAATTTTGGGATTTTAAATTATTGGTGTTTCATTAACTGTATAAACATATTTGATACCACTATTTTAAACATTATCAGCACTACTTCAGTATGATCTCATATAAATTTTTCTCTAAATGAATTGTTTACTTCAATCTAAAAAAACTTAAGTAACCCTCAGTTAAATTATATATTCAAGATTTATTTCATTTAATTGAAGGTATACTATAATAACTAAATATTCATGATATTTCATACATTAATCTTAAATTTAATATGACCATAACATATGTATTGTGTGTATATCTTTTACTACATTAGTAGTATGAATAATTTTGTATTCCGTTCATTTTTCGTAATGTCTAATTTAATTACTTTTTTCATATAATTTAATTTAATAAAACATATTAGTATTTTCAAATTAATTAGAACTTCAATTTAATAACCTAATCATTTAAAAAATTAATTGGCTTCCACGTATAATGTATATGATCTAAAACTAGTGTTTATATATATATAAAATCCATAATTTGTTGGATGATGACGTGCTGTAGAAATATATATATATATATATATATATATATATATATATATATATATATAATCCATAATTTGTTGGATGATGACGTGTTCTGTAGAAATGAACAAATTCTCAAACCGGAACTAATTATTAATTAGTTATGTTTGCAATAATGCGTTTGTTAGCCAAACTTCTGTATTCATAACAAATTTTAGGATGAGGGCAATACTGCCTATAAATATAGTAAACATGGAAAATGCAAAATTTACTTTATATGTAAGTGACTTATGACATAATTCAAGAAATATTTCATCATACCTATATATATGACTCTTCAAAAAAAAAAAAAAAAATCGCTATAAAACATGAATCACTGAAAAATATGGATATGATTTTCCATTGTAAATGTAATAAAGAGAGATATATTTTTTATTTTATATATATAAATTTTACTTTCCATTGTCAAACGTAATTTTCTACTACCCACCCCCACATCACCATCCCTATTAGGGGTTCAATTCATCGCAATCTATATATTATCCTAATTTCTGTATTAAAGAAAGATAAATGTGTTTTCATCAAGAATTAGGTGAGTATGTTTAGCTAATTAGAGAAAAGCCAAAAAAATGGAGTACTAATTAGAAAATCAAATTAGAAAAAGCAGTAATGGTTTGTTGGTATTTATTTAGGGAGATAAGATATTTTGGGTATAACAGAGTTTGAGTGGGTTACAGCATTTTTGTGGGATCCATTACATTTTTATGCATGTGAAAGTTAACTCCTCTGTTACAATCAAAAATTGCCAAGTATTTATGTAACTTTTTTTGATTCATTGATTTTCTAGTTAGATATGATATATACAAGAATTTAGTTTTGTCGTCACAATAATGTGTAGATTGAGAACAAGATATACCTAATTTTTTGTTGTCAAGATTTTCTGATAGTTTATAATTGGTAAAACAACTGGAGTTGATTTAAAAAAAAAAAAGAAAAAACATGGAGGAACATCATTTTGACAATTATGTCTTATAAGGTACTATTATGATGACAAACTGAGAATACCTTTGGCTTAAAAATAAATATTTTTAAGTAGTGGAAGACTTTTATTCTAATAGGTGGTACACTTCATGTCTTTCTTTTCTCTTTAAACAAAATGTATTATGAAGCTCCTAGTGTTGCATGTTTTCCGATTTAAACCTCAATACTTTTATTTGATCATGATAAGTTTTTGAAGTATTATGCTTTAGGGGTGATTTTGAAAATCTAACTTTAAGGATGACGTTGTTTTATTTTGTAATCTAAACTCTTTAACTTTTATTGATTGCATCTCAAATTTTACAAATTGCAATTTTAGATTATTTTTAGAGCATTTTTTCTGTCAAGTAGAAATTTTCGTGTCATTTTTGCTCAAATTGAAATCAGAAAATTGATTTAAGGTTTTTGTTAATTTGGTTTGAAATGTGGAGTTTTTTGGCGTATATTTCATGAATTTTAGTTATAGAAATCACAACATCAAATTCAATTTTGGCCAGAAAAGTGATAGAAAAATCATCTTAAGATGCAATCTAAAAAAATCATGAACTTTAGGGTACAATCGAAAAAAGAAAAATGTTTATGTTGCAAATTGAAAAAAATTCAAATTTCAGGTTGTTTTCTCATATTAACCCTATGTTTTATTAGTTCTCTATACTTTTATTCATCATGTTCGACCTTTGAACTTTTCAGTTTTTTTTCTGTATCAAATAGATTTTTAACAGTTTAAAAGTACGTGTAATTTATATATATTTAATATGAAAAAAAAAAACTTTTGACATTGTGAATTTTTTCAAAAACAAATCAAATGAAAATGAGTATTGAAAAATACGAGATTTCTGTTATATTTAGTCTCATAAACTTAAATTGTTTATGTTGTTGCAATTTTGGGAAACATTAGCTTTCTTATTCTCTCATTATTATTGTCTATTTCATCTTTGTTCGTTTGTGCAAACATCTCGCTTTCGATCATCATGATCATTTTTTATCTAAAAGCAAAAGTCCAGATTTTAAGGAACCCTAATTTTAATTCATGGTTAATTGCTTTGATGGTTTTCATATATTCCATCCTTCATTCTTGATTGGTTTTTGATTTATATATGTACAATATATTATAATTATATAAAGCGAAGAACGAGTTTTTTCTTATATATAATTTAAAATCTTTTTTTTTTTTTTTGCCGGGAAGACATAAAAGATTAATTATTTAAAAGATAAAATGAAAAACAATGAATTTTGCTTCATTGATCTGACGTTGGTAATGCGTGAGTTATGCATTCTTTTGGGAAACAAAGAAAAAGAAAAACTTGATGTGAATATAAATCAAAGTTTAAGGGCTTAATAAGTTAACATAAAATAATAATAATAATAATAATAATAATAATAATAATAACAACAACAACTTGGTAGAACAAAATAGAATATTTCAAGAGCTCACTGTGACCAAATAAAAATATTGAGATTCAATAAAACAAATTTTAATATTTCAAGAGTTCTATTTTTTCATTTTATAAATTTTGATTGATATCTAGTTCTTTTAACTACCTTTATTGATATCTTAAACCTCAATACAATAACAGTGAAGTAATACATACAAATTTCCTATAAAATACAACTATCACTTGCGTTAACAAAATTACAAAAAAATTAAAAATAAAAATAAAATAAAAACAGAAAAAGAGAAAAAAGACCCAATAGTATTAGTGAAAAAAAGTTAAATTAAAAGCTTTTTATAATATTAAATACACAGCGTATTATTAATTACTCAAGGCATATACCAAATTCCTATATCATCTTTTTTTTTTTTTTGAAAAGAAACTCCTATATCATCTAAACACTGTAAAATAAAACTTTTTTGAATTTATAAGACAAGTCAATCATAATTCATAACTCACTTAACAAAATTTGATTTATGGTATTAAATGAATTTAAATTATGGATAATAAAACTTAATTTTATCAAATTATATTTGTGAAACAATTTCCTATAATTTTATTTATTTTGATAAAAAAAACTTGAGTACTGGGAAAGTACAATTTTTTTCTGAATAGGTTAAATATAGAAGAATTTACTCCAACGTTTGTGTGTGTGAGAGGGAGAGAGCCGAGTATGTCAACGGAAGTATATTGTTTTTACATTTTATTTTATTATTGTTAAGTGTAAAAATTTAATATAAAGAACTTCTACTTTCTAATTTTTAAAGAATTTTATTTTACAATTGTAAATTTCGTAACCTATTTAAAATGAAATTAATTGTTTTGGTAATATTTAATATTGAATTAAATTCTTTTCTAAATAATTTAGTCTAGGTTTTTGTGAAACCTGAAATATTATAAATAAATATTTATTTTTATGTTTGTTGTCACTTTTATATTTAGTTTTTATTACAAACATTTTCTTGTTTATTATAAATAAAAATATCATACGGTCGTTTCTTTGTAGAAATATAATTATATTTTTTGTAGGAGTATTATAATTTTTTTAATGAGCTTTTTAGGAATATTATAATAATTATGTTAAATTTTGTGTTTCTAAAATCGGAAAAATGTTTTTCTACTTTTTCATTATTTCTGCTTTTCACTGCAACTACTGAATACTTGTTAAATTATTAGGCGTAGAGTCTCATATCCGACACCAAAGAAAACTTCTCTCTCTCACATGGAAGGTCCTTAGTTTTCTCTCCGTTGTCTGAGTTTCTCCTGCAAATCTCGAGTTTGAAGCTTCCTACCGCTAGTTTACTGGTAAATTTAGCTATTTTCAGCTTCATTTCGGAGTTTTTAATGATCGGAGCTGCTTAATTTGCTGTGTTTTATTCTTCCACCACTCATTTGATTTTGAGGGTTTCTCTTCAACTTTTTTTTTTGTTGAGATTCTTTTTAGGTTTGTCTTTGGTCTGGTGTTCATGTGCTGGTTTCTTCAATTTCGCAGATCTATTTTGATTCTCTTCTGATTTTTCGTGCTACACCAGCTAATGTATTTCCATGGAAAATAATCACGGACATTTTATTTTGTTTTTATCAGTGTGTTCTTGCAGAAATTCTCGCTTTTTGCTTTTCCTGGAGTATTCCTACGGGTTTTGTATACTTTTGAATTTGAAACTCATTGGCAAAAAAAAAAAAAAAAAGGATAATTCATAGCATCTTGGTAAAAAATTACTAATGAAGAAATAGAAAACATGATAAAAGTATGTGTTTCTTTTAGCTATTTTTTTGAATTTTTTTATTTATTTTTATACATGTTCTTAGAAGTTGTCTGTTATTTGTTTAATCTATGTTTTTTATGTTCATTTTTTAAGGTGTGTGGGTGTGTGGAACAAAAACATTCACTGGTAGATTTTTCATAGTATAGGATGGGACTGTTAAACGGATAAGCTTTTGAGTAACCCGTTGCTCAAGCATCAGAGCATTGATTTTGAGATGCATAGATCATCTAATTGTTGTTCCCCTTTTAGTTATGAATGCATGATATGCTGATTTTTGTTTTCTGGGCCTGCTGTTCAGTTTACCATTATATTTTGCTTGTCAAGTTTCTGCTTATCTGTAAACACTTGAATTTTCATCAAGAAGAAATCAAGTCTGATGGAAATTTCATTTTTATTTAGTAGTTTCACTAACTTAAGAATTGGACAATAACCTATAACTTGATGTCTGCACCTGTGCTCATTGGTGGGGACGAGTGTCAAAGCAACATAACACTGCTGGCTTCTCCAACCTCCTTAGAAAGTGTGTGCCAGAATGGATCAGAGCTTAAAGAGCGTAACTACATGGGGCTATCTGATTGTTCATCTGTGGATAGCTCCACTATTTCCACCACCTCAGGATTCAGTCGCAGTGGTCTTAATTTAAAGGCCACAGAACTGAGGCTTGGGCTCCCAGGATCCCTTTCTCCAGGGAGGGATTCAGAACATGGTCCTCTGAATGCTGCAATGATCGATGAGAAGCTGCTGTTTCCACTGCATCCCTTGAAGGCAGTTGTTACAGGCAACAAAAGAGGGTTTTCTGATGCTATGAATGGAACCTCAGAGGTAACAATGAAAGTATGTGTTTCCTGTTCTATTTCTTTTTCTCAAATTTGTCTTACGAATCTCCTTTGTTGTGTAGGGAAAACCCTTTTCCACTTTGGAAGTTAATGCAATTCTCTCTCCTAGGCCTTCCTTGAACTCAAATGGCAATGCCATTTCCTTAAAAGAGATCTCTGCAACTCAACCAACTAAGGTCAATGAAGCAACTTACAAAATCACTGCTCAGGAAATGCCTCGTGCTCCAACTGAGAGCCGACCAGCCACAAATAGCTATAATAGTGCCCCTGCTACCAAGTAAGTCTTAGTTATTATCAATTCTATGTTGGTTTGACTTTTGATCTTCTATTCATTCCAAGGCATGGCTTTTTCAGTTGGCTTCTATATGAAAAAAAATGTGATTTCTGTTTTTGATCTTCTATTCATACCAGGGCACAAGTTGTGGGATGGCCTCCTGTTAGACAGTTTAGGAAGAATACTTTGGCCTCTACATCAAAGAACAATGAAGAGGTGGATGGTAAGGCATCAAGTGGTGCATCCTTCGTGAAGGTGAGCATGGATGGAGCCCCGTACCTAAGGAAAGTTGACCTCAGACCTTACTCTGCCTACCAGGGTCTTTCATCTGCTCTAGAGAAGATGTTCAGTTGCTTTACAATAGGTGAACTACAATACTGAACATACTTCTCTGTTGGTGTTTTATTTATTTTTTCAGTAGCTAAAGTTCACTTCCGTTGCATGTGCAGGTCAGTATGGTTCCCATGGAGCTCCAGGGAGGGAGATGCTGAGTGAGAGCAAATTGAAAGATTTGTTGAACGGATCAGAATATGTTCTAACATATGAGGACAAAGATGGTGACTGGATGCTCGTGGGTGATGTTCCTTGGGAGTAAGCTCCAATGACTTTTTCATCTATAGTTTGGATCTTTATTAGTTCTGATTTGTGATTTTGTGATTAATGCTTATACATTGATGATCTAATTTTTCTATTCTCACATAATTTCAGTACTTATTGGGCCTTGCTTCGTTTATTTGTCCCAAAGTATAATGGATTCATGGGTGGAGTTTGCACTCTTATAAAGTTACTCCTTGTGCTTGTTGAGTGTCATAGTGGAAATAAGTGCGTAAACATTTGCTAAGAAAAAAAAAAAAAGACAGAATGTAGGTCCATAAATGATTTTTTGCTTGAAACAACCCTGCCTAATTTCATAGTTGAATCTTGCATGTGTAGTCTATGCTAATGCATGTGGGATGAGCTGCACATGATTCAACAGTTTTTCCATGAAGTGGTACATGTGCTGTGTATGAATGAATTCCTGAGCATCATTCTTTCTAAAATGGTCTTCAAGTGGCAATTGATGTATTTAACATGCTTAGGGTGCTGAGTAACCATTTTGTACCTTTTTGTTGCAAAGTGATGACAAATGTAGTGATAGGGCCAACATTCTATTTTCCCCTTCTTTATTTTGGATGTACAATTTTTTTGTTTGTCTCCTTTGCTCGTACTTAATGTTTTATGAGTGGCAATGTTTTTTATCCAGCAAACAAGGGAATGATAGAATGTATAACTTAGATACTAGTAGCCACCTTAATACTGGAATTCTCCAAGTAGCATTGTGGTATATTTGTATTAATTTTTGGCTGTCTCTGTAACTGAAGCGGATATATGGCATTGATGAAACATAGCATATTGTTCTGGTTATTTGATTGATGAAGCCTAACATGCAATTCTTGTTACTTTTCATATTTAAATTAGCCTTCCTGTTCTAACAAAGATAATTGTTTAAAATATTAGAATCTTAGTAGCGACCTAATTCTGCTGTTTACAGGATGTTTATTGATACATGTAAGAGGCTGAGAATCATGAAGGGTACGGATGCTATTGGGCTAGGTGAGTACGGTTTCTTCTGTTTGATTATTCTCATACTTATTGCCATTTACAATATATATTAGCCATCCATGCTAAATGATGCCGTATATGCTTACAAATGCCTGCAAAAGTGGTTCTTATGCAAAACTATGAAAATCTGGTTGGTTTTGCCTTGATTATAGTAATTCTAGCTCTGTTTTGATTTTCTCATATTTATGACCAGTTACAAGATGCGTATTACATTATCCCCCCCCCCCCCCCTCCACTTGGTAATACTTCGGTGTTGCATGGATATTTGAATCATTTGACCTTGTGAAATGTGCAAATATTGCTAAGGAGTTAACCTATAAATCAGGGCAGAGGGCCACCTTTTTAATGCATAAAATATGTGTAAATTTTCATAAAATATTTATATAAAGTTATTTGATGGACTTGTTCCACAATTTAGAAAAGTACGTGTTGTTGTTTACATATTTCAAGTGTACTTATATCTTCTAATCAGAGTACTTGTGCTTTGTGAATTTTCACATGGCTCCTGCATTTGCGTCTACTCCGTTTTAATACCAATTTTCATCCCCTAGACAAAATCACAAGTATATTACATTTCCTAATATATATTTACCAACGAACTGATCAGATTCTCCAATACCTCACTAAGAACACTTCCCTAAAAACGGATCTAAGCATTTCCCTTGATCAATGATCACATAACCAAGTAATATACCTTTCATAAATTTGCTCTCACTATGAGGATTAGTCTAAAGATTAGTTTGACATTTCCTTGTTATAAAAAAACATTTGATTTACTTATGGCAATCTAAAATATCATATTTTTTTAAAATACAGTGCTCTTTGAAAATAAGTTTGAAAAACATGAATTTAATCTGTGAAAGTTATTCTGAATGTACTTTTGTTTCCTCTCTATTGAATAGTTCTTCCATACACATCTAAAAGAACTTGATCAGTGGATGATAAAACTCAAAACTAGTGCTGATCTTGATTCACTATAATTATATAAATGTAAAGCATTATAATTGTCAATGAACTAGGAGCAATATACTCTTTAACACCTACAAGTTAAGATTTCTAACCTGGTTTGCATATTCATTTAAACTGTGATTCTCTTGTGACATTGTCTAACTTATTATGCACAGCTCCAAGAGCCATCCAAAAAAGTTCAAGCAAGAAATAGCGCGCAACAAACATGATTGTTTCCACTCCAGCAGTATATACATAGAATGGATATTGAAGGACTTAAAATTCATGGTTGGATCGGGTTCTTGTCAAAGCGCAAGAATGATATATATTGTTGGTTCTGGATATCAGATCATTGGCAGATGCTTTACTTATGTTTCTATATTGCCTTGCTCTTAATTTCATCTCAAGTTTGTAATGTGAAACTTCTATGACCCACCCTTATATTGGGCGATCGTGTGGCATTCTACATATTGTGTGGCAAATCATATGTATTTTTCCCTTATGAAGTATTAATTTGTAAAGTGCATTTATTGTTGAGCTTAATTGTGTGTAATTTAAAGACTGAATTTGCTGTTAGCCCTGCTTCATCTTTTTGTTTCGTTTGCATGTTTTAAGTCTCTTGGTAATGTGATTTTTTACATTTTGCAACATGTTTTATATCTTTTCCCAAATTATGTTGGTTTTTCATATTAATATTGTACATAATATAAATATAAAAATCGAGCATCTAACCTGGGAAAACTAATCCATAAAGACCAAAAACTTGAATAGAAAACACAAACAATAAAGAGACCAAATTATGCACAGAAGTAGAGAAGATTGAACAAGTTTAATTTAAACAAAAACTTTAAATTATCACATTATATTTGCAGCCATCGAGCTATCAGCCATAATGAGGCAAATATAAGCATGAATATAAAGGACACCTGCATTGCCTTTTGATTGATGTCGTTGTTGCTGTCGTCAACATGTTTTTTACCAGCCTTCTTTCTCAGTCTCTTCTCCATCTACATAATTTCAATTTACAATCAAATCAAGTAAAAGTTTGGAGTTTAATCAACAAAAAATCATTGTACCTTCTTTGGTTGTTGTTTCTTCCTCCCACGCGCCTCGTTACCGTTCAGATCATTACCTGTCTTTCTTGGCTCGTCCAACTGATCTGACGACTTGTCCAACTGATCTGACTCATCTATGTTGTTAAGAGCAATGAAATTGTTCTTCAGAACAAGTTCTGTAATTGATTTATTCGTGACTGATCGATTCTTATATGATGTTAATTGAAGAGGTGAAAGACCATTTAAAAACTTGAGTTCATCTCCATTGTCTTCAACATTCATCTCCAACTTAGTCTTTGATGTATCTTCAAACCTGGGGTTTTTCATCTCCAACTCAACAGGTTTGCTTTTAACATTTCTTATACTAATTTTTGGTTTCACTTCGACATGTTGAAAAGGAGGGTTCTTGGCAACAACTAACCAACCTTTTAATTTAATGTCAATACAACTTTCTTGGCTCACAACCAAGGGAGGAAACTCATCATAATTCAACCCAACATTGTCATTCTCAATGACTTCTTCATCCATTTCAGACTCCCCTTGTAGCTCTTGATCATGAATACTTGAACTCCAAAAATCACAAACGGCATTATCATCATCATCGCCATTAGCTTCAGTATTGAAGCCATCGTCTTGTTTAGTTTCAGGGTCGTGGTAAGGATTCAAACACATCTCTAGCTCTGATTTCTCAGACTCCTTAAAACAAAAGATCATAATATAATTAAAAATTTCATCATCAATATTCATAATATCATGACAATAAATACTCAAACAAGTAAAGTAAAATTTAGAGATTGGGTCTTAGAATCTATTTCTTAGAATTTCCTCTACGAAAGTAAATTGGGTCTTAAAGATTTCGAAGGCCAATCAAGAAACGTTGGTTGGGCAGAGAAATATCAACTTTTTAATGAGGGCATTGACTTGGATAGAAAATATGCACTTTTTATGACTTGAACATTTTGATTCAAATAAAATGAAGTGAATATTTTTCATTTACATGTATTCAACACACATCATAAATAAATTTAAGACGGATTTTTTACCGAAATTGTTGAAAGATCGCCCATGGTGATGAATAGTAACACGCCTTGTGGAATTCTTAGTCGTATAAACCCAAGTTGTGCCACACAGTAACTTAATAAATAAAAAAGGATGAAGGATAAAAGAAAATATAAAGCACGTAATAGTTAGAATATATATATATATATATATTAAGAATCCTAATCCAACACAATCACTGAATTATAAATTCAAATGGAATAGGAATCCTAAATCACATGAAGGCAAAAACTTTTGTGCACATGAATTACTTTCAATATAAAAGATATTATATCATATGAAAAGTATATTTGACCTGACTTTGAGGATACGAATTGATAAATTCGAAAAACAATAAGTTAAAAATTATTATCGGTATGTGTATTTTATATATTTTTGCCTCAATTTTTTTTTTTTTAGTTTTACGAATTATTTTATAGACATATTATTGTTGAGTACTTTTCCTGTGAACCAGGTGCATAAATCTAGATCCATACAACTGGGTGTGCGGGTTGGGTCAGGTCCAGTTCCAGATTTTTTTTTAAATTTATGCAGTAACATTTATGTTATACGAGTACAACATTTATATTATATTAATATAATTTTTATGTATATATATCATAACATTTTTTTTTAAATTTATACAATAACATTTATGTTATATAAGTATAACATTTATGTTGTATTAATATAATTTTTATGTACAAATATCATAACCTTTAAGTGATATTACTTAAAAAAAATTCATGTAGTATAGCTGAATCTTTATGTTATATTATTATAACATTTATGTACAAATATCATAACTTTTATGTATTAAAAGTCTGTGATACACTGTAAAAAAAGTTAAACTCGCATAATATAAAGGATATATATGAACATAACATAAAGGTTACACGAACATAACTAAAAGATCAGGCACGCTGGACTATGGTTTGAACACTGACCTGGAGCGCGTGGATACGCGTGAAAAACACCGTCGGGTAGGTCGATCCAGTTGCACATTCTGATCTATGCACCTGGTGTATATGAATAATTGTGTTTTACTTTAAAAATATTAAGATCTTATAATCAAAGCTCCTTAAATACACTGGTAATATATACGAGTACCTAATATATTATGGCAAAAACTCATGTGCAACTGTCGCACCGTGCGACGGTTGCACTTATAGCACAAAAAGACATATTTATAGTCGTAAAAAGCATATTTGAATAACTCATACTTATACTGTAAAAGATATGCTTATAAAATATATACGTATAGCTGAAAAATACATACTTATACTTATAAAAGACATATTTAAATCATGTTGCATGTGAGACAGTCTCACATAAGACCAACTCATATATTATTGATGATGATTTGAGAAATTGAAGTCAAATATGAAAGTTGGGTCATAAGCCATTTCGTTCTAATTAGGTATTTGCTAAATGGATAAGATAGATCTGGACTACCAAAGTTTGGGCTGCAGCCCATTATTTTCCCGTTTCTGTTCTATTGGCTCTCGGTCCAGGCCAGTGGTAGGGTTACCTCAAATCTTACAAAAAAAAAAAAAAAATTAAGGGCAATTGGATATATTAGTTAAAAGACATAAAAATGTTAGTAGTTTTATATCAGATCTCATCCGTATTCTCATCATATATTTGATCATAATCTCATTGTATATCAAGTCTTATCCATAATATCACAATTTAGATTTCATTATATATCACATCTTATTCATAATCTTAAAATTTATATCTCATTCAGATTCGCATATCAAATGTCATCCACTCACATATCAGACCTCATCCACAATTTATTCACCCGTTATTCCCTTAAATTCTTTAATTATTTAGGGTTTGTTTGAAAAATAAAAATAAAACATCTAAATTTAAACTAGAATTTCCACGGTTTGGTTCTGATTCCATTCTACATGGATTCTCGAACTGCTAGTTTAGGACCGAAATCGACAATTCAAACCAGTTGATCACCGCTAGCTAGTAAGCCTCCACACAAAATATTTTTAGAAGGTGAAATAAGTCTCGTTTTAATAAACAACTTTAATATTTATGACTTGTATCTTTTGCTCCTAAATTTATCATACTATTGAAAGGGGTTAAATGCATAAAACCCTATTGTGTTTTAGAAAGCCGGCGTCGCTACCCCCTCTATTAAAAGAATGGCAAGAATTACACGTGGGATATCCATAAATCGACGCGTTTTCCCTAAAATCGTTAGAAATAACGTAGTGCACTACACGCGCCTGAAGTGCGAAAGTTGTTGGTTTTTGACCAATTTTTAAGTGTTAAATGACTATTCTATCCTTACCTTTTATCTATAAATTGCATCATGCCCCCTTTTCACAATAAAGTTTGTAATTTAATACTATTTTATTTATTCTCTTTTTTTTTTTTTTGGTCAATTTTGGGAATTTTATTTTACGATTTCTTGTAAAATTTTATCTAATATTTTTTTATTATTTAACTACCTTTTTATTGTTGTTTTCACTACTTGTTTATATATTGTGTGTATATGTATATTTATTTTGTTGTTTATTTTTTATGTTTTTAAGGAAATATCTTCTACATTTGGAAAATCAATGTAAAAGTAGTATAGAATCCCTCATTTACTCCAAAATTTCTACTTTATTTAATTTAATTATTTCTATTATTACTATTTATATATTGTTTTTTGAATATTTTACAACCTTAATTTTAAAATGAACTTATGCTCAAACTATTTTTCATTTGATTAAAATTTTCTTTTAAACTTTTTATACATATAATTTATTTTTTAATTAATTTTAAAACCAATAAAATAAATCTTTGAAAAAATAATATAAAAAATTAGAATTTAAATTATTTAAAAAATTAAAATTCAAAGATTGATCAAAACTTAAAAAATCTAACATTTGTGGGAATTATCAAATAAGAAAATTCATAAATTTACAAATAAGATAAGAAAATTTATTTAAACATATATATATATATTTGTTTATATATTCATGAAATTAGAATAATTTTACTACATTTGCAACCACTTAAATTTGATAAAATGAATTTTAAATCATTCAAGTATTATTTTAATTTTTAGGTAATTGTAAATTTATTTGAATTTCTCATTAACTCCATCATCTTCATCTCCTTTCTTCAACTTTAGCCACCATGCCGTCAGACCACCACCGTGCATCGTCGATAAACATCAAAATTTCTCTTTTTCTTACCAAACATTACGAATTGAATCCAAATCAACCTATAGCTATTTTCCCTTCCAAATTTTAAGAAAAACATTGCTGAAAATAACCAATTATAAACGTCACTGCTGCCACCTCTCGCCGGAAAACTCCATTGTTGTCCATCAAACTCCAAAATTCGATTTTTTTTTCATTTTTCAACCAAAATATGTGAAATTCATACCAAAATGATCATCTACTTAAGCCCAAACATAACCCCATATCAATTTCAAAAAAACCAATCGATTTTGTAACAAATTGATCGAAATACGTTCGAAATTTCAAAGCAAATTTGTTGAGTTCTCATTTTAGCTTACAATTTCACAAATTGATATAGGGGTTTTAATACCCATGATATTAGCTTTCTTCTAACATATTTATTTGTGATTTCCATTCGATTTGAGTTCTCCAATTTTTGACTTCTTTTTTTCGAAATTTAAAAGATTCGAGAAGAAATTTAGACAAGGACGATCTACAACCAATTAAAATACAAGAAATCTGCTTGTTTTTCATCTAATCAATCATCATTCAGATAAGAAGAAAAAAAAATGGAAGAACATAGCTCCTTCCTTCCTTCACGATCTGCAAACAGCGTCGCTCCTCTTTCATTTTAATTCTTTTTTTAATAAGAATTCTTTTATTTTCTTTTTTTAATTAAATTTTAATTCTATTTTAAGGGTATAACAAAGAATTCAAGACAAAATAAAACAGCGTTAAATTCAATTCTAAAAAATGGAGCGTATATCGTATTTTGATATCCCACTTGTAATCCTTGTTATTCTTTTAATAAAGGGGGGAATGATGCCCACTTTCCAATACATAAGGAGGTTTTATGCATTTAACCCTTATTGAAAGGAAGACATGTGTAATTTACAATAAAAACTGATTGTGAATTCCCATCACAATCTCTCTCCCACCATTTCTGCTGCCCCTCACTTTATTTAAATTGTTCAGTAAATTATGAGATCTGATATTTTAGGACTTTAAATATTTAGACGGACAATTTAAAACTTTAACTTTTCAGATCTCAAAATTTTTGTTTCAATTAGACTGAATTTACACACAGAACCCTTAATTTTGGATTTTTTGGCCCAATTTTTACCAAATTAAGTTATTCTTATTTTTACAAACTTCTCAAATATTATTGTACTCAAATAGTTAAAAAAAAACCCTTTATCATATTTTAACATCTTATCTCATAAATATGAAAGTTAATAAGATTCTGTAAATAAGTCTAAATACCGAACACCCTGTTTGTTATTGCATATTAGATGGTATTAAAAAATGAAAATAAAATGCTATAATAAGAAAGAAATCATCAAAGTGGCATTGTTTTGGGCAATTTGACCCTTGTTTGGCTAATTTTTTCCGATGAGTCAGATTTTCTATTACACATCATATCATCATCGTAAGCTATACATCGCTAATCAACACGTGACGTATATTAAATATAAATCCCTAATCATATTTTCCCCTTTCCCGTCTTTCCATGAACACTGCTTTGGTAGAGGAGCAGTTTTATTTTACTGCATATGCCACTTATGATATTTGCAGTAGAAACCGTGTTCCCCATTTCCATTTGAAAAACTTCCTGATGTCGGTTTTACACAGATATTAAGCAATACAAAGAGCATTATGACCAATTTATGCCCATCTCAATCTTTCCCTTTTCAGTGTGTCGTGGTGAGCTTTCTGATGTTGATCATCCATCTTGTAAAATTAGGTTCAATCTGCAATTCAATTCAATTCATTCCAGGTTCATCTCATTCTCAAATACTGTAACTTCATCTTCAATATAATAAGTTTGAAATAAACACAAAATACAAATAATAAATAGGAAAGCCACAACTCGTACACAGATTTTTCCTAATAAAACACACATCAAATCATAACATATAAGTATATTATCCTACCTATCACATACAAATAAAAACAATACTTGCATAAATTCTTGTTTTTAGAAGTCGAGAATATGATTTCATGAATTGCTTAACTATATATTATCATATTTATAATGATGCACATTTTGAGTCACCTATATATATAGACAACTTTACATAGAAAACTGATTTCATTCGAGCATAATTAGGCTATATGGCATATATCATTGGAAAGCCATGTGAGTCCGGTTTCTAAAAAAAGAATTTTGCAATTTGGAATTTTGAGTGAAAAGTTATGGTTAGGATTTTAAAGAGTAGCAAATTGTTCGGGAATCTGTCAAAAGACTGTCTCTTGGCCTTCTCTTGCATTTTCTTTTCGAATGCTATGGTGTCGTAATTATCTAATTTTATCGAGTATAAGTGTTAACCTATAATTTATTGAGTCACATTAATGCAAGAATATTGAAGAGTTTGAACTAGATACATATTCCTATGTTTGGAGGGATGTTTCAACACTTGTATTTAAATCATTTGAAATGAAATGAGAGAAATCGGTCTTTTAATGAAAATTACATAAATTTTGCAAGTTTCTTTTCTTGCTTGGAGTTGTGGTGATTCCTCATGAACAAGCGATTGACTAGGTTGCATTGAGTGATTTTGCAATCGCAAAAACTTATATGAAACTATCTCACATAAAATCCTATGTGAGACGAAGTTTTATATAATTTTATTTTAAACTTCTTTTAATTATGTTTAATGGATTGATTGGTTTTATTGATATATATGAACTTTATTTTACATAAAGCATCAAGTAAAGTTGTTTCACTTAAGATACTCTTCCGCAGTTAGTAGCATTGAGATTCCTCTAATGTTGAATGATTCCGGATCAATTCACTCATTAGTCATTCCTTTCACTTTCTTGACCCTAGGCCTGCATCAATGATGTCATGGATCTAATAGTTCTAAAAAAATAACAAATAAAAAGATACTATCAATCCAAACTTTACTGTTAAAAAGAAAAAGTAAATTTTACATCTAACTAGTCGAAACTTTTATCATTTGCACTTGATATTCTGATTTCATGAAAACCATGACTATATGTATTTAATTTTTTTAAAAAGAGTTAGTATTATATACACCAGATCCATGCAACTGAGTTGACTCTACCCGAATCCACACGTAAGTGAGTATTTTTGTTTTAATTTTATTCATATGTTATCTTTATGTTATATTGGTGTAATCTTTATGATATATTAGTATGACCGTCATGTACAAATATCCTTACCGTTATGTAATACTTTAACTTTAAGAAAAAAAGAATTTCAGCATAATTTGTACATATATACCTTTATGTGATATTATTCATATATTTATGTGATATTACTTATACATTTATATAGCATAATCATATATTTATATAATATATAAAGGTGCAACTAATATAACTAAAATGTATGACTAATATAATTAAAAGAATTATATAAATGTATGATTATATTATATAAAGGTGTACATAATATCATAAATGTACGAGTAATATCATATAAAGGTATCCTGGTTCAAAACTGCGCTGAAAATAGATATTTTTTAAGCTACATAATTATATAAAGATAACACATGAATAAATAAAAAAAATACGAATTCAAGTCGGATCGATCCAATTACATGAATTTAGATCCAAACAACTTGTGCACATAAATTTTTTTGTTGAAAAAACCTAGCATAATCAATCCATATTATAATACTAAACATCAAATGTAGATTTGCAACGTAATTGGTCAAACAAAATAAGGATAATGAATGAGTGGATATGGCTTTTGTCTCATGCCGACATTATGTAGCACCTCATTATGTAAGCACATTCGCCATCATTCTTTTTTTCCTTTTTATTCATCGTCAAAACTTGCATGCTCTATGGATCTTAGATCCATGTTCCCAATCCGATCTGGTATATGAGTTGCTTCCACGCACGTTTACGTATGGCCACACTATAGTTGGTGTGCACGGGGGACACGTGGTCATACCATAGTTGGTATACGCCACGCGCACCTGATTGTATATAATGTATATGTATTATACATTTACTCTTCAGGTATTACATATTTACAATAAAATATTTTCTTTTTTTTCCTCTTTTTTTTTTCTTCTTCTTTCTCCTTCTTCTTCTTAATCTCTTTTCTTATCGATTTGTTTTTTTTTTTTGTACATTATTCTTCTCTATCTTCTTGTTATTATTCTTCTTCAAATCTATTTTTCATAACTTACATATCAGTAAGCATGTAATTATATAATACATGTAGTTCATGTATGTAATACCTATAGAACAAATCTGTAATACCTCAAAACTATTTTTAATAACTTACATATCATTCAAACATGTAATTATGTAATTCCTATAGTTCATGTTTGTAATACCTATAAAAAAAATTTGTAATACCTCAAAATTATTTAGTAATTATGTAATACTTGTTGTTCATGTTTGTATTACCTACAGAACAAATTTGTAATACCTCATATCTTAAAATTTTCACTTGCAGCTGAGGGAAGAAAAAAAAAGTATATATATCAAAAAAAAAAAAAAAAAATATATATATATATATATATATATATATATATGCAGTCAACGCGGATCAAAGCGTGTTGTAGCTCATGTTTGTAATACCTACAAACAAATCTATAATACCTCATATCTTAAAATTTTCACTTGCAGTTGAGGGAAAAAAAAAGTATATATATGCAGTCAACGCGAGTCAAAACGGGTTGGGGCCCGGGCACAAGAGACATTCTCTTTATTTATATATAGATATCCCCACCATGAATAAGTATATTAATCATATTGACCATATATATACCTAATAATAATTATTATTATTATACTATTGAGAATAACATCAAAACATTAGTACATCTAAGATATAAGATACATGTTTTATCGTGATCTTATAAGACGATGCGAAAGATACTGTCAATATAAAACTATGTTCTTCACCAACACTACATAATAACTCTGAAATTGTGATTTTTATTGGATTTCTTTTATAAGTTCTGTCCGATATAGAAGTAAAAACAAAACCGTAATTTGAACAGAACATTAAATTTGTGCTCTTTTATTGTAAATGTAATCTCTTATATATTTTCCTTTGTTATGAATATTACTTTGATCTAAAAAATAGAAAAGAAAACCCAAAAAAATTGCGCATAAAACATTTATATCATTCCCAAGAATGAAAATTTCGGTTTCGATAGTTTTACGGAAATATCATGGAAATATTGGTATTGGTTATATCATTCCCAAGAATGAAAATTTCGGTTTCGATAGTTTTACGGAAATATCATGGAAATATTGGTATTGGTGGAAATATCGATACATAAATTTGTCGATATTTTTTCGATATTTGACGATATTTACTGATATTTCCATGATATTTCACGCATTTTCATATAATTTGTATCATGAAATCACCGATAACGTAATTTGTATCATGAAATCACCAATATCGAAATCGATACCATGTTTATCGATATTTCACCTATTTTTCTACAATTTATACATGAAGTTACCGATATTGAAATCGATATCGATATTTTACCCGACAAAATTTTTCGTTTTTTTATCGTTTGTGTAGAAAAATAAAAATATGGGAGATATATCGATTGCACCCATTTTTATATTGATCACGTGAAAATATGGAAATATCCGGAAAATATCTCCGAGATATTTTCATCCATGATCATTCCAATGTTAAATTTTGCCGACAGTTGTCCAAAGAGAAAAAAATCATTCGAATCATCCTTATATATATGGTTCAAAATCAGGATACAAAAACTCAATTCATCACACAGAAGCAAATAAGAAACCTTTTCAATCCAAACAATCCCATATGGCTTCATCCAATATCCCAGAAATCAACTTAAATTCAGGCAGAAAAATGCCTGTATTAGGACTTGGAACAGCAACTTTCAATTCATCAAAAGCTGATGAGAAAGAAGCAGTGATCAAAGCAATCGAGCGCGGATACAGGCATTTCGACACTGCTGCTCATTACGGAAGCGAAGAAGCCGTGGGCGAAGCTGTAGCCGAGGCCCTGAGCCATGGCTTGGTCCAATCCCGAGACGAGCTCTTCATCACTTCCAAGCTGTGGTGCAGTGATGCTCATCCTCAACGCGTGCTCCCTGCTCTTCGCAAAACTCTCGAGTAATTGTTTGTATATGATTATGAATATTGTTTAGTTGATTTTTTTTTTTTTTTTTTTTAGTTTGTGGTTTGGAAATTGGGATTGATTGGTTTTGATGATTTGATTTGGTAGGAATCTGAAGATGGAGTATATTGATCTTTATCTGATCCACTGGCCTGTGAGTGTGAAGCCTGGGAAGTATGAGTATCCAGTTGAGTATAAAGAAAATGTGGTTCCATTTGATTGCAAGGCTGTGTGGGGTGCCATGGAAGAGTGCCATGGATTAGGGCTTGTTAAATCTATTGGAGTTAGTAACTTTAGTTGCAAGAAAATTGAAGACATGTTTGCATTTGCAAGGATCCCTCCTGCTGTCAATCAAGTAAGAATTTTGTCTAATTCATATCCTTTAGTACTGCACCAAAAAAAACAGAAAAAAAAAACTATGTTTTTATCTCGTGTTTCATTGTATCACGAACCTTATAACTCAAGTGGTGTTTCATCTTTATAAATATGTTGATTGTGATGTCCAAAGTTTAAAACTAGATCACACAAGTTTTCTAGTATTTATGGTCTTTTCTATATATTTAGTTGACAATTTTGTACAATAATCTAAAACTTAGTGTGGTGAGAACATGAACCCATATTTGAGGGGACAATTAGGACATAATTTGAGCTTCAACTTGCAAATTCTGTAAATTATTGTTCTAAATTGCTAGTTCAAATATATAATGTCATTATTTTTCAAACACCGTGTATGCAAAAAGGAAAATAGAATAAATGGTACGATTAATATTTTAATGTGACTGATGCAACAATACATGCGAAAATTGTTTGACATCATTTTCAAGAATAAATTATAAGCATATATACACATTTTGAAACATGTTCATAGGCATGCCACAATGAATGAATAATAGTAAAGTATTTATGAGGATTAATGTGATGTTTGCAAAATTGTACATATTAGGTGGAACTTAATCCATGCTGGCAACAAAAGAAGCTGATTGATTTGTGTAAAGCCAAAGGAATTGTTGTGACCAGTTTCTCTCCCTTGGGAGCAGTTGGAACATCTTGGGGATCCAATAGAGTTATGGACAATGTGTTGTTAAACCATATTGCAAAAGCCAAAGGAAAGTCTGTCCCACAGGTACTGCTTTATTCATTCATCTGCTTTTACTTTTCTAATTTCCAAAAAAAAAAAAATTATATTACATTTCATAATGAACTGTTTGATGGCTATTTCAGGTTTGCCTTAGATGGGCATATGAACAGGGGATTAGTATAGTAGTGAAGAGTTACAAGGCAGAGAGAATGCAAGAAAATCGTGATATCTTCAACTGGAAATTAAGCGACGAAGATGAGAAGAAGATAAGAGAGATTCCACAGAGCAGAGGACACAAAGGAGAGGAGTTTGTATGGGGAGATGGTCCTATCAAGTCCATTGAAGAGCTCTGGGATGGAGAGCTTTGATCATTTATATTACTCTCCTTGCTTGTTTGATTTTTTAATAAATGTTAAATTATTGATATGATCAGGTTTAATTATCAATCAGCTGGAGAAATAATGTGAGATCCAATTTATCAAATGTTTATCTATCTTTTCAATATTCTGTTTTAGGCTGTCTTTTAGTTTTTATTATTCCATTTGATATGTGTCCATTATGAATT
This sequence comes from Scutellaria galericulata, assembly GCA_946896805.1. Lineage (NCBI taxonomy): Eukaryota > Viridiplantae > Streptophyta > Magnoliopsida > Lamiales > Lamiaceae > Scutellaria > Scutellaria galericulata. The sequence continues at coordinate 16,870,026 of OX335793.1, forward strand.
TATAATTTATGCATTGGGATATATTGAGGTGGGATTAGGGGTAGGGGTGAGCAAAAAAACTGAAAAACCCGAAACGAAACCGAAAACCCGAAAAAATCGGGCCGAAAAAAAACGAACCGAAATCGAAAAAACGGTACGATTTGCTATTTTTAAAAAACCGATTTTTTTGGTACGTGTTCGGTTTCTTGGCTACATACCGTGCCGAAAAAACTGAACCGAATTATATTATATATATATATTTTTTTTTATTTAATTTAATTGAGATAAATTATATTATATATATATTTAAAAAAAATAAGTTATGTTTCTAACTATCTAACATTTTGATATATATATATATATATATATATATATATATATATTATTTTGATATTTTCCCAATTCTCACCCAATTTCCCAATTCCCACCCAAGTTTTTCCCAATTCCTACCCAATTTCTAACCTAACGTGGGAGACTGAGAAAGGAGCCCATTTTGTCTCTACTCTCTAACCTAAACATGAGACCTTGAAGATGGTGTGATTGAAGACGATTGAAGACGGTGCGATTGAAGGCGATTGAAGACGGCGGCAGCAGCGGCGGTGCGATTGAAGACGGTGAGATTTTCTGTTATTTTGTTTTGATTTTCTGTCAATTTTTTTATACATCAACTTATTTGTCATGCTTGTTTCTTATGACTCTTGAATCCCTATGCCCATCGTGTTCTTGATTTGTTTCTTCATTTTCATGTTGATGTATGTTCTCTAATAACAATCATGTTAATGGTAAGGATTAATGTCCCAATTTTCAATGACAATTGATTATAATTTTGAATGTTGAGTGGCCCAATTTTTTGTTTAATATTTTGATTGATGATAAATTTCAAATTTATTTACTAATATGATACACGAACCGAAAACCCGAATAACCGAACCGTCTAAAACCGGACAGGTACAGTTTGTGAAAATCGAAAAACCGATTAATTCGGTTAGGTTTCGGTTTTGGCTTAAAACCAAGCCGTGCTCACCCCTAATTAGGGGTGTAAAACAGCAGAGAGTACTGTCTCTCGAAGAGCTTATTTTTTAATATTCGAGCTCGACTTGACAAATAACTCAATAAATTCGAGTTCAACTCGATTCAACTCGGTAGCTGAAAAATATTTATAAAAAACTAAACATGGAAATTTTAATGTAAAAAATTAAAATTTTAAGGGTGAAATTGTAAATTTAACATATGTTTGGTTTTGCTCGATTAGGTTGAATTAGGCTCGTGAGTTTATCGAGCCGAATATTAATATGCTCGAGATTGACTCAATTTTTTTCAAGCTGAATTTGATTTTTTTTCGAGTCGATCCCAAATAGCTCACAAGTTGTATAATCTCATTTAGATCCCAGGTGGCATTAGTAAGTGTCGGATTTTTCCCAAGCTATTTATGCAACATTGATTGAGTACAGTTGTTAAAAGTAACATGAGAGTTTTCTTGCAGAATTTTTATGATGGCAAGAGTTTTTTAATTATATTTAAAATTGAGGATTTTTTTTCTTTTAAAGATAGATAAACATTTGTTTTCCTTTTTTTTATATTATTATTACGTAGTAACATCTTTATCTATATTTACTCTCAAAATATAAGTAAGATCATTTTATTGATTTAATTCAGTAACATAGTATATTCACAATCCATAACTTATATATAGATTAGCAAGTGGAAATGCATTTAAATTTATATTGTAGACTGACCAAGCGTCGCAACGCAATAAAATTAATTAATATCTTCCCTATCCTAACCAACTAGTAGCTAGGACAAGTAAGAGTCGATCCCACGAGAAGTGATGATTAACTATGTCACCTATGTTCAATTCAAATAAAATAACAGATTATGGGGGGGGGGGTTTGAGATCGATTATCTACCACTAAAATTCTAGTAAACTAGAAAGCAAATTAAACAAAGATTCAAATTATGCAAGTATTCCAGTTAACAGTTCAATTATTTCCCGATATCAATTATTCCCTAATCAGCGTATTACCTCTCTCTCAAATTATCATGGAATTATCATCCCTAGTCTAACAACTACGCACCGTTAAACCGAATCATCTCTTAAGATTAGTTAAATTAGGATACACTCGCTAATTAACCCTATTTAATTGAACAATCTAGGATACGCTCGCTAGATTTAATTCATTCAAATGCATTAATCACCAAGACGATAGGATGAACTAGACCCCAAACCAACGCGCGTGATTTGATAATTCTAGGATTATGTTACCTTAGAGATGCACGACCTCTAGTTTACCACTTTATGAAAATTAAACCGCAACGACGGAATTAAAATTCTAGCAGTCAATTATCAAACACTTAACCTAGGTGATCAGGCTAAATCAAACATTAATAATTGAAAACATTCTGCACATATAACATAATCAATTCCAATCAAACACGAGAGGGAAAATACAAGATTAATTAGAAAATAATAAATACATGGGTTCAAACATCCCTGCTAACCAGAATTAAGAAATTAGCCGAGCATCTTCAAAGTCGAATCCATCCAAGCAATTAAAAATTCCATCTAAATTCTAGGAAAATAAAAATAAAAATAAAATCTTTCTCTCTCTAATCTCTCCCTAAACTTTCTACGTGAACAGTGGCCATCATCTTTTATTTTTAGGAAAGAAATCTTTCATTTCCTTTCTCTTTCTGCGTGATCTCTTGAGACTTCGGGCCAAAGAAAGATTAATGAAACTTGGATTTTTCTTCTCCATCTTACTTGGCCCATCTTGCACTTTCTTCATCTCCAAAGCCTATTTCTTCAATTTCCAATTAGACTTCGGCCCAATCAAATGTTATCATTGGCATGATCATTCTCTTGTCTCCAAAATACTTCAAGAACTCCTAAAATATCAATAAAACAACATATGAAGTATTTGAAGATCGAAAACATTAATAAGTACAAAAATGATGCATTCAATCATCTAAAAGATTATAAAATCACAAATATGTCCTTGATAAAATGCATCTATTTCCTACTTATCATAGACAATAAGACTAAATCTCATCAAATTATATATGTGAAATGGTCATATATAATTTTTATGTTAATCCATCGAGATACATATGTCATTCCCATATACGTTCATTTCCAACCAAATTCGCACGTGTATTGCATGATCTCCTAATTTATGCCTTTTATTTTTTAATGTTGGAAAAAGGTAAAATATTGTAATCTAATATACGCTTTGAATTGCCCATCTAGTTTTTTAAATTATTATAATAAAAACAAATCTTTTTTTTAAACTTTGAACTATTGTATAATAATAAGTTAGACACAACTCAATTTCTAGAGGTAGCAAAAATGTAATAAATATTACTCCCCCCGTCTCGCAAAACTCTACACACTTTCCTCTTTAATCCGTCCCAAAACACTTTGCACATCCAAAAATGACAATTTTTATCACAATTATTACCCTCCCATTACACACTTATTTACACACAATGTCGTTACTTTTTCTCTCTCAACACTTTATTACTTTTTGTTTTTTTCTCACATAATTGACTCTTATATCCTCAATCAAAAAACAAAGATTTTTTTTTTCTTAAAAATTGTGCGTGTGCGAAGTGTTGTGGGGCAGAGAGAGTAATAGATAGCAACCATATTTTTTAAAGATACAACCATTTTTTTTATTAGCATACAAATGTTTCATTGATATACATCAAAATTATTCTTAATTTGTTTTACTCATTACGCATTTTTAAAATTTAATTAAAATATCATGCATCATGGCCAATGGGCTTTTTTTATTTTAATTAAAATTAAAGTTTTGTTTTATTTTAATTAAAATTAAAGTTTTGGGGAAAAGGCATAATTAATCCCCCCCTTTTTCCAACTCGAGTCTCTGATTAGGGTTTTAGATTGGAAAAAATAGAAAAGGAATTTGAATTCCCCAAGATAACCGTTAAATTTCTCTTAAAATCTCTCTAATGTAGAGAGAAGGCAAAGGATATATATATGCATGCAGTTGCCAATTTTCTGCAATTCATAAAAGATTAACGTTAGATTAATCATGGCGGATCATGTGCCTGAATCCGAAGTCAATGTGTGTGATGAAGCTTCTGTCGATGTGTGTGAAGATGTTTCTGTCAATGTGTGTGAAGATGAACAAGAAACAGGGGAGGTTTCTGAAGAAGGAGAAACAGATGGGGAAGAATGTGAGTACGAATTCCAATTCCAAGGGGAAATGGACCCTTTGTCGTTTGCTGAAGAAGTCGGCGCCTCTGGATTGCAGCCTTATGAGCGATTCGAGCAGATGCAGCGCGATTACGAGGTATTGGCTGCCAAGAAACGGCGCGCTGTTGAGAACAGTACGAGGTATGGTGTCAGGTTTGCGTATTGTTTTTATGCTTTGTTCTTTGGTATGTAATACATTTGGATGGGGATTGCAGTGAATTGCCTGCTAAGAGGTTGAGGGAGGAGGAGGTTCTTGGAGCGAGTTTTGAAGAAATAATGGAGACTATGACCTATGGAATGAGGAAGAAATCGAGGAAGGTGTAAATTCTTTTTCCTCTAAATTTATGTGGTTTGTTTTTCCTTTTTACCTTTGATGTAGAACTTGTCAGAGGTTTTGCTTTGATTATCTTTTGAGTTGTGGTTTTACAATTTGGTTCTGGGATAAGAATTAATTGAGGAGTTAATTTGCTAAAAGAAATTTCTCTCTTTTTTTAAAAAGAAGAATGCATATGGTCATTGATTTGAATTGCTGATCCAAAATCTAATACGGTTTTTGAATTCTTGAAAATCTGATATTAGTTTTCTAAATAGTGTTTGTGATAATTTTCTTGTTATTTTGTTACTTTTTATATATATTTTTCAAAGAATTGTTCCTTGAAATTTAGAATCTCTGCTTTTAGTCTTCTTTTTAATTGTCTATGATACATTTTTTACAGTTGCTTCTTATGGCATTAAAATCAGGACAAACGAAGAGGCAGGAGAAAGGGATCAAAGAATAAAGTTAGCCCTGAAGTGACTAAAAAACTTGGTGAAGCTACACTTCATTATGTGCACGATCGCTTTGAAGAGGTATATGTTGGCCATCAGTCTAATTTTGTAAGACAAGCATCTTTCATTTTTTGATAATATGTTTTTTCTTATACCAATTCTTTCCTAACAATGTAGTGAGGATTTATTTATCGATCATTTGTCCTCAAGTAACTTACTCCCACTAAAAATGCAATGACAGAAATAACTTTTGCATGCCATTTTCCAGTTTACACAAAACATGTGGAAGATAGGATTTGTATAGCTTGGAACTGTCATGAGAATAAGATGGCAAAATGCTATATTACAACAAGCAAAATGCTATGATTTATGGAATGAGAATGAACTGCACATTTTAATTCATACAACATTCTGGTTTGCTATGTTGATTATCCAGGCTCTGGTGTTTCTTATGTTTTTTTCTCTAAAATGAAAAGTTATGGTTTTGTGTTGCCACTCTGCTCTTGTTCTGTATTCGTCTATTATTGTCTTAGTTCCTAATATGCTTCCATTATATTTTGGTTTTATTTCTTCTGTTTTGCCACTGTGCCCAGCCATTATTCAAGAAGTTTACCTTTTCACTTAAACATTTCATGTTATATCTCTACTAATCATATTCCATCCATTTTCTGATAGCTCATGGTCTGATTTGTAGGCCATCCGTGTGTTGCACGGAGTAATTCGGCTTGCCCCGAACCTATCTGATGCATATCATATTCTTGGTCTAATTTATGATGCATTGAATGACAAGAAGAAATCCTTGAATTTTTATATGATTGCTGCACATTTGTCTCCAAAGGATGCTTCTTTCTGGAAACTTCTTGTCAGCCAATCAATGTAAGATGCCATTATGTTCTCTTCGTTTGTTATACTATTAAGTGGATATGACTATCATGTTTTTAGCTTGGTTGTCAATAATTGACATCTACTCCTGTTACATTGACATCCTATTTCTCGTAGTTTGTGTAATTTTTCTTATCTGAATGTAGAATTCAATCTTTCATGATGCGCATTAACTGATTTCTAGTTCATATATGTTTAAGTTAAGCTATATGGATTCTTATCTTTTACCTACTGAGTTATGTTGTATATTTGACCCAAGATGTACTACAATGCAGCTGTCAGACATGTCAAGTTAAATTTTTTAATAAAATCTACTATGCTTAGAGTAATAAATGCCATATCCATGACGGTGTACTAAAAGACCTTAGGCAGGTGAGTTGCAGACTAGGCCTGGCGTCTTGGGGGTCTAGGTGGGTCCTTGAGAATGTAGGCATTTTTATGGATGTTTCAAGTAGTAATCTCTTTTACTTTATTTTTTTTAGGTCATTTAGCTTATAATTCTTATTAAGGTATGCCATGTCTTATTGTATATTTTATGTTATAATCAAAGTTATTGAGATTATTAAAGCTAAATGTAAGTAGTTAGTATTTTATTTGACTGCATAACGCTTAATTTATTTGCAAAAGATAGTTAACTTTGGTCATGTTACTCTTAACATAAGATGCAAGAATGACTATCTCCTAAGTTCTAACCAAATGGTCTGATATATGCTCCTAATATCTTGGATGTATTTATATTGCATTATTGCTATAGGGTGTTGTAAATTCTAATTGACTGGATGGGTCTTGCATTTGTTACTGGTCTCTAATCTCTGGGCCAAGCCCACGGCGTGGAGGATTGGCTAAGATATTTGTTTTTACCAAAGTTCACTAATTATTTGCATTAAAATAAAAGAAAGAGACCCTTGCAGCTCACTCCCATTTAGTCCATTGGGGATGCAACTTCTGCTAAATATTAAATTCCATTTCTCAACAAGGGGTTGAGAATTTTGATTGGAAGGTGCCTACATGAACTGTCGGAACTATGGAAAAAGAAGCAATCTGACGCAAGCAGTTTTTTCCTTGTGCTTTGCCATTTGGGGTTCTTTCTGTTTAGGTTCTGTTCTAGAGAATAATATTTTTTAGCCTATCATGACCAAAGCGGTCAGCTGGGCAGTGCCTCATCCTGTCTAGGCAGTATGGAGCCTATTTAGTCTGATTTGGCTAAAATGTGGCAGTCAAGGGCTGTCTGTCACTGTGATGGGCCTAGGTAACGCCTTGGCTGCGATCATAGAGTGCTAAAATAGTATTTTCGCCTAAAAAAACTTTTTGTTTGTAGTCAACCTGAAAATTTTGAATTTTTCTCAGCTATTTCATGTAATTAAGTATTGAATATATATTTCCGCCTTAAAAAAAGTGTAGTTCATATCAAACTGAAAACTTTGGATTTTTTTCAGCTATTTCCTGTAATTAAGTATGACTCAATAATTCAATCCTTTGTGCCTACTAGCTTGCAATATCTTTTAAATGCTCTTATTTCTGTCCAATGTTGCATGTTTGATTTTGAAATGGCAAATTCCGTGTTTCAACTTTTTGACAATTATGGATATTAAGAAATTCAGCATATGTTTAAAATACTGTGTCATTATGTCTTTCCTTGAATTAGTATTTGGTTATGGCATCTGTTGTCCCAAAATTCTGGTTTGCCATAAATTGGTGCTCTGATTCTGTGACTAGATTCTCCAATTATGCATTATTTAGATTAATTTTTCTCAGCTACTATTAAGTTATTAGATCACATTTTTGAATTGACTTTTGAATGAGTTTCATGTGTAGAGAGCATGGGGACAAAAGGCAGGCAAAATACTGTCTTAATAAAGCAATTATAGCAGATCCAAAAGACATTGATCTTTGGTTTTATCGCGCTTCACTCTATGTTGAGCTTGGAGAGTTTCAAAAAGCGGCTGATTCCTATGAGCAAATCTCTCGCCTCTCTCCCAATGGCACTGATGTCATCGAAGTGCTGAAAACTGCTACTCAGGTTTAATCATACCCTTTATATTATTTGGTCATCTCCTTTCAAGTGCATGTTTGGTTGATTGATATAAATAATTCACAAACTTTTCAAGTATTGGTAACTAACAGTTTACTGCTTGTAGTGATAATTTGCCTTTCAACTTATTTGACAAATGGAATGGCTTGTTAATTGGAATGATAAGCATGATAATGGTATCACCACTCATTACCACACACAACATCTACACCTCAGCTATCTGTTTTCTGGACAACATAAACTCCATACATCTCAATGATTCTGGTCCACTTACTGTGAGCATGGTTTCCCTCTTTTAATAGCCATAGCCTGGAAGATTCAAGGTGTAATCACAAATTAACTACCATTAGTGTATTGTTTTCATTACGTGACAATGGATTGGAGGCGGTAAAAAGTTTCTTTTTGTCACTTTTGTGCAAGGATATTGGCTTTTATGGAAAGAACGTGGCTCAACGCATTATTATCATTTTTTCTGTCTGTATTTGTAGCACTGTGAACGAGCATGACAAATTCACTGTTGAACAAACTTTTTTCTGTATATCTATCATGCGGATGCTGCTCATTAAGTTCTAGATGCAAGAAGCACTGACATTTTCCTTCTGCCTGAGGTGTCATAGGAGGCCTAACTGTGTTTTGACATTGAAAGTCTGAGAAGGTCATAAATGAATTCCGACAAATAATACTTAAGATACTCAGCATGCACTATGCTAAGTTGCTAAATGTGACAGATGTGATTCTTTCCTTAATAGTCCTAACCTCTCCTACGTATTAATGTATGCTTTTTCTTATTTTCTTTATTTAGTTACAGTTTTATTTATTTGAGATTCTTGTTGTCAGCTGTATCTGGAATGTGGGCAACATCAGCGAGCTGTGCTTATGCTGGAGAACAGTCTTAGACATCAAGTAGATGATGCTAATTTAGTTGTGGTTGGTCTCTTAACTTCAGTACTCATGGAAAACAATGATTATGCCAAAGCTCTTGAACATATTGAGCGCTCACAGCAGACGTACTTTAATGGGAAAGAGATTCCATTAGATTTGATTACAAAAGCTGGAATATGTCAGGTTCATCTTGGCCACTTGGAGAAAGCAAAGGTCTGTTTACATTTGTGCCTTGCCAAGTGGTAATGATAATCTTGGGTTATCCATGGTTTCTGAAAGCTTAGTCAAAAATTATCTTTGTTTTAGTCATTCAAAGGACATCATAGTGTTCTGGATATCCGCATACTTTAGTTATTGGGAAAATAACTTATTTTGATGATGCAGAAAAATCGCTACCTTATCTCTTGGATGTTTTGAGTGCATGGTTTTGAATTTAAAATACATACTTGATTTTGTCAATAATGACTAGTATAAGTTTTCTGTGAAGTTACAGGGTTCCTAAGTTGCAAGTGCCTAGGGTGTCAACTGGCCTAGATTTTTTTTTTATTGTGTCTAACTTTGTCTTCATGTGCAATTTAAACCAAATTTCACTTGTTTTGTGAATTGTATTCTGCTTGAGCTAGTTCATGCCTATTATATTTAATTGACATTGTTCGTCTTCAACATTTTTTTTATGGAAAAGTAGTTTGAGCAGTTAAGGAGATTGTTTGTATTTATGCATCACATTTCTGGACTAAGTTTGAGTGCCCACTGCATTGATAACTCATTAAATCATTTGTGATTAATATTCCTAACGTGTATCAGTGTATGCTCCCTTATTATTTATGTTCTCTTGCAGAACTCTTTAGGCTTTGGTTTAGTATTTTTTTTATGTTTACTGATTTGTTTGCTGAATTGTTGTACAGGCTTACTTCACTGTTTTGAAACCAGAAAATGCATCTAGCCATTCAACCTTGATCATTGGTGTGGCAGACTCACTGATGACTGTTGGCTATTATGAAACCGCATTAAAATACTATATGATGTTAGAAGAACATTCGGATAATAATGATTTATGGAAGGTTAAATTGCTTATATAAATTTTATTTTAACTGAATAGGAGACCACAATATGATTTTGGGAGTTTTATTTCAATTTCTACATATTCAGGGCAATCTACAACTAAAAATTGCGATGTGTTATGTCTCTCTGAAGCAAAGAGGACAAGCTATTGAATATTATTTCAAAGGTAAATGAATATAACATCTGGAATCATATCTATGCTTGAATGTGTGTGAACAAATTTCTTGATTTGATCCTTGATTTCTAGAACTTATGAGGTTTACAACGATTTACTTTAATGTCTCACTATCTTTACTTATTGTAGCTGTTCAAAAGCTTGATAATAGTGTTGGTGCAAGGTTGATGCTAGCGTCTCTTCTTCTTGAAGAAGGTAGAGATGATGAAGCCATTTCTGTGCTCTCTCCTCCAGTAGTAATGTCAGGTATTATTTTCACTCTTCAGTACCGAAGTTTTTTTCCTTTTATTTTTTTTGAGTTGGTCAATGTTTAACCACCTAGATTAACATTTTGCAACCCGAGGCTGAAATTGACAACTTTTGTAGCTGGAACCCCAACTTTTAGGGTCATTTTTGTCATTAACCCTTATAGTTATTCTAGAAAAAATGTAATTTGCCACTAATTAAAATACTTTGTACTGCTTGTGACTTTCTCAACAAATGTTTTATCCTCAGAATCACATCCTGATACATGTGAACAATGGTGCTGTAGTGGGAAGATAAAGTTGAAGCTTTCTCAAATTTTCAAATCTAAAGGGTTATCTGAGGATTTTGCAAATGTATTGTTCCCTGTAATTCGTGAGACATTGTCTCTCGAAACAAACAGGCAGAAGGTAACTTCTCCACTCTCCAACCCCCTGTGACTTCTTATTTCAACATTAGGTGACTTTTATTCAACGTGTGTAGTAAATATGATGTTTTATTTATTTGTTTTTGTCTATCCAGAATTTTATCCATTTTCTCCATATGGATCGAAGGTGTGCATTTCACATTATTTCTAAAACTATAAGCGTGAATAAAAGTTCTCTTGAAACTGTTCTTTGAAGCAAAAATTCTATTCAAGATAAATCTTTTAATATGTTTGACCTCGCTTTATGTATTAATAATGGAATTTGAGTTATCATGATATTACTCATATATACACTTCATATCTAATATCTGCACTCTGCAGCCACCAATATTGACTCATCAATATCGATAAATATCAAATATTGGCGAATATCAATATCTTTGAATATTAAATTTAACTTGCTAAAGAAATGCAAAACATATTAATCATAAATATTGGTGATTACTCCCCATTGAAGATAAAGGTCTGCAAATGCTCTTGTTGATTACTCTCCTACCAATCGGTAGATTATTAGGAGATTATTATCCCTTGAAGACAAAGGTCTACGAATGCTTTAGGTAGGGATGTAAATGAGCCAAATCGTTCGCGAACTATTCAGGTCTCGATTCAATAAATATTCATTCGAGTTTGTTTGTTAACTCTCCCTAGTCGAACTCGAGCCTGAATTTCGAGCTTGATAATTTTTTGAGCCAAACTCGAGCTTCAATATTTCACTCAAGCTTATTGATTATTTTTGTTTAGTATGTTTGCAAACCCAACTTGAGAGCCTAGTTTGCGCACCAGTTGGTGAATATACTCATGATTATATATAAGATTGAATATTTATTTTTGTGATTTATCAACTTTATAAAAATGCAAATTATAATATCTTTATAAATTAATTAATAATTAAAGAATGTTTACTTTTTTCGAGTTAAGTGTACTTTTAACGAACTCGACTCAGTCAAGTTTATTTTTAACTTGATCGATTACATGTTTATCAAGTTTGTGCTCGAGCTCACAACTTGAACTTGTTAATTAAGCTTTTGCAAGTTGAACTTGAGCTAATATCGAACTCGAGATTTAAGTCGAATCGAGATTGAGGTCCACTTTTGAAGTTCGATTCCAACTCGAGCCTATGAAAAACCAATGAGCCAAACTTGAGTTTGTTGACATTCAGCTTGATTCGGTCCGTTTAGATCTGATAACTCACCAACAGTTATCAACCAATTTACAGAGCCGGCGATTGTTTTGGATGATTACTAACCATTCAATTGGCAGATCCCAGATCTTTGGGAGATTAAAATATTGTACACGGATGTTTGGATTAGGAAGTTCACCTCTATCCAATCCCTGAGTTTCTTAGCCCTCCTAATCCAACCTCGAATTTTCTTAGCCTAAAAACGAATCTACTTGTACATATAGAAAGGGGTAGGGAGTTTCCTAGAGAGTCTTTAGGAAGTAGGTATGATCTTAATGGAGCACGAGATGCCAAGAAAGTGGAGAACTACCTTTTGTGAATGGAGCGTTACTTCAAAGGTGTTGGAGCATTGCTGAGATCGGAGGTCTTAGGCACTGTCGACATCTGACCTGAGCTGTGGAAATGGAACAGTGTGATTTTCACATATAGGTAAGAGATGAATAGTACTCTTGCTTCGTATTTTGTGTTCGTATGATTTTCTAGGTACACAGCATGGTTGACACTTGTACAAGGTAATGTCTGATGGCGATTGTTGGTGTTTCAGATTTTTATTTAGGTAGATGTGTAAAGATGGTATGTTGTGTCCTGGGTAACTAAAATTGCTTACTATCAGAGGGAGTGGGTGATGTGAATATGTTCAAGCACATGGCAGCTCACATGCCTAGAGTTGGTTCAAGGCCTCGCCGCTGCCAAGTGTTGGAGAACCGCCAAAGTAGAGCAGACCTGACCTGGTTTAAGTGGTTCTCTACGGTGCATAGGGTGTTTGATAGTGTAAAGGGATGCAACACAAATTAACACTCAAACTATGATTGATAAAAACTCAGAATTGCGAGATGCAATCCTGCCCAAGCAAAAAGCCGTTCACAGATTACAATACAACACGTAATCTGCCCAAGCCAAAGTCGTACAAATTCTAATACTCAATGACAGTTCCCTAAAATGATTAGGATACTTAAATACTAAATATTAACCCTAACCTAAAGCCCATGGGTCAAAGACTCCCACTAACTTGAAAGACTAAAATCGATAAACTTAAATAACAGAAATAACAGAAACTGAAAAGTAGAACACTCAAAAGTGTGCGTATTAGCGTTTAGATTTGCATTAAGATTTGTGTTGATATGGTACTCTGATGTGGTTCCATGCTCTGAATCTAAGGTCCGTCTCAATCCCATGACTGCTTGTTGTGATACTCGATCAAGATCTACTATTTTCCTGGATTGATGTCTAAAGACCATAACTTGGGTATTTTTGCCCATTGACCTCCACGCGGTTTTAGTTAGGGTTTTATAAAGTGAAATGTCATCCCCGCCCTTGGCTTAGGACAATAAAAACATAAATATTATCACTTGTTACTTCTCTACATTTTTTCTAATATAATCTTTTGACGATTCTTTCGTGTTATTGATCTCTTACTCTTACGTTGTGTTATGGATTTTTTGGCATATGAAAAAGGAACTTTTGTGATTGATATTGGGTCTTAACATGTGTATCTAAATCGCTTGCGAATTTGTTAAGGAAACATTTCATATTCATCTATATATATCATATTATGCTGTGGAAAACTGCAGTTGGATAATTGTAATGCATCTTATTACAACAGCTATGTTGATTTAGATTGTGGCAAGAAAAGATGTGTCGGAGTTATTTTCTCATTTTGTAATAATCTCCTTTGACTTTCTGAATCTTCTGTTTGTGGAATCAGGTTAAAGCCCGTAAAAGATTGTCCATGAGTGTTCTTTCAGAAAGGGTGAAAGTTTTAGATGATCATCAAACATACAGTGTGTTCCATGGATTTAGGCCTGTGGCTTCTTCTGCAGATCTGTGAGTATTTGATGCATTTTTCTCTTTTACATTCAGATTTCTGTAATATTAAATTGGTTTCAGTTAGCAAATGACCTTACTAATCAAATGCAAATAAGTTCCGTTTTACAATTTTCAATTCCGCTATATGAATCCTTGTCAGGAATTTCAGAACTCATATCAAGGTTTCAACAGTTTCTTTTGTGTCACTATGTTGTACTATTTTATTTCCATCTCTTAGGTCTAAAGCTTCAAGAGCAAAGAAGAGGCTCCAGAAGAAGGCTGCACAGAGGGAAGTAGAACGAGCTGCAGCATTGGCTGCTGGAATTGAATGGAAGAGTGATGATTCAGATGATGAATCTCCAGTAAGGAATTAAATAATGTGATCTGATTTTTCTTGAAAAGCTCGCTACTGTTATTGGCTTACTTAACGTGCTTTTAATTCTATATGATTATTTAATAACCTGTGTGCAGCAAGTGCTTCGGGAGCCTCCTTTGCCAGACTTTCTAAAAGAAGAGGAAAATCATATGCTGATTGTAGATGTAAGTCGCCCAATTCTTATCCTTTATCTTATTACTTGTGTGCTTGTCCCTTTGCATGTGACTGTTTGATTTTGTTTCCCTATAATATTTATAATTGTCAATTAAGTTAATTCCCTTCAACCCGTTCACCCCCCCCCCCCCCCAAAAACATGAACGTGGCCACACCCATCCTCCCTCCTTGATAAAAACGCAGATCACAAAACAAACGGAAAACTCCCGCTTGCCAGCATGGGGCTCAAAAGCTGATTAATTTTATTCATAATCTCAAACCCTAATTAAACCAGATTATATACTAACAGCAATCCTACCAAAAATAGAAAAGATCCCCACTATGAATCTGCAATAGAAACTAAACAATAATACTCCAAAATATTCCAGGCCCACGACCACGGGCCTAAGCCCGTCCCCGACGCCTGTAAACCAACAAGGGCCTCGGCTCAGCCCCTTTCTCCTCCACCCGGGCTCCTCAGCCCCCACAACCTCCTGCTCTCTATCAATTCCTCCCCCGTTCAGAACAACCTTGTCCCCAAGGTTGAAATGCGGAAACTGACGCCGAACATGCTCCACTGCCACCCAGGTAGCGTCATCATCATTCTGACCCACCCACTTCACCAACACTTGATCTTCATCTCGCCCATTCATCGGAACATTCCGCCACGCAAGCACCCTCTCCGGCTCAAACACGGCACTGACTGGAAGTTCCAAACTGTCCAGCAACTCTGACTCAACTGGGTGCTCTCCCACCACTTTGCGCAGCTGAGACACATGGAACACCGGGTGGATGCGGCTCGTGGCAGGTAGGGACAGCCTATATGCAACTGCTCCCACACGTCCCTCCACCACGAATGGCCCGTAAAATTTTGCCGCCAATTTGTGATGTGGCTGCCCGGCTATTGAAGTTTGCCGAAATGGCCGCACCTTGAGGAAAACTCGATCTCCCACTTCAAATTCCACCTCATGTCGCCGCTTATTAGCACTCTTCACCATCTGCTGCTGTGCCCGAACAAGATTACTTTTTAGTCTTCCCAACATCACATCACGGCCGCCCAATTCCTCCGCCACTGCTGCCACGCGGCATTCCCCCGGCAAGAACCGCCGAATAGTCGGTGGTTATCTGCCATACACTACCTCAAACGGGGTCATTTTCGCAGCTGTCTGAAAAGCCGTATTATACCAATACTCCGCCCACGGAAGCCACCGCACCCACTGCTTGGGCTGCTCACATGTAAAACAACGTAGATACGTCTCCAACACCCGGTTCAACACTTCCGTTTGCTCGTCGGTCTCGGG
This sequence comes from Scutellaria galericulata, assembly GCA_946896805.1. NCBI lineage: Eukaryota > Viridiplantae > Streptophyta > Magnoliopsida > Lamiales > Lamiaceae > Scutellaria > Scutellaria galericulata. Next base: position 16,885,511 of record OX335793.1, read on the forward strand.
GTGATAGGCCGAACTGAATTTCAATTGGGTGCCCGACATTGTAAACAACTCCTTCCAGAATGCACTCATAAACACCGGATCTCTGTCACTTACAATGGAACGAGGAATTCCATGTAATCTGACCACCTCCTTGGCAAAGATCTCGGCTACCGAACGAGCCGTGATCGGCGGCTTGAGAGCGACGAAGTGTCCATATTTCGATAATCGATCCACCACAACCAATACTGCTGAAAACCCTCTTGACTTGGGCAACGCTGTAACAAAATCCATCGATACATCCTCCCACACCAAATCTGGAACAGGTAACGGCTGTAGCAATCCGGCCGGCGATAGTGTCATATTTAGATTTTTGGCACACCAAACACTTGCTCACGTACTCCTGTACTCTGCGAAACATGCCCCTCCAATATACATTCAACGCCAAACGCCGGTAAGTCCGAAAGGCCCCCTCATGGCCCCCGGCCGGTGTGTCATGGAACTCTTGCAAAAGTCGAGGGACCCATTCGGAGTCCGCCGACAGCACTACGCGGCCTTTATAGAACAGCCATCCCTCAACCAGCTCAAAACCAGCTCTACTTCCCGGCAGATCCCTCACGGCTTGCGCTATTCCCCGAATATAGGCATCCCGTTCCTGTTCCCGAAGAATACTCTCCATGTCCATCCACTCCGGCCCACTCAGTGCCATCATTTCTCCATTCTCACCCCGTCTTGACAATGCATCTGCGGCTGCGTTGGATAGTCCGGTCTTACATTCAATGATAAAATCATAGCCCAACAACTTCGCCACCCACACTTGTTGGGCCGGTGTCACGATCTTTTGAGTCAACAAGTGCTTCAAACTGCGGTGATCCATCCACACGACAAAGCGACGACCCACCAAATATGGCCGCCAGTGTTGCACGGCCAATACCAACCCCATCATCTCACGTTCATAAGCGGACTTCGAGAGTGTCCTATCTGATAAGGACTTGCTGAAATATGCAATGGGGCGTCCTTCTTGCATCAGTACCACTCCAATACCTGTCCCGGAGGCATCGCATTCAACTATAAACTGTCGGTCAAACCTCGGCATAGCCAAAAGTGGTGTGTCATGAAATTTTCAACATTATTATTTTTGTCTTTTCTAATATTAGTTGGATATGCTAGAGTGATTTAGAAAGTTTGTTAAGTGTATATTGACGTGCCTTTAATAGTTTGATTAAGTCATACACATGCCTAACCATTTCCTATAAATTATAAGCCGAAGCTTGAAGTCATTTGGATAGGGGTGATTAACGAGAGAGAAATAACTATCTGATAAAAGTCTTTTGATAATGAGTTTGTTGTTAACAACTGCTACAACATTTGTGTCTTGTCTTGTCTTTTCATAAAGGCGAAAAGTTTGTCTACTTTGAGTATTCGTTCTGGATAAGAAGTTTTAAGTAACCACTGTAGTTTGTTTAGAAGAATTTGATAGGACATATGTTTGTTTGTCATAGATTCTTTAGGCCGAAGATCTCTTTTTTTAGCCTTTTGTAATTACTTTCTGAGTAATATAGTTTGCCCTGTTGGCCACCATGAGTATTTCATTCGTGGATGTAATTCCACTGTAATCATTTTCATTTCCGTTATGTGTTGTTTGTATTGTTGTTGACATTTTTAGTCTACCTAGTATTGTTCGAGTTTGTTTAGCACGAGAACCCCATGCAAGACTAATTTAAGATAATTAAGTAATGAGTAATTTAGGTAGGTTGGATTGATAAAGCAATTCTTGATTGTGTTTGTTTATCAGTGGGCTAAGCACAAATAAGGTTCTTTATTTTTAATGTCATTTGTATTTTATTTGCCCTTATTTAATTTCCGATTCATTTTTAAAATTATTTCTTAATGGAGAAACTTTATTGCCATTTTTCGTAGTTATGCAAATCATTATCCTCATTGCGAAGGTATTGGGCTGCATTAGAAATCGTTAAACTCAGCTTGAAGCTGGACATGTTGTCTATTCAGACGAAGGAGGAGCTTCGGACTCTTGGAGCTCGTAAGTTTTGATATTTGAAAATATTAACAATTCTCTTTTATTTACATCTTTTGATGCAGACAGAAGTGTGATCAAGATAATTACAATTTGTTGATTCTAAGAATATCAGAAAGTAATAATAATTTCGGAGAAAACTCCCTTTTCTTATTTCCTAAATCAATCAACTCTCTAGAATAATAAAGATGACTTCTATTTATACTAATATAACCCTAGAATATAAAGATAAAATCAAATATTAATAACTATAAAATCTATTCAAATCTTAGTTATATCAAATCTCCATCCTCCATCATTCTTCCCATCTTCGGAACATAAAGATAAAATCAAATATCAAATATTAATAACTATAAAATCTATTCAAATCTTAGTTATATCAAATCTTCATCCTCCATCATTCTTCCCATCTTCGGAACGATACGCCCTCGAATCGGAATCAGCTTAAGTAGACGTGGAATCTCAGATAAGAACAGAAATTGAGTGCCACCATCCCAGTTTTTGTAAGCCGTTGAATATGCTGCTTCTATGATCTTATCTGACTTCCTCATCCATATCAATTGTTCTTGGTTTGTCAAGTTCCACGCATGTGACATTTTTTTAGTGAGATGTTTCTCTTCGAAGTTGTCATTCTCGACACTCTTTCCTTCATTGTTCTTGGCCAAGTCAACCTCATTTTGTCACTCTTCTTCCACCTCGTTACAAAATCAAAGGGCAGTCAACAACGTTAAAAACCTCTAAATATGAATTAGCACTCTCTGTCTCGTAAAAAATTGGTGAACCATCATAGTCATCATCTTCATTCGAGAAATCACCACCCTCGTAAAAAACTGGTGGACCATCATAGTCACCATCTTCAATCAAGAAATCACCACTCGTAAAAAATTGGTGGACTATCACAGTCTCCATCATCAATCGAGGAAAAATCATTAATACTCTTGTTAACAACCAATTTTTGATGAGGAGAGTATTGATGACTTTTCCTCAATCGATGATGAAGACTATGATAGTCCACCAATTTTCGACGAGAGTGATGATTCCTCAATTGCTGATGGAGAGTATGATAATCCACCAATCCTTGACGAGAAGGTAATGATTTTTCAATTGATGATGGTGACTTTTGATGGTCCACCATTTCTTATTGAGGATTTTTTTTAATGAGATGTTTCTCTTCGAAGTTGTCATTCTCAACAATCTTTCCTTCATTGTTCTTGGCCAAGTCAACCTCGTTTATGTCCTCAGGTGTAAAAAGACTCTTCTTCCACCTCGTTAAAAATCAAAGGGCAATCAGCAACGTTAAAAACCTCAAAAAATGAATTTTAGCAGTCTCGTCGTTTCCTCGTCAAAAATTAGACTATCATAGTTACCATCTTCAATCGAGAAATCACCACTCGTAAAAAATTGGTGGACTATCATAGTCTCCAATCATCAATCGAGGAAAAGTCATCAACAATCTGCTCAACCAATTTTTGATGAGGAGAGTATTGATGACTTTTCCTCAATCGATGATGGAGACTATGATAGTCCACCAATTTTCGACGAGAGTGATGATTCCTTGATTGCTGATGGAGAGTATGATAGTCCACCAATCTTTGACAAGGAGAGTAATGATTCTTCGATTGGTAATGGTAACTGTGGTCCACCATTTCTTATCGGGAAGAATGGTGCCTCGATTGATAATGGCTTCTCTGATGATCCATCATTTTTTTGTGAAGAGGTTGGTGATTCCTTTGTAGGGGTTGTTTATGCTATTTCTGATGGCATATTCAGGGTCGAACAACAAAAGTCGGATGAATGGATGCCCAAGTGAGATGAGATCATATTGGAACAATATTCAACGGTTTATCAAACCCCAAACTTCTTTAGCATTATTTTGTTTACTCAATATTAAGGGTGCTATCCAACTTGTTTTCGTGTGTGCTATTCCACATGCTCCCCACCATGGATTTCTTGTCTGCTTCTGAAGATGATTTCAGTTTTAGGGCAAATCGTTCCAAAGATGGGAAAAATGATAAAGAATGGAGATTTGATATACTCAACGAAGATTTGAATAGATTTTATTGTTATTAATATCTTTATGTTTGGTTTTATTTTATCTTTTAAGATTCTAGGTTTATATTAGTATAAATAGGAGTTATGTTTATTATTATAGGGAGTTGATTGATTTATGAAATAAAAACAAGAGAGTTTTCTCTAAAATTATTGTTACATCCGGGTATTATTAGAATCAACGGATTGTAATTATCTTTATCATGTTTCTGCCTGTATCACCTTTGCTTCTCAATATATTATGTAATTTATCTTCACCTAGTTATTTTTCCGGGATAGATGGTGGGATTATAGTCATAGAAGTTCTAACGCATTTCATGATCTTTCTTTGTTTTACTTGTAGAGATATACGCTATTAGTGCTGATCCTGCACATGGGTGGGATTACGTGCGTGACTTTGTTGCTCAAAATCCGTTAAGCTTTTCTGCCTGGAATTGCTTCTATAAAGGAATATTGAGGTACTCATCTCCCTATGTAAATGATTTTCATATTACATTCTATTGAAGGGAAAGTTATTGCATTTCATACCATTCAAATTTTAAGTATAAAGTAGGAAATTAAGTGAAATAGATACGTTTGAAGCTAAGAGGGTGTGTCGTTATTGCACTACTTTTGTGCAAAAAGTAGATGCAACTTGGATTAAATTGAATTTCCCTATTTTAAAAGATTGGTAATATGATGTGGACCTCATGCTTAGTAACAATAACACTTACAAATGTCTGTAAAAATCATGGTTATCTGATGATTAATGGAAATTTTTCTAAGACAAAAGGAAATGATTTTTTTTCTGTGTAAATTGTAAGTGATTTTGCAACTATTAAGAGCTAAATTAATAAGGGTTAAATTTCATTTTCCTACCAATACTATGCACCTTTTTTAATTTTGCATTCTAAATTTTTTTCCCCACTCACAACCCATACCGTACGTTTTGTTCACTTTTTCAACCTCCGACAACATTTTCCGGAGAGAAAGGCCCACAGGATTTTCATGTGTCAACTGAGAGTTATTTTCGTTATTTGCACTTCTAAGACATGAGTAAATTTGTTTTTCAGCTATTTTCCTACGGTAAAGAGATCTTATTTTTGTTTGAACCTCACCATCACCACCATTATTCATTTACTCACACAATTTGCAGAAGAAATGGACCTCCATTGTAGGTGGTGTGGTGGTGTTGTTAACTCATCACCCTTTTCTTCTCTGATTTTCCAACTTATTCCTTTGAGGAACTTGTTGTCGCAACAAGAATCTCAGGAGAAAATACCTGAAACTTTGGGTAATCTTCTGGTTTGGGGTTAGGGTTTGATCTACTCCAGCAAGGGGCCTTAGCGGATTCAGTTTGTGGGAGTCTAGATGATGCCCTATCCATGAATCAGTGATGAAGTAGTTGTTGGATTTTGATTTTGGGAATGTGAGAAAAAAAATTAGGGCTAAATTCTATTTTAGAGTGAGAATTAGTTAATGGCCTAGAAAATGACAAAAATAACCCTTCGTTGGCACGCGAAAATCACGTGGGTACTTTCTCGCTGGAAAATGTTGTTGGAGGTTGCAAAAGTGAACTAAACGTGTGCTATAGGTTGTGCTCGGGTAAAAAAAAGATTAGGATGCAAAATTAAAAAACACGCATAGTATAGGTTAGAAAAATTAACCCAATTAATAATTTACTTCATAAGTTTTCTCTCTGCTGATGTGAGGGGTGATAGAGTAAAGGGAATGAATTTAATAAATGGTACTTCAATAAAAATAACTATAGATTACAATATGTAATCTACACACAGATTGCCAAATACAATATACCCAAGTTGTAGCTGTTCCAATAACTATACTCAATGACAATCCCTAAAAATGATTATGGTACTTAAATACTATATATCAACCCTAACCGAAAGCCCATGGGGCAAAGACTCCTACTAACTTGAAAGACTCAAACAGATAAAATCTAATAAAAGATATAACAGAAAGGAAAAACAAAAGTATGAATCACATTGCTATCAAGGGGGAGGTGAACCACCTCATCACAACAAAATGATGATAGTAAGACAGTTTCCATTACATTAAATGATGGGATTCTGTCTGCTTGAATTACTGGCAAATGAAAAGAAATAGGGATTAGAAAAACTGATAACTGAATGTGAAAGGTGACCAGATGATTTGAGTTTGACTCGTGGACTATATGATGTTATCATTGTTTATTAGTGGTGTTCTCGAACTCCCTGAGCCAGAGAATATACAGCATGAGGACTTCATTCCATACTAGTATGGATTTTGATCTATGTTTTCTATACATTTTGTTTTGCTTCCTGAACCTGTTCATTTTCTACTTCAGAGACAATCGACTATTGAGGCATAACAAATTCCTTCATAGAATGAGAGGGAAACACAAGAAGTCTGTACCACCTATTCTTATTTCTGCACATCAGTTTACCATGATTAGTCAGCATCAAACAGCTGCTCGAGAATACTTGGAAGCCTATAAGTTGATGCCTGACAATCCCTTGGTCAACCTTTGTGTGGGTATGCATCTTTGTCTCAAAACTAAAGATAAAAACTCGAGAAAATAAAATATTGATATTGATTTTGATTTTATTTATGCTTGCTTAGTAAATGCAAGTCCATTTATGTCCTTTTATTTTCCAGGAACTGCCTTGATAAACTTGGCCCTTGGCCACAGAATTCAAAATAAGCACCAAACAGTATTACAAGGGCTCACTTTCCTCTATAAGAACTCCCAAGTTTGTGGAGACAGCCAGGTATGGTTCTTCTTAGCTCTTTCGGTGGAATATCTCGATATTTTTTTTACCATTAATCAATGTCCTCAAGTTACTGCACTTTACTATAGTGATCGATTGAAGTTGTCATTATGCCACTTAGATGCAGGTACTTTTAAGTTGTAATAATTGGGTGTTTCAGCAAAATAAAAATCGGTGGGTTATAATTGTCCTTTCAAAGAAAATGGGTTACACAAAATATCATGATATTGCAGTGAGTTAAAGGGTAAAAAAGTGATTACATTTGTAGAAGCCAAGACAGATGAAGCTCAAAGTCCACTGTCTCGAGCATGTGAAGTACAATGCATTGCCACACTGTAATGGCTCATCGTTAAGCTGACTTGCACTGATCCGTGTTGAAAGAATAGTTTCCTTTGAACAGATGTTACTACTACAAGATCAGCTGTGCAACCCTGTTTATTTTTCTTACAGGAGGCATTGTACAACATTGCTCGGGCATACCATCACGTTGGTCTGCTCACTTTGGCTGCTACGTATTATGAAAAGGTGTTGGCGATTCACGAGAAGGATTATCCAATCCCGATACTTCCATACGACGATCCAGGTCCCACGAATATAAAGAAGCCAGGCTACTGTGATATTCGTCGAGAAGCAGCTTACAATCTACACTTAATATACAAGAGAAGTGGGGCATTTGATCTTGCTAGACAAGTCTTGAAAGATCATGTTGTCTTGTGACACATTCATATATATATATGTACAGTTCATGTATCAGGCATAAGTTGCATAGGATTAGGCTAAACTAATTTTTTTTTTTTTTTTTTTTTGCAATACATTAATTGTCTTTGGATTGTGCATTAGTAAATGAGTTTTTGACTTTAGAGGTTATAGAGAAATAATTTTGATCTCGTTCCCTACCATTGGTGGCATATTTTAAATAAAAATATCTATTTTCTAAAACAAGATTTTTCATAACAGCCATTAGTTAATGAGCAATCTATCCAATTGTGGTAAATTGCTCTAAAAAGATGAATTTTGTGTATATTTGCTCCCAAAAAACGGATAGGTGTAAATTTGCACCTTAACCAAAACGTTAGGTGCATATTTGCACCTTTGCCCTTAATATTATATACAGGTATGACTAGTTATACATAAATATATTATTTCATCTACATAACCATATCAACTCATTTTAATTGAAATATAACGTAATAGTATTACTTGTATCAGGTAAATGTATAAATAATATAACATAAAAGTATTAATACATATTCTTAAATGTATTAATATTTAACTAAAAAGTATTACATGACTATGTAATATAATGTAAAAGTATAACTAACATAACATAAAAGTATCACTATCTTAACTAAATGATATTACATGTCTATGTAATATACTGTAAGGATACAACTAAAATAACATTAATGTATCACTAACATAATTAAAATGTATAACGAACATAAGTAAAATATATTATATATTTGTCAAAATACAAACATGTGAAGACGAGTTGGGTACTGACACCTGGGCGTGTGCGGCATGGATAACGAACATAAGAAGTGATGTTATTGTGTGTATGTGTGTATATAGGGTTTAATGCATGGAACCCCCTTGTGATTAGGAAAATATGTGTCGCTCCCCCCTATGTTTTCGAAATGGCAAGGTTTACACTTGGGTTAACAAAAAATCTGCGCGTTTTCCCCTATATCGTTAAACATAACAAGAGTGCGCTGCACGCGCCTATTGTGCGAAATTTCTTTTTTTTTTTTATCACTTTTGCAGTGTAAAAAGACTTGAATACCCTTACCTTACCAAAATTCAAAGATTGATCAAATCTTCAAAAATCTAATATTTGTGGGAATTATGAAATAAGAAAATCTAACATTTGTGGGAATTATCAAATAAGAAAAATCATATATATAATTTGTGGGAATTGTTCATTTAATTAAAATTTTCTCTTAAACTTTGTATACATATAATTTATTTTAAAATCAATAAAATAAATCTTTGAAAAAAAAATGAATTTAACAAATTCTTTTTTAAAATCTGAAAATTTTTCTTGTCAATGCCTTTACAAAAAAAATAATATTAAAAAAAATCAGAAAAATAAAAAAATGGAGCCCTAATACTGTTCATCTCTCTCTCTTTACAGATTCAATATTCCAACGCCGTCTTCTTCTCCACCGATCCACCTCTCCGACCGCCATCTTCTTCTCCGTCTCCATCACCATCTTCATGGCGCTATAATCCCGCTGCTCCACCTCACCAAAAATTGCAAAAAATCTAATTAAACAAGAAGGGGATCGAAGATGGTGGCGAGGAAAAGAGGGGTGATGGTGGAGGTGTCTGGGTGTTCGGTGGCTCGTGGTGGTGGAAGAACAACAACACGGTGGTTGGCAATACTGTAGCGGCGGAAGAAATGAAAAAGGGCGACTATACGGCGGCAGTGAATCTAGAGATGGAGATGGGTGGTGCTGCTCGCGGTGGAAGAAAGATCAACGGCGCCGTGCGATGGTGGAGGTGTCGCGGCTATTGGAGAGACAACCGATGAAGTGGAGCTGCGGCGGCGGTGGCCGGGAAACCTGCGCGAGGAGGTAGAAGAAGATGAACATGATTTTTTTTTTTTGTTTAATTTAAAAAAAAAAAATTCTCATTAGCAGCTGTGAATCTAGATGACAAGTGAATATAGATGGTGGTGTTTGGGTGTTCGATTTTAGAGAGAGATGGAGGGAGGTGGTGGCCGCGAATCTTGCCGGAGTCACTATTGTGTTGAGGGTGAAATCAGAGAGCTCGCCGTCGTGAGATGGTGGAGGATGAAGATGGTGGAGGCAGCGACGCTGCCCCTTCGCTGGGGCAGCAGATCGGCGGCGGAGAAGTTGTGAACGCCAGTGAGACAGAGCTGAGGATGGTGGCAGACGGCTGGAGAAGACGACCTCTTTCATTTTAATTTTTTTTAATTAAACTTTAATTCTATTTTAAGGGTATAACGGGAAATTCAAGATAAAATATAACGACGTTAAATCCAATTCTAAAAAATGGAACGTGTGCTGACTTTTTGTTAACACACGTGTAATCCTTGCCATTTTGAAAATAGAGGGGGAGTGACGCAGATTTTCCATATCATAGGGGGGTTTGGTGCATTAAACCCTGTGTATATATATACATATTAATATATATAATATCTATGGGAAAAACTTATAGCATGTTATTAATTAAGTGATACAAAGATGATCTACAATTAGTTTACATGCATTAATTTTTTATACTTTTCATTAATTTTGGATAAGTAAAATAAATAAATAAATATATATATATATATTGTGTATTATGCTATTACATATAATGTCTAAAAAATAAAATAAAAGGTATAATGTAAGCTAGTAGAATCAAATAATCGAGGCTTTGTTGTAAGTTTGGAGATTGTGGGCACAAGATCTTGATATGTTTTAATTTAGCGTTAACAATTTGTTTAAAGTGTCAATAATATATCTTGTCGGAGATCTAATATAACTTTGTATGTAATATCAAAATTGTATTAATCCATTGATGATTAAAATGTTTATATTAGCAAAACCTCTAAAATTATAACTAATATAATCCATATAAATAGTGTCAATTTTTTCGAATTTACGGACCAAATTTATTTTCTGAACTGACGCGACTGTCGGAATGCTTATGTGTCATCAAATTTGAAAATTCCACAAATTTTGAAGGGAAAATTAAGCCTATGCGTCAAATTTTAATGCCACATCATTAAAAAATTAATAAAGAAATAGAAAAAAAATCCAAAATATAAAAAAAATTAATTAAAAAATCAGTATCCACCACCACCGTTGTCTCCCTTGTTGGGGGAGAGAGAGAGAGAGAGAGAGAGAGAGAGATGAGGTGGTAGAAAAAAACAAGGAATTTGGTGAAAATAAGGAAAGAGGTGAAGAAATTGTGCAGGAGGAATTCATGAATTTTTCTTCAAAATCGATTGATTCTTCCTTTATCTTTCTTCATCTTCTGATTTTGAACCGCGATAGCATTCTCTTGTGATGGACTGAAGAAATGAAGAGATTCTCTGAATCTATTTTCACTTTCTTCTCGCCTTTTGTTTTAATATTTTTAATAGTTTCAATATTGATTTTTCAATAATGTTTTAAATTTTAATTTTTGTTGTCATTTTTATTAATTTATTTTTTAATTTTAAATTAATTTTATTATTTTTTATTGACGTGGCAAGGGACAATGCCAAATAAGTTTAATTTTCCTTCCAAAATAATAATAAAAAATTGGGGAATTTTCAATTTGGATGTCATATAAGCATTTCTACACCCACATCAACTTGGAAATTTTTTTCGGCAAAAATCGGATTTGTATTGAAAAAAATCGACAGTTAAAGAACCAGGATTGGAAAATGCATAATTACCGCACCAAAATTGGATATGTCCTAACTTACTGGATGAAAAATGATATTTTCCATTCCATTAATTGTGGATAAGTCATATTAATAATATAGGTATGGTGTATTACTTAGGCTAATATACAATAATACCTAGAAAATAAATAAAAATTATAAGGTAGACTAGTAAAATTCAATAATTGAGATTTTGTGTTGTAATTATATATGCAGATTGAGTGCACAAGACCTTGATTTATATATTTAACCTTAACAAATTGGTTTAGCTGTGAATGATAATTTTTGTTGAGATCTCTAATATAACAATATGACAATTGATTTTTGTTATGGATGTAATATGACAATTGATTTTATCTATTGATGTTGATTAAAGTGATTATATTACTACTAATAAAGCTTCATATATATTTATTATTATTTATAATGAAGTCATAATTAGGGAAAAACATTTTTTAAGTCATGTAGCTTAGACCTTATCTATAAAAATATTTCGTAAGTTTGATATGTCCAATTTTGGTCTTGTATATATAATAAAATGTCCAATTTAATAAATGATTATATTGATGATAAATATCTTGTTAGAGGTTACTTTTTTTTTTTTCAATAACTATCCTTTTAAACTTTCATGGAACTCATTTAAAGCTTATATATATCCTTCTCAATCTCATAAAATTCTCATGACAAAAACTTATATGGGAACGAGTCAACTATTCAAAACTCAAATTCACTTTTATAAATCAATCTTTATTTTATACTATTAACAAATCTTGCAATAGTCCTACTCATTACTCATCTTCTAATTTCCAACCACTAACAATATCTCAACTTTTCCTAACTTTGAGCATTTGATTGCAACTCATTTTCTTAGAATTAATTTAACTGGCTTTCGTATTTTGGATACTAAATTACTTTAGTATTTAACAATATATAGTATATATTTCTCAAATATTGACAAAAACTTTAGAAATATACTTATTATAAATAGAGTAACACTTCTGTGTACCAGTTGCACCGTGCAATCCATACATTTATGTTATAAATGTAATATTTTTATGCATGTTCATTTTAAAAGGTACAAATATTTATACATAAAAGTATTACATTTATAACATTACTACATTTATAACATAAATGTATGGATTGCACGAATTTTCACTACTGTGCAACTGGTGCACAGAAGTTTTTGTGTTATAAATATACCACATATCAGGTTAGAGATCAACTCAATCCCAAAAATCTTAAAAATCGATGTTGATTAACATGTTTTGTTTTTTGTTTTTAATTGAATGGATAAAGGGAAAAAAAACAAAAAAGGCTAGTAACATTTTACACTCATATACAAACTTATTATTAAACGAAAATACTCTAGTCTCTTTGCATCCACTTATATTTAATTTTAATTTCTATTTTTGAAAATAACAAACTCATACCTATAAAATTTCATTGTTTATACTAAAACTATTTGTGTCAGAACAAATTGAGAAATTGCTAATTACAGGGATAGAATTAGTTAAAATAAAATAAAAAGGAAAAAAAAATAATTACAATAAAAAATAATAAAAATAAAATTGTTACACTGACAAAATCTGAGTGTGCAGATCACGTTGGGAGTTCAGCAAACGAGGGAAGGGGTTTCGCCTTTTGCTAGGGTTTCGCCTTTTGCTACAAGCAAACGAGGGAAGGAGGGCCTTAATAATATTATTCTTATTATTTTTAAAATAATAATAAATTTATAAACTATTAATTTAATGTTATAAGAATAACACTCTTGTGCACCGACTGCACCTGATGCACACATACATGCGGGTCGGGTCCGGGTAAGGATTGACGCGGATCTGCGCACTTTTTTTTCCCTAACTTCTATATTATATTAGTCATACATTTAGCATTTATACGATTAATATGGGGCATAAGATAAGACAAACTCTGAATACTAGATATGACCTCAAAATAATAGGGGTCAAAGTCGGCCGGTGAGACGATGGGGCATAAGCTTCATCGTCGAGAGGGAAACAACCCAGATCACCAGCTAAGGCCCATAAATGATCACTCAGTGATAAAGGAGGTAGGGGTGCAAAGACAGTCAGGAGGTTTGCCTTTATGTCCAGATATCATACTTTTATTTAATACTTTAAATTAAAAAAAACTCTAATTTCGCCATAATTTGTACATGTTTACTTTTATGTGATGTTTTTATACATTTATATTAAAATAGTCATACATTTATGTAATATATAAAAGTACAACTAATATAACTAAAAAGTATAGTCAACCTAACCAAAATGTATGACTGCTGTAACTAAAATGAATGGAAGGTTAATGTCTAAAACAAAATCCTAAGATACAGCTAACCGTACAAAATGTATGACTTATATAACTAAAATGTACGACTAACACCAGGGGCGGATACAGGGGCAAGGGGGCAGCTGCCCCCAAAAATTTTGGCAAAAAATACCTATATTATATATCATATATTTTCTTATATCCCAAAATATTAGCTATGATACTTACCCCAAATATTTTTTTATTTTTTTACCTATGATATTCGTCCCCCAAATGTATAATCCTGAATCCGCCACTGACTAACACTACTAAAATATATAGTTAATATAACATAAATGTCTGACACCTAGGATCATATTTGGACAAATTTTATCCATAAATTGGTGGTGCATGCGAGCATGTAGTGGACCGGATCGATTCGAATACACGGATTGAGGATCCGTGCACCAGATGAACAAAAGTTTTTGTAATGTTATAATTATCAAGAGATCCTGACATGCCACGTGGCGGCATATACAGGAACATCCAACTCACGTACACAGACTAACCCTAATCCGGCGGGCCATATAAAGCATCCGAAGCAAGCACCTGTTGTTTTCTTTAATCCTTATTAAGACCGCGTTTGGCATTTCCTTTTTCTACAACACCTTAAACTACCTTTTTTTTTTTTTTTTTTTTTTAGCTTTGGCAAATTCTTTTTAATGAAAATTCATGGGATTAAAGACAGTAATCTTCATTTATGCATTATGACCACAGGTCAAATGTTGTATGGATTATTGAAAATAAAACCTTTTAAAATTGTAAAACACACATGCAAAAAATTTAAAACTATTTCATTTGTCGAAAGAAAAAAAAATTATTTTTCTTACTATATACAATCTGAATACAGTTTCATAAAAACTCTTGAAAAATAAATTTCATTTCCAGGTTTGCACTTCATGTGACCTGGTAAAAATTGGGACAAAGGTTTTGCGCTCAATTATTTATAAAATTAGACCAATTTTATAGCAAAAATCAAGTATTATTATTATTTGGAGTAGGTAAGACTATGTGAGTTTGTTAGGATGGTTGTTGGACGTGACCATATATGTCAACTGTATTGCCTTTTGCTTTGTGTGCATAGAAAATTATTCATTTTACCCTTTCATACTTTTCTCCATTTTATTGTTATTGAGCTTAGCTCACAAATTATTTAGAGCTTATTAAGGGCTCTATTAGAATATGATATCCAAAATAAGAACAATATATTGCAAAATTTTTAATAGAATATTAATTGATGATTGTTGATGTGTACAATATACAATTAGAATGATCACTTACCTTGGATGTTTATGTTTTGATGATAAGATTGAAATAACAATTGAAAAGATAATTGTTGACTTTTGTTAGAGACGTAATTATGGAAGCAAAAACTTTATTATTTGGTATTCTTTTCTTTTTATAAAAAAGTATGTCTATTTTTTCTAATAGTAATAATATTTAAATAGGGTAAGTCTTGTGTGAGACTATCTCACAAATCATGTTATGTGAGATGGGTTAACCCACAATCCATATTACACAATTCACATATAAATTAATGAAAATAAGTTAAAGTTGTGGGTAAAAAAGATCCGTTACGAAAACTATCCGTGAGATCGTCTCACACAAGTTTTTGTAATTTAAATAAGCTTCTATCAAAATAATTCAACAATATATATTTAAGTCTGAAGAATCTTTAAATAAATTGGGATTTTAACCGATATAATACTTTAACATACAATAAATGATACGATACGATAAAGAAGTACTTAATGATTATCTTTTACGTCTGTCATGTATCCAATCTAAACCAACTATATTTTCTATTAAATATATAATGTGATGAGTTATACTATATGAACAAATTCTATCTTGAAACTAGTTGGGAATTAATATGCAATATACATGACATAATATTTTATCATTGAGTGGTGGAATGATCAATGAATAATGATTGAAACAAACACAACCTTAGTAAGCTAGGGCTCCGTTTGCAGAAGAAGGGCAATGGTGTAATTTGGGTGGGGGCATATTTGGAATTTTGGATACCGTCAACTTCTGTCCTACTGGCAAACATTGAAGGAACCAGGCTGTCCACAGCTGTAATCCATATCTCCAACCCCACGCTTAGGTTAGCAAACTACAACGATGAAGAGCGCAGCAACAGTAGCATGTCGTTAAGTGGAACTGGTGGGGCGCACTGCGCATCCCTATGGAAGAATACTTTTCTCTCTTCTCCTCCGCCTGCGCACATTAGCACCACCCCAATTCGCTGCTAACAAGCACTAGAGATAAGCCTACTCATGGATCCGTGCCCTTTCGTGAGGTTAACTGTGGCCAATTTGGCCTTGAAATTCCCGGTGGCGGCGAAGCCTGCTCGCACCGCCGTGCACCCCTCGTCGTCGCCGTGTTTCTGCAAAATCAAGCTTAAGAATTTTCCGCTTCAGACCGCCGTCGTGCCCTACATTCCGCCGGAGAACACCAATTTTCCCGAGGGGAACTCCCCCACGGCTTCCTTCCATCTCAGCAAGTCCGATCTTGACAGGCTCACCGGAAAATCCTCCTTGTTTTCCACCTCCAAAAAGGCGCAGCTTAAAATCTCCGTCTACTCCGGCCGCCGCGGCGCTACCTGTGGAGTCAATTCGGGGCGATTGTTGGGGAAAATCTCCGTCCAGTTGGATCTGGCGGCGGCGGAATCGAGGGCGGTGATTATCCATAACGGGTGGATAAACGTCGGGAAAGAGACGAAGAATGTGGCGCAATTTCACTTGAATGTGAGGGCCGAGCCCGACCCGAGATTCGTTTTCCAGTTCGATGGAGCGCCCGAATGCAGCCCGCAGGTTTTCCAGATTCGAGGGAATATTCGCCAGCCGGTTTTCACCTGCAAGTTCGGGTTTCGAACAGCCGACCGCAATCAACGCTCCAGGTGAAAATTTTAGGGCAAAAAACTGAATTCAATTCAAATTCATTCTATTTTTGAATATATGATTGATGAAATTTTGCATACGAAAAGCGTGTTGGTTGATAATTAGAAATATATTCTGCATTTGACTGTGAAAAACCTTCAGAGTCACTCTCCCAGTTTCAGAATCCAGATAAAGCGTGAAAAGCTTTACTGCCATATCAAATCTTGATATTGTTAAAGTTAGGTTTATAAACAGTGTGTTAATTGAGTAAATCCCATTCTTTGCTTTGCTCTAGGGTTTCATCATAGCTGTTAATGTAGCTTTTGTTGGATAAAGCTCAGTCATTAACCATAGATAATTTATGATTGATGAATAGGTCATTGCCATTGGAGCACAATGGTGGAGCTAGAGGTTGGTTAAGTTCGTTTGGTAGTGAAAGAGAAAGGCCCGGAAAAGAAAGAAAAGGATGGTCCATCACAATCCATGATCTCTCCGGTTCTCCAGTCGCTGCCGCCTCAATGGTGACACCCTTCGTGGCATCTCCCGGTACAGACCGTGTGAGCCGGTCCAACCCCGGTTGTTGGCTCATTCTCCGACCGGGTGATGGCACTTGGAAGCCGTGGGGCCGCCTTGAAGCATGGCGCGAGCGCGGCTCGTCCGATGGTCTTGGTGTTCGCTTCGAACTCATCCCTGATTCAGCAGCTATGGGCATAGTGTTGGCAGATTCAACCCTGAGCTGTGGCAAAGGAGGGAAATTCGTCATAGACTTGAATAGCAACGGCAGTGGAGCCACGGCTACAATGCCAAGAAGCACGGCCACGTCACCGGGGTGCAGCCCCCGTAGCAGTGGGGACTTTGGGTATGCATTGTGGCCTTATTGCATGTACAGAGGGTTCGTTATGTCGGCCAAAGTGGAAGGCGAGGGAGGAAACGGGAAAACGGCTCCGATGGTGGAGGTGGGGGTGCAGCAAGTGAACTGCACGGAGGACGCGGCGGTGTTTGTCGCGCTATCGGCAGCGTTGGACCTAAGCATGAATGCTTGTAAGCTATTCTCTCATAAGCTACGCAAGGAATTGTGCCCTCCTCAAGATTTACTGTTTTGATGATGATAGGCCAATTTTTTTCACATCTTGTGAAAAATGACTTGTTTTTTTGGTTGTTTTTTTCACTGGTTTTGTGAGTGGTGATGGATTTTGGGTAATTTCATCGCTGCAATGATGGATTTGTGGTAGGAGATATAGAGCTAACCAAGAATAGGAGTAATGTACAGAGAAGGGGAAACAGGGGGAATTGATGATAGGGAAGGAAGGCCCGGCCCGCTGTGTTTTTTATTAAGTGTGAGGCTTTTGAGTTTTTCTTCACTACTCTTCTTGTTATGAGTATTTGTATAATCCTGCCTTGTGTTTCTCGATTTTATTAAGGATTACTCATCTTCTTCTTTCATTCATACATCTTCCGTTTTTTCAACCTTTATTACAGTAATTGAATTTGGATCCAATGATTTTGATATCATGAGAAATTTTGAACAGGGTTTCATTCAAACAAGTTCTGTGGTTTTGTTTTTTCGAATTTCAAATCCATAGTTTCAATTGCAGCTTTTATAGATACCCCCTTCCCCACCCAAAAAAAGAAAAAAAAAAAAAAAACTATTTGGAGATTCATGTGAATGTAAATTTTCATCTCCTCCCATCACTTCCTAACATTCCTAAATCACCACAGAAATTGTGTGTATATGCATGTATATTCATCATTGTTATTCAATCACATATTTTATCTTGTTTCTATATCTAAACAAAATAAATATTTAGAAGAAATGGAGATGTAACACGATTAATTTCTTATAGAAATATTTTTTACTTAGTTAACCATTTTCGGAGAATCAAATACACCACTACAGAATCTCAGATTCATTTTGCAAAATCTATAAATAATTATCGTAAAGTACTCCAAAACTAAAATAATGAGAAAAAAAAATCAGATTTTTAGTCATTTTACCTTATCTGTATAGACTTTTAGTCATTTGTATATCAACGATTTTATTTTAATCTTACAATTTCAAAAACATCTAATTTTTGGTTTGTGACATTTTGTTTACTAGACATCTAGAATATATATCATGAACAAATAAATTTCTAAAATAATTAAAAATATCATTAATAAGTAAAAATGCAGTAGTTCAACGTAACAAAAAAAAAAGTCTACATATTATTTAAAATATTTTTTTACTTTTAAAAATGTAAAAATAGATAATTATATTGTTATTATAATTTTAAAAGTTGAATTATTAAAAAAATTGGACTGGGACCATGTAGATAGAATATATAGTTTACACAACTCAAGATGTCAAGTAAACAACGGGTCACTTTGATCTGGTTAATCGAACTAAAAACAGAATGACTAAGATTCTAAGACAAAATTAAATAAATAAAAAGCTATTTTTCCATAAGATAATGAAACGTGGGTTTGATATAGATGAGATCATTGTTTGTGAAACTCAACTATATCTGATGTCCTATTTCAATCATTGAATTGAGATTAGATTATTGGAATTAAGGTGGTGTATGAGCACGCTAGATTTGAAAACAAGAGATGTGTAATTATTTTATGGTTTGGAGATAGGATTAGTGACACGCATGCTCTGTTTAATATTATGTATGGAAGATAGCTGTAATGCTTTAAAGAATTGGGTTATTATGCTTATAATTATCACATCAAAAATCATGCCATCCTTGCTTAGTTTCAAGTATTTATTTAATAATTTACATCAATTTTAACTTATTGTTGCATATAATTAACTGTTGGTGGATTCGATCCCAAAGCACAACCCATTATTTCTTGAAGCAAAGCTCTATATATATATTGGCATTGCTACAATACTTCAAAGATAAGATATATAGATGTCAAATATAGTATATGTGACAACGGTGACAATGATTATTGTTATTAATGTGTGGATTCAAGTAAATTGACCTAGTAAAACAATTAAAAATAATTTGACCAAAACAAAGGAAACAAGTATAAGCACTTGGTAACTTATGGTCGGACAAAATCAAATGTTTTTTTATTGCTATAATTTTTGTAGGATCGAATAATATTCAAACCATTTTTTCGTTTCTATGAGACTTTCTTTATAATCGGTTTGAGGTTACAAATCATCTTGCGTGCTTTCTTTTGAATTGAACATCTATGTCGTGTGGTACAACAATTGTTAAACCACTATAATTCAAAGTTGTTACAATGGTTTTCTTAAAATACTATATAGGAAACCCATTATGTGTGATATCATATTTACATGCACATAAATATTTTGAGTCACATATTTAAAGATAAAAATTAAACTACCATTCTAAATATACTAAACATACATCTTTTGTAGTTACAATTATAATAAAATATAATTTTTAGGCAATTTAATCGACAAAATATTCTACCTCAATTTGAGTAAAAAATTGAATTACAAAACTTGATACATTACACAAAATATATTACTTTACATGCAGATGATAGCTACACTTAAAAAATATAGGGACTAAATCAGTATAAAATTAATATTTAGATATAGAAAATCAATATTTTTATAATACAAAATTTAAAGGATATGCAAATTTTCAAAACACTGGGGGGACCTTAAAACTAAGGGAGGATACGCTCTTGTTTACATGATACAAGTTGTTCTACATGAAAATTTTGTTTTACACGACATAAATTATTTTACATCATATAATTTTTGGATAATAATAAGGGAAAAAAGGTTTTTTAGTCCTCTATATTTGACTCATTAGATTTTTAGTCTTCTATTTTTCACCTTTTGATTTTTAGTTTTCTATATTTAAAGAATATCATTGTATAGTCCTCTATCTTTCACCTTTTGATTTTTAGTCCTCTATGTTTAAAACATATCATTTTTAGTCCTTTTACCTGCAATAGTAGGTAACTTTTTTTTAATTACAATTTAATTTTAACACTAATTTTTTTTTATTCAACTAACATGTCTAAATTAATATTAATAATTAAAAATTATATTTTTCATTCTGAGACGAGTGAGTTAGAGTTTTGTGACTATGAAAAATAAATCATTTTAGCATCAAATTAGATATTAAGCAATTAAAAAATTTATTTTTCATAAATTATATACATTTCGTGGTGGAAACGAATAACACAAAACTAAAACAATAACATTAATCATATTCTGCTAGTTCTCAAATTACATCAATTTATCTGTTGGAGAATTGAACTAACAACAACCCAATGGATCATTTGGTATAATTTGAGAGATAGCAGAATATGATTAATGTCAGTTTTTTACTTTCGTGTTATCTATTTTCGGCACAAAATGTATAATTTGTGAAAAATAAATTTGTTAATTGCTTAATATCAATTTTGATGCTAAAATGTTTTATTTCCCAAACTCATAAAATTCTAACTCGTATCGGGATGAAATATATAATTTTTAATTATTAATATTAATTTAGACATGTTAGATGAATGGAAAAAATTGGCATTAAGATTAAATATAATAAAGAAGAAAAAAAAAGTTACCTGCTATTATAGGTAAAAGGAATAAAAAATGATATTTTTGTAAATATAGAGGACCAAAAATCAAAAGGTGAAAGATAGAGGACTAAAAATCTAATAAGTCAAACATAGAGGACTAAAAAACTTATATTTTGTAAATATAGAGGACTAAAAATTAAAATGTAAAAAATAAAGTAATAAAAATCTAATGAGTCAAACATAAAGGACTAAAAAACATTTTTTCCCTAATAATAAATGAAATTATAACATAGATTAGGTAAATAAATGAATTACGTGAAATATATTTATTTCCACAATCTAAATTAGAGATAATATTAGTGTTATACATCTCATGACATCCAAGAATTTTTTATTTCCTTACATGATCAGAATTAACTAAAAATATATAATTTCTTATATTGATGAATAGAAAAATAGATGGTGTGATATTTAAAATACGTAAAAACTATTCTTTTTAAAACGACAAGTAGAGCAATATTAAGTACCAATTCTAGATTAAATCAATTATTTCTTTTTATTACATTATTGGGAATAGCTGTAAATCTTAGTGCAATAACAACTCAATCTTCATTGATTAATTGATGCAAATAATGTAACCGTTCTCTTACTCTATCCACCTTACATACATTAAAATGTATACGTTATTGATGTGTAGAAATATAATATGTCTAGTAATTTCACTTTCGATAATTTAAATTTATAGGGATGAAATCATTAAACATCATCAATGTACATATTAAGAGTCGTCCATGATAAACATTTATTATTTTCTAATATAACATATCTATTTAAATTTATTAATTTACAATATTAGATTTAGTTGCTATAGCTAATTTCTTATTATAAAAAATACATGTTTAATCATATATAATACCTAACCACGAGCCTTGTAAAACCAGTATTGGGGAATACTATATATTTTTTAATGAGTTTACTACTCATATTCTTTTTATTTTTTTAAACCGATATTTCAATTATAAAACCGTCAAAACTAAACCAAACCGGGCTTGAACTTTCATTTGGGGAATACTATCTTACTCAAATTTTATGAATCAATTTACCCAAAAAAAAAGCACTCAAGAATAATATTTCTAAAGTATTGGGGTGTAACTGTGTAAACAATATATATTTAAATCTGTAGGCAATTATAGAGAACTACTCCCTCCGTCCCAAATTATTTGTCGTTTTAGTTCTTGAGATTTGTCCCAAATTATTTGACGTTTTAGGAATTCAAGACATATTTTCCCAAATTCTTCCAAATTTACCCTTATTTATTATTCCTTACTAAATGCTCTATTATTTCAAAGTAGGCATTGGAAATATGTATTAAATAGGGATAGATCGGTCTTTTTGTTAGTTTCCTTAATTTGCGTGAAAAGTGTTAAAATGACAAATAATTTGAGAGGGAGGGAGTATATAAGTTCTCGTTTGGTTTTTAAGATGGGATTACTACAATGACAAAAAATTGAGTGAAACTGTTTTGCAATTTACATCTCTGTAAGAATTACCTCACTAAATTTATTTCACGAATGATTGAGTGTAATTACACGTTTGAATTTTTTTATAATTTTATGTTTGGATTAAATTGATTAATATTAAGACTTTTGGGATAAGCCGTGGACATTTTATTGGGAATGAATGATTGATAAATTATTACCTTGAATTCCAAATACTCCCTTAAGAGTACAAATATATACTTTTTTTTAGACAATTTACGAGCAATTAAGCAAATATAGGAAAAAAAAAATTAAAATAAAAAAGGGTGAGAAAGAAGCCAGATGCAAGTGGGCCAAGTGGGATAACTCATTAAACCAAAGTTGTTTGCCATTATCAACCATTTTTGGGATTGCGGACTAGGCCTCGAGTCATGGACCGGTTTCAATTTTATAAACATCGGATTAAAAAAAAAAAAAAAGAAGAGAAGTTGTACTTATCCATCAAATCAAAGGAAGCCCAACAAATATATACACAACATGAATACGAGCATCTAAGATTCTTGTCATGTATGTATTCATAATCTTTTTGACAACGTATGGACGTATCAAATCAAACATCGATTAAATCAAGCTAAAAATCACTGAAGCAAAACAGTAAATTGAACAAAATTTGAGCTCGAATATCAATTGAAAGGTCGAATGGCCCTTCAACGAAATCAATTTTAATGTCCTTGAAAAATGAAATAAGTTCAAAGTGTGATACAGTATCCTAACATCTCCAACAAGATTTGTTTCTAAAGAATGTGATTCTATCAATGCAGATCGGATCCTCTGTGCCACATTAAAACTATTTAGTTTTGATGTTGAAAAATATTTATAATTTATAACCGCTTTTATTTTGAAAATCAATATAATGTTTTTTGAGGTGTGGTATACGTGTGGTTTGATACAGAGAATCGTATTTGCTCTCCATGTAGTACTATTTGATCGACTAAAGTGTAATGTTGTGCAATTGACCCAACCCAAATCCACATGAAGCCGTAATTTGGTAGGTAGACCCGACAGATGTATTGGGCCGAGAACGAGGCTAGATCCCCTTAGAGCCCATTCGCATTAGCCAACCAGACCCTTGGGGAGAGGGGAGACTAATGACGATGGGACCAACCTGAGCCACCGGCTTAATCCTCAACTAAAATTAAACCCTTATCTTAATTAATTTAATTAGTTGTATGACTCGAATTCGCCCATCTAAATTTACATGTCTAACATGTAAAATATTAAGAGGCTTTACACAACTCTTGCCCATCCAAATTTCCTAACAAAATACCCTTACATTGTCGTTAATTAATTAGTTAACGACATAAAATATTCACCAATGATCTTCATCAAACAAAATGATATAATGTCACTATAGAACATATATCAGTCATACTATAAAAAACAGAAGTGACAGAAACTTTATATTGCAACTTAATTTAATGTCAACGATCAACTTACTAATTCTTTCACATGAATCGAGGTGACCGGCTTTTCTCAGATAGTGGGTCATTGGCCTGAGCCCAATGGAAATGGGCCCATGTAAAGCAATATATATTGTGTGCACCAATAAACACAATATCATCTTAATTTTATTTATTTTTCTTTAAAGACGCATATTTTTTTCGTAATTTTTTTTAATTAATGTGTAGAGTATTTGATAAGAGCCTTACAATCTTCAAATAAAAAAATAGAAGCTTTAAATGCTATAGGACACCTCTTCAAGAAGAAAAGCCTAGATAATAGGCTAATACTATTAATTATTTTGTTGCATATTACATATTTTCTTTATTTGTCATACCAAGAAATTATTCTTTTTTTCCCCAAGTTTGAGTTAAATTTTAAATCATTACAATTCAAATTATGATCTATCTAATAAAACTTCAAATAAGTTTGGTTTTAAATATTTTTTTCAAATGTATCCATAGACTTAGCCTATCGGTAGGTACATCACCTACTTTAAACAAGATTTCAGGTTCGAGTCCCTAACTCCAGTTGTAACTCAAAAAAATATATTTTCTTCAGATATATGGTTCCGTTTTTTATTTTCTCTTATTTAACTTTATTATTGAAAAGATTATTAGGCACGAACCAAAATGAATAAAAAAAATTACTATCATTGTTTTAATCAAGCTTATTTTTCACTGTCAGTTAATTGTTTTATTCTATTTATTTCTTTCTGATTACAAATAATCAAGAAAATTCCTAAGCATACAAAATTAAACTTGTACGATTGTAAACGTATTTACTTAAAATTATTTCTAGATAAAATGATCGAATATATTCGAGTTAAATTAGTACAATCTTGTTAAAAGGCCCATCGTAATTTTTTTGTTCAAAAAAACGAATCGAAAAAACCATCATTTTATATACAACACGGGAATACGAAAATTGTGAACAATATTGAATGATACATACAAAATGTTAGATCAGAACTCAGAAGGACATTAAAGAGATAAAGAAAAGAAAATTCTAAATTTCACTAGTTAATAATATCGTATGGATACTAAATTATAATTTTTATCAATTGAGATAGAATTGAAAGAAAGAATAAAAATGGGATTGGAATTAGATTAAAAACAATATTGAAAAAATAAATTAGTGATGTGACAACACCATCCAAATCGGCCTTTGGTAAAAATTGCAGACACCATCAAAAAAATAAAATCAAACATGCAATTTAGTGGCGACCATATGTGGAAAAAAGTCTAATACATAAAAGATTTTCTTAATAAAATTGCATTTTGTGATTTAGACAAAGAGTAATGCAGCCATGTTCTCATATCCTTCTTCCCATTTCTCTTGTTTATTGCAACGTGCATGCGAACAAGCAATTCATTTGGCTGGAAACATTTCTGTCTTCTATGTTAATTCATTATTAATTGAATAATTTATTTATTTATTGGTGGGAATTGGAATATATTGCCTTAATCCAAAAAGTGTGCTATTATCAACTGAATTGATGACTAATTCATGGTATGAATTATAAAAATCTCAAGAGAAAGAGGTTGCCATTATCATGTAGTCCAATAATGTGGAATTTGATTGAGTTTGTTGGGTATCCGTGTCTATCTTGCAAACAAGATCATTATATAAGTGTTAGAAACATTTGTTTCATTCATCAAACAAAAAAGCAGTAGCAACAAAAGATGGAAATACTTGGAAGATCAGGGCGCAAGCCCTTATTAGTATGTGCTTTAGCATTTTGCATTATGGTCACTCAAGTCTCCGCTTATGAGCCATATGTTTATGCATCGCCTCCCCCACCTCCAAAACACATAGAGCATTCTGAATATACATATAAGTCGCCATCTCCACCAGAAAAGAAGTATGTGTACAGTTCACCTCCTCCACCACCGTACTCTTACAATTCACCATCACCTCCAAATCATGTAGAGCAACCAAAATATACCTACAAGTCACCGCCTCCACCGGCAAATAAGTACGAGTACAACTCACCACCTCCACCACCGTACTCTTACAAGTCACCACCGCCACCAAAACATGTAGAGCAACCAGAATATACCTACAAGTCACCACCTCCACCAGAAAAGAAGTACGAGTATAATTCACCTCCTCCACCATCGTACTCTTACAATTCACCACCGCCTCCAAAGCATGTAGAGCAACCAGAATATACTTACAAGTCACCACCTCCACCGACAAAGAAGTACGAGTACAACTCACAACCTCCACCATCGTACTCTTACAAGTCACCACCGCCACCAAAACATGTAGAACAACCAGAATATATCTACAAGTCACCACCTCCACCAAAAATGAAGTACGAGTACAGTTCACCTCCTCCACCATCGTACTCCTACAAATCACCACCGCTTCCAAAACATGTAGAACAATCAGAATATATTTACAAGTCCCCACCTCCACCGACAATGAAATATGAGTACAACTCACCCCATGTATTACCATACTTCTACAAATCTCCACCACATCCGAAGGACGTAAATCATCTTGAATACACCTATAAGTCACCACCTCCACTAGCAATGAAGTATGTATACAATTCACCACCTCCACCACTATACTCCTATAAGTCACCACCACCTGCAAAACACGTAAAGCATCCAGAACACTCATATAAACACATAAAGCATCCCGAACACTTATATAAATTTCCACATCTGCCAACAAAGAAATATGTGTATAGTTCACCTCCTCCACCACCGTACTCTTACAAGTCACCACCACCTTTGAAACAAATAGATCATCCTGAATACACCTACAAATCACCACCTCCACCTTTCGCTTCTCCTCCACCATATCATTACTAAATATCTCTACCATGTCAATCATCATCTCCACTATCTTCCTAGTACTACAATTCACCTTCTTCCAAAAGTACCAAGGAAAGTTCGACTGTGTTTTCTATTTTTGTTACAAAAGTGTTCATGTGGACTAAAATTGTTCAATCTCATTGATTTTTTTGTTTAGATAATAAATGAGAAGAGCTTCATTGAGATCCTCTGTCTGTTTTCTCTTGTAACATTTTGTTTATACATTCACTATTAGTATTTTAATTTATTTAAATTATCAATGCCAATGCAATCATCAAATTTCTAATTGATACTAAACTATCTTTTTTTAAGTGAGTTCATGTGTGCAATGGTTTTTTTTTTTTAATGGAAATTTTAGTTTTGGTCTCATAAGAATTATAAGGATGAATCGTAATCAATTTCAAGATTTTTTTTGTTTTTTCCAAATTTTGTTTTTTTATGTTTTCTTTGATTATTTTTTTAAATTCTTAAGTAGATTAGTTTCAAATAGTTGGTTATTAACAATTTAAGTCCAAAGTTCTTAGATAATTCAACAGAATCAATATTATATGAGAATAAAATTGTAAATGGTTAATTTTAAAAAACAAACATGAAATATGGTCTTTATTTAATTTGCAACTTAATTTTTTTTTCTTTTTTCAACTGCACCTTAAAGTTCACGATTTTTTTATTTTAATGAAAATTTTAGGCATCTTTTTTACCAATTTAGAAATTTTCATTTGATTTTTGTTCAAATTGAGCTCAAATCCAATAAAAATTTAAAAATTAATTTGAGACTTTCATTTGGTTTGAAATGTAGAGTATTTTGATATAGGTTTCATGTATATTGATTACAAAAATTGGAACACCAAAGTCCATTTTGGTCAGAAAAGTGATCCGGATATGGCTCAAACTAGTAATCTGAAAAGGTCGTGAACTTTGGGGTGCAATTTAAAAAGGAGAAAAAATTTTGGAAAAAAGATAATACTTTAATTTAGTTGTTGATATTAACCAAAATTAGTAGTTCACCTGCACGATGCGTAGTTAATTATTTACATTGGTAATTTATTATAATCTATATTATATATAAAATGAAAGAAGTTGGCAAATTTTACAAATTTGCCATTTTCCATCCCAAACTATCAACCAATAGAAAAAAGAGAAAAAAAAAACTAAATAACTTTTAAGTATCTTATAGAATAAGTTTCACATAAATCTTACACAATAAACTATCACAATAAACTATCTTATAATTTATATATAGGATTAGATATGAAATAAAAGAAGTTATCTTAAATGATATGATTATATTTTAATGATATAATTAAAATTTGAAAATAATGAAATTTAAACATTGTCAAAAGTTAAAATTTTGAAAATTAGTTTATAATTTTAATATATAAATGTGGAAAATAGTTTTAAAATCTAAATTTCATTTTATGAAGGGTTGTAAAATGTTTAAAAGTTTGAAACTATTATAAAAATATTAAAATAATAATAAAATTTGAAATTAATAGTAATAATTTCAGATTTTATTAATACTAACAATCTTCAATCAACAAATAAAATTTAAAAATTAATTCAAATATATATGTAATATTAATTGTGTAAGATATAAAAATCAATAAATTGAATAATTTTTTTTAAATAAAAATAATAAAAATATTTGATAAAATTTATTCAAAATTATTTCAAATAAATAGATATAACTAATCTAAAAATTGTTTTATAAAACTATAATATGTTCCAAAAAAATCTGAAAAATGGTTTCAAAAATCTAAGAAATATTGTTTTAAAATTTAAAATCAATTTGAAACCTAAATGTATAAATATAAACTAAAATTTTTTGAAATAAATATAATGCTTTTTGAACAAATCCATCTAAAAATATGTAGAAAATTATTTATAAATTCTAAAAATAATTATAAGATACAAAGGAACAAAAATATGAACAAAACATATTAATAAGTATAATTAATCACTTCTTAATTATTCAGAAATTAAAACTCACAAACACAAAACTATTATTATATTATGTTCAATTTTATTTTCATATTTAATTGTTGAATATTGATGTTATCAATAAAAAAATATTGATTTTTACAAATTTCAAAATAATAAAATGTCATAGATAACCTTTTAATATAACAACTTTATTATATTATTGCAAATCATATATATTGTTATAATACATAATAACCGCACAACGCGCGGGTGTACTACTAGTATAGATAATTTGTAATAACATAATACAAGTTGGATAAACTAAAAGATTATTCATAACATATTTTATTATTTTAAAACATGTACAATACATTTCTCATATTTCTTTTGTTTTTTAAAATTGTAATTATAATTTTCAAAAATCGTTGTATAAAGTAAAAAAATTAATGTGTAGTTTACATCATGACAATGTGTTAGAGATTTGCAAATGGACCCACAAATCCTAATCCTAACACCCTGTGGCCGCCACATTCACCCTTTAATTGAAGGTAACTAAAAGATTATAGAAAAATAGTTAGTATTCTAGAAATAATTATATGAATAAACAAAGTGTTGAATAGTAATTTCGTCATTGAAAATTTTGTTGATCATGTATGAACTAATCATATAGATGGAACGATGCACTATGTAATATAGAAGAACTTACTTAAACAAAGATTTTTGTTTTCTTTTTAGAGTCAGTCTCGCGTGCGCCAAAACATAGTGCATACTTAGAGCTAAAAATCATATCCTTGTAGCCCTAAAAGACATAGTGCATCCTTGTAGCCCTGGGGGACGGTCGACCATGCGCCAAAAAAAAAAAAAAAAACACATACTTATAGCCCTAAAAGATATATTTAAAACTAAAAATCACATACTTCGCGTGGTCGGATCTTCCCCCACAGCAGGAGAAAAAAAATTACATACTTAGAATTAAAAATCATATACTTAGAGTCGAAAATGACATACTTGTACACTGTTGGCGCGCACGGTCGACCGTGCCCCGGGTCACGAGAGACTTATACAGCCGAATGTTGATTGGATTTAAAATAGAAAAAAGAGAAAAAAAGAAAAGAATAAACAAAAAACCAAAATTTGAAATATAAATTCATCAAATCAGAAGGTCCATCAAGGTTTTATAAAAAAAAATACAATTAATAGTTGAACAAGATGTAATAAAATGATCCCAAATGACGATCAATTTTTTTGACGAAACTATTTAATTTTCAAATTTTTTTCTATTAGTCAAAATATTGAGAGGACAATTTTAGGTGGGAAAATGACATAATTTTCATAAACTATCATATTTTTATATTAGTATAGATATTTGATAAAAAAAAAATTGTATATTTCAACGTCCAATTAATGATACTTTCAATAAACTTGATGATATTAGAAATTTTAAACTAAAAACAATAAAATTCATATATTATACTTAATAATCTATTTTAACATTTTGTTTTTTCTTTATTTTTATAATTGTTTTTTACTTCTATATTATTCTAAGATTAATTTGTATTAAAAAAATTAAAATTTTCAATACTTCAATTTATATTTTATTTTTATAGACTTTAAATTATTTTAAGATTTTAAAAATAAATTTCAGCTTTTAAGGTTATATTTAGATTCTTTAAAACATTTTTCAGATTTAAAAAATATTTAAGAGTTTTTAAACAATTTTCAGATTTTTTTAATAATCATTATTGTTATTATTATATTTATATTTTTAAACATTAAATTTAAATTTTAGATATTTTAAAATTATTTTTTTGATTTTACATAATTAATATTTTTGATTTTATTACATTTTTATATTTATTAAATGTGTTTAAGTTACGTGTTTTATTTAGTTGCTTGGGCCAAATAGATTATATTAATGACACAAAGATTAAACTTTCGAATTTGTATATAAGAAATTAAAAGGACAAATACAAAGAGTCCATATTTTGAACCTCCAACGTAATATTTAAATTAGTTTAGTGAAGAGGCTCAATCGGTTAAAAAGAAAAATAATATATATGGTTATTAAAGCCCAAATATGTGAAATTGTCCTAATTAACATCCAAATTTAGCCCACAAGGAAACTCTAATGCATTCGTCTCTTCAAATGGGAACTCCAAAATGCACTTTTATTTATTGTTATTATTTTAATATATTTTATGAGATGATAGTTTTGGACAGGAAAATATCATTTTGTAAATATCTTTCAATTGTTCTGCTTTTGTATTATTATAGATTTTTGGGTGGAAAAATAACACTTCTGTGTTAGTATAGATTTTTGGGCCAGAAAATGATATTTTTGTAATTTTTCCTCTAAAAGTTCATAAATTATTTCAATTAAAAAAATTAAATTAAATAAAAGAATTATTGTTAATTTATTAAATTACAATAAGTTTAAAAATTGTTTACCTAATTTTGTAGACAATATATATATATATATATATATATATATAGATAATTATTTGATATTTCTAAAAGTTTACCAAATATTATATAATAATTCATCAAAGTAAAAATAAAAATATATAAAAGAATTAAATATCATCAAAACGTTCGTTAATGAAATCGAAATAATTCATAAATCAATCTAAGTTTCTATATATATATATATATATATATATATATATATATATATCTAAAATATCGAAAAAATATCAGATAAAATTTAATAATTACTTAAATTAAAGAAACATTCGTAAAATAAGTTGAAATTTATTTAATGAAATTAAAAAGTATTGTGTGTGTGTATATATATATATATATATATATATATATGTTTGATTGATTTCACTTCATAATTAAAAAAAATATCATATATACACACACACACACACAATTAATAACTAATTTATTTTTAGAGTCAATGTATCAACATATACTACATTAACTAAATTCATCAAATTTGTCATTATTATCAGTAGAGTATAAATTATACTATTTTTAATTTAGATTATACTAACCAAAAACATTATAGTTTACTTATATATAAATTTATATATTTAAATTCATTACATGAATTTGATTTTAAAAATTATGTATGTAGAAAGATTCTTGATTTGGTGATAACTTGTATATATAATAAGATCCTTGCCTTCCTTTTTCTTCTCATCGGAATATAGCCCCTAATTATGTAAGGGCAAGAGAAAGAAAAGTAAGGACTAAAAATTCTCTTTCTTTTGTTGAAGACTAGAAAGGCATTCTAACTCCTCAAATACCATCGAATTAAACCACAATCTTTCCATAAATGATATCAATGTTCTCTAGATTAATTGAACAAATCTTAAATAAAACAGTACCCGATGGCTTATAAGTGATCTTGTGCAACTGGAATACTATCTCTATTCAATTCCAAGTGGAGAAAAATAAAGGGAGGATGCAGAATTGGCTTATTTCTTGAACTCTTTTGAGGCTCACAAATCTTACGTTTGTTCTGAACTTAAGGTGCCTTGTGCAAATTTGAATTTGGGATTTAGGAAGATTTTGTGAGTTTGGATTTTGAAAATTTTGTATTTGTTTTGAGAGTTTGTAGAGTATGATTATAGTTAAGATATTTTTTTCATATTGGAATTGTAGAAAAAGTTGATGTTGTTTGTTGAGATTTGTAGAAAAAGTACAAAAAAAAAAAAAAAATAGATGGTTTTATTAGATTGTAGAAAAAATATGAAAAATAGGGTAGAGTTGTAAGATTTAAAAACAAAATTCCAAACATGTAGTGGACTCAACACATCCAAAATTCGAATTCATCAAATTCAATCCAAACATCCCCAATATTAAAATAATAAAGGTCAATCAACGTGATCAATATGAGTTAAGCAAGTCAACACAAACTCAAGTTAAATCCCATCTTGTTTCTCTACTAGAATAATATTGATCTAGTAGATCTTAACTTTAAAAACATTATTTTTATTTCGAAAACTATTTCGATCAAGTCGAAAAATATCATCACTAAATTATATAAAGGCTTAATTGCAAAAATAAAAATAAAAAAATCCAAAACTTTACATAATTTTCTATTTTAGCCAAATGTTTTAAATTGTCAATTTTAACCATAATTAGATCAAATTATTTCAATTTATTTCAATCTTATTTATTTTTATCAAAATTAAATTATTGTATGGTGATGTGGATGTCATGTAAATAATATCTAGATGATACATCACTTAAAATTAACCGAAATAGATTAATTGTAAGTTAACTGTTAACCCACTTAAAATAAAATTATAAAAAGAAAAGAAAGAAAACAACGTAATATAACAAATAATCATTTATCCATCTATTTGTTCTCTAATCTTGTTTCTACTTAAGATACACCTCATTTAATTTTGTTTATCGGTTATCGTTGATACACGATTTTTTGTTGTATTTCGTTGTTTTCATCATTTTTTTTTTTTGACATGTTTAGGTTAAAGTGAGTTAGTCTATGATTAATTAAGTTTGATTAATTTTAAGTGATGTATGATTTTTCTACTAGGCACCACATCACCTCACAATAAGAAAAAAGATCAAAATCACAAATTGGCTAAAATTGAAATTAATTGATCAAGGTTGAAATTGAAAATTTTAAAACAAGTGGCTAAAATTTTAAAAATATTACTTACTATTGACTTTGAAATTTATTCTGAGTATCATTTATTACTTGAAATGTATTACATTTACTTGAAAAGTATAAATTTTCATTTAAATCTATTAAACCTGTTTCAAGGAGAATAATATCAGTCCATAAAATTTAAGAATATATGTTGTATATACAGATATTTAATTTTCAAACAATATTAATGCAAAACACTATTTTAACAACAATGCCCATTTAGATCATCACACTGAAAGTCGAATATACATAATGGTTAGCATCGTAAATACGGGTCGGTGTGGCGGTCAGGCTAGCCCACAACCCACCATTTGGTAGGGTGGGGCGGGTTTTCTCTGTGGTGGGCTTCAAAATCCCAATCCAGCACAGTCCATTAATGGGCAATGAATTAGGCAGATCGACTAACGAGAATTATTATTATTATTTTTTATCTTTTTAATTTAAAAGGAATATATATATATATATATATATATATAAACATATATTTACATCTAAGAAATATATTTGTTGCATTATATATAATACATAAAGAAAGTTTTAGAAAATAGCTCATTTATTAAAATATCTTAAATCATATAAATAAATGACTCGTATAATATTTTATAAATCATTAATTGTACATCATCATTATTATTATCATCATCATTATTATTATTATTATTCATTTCTCATCTATGTTTTCAAGAAAAATAAAATATTTTCAATTTAGATGCGGTCAATAGCACTAACCCATGGTCCAATCCATTGTTGACCAAACTCATTTAAGTCTGTTTTTTTTTTTTTTGTTTTTTTTATGAGCCTCTAAATACTCAATCTAACTCATCGTTTTGATGGAGTGAGGTGGGCCGGCCTTTGGACAGCTCTAATAATTTATGATAGTACGTATCAATGATAATTTCAAATATTATGATTAATAATCTTCAATTAAAATGATATAATGTCATTTTGAGACCTTGTGGATTGATGAACTAGATGTCTTTAACCGGACTGGACACGGGTTGGAACAAACAGTTATTCGGGTCACATTCTACGGTGTTGGGCCACTTCATATAATCGACTAATCGAAGCTGGCTTTTCAAAGATAGTGGGTGATTGGGCCGAGCCTATGGAATTGGACCTAAGTACAATAATATAATATCTGTGTACCAAAAAAACACACTATGATCTTGATTTTTTTTTTTCTTTAAGGTGAATATCTTTTTTTAAAATTTCAATTAATGTACTCTAGAATTTGATAGGAGCTTTACAATCTTCAAACAATTAAAAGATATTATAGGATACCTCTTCAAGAAGAAAATATCTGCATACCTAATATAATTCCTTTTTCTTTTTAATTTATTACTTAATACATATTTTCTTTATTTATTTGCTACTGCATATAAATTAATGAGTCCACCTCTAATATAACATTGTCTCATTTGGCTCCAATATTCTATCTTTTTTTTTTAATTGTCTTATTTAAAATTTTCGTACATATGTCCTATTCTTGTGTGGTAAATAAAAAAGAAATAATTGTTTGGGTTATTTTGACAAATAATAAGATATATTTTCTTCAAATATTAGTTTTTTTTTTTCACTTATTTTACTCATTTATTAAAAGGATTATTAGCCTCGACCCAAAATGATTTTTTTTAATATTATTGTTTTAACCAAATCATATCCTTCTTTGAGTCAGTTAATTTTTTCAAATTCTATTTATTTCTCTCTGATCATATAAAAGATTGTCCTAAGCATACAATATTAAACTTGAACATTTATTTATTTAAATCAGATTTCTAAATAAAATGATAGAATATATTGATGTTAAATTATTACAGTCTCGTCTAGATGTTTGTCATAATTTTTTTCAAGTAAATATTATTATTTGGCAAATACATAAGATCCAAAAAGAAGCATGTTTTCAATTGCAACACACAAATAAGAAAATCGTGAATAATATTGATTACATATAAAAATGTTAAATCTGAAAGAACAAAGAATTAAATAACACATAAAACGAAAAGAAAATAATTATTGGTTTCACAAAATATATTTCACATGTTAATGACATCATATATATGGACACTAAATTATATTTTAGTAATTGTGATAGAAAAGAAAGAAAGAAAAAATGGGATTGGAGGATATACATCCAAACCAATATTGATAAAATAATAAGTGTCTTGTGAGATCGTCTCATAGATTTTTATGCATTGCGTGACACTGGTCAATTCACAACTTAATCACCTACAACTCAAACTCTACAACTCACATGTTGTTTGTGGGTGATAGAGATCTGTCTCACGATAACTATTCTTAAGACCGTCTCACATGAATTTTTGTGTAAAATAAATTAGTAATGTGATACCAATACCACATAAGAAATGAATATATTGTGAGATCCTTTTATGAATCTTATTTCGTGAGATAAATCAACTCACACAATCCCATAATTTATATGAGTTTATAAAAATTAGTATGATTTATGTGTATTAAGATTGATACGTCTCACGAAATATATACATGATGTCGTCTCATATAAATTTTTGTGTATATTAATTAGTGCTCGTAGATAGAAGAACAAAACGGCCTTTCGTGGAAATAGCAGACACCATCCAACAAATGAAATCAAACGTGCAATTTAGTGGCTGCCATATCTATGTGCAGAAAAGTCAAAAATGCACCAAGATTTTCTTAATAAAATTGCATTTTGTGATTTATAGAAAGCGTAATGCAGCCATGTTCTCATTCATTCTTCCCATTTCTCTTGTTTATTTCGACGTGCAAGCCAACAGGCCAATCATTTGGCTGAAAACATTTCTCTGTCTTCTATGTTAATCATTATTAATTGAATAATTAATTTATTTATTGGATGTAATAGGAGTAGAGAGTCCCTGAATCCAACAAGTTAAATATTATCAATTGAAGTGATGACCGATTCATGGCATCAATAATTGAAATATCTAGAGAAAGAGGTTGCCATTATCATGTAGTTCAATTATATCAAATTGAATTGAATTTGATTAAGATAATTAGGAATCCTAGAGCCAGCTGTTTGGTTCTTTTAAATATTGGGTTTTCCATGTCGATCTTGCAAAGAAGATCACTATATAAGTGTTGGAAACATTTGTATCATTCATCAAACAAAAAGTAAGAGCACCAAAAGATGGAAATACTTGGAAGATCAGGGCGCAAGCCCTTATTAGTATGTGCTTTAGCATTTTGCATTATGGTTACTCAAGTCTTTGCTTATGAGCCATATATTTATGCCTCACCTCCTCCGCCTCCAAAAAATATAGAGCATTCTCAATACATTTATAAGTCGCCACCTCCACCAGAAAAGAAGTATGTGTATAGCTCACCACCACCTCCAAAACACGTTGAGCATCCTGAATACACCTATAAATCTCCACCTCCCCCGGTAAAGAAGTATGTGTATAGCTCACCACCTCCACCGCCATACTCTTACAACTCACCGCCACCACCAAAACATGTAGAGCATCCTCAATACACCTACAAGTCACCACCTCCACCAACAAAGAAGTACGTGTATAGCTCACCACCTCCACCGCCATACTCTTATAAGTCACCGCCACCACCGAAACATGTAGAACATCCCCAATACACCTACAAGTCGCCACCTCCACCAACAAAGAAGTACGTGTATAGCTCACCACCTCCACCGCCATACTCTTATAAGTCACCGCCACCACCGAAACATGTAGAACATCCACAATACACCTACAAGTCGCCACCCCCACCGACAAAGAAGTACGTGTACAGCTCACCACCACCACCACCACCGTACTCCTACAAGTCACCACCACCTCCAAAACACGTAGAACATCCTGAATATACATATAAATCTCCACCTCCACCAACAAAGAAGTACGTGTACAGCTCACCACCTCCACCACCGTACTCATACAAGTCACCACCACCTCCAAAACATGTCGAACATCCTGAATACACCTACAAGTCACCGCCACCACCAACAAAAAAGTACGAATATAGCTCACCTCCTCCACCACCGTATTCTTATAAGTCACCACCACCTCCAAAGCATGTGGAGCATCCTGAATACACCTATAAGTCACCACCTCCACCAACAATGAAGTACGTGTATAACTCACCACCTCCACCACTGTATTCCTACAAATCACCACCACCTCCAACGCAAGTAGAACATCCTGAATACACCTATAAGTCACCACCTCCACCAACAAAGAAGTATGTGTACAGCTCACCACCTCCACCATCGTACACTTACAAGTCTCCACCACCTCCAAAACATGTCGAACATCCTGAATACACCTATAAATCTCCACCACCACCTGCAAAGAAGTACGAATATAGCTCACCTCCTCCA
This sequence comes from Scutellaria galericulata, assembly GCA_946896805.1. Classification (NCBI taxonomy): domain Eukaryota; kingdom Viridiplantae; phylum Streptophyta; class Magnoliopsida; order Lamiales; family Lamiaceae; genus Scutellaria; species Scutellaria galericulata. The sequence continues at coordinate 16,923,110 of OX335793.1, forward strand.
CCATCGTACTCCTATAAGTCACCACCACCTCCAAAGCATGTGGAGCATCCTGAATACACCTATAAGTCACCACCTCCACCAACAATGAAGTACGTGTACAGCTCACCACCTCCACCACCGTATTCTTACAAATCACCACCACCTCCAAAGCAAGCAGAACATCCTAAATACACCTATAAGTCACCACCTCCACCAACAAAGAAATATGTGTACACCTCACCACCTCCACCACCATACGCTTACAAGTCTCCACCACCTCCAAAACATGTCGAACATCCTGAATACACCTATAAATCTCCACCACCACCTGCAAAGAAGTACGAGTATAGCTCACCTCCTCCACCATCATACTCCTATAAGTCACCACCACCTCCAAAGCATGTGGAGCATCCTGAATACACATATAAGTCACCACCTCCACCAACAATGAAGTATGTGTACAACTCACCACCTCCACCACCGTATTCCTACAAATCACCACCACCTCCAAAGCAAGTAGAACATCCTGAATACACCTATAAGTCACCACCTCCACCAATAAAGAAATATGTGTACACCTCACCACCTCCACCACCGTACATTTACAAATCTCCACCACCTCCAAAACATGTCGAACATCCTGAATACACCTATAAATCTCCACCACCACCTGTAAAAAAGTACGAATATAGTTCACCTCCTCCACCATCGTACTCCTATAAGTCACCACCACCTCCAAAGCATGTGGAGCATCCTGAATACACCTATAAGTCACCACCTCCACCGACAATGAAGTACGTGTACAGCTCACCACCTCCACCATCGTATGCTTACAAATCACCACCACCTCCAAAGCAAGCAGAACATCCTGAATACACCTATAAGTCACCACCTCCACCAACAAAGAAGTATGTGTACAACTCACCACCTCCACCATCGTACGCTTACAAGTCTCCACCACCTCCAAAACATGTCGAACATCCTGAATACACCTATAAATCTCCACCACCACCTGCAAAGAAGTACGAATATAGTTCACCTCCTCCACCATCGTACTCCTATAAGTCACCACCACCTCCAAAGCATGTGGAACATCCTGAATACACCTATAAGTCACCACCTCCACCAGCATCGAAGTATGTGTACAGTTCACCACCTCCACCACCGTACTCCTACAAGTCACCCCCACCTCCTAAACACGTAGAGCATCTTGAATATACATATAAATCTCCACCTCCACCAACAAAGAAGTACGTGTATAGCTCACCCCCTCCACCACCGTACTCTTACAAGTCACCACCACCTCCTAAGCATGCAGAACATCCTGAATACACCTACAAGTCGCCACCTCCACCAACAAAGAAGTACGTGTATAGCTCACCTCCTCCACCATCATACTCCTACAAGTCACCACCACCTCCAAAACATGTTGAGCATCCAGAATACACCTACAAATCACCACCTCCACCTATCTCTTCTCCTCCACCATATTACTACTAAACATTCCCACCATCTCCTTTACCATCTCCATTATTTTCGAACTATTACAATTCACCTTCTTCCAAGCAGTATTAAGACAGTTTGATTGTGTTTTTCATATTTGTATTACAAAAGTGTTCTGTGTGGACTAAGCTTTGCTCAATCTCTTTTTAATTATTTGTTTAGGCATCAATGAGTAGAGATTGAGTGAGATTCTATTTTCTTGTATCATTTTCTTCTTACATTCACTATTTATATAATTTTATTTTATTATCCTTAAATTATAATCACCTCATGCAATAGTCAAAATTTTAATTATACTCGACTATTTTTACTTTTGTGTTAGTTTATGTGTGTGATGTTTTTTATGATCTTTCTAATGCAAATTTCAATTTTGGTCTTGTAAAAATAGAACGTTTTAAGTTCCAATGATTTTTTTCTTTATCTTCATATTGTTTTTGTTTTTTTTCTTAACTAGTTAAGTTCCAAACAGTTGCAATCTACAATTCTAGTCCAAAAGCAAAATCAATAGAACCATTATATGAAACTAAACATGTAAAGGGTTAATTTTAAAAACCAATTGAAAAATGATATTTTTTTCAATTTACAACTTGATTTTTTTTCTTCTTTTATTTGCAACCCAAAATTCACTATTTTTTCAGATTGCAACATACTCCCATTTCCAGTCCATTTATTCGGCCAATGTCGAAATTTTTGTTTGATTTTCGTTCAAATTGGGCTTCAATTAAATTGAAATTGAAAAATTGATTTGGAACATTCATTTTGTTTAAAATGTGGAGTGTTTTGACGTAGGTTTCATATATTTTGCGTAAAAAAGAATACATCAATTTTGATTTTTGGCAAAATAAGTGATCAGGACATCCTTTGTGGTTGCAATCTAAAAAATTCATGAATTTTGGGATACAATTCGAAAAAACAGTTTAGGTTGCAAATTAAACGATCATAGTTCAAAACTTATTTGAATAATGAAATTGTGAAAAAAAAAAATCAATAATTTAAAGATTAGAAAATTAAGTTTAAAAATGATCTAACTAGTCCATAAACAATCAATATTAATATAGAAAGAGATAATTGTTTAAGATTTCTAACAGGTTACCAAATATGTACTATAGTAATTCATTAAAGGAAAAATTAAAGTATATATGGTATGATTGGTATGATGGAATGGAATTAGGTGGGAATGGAATGGTGATGGCCGATGGGAAATGAATGAAATAATTATTATAATTATATTTTATGATTGATAACTATAAATAAAATGTATAATATTAAATGAATTTTTATTTGACCAAATTATCTTCCACTATAATTTTATTTAATATTCATATTCAATATATCACTCAAATTTAAAATATTTGGCATATTTAAATTTAAAAATAATTCTTTTTACAGAAAATTAATCATTGTACTAATATTAAGATATATTATATTTTTTAATCTTATTATTAGATTACTATTTTTGTATTATTTAGATATTCTCAAAGTAGTTAAATAATAATATATTTTTCATATTTTTTTTATTAATTATTCTATATGATTTTATATTATTAAAATCTTACTATCTTATTTTATATTTCTAAAAAAATATTTTAGCTACAATTTATTTATATTTTTTTAAATAATTTATTATCTATACTAATATTCATTTATCTTACAAATATATATATAGATAAATCAATATCGGAGCTAAAATTATTTGTATTATTAAAATTATATTCATATTATTTTATTATGTTTTTAAGATTTTATATTTATTAATTATTTTTATACTATTTATGTATTTAATTTTTTTTACTATTTTTTATATTTATTTTAAATTATTAGTTATTATTTTATAATTTTTTATAAATAATTTAATATTATTTACGAAATTTTATATAATAATTCGACTTTAAGAAGTTAATTTGTGAAAACATAAAATAAATATGATTATTGTCAAAATTAATAAAAAAATGTTCATTTTCTTCACGACAGGAATACGTAATAACATGGGGGTAGGAAGGAATGGTCATTCCCTCATCCATTGTAATACCAATTCATCTGGGAATCGACATTCCCACCTATAAAACATATCAAATACATAAATAATTTATTTATTAAATTATAAATAATTTAATATTATTTACGAAATTTTATATAATAATTCGACTTTAAGAAGTTAATTTGTGAAAACATAAAATAAATATGATTATTGTCAAAATTAATAAAAAAATGTTCATTTTCTTCACGACAGGAATACGTAATACCATGGCGGTAGGAAGGAATGGTCATTCCCTCATCCATTGTAATACCAATTCATCTGGGAATCGACATTCCTACCTATAAAACATATCAATCAAAGAAATATGAATGAAGGTAAGAATGATGATTTCATTCTCACCCCATTCCATCATACCAATCATGCCAATAATGCATTAAATTAAATATCATCAATAAGTTCGTTAATGAAATCCAAAAATTGTATAAATAAATTTAAGAATCGATAATATAATATGTAATCTAAAATATCCAAAATTCTCAAATAAAATTAGAAATTACTTATATTCAAGAAAAATTACCAAATAAGTTGAATTTTTTAATTAATAAATAAAAAAATGTAAACAATTGCCTTTTTTTGTGTAATTATAAAAAGATTCAAAACTAATAAATTAATAACTTATTCATTTCTAGAGTTAATGTATTAACTTAATTAAATTTATTTAGTTTATCATTATTATCAATGATATAAACTTTCTTTCCAATTTCAATTATCAATGGAGTGCCCATTTTCGAGAATTTCTTCTCACGACATGGGTTTTCTTCAATAAACTTGGGTTCGGTTCTTGTGTAAAAAAAATTCATAGAATAACTTTAAGCTGAATAATTTTTTTCTCAAATTGAGAATTTGTACTTTTGTCCATTAAGTTCAAGTGTCTTAAAAATTAGTATCAAAAAAATTAGTATCTGCTGTAAAGAGATGTTTTAATTTTTTTCACCCAAAAAAGTTTAGTTTATACATACAATATTCCCATCCAATAAATTGCCACAAAACGTAGAACTTTTTATTAATTTAATAAAATGTTTATGTATTTATGGTCGTAAACTGAATTTAGGAAGGTGTAAAGTGGCCCCTTTTTTTTTTCTTTTTTTTTTTTGAGATGTGGCCTTTTCTATATCTTAGAACCACATTTAAATATCCAGTGTAAGAGTCTAATATAATATTTGTTTTTAGGAGAATTAAGAAATCTTGTAAAATACGAAAAGCAGCTCTGCAATCCACAGTACTGCACTGACAAAGGCTTTTTTTTTTTTTTTTTGAGTAGTTAATGCTCTTTTCCACATTGGAATTACCAAAACCCCCATACCTCACTCTCCTTAAACCAACCTTTTCTTAACTAAGTAAAGTCCCATGATTGGACAAATCCGTATTTGCATGCTATTATTACCACTAAATAATATAATGGCCTTTTAATCTTAAATAATTTAAGATTATCAATTTTCATTTTTATAAAATATTATCAATTTTAAATCTTGCAAAAAAAAAAACATAACTCACGATCAGGCAAGGATGGGCACACCTCATCTATGAATGACATTTCATGCAAATATAATCATGAGTGGTCTTTTCACAGAAATCAAATATTAGAATGACTTTTTCATAATTTTTTTAAAAGACAAAGCAATAGAGTTAGAAGCTACACAAAAATATTTGAAATAAAATGTGAGCAACAAAAAATGTACTTCCATGGTTCCTAACTAAATACACTTGGGTGATAATTTGTTTTAGAATTGTGCCATGACTTAAGGAATGTGACTAGCACGTTTTATCTCTCGGGCAATTTATTTAAACTATATAAGTTGAAAATTAGTAAGCCATATCTACATATAGTTTTTAGTTTGAGTGTAATGTGATAAATTTAGCATTTTAATCACAAAAATGACAATGAAATGAAATACAATAAAAACAACATAACCTCAAAAGTCCAACCCACCACCTATCAGAGTTGAAATTACAAACAACCCCTATAATATAAAGGTAATTAATAAATATGAGCAATACAAAGATCAATGTTTAAAAACAAGCAAAAACCAATCTTTAGATTATAGAAAGACAAAATTAGGCTAAAACATGAAAAAATAGAGGGTACAAAAAATGAAGCTCAAAATAAGATAGGCAAAAGGGTTTCATGAAATCACAACATGACACATCCCCTGTACAAAAGTTGAGATACCAAACAAAGGATTTGTGTTAAAATTAAAAAAAAAAAAAAAAAAAAAGAATATAGACAGTTGAAGCAAAACTCTTTTGTCTATGGGTTGAAAAAGAAGTCCCCACATTTACATTTCCAGCACATGGGTTTATAATTTGAGACGTCATCTCCTCTTGAATATGCTATTGTCCGAATTTCTTGATGCAACATTTTGATATTACTAGGTACAATCGGGACTTGAACTGCTTCACAATGCCCACATTTTCTGCATTTTTTATCACATCTTGGTGGCCTTGATCCAATCAAACCTCTCATTTTTACCTCAAATTCTTCATCTTTTTTCATCTGCATAAACAAATCCATGGTAAAAAAGAGAAAATTTGAAGGGTTAATGAAACAGTGATGAGAGAGAAAGAGAGAGAGGTTACCAGATCGGGATGAGGGAATTGTCTACCTGGAAAAGCATGCAAGAAGTGAAGTGAGAAAAGTATCACACCATGTGTTCGATGAATGTACTGAATGAAAGAATTTTGTGAACATGTAATGTAAGAACTTACCTTGAGCCATGAACTGAGAAGGGTTGACCATTGAGACAAGTAACAAGCCAAAAGTCAACAGAATAACAATCAGATTTCTGTTTCTTCTCTGAGGAAATATGGGAAGAAGTTCCATGCAGGCCATGGAATTAGAGGGAGAGAATGATGCTATTGCTATAGTAAGTGGGCTTCAGAAAAAGCTGCTGAAATTTCTTAGAGAGAAAGAAGGCTTACTTACATTCAATAAAGAAACAAGAAATTGATTTTATCCTTTTTAGAGCAATGATTGAAGTTTGAAGACAAAAGGGAATGCTGCAAAGGAGATGAAATGGAGAAAGGAACTTGAGAAAAGGCCCCAAAAGGGAAAAGGACTCTCCCTTCTTCTCTCTCTCTCTCCTCGAATGTTGAGCCCAGATGAGATGAGAGAGAAGAAGAAGAGGCTCTGGTTTTTGCACAGGGGAGACAGTGAAATGTGATTGCATATATACATTAAATGGAACAAATAATGAGTTAACAAGGAAAACTTTACAGTGCACGGACTATTCTTTATACTAAATTTGTGGATATTCATTGTCTCTTGGTTTATTCGAGAGTTTGGGCAAACTTCTAGACTAAAACTTTCACAAATTTTAATTTGGTAGTTTAATTAGCTTCTTTTTTTTTTTTTGAGGGACTAAACTAATAGAAGAAAAATATGTATATGTAATATGTGTGTGTATATATATATGGCTAAGAGTTTTTTATAAGATTGAGGGTGGAGTTTTGAATTATGTGTTATTTGTTTGGCAGTCGAATTCGAGTTATAAAAAAAAGAACTTTTGGAATAGTTGTAATACACAATCAATTGGATGTATTTATAGTTAATGTTTTTATAATGAGATCGGTGAATAAATCAAGCACTTTAATTGAATGGATTGATTTAAATGGTGATCTGATCGGTCAAATGAAAATTAGTGATATATTTTTTCGATAAGATGTAATATAGTACTATGTATAGGAATAGATACTTGATAAGAAAACAAATCCAACAAATTAAAATATTTAAATTTGAAATTAACACAACACCAACTTCATACACAACTAAATAGATGCTTGTAATGAAGCACAAATACTTTAACAATAACAAACGGTGTCCATTGTAAATGTCTAGATACTATAATCAATCACAAAACAGGAATTAAACGCGTTTCCCATTTTTGAATATATAAAAAACACTAAATCAAAAAATAAGTGCATTTTTATATCATTTTTACATTTGTAGCATATTTGGAGGTGAAAATGATGTTTTTCTCATGTTTGCCTATCAAATGTCTATCTATTTCTATAGTAGCTAGACTAGTCGTTATACACAAGAATTAGAATTAAATATTTCCCTTAAAACCCTATATAAAAGAAAAAAAAAAAGGTTATTTGCTCATTTGTTTATTTTAGAAAAAAAGGGACATGTGAATCATTCATGATGGGTAGGGGGCTACTTAGGGACTTTTATTTTCCATGAATTCCAACTCTTGATTATGTCCCCTCATATCTGAGTTGTGCATCACTGTTATTTTATTTATTATTTTCATTTTTATATTTTTTTGAGGAAATATACTTCACTGTTAGAGTTAGTCTTTTAGCTAGCAGATTTTTGTATTTATTTACAATTACAACTTTTTACTATTTAAAATAATACTATTTCTGAAATAGGGGTGTGATTTGAGGAGTGTTGAAACAGTGTGTAAATGAAATTTCCAAGAAAGATGGTGAGTTAGGATAGGCATAGGCATGGGTGTGGAGTGTTTCTCTCACCTAATCTCACGACAACCCTTTTCTCCAAATCCACGCCATATTTTTTTGCATCTCTTTTTGCCTTGTTTTTTGTATCTCTCTCTCAAACTATGATTATTATTTGAACAATTGTTTAACTAAAGATTTGCAGATCAGAGTTCAGATCCAGGTACGATAAAGAAAATAAAAAATAAGAAAAAATAAACTTGGCTATTTATTCATATTAGGGGGTGATCACAATTCTAATAAATATTTATTTAGGGATTAGAAAAATCTAACAATTTTTTTTTTTAGGGATGTTTGAGCTGAATCTTAAAATTGAGACAAGTTGGTATGACATTTCTTGTTCCGAAACAGTTTAGTGTGGAGATTCAGGATTTACTGTTTGGGACAGAGACAAGGAAGAATAGGAGATTTTTTGTTTTTAAATGAAAGGAATTCGAATTGAACAGATGTATTGAAATTAAATCAAAACAAATAAATATATGGGATCAAGTTTGTATTCAAAACCGTCAAACTAAATTGAAAAAAAAAAATGAATAAACACTAATCTATATCTATACTTATTTAATAACAAAGAAGTCTAAGACTATGTTTATCCATGACCATGGTCACCCACAACCAACTAATAAACAATTCATTTCTCTCTCCTCCACATACACATTCTACTCTACAACCAAATCTCATTTTTTTCATACTTTATCCATGACCACCTACAACCACAACCAACCTTTAATAAATTATTTCTTTTATAATTTAACAATTATATCTATAATTAATTTTTATTATATTTTAAATATTTAAGAAATATATACAATTATTTAATATTAAAAAAATCATAATTATAATAAAAAAATTGGGAATACAAGTTAAAATAAATTACAACATCCAATAAAAAAAATTAAAATTACAAGAATCGAAATACAAAAGAAAATAAATAAATCGAGCTACAAATATATGCATAAATTTTTATTGGTATCTATTTATAGAAAATTAGAAGAGAAAATAGAGTGTATGAGATTGTGATCCAAAATATATCAATATTGGTATCTATTTATAGAGAATTTTATTTTATGAATTTTGATGTATAAATTTTTTTTTTTTTAAGTGGGTAAATCAAAATCTGAAATTATCTAAATAAAATACACTCGACGAATCATACGATGACACGTGTCATCACAATTGATTAAAAAACTCCTCATGACCAAGGTCATCTCACGCCCTTGGTCATGGAATTTTGCCCCTTTTTTTTTTTTTGTCATTTTCCTATGACCTGGGCGGTGCCTGGCCGATAAACATAGTCTAAGACAAAACTGTCATTTCACCTCTCAAAAAGAAAAAAAGAAAAACTGAAAAATACGATTACTTTCACCATCTCTCATTCAAACTGTGCATGCTCACTCTATTTTCTTTGGGAAAAAAACTGCCAATCTCATCGTTTTTTCATAGATATACACATTCGTGAGATAATTGATGAATTTAGTGTTCGTGAGATGGCCATTGGACATGTCAAATTTTGCTCTTAATGGCTTCGACAATTTAAGTTTTGATATTGAATTGAACATGTTGCACCCTCTTTCACCCCCAAATCCCTCTTTCAGCAACTGTCTTGAAATGAGAAAGGAGATGGATGACCAATTTTGATAAAACTGAAAAGGAAGGAGTTGTGATGGATTTGACGGCAAGAGATCGATTTCGAAATTGTTAATGGTGTAAACTGCTCGCGAAATCGAAGCACCCTGTACCAGCGTTTTAGTTCACGACTAAGAAGACGACGCTGGCAAGGACAACATTGTGTTAAAGTCCAATCCTTTCTTTTTCTTTTTTTTAAATGAATTTCCTTGATTTGTTATATTTATTATTTATATTGTGATTGTTGTATTTGTTTTATAATATTTTTATTTTTATTATTTTCAAATGTATTTAAATTCTCAAATTATTATTTAGTAATATATGAAATTATTTGGTGACTTTTGAGATTTTATAATATCTATAGGGTAAATTACATAATAGAAGTCAAACTATGGTCACTTTTCCACTTTGTTACCCGAACTTTCAAAGTTCACTGTAAAATAACTCAAACTTTGTTTTTTTACTAAACGGTAGTCAGAAGTCACCGCCGGTGGAATATTCCGGGAATATTCCGTCCCGAACTTTCAAAATTTACTGTAAAATAGCTCAACTTTGCGGATTTACCAAACGAGTGCCAAAATTAAATTAAATTAAATAAAAATAACTAAAAAATACAAATCCAATTAAATCGGTCGATTTTGGGGTGCCGATTTGGGGGATTTAGTTATTTAATTTAATTTAATCAAATCAAATTAAATCGGCCGATTTTGTGGTTTTAGTTATTTAATTTAATTTAATTTGATTTGTATTTTTTATTTAATTTAATTGGATTTGTATTTTTTTTTGTTATTTTTTATTTAATTTAATTTAATTCTGGCACCTGTTTGGTAAATCCGCAAAGTTGAGCTATTTTACAGTAAATTTTGAAAGTTCGGGACGGAATATTCCACCGGCGGTGACTTCTGGCTACCGTTTAGTAAAAAAACAAAATTGAGTTATTTTACAGTGAACTTTGAAAGTTCGGGTAACAAAGTGGAAAAGTGACCATAGTTTGACTTCTATTATGTAATTTACCCATATCTATATTTAAAAAGATTAAAGAAATATTATAAAAATATAAATAGTGTTAATGTATATATAACGGAAATGAAGCAAATCAAATCCCCTGTACCAAAAATTCATGTACCACATTCCAAAACACGTTATATTGATTTTGAAAATAAAAACGGTTACAAATTATAAATATTTTTCAATATCAAAACTACGTAGTTTTGATGTGGCACACAAGTGGGATAGAGATTTTGGTATAGAGGATTTAGTCTGAAAAGGAAGAGTGATGATTTTATTCAATCACAAGTGTAGATGTTGTCATTCTAATAATAGAGGGGGCAACGACACAAAATTTCCAAAATACAAGGGGTTCAATCCATTTTACCCTTATTATATACAAGAAAGTCTTTGGAAATTTGAATTCAATTAGTGTCTGACTATGTTAATTGTTGACATTAATTTTTCCAAATTGTGTACATTACGAATTAAAAAATTATTATTTTACATACCATTTCATTTGACCTAAAAAAAAAACTCATACTTCTACCAAAATATTATTCTAATAATAGAGAAATGTATCATTATAATTATTTTTGACAAAACAAAATGTTCCCACATCGTAGAGAAGGATTACTAATAATAATAATAATAATATTATTATTATTATTATTAAAAAGGGAAAAAGTCAGCAACAAGAGGAACAAAATAGTTTGTCACAGGTCGACAAAGCTCAAAATTCTGGCCTTGTTAAAACTCTTATACAGAATATCAATGGAAAAAACCAATATTAAGATAAAAGAATACCGTTAAAACAAGTATAACATAAAAAGCTGGTGAAATCTACTAGAAAATGATGTAGAGCAAATTAATCAGCTAGTCTTTTGCTGATTTTATATGTTTGATATTCTTTAGGTGCCTCGTATCTTTTAAATCCATTATTTTTTTATTTTTATAACAATAACAAAATTTAAAATTTCTAAAATATCCTTCAAATCCTAATTTTTAATCCTTATGGTAGTTCCTTTACCTCATTCAACCTCACCAAGGATAACAATATGGACTCAACCAAAGGGTGTCCCATCTTAACTCGTATGTGTTACATGTAGCAAAAAAAGTTATTCCAATTTGAAAGGAAATAAGTCTCCTAAAATTTAGAAAAGAAAAGAGATGACAATTTTTTTGACCAAACTAAACATGAGCCTTTTTAATATTAATTAAGTTGCCTATTTATAGACATTGCAAATAATGTCTACAACTAAAATTGAGGAAATGACGAGTCTACTATCATGCTCAATTATGACAACTTAGAGAAATTAACAAACTCACCAGTGCATGACTCCTAAACAATCTATAAGCTTGTGTTGTAATAGTAGGCCTGGCCCGAGTGTAGGATGGGAAAAGTCTTGGTCTTTCTCATGCTCCATCCCTCAATAATTATATTATATATACATATATTTAAAACTATAAAATTAAGTTAATTATAATCATTTTTATTTTATTTTATTTGAAATGTTAATTATAATTAAGGATGTGATAGTGTTAAAAATATTAAAATCATTTTATAGTAAATACCTTATCGTTTCTGGTATGCCCACCACATAAGCATTATCAACAATGCAGAGACTGCACAAGTGCTCAAAATTGCTGCACAAAAAGACTTTCTCGAATCAATCTCTTAATTAGTAATAACTCCTCCACCATTTGCTGTAAAATTGCTTCCTCCTTCGGATTCATGTGATAGTGAGATATGTTTGGTTATATAGCTCTGGGAACCCAGTCGATAACATGTTGTTTATCCTTTATTGGTGGCAGCTTTACTGGAAGCTCATCAGGTACCAACTCCTGAAATCTTTCAAACAGCTCAAGAACACAATTAGGGATCTGGCTTCTATTTTCAACCTCTCCAACCACAAATGTTGTCTTTACCATCAAAGCATGAATCTTCCCAACAATGTCATCCATCAACTTCTTCACGAAACAAGTTAATGTCAACAACTTTTGTGTTCCAGCTTTCTATTTAAACCTCTAACGCAACAATGTCATCTTTTTTCCATCATTAAAGAACTAGTAGATGTTCTTCCTTCAATCATGAGTAATCCCAAGGTCAAACTGCCAAGATCTGCCAAACATTAACTGACAAGTATCCATATCCACAATATCCCACATAACCTCATTCTTATAATAACTAGGTTTGAACCCGTGCAATGCGCGAGATTCATTTAATACTTATCTAATTTTTTTTATAAGTATTATTATTTCATACGTGTTTATTGATTTATATGTATGATATTTTTTTCTATATTCTTAAAATAATTTTTCTCATTGTTTTTAGTTTTTTATTTTTTCCATTTGATCTTTAGTATAGGTGTTTTAACTGTTGGATTGGATATTTTCATATCTTTTTTTTTTAAATATAGAATAAATCTCATTTATATCTCGAAAACATCTGTTCTGTCCGATTTTGCCTTTAAGTGCTCTTTTTATTAAGTTTACATAATGATTTCATTTGTAAAATAATAGAATATCATCTATTTTTTCTACAATTTCCGATATGATTCACTTTCAAACTTGCAAATCTATCTACGTCCCAATGTAAATATATCCTAAGGTTTTTTTAGCACCTGTTTTTTTGTTAATGTCATTACTTTTGCAAGAGTATTGTTGTTTACTTTTTTTTTTTTCAATTTGAAATGTTGGACAAAAACAATTATTAAAGTTTGGAACCAAAGATTTCATATAGAAAAAGACAATACAACTTTAACAATCTCTTCCAAGCATTTGTAACTTACATATTTAGTTTTTTCAAAGCATTTATTTTTTGTAGAGTAGTGAGGTATGTATTTAATTGGTATTAATTTTTTGATATTTCATAAATAAAATGTTTTTTAGAGAGGACATTTGGCAACATTGTAGAGCTCCAAGTGTCATCACTTGAGAGAACCAAACCACACTTTTATATATATAACTAGTATAGGGCCGTGTATTACACGGGATTTTTCAAAAATTAAATTAAATTAGAAAATTCTAAATATTATTTACATAGTAATATTAAATTTATGATTTGTGCAATAAATACTACAACATTAAATATAATGTAATATGATTAAATATTTATCTAATTGTGAGAATATATGTTGCATTTGTAGTGGATCAAAAATAATTTTTTTATTGAAAATAATATATATATATATATATATAGTATCTTCAATTATATATTAAATTATATATATATATATAGTATCTTCAACCCACACATCATTTTTTTAGTTTGTTTTTTTATTGTTAACATCTATAACAATTTTCAAATTTTCATTTCAATTAAATAATAAAAAAATAAAAGTCAAAATTTCACAAATAAATTTTATAGTTTATTTTAAAATACAAATAAAAAAAAATTATTCAATTTTTTATTAATTAATAAGTTTAAATTAAAAGTTTGAACAATCATTTTCAATAAACTTATTGTTATTTTAGTGTTTATCTTTTTCATTTATTTATACTTTTTCTTTAAAATTTTAAATTTAACAGATTTCAAATATGCAAATAATTCTTATATTGAAGCATAGCATATGTTATTTAGATAAACTTAATCAAGATTTCTAAATTATTCAGTAATTGTTCTTAGCTACATAAAATTTGAAATCATTAATTAGCCATATTTAATGTCAAAATAATGTGAGCATGTCAAGTGTCCCTAGTGGTCTTACTTTTATATATATAAAGATTTCCAATAGATAAAGATACATGACACCTCACCTTCACCTTAATACCATCTCCATTAGTAATCCACACAATATTATAAAGTTCATGATGTTTTTCAATATGCAACTTTTAAAATTTTAACCAAACTACGAGAGATAATATTTTCATAGCTACCACTGTCAATAATTAACCCGAAGATCTGATTGGAAATTGTGCACTTGGTTCGGAATAATGCATTCCACTTGGAATCATCCCTCCGTGGAGCCAACAACACCTTACGAACCACTAATGTCGGCAGCTCGTCATACTTATCTCCATTTGGTTCGCAGACTCATTCCTCATCATCTTCCAATGCAATCTTTTCTCTCAATGTTCAGCTACATTGACTGGATGATGCTGAAGATAGTTGTTCGAACGATATCCAACCTCGTGATACCATAACACTTATCCCTAGTTATTATAAATGAAACACTAATTCAAAACCGTCAAACTAAATTTAAAAAAAAAAAAGAAAGAATAAACACTAATTAGTACCAAGTACCAACTAGATACTATATAGTATATATCTTCTTTTAAACAATGAAACTAACTATTATAAATTAATTGAGTTTTGAGATCGAGTTATTCTGTTTTGGGTTTTCATCAAAACATAATTTCAATGCTGATATAGTATAAAATAATCTTAGTATTATTTCCATTAAATTTCATTCTAGTTTTAGTTCTTTAATTCCGGACAGTTTAGAATGGTTTGCTGAGATTCTCAGTATGGATACTATAAATCTTCAGAACCATAAAGCTTTTTTTTTTTTTCAGAACAGTTTGGTTGAGGAAAGTCAAATGATGAATTGATATTTATATGTTTGGTTCTTGATTATAATCTGATGTTGCTACCCTTATATATTATAGCAATTTAGCTTGTTACTTATAAATTATTAATAATTAATGTTAATTTTATATCATATCTAATGTGTCATCTTATTTAACTATTTCTATTAATTTTTAAGCGTGGAATTGGTACACTGTAAATAAAAACAAGTTGAAAATAATGATTTGAGAAATCATCATAAATTTATCTTTAGATAAAGAAACAAATAAACCAAACAGATACAGAGACTGAGTCCAACGTTGTGTGATCACAACATCTGCAAATTGTCCTAAAACGAATCCCACTTTATTTCACAAAACTACTTCAAACTTTGCATACTTTCATATGAATTGTTTTCGACGTGTAGAACAATCTCTATAACTGGAAGTTGTCGATCATGTGTCGTATTACGTGGGCTCCGTGTGAATTCAGAGAGTAAGTTTTAACCTAAACACAGAGGAGAAATGAATTCATGGCAACGAACAACCTTAGAAGGCATTGAAGAAACTCAAAATCTTGCATTAGTCGATCACAGCTTAGATATCGTTTGAGTTTCAAGAAACGACGTACACATTACTACGATCAGAGCTGGATACGTACCTGAATTGTGGTGTGGGCAAGAAACCTTTGTATACTTCTACGAAAATTGACATCTACCCGCTCCCAACTGAGCCCCGTTAGGGATCTGATCATCGCCTCTACATTGGAAAACACGAAAAAGAATTATTGAACATTAGCATTGTTTATCACCACTCAGAATTATGATTCAAAAGCAACGACAATAAAGCGCAAGACTTCTACAGATAAGATTTAGTTATTCGCTAAAAATAATTAGACGAAACATTAGAAAGAGTACTTTGTCGTTGCAGAGACTAAACCAAAGAAAATCCTTAGGTTGTGTTTGGATGAAGGGATATTAATTTCAAAATTTGTTACTTTCATTTTGAACTAATTTTTAAACAATATGAGTGGATTTGAATCCTCCCTAATTCGAATGGATTTGAAATCCATTCATTTCAAATCCCTAAATCCAAACGCAACCTCAAATGATAAACATTCATCCATTTCTTGATTCCTTCTAACCTTCCATTTCACTAGTCCTCCCTTTGGCGACTTTCGGTTCTGAAGAAACGCAAACGCCCTGAGGATCAATGGTTTGTGAAGTTTCTTCATTGAAAACATATCGATATTTCACATTTTTCACAAGATTCCGTCTCTAAAACAAGAACGGACATAGTAAGATGTTCGGTTTGGCATGATAACTCAAGCAGAATAGCAGTGAAAATACTCACCTTTGGGAGCTCATTTATACGACGTAATGATGATGTGCTCCACCCAACAATATCTACGAAAAATGTCAAGGTTATGAAACAGAGAGGCTAATATAAGAAAAAAGAATCAATGATCTAATAAAACACAATCTGAACGAGGATACGATCGGAACTTGCATTTGCATAGGCAACGCGCCTTCTGAATGACTGCAAAGAAGATCTGCAACGAGGTTGAAAACGAGAAACTTCAATTAATTCATTACGCAATAGTAAAGAATCTAAAGAATTGAAGGATACACACATGAACTTAAGATCATCACAATCATTGCTCATCTGAAGAAGAAGAGGAGGTTTCTCATTATCATTATCCCTCAAGAACAAATGTTTCCCTGTTCTACCAAATATCCTAGAAGCATGCATCGATACTATCTCCATGGGACGAAAACCACAGAGCACCGGAATCTGTATGTTCACAAAATCAAGAAAATAATTTATGTATATCAGATTTAATTTCTCATTTTGTTATTAACAGGAAATATAAAAGAAAAGCAATACATAATGATCAATCAGAAAAACCGAAGATGTAATAAAATAATTGAGTTGAGACACCTGTTTATGACCTCTTGATCCAAGATGAGGCGTTGCAAACGTAATGAAGTTAACAGGTTCAAGTCCAGCAATTGTTGCTCGTCTTTTCTCTTCTACAAAGGATGTGTTAAGCTCGTCGCCTCCACATTCACCGTTTTCCTTTGCAGGTTTTCTTGCCAAATCTTGTTGATAAAGCACAGCTATAGCATATCTTGCAATGAGACCACCAAGGGAGTGACCCACGAAAGAAATCTTCTCAAGATTTGAATGACAACTAACAACAGATATCACCTGAAAATTATATCAGAAAAACAAAGCTTGGAAACATAAGAACAGAAGCTAATGTCTCGTAAAAGGATGTTCAAACCTCATCAGCTAATCTCTTTCCCATAACATCTACACCATCCAATGTCAGCATTGAAGAATTAGATTCACTACCTGGAATTAGCAACTTTAGTTAGAGCAATTATGGCTGTGTTTAAAGCTTTTGATTTAAGTCACTATACATTCTAGTTAAGATATCTGGAAAATCATATATGTAACAAACCATGATGAATGTATATGACTCCCATTAAACAACGTTTTTACTCCACATAATCGTTAAGTTTATGCAGGAACATAGCCAGTTAATTAGCCACAACATAATAAAATCAAGAATCAACAAATATGACACAGTTGATGATAATACAACAGCAAACTCCAAGGAAGTATAAAATGGCAGCTGGCAATGAAACATACAACGAACATGAGTTGCACATAAGAGTAAAACAAAACAAAAGGCAATACAATTGAAATGGAACAAATGAAAAAGGGCTAAAAAGGCAATCTCACAATGCACAAAGACATCGCCGGGATACGCCTTCACAAATTGCTTTGCCGCATACCTCCAATTTTGAGCACTGCAAATACGTTTGAAGAATAAAATCAAATCTCAAGTCAATTACAAGTAAAAACAGTCATCACCAACCCACATTCCAAATCCAATGTTTTTTAACCACAAAAACAGAACAATTTATTCAATTCATTTAATTAGCATCAAAAAGTATCCTACATGACAATGATAATCAAAAAACAGTCATCACTAAAACAAGAATATCCACATTCAAATGCCAAAATCAAGCATATAACCTCCCACATCTCAAATCCAATTTCTTAACCACTAAAACAGAACAATTTAGTCAATTCATTTAATTAGCATCAAAAGGTATCCTACAAGATAATGATCATCAAACACTCAAAAAAAAAAAAGAAATCATAAAAATAGTGAAAAGACTAGAAGCAAACCTCCCAATAATTCCATTGACCATAACAATCAGATGATTTAGCTCTTGATCCTTCCCATTACAACCCACCTCGACGTCGAAACTCCGGTTGATATCCGGCTTCTCAGTCACCGAAACGTCGTCGTTAAACCTCATACACCCAAATCTTGGAATCAAACAACACATTTTGTTCTTCTTCATTTTCCTCTTCAGATTGCTCAGCTTACTTTTTCCCTCCAAACCCATCTCTATTTCTTTATTTTCTTGCTTACTCACTGTCTCTGAACCAATGTTCTCCATCACCATTGAACCCTTGAAAAAATCTTCAAGTTTTTGCTTGTATGGATGCAAAGTATATTTATGTTTGGAATGCAGAATTTCAGTTAAAGAAATTGGAGCTGATGCTCTTGAATTCAACAGCACTACTTCATAATCTTGAAAAATCAACGATAAATCAAATCTTTTTTTTTTTTCTAGATTTTCCTGTGGAAATTTTGAAGAAAGTCAAGGATTTGGACTGGCTATGTTAGACTGCAATAATGGTGATTAAGGGACAGTATTCACATGTTTTTCGTTCAATTTCTGGAAATCTGGTTTTGTAGATGAGACAAGGAAGTGGCAATTCATTGCATTTCTTAACCAGTTTGATTCGCCCATTTGGTCTGTAATAAATATTAAAAATTTTATTAAATAATATAAATTGAATTAAATAATACATACTTGTATTGGTATGTGGTGCGGTGACCTCATGTGCACGTTCACTATTATGGGCAATTCAATCATAGAGCAAAGTACTCTTTCTGCTGCAAAATATAATCGTGGGTTTCTTTCTATCATTTTTTTTTTTTTCAAATCAAATTGGAATAATGGCTAAATGATAAGTGATATTATTTACTTTTTTTGTAGGTGATGAAATTTGACCATACAATTCTTACCTAAAACGGAAATCCTCGTTTTAATCATATATTCTAACAATATAGAAATCCTCTCGTTTAATACTACATTGTTAGAATATAGGGTTAAATAATGTACAGGGATTTTGTGAAAATCCTCGTTTAACAGTTAAATGAGAATTTTGTGGAAATCTCTATTTTAACTCTACATTCTTAGAACATAAAACACACATTTTCCCAAACCCTCCATTTAATTGTTAAACGGGGATCTCCCCAAAATCGTCGTTTAACCCTATATTCTTAGAATATATGGTTAAATAAGGATTTTTCCAAAATCTCCGTTTAAGAAGGGGATTTTTAGAATATAGGATTAAATGGAGATTTTTCGAAATCCCCGTTTAAATGTTTTTCCAAAAATTTCCGATTAACTGTTAAACGGGGATTTCCACAAAATCACAACAATGTACGAAAATTTTGTGGAAATCCCCGTATATTGTTTAACCTTGTATTCTAACAATATAGGGTTAAACAAAAGGGATAGCACCCAAAAGTACCACAACAAATATAAAAGATCTCAATTTTACCACACTAAATAAAATTGAGATTCTTTATAACATCAAATATAAAAGTAAGATACTTTTTATCATCAAATATAATTGTATACCCAAAAATACCACCAAATTATCATTGACTTGATGGGGACATTAATTGTCACACAACAACCTACCATCCAATTAACTTTTTAGCGGTCAAACACGAATTAAGATATTTCCTTATATTTTAAAGAAGAAAACATTTTACTAACAAAAAGAATAATAATAATAATTAACTACATCTACTCCTCTTCAATATCGGTCCGAAGGTGTTTTACTTCAAGTCAAAGAGTCAACTGTTTTTTAATATCGGTCCGAAGGTGTTTTAATTCGAGTTTCAATACAATTTTGTTGTCTTCGAAATCCATAAACACCCCTAAATGTATAAATTCAATTCAGAACATATTTTACCCCATCCAATCATATTTCATTACATGATAATGTCAAATTTGTAAATAATCCTGACAGAAAATTTGTAAATAATCCTAAGAATAGAAAATTTGGTTTTTGTATTTATATTAACAACATATTTTGATATAAAAAGCTCCTTAATTTACTAGTATAGTAATGAAACAGAATCCTAAGAATATTCATTAATTTACAAAACTTGGCAAACTAATGAAATAATAGTAATATGTATATTTGTTATTAATAATTTCCAACAAGAGTTAATGTTTCATAACTTCTACAACTACATTATATAAGATTAATATTTTTTTTTCCTTTCTAAATCATGCACAAAATATTCTTTACATACATCCTACACTCAGAGCATTCCATGGAGTGTATAATAACAAACTTAAAAAGGAAGATGCTCAATAAAGCTCAATTTCTTCTAGTGATTCTTCACCCTTCAAGTGATCTCATCTTGGTTTTCAGTAGTCGTGTCCCCTATTCCTGCAATGACTTTTCTCTCGTCTTCCATGATGTCTATCCCTATCATCCTCCCATACTGTCGAACGAACTTGTTCCGATATGCCTTTGTTCTTGAGCCTTCCATGTTTGTGTTTTCCCTTATGAACATGGTGCAGATAATAATGATAATCACTTTCTCCGATTCTGC
Organism: Scutellaria galericulata; assembly: GCA_946896805.1. Classification (NCBI taxonomy): domain Eukaryota; kingdom Viridiplantae; phylum Streptophyta; class Magnoliopsida; order Lamiales; family Lamiaceae; genus Scutellaria; species Scutellaria galericulata. The sequence continues at coordinate 16,943,944 of OX335793.1, forward strand.
TTTTATGCTTCCTTTGGGTATCATGCATGTGATTGTGATGATAATGCCTTTTATCGTGCCAATGATTTCTCTTCAAATGGATGAGTGAATGATCAGCATCCCTATCATGCTTCCTTATGCGTACATTTCTTTCATCGTAGCTCCAGAAATGATCCTCCCACCAATCATATATAGGATCGAAGAGCCCTTTTTGATGTAAAAGCCAGAGTAGCAAAGTGGCTGCATATATCACTAACATAATGAAACCCTCTATAATCAAGATACTAACTCATGTTTAAGAGAATCTCGAGTATAGTACCTGTTGGAAAGATGGCTAGAAACAGACCGAACATCAACATCCAACTAATGCAAATGTATTGTATATGGCAGCTCAAGTCGAAAAACCCAGAGCACTTCTTTCTGCTTGGCCATAAACATCACAAGAAAATAATGTGTTTGGGAATTTGAATGATCATAATATATCTCTTCCATGAGAAAGAGATTGTGTAGTACCTGCAACTTTTTCCAGTGATGAAATCTGCCAGAAAAGTCCAAAATTTGTTCCACAGCTCCTCAATGGATTCGAAAAAACCATTTATACTGGTCTTCGGAGGTTGAAATGGAATCTGAAAAATGTAGTTGAAAATTATGGATCTATAAAATCATTCAATCATAGGGAAATGCCAAGTTCACTCATCGAAGTTGGTAAAGTGTTATTGATCATCTATTTCTTAGGAGTTTTAAATAAATTTATTCACATACAAAAGCTCATAGTATTGTTTATGCATCTGTCAGAGACCACTTTTATGTGAAGTTAGTTTTCATCACAACTCTTCCAAGAGGGCCGATTAATTCTTCATTATCTTTTTCAAATTCATATAATTCCATGTGATCTATAAGGAGATTTGAGATTGGAGTGTGGCCAAACCTGTGATCCATTGTCAAGAACAGTAGCTGTAGTTGTAAATTCACACTCTGCTCGATCAACTTCACTAAAATCAGAGTCCTTCAGGATGGCTGTAAACAGGCCATTTAGTAAGTGCAATATCTAGATATAGAGCAGGAAATAAAAGCTTAAAGTGTCCCAAGACTTATAGTTACTTGAATCAATTAATTCACAGTTATACCTGCACATGCATATCTTGCAGCCTGATCAGTAGTTGGATACAATTTGAATGATCTGGTTATAACTTCATTTGGCTTCATGATGTAAAATTGTTCCTGTGCCATCACAAAGATTATGATCCAATACCAATTGCCTATCTATATTTGATGTGGAATACAATTTACGCACATATTAGTTACCTCCATTTGACTGACACCAGATGAGCAATCAAACTGCAAGATAGATGCAGCTGTTATCTATCTAAATGATGTATAGCTTAGAAACAGTATTAAAGTCAGAAACAGATTTCAAAATCCAAAGTTTAACATGACATAAAGATAAAGTTTGTCATATCTGTATTCAGTAAATATTATCATTTTGAATTACTAGAAATCTTTGTAGTTTGCAAACAATAATCTTACAGTAAGGCTGTAGGATGCTTCAACTTGGCCAATATTTTTTGTTGTAATTGTTGCAGTCCCGAATTGTGTCAGAGCTTCAAAAGTCGGCACAGTAATGCCTAATATTTTTCCAGGGCTCCTGCAAAAGGTGAAAACAAACCAGTCTTTGATAAACATATATATTCTGTTTTCTATATTAGTGATTCCCACAAGTTTCATTCTCATAGTTAAGACTAACCTTTGATAAACATATTCTATATCATCAGCTCTCAGTTCCACCAAAAGGTTTGTGTTAAGAACTTCTGTGATTCCTATTGAAAATGCATGACTTCCAGCATTCTGCAGATATTATCAAATGGTTAGACCTTCAATGATGGGCATTCTTGAAGATCCAAAATATAATTTTATATCCCTAAAACATTACTGGGTGTTGATTTATCCTTTCAAACCTTCCTTGAACACAATAAAGAGGAAGCTGGTTCCGCCTAATTCGGTTCTGGTCTGCCTGAAAATAAAGAAAAGTATCATTTAAGTTTTCTCTTTCAAAAGAAATAGATTTTATCTCAAAATATACTAACATCCCAAAAGTTCCATAGTTGATTATGCAAACAACTCCAGAATGGTGCGGCACAAAAGTCAGGCTGTGTGTTAAAAGCTTCATAACCAACACCAATTTTGTTGCACTCGATACCATCTAGCGTGAACCTGACTCGTTCAAGAAGCATCCACATTGTAAAATTGTTTCCAAGATTTTGAGGTTGACCTGGACCACCCTTCAATAAAAGGAGAAATTGCTTAAACATCATATATGAAACATTATACACATTAAAAAATGTATGTTTATTGACTTAATTCCTACAACGTCTCGAGCATTTAAATAGGTCCATGCATCTTCATGATATGTCATAAGCCAGTAAAATTGTAATCCAGTTCTCAACAGCTCATAGCTAGAACCAGCATGTGAATTGTCATCCACAACGTAGGTCAAAACCAAGGGAAAACTTGGATTCGATGTAAACAGTGCAACGAAAAACTACCTGTGTAGGAATAACAAGGTAGAAGTCATCAAATGATGGAATATCATTATATCCAACATAATCTCCAACCAAGTTCACCCTCAAAAATTTATCATCAGATATTGCAGTCCTATTCTCAGGTCCCACAATAACTTCCTGTCAAAAATACCCAGATGATAAGTATCAATTCAACCATTTCAAAGTGCAGCTAGCAAAATGAATAAAGCACCAGCAAATGTAAATCATATATTCATATTGACTATTTTTACCAGATTGATAAACAAAAAACATATTTATTTCTTTTTTTAATAGGATGATTTTTCCATAAGAAAATGTTAATAGATGATTGATAGATGTCCAATATAAGAAGTATTGATTCACAAATGACATATCTAGGGATTTTTACCAAATAATATATTGAAATTCGAAAGGGCATGATAAATGGCTTACATAATATATCTATTCACAATCAAAAGTGTAGACCATATTCCACTCTTGTAAGCAAACAAGCAATAAAAGTACTATGACACTCATCATGGTGAACAATATGTAAGTAAAAAAAGATAACATATTTCATATAAGTGATATTTTGAATCATTCATAGAACAAATAACCATTTACACATTACATAATATAGCACCCAAAAAGGAGGAAAAATAACTAATATACAAACAAATTATGCAAGACTTAGAACTTGTGAGATGTGATTGTGACTACAATTGTATTTATTAAGTGGCTTACTGATATCTTGGAATTTGTCTTAACCTCAATTCGAATACTAAATCCAACAGAGCGTTGTCCGATACCAAACACGTGGAACCTAGTGTCAACATAATTAATAGGTTAATGGCAATCTAAAACAAAAGAATAGATTAAGGAAAAGACAATAGTAAAAGCAACTAGCACATACCAAGAATCAAGTAGAACATAGAATTCAAAACCATGAGGTTCCAACTTTAGAATATGCATAATAAGTGAACTCTCTTCAAAAGCTAAGACATTATTAACTAGTAACTATAAAATAATTTATAAAGAAAGTGTAATCAAATCTACGTTGTTTTAGCTAGTCAATAAAGAAGAATAAATAAAGGAAAGTGGGACAAATCCTTACCAATCATCTGTAAAACGAAGACAGTGAGCTGTATTTGCCTTCCCTTTTACCAACTTATCAACTGAATAACCAAATATTACAATCACATTGCAGTTTGGCAAACCATTTCAATACATACGAAAAGGATGACTAAATGCTGGCACTAAACTTACAAAAATTTCCACAAGATGATGGGACTCTGCGCTGGTCTCCACAAGGACAGCAAGTTGGCTATGCAGAGAAACAGAAAACATTATCACGAACATTTAACATATTATGTCTTTCGCATATTAAAAATTCTTCAATTACTGTCCCAAATGAAGCCTCTGTCCTCAGTCAAGACTTCTAGCAGCTCACATTATTTCCAGCCACAAATAATTTTGAAAAACAAGCAATCTTTTGCAGACCTTAAACTTGATCCACTTAGAAAAATACTTAGCTTGGTCTTTTGGGAAGAAAATTGAAAGTTTATGGAGGTTTGGTAAAATATGCATATGCTCATGTAAAAAATTAACAATTTCCGGTGTAAAGATTATTTTTTCGCACATCAGGTTATTTTATTGAATATGTTCTTAAGGATCCAGGGTTAAATGCTTCTATGCATCAGACAAAGTTGGTACTTAAAACATTAAAACTGATAAATAGACTTTTCTTGATAAGTAAGATTTTTATTGATATACAGCTGGCCCTGGATCTATGAATCAACGTAGAAACAAATAAATCATTAAACAGAACTTATTCAAGAGTGTGTAACATAGAAAGAAAGTAGCACGCCTTCAAATTCTGACAATTAAAGGTTTGCTGGAAACACTGAAAATAAAGGATATGAAAAGTGGGTTGACATGCTTATATCTTCGAACTTAGTATAATGATTCATTATGAATCCAATAATATCATCATACTGGTGATGAAATGACTACTTTTCTTATCTTTATTTTCAGGAACTGAAAATATTATCAGAAACTGACATGAATGCTAAACTTGTGTAAATATACTGTGACAAATATATGTATATTTTCTCCATCAGAAGACACTGGTGATGAGAGCATGAATTGATTATTACTATTACTGTCAGGAGAAAAGTTAAACATTTCAAATGATACCTGAGTATGCTCAATAATATGGCCATTCTCATCTCGCAACCTACATAACCAAATTAAACAAAAACAGATCACCAGAAAATGATAGGGTTATATTCTGAATTTGATGAGGTGATAAGATGGACATAAAAACACATTCATGACTAACATAAACCTATATTAGTACTTTCTTGACCGTAGAAGTATATTTGTTTGGTATATGATTTATATGCAAATTCAGATAAAAAGTGGATTATTTAGCAAATATTTTACCATGGTTCCATAAAATAATACATGTTCTACCAAACTGCAGATATTTAGGCCAGATTATGCTCTATCAATCTTATAGTGATTTCTTGTAACAAAAAGGAAATGGAAGTGAATTATCAAAGTTTGGACAAAAATAGATATATAACAGAAGACGGAAGATGACTCATAAACAACACAAGAGGATAGCAATGTCAGCAGTGTTTCTCAGAACCCTTTGAAAATCTTGAATTTGAGACTAGTCATTCATAATTCAACATAGTCATAGACGAGGAAACTTGTCCTGCCACTATATTGTATCTTTTATTATTAGTTTCAAGTGCCTTCTGATTTGAGTCTAACTACAGAAGAAAATTTCCATTCACTTCTATGACCCACATGCAATCAGATTATATTGTTATTTAGTGGAACCAAAATGACAAAACAAACTTTACTAATGAAGGAGTATGTTAGTTGGCAGTATAACTCAAGCGAAGCAGGAAATTAACCAGTAACCCTGTTAGCGAGCAAACTTAGGGGTAGTGTTAAATGTTCTTTTTTGATTTACTTTGAACATCCAATGAAATTATATAAGCTGACTATTTACACCAAACAACAGTTCTAAATAAATATACAATACAAAATACTTCCACAAAAAAGGAGAGAAAGAGGTCTCCAAACTCAGAATAAGCAGAAACAATGCCCTCCATTATATTCTTGTTTCTATTATTTTCAACTTTTTATTTTATAGATGCTTTTCTCCCTCCCTCTCCTACTATCTTTCTGATTTCAAACTAATCTGATTTTTCATGAAAGATTTTAAACTAATGCTCAAGTCTATGCACACTAATTAGAAACTCAAGCTCACCCAAAACAGACACTACATAAGAGATAAACACTCAAAAAGGCAAATCAAAAGGTGCACTTGCCTCTCACATATTTTAACAACATCTGCTCCAGCATCAGGCTCACATTTTCGTGTTTGAACATAAAATTCTTGGGGCCTATAAGCAACATCCTAGGAACAGAAAACCAATGTAAAAAATCAGTAATGAAAGAATCTATACAAAAAAGAAGTTTCTCTATGAGTTATCTAGTGTAACACATCATTAAACTTCCACCAGACTTCCAGGCATAAACATCCAGGAAAAAAACAAACAGAAGCAATGTGATTGTTGTTTTCGTCAAAGACTACATATTTTCAACATGGTAATAAACCAGCACTCATCTTTACACATTCATAAATATAATCACATTAACATAGATTAACAATCCATTTTGAATATGAATGGGATCTCAATGGAGTCAATATAAACAAATCGAACACATAATTTATCCCATTAATGTATTAACAATCCATTACCTGGAACATTTACCAATTTTCATAGTGTATACTACATGTTACCACACAAAAAAATAACACGTCATATTTAATGAAATTAACAAGTCAGAAAAACAGATTTACAGGAAATTACACAGCCTAAACTACAACTAATAAGATGAGAAGGGTAGTTTCAACATACTCGTATATACGTCAACTCGTACAACGCATAAGCAGAGGATTTGTTAATAGTTATCACCGGGGGAATACGTAGAGTTCGCATGTGGTTGGTAGAATTCTCCTCCGCTTCTACTATCTCCGCCACAATTGACGCCTCCCTCCCACTCTGCAACACACCAAATAAAAGCAAAATTAAAGAAACATTAAACCACTAGTAAATTAACCAAAAAAAAAATATATATATATATATATATATATATTAGCAATCACACATACTGATTCACTGGGAACAGCCAAATTGAGTATGATCTTGGAAGTGCAGTTGAGCCCATCTGATTCCGAGACCTTTTCGCATTTTTCGAGCTTCGATTTGGAGAGGATTTGGAGCCCAAAGGCGTCCTCGGAGAGCGATGATAACGCAATGGCTATGAGAAGAATCAGGGAGTTCATGGAGAACTGATCGAATCTCCAGTTTTTTTTGTTTTTTCAGTAGTTAACAATCCCCATCTTGAGTAGTTAACACTGACAAGTGTTGGTGTTTTCTCAGATCCATGAATTTATCAACTCAATCAATCAATTCACCAACAATCAGTCACCAACAAAAACAGAAAATTGAGAAAAAAATAAGAAACCTGTGCGATCTAGATTGTTGAAGAGAACCGAAGATATCTCGTATTGTCGATGGTGGTGGAATAGAGTGAGTGCAAGTAAATTTTGTCAATGTTGAAGACAAGTTAGAGAAGAAGGCGAAGAACGAGAATTGGTAACTAACGGTTAGAAACTGAATTTGAGCGGGAATTTCTAAAAACAAGCATTCCATATGTCGACACTACAATAAAAACCTAGGTTTTTGTGAAAGTAACAGCCAATTTTCTTCAAAATTTAGGATTATGCATTTATTATTATTTAAATATAATATTCAATTATATATAAAAAGCTTGATATATTTCTAGAAGTTTTTCTACTTAATTTATTTATTATAAAAGTTAGTACATATTGACATAATTGCAATCCACGCCTGGAAGAATTTGTAGTGTTGCGTTTGACGAAAAATACAATCTATTTTGCAAGTGAGTTTGTAGTTTGATTTAATTAGCAGTGGCCTCGGGGTGATGCATGGATTTTAATTTTCACAAATTCTAATGTTAGAGTTAATGAATACGATCATTATTTAAAAAATAATTATATATATTATAACCTAATCAATTGAATTATAAAAATTCATTTTTGATAAATATATCTATAAGTTAATTCTCATATATCTAGATATATTTTACAGATATTTAATTAACGGAATTGATCATTATCTAGTCTATACTTGTCTATATTTATCTATATTTTTAATTTTAAAATATAATAACAAAGAAGTTTGGACAAAATAGTAATTTTACATTCCTCATTAAAAATTTGAACTTTTTGAAAGAAAAAAAAAACTGATGTATTTTTAAAAACTTATCTGTAAAGGAAAAAAAAAACTAACTATTTAAAAATATTTGTAATTCCTCTCAGATAAGATTATGAATCAATTTTTAAATTGTTCCCGCTTTTCCATCCAATACATCAAGTTAAACATTGAATTCAAAGCACAAATTTAATGATATCACGCAGAAAACAAGAGTCCATCAAAACCACTTAACATCATTTCACAACAGCAAAACACCACATAGACAAAGAAGACAGGATTGTCCATATTCAATGGTACCTCGAATTAAATCCGAAACAAAAACACACAAGCCCATCAAAGCAAACATCAACAGTCATCAGACACTCATCCAAGTAAAAACCAAAACCCAGGAGCAAAAAAAGAGGAAACAAATCACTAACTCACCTCAAGGAAGAAAATAAAAAATTCAAATATTTTTCACATCATGAGTCAAAATCCAGCAGCGACAACACGGAATGATGAAACCCCAGCAAATGGATCGACGAAAATCAAGAGCTCAAACCCATCAAGAAAAGAGAAGAAAATGGAGTATTGGGAGCAGGGAATAACAGAATTTGAAAGTGGTGGGTAAAGAAAGGGGGTAGAGAGAGGAATGGGAAATTGGGGAAAAGAGAGAAAGGAGAAACTGCTTTTTCTTGTAGTGCGATCACAACAAATGTGATCTTTTTTTTTTTGTTGAAGAAATCCATTATCATGTTCATTAAAAAATAAAATAGAATAATGATGTTGAGTATCGGTCCATATACAGAGTACTTACCAAACTATTACACTGAGTATAATTTGGATACATAGTTTCTATGCAGGCTTAAACATACAACAAAACAGAAGAAGATAAGAGAAGAAAACACCGAGTTAGATCCACAAAGGATCGGAGCGAGAGTTGAGAGCCAACTCAGTGAGCACTTTGGTTCAGTCCCCTTCTTCGTCCACAACACACAAGACCACCAAATCAAGCGGTAGCACCAAGGAGCCTTTGAACACCACAGAAACTCACCCTAAAGCTCACACCCTCCCCAACAAGGAAGAGACAGTTCATCAACACATGTACATCTGCCTCATAACACTAGAAAATCACAGAAAACTCCCAAGAACCCCTATTTCTCTCTCTAACCCTCTCAGAAGCGAGCATAAGCTCTTATATAGGGGGAGGCTCATCGCTTTCTCTCTCTTCCCAAGCCCAAGGACAGAGAATAAACGGTAGAAATCGACCAAAAACCCAGAAAATGACAGCCCGAGGTCGAGAAGGACCGTCGGAGATACATGGGTGTACGAAGATCTGGGCAGAGAGAGAGAGAGGATGATCCGCCGCAGAGGAGAGAGAGAGGATTTAGGGTTTGAGGGGAGAGAGGGGAGCGAGGTATATATGTAAACAGATTAAGGGTCAAGATCCGATGGTTCAAAACGAGGGGCTCAAATTAAAAGCCCTCAACTAAAAAGGAGCTCAGGGCCTGGGCTTCACATTTGCTTCCACCTGGGCTGCCAAGAGTGAAGTCTGGGCCCAACAACATGATATTAGGCCCACACTAACAAATGAAAATTTATTATATAGGTTTAATCCTATAATAATAGGTCGGTCCAGAATTGGTCGTATTTCACGTCAAAATCTTTATCAATTTCATTTAATGTGTATAGGTTTTTAATCCTATCAATTTTCATTTAATGTTATGTCACAACTCTGACTACAATTATGACATGTTTTTCACTCTTTAATCACTGTAGAGAGCCGTGAATTCTAGAAATGCTAAGCTATGAACTAGGAATACATATTAATATGTTCATTCTTCGATTAATATATATATTATTGATATATATATATATATATAACATATTTATTAATTTTATATTTCATGATTTAAGAAAATATAATACATTACACATTATCAATATGTATCTTAGAACATGTTCTTTGTACATAATTATCATGCTTGGTTAAGAATTGGATTTGTCTCACTAAGTCAACACTATTCATTCAAACTATTTAAAGTTCATGGGATTATATTGATTTTTTTTTATTTTTTTACATTTTTTTAGAAAAACCTTTCAAAGGTACAGCTTGTGAAAAAATATAATTTTCAGTTACAAGTTGAGTTCTTTTGGTCTTATTTGTCAATTTTCTTTCTAATGTTTGTGGTATTGGTCAAAGGTGGAATGATCAAAATTTTAATGGTCTAGATTATGTAAATGAAATAACTTGATTTTGTTGATATTAATTGAATGGTATAGAGAGTTGTCAAATGGTTTAGATTAACTAAGACACAGGGTTGGTGCTAAATAAATCGACAAAGTAGATTCTATATCAATATACAAGAGAATTGCTCAAGTTCTCCCATTCCTATTCTTTATTGTTGAATAAAGATTTTTTTTTTCTTTCTGTTTTATAAGAAATGCTTTTAGTTTGATTCACTAAGAATGAACCAAAATCAAAAGTACATACCCTTTTTTTTCTTTTGAAGCCAATACAATTTTTTTTCTTGAAACCATCCTTTCCGCAAAAAAGTCAGGTATGCAAATGATTTTATTTATTTATTTTTTGTGTGTGATTAAAATGAGAAACAATGTAGTTTATTAATTAATTTTCAGAATGTGTAGCAATAGTAAACTTTGTATCTAGAGAGTAAAATTCAAAATCACTATAAACTATCTGCAAAAATCTATAAATTAGCACATGGTCTTTTGAAATGAGATGTTTATCTACCATACATGTAATTTGAGGGATTGTAGTATCATAGGGCAGCTCATTAAGTATGATTACATGGGCTCGGCCCATTAAAATGTAGTCCCATTAAATCCAAGGTTAGTCCATTTGGTACACATCTATATTTAATTATGTAATTTAATGGCCACAAAATGTAATCATTATAAACTCCTTGAGGAGTTTAATGTAAGAAGATGTGATGAATTGTTGTTAAGTATTTTTTTGAGGTTTTGTTTGGATTGAAATATTTGAGGTAATAATTTGAAATTCACGGGAAGGATTCTTCGATCAAGTTTGGATTTATATGAATTTAAAATTCATGATTTTTTATTTTGATTTTTTAGTTAATTCTGAATACACTAAAATTTAAATGAATTTGATATATTTATTTCAAATATTGTAATTTAAATCACACTAGTTTATTTTTTTTAATATAATCACAACCTGAAATTATTCTACTCTAGTGTTGCTTTTTCAGAAAAATAATTATGTATATATGTTCACTAAAATTCTTGAGCATTTATTCAAGAATTTAAATGGAAATGTAAACTTACAATACATACGTTCACCCTTATGTCCCATCGTAAATTTACATTTCAGTTATATATATAAGTAAGACCAAAAGGAAGCAATCATACATCACTCTTAACATTAAATATAACTAATTAAATATTTCAAATTTTATGTTAATAAGAAACATTATTAAATAAAATAGAAATGTTATTAAATTTATCTAAATAACATATGCTAAACTTCAATACTATATATTAAATTTGTTAATTTTAAAAGTTTAGAGAAAAAATATAATTAATTAAAATAAAGGTGAGTTGATGGAAAATTTCATATTTTTTAAACTTATTAATTCATGAAATTGAATAATTTATTTGAATATGTGTTTTAAAATAAATTATGAAATTTATTTGTAAAATTTTGACTTTCATTTTTTATCATCTAATTGAAAATAAAAATTGAGGGTTGTCAGAGATGTTAAAAATAAAAATCAAACAAAAAAAAAAAGTTGGATGGGATATATAATATAATAGACTAACAATATATATTATTTTCAAAATAAAAAAATTATTTATGATCCTCTACAAATGCAACTAATATTTCGATAATTAAATAATTATTTAATCTTATTATGTTATATTAAATGTTAAATTACATGATATGTATTGCAAAAATTATCAATTTAATTTTAATGTATAAATAATATTTAAAATTTTCAAATTTTACCAAGTTTTTTTTTAATATAAAATCCCGTATATTACACGGGTCTTATACTAGTGTATGTATATATATATATATATATATATAAAAGCATAGCATATATAAACATAGCCAATTCAACTAGTTATGCTGCATCAAATAAAATATGGTTAATTATTGGAAAACCACAATATTTACTTGATTGTTATTTTAATCAAATTTTTATTATTGGTCAAATTATCATAATCTTATATATGTAGTATGCTTTTGTTTTTTTTTTTTTGGTCAGATTTGTAAAAAAGATGTTGGTATGTCAAACTACTTAAATCATGTAGTAAAAATAAACCGAAGTCAAAAAACATACTATATATATATATATATATATATAAAATTATGTTATTTTGATTAATAATGAAAATTTTGGTTAAAATAACAATCCAAATACATGTTGTAATTTTTTCGATAATTAATCCAATAAAATCTAGCAGTTTTGATTATATTTGTCTAATATTTACTTATGAATGATGGATACTATGGATTATATATTTGGAGCACATATAATATCCGAAAATGATGAACATGTACAGTTTAAACATGAGTAAAAATGAATAGTATTTTGTGCCACCTCTAAAGCAACGGTGGGCCCGCTGGCACATTCACTGGTAACAATGTAAGTTGTAACATCATCTATTCCACAAACCATTATATGTGGTGTTACACTATTACTCAACTTGAAGTCTTTTAGTAAATCTAATATTATAAACTTGTTTTTTTATATATTTTTGAAAGACACTTTTATTATTTTTAAACAAACAGCAGAAATAATAGTAAATTATTTTTCATTCTAATCAAACTTTTCATATTGGGTTTTTTCGGATTAAAGTTTTTATTTAAATATATTTATATTCAAGCCAGAGTTATCACTATAAAACATATTACAGAATTGGGTAAAAGTATGAATGAGATAATACAACTCATAAATTATTTGAGATTAACTCGGAAAAAAATTGAATTCGACTTGAAAATACTTGAGTCGAGCTCTAGCTCTAGCTATCCGATTCGAGCATATTTATACTTGGCTCGACAAGCTCGAGAGCCTCATCGAGCATAATCGAGCATATGTGAAATTTACAATTTTGTCATGATCAATAGTTTATTTATATACATAAAGATTTCAATTTTAAATTTTATTTTAAAATTTTAAATTCTTTTTAAAATATTTTTCTGGTTTCAAATCTAATTGACCTAAGCTCAAACTTATTGAGTAATCTGTCGAGTCGAACCCGAACATTAACAAAATAAGTTTAATTAATTTCGAATCGAGCTCGAACTTTAAATTTAAAAAACGAGTTTGAGTTTGAGTCTGTCAATATTAAGCTCGACTCCACTCGTTTACACCTCTAAATTTGAGTCAGACATTTTTAGATAGTGAAAATAAATAATTGAATGTGCACAAAAATCTCAAAAGTTATAGACTAAATTGTACGAGGAGGAGTGGGAGTAGAAGAAAGTTGATATTATATTATATGATAACAATAATGAGAAGATATGTGCTGTGTGTGGGTTGGGAAACAGCTCCCGCGCAGTTTTAGCGGGCTCTCATGACTCGGGCCTGCACGCTGGGCCCATTTAAACTAAACCGTTTTTTTGCCTTTTTAAAGAATTTATGATTTTATCATTTGTTGATACATAAATTAATTTAAAATCAGTCCAGTATTTTGCTACTTCCTCTTTATTTAAAAATTCTTAGACATTAAGAAATTAATACAGTATTATTATATTGTGATTAATTGAGTTAAGTTTCTAAAATGGCCCATTTCAGATGAGGTGAACACTAACATCATCTGTTAATTTAAGTGATTTCGACATATGTGTTTTTGGGTTTGAATATTGAATTAATTGGTCATCCACAAAATTAACAGGAACGAATCTTTAGCCTAATATTTAAATTAAAATTAGATGCATAAATTCTTCATCAATCATGATCATAAACTATGTAATAATGTGTATTACATCCATGAACCCTGATATATATCATACCAAATCTAGAAAGGGTAATTAATGAGTGCATGTCATTATATGTTCTCTTTCTATTTGTAGTCAATTTTCCTGTAGACATTACTGTGTTACCAAATCAAGTGATTAGTATTAATCATCATCTAAACCAACATAAGAGTTACACTTGTATTAGGATAGGGTTAGCAGCCAGTTTAATCATTACTTAATAAACTAATTATGTGAATGATATTAAACCACGTAGGTTGTACTAGTGGAGATTGATTATTTATTTAATTATCTTTTTTTTCTTCTAATTATTTGATTTTTTTTGTTGTTGTTTAGATTGTTATTAATATGAAGATGCATGCTAGTCTATTCAATTGAAAATCAAATATCATTATAAAATCAGATTGGATGTTGCATAGGTATTTATATATTATTGCAATTAGTACATATGACATATAATGTCAACCAATCAGGTGACATGTCTATAGGATGGGGGCTGGAAGCAAGATTCTTACACAATAGTTTTCACTTGTACTATTCATCACATTATAAAAATGATTAGCCTAAGTTGTTATAGAAATATATTCCAATTTAATTTAATTTCCACAATCTACTCAGATTTGAAGAATTTGATTCAGAGTGATATAGCATGTTACAACATTCTTTTTAGAATAGCACACATATTTCCATCATTGGTCAAGTCAACCAATTGTATATACTCAAGATTCAACCACCCTAATCCATACTATCAAATACAATATATAATTGACCAAAATTGTTTTAAAGAAAATAAATCTTATAAAAGTGGGCTAAAAGAAACTTCCAAATGTAATCAACTCCTTAAAATAAATGGATTTCAAATAAATATTAATTTCAATAATTACACATTTAATTAGGGATGTGAAACGGGTTGTGGTATGGAAGGATGAACAGGAAAAAAAAAAAATTTATGTTCAAATTGGTCTGTTTAATCTGGCTAAACGAGCTTGCTCGATGGATAACCTAGTAGTCCCCTAGTTTGCAATTATTTTATTTTATTTTTAAATTATACCAATTTTTTTAGTCTTAAGTATTTGAATATCTTATATTCATAAATTATAATACAAATTTTCAATTATATGTTTTACCTAGCATTTGATGTCTTAAAATTTGATTTATAAAAATTTGATATTTATGAAGTATATATTATATATTTACTTGTATCAAATACTTAACCGATAAATACGTACAAATAACATACGCACTCATATTACAATGTAATTTATTGTACTTTTTAACGGTTTCATCCGTAAAATTTTCTTGCAAAAAAAACATGAATTCTCAATATCAATTTAGCTTTAATAGTATTGATTGTATTGAATAATCGAAAGTCAAATAGTTGTTTTAGATGGTTATTTATAAAACTTTAGAACTTAAACGTTTAAACAAGGAAGAAAAAGTCTTTTAGTCACCTAAATTTGTCCCATTGAAATTTTTCATCATCTATCTTTCACTTTTTGTTTTTTAGTTCTCCATGTTTAAGAAATCAGTTTTTAGTCTTTTAACCTACCATAGCAGATAAACGTCAAATTCATTTGTTCATGTTTTGTCATATTTGATAGCTTTTTTTAATTACAAATTTGTATATTCAACCGAAAAAATGCATTTTCATTCTACTATTTGTTAATACATATCCAAAAAATTGAGGAAATTTTCATTTTCTTTCCCTAACATTCCTAAAATGACATTAAGTAACTAAAAAAAACTATTTTTCTTCTCATCATGTTGGTTAGAGTTTATGGAAAACAAAACATATACATATGAAGATTGATATTAGGCAACTAAATAATTTATTTTTTCAAATTATATTTCTAACCTTCTGGGAAATGAAATAATACAAAAATGATGGGTATGGATTTTTAATAGCTATGAGTAGAAATTTGGTTGAAGCTTAAGAACTGATCTGAGGATTGGGTAAATTTTTAGAGCTTGAGTTTTATAATACTGAGTGACGTATTCTCCTTTAGATGTTGTGTACAATTGATTCAAAAAATTACATTTAAAATATCAATTAAAATTTTTAATTAATTACTCGATAATAATCTGTTTACTTTAACTTGAAGCTGAATTAAATCTACAATACTAGGTATGCGTAAGTCAAAATTCGTTAAAACCAGCTTGAAACTGCTAGGATCAACCCGTTTAACATACCCGCACTAGGGGCCACTGAGGCAAAACTACACTAACCCATATAAAAGCATATAAAATATTCCCTTTCTACTGCCTATTATAATTTTGTGCCCAAACTACTATAAATTCTACAGAAGTACCATTACACCCTACACTTTATTGCACTTGATTAGAGAGTAATTTGACCGCAACTATCACCCTATGTTTAATTCAGTAAATTTAGGGATTTCTGTTCAAATCTGTTTATGCTTACACAAAACTTAGTGTTACACGAAAAATTTTACAAATTAAGGCTTATATGAAATTTATGAAAATTAGGACTTGATGATTTTTTTGCAAATTTAGGGCTTACAAGAAAATTCTTGAAACTTAACTTCCGTTCCACTGTTGGCATGTGATAGGTAGGGGCGATTTAGACTTTTCACAATCTATTGTGATGGAAAGAGTAAACAGGTATCATTTGATGGTAGAATTGATGACATATTATATTAATTAGGTGTTAAGCATGTAAAAAAGATGGGAGACAGAAGTGAGTGACAAAAGAAGATGGGCCATTGGAGATGGAGAGGAGTTGGTGTATGGGTTGGAAACGTCCAATCTGAATGTGCAGAGAGCAGAGGAAAAGAAGAAGTGATAGCCAATGTCACCTCTTGCCTCTCTCTAATCTAATCTCCATCTCCTTTATTATATTATATAATATGTGGGGCCCCTTACTACCCCGCGCAACTTACGGGGGTATTATGCATTCATGTAGGACCCACCTTTACACATTTCACTGCAACTTCAACTCAACCCATATCCTCTCTCTTCTCTCCTTTATTTCGTTATTTCATCTCAACCTACCATATATACCACATTTTAGCATTTTTCTGTTCAAACCCAATTATTTTATCTTATTTTATCCAAAAATGCATTTCGATTTGCTTTCAGTTTTCATATTTATTCAATTCGGTTATTTCATTATAGTTCGCTTTCCAGAGAAAAATAACCTAACTTAACCAAAAGTTAGGTTGTGTTTGTGAATTTAGGTTTAATACCATAAATTATTGTCAATGTGAGCTTGAAAAAAAAAATTGAGATATGTTAATGCCATAAAAGATTGAATGTTTTTTCTTAAATCTTTTTTTTTTTTAATCTAATGTTAAACCTCATTTATGTATTGTCTTGATGCTTATTCGATGGTAATTTTGTGATTGAAGTCTGTGCATTCAATGTATTTTGGCTTTGATTATTGTACAATATTGGACGGTAAGTCTCTTTTTTGCGCAATTTATAAGGTTTTTTTTTTTTTTTTTTGGATACCATATATTATATATTACGCATTATATGAAAAGAATTGAGAGACAGACAAAGACTGAATTAACGTTAGAATCATTAACTTAACTCTTCAAATATTCGTCAGTGTAAATTTACTAATCCTTTTATATAAAATTGTAAATAAAGATTATCTCAATATTACAGGAGTTTGTAAATATTTATTTATAAGATTATAAAATTATCAATAATATAAATAAAAGTATTCGTTTTGTGGTTAAAACTATTAAAAGTAATATTTTTAGCCATAAAATGAATATTTACTTTTATGAACCTACAAATTGGTAGGTTGATTTGAGTTGACTATATTGATTGTGTGGTTCAGTGTTGACCCACATTGATCGGTGTCAACTAGGTTGATCCGTGTTGACTGGATGTTATAAAATTATATGACATTAAGTCTCATATAAGGAGAACCGTGAAACGATCTCACGGTAGAGTTTATTCCTAAAGTTTAATACCCAATATAGTCAATACTTCTATATGAGAATGAGATTGACCTTAATTAATTGCCATAATAATTACAACTATGTCATATGCTTGTGATAAATATGACCTTAGAATTTTAGTGAAAATCTAAACACAGTTTGAAATGTATATCCACTTACATGAACATGTCACACATTGTTGAATGAGTTATTTATATTGAAAGTAAACAAATCCGTAAAAGTGAAGGCCTATAGTTTACAAAATGTTTCTACCTTCATTCAATAGACCAAACATATCATCTTGTATTTTAAAAAATAAGATTCTTATTTTAAGATGGCAGATGAAATATTAGGTAATTTAAAAAATATGTTCACTACGTACTTATGGATCATGATTATATAAAAGTCCTTTGCAAATCTGATTTATATGAATGGCCAACTTCAAATTATACTAATGGGGCATTGTTCATCAATCGTCAAAATGAATCAACTTGAGTTTGGTTCAATATTGGGTAGCTTGGGTATATTATACCAGAAAATAATTTGAGAGTGAAAATAATATTTTCGGAACACGTGGATTATCGTTTTTTTTTTTTTTTTTTTGACTTCTTACACTTTTTTCTATTGATGTCATGACTTCAAATTTATACTAATCCGTACTGTACTAATATATATACATAAAATCACTTTCTCACAGGCTTTTTTTTTCTTTGCAAATATTCGCATTGTACATCTTTGAATTCCTATGTTATTCGTTGTTTTACTTTTGACCCGTGTTTTCTAAAAGTACAACTTAAAAAATAAAATATTTAACTATTGTATGTAAAATCCATATGCAGTAGTTGAGCGAGATGAGGTAAAAAAGCGATAAGATCACTAGTATGAATCATGTACAATATTTTGATAAAAGTTGTCAAAATTAATACTTTTTTTTTAAATAGTAACTAAAACGAGGAATTATTTATTTATTTATTATATATATAGGGGGGGGGGGGGGGGACAACCTAAAACAAGGCATTTTGGTTACCATATTGGCTACAGAAAAATCAGAGAGTGTCTTGTTGCATGCAGTGTGCACGTGGCTGTTATTACAAACACGACAACGGTAATTTCCTGTTTTTATTTTATTTTTTTATTATATTATATATATAATTTTTTTTAAATTTTTTTTCAGTCAAAATAGCCAGTAAATTTTCAATGTAGTAGCTTTAATTTACAGGCTGCCTACGCGGCTCCACATGACCTCTGACTTGACTCAATCACTATTCACTGGTACAACACGATGTGAAGCCACTCTTGTTAAGTGTCCCTTCTTTATATTTTATTATCTTATAAATACCATAATTTCTCAATGAGTTACGTATTTTAATTAATTAAGATGTAGGCCTTAATAGTATCACGCTCCTCTTGTTTCGATAGGGATTTTGGCTGGGGTTCAAACCCTGATTAATTCATTTTTTCCTCAGCTCAAAAAGGAAAAAAAAAAAAAAAAAAAAAGTATCATGCTAGTTTCATGACCAACTTTTCATTATTGCTTTCTAAAACATTTTATTAAAGATATCTTGGATTGAAGGTTCCCAAGGATACATATTAAATTTTTATTAAGATTATTAGGATGAATTTGTTTTATCAAAACTTGAAACTAAACTTTTACTCTAAACTAGTTTTAAGGGAAATTAAATCACTTCATAGTTCATATAAACAAAGTGGTAAAATCCTTTAGGACAACACAAAAGTAGCTAATAGAAAAGGAAACAACATTCAAAATAACCAAAAGATAAATATTAAATGTAGTTAAAATTGACATTTTTATCCTTTAATGAATTGAGAGGTAGTTATTGTATAATTTTTTTTATTATTAAAACATTTTTGTTATAAAACAATGATTATAATAATATTTTTGTTATCCTTACATGCCTACTTTGACCCATATTCACATTAATCTCTTTAGCGTCCCAATTTTTGCAATTCTTTATTATTAAATAAAATTGTCCCCTCCTAATTTGATCTTATGCTATTTAAATTGACACGTTTAGTTCCAAAAATTGGGAAATTTAGATGATTTTTTGGTGAGCTTATAAACCCTTAGATGTTTAAGAGTTTATAAGCTTTCGCAAGAGTGTTAATTGAGAATGATTTAAAAATAAAATGTAATTATTTCATTCTAAAATAAGATGAGTTTATAAGCTTTTATTTAAGACTTAAAAAGATTCCTACTTATTTCTAAATTAAATCTTACTTCTTATAAATTTTCAAATTTAATCATTTAATTTACAAAATTGTCATGTCATTACTAACGCTTTATAAATCTTATCATCTTATTTATTTAAATACTTCAACAAATTATTTTTAAAATAAAATAAATATCTTATAAGCTCTAAAAATATTTTATATATAAGATCTTATAAACTTTTTTATAAGCTTAACACAAAAACTTGCGTGAGACGGTTTCACAGATAGTTTTCGTAATATGTATCCTTTTTACCCATAAACCCTAATCCATTTTCATTAATTTACATGTGAATTGTGTGATGTGGGTTATAGATTGACCCATCTAATGTAATATGATTAGTGAGACGGTGTCACATAAGACTTACTCTAAGTTTAAAAGGTGTTTGGCTAATTAAGATTACTTTAAATAAAAAAAATGAAAATAAGTTAGGATAAAAATTGTACCAAAACAAGGATTAATTAAGCATCGGTGGTTTTAGTTATGGAACCGAACCGAAAATCAAAATTTCAATTAATTTGTAAATCGAGCAGAGACAGAATCACTCCAAAACCGATTAACAATCAAATTGAAATATCAATTTGGTTCGGTGTTGAATTTTGGGTTCACCAGATTGTGTATTTGGACCCATATAAAAAAAATCTACATGTTGGACAAAAAAAATCAATACATTGGATCTATCAAAATAACAATAAAATCAATATACATAATTCAAACTATAAAATTTGAATAATGTCTATGTTTCACAAATCAAAACCACATGAAGATTCAATAAAATCAATTTAAACTTATTTGATCATTCCAGCTAGTAATAGCACATATTGTTAATTAGCAAAGTCCATATATAATTTTAAAAGTTAAAACATAATAAACAACCAAATACATAATCATAAATGAATTAAAATACATACCTAATATAAAAAAATCATAATATAAAATATTTCTTTTCAGTGCTCGGTTATTAGGCTTTTTTGATAGAATATTGCAATTTGAAATATTTATTAACAAAATACGTGAAAAAATGGGATATTTAATAAAATAGGTGAAGTCGTCATCGATGGTGGCGATTTATGACACATGCCATTATTTAATTAATTCTCAATATAAGTCGTCATCGGTGGTGGCGACACCAACTAATTTAATTATTTTTTAATACTAGTCGCCATTAATGGTGGCGACCATCATAAAATTTATTATATTTAATGACGAATAAGTATATTTCGAGAGTATTAGATTTGCTACAATTTAATTCGTGCATGTATTTTAATACATAAGTGTTAGTCATATTTATCGGATAAATATTATTATTTGATAATTCACTTTGTTTGTAAGTTAATCTTAATTACTATATCATATATGATATGATAATTACACTACAAGAAAAAATGAGTACTTGAAATTAGAGTTTTTGTGACAACAAAAGTTGTCGCGGAAAGTTTAGTTTTGCAACGATGAATTAATTGTTGCAAAAAATGCTAATATAATTTGACAATACATTGTCACAAAAAGCAATGGAGAAAAACTTATTTGCTACAACATCATGTTGTCGCTGATACATTAACAATAACAATGTTTTTGCAAAAAAACTATTTGCGATAAGCCTTTTGCGATAATAATTTCACAACAAAATGTTGTCGCAAAATGTTTTTGCGACAATTATCAATGTTTTTATGAAAACATTTTGTTGTCGCAAATACTCATTTTTCTTGCAGTGTTGAGATTAAATTACAAACAAAATGAATTATCGAATAATAATATTTATAGATAAATATAACTAACACTTACATATTTAAAATACACTAATTAATTTGTAGCAAATTAAATATTATCGAAATATACGTTGTTCGCGATCGGTCATTAAATATATTAAATTTAATGATGGTCGCCATCGACGGAGGCGACCAATATTAGAAAATAATTAAATTAGTTGATATCGCCACTGGTGATGGCGACTTCTATTAAAAATTAATTAAATAAGCATATTTGTCAGAAGTCGCCACCGACTTCACCTGTTGTATTAAACCTTCATTTTTCCACTATATTTTGTTAATCAAAATTTTAAATTGCAATATTCTTTTAAAAAAGCCCGGTTATTAGGTATTTTTAAAATTGTACAATATAAATCAAACCGAATTTTTAAAAATCCGAATCCAAATGTTTATTTGGATTCGTAATTCGATTTTCAACGAATTTTGGTCTCATGAGTGCCCAAAACACACCAAAACTGATGAAAGTAAGTGGGAAACAAATGAAAAGAAAACAAAAAAATTGGTTCACTTGTCCAATCGGTACTTGTCAAAGCCTGTCTTCATTACTTTTCCTTAGTTTTCCATATCTCATACATAATCAATTTCCTTACTTTCTTATTAAAGAGACAACGTCTTGTCTGCCCTCCTCTCCGGCCAATCGCCGCCGTCTCCTCCTCCACTTCCCCGCCATGTCATGAATGAATCCCACCTAATTTTCTTGCACTCATTATCATACTCCAATTCCATGTTGCTACACTGTCATCACTTCATCAACTTCACCACTATTGAAAAACTGGAAAACATTGTTCCTAATTTTGCACTTCACCGGAGATGAATAAAGAGATCTTTTTATTTCCCCTTTAAGCTTTTCCCTCTTTTGAGAAGCCAATAAATATCTTGATTTTTTTTAGGGTTTCAAAAATTTCCTTTAAAATGGAGGATTATAATCAGCAGATGAGTGAAAACACGAATTCGAGGGCGAATTTTCTGTACGGAGGATCAGTTCTTGCAGCAAACAATTCTATGTATGGAAGAAGAAGCAGTGGTTCGAGCTTTCATCTTCAACCAGGAGATAATTGCTGCTTTGATCATCAAACTTGTACTGTCAAAACTGAGGCTGAAAATCATGCTTCCAATTTGCAGTATACTCGAGGGTACCCTTCCACGGTGCAGGATCATTACAACCACCGTCACCGCCGCCCGGAAAACGAAGATTCCGGCGAAGCCGATGCCATCAAAGCCAAGATCATTGCTCATCCTCAGTACTCCAATCTCTTGGACGCTTACATGGACTGCCAAAAGGTCAAATTTTTGTCCCAAAAAATGCATGAATTTCCATTCTTGTCCCTAAACCTAATTCCTGGGCACAGGTGGGAGCGCCGCCGGAGGTGGTGGCGCGGCTGACGGCAGTCCGGGAGGAGTTCGAGGTCAGCCGGCGAGGCGCGGCGGCGAGCAGGGATTTTTCCAAGGACCCAGAATTGGACCAGTTCATGGTGATTAATTTTATTTACAATAATTTTATTAATTTTCTGATTAATCATTTTTGAGTGAGACTGTTGAGGATTCAGGGGCAAAAAGGTAAAATGATATGCATTGCAGGAAGCTTACTATGATATGCTGGTGAAGTATAGAGAGGAGCTTACGAGGCCTCTACAAGAAGCCATGGAGTTTATGCGACGCATCGAAAAGCAGTTCAATGTGCTTACCAATGGCCCTGTCCGAATCTTGAACTCTGGTAATGGTAAACTCTCTCTCTAGGTGATTTCTTTATGAGGGAAAGAACAAAGAGATTGGAAAAATAATATGTGCAGTTAATAGTGCGAAAATGCAAGTGATGAAAATATTGGGTGTGCCGTACAAAACTGGTAGTTCAAACTGACTACTATCCATCATTTATTACTATTTTCTTGCTATTTTCCCAGAGAACTCTACTTTGACTGACACCATCATTTTTCCAATGCCTTGTCACGAGGAGGGCTCAAAAAAAAAAAAATGTTTGGGAAATTAAAATATAGTAAAAGGAAAAAAAAAAAAACCCTAATCACGAGTGTATAGTGAAAGATATGATTCTTGGTACCGTTTCTGTGGGTAAATATAATGCGAAGAACAAAAAGTGCCAAAATCCATCTTCTCGAAATGGAAAGTATAAATAAACAATGATGAAATTTAACCATTTACATGGTCTTCACTTTACTGACAACTAAATACAATGATTTTATTTAACTTCCCATACATTTTTTTTTAGATGTCTCTCTCTCTCTCTCTCTCTCTCTCATATTTATGTTATATGTGCAGTAAATAGCTCTGAGATTGGTAAAGTTATGCATTTATGTTCAAATGTGAGGATACCTAGACAGTCATTTCATAGTTTTGTGAGGAATAATAATTTGCATCAGTTTTAAGGCTTTGGGAAAGGAAGAAAGATGAATAATATTTGGCTGTAGTGAAAGTCCCCATACAGGATGTAAATGTTGTTTTGTTTGATCAGCTTATGTTAATTATCATCGTTTTTTTGGTGTACTGGCTTTAATCCCTTTTATAGTAATCGTTAGTGGCAACCCTTAAACTCCATGCATTAGTGCTAATTGGCAATATTGACAACTTCACACATTACCATTTCCCAAGCTTTAGAACCATTTTTGTGGCATAGTAGTGATCATAACTTTTCCCTTTTCTTTTTTCCTTTTAAGTATATATGATCATTGGGGAGATATGCATTGCAAGATAATATATATCTGCAGTCGGGTTCCGGATCACTATATTTAAGCACTTAAAGCTATTTTCGGCCCTTACAATTTTCTCAATGACATATCTCTAGCCAAAGGACTTTTTTTGAAATTTGATCACTGGTTATTAGAAGTTTATAAGCGATTAAATATTTTATAAGATGTTTTAAGAAGTTTATACGTTCAGCCACACACTCTAGATCTTAAGATTACAATTTGTTCGGTTTATTGATAGAGTTGCTTATAGAAATTAATGAGTTGTAACTTTTTAATTGATTATTATTTTTATCTTTCTTGAATAAATATATGGTTATTTCTCGAATTTTAAAGTTCTATTTTTCCTTCTCATGGTTCAAAACAAGTTCTTAAATTTCTATAACTTTCATAATCTCTGCTCCCACATTGTATCGCTTTTTATATGCATTCTCAACCATCACCATTTTGTGTCCAACATATAGGTTTATTCCATCTTTAGAAATTAAAAAATAAAAATAATGAATATTCTTCCTGAACTTGGTGCAATTGTATTCATTTCTCCTTAAATGATTTGTTTATGTGTGGTTAAATTTGAGTCATCACATGCACCCTGATTTAATTTCCCATTTGTAGAACTATGACCATTCAACTAGCAAAACATCAAACACAAAATATCATAAGTTCGTGCTTTGTGCTCCGTGTGATTATTATAGCAAATGAAACATTAATTCATCCATCCTCTTAGATATTGAATAAAGAATTCAATCCCCTGAATCTGGTTTCCAAATCTAAACTATCAGCATGAGATTACACTGACAATCTCTATCTTCTCCAAATGATCATTTGACAAATTGTGCCTAGCTACCTTCATCCATCATATTATAGAAGATGGAAAGTCTGTAAATTTTCCGGCCCTTTTCTGTTGTTTTAATCCCATCGTTATTTATTTCTTTTTCAAATTGTGGATGCATATAATATTTTTTGCTCTACTTGTTGTATATATATACCTATTGTATATTGCTACATCTATGCTTGTTTCGTTTGTTAACTTGTTTGTGCATTTTATAATTTACTTAAAACTTATTTTCATACTTTGGATTTGATGCATGAAAAAAAGAGGACAAGTATGAGGGTGGTTCCTCTGAAGACGAGCATGATAACAGCGGTGGAGAAGCAGAAGTTCCGGAGATTGATCCACGAGCAGAAGACCGTGAGCTGAAAAACCATCTCTTGAGAAAATATAGTGGATACCTAAGTAGTCTCAAACAAGAGCTTTCTAAGAAGAAGAAGAAAGGGAAACTCCCTAAAGACGCTCGACAAAAGCTACTCAGCTGGTGGGAATTGCACTACAAGTGGCCCTATCCTTCGGTATGCAAACTTCCTTGCCATTTCTTGCCCTTTTCGTCACACAAAAATTGAGAATTAAAAAGTAATCGAGTCCCTTTGCTTCTTAAAAAGATTAAGTCGGTGTTTGGTTTAGCTAATTATAAGCTCCTTAAAACATCTTATAAGCTGCTCAAGAGTATCTGGTAAAAATTTAAAAATTAGATCTTATTTCATTATAAAATAAGATGTTAAAGCCTATAAGACAGAATAAGACATGTAGAAGTTGACATATAACTTTGTTCTTTATCAAAACAAAGTGTCGATTCCTATTTTTCCATATAACTTTAAATGGCTAAAAGAACTTTTTTGCTCGCTTATCTTTTGTACATTCCGAATAATATTTGGAGAATCTTCTTTCCATGTAATTACAAGGTTATGAATCATTGCATCATCTCATGTTTCCGGATTGATATGCACAGGAATCGGAGAAGGTGGCGTTGGCAGAATCGACAGGTTTGGACCAGAAACAGATAAACAACTGGTTTATTAACCAAAGAAAACGGCACTGGAAACCATCGGAAGATATGCAGTTTATGGTGATGGATGGGATTCATCCCCAAAATGCAGCCCTTTACATGGATGGTCATTACATGGGTGAAGGTCCTTACAGATTGGGGCCATGATGACGTGGATGATCACTCTCTAGGGACTTGTTTGATCATCTGGGGAAGCTAGAAAGTGTGTATGATTATATATTCTACTTTTACTTATGGAATGAAAAGCTACAACCTTGCTTGTGTGTTTCCAATGAGGAAATCTGTAACCTTTTGACAACTAAAACCCTCTATTTTTTCCGTTGCTAATTGTACGTGCTATTCAAGTTCTTTTAAGTCGAACACTTTTGTACGTATCTTTGAAAGATGGAAATTAATGTAATTGTGTTTTCGAGTTGTCGGGAAATGTATGATCAAAAATGTGGAATTAGATATGGATTAGTTTTAGGGATAGCATGAATGATGCACCTTTTATTTGTTGGATAGTACTTAGTTTACATGTTTTTCTTGCAAACAGGTTATTTTTGTCCGGTCCGAATCTTCTATTACACTTGGTGTTATATCTAATATTTTGTGGTATTTATTTTTCCGTCATGTGTTAATTAATTTGGAATAGAAGATGTAATACCAAACATAATAGAAGATCTCATACGTGATAAGTTCATTGACTTAGGTCCAGACGTAAAAGTTTTGAGGGTTAAAAATTTGGAATATGATTTTTATTTATTGAAGAATATGAACTTGTATGTGCTGTCACATAGTTTGGTTTTCTTACCAATGAAATGTTACCACTTACTTCATTTAGGCTAGTCAATGTTTGCAAACACGTCACTTCCAGTATTATATATGGAACTTATAATTAAGATATTCAAAATAAGTTTAGACAAACACCCTCATCTTCATCAACCATCTTTTAATGAATACTTTTTTTGCCTTTTAATTCTTTTTTAATTATGAAGTTTATGACTGAAGTTTATTAATTATAACGCACTTGCAGTAAAATTGAGACTCTCTTAATTACTTTCAACCGTTTATGAAGATGACATTTAATAGTTATTTCATCACAGTTGGAATGCACGATGACCAAAAATAACCAATCAATCTCAATGGAATAGAAATAGAAATAAGTTCTGCTCCTAAGCGTCTCCACTTATATACCACCTCTAATTTTAATTTTAATTTTATAAAATATTGTTTTATTTAATTATTTTTGTTAGGAAACAAACAATTCACACATCATAAGATACAATAAAGTATCATAATATATAGTGATGTAAAATATTCTCATTTGATATAAGATTTTTTTGGGAAAATTCAATAATAGATCGGCCATTTGGGCCACTGTCCGAAACGTATTGAGATTCGAGACCCAAAAAGGTGAAAATTTTCAGCACTATAATTTTTTTTTTCTTTTTAGATGTCCGTAAACAATTGAAGTTTTCATTTCAACTATACTCATGTTTTTCCTTTCGTGGTAAATCCTTTTTATTCTTGAATTCACACAACTTGTTAACTATTTCTAGTCTCTAGAAAGAAAAGGTGATGTATTTTTTTAAATGTAAATTTAATATTCATTAGATTATTTATTAATATTAAACCACCTAGAAAAGTAAAATTAAATTGAATCGGAGAAATAATTCTTCTACCACTATTATGAAATCAAAACTTTTATTTGATCGATCGAAATTTCTCTCCTTTCTACTTCTAAGACATGATATTAAAAAAAAAAAAAAAAAAACTAATACAAGTAGGCTGGTTCGATGAACACACATGAAAAGCAACAAAAGAAAAAGAAACTGAAAAATGAAAAGCATGTAGCTATATATATATCTTTCACAAAACAATTAAAGTGTGTGTAATATATAATATATAGTTTATTAAAGGGATGTAGGATTAGGAGTGATCTTTATTACAAGACCAGGGAAAACATCATCAGGATCATGAATATGAGGATTTTGTTCTACGATAAAAGGGTCACCACACTTGTCGCTGATGGTGTGGAGAGTTTCGCCTTCTCCGACCACGTATATCTCGTCGCACGGTGGCTGCCGGAGACTTCCCCTGATCCCCACCACCGCTTCATCATCGGAATAATTAGAACCACCGCCTATAAGGATGAGCCCCAACAAAACGACGCCGCAGTACCATGAAGATGCGTCTACTATTGGAATATCATACTTTATCATTTTTGCTATGCTCCAATAATCTTCACACATCCCCTGCTATTTAGAGAGAGAGAGAGAGAGAGAGAGGTGGATGATGTGTGTAAAGCTTTGTTTTTATATATAGTGCTTATTCAACGCATGGCATTTTCAATTCGATTTTGTCTTCTAAGTGTAATTTTAATATTAATATATGTTGTTGTGTTTAAAAATATATCAAAATGATATTAATAAGAAGTATATATAGTTGTGGGAAATATTTTTGGAGGATCAAGAATAATCATCTCTTGAATTTCTAGAGTAACATTTATCTTATAATATGTTTTTTTTGTTTTGGGTTAAGATAACAGTTATCTTAAAATGAATAAATTGAGAACATAAGACCTAACTTAAGGTGAGTGATAGCTAATAATATGGATATAATGAATGTAATTTTTAAAGTTCTTAAAAAAGATGAAAAATGATTTAAAATCTAGAGTAACATTTATTTTAGAATAAGTTTTTTTCTTTATTTTTTTTTGTTAGGTTAATGTTACGGTTATTTTAAAATGAATGGAATTTTTAAAGTTGAAAAAAAGGTGAAAAATGATTTAAATTGGATAAACTCAAGGAATTTGTATTTTTGTGGCGTGGGGGTTGGGGAGAGAGAAATTTGGAGGGTGTTTTTTGGTCATTTGAAGAAAGTCTTTTCTCTGGAGTTATTTACTATAGGAAGAAAGTTGACTAATATTATTGTTCAATATTTCAAAGAGCAAAATTTAATTAGTCAAAATTCAATTTATTTCTATCTTATTGTGGCGTAGGGTTAGGGTGTGGAAAGATAAAGGTTGAATCTTTTTTTTAATAGGCTGCGGAAGGGGGAATAAAGGTTGAATGACCTCTTAAAACAAAGAGTTATTATATTTTTTCTTTTTTAATGAGTTATAAGTTGTTTAGATTGAAATCGTCTCATGATTATGATACCGTAAGACAGAGTTTTAGTATCAACAATCCAAGCTCATTTTTCACAAATTAATATTTATTTTATGGGTTAAGAATATTGTGGATCATTGTCTCACGAAAAACTAGTTTCGTTCACAATTTTTTTTATTTTTTTTAACAAGGTTTGTGCTGCTTTGATTATAAGCTTTGTATTTTACCTATTTTTTCTCTTTTGTCCTCCATATCTTTTGTATTGCTTTATCTTGATATTGCGTATAACCTCGTAGATGATTAAAAGAAAGTTTTCATGTCCAATGAAGTTACAATTATGCATTTCAAAACACACATATATAGCCTTCATAATCCCACAGAATATGTATAAGATATGCAAAATTCCATGTTACTTTGAAAGATACCCAATCCAACCCAATAGTTGACTGACTTCCTTTTTAGCACTTTAATTTAAGTGAAATACCTCAAACTATCCATTTTATAAGGACTTTTCTTAAATGTTATAATAAACAATTTTTCTATGGTTAAATATCTAAATTATCCTGAATTAATAGTGATTTTATCCTAAAATGAGTAAACAAATTATATTTTATAACAGATTTTTGGGAAGTGAATACACTATTTTGTCCTAGAGTGGATAGACAAATAAAAAATAAAAATAAAAAAGAAAATTCCTTGATTTAATGCATAATTTGAACATGCGTTTGAAAGGCAAATGGGCGTTGGTTGGACGGTGCGCATTAGCAGTGGTGCTTTGGCGATGGATGATGACACCAACAAAAGTGATTTAAGAAGGCTTCATTTTCCAGGCACATTCATTCCTTTTTTTTATTTCCTTAATGCTTGTAACTTCAAAAGTTGGTTGAGATTCTTCATATTTTTTCCATGCCTAAATTGACTTCTAAAGCTACAATTTGTTTATTTTATATTCCAACAGTTTTAGAGATAATTTTTTTACTAGTGTAAGGCTCGAGGAGATATGTTAGTTAGCAAAAAACTGTCTGAAAAACTCAAGCATAACCTCTTTCAGATTCAGGATACAATTTATGAGAGATCTTTTTTTTTTTTTTTTCCTTTGGTAACATATATAAATCAGCGAAACAATCAATTTATTGATATTGAAAACTCAATCGATTTTTTCAATGTGCTCAATTAAAGTTGTCAATATTAGCGGGGTAAGACGAGACATACTTTAATTGTGGCGAACTGTTAAAATCTCAACCTTAGTCCAATCCACTAATGGAGCACAGATTTACGGGCCAAATTTAAAAAAAAAAATTGAAAAAGAAAAAAAAATTGAAAAATAGGAAAAGAAAAAAGAGGTGAGTCCACCCGTTAGAAAGTGGGTCAACCCACCACTGACCAAATTTGCCTAGGCCCATCTTTTCACGTGTCTTTAATTACTCAACCTAACCCACCTAATTTTTGGAATGATGGGATGAGTCGACTTAATAGACTTAATTTATTTTGACAGCTCTGTGTTCAAAGAAATTCATCACTACGGAAGAAGCACCTCAAAAAGAGATTTTTTCTTTTGCTCAAATTTTAATTATTATTAATAGGTATATAAGACTGCAAATAGTAATTCACCACTGTTCTTGAAATTTTATTGCTTATTGAAACCAATGAAATCATACAATTCTTTATTATTTCAAAATATTTTTAAAATGATAATCTAAAAATTATTGATACGTTTTACATGATGAAGAGAAAGAAAAAAACAAATAGAAAGAAAAAAACAAAAAGCTAATATAGTAAGAGAATTTCATATTGGTCACGTAACTTAGATTCTATTAGACATTATTATTGATATACTGTTTTGTTAACTTACCCATCACAGCATAAATTAATGTGTTCAAATTGATATGTTACATATCTAATATATCTATTAACTTCATTTTTTATATAATCAAAAAATAAGATTATTACAAATTATCGATAGACACGTTAAGAGTTGTCCATAATTGATATTTTAACATTTTCGTATTGATATGAATATCGGTGATGCAGACCTAATGCTCCCAATTTGAGAATTGTTATTGTAAGAAGAAAAAAATGATTTACATGATATTAAATTAAGGATAAATTAATCTACATGCCCTACTTAGGATTTTACCCATTTATTATCTCATTAAAATCATATTAGGTTATTCCTCAAAATGGTTTGTATATGGATGTAGCTATGCATTAACACCCAATATACCTATAATATATTCAAGTGTGAATATTTCTGGTGGAAATATGCCCAAGGAGACAGTGAAGGACCCATGATTTCAATCCAAGAGTTTTTGTGTCAACTAATAAAAAAAATACAATAGTTGTAAATTAAGAGGATAAATTCAAAATTTGATAGAGTTAATATATTACTTTTATAAAACTATAATAACATCCAAATTAGTAACTTGATTACATCTCAACATGACAACATCAACATAAAAAAATAAAACTAATACATTACAACATTTTCGTGTTTTGAAATTGGTACATGATATTTTTATTGCTAACACAATATACATTGGAATTAAATGAAGAATGAAAGAGAGAGAGAGAGAGAGATCCTTATAATTAGATTTGTGTAAGCTTTGTGAAAGACAATAAGAAGAAGAAGAAGAAGAAGACAAATCTACATTTTCTAAATCATTCTTAATATTGGAATGCTCACACAATATCAAATGAAAAACCTTTTCAAACTCAAATAAATTATTATCCTAAATCACTGGAATTTTTGATAAAGTAAAATGGAAACCCTCAATACTCAATCCTAGTATATTGTTGGCAACAAATGGGAAAAATAAATTGATGAAATCTAACAATAAAAAACACAGTAAAATTCAATTAAATTAAACAAAATAATAAGATAAAATTTGTGCATAAATTAATTTATAAAGGGAGATTGAGTAAGAAAATACTTAACCAACGACAAAAAACCCCCCACTGACAAGTACAAATGAAAAGTGTAAAAAGAAATAGCTGAGTGGATGACAAATGTTGAATTAGAGGTGTTCATCCGATTCGGAAAATCAGAATTGAACCACGGTCAACGGTTCGGAAAACCGTTGACTTGATTTCGATTCCAAACCGAAACCGCGAACCGTGGTTCGACGGTTCGGTTTTGGTTTGGGCATATTTCAAATCGTAAACCGGCGGTTAAACCACCGGTTTATCTATTTTTTAATTTATATTTTATATAAATAATATTATGTAATTATGTTATTTTACTCTTTAATTTTAAGTTGTATTGATTATTATTATTAATTTGTATTATCAATTGTAATTTTTTTAGGTTTATGGTTTGTATTTGGTTGTATTTAAATTATAATTTCTAACTTTTGAAATTGTAACTTATAAGTTGTAATGTAGTATTGTTGTAACTTGTAAATGTAAGTTTTATTTTTTAATTTATATTAAATTATATACTCAAAAACATTGTTATTTTGTAATATATGAATAATTGTAATATTTATATGTAAATTTAATTTTTAAAAAACTTAAAAAAATTATAAAAATTTAAAAAAATTAAAAAAATTTAAAAAAATTTAAAAATGAAAACAAACCTTCAAAACCGGCAGTTTACAAATCGAAACCGAAATTGAAATCTCCACGTTTTGGTTCCTTCCAATTTCGGTTCCGATTTGATCCTCCACGATTTTTCGAACCATTTGAACACCTCTATATTGAATTACTATTTATTTATTTTTAAACTAAAATATGAAATTACTAAAATACCCTTACAATTTTAGGAAAATTTCAGGAAGTCTAATGCCCCTGACTCTATGTCATTCCGTCACTTCAAGTAGATATATGAAATGCTTGAAATTCATATTCGGTGTGGTGGTGAATTTTATATATATATAATGACCGTTACACTATAAATATTAGGGATAAATAATTTTACTTTAATAACAAATACAATAAATTATGAATGTAACATGTCTCTTTCTATATATTGAAGAAGAGTCTATACTTTAAATTCTTTGCCAGTATTTTTTTTTAAATCTAATTATAATTAGAACCTTAAAAAAAATTCAGGTAATGGGATTGGAAAAGATCCACCAATAACTTTCTATGGACGGCAACATTGGATGATGAATATTCATGAGGTTGTCTTATCCAAGGACAAAAATATCGGTATCGGTAGAAATATCAGTACCTTAATTTTACGAAAATATCGACAGAAATATCGAAATATCGATGAAAATATCGAAATATAGATGAAAATATCGAAATATCGGTATTTGAATTTTAAGGAAATATCGGGGAAATTTTCGGATATTTTTATCCATGGTCTTATCCTTTCAAAAGGGGCACGTGTCGTAATTGGACTATTCCTCACACTTTTTTTGAAATGGACATGAGAGCTTAATCATGATCACATGCAATTATAAGATTATTATATTTGGTGATTATTTGGATATCATAGTTAAAATGATTCCAACTTTATTCTTACATCAAAAGTTATTTAATTGGAAAAAGTAGCATGATGCCTAGGAGCTACACGATTAGTCTTGGACATAGAGGCTAAATCATCTAATCTAAAAACTAATATGTAATTCAACAATAAATATCAATATTTGCATTCTCAAACGAGTCAAACCTACTCTATGGCAAAATATCATTTGTTTTCCTTTTACAACAAATCATTCATATATTGTACCTCTTGTCATGTACAATATAATGTGACATATTATCTTTAACATGACATAAATAATGATGTTAGTATTTATATTGTAGGGCTAGGATCCGGAGAAATAAACATTTAAAGCATTCATAATACCTTTCAGGTTTTACAACAGATATTCTCAAGAATGTAACCTTTGATACAAAACTAAAAGAAAACAGAAGTTAACAAAGAAAAGAAAGATATCACCAGAGCTTAAATGCTTCAAGAGGTAACACAAAGGTTTGTGTTATTAGCTCGGTTCAGTCCCCTTTTCGAGTATCCAGAAACACACAGCACACCAATCCAGCGGTAGCTCCGAGGGTTGCACAAGGAAGCCACAAACTCAGACCACTCAACCCTAGATCTACCCCCAAACCTCAGAAGGAAAAACCGAATCAATTTATCAACACATGTATAATTGATTTGGGTGCAAACCTCTAATCACAAAGTCCCTAACTCAAGGATACACAAAGAAAGAGATAAGGTAACAGAGATATTTTCGCACACCTAACCCACTCTCAGCTCAAGCATATATATACCACCTGGTTCCAACGGGAAGCGATCAGGGCGTGGCCACGGAGGACCAGCTCGACAGAAAAAACAGAGGAAGGACCATCGGGCAACCATGACAGAAGGCGGGATACGAACTGTACTGGAAGACAGAGAGAGAAAAGGGCACCGCGAGATATGAGAGAGAGAGAGGGTTAGGGTTTATCAGAGGAAATGGGGGAGGAGTGGGTATAAGAATAGATCAAGGAGAGGCTA
Source organism: Scutellaria galericulata (assembly GCA_946896805.1). Taxonomy (NCBI): domain Eukaryota; kingdom Viridiplantae; phylum Streptophyta; class Magnoliopsida; order Lamiales; family Lamiaceae; genus Scutellaria; species Scutellaria galericulata. Next base: position 16,978,704 of record OX335793.1, read on the forward strand.
AGATTAAAACCCCAAGATCAACGGTTCATATAAGCAGATCATTAAAAGGGGAGACGGGCCTTGAGTTCATGGGCCTTGGCAATTTAACACTCGGGCTGCCAGAATAGGGATTATGCCCAATATGTGGCCCAACACTCCACATTCTCCACCTTTGGGCCAGATATGGTGTTTAGTAAACAACAAAGGGTCATCATTACCGATCTTTCCATTTCCTGAACACACACAGAGAACCATCACAAAGACGGGTGCAAGAATAAGAAAGAAACACAAAGGAGTGCACAAAGCACAGAACAACAGGGGAAAAACAGAATGATCACAAAGATCAAAACAACAGCAATCACAAAGACTGCAAAGCCAACAGAAAGAATTACAAGGCGGTGGAGATGTTCAGAGCCTTCAAGCAGGATCTAAACTTCTCCAAGGGCAGACATTTGGTTCCCATATCAGCTGGATTGAATTCAGAAGGGATCTTCTCAAGATCAACTATCCATGTTTCAACAATATTCCTTATAAAATGAAATTTAACATCAATGTGTTTTGTTCTATCATGAAACACAGGATATTTACACAATTGAATCCCAGACTGACTATCAGAAAACACAGTCACTTTCTCATGCAGAAAACCAATTTCAGATAACATGCCTTTTAACCAAACAACCTCTTTTATAGCTTCAGTAGTAGCTATATATTCAGATTCAGTTGTAGAGAGGGCAACAATGTTTTGCAGTTGTGATTTCCAACTAATGCATGAACCATTTAGAGTAAACACATAGGAGGTAGAGGATTTCCTATTGTCCCTATCATTAGCAAAGTTGGAGTCCACATAACCACATAAATTAACACCTTTAAAGCACTTAGCAAACACAAGACCATAATTCACAGAACCTTTCAAGTATCTCATCAACCATTTCAAAGCTTCCCAGTGGGGAGCACCAGGGTTAGACATATACCTGCTCAAGCAACTAACAGCATATGCAATGTCAGGTCTAGTGCTGACCATCAAGTACATAACAGATCCAATTGCATTTGCATAAGGCACATTCTTCATATCAGAAATTTCAAAATCAGTTTTTGGAGACTGATCCTTACTTAGCACAAAATGAGCAGCAAGGGGCACAGAGATAGGTTTAGCAGTGGTCATAGAGAACTTTTCAAGGATCTTTTCAATGTATGAGGATTGATTAAGAAACAAAGTACACTGAGTTCTATCCCTATCAATATTTATGCCAAGAATTCTTTTTGCATCACCAAGCAATTTCATGTCAAATTCATCACTTAGACATTTGATCACATTATCAACAGATTGGATACAAGAACTGGTGAGAAGCATGTCATCAACATATAAGAGCAGAAACACAGGAGCCTTATCAGATTGTTTGAAGTACAGACATGGATCATAAGAGCTTCTTTTGAACTGTAAGGATATCATGCAAGTATCAAATTTCTTGTTCCATTGCCTAGGTGATTGTTTCAAGCCATACAAGGATTTCTTAAGCAAGCAAACATGATTAGGGTGTTTCTTATCCTCATAGCCTTCAGGTTGTTTCATGTGAATCTTCTCATCAAGATCACCATTTAGGAAAGCAGTTTTAACATCAAGTTGTTTAAGTTCCCAGTTAAAGTGAGCAACTAATGCAAGCATAATTCTAACAGTAGTAAACTTAACAACAAGGGCAAATATCTCAGTGTAATCAATGCCTTCTTTTTGGGTGAATCCTCTAGCAACTAACCTAGCCTTAAATCTAACAGAATCAGATTCTCTTTTAACCTTAAACAACCATTTACAGTCAACAATAGAACATGCAGCAGGTTTAGGCACAAGAATCCAGGTTTGGTTATCATGCAAGGATTTAATCTCATCATTCATAGCATTTAGCCAAACAGCAGATTCTTTAGATTTTAAGGCCTCATTCACAGACTTAGGTTCATTGCCATCCAAGGATTCAAACACATTATACACAAATGAAGCAAGTTGATAATCATCAAGATATTGAGGTCTTTTAGTCTGTCTTCTAGTTCTATCTCTAGTCAATTGATAATCATTCAAATCACCAGACATAGGTTCAGCAGTTTCACCAACATATTGACCAGAGATAGGCATATCAGCACATTCATCAGAATCAGACTTAAAAGTGGATTGCTCCACCTCACTAGGAGCAGTGGTAGGAATAAAAGGAGCAGAAACAGACAAGCATGGAAATTTAGTTTCATTAAATATAACATCTCTGCTGATTATAGTTTTGTAACCATATTCATTTTTCAACCAACACCTTTAACCTTTCACACCCTCAGGATAGCCAAGGAAAACGCACTTTATGGATCTTGGTTCTAACTTATCAGTTTTCTGATGCACATAGACAGAACAACCAAACACTCTCAAGTTAGATAGATTCACAGGTTTTCCAGTCCACATAGTTTCAGGCAATTCATCACACAAGGGAACAGATGGAGACCTATTGATAACATAGACAGTAGTCATAACAGCTTCACCCCAAAACAATTTAGGTAAACCAGAAGCACTTATCATAGATCTCACTCTTTCAAGTAAAGTTCTGTTCATTCTTTCAGCAATACCATTTTGTTGTGGTGTATAGGTTACAGTTCTATGTCTTTTGATTCCAAATTCAGCACACAAAGCATTGAATTCATGATTACAAAACTCAGTTCCATTGTCAGTCCTTAAAGCCTTTATCTTCTTACCAGTTTGGTTCTCAATTAAAGTCTTCCATATTTTAAACTTCTCAATAACATCAGATTTATGCTTAAGCAAGAACACAAACACTTTCCTTGAGTAATCATCAATAATAGACAAGAAGAATCGATTTCCAACAGGAGTAGCAACAGATGCAGGTCCCCACACATCAGAATGAATATATTCAAGGATTTCAGAGCATTTAAATGGATTGAGGAAGGGGGAAACAGAGAATTTAGATCTGGTTTGTTTTCCCAAAATGCATGTTTCACACATAGGCACATCAAAGACATAATCACCACATAGGTACTTGTTTTTATGCAGAATTCCTAGTCCTTTACTACTTATGTGACACAATCTTTTGTGTCAAAGGTCAGTTAAGTCATGTTGGACAGAATTTGCATGTGAAACAGATTCAGCACTCACAACATACATATTATGCATTCTGAAAGCAGTGAAAACAACAGCATTATCTTTAATCATATTCATTTTTCCTTTTCCCCATTCTCCTTTGAAACCAGAATCTTCAAGCATAGCACAAGACATCAGATTATTACTCAAGCTTGGAACATGTCTGACATTTTTCAGATTAAGAACATTTCCATTTTCAAGTTTCAAACAAACAGAGCCAACACCCAGTACATTGCTCTTACTATTATCAGCCATAGACACAGAACTATTCTTTAATTCAACATATGAAGTGAACATGTTAAGGTGAGGGGTCATGTGATTAGAGCATGCAGAATCAAGAAACCAATGACTTTCACTCAGATTGTCAAGCACAGATTTAACAAGGTCAGAAACACATTCATCAGCAATCATGTAGACATCACCCATATTTTCAGTCACATTATTAGCCTATTCATTAGGTCTTTCCCTTTTTGGTTCATTGCATCTATTTGCATAGTGTCCAGGCTTTCCACAATTATAACATTTTCTATTCTTGAACTTAGACTTACTCATTCCTTTCTCTTTTTCTTTTTCAGGTTTTTGATTTGCATTGTTTTGACTAGGACCAGGATTACCAGATGTAGAAGCATTGTTATTCTTAGGTTTGTTCTTGGGTTTGTTTCTCACAAAGTTCACATCCCCTAAAGATCTATTACCCTTGTTTGTTTTAAGATCCAATTCCTTACTTTTTAATCCATTAATTATAGTGTCTAAGGTCACTTTATCTCTTCTATATTTTATGGCAGACTTAACATCACTGTAAGAATCAGGAATGTCATTTAACAAGACAATATCAGTGTACTCATCAATATATTTGTCACCAGTCAACTTTATATCTTGCACAAGTTTTGTAAACACATCAATATTCTCATCAATATCTTTATGCAAATCAAGTTTGAATCTGAAAAACTTTTCCAATAAAAACATTTTAGAGGGCAAGAAGGTTTCAGTGTATAGTTCTTCCAATTTATCCCACAGAGATTTGGCAGATTCATGTTTCCCTAATTTTCTAATCACAGAGTCAGACAAGTTTAGAATGATTAAGGAGTATGCAAGTTCATCAAGTTCCTTTTTAACATTATCAGTGAGTTTATCATCAGTACTATCATAACACAGAGTTATAGTTTTAAAACATTTTTGTTGAACCAAAACACATTTCATCTTCTGTTGCCAGATAGAAAAATCACATTTCCCATCAAAGGGAGCTACTGGATAAGCATTCATGATCACAAAGAGAATGAAAAACAGATAAGGAGCAACACAAAGATAAGGAACCAGATAAAACAACAACCACACAGGTCAGATCACACAGATAACCACAGAACTGGTTTACCCCCTCCCAATCCCAGATTCCAGGGACACTATTTGGTCCGGACAAGGTGGGTATATAGGGGGAACCAGTATACAGAGAATAAGCAGCGGAATAAGATAGGTATAGAGCACAGAGGGTCACACAGATTAGGTATAGATCACAAACACATAAGATAGATTAATCACAGAGACAATCCTATCATACAGACCTCTATACCAGCAATTAATTCCAAAAAACTCAGATCCACAGGATCTTACCAGAACAGTAAATAAGGGAGCTAGAGTTTTCAAGCCAAGATACCTGACCACCGTTAGCCTCTCCGGACCGCCCCCAACAGTGCTCTGATACCACTGTAGGGCTAGGATCTGGAGAAATAAACATTTAAAGCATTCATAATACCTTTCAGGTTTTACAACAGATATTCTCAAGAATGTAACATTTGATACAAAACTAAAAGAAAACAGAAGTTAACAAAGAAAAGAAAGATATCACCAGAGCTTAAATGCTTCAAGAGGTAACACAAAGGTCTGTGTTATTAGCTCGGTTCAGTCCCCTTTTCGAGTATCCAGAAACACACAGCACACCAATCCAGCGGTAGCTCCGAGGGTTGCACAAGGAAGCCACAAACTCAGACCACTCAACCCTAGATCTACCCCCAAACCTCAGAAGGAAAAACCGAATCAATTTATCAACACATGTATAATTGATTCGGGTGCAAACCTCTAATCACAAAGTCCCTAACTCAAGGATACACAAAGAAAGAGATAAGGTAACAGAGATATTTTCGCACACCTAACCCACTCTCAGCTCAAGCATATATATACCACCTGGTTCCAACGGGAAGCGATCAGGGCGTGGCCACGGAGGACCAGCTCGACAGAAAAAACAGAGGAAGGACTGTCGGGCAACCATGACAGAAGGCGGGATACGAACTGTACTGGAAGACAGAGAGAGAAAAGGGCACCGCGAGATATGAGAGAGAGAGAGAGTTAGGGTTTATCAGAGGAAAGGGGGGAGGAGTGGGTATAAGAATAGATCAAGGAGAGGCTAAGATTAAAACCCCAAGATCAACGGTTCATATAAGCAGATCATTAAAAGGGGAGACGGGCCTTGAGTTTATGGGCCTTGGCAACTTAACACTCGGGCTGCCAGAATAAGGATTAGGCCCAATATGTGGCCCAACACTCCACATATATTAATAAAAATTTAAATAAACAACAAATTGAAAAGTTTATATTCGAATTATGAGGTAGTTAAAGAGACCAATTAACATCACCAGATTTTAAATAAACCTTTGTATATTATTATTAGTTGAACTACTTTATTGATTGCCATTGTTGCGAATTAAGATTTTTATTTGGGCCATCAAATTCGACTTCGGCTGGAAAAATGACCTAAATATTACATTATATATGTTGCAATCTGAAAATGTGATCTTTTGAATGTAATCAGAAAATAAAATAAAATATTATGTTATAAATTGAAATATGTCATACTTCAAATTGGTTTTTGATATTGACTATGACTATAAGTGTTAATTCAATAATTATTACTATCAATTGAATAATAACTTTTTTTTTTCAAGTTTTAATTGATTTTAAAATATTCAATTTATTGTTTTATTAAACTCATTTCATATCTAGTATTAATCTTATCTTCTTTTTATTGTTTAAATAAAAAGTAAAAAATTATAGTGTATTTAAATCTATGAGACACATATAAGACGGGTCAAGCCATGTGCATTAATGCACATGATGCACCATTCTCTATTATAATTAAATAATTTTGGCCTCTGTTTTATAGAACCATCTCACCCAACAATTTGTGTTTAAAATTTAAATGTCTTTAAAAGGAAATATGTACAGTACATTGAACACGTTAATTTCATTATCTTTATATTCATTCATGCATAAAACCTACAATAAGAAAAATTTAGTACCAAAAAAAAAAAAAATTATTGTGTCATAATATAGCACGATAGTTAATTTTTTTTAAATATTATAAATATATTATACATATCAGAGTTGATATAGATTTAAGTACCATGCAATATTTATAAATATTTTATTTCTTTTTATATAAAAGTATTATCTTAAGAATAATGAGCATTTATTATATTAGTTTTTCATAACTATAAATAAATATATAGTTTTTTAATTACAAATTTTAATTGAACCAACCCGAAAAACTTCATTATTTCAAATCCAAATATATATATATATATATACATGGAGTTGGTCTAGTATGCACCAGATGCACATGCAATCTGGGTCGACCCGGGTAGGATCCGTGAGTTTTTTCTTTTACTTTTTGTTTTTTATTTTTTGTAATTTATGTGTTATCTTTACGTTATATTAGTGTGACATTTATGTTATATTAGTGTGACATTTATGTACAAATATCCTTACCTTTATGTACTGTAACTTAGGAAAAAAATGAAGAATTTCAGCACAATTTGTACTTATATACCTTTATATTATATTTATGTCACATTTATGTACACATATCATTACCTTTATGTAATATATAAAGGTGTAACTAACATAATTAAAAGGTATGAGTAATATCACATAAAAGTATGTTGATCCAAAAAAACACATAATTTTTTTTTCTAAGTTACAGTACATAAATGTTATGATATTTGTACATAAAGATCATACTTATATAACGTAAATGCCACACATTTATAACATAAACGTCAATACATAAAATCCAAAAAAAAAAAAAACAATCAAAATTCTTGGATTCGGATCAAGCCAACCCGACTTACACGAATCTTAAATCCATGCATTCGTTCTCAAGATTTTTTGCCATGTACTTGATAAGTAAATCATTCTCTCACTAACGTGATACCACTTATGCATTCATTCTGCTTGAGCTTCCAAATAGAAACAGATGTGTAATAAATGTGATCAATACTTAAAAAAAAAAAAAAAAACTCAAAAGGATCGGATAGTCATCAATAAATAAATAAAATGAAACATTTTTACTTATCTTAAAATTGGATGAATATGTCTAACAACTAAATAAATAATAACAACTAATTTTGTGATATATATATATATATATATATATATATATATATATATATATATTAAAGAAATTGATTGTAATTTTTTTTTGAATAAGAGAATAAGCAAAGATTTATAATTTTGAATTAGGTATCAATTGACACCACTTAAATCCAAATTATGGAAAACAGAAGTCCACGACATCCACACGCGCCACAACTCAATCATTTATACATACTAATAGTTTGTACCCGCGCAATGCACGGTTTATTATCTACTACGTTAATATTTACAATTGAAACTAACATGTTATTTGTTAGATGTTTTATTATATAAAAGATAAATATGAATTATTTTATAATACAACATAATTAATTTTATGAAAAAAAATATAAATGGAGTTTTTTTTTTAAGGAAGAATATAAATGGAGGATTAATAATTAGAAAATTTTAAATTTATATGCATATGATTTTAAATATTTGTTTCATCATACATAATTGTATTTTTTTAATTAAAAAAATTGTATTAGAAATATAAACAAAAAAAGTATAATTCAATCAATTGAAATAATTGTAAAAATAGAATCAAAGTTTTAAATGATTATTTTGTATACAAAAAATGCAGCAACTGTATATGTGAATGTGCTAATATGAAAAATAAATTTTTCTATAAAAAATTATCTTATATAAATGTACATAACAAAATAATTAATTTTTTAGTGGTTGATCATTCCGTTCTCCTATGTAACCGACATTGAGCATCAATCAAATTATTCTTCAAAATATTAAAATTCATTTAACCAATTTTTTTTTCGACATAAACTTGTAGAGGTCGATTCTCAATTCACTCATCCAAACCTAAATCCATATCTCGCTGAGTTTTATTTCTCATTAATTTCTTGTCATGTACAAACAAATATATTTGATTCCAAACATTTAATGTTTTAGGGATTGAATTTTATTATTATTTATTCTGAATTTCTATACAAAACTCACCCTCAGTCACTTCTGAGTTTTATTTCAAATTTTCTCACATTTTTCTTTTCGTCTTTAAATAGTATAATATTTTTCTTTAACTTTTTTTCTTGATAAAATATTTTTTCTATAATTAATATTTTATTGAAGGATCATTGAGATTTTATTTTGTGTTATACTTGAGATTTCATCAGATTTTTAAATATGTTTTTCCACATTTTTTTTTCATTTTTATGTATGTAGTTTTCGTAATTGATATCAGATTTTAAAAATATTTTCTACTTTATCTTCTTAATTTTATAAAATATCTTTCGATACTATATTTCATTTCATTACTTAAAAAAACTCAATAAAAGTGGAAATCTTTGTTTTTTAAATTGTACCATCAAAACCCAATAAAATAGGAATTTTTTTTTCTAAATCCTACCATCAAAACCCAATCTTGTTAGATTATAGTAACTTTTCATTACTCCACACACACCTATATATAGAAGAGAATATGGAAACGAAACCCTAATCCACCACCGTCTCTTTAGTCTTCAACGCCTCCTCCACCTCCTCTTCTTCATTTCCGCCACCACTGCCTCCTCCTCTCTCTATCACCGTCTATTTCCACCGATCGAGATCCTCTGTTCACGACCACCGGACTCTAAAACCGCCACCTCCAACACACTCCTCCTTCACTTCTTTATCTGTTATTCTTCTCTTTTCCTTCCCTTTCATTCTTTCGTTTTGGCACCTTTTTTTCTTTCTCCATCACTCTCTCTTGTTGGAAATGAACACAATATTTTTATTTCTTATTTTCTGCAAGTTTGTACCATTTATTTTGTATTCTTATATTCCTTTAATGGAATTCTTTTTTTTTTTTGAGGTTTTAATTTAATTCTTTAAAGGTTACAAAGAAATATAAATAATTTTTTTGTATTATAGAATACATTGTATTCGAATTCATGTTATAGGTTTTTAGAGATTAGCTTTAATTATATATATCATTAACTTGAAAATGAAGTCAAATCAAGTCAAGAGAATTGAAAGATAATAAAAATCAAATTTTCATTTTTATTGGATAAAATTTTCATTTTCAATGGATAGCAAAAAAAAAAAAAAAAGTGTTATTATATCTCCCTTCATTGAAATTCCAAAAGTTGTTGTAATGCACTGACAATTTTAATAAAAAAATTTGGGTGCATAATTACATAAAAAAAAAAAAAGATATTTTTGATGTGATATTTTTGAGTGGGAAAATGACAAAAGAATAAATTTTGCGAACTTCTCTTCTTTTATATAAGTATAGATACCAAAAATAAAGGATAAATTTTTTTAAGAAAAGATAAATGATATAGTTCCTTAAAGCGAATCAACCCAACTATTTATCAAAAGAAGGCAAATACATCAAATCTGTGTTTTAAATAGCATATAATTGTGTTATGATTATGCATCAAATATGCAAATTTTATTATCAGTATGTGTACATATTAATACACATATGAATTGAAGAATGAAAAGAATAGAATAAATAAAAAAAAGAGTGACACTCCTGTGCACAAGGTGCAACAATACTGTTATATTATATGAAGTGATACTATTATATTAATATAACAGTATCACTTCATATAATATAACAGTATTACTTCATATAATATAACAGTATCACTCATATAATATAACAGTATTACTTCATATTAACAGTATCACTCATATAATATAACAGTATTACTTCATATAATATAACAGTATTGTTGTGCATAAATTTGGATCCGTGCACCTTGTGCACAAAAGTTTTTGCCTAAAAAAAAAGTTTCCATCACAATCATAATCCATTATATTGTATATTATCCACCCACCTCACCTCGTCTGATATTATCATTACAATATCCCAATTTTTAATTTCTTTCCATTTGCTTCCAAACAAAATAATAATAATAATAATTTAAGAATACCCTAATTTCATAGCCTGAGTTTGAAAGGCTGAACACACAATCTCTCACTCTATACTCTGGTAAAAGAAAGGAGTTAATAGAGAGAGAAAGAAAGAGAGTTGAAGAAATGGGGAAGGGAGGGATGTCCCATGGAAATGTTGGAGAGAACATGGCTGCTTGGCTTCTTGGCAAAAACAACCTCAAGATTCTACCTTTTAACCTCCCTCCTCTTGGTATTTAACTATTCATCTCTCTTCTCTCTCTAAAGCTTTAAGAACTCAGAAATTGTTCTTTTATATCGTTGTTTCTTAATAATATTTATTCACGAGGTTGCCAATTTTAATATTTAGGGCCTCATGATGCTAGAATCAGTATGAAAGCTGTGGGTATCTGTGGAAGTGATGTTCACTACCTCAAGGTCGACCCTTTTCTTCATATCATTCTTTCATCTCTATTTTTATGTTCAATCAATCGGTATATTATTTCTAATTGCATTATAGTGATTGACTTCTTCAATCTCAATATTGGGGATTTGCAATGATTACATAGTTGTTTCTACATTCCATTGATGTGATTGTTATCCTCAAGAGAATGGATCTCTCAAGCAATGTTTGGAGTAGATTAAATAGGATTGGAGAAATCAATACTGGAAAAAGTGTTTAGGTGTAATATTATATTGTTAGTCGATGTAATTGTAATGATTGAATGATTGTAATAGTAGAAATCTAGGTGTGTATTGAAATTTGTGAATTAATAACTTAGAGTGCAGGGTTAATTATAGTTTTTTTTTTTTTAATTTAAAAAATATGATAGTATTGGAGTTGATTTTATAATCCTAATTTAAAACCACTAACAAACAAGGATTTGAGATTATGTCTCATGAAATCTTAAATCCTGACTCATGAGTCTTCTTCCAAACATTCATGTTTTTCAGGAGATGAGATTAGCGGATTTTGTTGTGACAGAGCCAATGGTGATTGGGCATGAGTGTGCTGGTATTATTGAGGAAGTTGGGAGTGAAGTGAAGCACCTATTGCCCGGTGATCGCGTGGCTATTGAACCAGGCATTAGTTGTTGGAGGTGTAATCTTTGCAAGGAAGGAAGATACAATCTCTGCCCCGAGATGAAGTTCTTTGCTACTCCCCCCATTCATGGTTCCCTTGCAAATCAGGTTTAATGGAGTATCATCCATATAGCTGTCTTGCATTCCAATATTTGACGTAGTTTCATTTGAACCGATGAACGTATGAAGTGTTGTTTTGATACTCATGAATCTCTTACTCTTGAGAAAGTAGCAGATTGGTTCAGCTGAGTTTTAGGTTGTGTTTGGATTGAGGGATTTGAAATCTTGTATTCGAAATCCCACAATCCAAACACAACCTTATAGTATTCACTAGTATCTATGATCTAGTCAAAGTGAATCGACTTTTGGGTATCAAAATGTTATTTGTGGATTTCTTCTTCTGACAGATTGTGCATCCCGCGGACTTATGTTTCAAACTACCCGAGAATGTGAGTTTGGAGGAAGGGGCAATGTGTGAGCCCTTGAGTGTTGGGGTTCATGCATGTCGACGTGCCAGTGTGGGCCCCGAGACTAATGTGTTGGTGATGGGAGCTGGACCCATAGGGCTCGTAACACTGCTTGCAGCTCGTGCTTTTGGATCCCCGAGAATTGTTATTGTGGATGTAGATGATCACCGTCTCTCTGTCGCTAAGGAGCTTGGAGCCGATGAGACTGTCAAAGTCTCTACCAACATAAATGTAAGTATCGTTTGCATCAAAACAACCGATAATATTTAGTTATATTGTTACTAGAGTATCAAAGCTTTCTATCAAGAGTCACTCTAAATTCAAACATTACATCACAATATGCTGAAATTCTTGGAACAGGATGTAGGTGGAGAAGTTGAACGAATCAAGAAGGCAATGGGAGCCACAATAGACATAACTCTCGACTGTGCTGGCTTTAGTAAGACCATGTCAACAGCTCTAGGTGCCACTTCATCGGGTGGGAAGGTTTGCCTCGTTGGCATGGGTCACATAGAGATGACCGTCCCTCTTGCCCCAGCTGCTGTTAGGTACCTTCTGACTCGCTCGTTTTTATAACAAATTTCAAAATGGGATCTCAGCGCTTGATGTTTGAATCAGGGAGGTGGATGTGGTTGGCATATTCCGGTACAAAAACACGTGGCCGTTGTGCATTGAGTTTCTTCGGAGTGGAAAGATAGATGTGAAGCCGTTGATCACTCACCGGTTCGGGTTCTCTCAGAAGGAAGTTGAAGAAGCCTTTGAAACGAGTGCGCGTGGTGGTACTGCTATCAAGGTCATGTTTAATCTCTAGTCATGATTCTGTGAAAATGGTGGAAACTATAAAGAAAAGGAAGCAACTAAATACTTTGTGAGATAAATAAAACTTTCTATCTTCTTTTTTTTGGCCCCTTTACGAGGAGGCAGGAGCTATAACATAAATAAATTCCAGATGTTGAAAATGAATCGATTCTATTGGTCTTTGGACATCAATTCCATTTGTGCATAAAATCAATTCCATTTACTAAATGGGTATTGGGTGAGATGAGTTGAACTACAAATAGGGAGCCCATTAATTTATATTGTCTTTCAATTGTATGCGGCCCAATTTTAATCGGAGTCCAGAAAGGATATACCTTTCTTTTCATAAGTAACTACCATATCGTGTGATATACATCTTTCTTTTTTTTTTTTTTTTTTCTCTTTAAATAATTGGACTTATAAAAACTTTTAGATATTATCTATTATGGAAAAATATTTATTTATAGTCATCTATATTACGACTAAATATGATATAATTTGATTGATATATTATTTAATTTTTGAAATACGCAAAAACTTATTAACCCCAGGGCACTCCAACCGGCCACACCATAGTTTGTGTGCTCAGTCTATTCTGGTCTATTTTGCGAAGGTATTAGGTTTATACTCTTGAGGTATTACACATTTACTTTTTAAGATATTAGTGCAGAAACAATGTTGTTTTCTTCTTTTTCCTTTTTATTTTTTTTCCTCTCTCATTCTTCTTCTTAATCTCTTTTCTTATTAATTTGTTATTCTTCTTATTTGCTTTGCACATTCTTCTTCTTCTTCTCTATTTTCTTGTTCTTATTCTTTTTATTTACATATTTACCTCTAAGGTATCATATATTTTTAACAACATTTAGTTGGCATAAGTATTAATGATTATGCTACACAATATTATATACTTACTGTAAAGGTATTACAATTGAGATAATCAGTCAGATAATTAAATATGCAAAAATGTTTTTGTTACATGTAAGACATGAAGATATTAATTGAGTGCACATTTACAGAATCACGTAAATACCTTCAGGGTGTTATATACATACCTTTTAAGATATTATATACATACCTTAAGGTATTACATATATACATAAAATGTATACATATTAATTTTATGAGGTATTAATGATAAGGTATTACATATTCACGTTAAAGGTATTGCATAAGTCCCTTTCAGGTATTTATCTTTATGGTATTATATACTTTCAAATATAAATGTATTAAAACTGGTAAAAAAGAAAAGTATTAATGATTATGCATCTTTAATGTATTACATATTTATCTTTAAGGTATTAATGTTTATAGTATAAAAAATTACATATACATTTTTAAAGTATTAATGTTTATAGTATAAGATATTATATACTTTTATACATATTAGAAAGAGAAGAACTTGTTGGAGTATTAGAAAAATAAGAATCCTAAATTTGTAACAATCATATGAACAATTTGAGAAGATAGAGAGAAAAAAAAAAAACAGAAGAAGAAGAAACCTCGTAGGGGAAGAAATAAGAAAGAAAAAAATGAAAACAAAACGAAATATATATGGGTAGGAGGGTCTGGAGTGGGTTGAGGTTGGGGGCACGAATCTTAAATCTATACCCCGGAGCACATTAGAGTCCCTCCTTGAAATATATGTTGTGTTTGTAACATAATACTAATTTTATATGTTGATTAATATATTAGTTAAACATTTTCCATTTATATGTTACGATATGCAAGTAAAAGTTTCTCAAATAAATTTCATATTGTATTTATAAAATAAATTATAAAAAACACATTAAAGGGGGTGTAATTATGAGAGGAATGTATTCATAAAATAAGGTGTGATATTTTTACTAATTAATAGTTTTTGAAGTTTGACTAATATATTTCAGTCAGTTGAGTTATTTTAATTATTTCCTTCTATATTCTTTTGTGTAAAATTTGCTTCTATAATAATATTAATAAATTTGAATATTTCAATAACTTTAGTAATCGCAAACTGTCGGCGATCATTTCAAGTTTTCAACTAGGAGCCTAGTGATCTACAATTTAAATACAACAAATGCAAGTTGGACCAATTAAAAATATAAATTATAATTGACCAAAAAAAAAAACCGGCCTTGATCCATTGCATTTAAGTTAGAAAAAAAGGAAGAAACAAAGTCGCATTTGGTTAGGCGTTGAAGATAAAGAGAGAGAAAGGAAGATATGTGTTACGAGGTTAAGTGTCCCAATTGCGGCAAAGCCAGCTGGCAGGGCTGTGGCCGCCACGTCCCGGCGGTGTACAATCGGATTCCCGATGGTCAACACTGCCGCTGCAAGGCCTGGCCAGGTGTCAACGCCGCCGGCAGTGGCGGCGCCGCCGCTGATTCTGATCGGTGTGCTATCCTATGATTCGTTTCCTGTTATTTCTGGTAGGTTTAATATATAATAAGATGGAACTCTAGTCCCAAGCTCGTATGTTTATTTATGATGATTAAATAATTAATTTCGAGCACTTAATTATGTGTTTTTCTTCGTAAATAGAACCATTATTGAATCGAGCATGTTCAATTCAATCTCTGTGTTTCTTTCTGTTAAGATTTGAATAAAATATTTGCAGACTAAATTATATGAATTTGTGATTAATTGATATTGTTTGTTTCTAGATTGCTTTACAATCATAGGAATTTAAATGAATTTGAAATTTGGATTATCAAATTTATCATAATGGTTGTTTCAAATCTCCAAATCGATTTTATTCGACTGAATTTGTCATCCCCAAATTTGTTATGAATAATATTGATTCAACCAAACACAAAGTTTTTTAAAATAGACTTTTATGTCCAAAACTTCATTTCAATGATATAACAAGATTTACCTCACATCCTTTTGAGAAAGAAATGAACATGAATGTAACATGATTAAATTCCCAAATCATATTTACTTGTGTAATAACCTTCTTAGATTCCAATTTCGTATTTTGTTTTATTTGTTTACTTTATGTATACATATGATGATGTGTGTGAGTGAAATAATATATGGAATCAAAATATGATTTGATTTTTATTTATTTTTCACTGGGCTGTGATTTTGTGGGCTTAAGTGGGCTGTAATTATGTGGGCTAAAATTGGGCTGCATCGGTACTAATAATTATGTTTAGAAGCTCGATTGTGACCTTTTCTGCCTAAATGGCCAATGGGCTGATGTTAAAAATATTGCAGTCATATCATAGATTAGTCTTCGAAGAAAATAACAGAAAGGGACCCTTTTCATTGTTTGTGTGTGAATTTCTTATAAATTTAGAAAGAGAAAAAGAGAGTGGGTGAAAATGGAAACAAAATGTCCCTATATTGTTTCTACTTCATGTCTTTTGTTTAAAATTTAGAAATAGAATTACAAAAAGCGAAAATAGAGAGGATCCCAATTTGAGAAAATCAGGAAAAAAAAAAAAAAGAAATTCTTCTACTCCAAATTTATACTTCAATCGATTCTAAACTAAATGTTGTTTTAGTAAAAAAAGAAATATTTGTCTCATTATTATAAAATTTCAAGATATATTATACAAATATTGCTCTCGTTTACTTCTCTCAAATTAAATGAAATATAAAGTGATTATTGAAAATTTATCTATAATTATTATACTTTAATAAGGGTAGATCTGTCTTTTTATCAAATTTCATTGTGTGCAAAATCCTAAAGCAACACTTATTTTGAAATAGAGATATAGGTGAAAACGTTTCAACACACTTATAAGCTCATAATATATTACTTTTGAAGGAAATAAAAACTTATTTATAAGTTTTTTTTTACCAAACTCTTTTAAAATGTTGTAAACTCTTAAGAAGTTTCTAATAGTTGATTACTTCAACCAAACACTCTCTTATGCTATGTGACGATAAGCTAGATTCAAATACTATATCGATATCTCATCAATATATAGGTGCTTAATGCTTAACAAATGCTTTAAAAAAAACGTGTAGAGAATACTTCAATTAGTTACATATCCACACAAATAAAAGTTGCACATCCACACAAATTTTAAAAAATAAAAAATCGACGAAGTCGTACGTATATATACCTCCCATTTGATTCTAATTGCATTATTATGCAATGAAAACTGAGATTTATGTTATATATATGTGCTATTTTGAAATATTATGAAAATAATAAAATACTAGTTAGGAAATTAATAATTCTGCATGTCAAGAGATTCCGAATTATGGTACTGTGCGCATGTTGCCAAATAATATTTTGAGGACAAACGTTTGTGCACTTGGTGCGCGTACCCTAAATTCGTGCACTCGAGTAGATCCGATCCACCATGTGTTTGTACGTGTCCGCACATACTACCGAGTTATGGACAAAATCCACCCAAACATGCTTTCAGGTGCACTACAAGAAAATTCACCGATTGTGACGGATTTTAGTGACAGAAATTTTCCGTCACAAATTTGTTCCTGAATAGTGACAGAAAATATTTTGTGATGGATTTTGTGACGGAAAAATCCGTCTCTACATGAATTCTGTCAAAACAACGTTTAGTGATGGATTTTTCCGTCACAAAATTCAAAATTAAAATAAAAGAAATGTCAAAAATACATGTTAGTGACAGATTTTTCCGTCACAAAATTCAAAACTAAATAAAAGAAATATAAAAAATACATGTTAGTGACGGATTTTTCCGTCACAAAATTGTGACGGATTTAAATCCGTCACAAAATTCAAAACTAAATAAAAGAAATGTAAAAAATACATGTTAGTGACGGATTTTTCCATCACAAAATTGTGACGGATTTAAATCCGTCACTATTTTGTACATGAATTCAAAATTGAAATAAAAGAAAAGAATGCAATATATTATTACATAAGCACCATTGGCCTAGTGGTTAGAGTACCACATCGGCACTCGGGTTCGATTCTCATACAACGCATTATATTTGCATTACTGACGTGGCAACGTGGCGATGCAGGTGGCATGGTGACACGTCGATGACTTGCGCTGATGTGGCGGTGACGTGTCACGATGACGTGTCACCTCCATGATGATGTCAAAATAATGACTAAAGGGTTCGATTCCCATACAACGCACTATATTTGCATTACTAACTGGCGATGCAGGTGGCATGGTGACATGTCGATGACTTGCGCTGATGTGGTGGTGACATGTCACGATGACGTGTCACCTCCATGATGATGTCAAAATAATGACTAAATGTTAGTGACGGAATATAATCCGTCACTAAAATTTAGTGACAAAACTTTTTTTGACAGAATTTTTCCGTCACTAATACAAGTTAGTGACAATTTTTTGTTTTAGTGACGGATTTTTCCGTCACAATCGGTGAATTTTCTTGTAGTGGTGCCATATTTTTATGTTATGTTAACTATATCTTTTAGTAGTGTTAGTCATACTTTCTTGTAGTGGTGCCATATTTTTATGTTATGTTAACTATATCTTTTAGTAGTGTTAGTCATACCTTTTAGTTATGTTAGTCATATCTTTTAGTAAAAGTGCACGGATCCAGGTCAACCCACACCCGAACCCAATCCGAGTTCATGTGTGCAACAGGTGCACATGAGTGCTACTCTATTTTGAGATACAATCTCCTATTTTCACTGTACATATATACATGTGACATAGCTATATAATATGGGGTGTATTAAAAATATTAAAATATGAGATAAGATTTCACGTAAGATAGAAAATAAAATTATAGAAGAATATATAGCGTTGCAAAATGTTGAGGTAAGAGTCGACTTTGACAACTCGAGATTTTCTATTACACTTCATGTTATTGTTAGGAAATCATGAGAAATACATTTGAATAAATCAGAGTTTTGTTATAAGATCGATTATAATGTATATTTGACATGATTAATTATAATATATATTTGACATGATTAATTAATCTTGTACAAAAATGCTGATGAAATAACTTTAATTCGAAGCGTGCTTTGACAATTTTTCGTACCTTCAAGAACGTCAAGCCTTCTCTGATGTTTTGTCAAGAACTCTTATGTAGTATTCGTGTGTCGGCATTGTATAATATTGTTGACTATTTAATAACATCGAATTCTGGGAGTTTAAAAAAAAAATTCTTCCTTTTCAAGACTCATATTCCGTATAGAAAAGTATCTTGATCAATCATCAAATAAATATATCTATCTCATAGATATCTCATTTAACTGATATTTTTATTCGAATAGTCCAATAAACTTAATTATACTGCAGTATATATTATAATCATTATAATATAATAAGTCCACAATAGTCACCAAAAGACCTAATCGGACCCAATTAAATTAAGCTTTGATAAATTAATTCTGACTGAATCAACTATTGACTAGTCAAAATAATTTATTAATCTCGTTCAACTCCAATATAAGTATGCGATTGCACTCTTAATCAAATTGAAATTATTGAAGCATAAATCAATAATTTATATCCTTTGATTAATCAATCCAATAGTTACATCTCATATTCTAAAGAAATCAGGAGACACCACATGTATTTGATGACATTGTTATTTAATACAGATATATTAAATATCATGAATAATAAAAATGTAATATAAAATATAATATACTAGGTGATTAAATCCTCAATTTAGATGCTTTTTGGAGAGGAGGATGTCTGATGTGGAAATCTTAGCCTGTGCTGAAGTTGTGGATATATAGGACATGGCCACTCCCATCTTTCTAAATAGAAAATTGAAAAGTGACAGATTTCTATATCTATCTCTTTAAGCTTTGAAAATTGAACCATCATTATTGCTTCCGTGTGATATTTTTTTTCTCATTTCTTTCTATAATTAAATAAATAAAGAGTCAAAAATATTTTGCTGGCTTTTGTATGAATTAGGAGAGCAGCGTTTGTACCAAAACTAAGAACAAATTACTTAGCCTAAATTTTCAACTTCAATTCGCTATTAGTCGATATTATTATGTCGATGGTTTAGGGCTTGTTTGGTAAGCCATTTGGGATTGAGTTTTAATTTTGGATATAAAATCCATTTGTGAAAATTTTAGGTGTTTAGTGCATAAATTTAGATGAGCTTTTGGAAAAACGTAACTTCCTTTAATATTTAGAAGTATTGTAGCTTTACAATTCTTTTGTTGTATTCCTAATTTGTCGGGGCATTTAAATGTATTTTTATTAAACGCCTAAATATTACTCCCTCCGTCTCGTGATAAGTGTCACACTTTTCATTTTTGGACGTCCCAAAATAAATGTCACATTTTACACTTACTAAAAATGGACATTATAATAATAATATATCTCACTACCTCTCTCCCCCCACTTACATTATAATAATATATTTCACTATCTCTCTCTCCTCCCACTTACATTATAATAATATATCTCACTACCTCTCTCTCCTCCCACTTACATTATAATAATATATCCTACTACCCCTCTCCCCCCACTCACATTTAAATACAATAATTCTTAAAAATAAGACCGAACAGTAAATGTGACATTTATCACGGGACGGAGGGAGTACTTTTGTAAAAATTCTATATATTAAAATTTCATTTTAAGATGTTTTTTTTTAATTATTTGAGTGTTTCATTTTTCTATTTTAATTTTGTATTTTATCCTATTGTCATGTTTACATATATCAATTAATTCGGATTTGATATAAACCATTTATTTAAAAATTAATATATGTTCGTGTATATATTTAGAAGAAAGAATATGAAAATAAGGAAATACACACATTGTGTGCTTTATGGAATAGGGGTAGGGGTGGAAATTGGAACGGAATTTCCGATATCCATCGAATCTGATCCGAAAATTTCTGATTTTGGAACGAATATTTTTAATTCGAAATTCCGATTTTCAATTTTTCCGAAAAAATTTGGATCGGAATTGGAATTAGTTTTAAAATTTTCAAAAATTCCGAAATCCGATTCTGTCAAGTGCATAACAATTATTGGAATATAAAATGTAGAATATAGGCATTTAGAGAATCGAACTTAGGACCTCTCACACTCAAAGCAACAAACTTACCACCAAACCAATAGTTCATGTTGCAAATGATTCAAACATTTTCGTAATAGATAAAAGATAATAGGCAGCATTTCCGATTTTTAAGTAGCAAAATATATCATATATTTTTTATATAAAATAAAAAATAAATATCTAATTTACATAGGTAAATGTATCATAAATTTCATTAAAAATGATAACATTTTATATAAATTTATTATTTTAATGATAAAATATATGGATAAATGAGCCTAAATAGTTTACGAAGTTATACAAGCTGAACTATACTAAGCTTGAGTTCGGCTTCTTTATTTTATGAGTTTTATAATTGAGCTCGAGCTTAGTTCATTAATGTTAGTAATAAGTAGTAGTGTAGTACAGTTAACGAAATAATATGAATAATGACAAAGAAAATTATACAAATTATAAAACACGTATTTTAAATATTGAAAGATCTCGAGCAAAGCATTATCATAAATCATAATACATATCACAAAATAACTATCAATAATTACAATATGACAGATTCAAATATTCATTTGATTTGAGCTTCCTAAAAGAAAAATAACTCAATAAGTATGAATTAATAAGCATGATTACTTACAAAATGATAAATAGTTTATAATATAGTTTTATAGTTTTATTTTATACTATATATTATATAATATATACTATAGTTTATACTATATACTATAGGGTTTAGGGTTTAAGTTTTAGGGTATAAGAGAATACTATATACTATATGCTGTAGTATATAGTATAAACTATAATATATAAATATACTATATACTATATGTATATAATATAGTTTATACTATAGTTTTATTTTATACTATATACTATATACTATAGTTTATACTGTAGTTTTTTTGTTTTATTTTATACTATATACTATAGTTTTATAGTGCACTGGACATGAAAACTTTTCTAATGATCCCAAGCTGAATAGTTTTGTGGGTCATTTGCTTCACTCTTCAATTTTGGTTCCCTATCATGGATGGTATAAATGATTTTCAGAATTCCGAAAAATTCCGAAATTTTCAAAAATTTTCGAAATTTCCGAATTTCCGAATTTTCCACAAAATTTCCAAAAATTCCGAAAAAATTCATGATTTCGGAATCGAAATGGATTTTACAGTTCCGAAAATTTCGGAATCGGAATCGGAATTGGTTTTCCAATTCCAAAAATTTTTGGAATTTTTCCGAAACACCCTATTTCCGATCCGATCCGTCCAATTTCCATCCCTAAATAGGGGCATCGAAACATAGTGTATTTGTTTTCCCAGTGCAGAATAGCCTATAGAAAAAAAATATATAAATAAATAAATAAATAAATAAATATATATATATATATATATAAACACTAAAATCATGTGATTGAAGAAAATCTTCTTAAGATTAATTTAAAAAATAAAATAAAATCCAGAGAGCACCCCGTGGAAAATAATCCAAATGATATATATTTAAAAAATAGTTACTGGTGCACAATAAGAATCAAGTCTTCTATAATCTCATTTTAATGGAGTTAATTTTAGGTGACGGAAATTAATGTTTTAATGTTTTGACGGCTATGGTAGTAATGTTTTAGGTGACGGAAATTAATTTCTTTCTTGGGCTAATTGTTAAAATGTTACGAATTTTTCATATTTGTAATTTTAATTTAAAACTTATAAAATTTGTACTTTTTATCACAAACTTTGACTTTTCGCAATTTCAATTAATTAGCAATTAAAAAATCGGCGAATTTTGGTTAATGTGGCACAGTTCATAAGTGAGAGTCATGAACTTATTTTACACATAAGAATAGTTTTTAAAAAATATGTTAAAAAATCAAAACATTATGATTTTTACAAATGAATTAAATGGATTCAAGTCCCTTTGCTAAACCTTCTCCAAAACATATCTCACAAATCCTCCAAACAAAATTTATGAAATCAAGTCCTCAAAATGGTTGGATTTAGGATTAATGATTGAGATTAATTATAAAATAAATTAAAGTTTATGGTGGAGATTGTTAATTTTGAAATTTTATGTTGTTAATATTGCAAATTATTATGAAGTTTGTGGATTTTTTAACAGGTTAAATGCACCAAGTCCCCATGTGATATGGAAAATCTGCGTTACTCCCCCGTGTTTTCAAAATGACAAGGTTAACACGTGGGTTATCAAAAAGTCGGCATACGCTCCATTTTTTCGAATTGGATTTACGCCGTTGTATTTTGTCTTGAATTTTCTATTACACCCTTAAAATAGAATTAAAGTTTTAATTAAAAAAAATTCTTATAAATTAAAAAAGAATTAAAATGAAACAGGAGACACCATCTCTACCGCCGCCGCACTACACCTCTTCCACCACCGCCTTCTTCTCAGACCAACCCCTCACCACCGCCATCTTTTCCAACCATCTGCCACCATCTTCAGCTTTGTCTCACCGACGTTCACAGCTTTTTCGTTGCCGATCTGCTTCCTCGTCGCACCGCAAACAGTAGCGTCACCGCCTCCACCATCTTCATCCTCCACCACCATCTCACGAAGGCGAGCTCTCTGATTTCACCCTCAACACAACAACAACTCCGGCAAGATTCGCGGCCACCACCTCCCTCTATCTCTCTCTAAAATTGAACACCCAGACATCACCACTATCTAAATTCACAGCTGCTCCAAGAACACAGCAATACTCCAATTGCATGCAATAACAAAAAAGATCCACAATTCTAAAAAACGAAACCGATCAACAAAACGAACGAAGAACACAACACAGGAATTACGTGGTTCGGCTAAAAAGCCTACGTCCACGGGAAAGAGGGGAGGGAGATTTTATTGATCACACTCAAAGAAAAACAAGATTACAATACACAGTAAACCCTAAAGAAACGAGCTCACTTGCAGACGAAGTAACTCTCTCTAGAACAGATCTCACCCTAACCCTAACTAATGAAAGAAACTACATTATATAGGGAGTAGAACGCTGAAAACCGCTTCGAAAATGGTTGAGAATCGACTGAGATAACGAGCTCGCAAGATCAGCCATTCAAACCATGTGCTGAAGCTCAATCTTGAATATACCAGAAAAAACTGATTGAAGTCGCACTTTGAAAATGCGACTTTTTTAAGTAACTTGCGATTTTCCATTTACTTAGCCAAAAACGCGAGCTTCCTTTCCAGGCTCCATGCAGCCTTCGCCTTTTGCTTATGCATGCTTATACCTTTCAATTCTCCATCTTAAGCATGTCTAAGCTACTTTTTAACTGATTTAAGTAACATTTGTAGAAGCCTTACCTCTTAGCCCAACTAGAGACATACACATCTTGAACTTAGCAACTGGAAGTGCCTTTGTAAATGCATCAGCAGGGTTTTTTTCAGTAGGAATTTTCTTGACTTCAATTGCTCCTTGCTCAATGATATCTCGAATGAAATGCAGCCTAACATCAATATGTTTGGTTCTCTCGTGATACCCATGATGCTTAGCTAAGTGTATAGCACTGTTATTGTCACAGAATACTTGAACTTTTTCCTGTTCAAAACCAAATTCCTTTAGCATTCCTTGAATCCAAATAGCCTCTTTGATGGCCTCTGTGAGAGCTATAAATTCTGACTCTGTTGTGGATAGAGCAACCACTGATTGTTGGGTGGATTTCCAGCTAATTGCAATACCAAATAGAGTAAATGCAAATCCACTAAGTGACTTTCTTGTGTCAATATTTGATGCATAATCTGCATCTACATATCCTGTAATAGGCTCAGTGGAGTTTGCTGTCCTTTTGAATAACAAGCCCCAATCTACTGTTCCATTCAAGTACTTCAAGACTCCTTTGGTAGCTTCCCAATGAGTTGGTCCTGGATCAGCCATGTACCTGCTAATTAGACTCATGCAATGTGCCAGATCAGGTCTGCAACAGACCATTCCATACATAATGCTTCCCACAGCATTTGAATATGGAATCACCCTCATTTTATCAGCTTCTTCTTGATCCTTAGGACACTGATCCTTAGACAGCTTTACATGTTGAGCAATAGGTATACTTGAATTCTTACATTGATTCATCTGATACTTAATGAGAACCTTCATGAAATAAGAGCTTAAGTCCAGAAACACTTCATCATGTTTTCTGCTTCTACTTATATTCATGCCCAACATTCTTTTTGCTTCTCCAAGATCCTTCATCTCAAACTCATGGTTAAGCAAACATTTAATATCATTCAAATTCTTAATAGAAGTACTAGCAATTAACATATCATCAACATATAGCAGCAGATATGTGTGTGTAGTGTTATTCTCATGTTTAATATAAACACAATGATCATGCTTACTTCTAATAAAATCGATTTTTCTCATATACTCATCAAACCTTAAGTACCACTGCCTTGGACTTTGTTTGAGGCCATAGAGTGATCTCTTTAGCAAGCAAACTTTCCTTTCTTTATTCTTCACCTCCAAGCCTTCTGGAATTGTCATATATATCTGCTCCTTCAACTCTCCATGCAAGAAGGCTGTTGTCACATCCATCTGATGCAGCTCCATGTTGTATTGAGCTACCATAGCTAATAACATTCTAATAGAGCAGTGCTTAACCACAGGAGAAAAAATCTCTGCATAGTCTATTCCCTCATTTTAAGTAAAACCTTTGGCCACCAATCTAGCTTTAAACCTGATCTTGTCTTTATTGAATGCTTCTACCTTTCTTTTGAATATCCATTTACATCCCACAGGTTTCTGATTAGATGGCTTGTCCACAACTATCCAGGTGTGGTTCTTTTTTAGTGAATTCAGCTCCTCCTCAATTGCTCTCTTCCACTTCTCATTTTGTTTGCATCTCATTGCTTCATAGAAATCTTTAGGCTCTTGGTACTCTATATTTTCTGCAGTGAGTAAAGCAAAAGAAGTGTTAGCTGTATACCCAAATCTTAGAGGTGGTTTCACTTGCCTTCTAGATCTATCCCTTGTTAATTGATAATTTGATAGTTGTAGATCATCATTATCGTCAGCTTGCTAATCATCTGTGTGAGCATTATTATCAGCATCACTCTGATCTGATACTCCTTGGTTTTCCATTTCAGCCTGATCTTCATTGATGACTTTGGTTGGCTCCACCTCAAGCTGCAACCTGTCATTCAAAGAAGTAATTTTATCATTAGTTTCTACTTGATTTAATGGCATTTTGGATTCATCAAATGTAACATCTTTACTTATGATGCACTTCATTTGATCCTTCTCATAACACCATAATCTGAAACCTTTCACTCCCTTTGGATACCCCAGAAAAACACACTTAAGTGCTCTAGGTTCCAACTTGTCTTGTTTGACATGAGCATAGGCTTGACATCCAAATACTCTTAGTGTTGAGTAGTCAGCATGCTTGCCACTCCATAGCTCTTGAGGTGTCTTTAATCCAATAGCAGATGATAGACTTCTGTTGATCAAATAGGCTGCAGTGGCTGCAGCTTCTCCCCAGAAACTTTTTGATAAGCCTGCATTGAAAAACATACATCTAACTTTGTTTAGTATGGTTTGGTTCATCCTTTCGGCCAGGCCATTTTGTTGGGGAGTGCCTGGGACAGTCTTATGCCTCATGATCCCTTTTTCTCTGCAAAATTCATTAAACCTTTCTGAAACAAATTCAAGACCATTATCTGTTCTCAGCACTTTCAGCTTCTTCTCAGTGACATTTTCAACTTCTTTGAGCCATTCCTTGAATTTACTAAAGGCTTCATCCTTTGTCTTGAGTATTAGGATCCAAACTTTCCTTGAATAGTCATCTATCAAAGACAAGAAGTATTTTCCTCCACTTCTAGTTTAGACTCTTGCAGGCCCCCAAAGATCTGAATGGATATATTCAAGTTGGCTTGAAGTGGGGTGTTTTCCAGTTTGGAAACTGAGTCTTTTTGCCTTCCCAAGTATGCAATGTTCACATATCTCTAGGGTAGAGATCTTGTCCTTTCCAAACACTGACTGTTTATGGAGCTCCTGCAATCCTTTCAAGCTGATATGACCAAGTCATCTATGTCACAAAGCTGTTTTATCCATTTCCTTGGTTGAATTAGCTTATGTAGTCTCAGTCTGTCCATCTAGGTAGTAGAGTTGATGTTTTTTGTTGCCTTTAAGAACGATCTTGGAGTTCTTTTCTACCTCCATAACTCCACCTTGGACTTGCAGCTTATATCCTTGAGAGTCAAGCATACCTAGTGAAATCAAATTCCTTTTTAACTTTGGAACATATCTCACATTTGAGAGTACTCTGATCATTCCATCATGCATTCTCAATCTGATGGATCCAACTCCATAGATCTTGCATGTTTTGTTGTTACCTAACAACACTGCTTCTTCATCTTTTATAACCAAATCATGAAACCAATGCTTGATAGGGCTCATATGGAAAGAGCATCCTGAATCCAATATCCAGTCTTCTGAGGTTTGGTTTGTGGTGATTGCAAGCACTTCAGCGGATTCATACCCACTGTTAGATCCTGATTTCTCAGCCGTTTGATTTGCTTGCTTTTCAGTAGCAGATCATTTTCCTTGTTGTAACTTCTTGAACTTGAAGCAGTCCCTTTTAAAATGGCCAGGCTTATGGCAATGAAAACATCTCTCACCTTCAATATCATCTTTGGTTTCTTGACTTTGCTGTGGAGTTTTCTTGTTTGTAGGTTTTGATCCCTTCTTAAATGGTTGCTTCTTTTGTTTCTTGTGTTTTGCAATTAATCCCTCAGCTCCACCTCCATTCTTGAGATCAGCATCTTTGGATAGCTCATTTGTTTTTAATGCAATAACCACTTCATCCAGAGTGATGGATTTTTGCCTTCCATATAAAATGGAGTCACAAAAATTTTCAAACTTCTTTGGCAAAGCACTCAGTAGCATGAGAGCTTTATCTTCTTCTTCTAATGCAACTTCAACATCTTCAAGATCATCGATCATTTTGTTGAACTCCTTCAACTGATCTATCAGTGATCTCTCTTCTGAGAGCTTGAATGCATAGAGCCTTTTCTTGAGATACAGCCGATTAGCAAGAGTCTTCACCATATACAAACTCTCCAGTTTTTCCCAAACCTCTTTTGCAGATTCAAGCTTTGCAACTTCTCTCAACACCTTGTTCTCTAAACTGAGAATTATGGTACTATGCGCCTTTTCCATCACCACAGATTTTTGATCTGCTCTCATAGTCTCAGGAAGGGCATCAATGCCCTGCAAAGCCAAAGCCAAACCTTGTTGAACCAAGAGTGCCTTCATCTTTATCCTCCACAAGCCAAAATCCCCCGAGCCATTGAACTTTTCGATGTCGAACTTGGATCCCATTCTTGAAAGCTTCTAATGTTCCCACAGACGGTGCCACTTGACAGGAAACTGAAACTTCAAGAACACAACAATACTCCAATTGCATGCAATAACAAAAAAGATCCACAATTCTAAAAAACGAAACCGATCAACAAAACGAACGAAGAACACAACACAGGAATTACGTGGTTCGGCTAAAAAGCCTACGTCCACGGGAAAGAGGGGAGGGAGATTTTATTGATCAAACTCAAAGAAAAACAAGAATACAATACACAGTAAACCCTAAAGAAACGAGCTCACTTGCAGACGAAGTAACTCTCTCTAGAACAGATCTCACGCTAACCCTAACTAATGAAAGAAACTAAATTATATAGGGAGTAGAACGCTGAAAACCGCTTCGAAAATGGTTGAGAATCGACTGAGATAACGAGCTCGCAAGATCAGCCATTCAAACCATGTGCTGAAGCTCAATCTTGAATATACCAGAAAAAACTGATTGAAGTCGCACTTTGAAAATGCGACTTTTTTAAGTAACTTGTGATTTTCCATTTACTTAGCAAAAAACGCGAGCTTCCTTTCCAGGCTCCATACAGCCTTCGCCTTTTGCTTATGCATGCTTATACCTTTCAATGAGTGATGGAGATGGTGCTCAAGCTTTGTCGGATCAGAGAAGATGACGGTGGTGAGGAATAACAGTGGCGTAAAGAGACCTGCGAGGTGAGAGAAGAGAGCGGATGAACAATGTTAGGGCTAATTTTTGATTTTTCTAATTTTTTTTAGTAATGCCGCCACTATAGTATCGCCGACTACCATGTTGTTCTTCCACCATCACGAGCCACCGAACACCTAGACACCGATCCCCTTCTTGTTTAATTAGATTTGTTGCAAAAAAAAATTTATAAAGACATTCACCAGAAAAAATTTCAAATTTTAAAAAAAATTATTTTATTGGTTTTAAAATTAATTAAAAAATAAATTATATATATACAAAGTTTAAAAGAAAACGTTAAACAAATAAAAAATAGTTTGAACAAAATTCATTTTAAAATTAAGATTGTAAAATATTAATATATATATATATATATATAAATAGTAATAATAGAAATAATTAAATGAAATAAAGTAGAAATTTTGGAGTAAAAGAGGGATTCTATTAAATAAAGTAAAATTCCAAAAATTGAATAAAAAAAAGAGAATAAATAAAATAGTATTAAATTACAAATTTTATTGTGAAAAAGGAGCATGGTGCAATTTATAGACAAAAGTTAAGAATAAAATAATCATTTAACAGTTAAAAATTGGTCAAAAACCAATAAATTTCACAGTACAGGCGCATGCACTGCACTCCTATTAACTTTCACGATTTAGGGAAAAACGTGCCGACTTTTGATAACTCACGTATTAACCTTGTCATTTTAAAAACACGGAGGAGCGACGCATATTTTCCATATTTCATGATTTCCGTCCCATCTAAAATAATGTGACATACTGGAAGCCTTGGGACATGGGTCCCACTGTACCCCAATTTGAAAATTTTAATACTATTAGTTATGCATTTAAAAATTAATACTCCTTTTAATTATAGATTAGAATTTTTTATTATGATTAAGTAACAAAACCATTGAAATATTTTATCTAGGGAATGATAATTATAATTTGATTGGCGATGCAACACATAGACGTATTTTAAAGGTTTTTTTTCCCGCATAACCAAATTTTCACATTATTGATGTTCATTGCTTGATTTGATTATTGGGTTAATTCATTACGCTACCTGTTGTGGGCACGTTAATATATATTATTGCTGATGTGTTAGATATCTAATATATCTATTGATTTCACATTCCATAATTTCAAAAGGTGAGATCATTACACATGTGGGCATATTAAGAGCTGTTTGTGCTGGACATTTCAACATTTTCTTCTAATATATATTATATTATTTTAATTTACGTTATGTATTAATTAATGATGTTCACCATTATACTTGACGTGTTGTGATTATTTTGAAACATCACATAAACTATCAAAGTGAAGTATAATATCTTACTTACCAAATTAGAGAAAGAAAAATGTGGAAGTGAATTATAAAAATAAAAAATAAATGAATAAAGCTAAAAAGATTTCCTTCTTTTTGGAGAATTCTAAACTCTTTCCTCTTTTGCATATGACATATATGGGAGCTTTTGAAAGCTAAATCCAACAAAACAATGCAAAATTACATTATAGGACCTATGATCCACGTATGCAGCGAGTCAACAATCTTACCACATCATTATAGGCAGCTTAGAAGCAATGACACATGGCATATTATCTTTCCGTTGCATTTTATGTTTCATGTTCTATTTTAAACTAATTACTATATATCACTGTATTAATGACATTACTGATCAATACAGAACGTGTATTGTGTCTGTGCAGGTTAAAAGGGAAATTCAATTAGGTGGAGAGTTTATCTTAAAAGTACTTCCAAATAAAAAAAATACTAATAAATAAGTAGGATCAAGAAAGCAGTTTAAATAGGCAATTCCACCATTCGTGCATTATTTCCCAATATTTTCTTACAAAACTAAGTATGATACAGAGGAGTTCATCATGTCTCAGAATTCTGGGTGGGACCCTAATCCCAAAGGTTAGTTTGATCTGCTAAGCTTTGTCGATATGTACTTCATCTGTTTCAAAATAAGAGTCGTTTTTCTATCGTAGTAATTATTTCGTGTAATATAGACTGGAGTTCGCTATTTTGGGACTGAGGCTGCTTCTTCTCTGCAAGAAGCATCTAACTGCAGGTGCTCTTTTTTTTTTTTTTAACCTAAAAAGCCTTGGTAATTTGTGCATTGAGTGACTTGTGTTGTTTGGGTTTTGGGGGGTAAAATGGTGATTTTGCAGTGAGGAATTAGCAGATATTGATTGGAACAATCTGGGGTTCGGTTTGATGAAAACGGATTATATGTATGTGATGAAGTGTGGGAAAGAAGAGGAGTTCAAGGAAGGGCAAATTAGTCCTTTTGCAAACATTGAATTGAGCCCTTCTGCTGGTGTCTTGAACTATGGCCAGGTATCTATCTCCTCTACAATTTTTTTTCATCACAAAATAAGAAAAAATCATGTTTGAATGTTGGATTTTTTTTTTTATTGACATATGTCATGCATTCAATTATATTAATACACAATCGAGAGATATAATATCAATCCACCTCATATTTCAATGTTATGGACACAAGCCACGCATGATGGATTTTTATCAATATACACCATGCATAGATGTTGAAAAGGAAATAAGCATATTGGGTCATGTATTATTGTATAATAATTTGAGTTTATGTACTTTATTTGAAGATATTAGGTTTATTTTTTGCTCAATGTTTTTTTAGCGATTTTAGTCAGCAAACATCGAGTCGTTATATATATAAATTAAAAGAACTGAGACAGTTCAAACATTATAAAAACACAGAGATCAATACATACATTTTTGTTATTAAAAAATTAGAATACTTATTATAAAACCATTTAACACTTTGCAAAAGAAAAATCCAAACATGATGATGATATTTTTATCGTACATAGTGATGAAGACATGAAGTGTACAAATTGTGTTAATCTTGAAAAGAAGAGACAGATGTGCAGCGAATTCTAGACCAACGGACCAAAATAAAATTGTATACTCCTACTTAAAAAAAAAAAAACATAATTTTTTTTTTTTCAAATTTGGGAAATTTATTTCCTTTTTTGTTATTTTTTCAAGGTAGGTTTTGAATTTCTACATTAAAACTCAATCACCATGTATGGTTATTTAAATGATCTCGTATTCCATACATAGAAAATCCTCTAATTTGTGACAAGTTTTGATTTTGTATTCATTTTATTAATTTACTATAATAATGGCAACGTTAGATAAATTGCATATCCACCCTTACTTTCTTTTCCTAGCTATTTCGATATTCCAAATTAGTTTTCCCACTAGAAAAAAGTTGCCAAATAGTGTTTGAATATTCTTCAATCAAACCGAAAGCAAGGCTCGAATAGTTATAACTAAAAAAATAAATAAATAATAATAATAATAATAAAGATAATTTTTAGTTCTAGTTGGCCCTCATCGGATGGGATTGTTCGAAACTGTGAACAGGGATTGTTTGAAGGATTGAAAGCTTACAGAAGAGAAGATGGAGGTCTCTTTCTATTTCGCCCTCAAGAAAATGCAATTCGGATGCAAATTGGCGCTGAGAGAATGTGCATGCCTTCTCCATCTATTCATCAATTCATCCATTCTGTTAAGCAAACTGCTCTCGCCAATCGCCGTTGGGTAATCCATCTCTAATCCGCCATGTTTGAACTGCTTGATTGCTTCACCAATTTCTCATTTTCTTTCTTGATTAGAGCAGATTCCTCCGCCAGGAAAAGGCTCAATGTATATTAGGCCATTGCTCATAGGAAGTGGACCTGTGTTGGGTTTGGCGCCTGCTTCTGAGTACACGTTTCTAGTCTATGCTTCTCCTGTTGGAAACTATTACAAGGTTGCTTTCTGTTTCGCAGCTTTCTGTGATTGAATTGGAGATGAAACAAGTGTGTAAATCGGCGTTTATTTCATGTGTTGGTTGCTTTTGCAGGACGGCACCGCGGCGATCAATTTGTACGTTGAAGATGTGTATCATCGCGCTGCTCGAGGTGGTGCTGGAGGTGTTAAGAGCATTACGAATTATGCTCCGGTAAATGTTTGTTTGTCATGTGTTCGATGAAAGTCCTGAATGAAAAAAAAAAAAAAAAGAATTGGTTCATCAGCTTAAAAGAATTTACTTATATTCTCTTGTAATGTAGGTTTTGAAAGCTATGGGTAGAGCAAAGAACAGAGGCTTCTCTGATGTCTTGTACCTTAGTTCTGTGGATAAGAGAAACATCGAAGAGGTGTCATCTTGTAATGTCTTCATACTTCAGGCATGTAAATCTTTAAAGTTTTTTTATGTAACTTCTTCAGGTGATATGTCTATATGGATTTTACCGTACACCGAGCGATGTATGTTCATAACTTTGTTACCGGTTATTACAAAGAACTGCTGACGAAGTTTAAGGTTATAATAGCAGTTGAATGCCTGCTATATGAAATGTATTGAACTAAGTAAAGCTGTGGTACTATTCTTGAATCCTCTTCTCTGTACAGGGCAATGTTATTTCGACTCCGCCAACCAATGGTACTGTTCTTGAAGGAATCACCCGTAAAAGCATCATGGATATTGCAGTAGATTTAGGATACCAGGTAATCGTTAGATTTCTGTGATATTCAATGTTGGCCTAACTTTTCATTGTGGTATTATTGGATGTAATGGAGTTTCAGGGGAACACAAAAGAATGTTCATTTTCAGTATCATATTTATAGTTTTTATATAAAAAAATCATGCAATTAGTTGTACGCTGAAAGAATGCCTATAGTGATACTGCATTTGCTCTAGAAGTTATGCAAGTCTTAATATCATTCAGTTCTCAAACTTTTACCTTCTGCTTATGAATGCTTTGGATGCATTTATGTGTTTCAGGGAGGCTTTTCTTCCTTATGGAAAACATGGCAAAAAACTTAAAAACATTAAGATCGTGAGCAAATTATATTTTTCCTTAGTATGCTGATCATCCAGATGAATTGTAGCATTGTCTTGTTCTGTTCTTTCATACTTTCATAAGCTTTTAATTTCACCTCATATCTAATCGCATAGTTTTCTGGTTTGAACCAGGTTGAGGAGCGTTCGATTCCAATTGAAGAATTAATGGGTGCAGACGAAGTATTCTGCACTGGAACTGCAGTTGGGGTTGTTACTGTAGGAAGTGTTACTTACAAGGGTAACAGGTAAGCACCATAATCCCCTAGCCTGCCAATTTCTTATTTAAAGAGATGCATGCTATCATTGTCAACCATTTGTTTCCACTGGACGATGACGTTACAAGTTAAGGTTAGGTTATTACAAAAGATGCAATAATGACCATGATATATCAATCTGATGGGATGCAAAATATCATATGGTTTCTAGTTATGGAAGTACATGAAGTCTGAGAAGTCAAGCTTGGATCAGGTTTTAGAATTCCAGATTTTTTGGCCTTAAGATACCAAATCTCCTAATTATATTATTACATAGTCATATTAGCCATCATAGTAAACCAGTAGTGCTTGTGGAGCTCTCGCCCCGTCTGTCCAATGGTTTGTTACATTGATACATGTAATATGGGATTGAAATGTACTCTGCTATTGTTTTACAGGATTGAATATAAGATGAGCACTGAACTTGTGTCCCAGAAACTCCATTCGAGGCTTATTGGGATTCAAAAAGGCGACATAGAGGACGATAGGGGATGGATTGTTGAAATTAATTGAGCTCTTCATCCTCCCTGCATTGACACTAAGGTGTAAATTGTAATTCATTTGCCTTGATATATTTGATTGATATGAATAAGATGGATTGAACTATACAAATGCTCATTTCATTTTAATCCCTGAATAGCTTTTATGAAGTGTATTACAAAATAATCTAGGCAAAACTATGCATTTCCTTGTATTGGGCTAGAAAAGCCCAAATATAAGGATGATGGGCCTTCTAGTCCACTTGAAGCTTTGCACATATAAAAAACCTTTTTTTAGGGTGATTCTATACGCAGCCACATAATTTCTCAATACAGTCATTATAAAAATGAAATTTCATTTTTTACTCTTAAATCTCACTATGGTATTTTCTAGGGTTTATTTTCTCTTATTTTTTTCCTCTCCTTTTCCTTTATACATCCATTTCTTTTTTTTCTTTCTTTTTTTCTCTCTTTTTTCCTTTATACAGCCATTTCTTTTTTTTTTTTTTCCTTTATACAGCCATTCCTTTTTTCTTTTTTTTTTCTCTCTCTCTCTCTTCTTCCTTTATACAATCATTTTTTTTTCTTTCTTCTTTTCTCTCTTTTTTCCTTTATACAATCATTGATACTGTCTTATTTTCTCTTTTTTTTCTCTTTATACAACCATTGAGTATTTAATTAAATTTCAATCCAATTGTTTAAAAAAAGAAAAAAAAAATCATTGTTTGGAGTGGATTACAAATTATATAAGGTAAAACTCATGATATTCCAAATAACTTTCGATTTTTTTTTTTTGATGAATATGACTTTTAATATTGAATTTTCAACTATCTTGAAATTATTGGCCTATAGATTTTTTCCTTGATATATTAATGTATATATCATTATTATATTAATGTATACTTCTGAGTAGTTTCATATTAAACTCATATAATCGAGAGAATTAAAAAAAAAAAAAAAAAAGGGAAACAGATTCCCGTTCAACAAAAAAACACACATCATTATTCCCTCTCCTCCCTCAATAATTCCAAAATTCCATATTATCCCCTCTCCTCCCTTAGTAATTCCAAAATTCGAATTCCAAATTCCAATCACCTCTCCTCCCTTAGTAATTCCAAAATTACAATCACTACAGATGTCGTTTTCTTTTTTTGTTTACCTTTGTTCTATTTATCTATATTTTTCTTCTTCTTCTTCTTCTTTCAACGACTGCATAAGATCAGAGATTTGAGGGTTCTCTCTATTTTTCTTCTTTGTTTTGTTTACCTTTGTTCTATTTATCTCTATTTTTCTTCTTCGTTCTTCTTACAACGGCATAAAATTAGAGATTTGGGGGTTCTCTCTATTTTTCTTCTTTTTTAAACTACCGTATATAATTAGAGATTTGAGGGTTTTTAAAAAATCTACCAATACAAAATAATTAAAATACCGTTGTGTAGTTTCACTTTCAATATTTGGTTGAGGTGTTGAGAAATAAAATTTGTCTTTTATTTTGGGTAAAAACTTTTGATGGTGGTGTGAATTGTGAAGAAAAAAAAAAGAAATATGCAGAGGAGAAAAAAGAAAGAGAGAATGTGTTGTGGAAACAAGAAAATAATTTTAAAAAAGAAAAAAAAAAAGAAAAAATTAATAAGGTTAGAAATGAGATTTCATTTCTATTGTAACTGTATTGAGAAATTCTAAGGCTGTTTATAGAACCATCCTTTTTTTTATTTCTTAAAAACTCTTCCCTTTTTTTTTTTTTTTTGGGTAGATGAATCCTCTAAAACCTCTTGATATAGAAAGAAAGAAAACTAACCATTTAAAAGTGTAGGAATTTTTTTATACGAGTGTTGGGTTATAAGTCGACGTGAAATAATCGATAATTATTTTAAGAACTATCCATCTAAATAAGTGTTATTAATAGTCAAAGGAAAATCTAAACCTTACAGAATTTTGTTATTTTGTTCTATTCTTTTAGAATTAATAATTTATTTAAGTTTTTGTCAATTGATTGCAATTTAGCTAATTTTTGAAATGAATGGAAAATGTGACCTAAGTCAAAATTAGGTTCTTTCTAAATGTTATGTAATTAGACACTTAAAATCAAATACATCGTTAGCGAGTTCTACATTCATCTCACAAATTGACCAAACTTGCACCTAATTGACAAAATTATGGTTTAATTGACCAATTTAGAAAGAATTAACTCTC
This sequence comes from Scutellaria galericulata, assembly GCA_946896805.1. NCBI lineage: Eukaryota > Viridiplantae > Streptophyta > Magnoliopsida > Lamiales > Lamiaceae > Scutellaria > Scutellaria galericulata. The sequence goes on from OX335793.1 coordinate 17,015,145, forward strand.
ACCAATAAATTAGGTAAAGAATTTAATGTTGCTATACTATTGAAAGGGTAAGAGATTTTTGTGATATTATTATTTTGAATAAAACGAGCAAATGCATCCATCAATCCCTGTTGGAGTATGGGTAATATAGTCTCAATCTACACCAAACCTACACCAAACCTTAGAGGAAAAGAAAAAAAAGGAACGAGGGTCAATTTTCAGTATCAAAGACTGTCTAATTTCTTAGGCTGCTTTTTATATAACCAATTAAATGTTACTCGGAGCATGAAAGTGATGAATAAATATTCTTAACACCTGTTCTGAATATGACCACTTTCCTCTTTATGCAATAATATTTACGAGATACATACAACTGTTTCACATAAGATTTTAGCGTGGAATTTTATATGGATTTATATATGAAATCGATATTGACCATATTAAAAGATGGTTGACCCGTTTTTGTCGATTTATATGAACTTCCTCTTATATAATATCCCACGTGAGACCGTCTAATATAAGACTTACTCATTTACGGTGGTACTTTTACATTAATTTTCATTCAATTATTAATTTTTTATTTTTTTTATCTGTAATTTATCTTTGCATTTACTCCTCTTGGTTACTAACATTTTTTTTCTTTTATTTTGGTCATTTAATTACTTTTGTGTTGCTTTTATTTTGATCACATACTTTTACACTGATTTTTGTTTTGGTCATTTAGAAAATGAACAAAAGCATACATTGATGTAAATGTAAATGATCAAAATAAAAGTCAAAAAAAGAAAAAATGATCAGAAAAGAAAAAAAGTCATTGATCAAAAATAAAAGTCCGCACAAACATAAATGGTTAACATGAAAACAAATACTAAATGTTATGCAAATACTTATATAAGACAATCTTTCATATAAAACTTTATGTGAGATGAAATTTTATATAGTTTTATGTGAAATTAATATAGATCGTGTTGAATGGGTTGACCCGCTTTTATTAATTTATATAAAATTTGTTTTATATAAGGTTGGACGTGAGACCATCTCACATAAGATCATTTAGTAACATATCCATATAAAAATAAGTGCAAAGATGAGTGGCTATTATCTTATTATTAGCGACAGAATACTAGATATGAATATAATCAATTTCCTATAATGTATATATGTGATTTGGTTTTGCAGTTTTATATTGGGATAAATGCCGGACAAATCATAATCTCTATTCAAATTGTCATTTTAATCAAAATTTTCACTATTGGTTGAAATAACATAATTTTGTATTTATAGTATTTTTTATGACTAATTATAATCAGTTTTGGAAATTTAGATTTTTTTTTTTTTTTAATAAGCTTGGGGAGAGTGGAGGGGAGGAGTGAGACAAAAAAAAAACTAGAAAATTTGGGTAAAAAGTTGTATATTAATACATAATGATTATTTTGACCAAAAAACACACTATATATATATATATATATATATATATATATATATATATAAAAGGTTATGTTATTTTGACCAATAATGAAAAAATTTGGTTAAAATGACAATATGAGTAAAGGTTGTGATTTTTCCGAGAATTGATCATTTTATATTTGAGTTACAAATTATTCAATCCCTAAAGGTATAATTCATGTTATTCCTGATTCCCGATGAATTATAACAAATTTATAGATTCAGAGATAGAAAAAAGGCATCCCTAATTAGAAATTAATACTAATGATTAATAATCTCATCTCAAATCCATATTAATATACTTTAGAAATGAACATTTTTGTTGTTTGAGACGAATTTATCCATCATTAATTTAGTTCATGTTTAGTAGTAATGCTCGGTTAATCCATAAAACGATGTGTGTGTGTGTGTGTATATATATATTAATTATATTGATTGATTGATTAAATGAAAATAGAGTAGATACTCTTCTAGAGTAAACCATTGTTTTTCATTTTGAAATCTATTAAAATTGATATCAAAATAAAGTTCTTTCTATGGGAAATAAAAAAATGAGATAAAAGGTCAGATCATAATTCGTAGGTCAATAGTGTATCTGTGTTGGTATGTTTCAAAAGCCACCACAATTGAGCATATGAACTTTGTTTAACTTTCAAGTTCAAAATTACAAATCTAACCCTCGTGCGCCACAAGTGCAAACATAGTTATTTTTCAAACTAACAGCTCTTTATTTACTTATTTTTTAATGAGTTTGTGTGATTATATCTAACGCCAGCTAGATTTGATCAATTTATCAAATAAACTTTAATATTTATAAAAATTACAATCAAACTTTTAACTAAAAAAAAAAAAAACCCCAATACATTGTTTTGACCGTAGTTCACTCAAACTTTTCATTTTTTTAGAATTAAAAATTTGTTTTCCAACTTTGGTCATCTATGTTTTAATTTTTTCAATTTCAATTCAATTTTTGGTTGAAAATTTTAAAATTGTTAACGGGGTCGCTGGAAATTCTGATGTGGCAGTCAAATTCTGACGGCCACGTTAACGATTTTGAAAATTTTGATAAAAAATTGAATTGAAATTGAAAAAATTTAAAATATAGAGGATCAAAATTGGAAAACCGTTTGTTACTTGATTGCCAAAGAAAGAAAAATGTGTTACATACATGATGACCAAAATTAAAATTACTCCAAATTATTATATTTTAAATTCGAGAGAGTCAAATATTGAAAATTTGATCACTAAAGAGATCTAATTGTAACTTTCAAAACCTGATCGACTTAGTAATTTGGCCAAATTAATATCAAGAATGGTAGATGAATTCATCCCCTGTAACTCTAACTTACGGTATATATAGAACCCAAATGAACTTTGATGGGAAAATATTCAAGACTAATCTAGCTCGTTATTCATAATTTATAAATAACTAATTCTATTAATTCAAAATTAAAAAAAAAAAAAAAAGAAAGATAAAATTGAAACATAAATGTGAAAAATCTCTTGAAAAAGAAAAAAAAATTCTAACCTAACAGCCAAATTATCGTCCTCCTCGTTCATGAAGGAGGTGAAACTTTCATATCGTTGGGTTTTCTTATCAATATACCCCTAATTCAACTTTGATCTTGATAACCATTTATTACATTTGGTGTTTCATTTAGTATTTTATTATTTTTTAACAATTTGATCTATAAACACTATGTATGACAATTACTTTTTAATACACATGAAAGTGAAATAAAAGATATCACATCAACAAATTAATCAACGTCCGAATGAAGACGTAATATTTCACTAAGATGAGTAGAGGTACCTTATTGTCCATATTCTACACAGAGGAAGACAAGAAGAAAAACCCTGATTCCATATTCTCTCACATATTATTTTCTATTAATAAATATCCTTCTTTTTGCCATGCTATCCTTTTTTTGATTCATATGTCTCCTCCCCAAAACATTCCTATCCTTTTCTCTCTCTCTCTCTCTCTCTCTCACTCTCTCTCTCTCTCTCTCTCTCTCTATGGGTAGAGCTCCATGCTGTGACAAAGCAAATGTGAAGAAAGGGCCATGGTCGCCTGAAGAAGATGCGAAGCTCAAGACCTACATCCACCAACATGGCACAGGTGGTAACTGGATTGCCTTGCCCCAAAAGATCGGTATAATAATATCACATGAGAATTCAATCACTAATTTCAGTTACTATCAAACCCTTGATTCTGATACATGACAGGGCTAAAGAGATGCGGCAAAAGCTGCCGGCTGAGGTGGCTCAACTACCTCCGACCCAACCTCAAACACGGCGCCTTCTCCGAAGAAGAAGACCACATTATCTGCACCCTTTACATAACCATTGGTAGCAGATGGTCCATCATCGCCGCCCAGTTGCCTGGAAGAACTGATAACGACATCAAGAACTACTGGAACACAAGGTTGAAGAAGAAGCTCTTGGGAAAGCAGCGCAAAGAAAAGAATACCAGAGGAAGATCAAGAAAGCAGCAATTTTCCGGCGAAACTTCCACCGCCGCCCTGGCGCCGCCGCCGCAGCCGCAGCTTCCGCCTATACCTTACTTCGTCGAAGACCCTCGGCTCAACGACCATGCTTCCATCAGAAAGCTGCTGGTTAAGCTCGGGGGAAGGTTTTCGACAGATCAAGGATATCGAATTGACGAACAGATCGAGCTTCAGTATCCGGCCATTGATGAAGCTCTCACTCAACCACTGTACGGTCATGATCCCATTCAAATCCCTAATTTGCTTAGTGGGCCCGCGATATCTGTGCCTCATTTCGATATGGTTGGGAATGATCAATTGATGCCTCTTCCAAGTGTGGATCTAAACCCTCAGAAGCTACAAGGGCTGGAGTTTTTTTACGATGATTTCATCAATGGCGGAGATGGCATGGAGATGAGTTCGTTGATGTTTGCAGCTTCTGCTTCGAGTAGTAATCAAGGGTTTTTGCAAGGGTCGACGATGGAGGAGTTTGGTGTTGATAAACTGAGGTATCCTGGAACTCAATGATGATGATCTAGTATGTTGAACATTTGGCAGTGTATATTGTACTGTGCCTGTAGAAGAGTTTGTTGTGATTTCTAGGAAGGATTATCAGTAAGAGTTGGATAGACTCGACTTATTACATGGGAAGTTATACAATGTTGTCATTTGTCTTGTGATTGCTTTGTGGTCTTGGATACTCACAAATCAATCACATACTTCACTTGCCATGTAATAAGTTTGTTTTCTTGGATTTGATCATGTTGTATACCAGAAACCCTAATGGCCTTTTGCGTTTAAACATGTGTGCAACCTTAATTTCATATTTGGTTTGCTTCTTGTTTAATTTAATTTACTTCGAAAAGTCTTCATCTTTAGTACTTGTACACTATTAGAATTGGGGCTATTAAGCCCTAGAATTAAGCAAGTAAAGCTCCATTGATGCATTTTTCATGAATGGTGTGAGCAATTAACTTCAAGAAAATATCCATGATGACCAAACAAGTAGTTATCTAGACATGATATTCTATGAAAAATACTAAAGCAGTGTCACAACGTAGTTCATGATAACTATACAGCATGTTAGTGCATGTAACGATCGATCAGTACGATCGGTTATTCTCCTAGGAATGATGATAAAGGAGATGGTTGTAATTCATGTTAGATACGATTAGTGCGGTGGGTTCAAATATTAAGAGAACAAAATGGAAATTTTGTTATGTTTTGAAGTAGGACCTTGACAGTGATATTAGTAGATCCAACCACAAAATTATGTCATTTAAGCACATCCTGCGATTTATATGGTACGTAGCAACTTGACTAATATAGTAGCAATTTAGAGTAGTCTGATTGTTATCTCAAATTAGTTAGATATAAGCCTGAAATTAGGTTATAAAAAAACGATAGTTGGCTCTTTTGTAATAGTCAGATTCCCCACTGTAGTTGATATTTCCTCTTAAATTTCTTTGAGTGTAATGCATGTCATGTATTGAAGGGAAATTTCACTATTGGTCATATAATTACGCTAATTTTATCACTTTTTATATATAATGGTATTTCAAGTATGAGTTTTTACCGATTTGATTAGAATTTTGATTATTGGTCATAATTGTTGACATGAACACTGATAAACTTGCTCTATATTGTGCTCTAAATTGAGCATTTTAGTTGAGTGGGAGGGGGTTGGTTTGGACAATATTTCTCTCTATATTACTGGAACTCGAGTTTCCAGCTAAAATATTGGACTAAAATTGAAAAGAAATAAAAATAAAGGTCCATTAAAGAAGCTCGTAAAGTTAGTGGTCTAAAAATGAATATGGCTCAAGTTAAAGGATCAAGATTGAAATTTTTTATTCGTTAACAAATGATATCATCCAATACATTACATGTGGTAATTGATATTGATAGCTAAACTAAGAGATAATATGGTACTTATTAGCAATCAATTCCTCAATAACTTAGGATTCATGTTAAAGCATCATAGCTAGGTTTTGAAATCATGAATATTTATATGGAGGCCAGAAGATTTACCCCTGTAATTCATCTCTATTTCTTGCTAATTAATATCCTTCGTAGATTCTACCCTGAACTTTATTTGTCTATTCTCATTTGCAGGATTTTTAAGTTGCATTATTTCCCTTAAACGCTCAACTAGCAAATGGGGTTTGAAACTAGGTTACTAATTTCTAAAGGGTTTCTAATCGACGAAATGGCACCTTTTGAAGTTTATCAATGATATATAGTACATAATACTAGGAATTATATATATATATATATATATATATATATAATACTTTAATTTTATTTAATGATACATGTATCTATCAATCTTTGAATTAGTACAAACATTGTACCTGGTCTATCAAATTAACTGGCTATATGCATGCATTTAATTGTAAGCAGAAAAATCTTATGAGATGACCAAACAAAGTTAGAACGTGTATGAGATTACTGTTGCTCCTTAGAACATGAATTAGATTCACCCTAAAGTTCGCGATCAGATATCTATATTTCTAAATTGTCTTATTCCAATTTTTTGTTTTTTTTAACTAACACGGGCCATGTATTTAGAATATAGGGTTATTACTATACAAATAAGATGTACTAATAGCATCTCCAATTCTTCCGCTAAATATTTCTTTTTAGTGCAAAAAAGTAATGCATATTGTTGGAGATGAGTAACAATTTTACATTAAAGTAGTGCAAAATCAACAGTAAAATAATGCACAATACTGTAGATGCCCTTCAAAATGAGATAAAATAGTAGGAACCATCTTGTTTTAGTATCGGAAATTTGTTATTCAAATACCGTAAGAAATGGAGAATTTTTTAATTTTGTGTAAAATACTTGCTTTGGACATGCGAATTATAATGGCAGAGTTTGCCCTGAAAATTTTGGTATACGAAATTATGAAATTTTTGTTTTCAAATAGTATTTATTGCTCTTATGGTTATTGGCGCAAACATCCATATTTTGTACTTTTTTCTTTCTCAGAGTTTGGAAAATGGACCAGAATCAGGATTGCTATCTAATTCTAAGAGCATATTTTAGTGCTGAATTTGTATTTATTAGTGGAAAAAAATTGCAAATTTAAAATAATAATGTTGTTAGTTCATTATTTAAGGATAATAACTTTTGAGATCCTAAAATTAAAATGCTAATTTTTTTTTATTTGGCCCAAATAAGGATAAATTGGCTCGAGATTCCAAAATTTTGGGCCAAATCACACGTGCAGTGCGTGTGCTCCTCCAATTTTAGGCTTTTCAGAAATTATATTTGATTGATTTGAGACTTTACTATGACATGAGTGTTTTGGTGTAGGAAACATAAATATTGGTTAAGTTTTGAGAGAGATCAATTTTGGGTGAACTTGAGGTGGTTATGGTGGATTTTTTTGTGGTGAAATGACAGTTATAACCGATCTTCCTCAAAATTTAACCAAAATATTATTCCTTATAATGCCAAAACATTTATCTCCTCAAACCATAGCATAGCCAACCCAAATCAGCTTTATCTATTTGAGTGAGAAACGAACGAAATTTTCAAATGAAAACTTGTTTTTGGATGACCCGATTTTGCATGCATATCTTTAAATTGGTTTCGGGATTTTCATCCCTAGAATGCCAATAATATACTATACAATTTATTTTCATTAACATTGTCACCTTACCGTCGAAATCTACCACAACCACTTCAATCTCACCTAAAATCTATTATCCTCACATGTTGTACATCATACCGAATATCTCCTCGAGCTATATATAGCAAAAACTCAAATTAATTTTATCAAATTCAACTCGATTTGAGCGAGAATCGAGTAAAATTTTCGAAAAGAATTTCACTCTAATTATCCTAAAGTGGCTCAAATTTAAATGTTAGCATCTAATTCCGAAGCCCAAATTTTTAATATTTCTAGCTAACAGATCAGGGAACAAAAGTTATTGATTTAAATTAGCAAATTTCCCTTTCATCTCCAACAGTTAACATTAATTTTATTACAATAAAACAAATACCCTGCAATATTCTTTATTAATTTATTCATTCGACTGTACCGATTTTGACCGGTTCAACCGGTTTTGAGTAAAAATGGGACCGGGCCGTCAGCAGGTGTCGGTTCTGGGTTCAATTAAATCACTGTAGAACCACGTTTTCACGAAAATAATTTATGATATAAACTGATCAATCGCCCAATCAGTTAAAAGCACATTATTAGCTGCCAAGGAAAAAAATAAAAGGACAACAAGGTGGAACTAATTAATAATATTTGCACGATTATTAATTATTCAATATCTGTAAAGTAAGAATGAAATAAATCAATTCTTTAGTTTCTGTAAAGTGAAGAGGAATATCCTCCATCAATAAGCAGTACACCAGAAAAAACCTTGAGCAAAAAACCAAAAATGTTCAAGATTGGCTTTACTCAAATGCACATATGTCTGTCAAATTCCATGACAAAATAAACTTATTACCCAAACTACCACAAATTTGAAAACCATTCTTATACTTCCTTTGTCCCATATATATATTTAACCCATATGAAAAGTTCAACAAGACTATATACTCACTTCAATTCAAAATAAATGTCATTTTAGGTTTTGCACATAATTTAAGAAAGATGATAAAAAGAACCGATTTACTCTTATTCAAGCATACAATCATTGTAGGTGAATTTCCAATACTCATTCTATCTCATTTAATTTGAGGAAAGTAATTGTCTGGAGGACAATTTTGACAGAATATGAACACATGTTTTTTTGAAGTATTATAATGACAATTATATATTTTGGGATAATTTTTGTGTATGGCTAAATCGAAATTAATTTTGGGATAGGGTGAGTATATGAGATGGATTGAGTAATATTTAACTCTTTAATTAATAATTTATTTATTTTAGAAATTTTAAATGGTGATTTTGACACTCACTAGGATTATAAAATTGCTAGTAGAGAATTGTTGTCATTCAAAGACAAGAAAAAGTTGCACATTATTGGAAAGTGGAATGGACTAATTATGCGTGGTTTTAAGCATGAAAGTGTTTGATTATAATAAATAATGGTTGTTTATTCTACTTCCAAAGAGAAGAAGATAGGTCTGAATTGGGCTTCATTCTGTTGTCTAATCTAGGATACTCAGATTCATAAATTATTTATCTGATCTGATGCCCTACACAGAAAATCATAGAGAAATCTATGAATAATTTAGTTAAATATATACCTTTTCTGGGGGTGCCTACCTATATCTGTACTTGGAATATAAGTTGCACTAGTGTTTTAATCATAATTGGACTACTGATTTAATTGATTTTACTGTCGGTTAGTGATACAATAGATTACTCAATTTGTTCAATTCACGATTTAGTTTATTTATTGAGAATTAATTATATTTTTATATTTTATTATATAAAATGCAAGGTATACTCCATATCAAATAATAAATATATAACTATAAAATATTAAATATTTGATCAAATAAAAATTCCAAACTTCCATTTACATGTATAATTGTTAACCAAATACTAGTTTAAATTTCCTAAATGGATTAGAAAATTTAAAAAGATAAAACTAAAATTTAAATAATAATACTTTCAGTCATATATGATGTTGGGTGGTCGGACACACTATATGTTCAAAAAGTTAGAGTAAAACAGAGCAGTTTCTAGGTATAATCGATTTTTAGCATTTTTTTCACCCCAATTTTCACATATGTAACTAACTTGTCAAATATTTTTCATATTATTTTCAAATATTTTTTTTTTCCCTTCTAAGGTAAAATGAGAATTTTCTTATTTATTAATTTTAATTAAAATATTTTATAATTAGGGTATGTTTAGGAAAGGGTGGGTGTGGATAACCCATAAATTTCTTGAAAATTTATGAGTCAAATTAGTTTTTTATTTTTTATTTTTCAAAATTGTTGGCAAAGATATTGTTGTGAATAATACGATTTTGTTGGAGTAGGATCCGATCGACTACGTATAGTTGAGAAAGATAAAGATGCATGCAAGGAACATCCCTAATTCAGTGGAGGTAGTTTTGTTATTTCCAAATTTGAATGTTAATAATGGGTTAATTTCATTTTCCAACCTGTATTATTGACGTTTTTTGATTTTACATTTTAAAATATTTTTTTCTCCAATCACAACCTATACTATACGTTTTGTTCACTTTTGCAATTTCCGACCAATATTTTCCTGTGAAAAATGGTGTACATGATTTTTTTTCATGCCAACTAACGGTTATTTTCATCATTTTCAAGGCAATTGACTAACTCTCCCTCCAAATTCGAATTTAGTCCTAATTTTTTCCCTATTTCTTCTGCAAATTGTTTGAGCAAATGAAAATTAATTGTGAGGTTCACAAAAAATAAGATCATTTTACTATTGAAAATAGTTGATGAACCAAATTTACTCATGTCTTAGAAGTGTAAATGACGAAAATAATTCTAAATTAGCACGCGAAAATCACTTGGGTGCTTTCTCGCCGGAAAATTTTAGCCGGAGGTTGCAAAAATAAACAAAAAGTATAGTATATGTTGTGATTAGAGAAAAAAAAAGTTTATGATACAAAATTGAAAAATGTACGTAGTAAAGGATGGAAAATGAAATCAACCCACTAATAATTAAATAAATATAAGATTTATATATATAATATGATTCGGAAAAGGAAAATGTGCACCCAATATTTATCTACAATATATTAAAAAGTGGCAAGATGTATGTATAACTATTTACAAATTAAATGCATCGTTAAACATATAACATTATATATAAAATAGTTAATATATTCTAGACATAATTAACATTCATCAATTTGACCACATAAATAAATGTTGAGTGAGTCTTGTGTAAAATTATCTCACGGATCTCATTTTATGAGATGGGGCAGATTGGATCGTATATAAGAAATTATGTAATATTTTTATATATATTAGGTAATAATTTTCTATATATCAAGTGATATTTTTGTATTATGTACAATATATAATACAAAAATATTAATTTATACATAGAAAAATATTATCTAACACACAAAAATTATTACCACATACACATATATTGCACGACTCACACACAAGGAAGAAGAGCGTATGGGATGGTGCTAGGAGATGATCCACACGTTTTTGATAATTCAACCCAACCCAATTCGAATCATATATCCTAATATATATAAAAGTATTACATATATTTTTATAGTTTGACCAAACACAAAATGTATCCTATAATATAAAATATTATTTAATATATAAAAAAATATTAACTAATACATACAAAAATATTAGAAAATTTCTTGTCCTCGACCCGTCTCACGGATCTCACCAGAACTTTGCCATAAATGTTTTTGATAATTTTTGGAATCTTTGAATATACCTATCTTTATAGTATTATACTCATTTACTTTCATTAAATTCATACATGTGCAAATGTTTGGCAAATTGTTTGTTCATTTTTTATTGTGCTTGCCTTCATATGGTATATAAAATCCTTTTGAGCCCAAATTCGATATGATTTTCTCGTGGGTTTTGATCTTAAATTTTGACAAATAGAGAGAATTTTTTCAATGTTTTGTAATTTAAATTACAAGTGGATGACAAAGTACCAGCGTCTCATGTTAATATGTCACATGAAATGCAATGTTTTACAAACATGTTTGTTTTGTATAATATTTGCAATTTCTTGTTATATAATTATTTCCGTAAGAGGAATTTTATTGATTTAAGATTGGAAAATAAAGTTCATGGGCAATTAGAAGCCGAAAAGGTAAAAACTATCCATTCGATCGATATTTAGACGATAAATTATCACTTAAAACTTAAAAGATAACGTCATGTTTGACATCTTTAATTTTAAGTCATATTATTTTATAAGATTTTTTTTCTCCTTTTGTTTACATGAATGTCAAGTTCATCACTTATTTTAATTCATTTTGAAAATATATTCAAATAATTACGGATCCTAAGATATCAAACAAAACCTTATTTTTGTGAATCATTAATTAATAGTTTTATATCATAGGTCCTGAATTAATAGTTTTCATCTTTCAAATTCTAAATTAATAAAAGTTCTAGTAATATTGTTATACACGTAACAAAAATCACTGAATTTATATCATATACTTTACATATTGGATCATATATTCACATATAAAATAATGTGAAGTTGTTAAAAGTTTAAAACTAGTGAATAAAAGTGTGTGGTTCCAATCAACAAATAAGGAAAATGGAGGAATCCAAATATGCGTTTTTACCAAAAAGTACAGTTTATTACAAGTTGGAATTATCCAAATAAACTAAAAAATACGTTTGTACGGTTATACTTGGAAATTTAACAAGTAAATCTTCAATGTGAATGGAACCCAAAATCTCTCTTTGCCACCTTCCAAAATAAATAATCTCTCTTTATCATTATCAGAAAATGTTTACATGTCCATACCACAATGGACATATCTTAATATGTCTATATTGACATTTGCTAATGTGTAAATGTCTTATTCTTTTAAATCATATATATGGCATGAAATTAATAATTATATTAGATCTATAACATATGTGTGATCTGTACGTGGGCAGCCTTGTGGGTTATTGTGCCAAGAATGAAATAAGTTAAAAAGGAATATGAGAAAAGAAAAGGAAAAAAAAAAAATGATGCATTTTTCATGGCTTGATTTTTATTACTCCTCTCTCTGAAAATGAAACATAAGTTGTAGGGATTGTAAAACAGGCATTTCTTCAGCTTAGTAGAATGACTTACCAAATTACAACAAATGGAGTGCAGCATCTCTTGTTCTGGTTCATATGTTCAAATGAACTATTCAGTGTTTATAGAATGATTTCTGTATATTCTACATGATATCTACATCTTGAGGGCATAATTTGGCACACAACCACTAACTAACACCAAGTATAAGAAATCATACTGTAAGCTCACTGTAGTGGTAAAAAGAATAGACTAGTATGTAAGAGTGTTAAGATATATAAAGATTGATCTATATGCAGTTTCTATGGTGTCAACCTGTACTTCCAACATGAAACAGGTGCGGCGTGATAGACGGCTATATATCCTGAAAATGCAATAAATTGTTTATCAGGAAATACAATGGTATATGTTCATGTAGTCAATTTATATATAGTTGTATAGTTTTGATATGAAGCCCAACAATAAGCTGTTACAGGAGGCCATATATGTGGCTTGCCAAATAAGCTGATTGACTCCTTAGTAGCCCATTGTTGGGCTTTATATTAACACGTATAGTTGTGTAAATGCATATTGAACAAAGGAAAAGGTGGCAAAAATTGAACCTGCTGTGTTGTTCTTGAGATGATCAGGCTTGGGAGATATTCACTAACTCAGATGAATTTGGCACAGAATCTTGTTTTCCAGAGTCTGAGGGTTTGTGTATGGTGGGGGACGACACCTTTGCGCTGTTGCACTGACAATAAGCAGATAGCAGTTTCTGATGGATTTCTTCCATTCTCCCACAATGCTCATCTTTACGATCCATTTCAATCACAATCTGCATTCACAACAGATTGCCTTGTTTAACTTTTAACCAAACAAGACATTTTTCTGATCACCAAAGTAGAGCCAAGAAACATCAATTCTAAAGAGATGTTATTACCTTTGCAGGAATCCTTTTGAAGACTGGGTGAAACCTTTGCCTGCAGAACTCATGGAAGAGGAGCGTAACGATGATTAGTGGGAATGTGAAGCCTGATGCAATTGGAGATTGTTTTATTCCAAAAACTCCCAAGGCAATTATTTGAGTGAGAACCAATGAGAATATGGTTGTGTTGTGCACGATAGGCCAATATAGCCCCCCACTATCGTATTCTGTTACGTAAACATTGAGTATCTGGACAAACATTTAGAAGAAAGAAATGAGACGATGCACAAGCTTTTACAATAGGAACGTTCTTTCATGTAAAATAAGGGAACAGGCTGATCCAGTGATCAATAAAACTTGACTATAGTAGGTTCCATAATATTTGCAAGAAACAAATCAACCAAACAGGTAAATGTGTATAAACAGTTGAGTCATGAAATATAAAAAGTTATTACTGCACAAAACTAAACTAAAGCATATACTAGCATTATATCTCAGAAATTAACAGATCTTTGACTAGGTAAAGATTCTTCACTACATGATTTCCTAAACATGGGCCTTCCATAATTCCAACATTTGCAGATTAAACATTAGGCAAAGTATTACAAAACAAAGAGTTAAAGTGAGCAAACAGAAATAATAATGTACAAAAATCCATAAGTGAACTTTTCAAAAGAAAATCTTATATAAGATGGTTGCAACAAAACATAATATTTTAAAAATCATTTTGTCAAGAGTACAAACCTGATTGCGGTACACTAAGTATGCGAGGAAAAAATAAACGAGCAAGAAGGGCAATATTAGAGGTGCCAATGTGGAACAAGTGAAGCCCAGGAGGCCAAACAGAAGGACTCTTGGAACTTCTGTGTGGTATGGAAAGGTATATACGGCATAAGATGCATCATCCTTGTATAGAAGAATGTATCTATAAAACAAGTTGCAGATAAGAGGGAATGGCTGAATTAATTCACAGGCCAAGGTTGCCCAGCCTGATGTGAGAACATATGTTATAAAGAAGGTGGCCTGCAAAATGTAGCATCACAATGATCAGAATGTATAACCTGCATGTTAATGTTAACTGCATGAGAAATGCAAGATTAACAGGAGAAATGGGAGTTTAAGAATGAAAAATTTACCGTTGCTGGGACAGCCTTGGCAAGCAACTGCGGTATATTCTTTGTATCTCCCAACTTCAAGATTGAAACTTGATAATGATCAATAGCAGCCTCTGTCAAAATATTGACAAAGAATACATTCCATATGACAAAGTATAGAACTTTCATGCATGTACTTAATTTCCTGCCACTACGGGATACGGAGCCCTCCAAGGTGGAGAATAGGTACATTATAGGTGGGACAATGTATAGAAAGATAGTGAATACAACACTGGGGAGATATCCAGTGATCAGCTGTTCCAAAACCTGCCTGGAAAAAGAAATGAGGATGAGAGCTTCATCCTTGTGATTTTAGGGAAGTGCCAAACAGATAAGAGAGTCAAGATTAAATATCTTTGTTTTAAATGGTCACACCTGTAGTGTTTGTCAACCTTTATTTGGCATAAATACGGTCTCGGATGCATAATTTTGAGAGTATTTTTAATTTTGAGATGCATAACAATATTATTTGTTAACCAACTCTATTTCTATACAAGTATGTTACTTATTTCAAGTTTGGAAGCCTGAATTTTGAGCAATATCAACTTCCATTAGTAGAAACACATCTAACATTTCAATTTATTACCTCTTACTAATACTCTTCAAGAACGGAAGAAGCTTCTGCAGCTTATCAAGATGAACAAGACTTTGCGTAAACACCACAGGGAAAAGGAAGAAAGTCACAAAAGTAACGGAGGCCACAACAACAGCAAGCCTGCGTAACCAAAGGATCCGATATGCTACACATAAGTTTGGCCAGAAGATATCATGTGGTTCTGGAGCAGGTGCAGTCACCCATGACATGGGATTTGGTGATTGAAGAGCCTCCGAAGCAACCAATGCAGCATAACGAGTCCTGAAGAAGACCAGAGCAGCTCCACATTCCTGCAGGTAATATTAGCTTAAACTTTACACATACTCAGACCATTAACTCCATCATGAAGCTCCAAAGGAAATCCTAGCAGGTTGACAATGTGGTATTCATTCAGGGACATTCGGTGCTACCTGCTAGACATGACCATGAATCCTTCTACATAATCTAAATTTTGTAAGTCCTTACTTATTGAAGTGTCAAGTGAACTAAAAATTTCTCAACAAAACCAATTCCATTCATATTTCAATAACTTGATCCATTTTTCAGAATGCAGAATATTCCTAAAATCTTGTATACTTTGCATGTGTTGAGTTCTCAACTCTTTCATTAGTCATTCCTAAACAAAACAAACCGTATACAAAGTAATGCAGTTGTTTAATAATTAGGAGATAGTAATCTCAAGTCTCGTGCAAAATGGCAAAATACTGACTTGACGCTTCAAGTGATTCACACATGGATGCAGACTATGCTCTATGCAGTTAATGGACTGATATGCATGTAGAAGTAACCAAGTAACAATTACAAAGTAAATTTATTCATTTGGAAATCAAACCTTGTTTCTCACATCTGAACCATCAAAGCAGCTTTCCACTCTAGAACCACTTTTAGAATCATCAGAGAGCATCTTAAAAGATGTCGATGTGCCTCCACAAATGCCACATCTCATTAATCGTGGTACACACTGTTTATCCAGCTGGGTGGACTTGAGCACCTTATACATCTTCTCAGCATCACTCTAAACACAACATGAAAAACACTGAATGACCCTATAGCTAGAAGATATAAATTGAGAAGCTGCACTACACCAAAAAAAGTTTCGCACAAATCATATGAAGTTAAAGATCAAGAATAAGCTATTCATGTCAGGGGGAGTGAGCTATGCTCAACTATGTGGTATAATATTCTTAAGCTGTTGTCTTCAAGGAGAAGATACCTATGGCATAAAGAATCATCTTACAATCATGCTAATCAAATGAGAAATAAGAATCGGAGGCTTATAAGTGAAACTCATCGTGGTCCACAATTGCCCAGTGCCCACTGCACAATTTGAAGCTTACACAAGTAGATTGCAGCTTCAGATCACTACCATACTACATATTATTGTCAAAGGTAAAAATCTGGCTTGACAATTTAGTGGAGCCTAAAACTTTAGTCTGATGCTAAAGTTTAATATTTAATAGTATCTTCCCTAGTTCTTGTTCAAAATATATTTTATGATACTGAAGTTGTCAGAGCAAAGCTCGAGTGTGAAAGACAGACGTAGTCATAGCCAAATGACAATGTTGAACAAAGAGTAAATCTCCACTATAAGGATGTGGGCTGTATAGATCTTCTGTCTCAATGAAGAATAATATCAGTTCAGCATCAAAGCAAACCAGAGATCATATACTTCAATTCAAGTGAAAGACTCAGTAACACATCTCCAGCACTAAATATTGACACAACTTTGATCATAATCCTTATCTCCAGAGCAATGATGCTGAACACTGTAAGAAGAAATTTCAACTGAGTGATAAGAGTGGGAGAAACAGGTCTTCAGTTATCGTCCATCTCCTTCTGGTCTCCTCACCCACGACTGACATGAAGAGAACATTCAACGCTGGTTGTGGGTCATCAAGTTCTTATATCCTGGGACATCCAGATCCAAAGCACCTATTCCCCCATGGATCACAGGTGTAAGAATTGACAGGGTAAGTTCAATACACTACCCTTGATTTTTCAGGTGGCAGCAACAGACCACTAGTTGTTCATTTTATGAACTAAATAGCATATTTACATAATTTGGGCATCATAAAATCTAATCTAAAATAAAAACTATTGTCTTTAAGGTCCAGTTATTCTTGTTCAGCATATTTTCCTATTCGTAAAGTATTCATAAATACATGGAAGGTTAGGCTTCCAATACTACTGCACATTCACAAGTATATGCCAGAAGTCTCAGGGCACAGTTCTCTAGGCAAAATCTATGATAATTCTGTGAAGGCATGACATGATATTAAAGTCTATAGAAGAGGAACAATAATATTCATTGTACCTGTACCATCAAGAACATTAAAAAAATTGAGCTTGAAGCATAGAACAACAGGACATAATAACAGAAATAAAATGCTCTCAGATGGGGATTGTGAAATAAAGATATCCTATAACAAGATTAGAACTTATTAAAAGACAAAACAACAATATACTTCTACATAACACAATATTACATTTATGTTTAGATGCTCACCATCAATTTCTGGACTGTGCCAGACTGATAAACCATTTGGTGTGATAAATAGCTTGATGCGTAGAAATCCATGAAAAACTTGGTCACAGAATCACTGTATGATTCATCATGTACCCAAGGAATTGCACGAACAATTGCTGTAAAGTGACTTGGGTAGTAAAGAGATGCAGTGATATGGGACAATCTCATCTTTGTTATGTTCTTAAATTCCTGACAAGCAGAAAAAACATCATATATGACTAAGGACTTTATTGATCATTTGCATAACATAACCAAAAGTACAATAGATAGTGCCAGTTTCAGTCCTTACAAAGTAAAGAAGGAGACAAGCGCACAGAGATATTATGTATAATGCAAGACAATGGGCCCAAAGCCTGCCAAAGAGACAAGTGAAAGTTTATTAAGAGAACACAGATCAAGCTCAAAAGGAGGAGAGAACCTTGAAAGAAAATTTTCTACATATGGTATTATTTCAGTAACAAATATGTAATGGAATTAACTGCCTTTTAGAATATCCAAATACGATTAATTTTTTCAGATTATGCCTTAGACCATCCATATGCAATTCCAAATAATCAATCTCAAAAGAATTATTTATTGTTTGCACAAAATGAGAGGACATGTGCAACACTACCCTAAAAAACTGTGTATCTCAGCATCATGGAAAACTAGATGGATTACTACAATAATTTCAGGCTTACAAATTTAGAGACACATTTAATTATAATAATCGAGCAGGAACTTAATATCTGTAATACATACAAAATATGATTTCCCATACCATCTTGATCCTTCGCGGACATTCCCAATGGTGAACACAACCAAAGGCTCATCTTTAATTTGCTTGTGCTGCATTTCTTGCCCAAAATAATTAAGAGGAAGAACAAGAAACAAGCACACAATAGAAGCAACAATGAATACTCTGATACTGCACACAGTAAAGCAGCAGCTGATATCAGATGCCAGCAACAACTAAAACATTAGCAAATCCAATAATGCAAAAAAACTTCAATTTATTCTGAGCAAAGATCAAACAAAATATGTGCAGCTTCACATCCAATATCTTGAATTAATGACTACACCTAGCACATGAGAAGCAACAATCAGTTTCAGAAATTTTAATGAAAATGAGTGACGTGACAAATCAACCAAGATCAACCAATTTTATTAGGAAAAAAAAAATCCCATATTCTTTATTTATTTGTAAGAGAGTAAGCTATAAAGGAGTTACTAATGAACAAAACTAGAAGAAATTTATTAAGAAGCGTATTTGATTCCGCAAAGAAATTTTGACCATATTTCAAATTTGTCTCAACAATCTATACCTTTCAAAATCTACTAATTCGAGAAAAGGTATTAAATTCATTTCAATAATAGTTGGAGAAGGCAATATCACAATACTACATTATATAAGGATCAGCGCACAACTTTACATGGACTGACAATTCCAACATCTTAACCTAAGTTCTATCTAAAGCTATTCTGCAATATCCTACGTGAAATCAAACTCATCTGGTTTCCTTGACTAAGACAATCAACACAGATAGCTGTACATTCAGAATTAACCCCAGATAGATATATCCATATATACCAACAGATACTTTTGTTTACTATTACTATGCTACAGAAAGAAATTCTGTTCACTCATTGCCAGTATCTCCATAATCTTATAGAATTTTTCTAGGAGATTGTTTGCTTCTTATCATGATAAAAATCAACATAGGTTCCCAAAATCATCTCATTTTTCAAAATAACATCGCTGTATGGTTCATAGCATCAAGTCCGATCAATCGAATTTAGTCAGAGATATTTACTGTAGTAATAAAGTACCAGTGGCTTACAAGAGTATCCCATTCTCTTAGACTGTGGCCTCTGCTGGGTTAAGGTATTTGATGGATTACATGACATGAAGAGCATCTAAGAGTCCTAGCACCCGAATCAGAGGATCTTTGGCAAAGAGTGTCCCTATCAGATCCAATCCTCCTATTTGGGTTTGATAGACTTGATAATATTTTCCAGAAAACGAATGTTCAGGAGCTCAGGGAAAGATTCAGGTTTGATTTTTTTTCATGATTCTAGTTGGAAATGGAAAAAAAATGAATGAAGCAATCACTTCCACAAAAGCAGATAATGAGCTGTATCTGCCTTTTACTTCCAGTATAGCTTTTGCCTTTTCACGACAATAACAAAACCTTTTTCTGCTGCAAAGATGAGGTGCAGCACTACACTTGGTGTACACTCACATAACACAAACAGTTACACAAAATCATATTAGATTAGTATTATCAACAGTTGTGCTGAGAATAATGTAATTCTCCAACCTATATGGCACTCTAAAAGTTCAAACTCATTCAGAAAATGATAAATAAAATTGAAGCTAAGCTCAGTTAACTTCAGAACCCCAAGGGCATCATATAAGAACCTCGTTTACAACTGTATTGCTGGACTACGAGTAGGTTAACGGGTATCTAAATACTTAAAACCCCTGGGATCTCAACAGACCCAAAGTTTATACTCAAATGAACAAAAGCACCAAGAGTTTTCAACTGCAACTAAAAGAACAAAGGGGCCCAAATCTTTCAAGTCTATATGTTATTTTGGAGTTACCAAGATCACTCTTTAAATATGATAAATTCAAATGTGTGAACCAGTAAAGCTGTAGAAAAATCAGAATATGTCATTTCTGCAAAATGATGGATCAAGCTTTACAATTATAGAACAACTTATCACCTGAAGACAACTGCACGCAGAAATACCACAGCATCCACACCCCCAATGGCATATAATTCGTCCTCGGATGCTTCCCATGCTTTTACCATCCAACTAGCAGAAGGAATCAGTCTCCCAAACCAAAAGGGATCATGGCGTTTTGACTGTGCTTGAGCAAGCTTCTGTCCGAAGTACACACTTACAAAGCTTGGTTGTTTTCTTAAGACAGAGTACAAAGAAAAAAGCGCCAAGCAAACAGCAATATTGAGACCAGCAGAAGTCAAGAGAGCAGATAAGTTCATCTCTATCCCACTGTACCAACAACTATAAGGTATGTCATTATGCAAGCTTGAGACACATGGTCTTCATAAGATACAGTAGGAACTACAGTCGAAATCCAAGTGATACTGAAGAAGTCAGTAGGTTCTGCAGCTGTAACAAAACAAAAGATGGGATTCTCAAACTTAATAGCACAAAGTCTCCAATAACATTGATCATTTGACTACACAAATCATAGATAAACTAAACATAGCCTTTTGAATTTTTTAAGCACCTAAAACAACCATATATTTTTATATTTCAACACATATAAATATATATATGTTTATATAACCCTTCACCAATGTCACTAATCCCACTAATAGCAGAAAAAATCAATTTCAATATGTTGTGAAATCCTTGGAATAAAACAAAAATTAAAGAATTCATAAACCTTCTATAGCATATCAATCGAATTACATAAAAACAGGAATTAAGTTGTTCATATCTCACAGAATTCAGAGTTGATCCGAAACATTCCAACTATACCAATTAAATACAGAAATCACACATAATCCACTCCGATCAAACTAAATGTTCCAATTCCATGAAACTCCCATGCTTGCGAAATCAAAATAAGTAACTTACAAACCAACGAAATGATATTTGATATAGCTTCACAAACTAAACCCGACATGCAGAAGAAGAATCTCATCGCCCGTATGAGGTAATCAAAAAATACAGATAGAATAACCGCTATACGTAAATTCAATAATCACTATTATATTCAAACAAAATAACAATAACAACACGATTGAATACAATCTTGATTCTCATTTGTTAAAAACCATACCTGTTTCCAGTATTCCCAAAAACTCCGAAATAAACACAATTAATGCGAATGCAAGCGTTGTTACTTTGCTTAGACTACACAGAGGCAATGAGTATACGAAAGGATTCTGGTTTCATTAAGAGGAGACGCGATACAAAGAAAAATCTCTATCCCTAAAATTGATTCAGAATTAGGATTTGGGATTTACACGCAAACTGAAACCGAATGAGCCAGCGAGCAAGAGAGAGAAAGAGAAGAGAGACAGAGAGAAAGAGAGAGGACGAGAGAGAGAAATTCGGGCGGGATGTGTTGCTGCACGACAGAGTATTTGTACATGTGGAATTTATTTTTGTTTTTTAATTAGATTTTTATTTTATTCAATAGTTTAAATGAATATTTAGGCGAGCCCGTAGGATGCGCCACGTGGAGCATAGTTTGTGGGGGTTATGATGATTGAAAACCGTCTTAACTGTCACTTTTCGCCAGGGAGGGCATATTCGGCAATTATTAAATTTCTACAGCCTATATGGACCAAAATAATAATAATAATAATAATAATAATAATAATAATAATAATAATAATGAATAAAATAATATATAAATATGGTCCAGAAAAATATAGTTCTCTTTTTCTAAGTGTGAACCCTTTTCAAATTAGTAACACCACGTATTATAGGGACCAGAAAGTAGAATGAAGTTAAAATAATGGCAATTAGATCCAGAAAAAATATAAATACTGATCATTTTAATTTAAGAACGTAAAACAAGATGAAGATAGAAGCTCTTATGGTTGAAACGGGTACACATCTTTTAGAGATATGATGATAAGTAATGTGTAACAAAAATATTTGTTACAAGAATTTAAGTTGTGTTTGAATTGAATGATTTGAAGAATTTTTTTTATTTGCAGTAATAAATTCATTAATAAAGTTTGATTGATATGAATTTGAAATTAATAATCTTTGAATGATTCTTTTATTACGAAGTAATTAAAATAATGTGAAATACATTCATTTTAAATATTATATTTTAAATCATTCACTTCGAACACAATTTTAAAAAATCCAACTTGCAAGTGATCAAATCAAACTTACAATTAGAATAGAAATTAGTTTTGTATGCTCCAAAGAAGTGTTTGACACTTTTAAAAAAATTGCAAATACCTTCCTTTTTATAACTAAGAATCCAAGACATTCAAGCTTCACTTGATTAACCCTTCCATTAGATGTTCAAACCGACAGTCCAACCAATTTATTGAAATTTATGTTTTTAATTGTATTACTTAAACGACAATGTAATAGTTTAATTATTATTTAAAGATTTAAATTTAAATATATAATATTAATAATAATTTTAATATAAACATTTATTAATCATATAAGGAGTCATAACAACTTCAACCCCTCGAAATTGTTTGTTGTAGTTTACAATACAAAGTAAAAATATTGTAGAGGTTGGCTACGTAGTAAAAAAAAAAAAGATATGATACATTATATTAAATTGTGTATCATCATTGTATATATAGACGATTGAGAGGATGGTAGCAAATACCTAGATTGAAGAGGACAATTGCAAATTTCTTATTCTTTTTTAGAGTATGCACGATTTTTTTGTGAGAAGGTTACAACTCACACTCCATAGTATATTGTACACAATATACGTATGAATTTATAAAAATGGTTTTTTTTTATAATTGTATGGAATGGGGCTCCATCGACTCCATTTTTTGGATATTATCTACGAAACCATCTCACATAAGTTTTTGTGATTTTTGTATAATTATATAATATTCAAGTTCCACCTCACTAATTATTTGAAGAAGAGGGTAATATCTGAGTTTGGAAAAAATGATTGTAATTAGCGTTTTCATAACCTAATTGGTGATCAAACCGATCATACTCTCAATTAGCAGTTCAACCAGTGGTCCAGTAGGTATTGAAAAGGGTTAATTATACAATAAACTATCACATTTAACATTTTTTTCAATAACAACACGAAATTTCAATCCTAATACAACGGATTACCACTTTCAATAATTTTGTTACAAATTCAATGTATGATCTAGTCATTTCAAGTTTCAATTGTTAAAATGGAGATTAGAATTTGAAAAATATCCTCAACATAGATCAATATGGCTCCAAACCCAACAAATTAAAAAACCTTACATATTACCATAAAACAACGTTGTTTTCTTATTTTTTATAGGGAGAGATCTAACAAAATTGACCAATGACGAGCATATTTACTAAACAAATTGATTCAACATTCATTTGATGGACAATTTGAAACCACATTGATCGATAACAAAGATATTTTTCAAAATTTGGGCTTTGCATAATCAATTGGAACTCGAAAGACCGTGTACTAAATTGTAACAAAATTAAGGATGGTGACCTATGGTGTTAGAGTCAAAATGACATGTTATAATTGAAAAAATGTAAAAGGTAATGATTTGTCATGTAATTAACCATATTAAAAATTAATGTATATTTTGTTTTATTACAAAAATAAAATATAATTGATTAATATTTATTTCCTAATTAGGCTTTTAATATTATGTATATACTATTACTAGTAGAAACTCGTTCGTTATTATTATTTTTTTTAATATTTAAACAAATGTATATATGGTTTAATCAAACACCAAATTTAACCTTAAAACCAGTCAACCCATTTAATCGATCAGATTCTAGCAAGTACCAATTGAAATAGTCAAAATTCGATTCAGCCCCTTTTTCTTCCCGACTCAACTACTTTTTCTTATTTAGAGCTATTATTGGACAATCGAAGGTTTGATATTGTGGAAAATGAAATTCTCCATTAAGGATTTAACCTTAGGGCAAATTCCACACAAGAACTATTATTGGCCAATCGAGGGTTTGATATTGTGGAAAATTAAATTCTCGACTAAGGATTCAACCCCAGAGCAAATTCCACCCTACATATGTGGGTAATATCATCACCATTTAGGATGATGATATGTGTATGTTTTTTATTTACACAAATATCTGAACTTCAACTACTAGTTTTGAAAGAATACAACTTATCATTTTATTCACATTTTAGATAAATTTAAATGAAGTCATAACTTATACACTTTTATATACAGTCACAACTCATTCACACTTTCATATACACATTCCAGACTCGATAACTAAATTGAAACCATTTCTTTCAGAAGCATTCCACTTAAAAAAAAAAAAAAAGATCATTATTATATATCTATCAAAATCCACTTATAGTATTTCAGGAGAATCATCTCTCTCAAGACTAACTTCTAAGACCATTTTTGTTCTTCTAAGATCTGGCCTTCCAACATAAGGCGTGTCTTTCAAGTCTATACAAAGATTCAAATTTACAATAAGCATCCAACAAGTAAGTAGTGTCCACCTATTATTTATTTACAGCAGTTCAATAATATTTAAGGTCAAAAAAATTAGCACAAATCGAAATAATCAAAAAAGGAACCAAATTAATTCTTGGTTCTATCCGGTTCTTGTGATAATCCGGTTCGATTTAAATGATTTCAACAACAAAAAACCGGGAAAAAATTATTCATCCCTAACAAATAAGCATCGGAGCTATGGAAGAAGCAGCAATCTGATGTGATGCGTTTCTTGCTTAAGGAGTACCCTCTGCTTCATGGTGTTGTACCTTCCACTCATCTCCTCCGCTCCACTATCTCTTCCACCACCGCTACTCTTCGCCTGAAACTCTTCCACTCATTTTCCGACGCCGAAGAACACGATCCTTCTTCACCATGCGCCGTCGCCGGAAAACCATCTCTTCCGCCTCTGCACCATTCTCCGGCAGCGGATTCTCTCAGCCAAATCCTAATTCGGCACCACAACCCATTCCACCACATGGAATCTTCTCTCCAGCTCCACGGAATTTCCCTTTCCCCTCATTTAATTCATCAGACTCTCCTCCGATTGCACAACCATTCCAAGATTGCCCTAGCCTTCTTTAAGTATACCCAATCGCATTACCTCTCTTCTGCCTCGCCTATCGACACCGCAGCATACAATATCCTTATCAACATTTTCTGCAAAGTTCGCCAATTCGATGTCGCGTGGCAGTTGATTATGCAAATGGATAACCAGGAAAGCGTTTCGAAGCCTGATTTCACGACTTTCTTTGTTTTGATCAGACGGTTGATCTCCGCTGGGTTGACGAGATCTGCAATTCGTGCGTTTTACGACATGGGCATTTTTATTGGTACTGAGATTTTTGATTCGCAGTTTAGCTTTTACTTTTGTTATCTTTTAGATACACTTTGCAAGTATGGCTATGTGAAGGTGGCGGTGGAGGTGTTCAATAAGGAGAAATACAGAACAGAAGCAGATGCAAAGCTCTATACTGTTCTGATTTATGGGTGGTGCAAGGTGGGGAGAATCGAAATGGCGAAGAAGTTTTTCAGCGAGATGTCTGCAAGGGGGATTGAGCCAAATGTCATTACGTACAATGTGATGTTGAATGGGATTTGCAGGCGTGCAAGTTTGCATCCAGAGGGGAGGTTTGAGAGAGTGATTAGAGAAGCAGAGAAGGTGTTCGATGAAATGCGCGAGAGGGGATTGGAGCCAGATGTTGCCAGTTACTCAATTTTGCTACATGTATATAGCAGGGCACACAAGCCCCAGTTGTGTCTGGACAAGTTGGTGATGATGAAAGAGAAGGGCATTTGTCCGAGCATTGCAACGTATACTTCTGTCATAAAATGTCTTGCTTCTTGTGGGAGAATGGATGATGCTGAGGAGTTGTTGAATGAGATGGTGCATTACGGTGTTAGCCCGACAGCAGAAACGTACAACTGCTTCTTTAAGGAGTATAGGGGTAGGAAGGATGTGGAGGGAGCTATGAAGCTGTATAGGAGGATGAAGGAGGACGAATCTTTGCTTTCTCCGGATATGCATACGTATAATATACTGTTGAAAATGCTCGTGCAATTGGATAAGATGGGCCTTGTATGGGAGATTTGGGGTGATATGAATGCGAGTGGAATTGGGCCCGATTTGGATGCTTATACAATTCTTGTTCACGGATTGTGTGAGAAAAGAAAATGGCGACGAGCGTGTGAGTTCTTCGTGGAGATGATTGAGAAGGGATTTCTCCCCCAAAAGATCACGTTTGAGACACTGTATCGAGGCTTGATTCAAGCTGATATGTTAAGAACATGGAGGAGATTGAAGAAGAAGCTGGAGGAAGAATCGATAACTTTTGGTTCAGAATTTAAAGAGTATCACCTCAAGCCCTATAAGAGATGACTGTAAGTGATCCCCAATTCTGCATTTTTATGTGAACTGAGATTCTCTACTTTGAAATACAATGATCTATTATAGTTCTCAATGTATCATTGATATAAATCATTTATAACAAATTCAAATACCAAAGTGCCAAAAAGACATTTCTCTATGAACTTCCCCTTTCTAATTATAGTTACTAAATTGCATGTGTGTTCAATTTACTAACAATTAGGGAAAGAAGCTACATATATGAACATACTTTGAGAGGAACAGTGAAGAGAACCACAAGATTAATATATGAACATACTTTGAGAGGAACAGTGAAGAGAACCACAAGATTAATCTACTTGGACATCAATTATATGGCTTGAGATGAAAAATTTGGCAGTGTGGTTTGTATGACATTTTATCTGCAGCTTTGTCAAACTTCTTGATAACAGCTTCATTCTCATCTAAGCTCGTCTGAATAAAATATCGAGCCCACCAGGTTGCGCTCCTCAGCTTCACCTGTTAGACAAAGAAACATTTCCAGATTACACGCGAATCATTGTGTTGAGAGAAGTTCACGCAGATTAACAGCAATAACAGTCGGAAAAAAAAATCTCCAGTTTTTCTTACATCCGAAATAATCATATGAGTTTGTTCTTATATTTTTGTGAATGATAGTACATTATGGTTAATCCTTTGATCATTTTCCTTTTTCCTCACCAAAATTCAAGATCAGGATATAGTGTAAAGAAAACTATGATGAATGAAAAGATCAGATAGGATGTTAATTGTTACCGAATGTTTCGCTTTATCAACAACTTTGGCTTTGCGATGATGTGGATGCCCTACAAATTCATATAACCACAGAATGAGAATTAATCAACAAGCATTCACAAGTCCCTGCGTATAAACAAGTTGAATAGCATTACCAGTGAAAATGACAAGGCCATCTGATGATAGTCTTGCTAATTCAGGGATGGTCTTATTGAGATACTTTGGAGATAAGTATTCCAATGCATCTGAGACTATCACAAGAGAAAATGACTTTGCTCTGTAGGGAAGAGGAAACCTAATATCAGCCACTCGAACAATGCCCCTTTGAACCATTCTCTTGCATCTACTATCAGCATCCTCTATATCGTATGGTTCCACACCCCAAGCTTCAGTATCCTCGTCTCTTAACAATCTGGAAACGATTGAACATGTGTCTGGACCCACATGCAACACCCTGCGCAACCTATCACCGTATGCTGATTTAAGAATCGGAATGGCACTTTGAACTTCTCCATTACATGAAAAATCACCTGTCCATTAAGAATCCATTGTCATTTTTATCATCTTTTTTTTTACACCCATTAATGCAAGACCCTGAGACAACTGACTACTTGCACAAATGTTTACACACTTTAAGGTTTCCATGCTACACAATAGAACTCCACTACAAAACGAGTGAAAAACAAATCAAGGACAACTATATCATTAAGGCTGTATAAAGTACAATTATATATTTCAATAAACAAAAGAAACCATTTTGACTTGACATGAAAAGCAAGCAAATGTGATTACCTTCCACCCAACTGAGAGCCTTTCTATTGCCAAAAGTACCTATCAGAATATCACCGCCCATCAGTCAAAGAAAATATAAAGCATTCTTCTTGAAAGCAGAAACTCTTACTCCAACTGCAAAGTGGTTCCACAAGTGGTGATAAAGATACTATAAGAATAGAGCTTCTATATTGATCTATGTTTAGCATATCACTAATCATTGAACCACAACTGAACATTAAGCATCTCCACCTCAAATCAAGATACAAACAATTTAAGCATCTCAAACTGGAAAATAAATTGTATAGTTGGAAAACCAGTTGTAACTAATCTTGCAGATCCAAATATGTGGTTGTGAACTCTCTTATGATGAATTTAACACTTACCTTAGGCTCACTCATCAATGAAGTTTACCTACACAAAAACCTACTTAATTTTTTTAAAGGCCATAAATACTACAATCTATCATCAAATGACTAGAATCACACATGCATTATTCCTCTCAACTTATCTATTACTCATCATCAATACAAGCAGGGAAGAAGTATCGAATTCGAACCTCTGCCGCCAAGACACAGATAACCAATCAGAAGAAACGCCCCCTGAAGAGTTCCAAATTGCAATCCATAATCAGAATTCATACATTACAACAATGAAATCCCAAAAAAAGAAAAAATTAAAAAAATTCAGCACATTATAAAATGCAAATACAAATTGATAGAGAAAGAAATCAAGAGTATGATACCACAAGGCCGATTGCAATCGCTAAGTAAGAAGGAGAGCGTGATCTTGAATGAAATAGAGATTGCCCATTAATCGATATGCGCCGAGAGGGATTTACTGGTTTTCTTGCTTTCATTTTTTCTCAAGATTTGGTCATTTGCATCTTCATCAAACAAAACAGAGAAATTGCTATATTGAAAAAATCTTGGAGTGATCGAGAATGGCAGTAGTGAGAAAATAATCTTGGATTGATTTGTTGATGGTGATTGAGTTTTGAGGCGTGAATCTATGGAGAGTGTTTGAGATCGAAAATGGGGATCCAAACTGGAACTGTATGAGACTGCTCAAAAGCGTAAATTGGTTAATTGGCGCCTTGAGAATGATTGATGCTAGTTGAAAATTGAATTTACTTTTACGACTATTATTGTTAATATAGGGTTTTTCTTTTAATTAATTTAGGGTGTTAAAAGAAAGTAAATTACTAATTGGGCCCGGCTATCCGCACTCCATATATTCTAAACACACCCCATTTTTTATTTAAAAAATTCAAGAAATAATAAAAAGACAATTTTATCTTTATGTGTTCAACCATTGTTCGAACACACTATAACGTGTTCGACTCCTGGCGATCGAACACACCTCTTTTTGTTCGACAAATCAGGGTCGAATGGGTTCTCAGATTTGTTGTTATTTTTTCATTTTTTTTACACGATTTCACACGATTATTATATATTTTGTAACTCATAAAATGATATTTTTAAGGGGATTCAAGGTTTGAGGAATGAAAAGGAAAAAAAAATTAAAAAAAAAAGAGAAAAAAAAGAGAGGCGGGAGACGGGAATCCTATGTATTCAATTTCAGTTTTTTTTTTTTTAATTAAGAGGAGTAAATTTGTCATTTTGCCTTTTTTTGAATTTTTTAAATAAAAATCGGGGTGTGTTTAAAATATATGGGGTGCGGATAGCCGGGCCCCTTGCTAATTTGGTTTGTGAAAATAAAAGCTAACAATTTAAGATTTAAAAAATAAAATTAATATTTAAATGGAAGTGTCAGTAGAGTCACTTGTTTGTGTTTGAGTGTGATAACGTCGAACAAATAATATTAACTGAAAATTTTTTTACCTTAAAACAAAATGATAGTAAAGTTTTTTGTGTAGAGCAACATAAAGGTTAATTTACACTTTTCTTGTGAAAATAAAAGCTAACAATTTAAGATTTAAAAAATAAAACTAATATTTAAATGGAAGTGTCAGTAGAGTCACTTGTTTGTGTTTGAGTGTGATAACGTCGAACAAATAATATTAACTGAAAAAAAAATTACCTTAAAACAAAATGATAGTAAAGTTTTTTGTGTAGAGCATCATAAAGGTTAATTTACACTTTTCTTTATACTAGAATCGCAAACTTTGGGTAGGTTGAATCACAAAATTTTTTGTGCAGCTGTGCATCCAGGTCGACCCGATTTGCCACATGCATCCACATGACGCCACGCGTCTGGGTGGGTGCGTCCAAACCTACTCAAACTCACTTTCAGGTGTTATACTTTTATATTATGTTAGTCATACATTTATGTTATATTAGTCATACATTTATATTGTGTTAATCATATATTTTAGGGTTTTAGTTATACCTTAGCATTTTCTTAAAAAACCATTAATATATTTCATATCTTTTAGTTATGTTAATCATACATTTTACTTATGTTAGTCATATTTTTTTGTTATGTTAGTTGTACATTTATATATTACATAAAGATATAACTAACTTCATATAAAAGTATGACTAATATCACATAAAAATATGAGCAATACCATATAAAAGTATATATGTACAAATTGTACCGAAATTAGGGGTTTTTTTAAGTTAAAGTATTACATAAATATATGATATTTGGACATAAATGTATGTCTAATATAACATAAAAATATGACTAATATAACATAAATGTATGACTGACATAACATAAAGATTAGGGAAAAAAAAAGGAAAATACACGGATCCGGGCCGAATTTGACTCGACCCGAGTGCATGTATCTAAGTTCCATGCATGCACTAATTGCACATGAGATCTACTCATATTGAATTTATCTTTTTTGGTTATAAAATAATTTTGATTTTATTATTAACTAAAAAGGAAAAAAGTTACTTCTTAACACTTTTCATTAGGTTTTTAAAGGGCTATGAGATGTTTGAACTTTGATATATATATTTGTGTATGCCATATGTTTAGATGTATTTATGAATGTATTGAAGGAAATTAATACAAATGTAAGCTCAAGTTTGAGAGATGAAACTAAATAGAAAAAAATAAAGATACAAAAATGATTTTACTACCACATCAAGAACATAAGAGCATTTACATTCATAACTCAAAAATTGGTTATAACCAACTTAACTCAAGAAGAATGAATGTAATGCTTAGTTAATTTACCCATAATTCCATCGTCCATTTTCTGTCATATTCTGCCAACCTGCAAGTTATAACAGATTAACTAAGAAAATAATGAATAAAATAATCATGAATTGAATTCACAATTGATTCATTAAAACAAATAGTTTGGTCTTGATATCAGTGCAACAAATATTATGGAATTGATTAACTTAGTATGGAATTTTTATTAATAAGTTTTTCAGATTAATTATGTTGTTTGAGATTTTTTGTTGTATTACCTTTTTATTATAATAAATTTTAAAATTGTATTACCCCATATTTTGAAAGAAAAAAAAATTAAAATTTGAATTAGTTAGTGTGGAAAAATCAAATAATTAATAACGATTAATAGTTGTAAAATTTGTAAAGAAATTTAAAATAAATTTACTAACTAGATCTCAATTTGACGAAATTTGTATTCACATAAATAAATAATAATATAAAATTATTTTAATAAATAAATGTTCTCAAAATCAATAAATTATATTTTGTTTCAAAATTTTATTAGTTAAATGAAAATTGAAATAAATTTTATTCCAATGTAATATAAATAAAGAAAGTAAGAGTCCATTTGGATAGATAGATTTGAGGAGGGATTTGAAATCGATGATAGCAAATCCATTGATGGTGTTTGGATAGGTGTGGATTCGAAATCCATTACTTTCATTTTGAACTAATTTTGGAGTTATTTTGGTGGATTTCAAATTCATTCCAACTTGAGTGGATTTGAAATCCCTTCATTTGAAATCCGAAATTTCAAATTACTCTGTCCAAATGAAGCCTAAGTGAATTGTGGGTTAGTTATAGTTATAATTACAACCAAGAATGATGAATGTAGTATTTAAGAAATATTGATTATAGTTAATAGAATGATGATATGGAGAAGAAAGGAGTGGAAGAATGAGTTAATGGGTGTAAATGTCCAAGACAAGCATCAATTTCATGTAACATTAAAAAAAAAGTGAAAGAAAGAATATATTGAACACTTTATTATTTTCTTGATTTCGAGACTATAATTTAATTAAATATAAGGTTGTGTTTGGATAGAGTGATTTGAAATTTAGGATTTGAAATGAATGAATTTGAAATCCATCCAAATGACTCATAAATTAGTTCAAAATGAAATTGATGCATTTCAAATCCACATATATCCAAACATCATTGATGAATTTGGTACCATGGATTTCAAGTCCTTCATTAAATCCACCAATTCAAATGGACCTAAGGTGGCAAATTTGTTTAGAACTAAATACTATATTGTGGTACAGTAGGCTGCCCACCCACAAGTTTTTGCCTGAAGCCTGATATTAAACCGTAATAAATCGGACCTTATTAATTTAATTAAAAAAATTAAAGAATGAAGAAATAGGAAAGGAGGTCGTATTCAATCAAATTTTTGAAGGCGGTGTGAAGAAATCGCTTTACCCTAACAAAATTTGGGTGGTTTCAATTTTGTGAACTCAATCGCTCGGAATTTCAAATCTTCCGTTGATCCTCAAATTGAGGTATTTTAGGAGCCAAATTGTATAAAAAAAAAAAAAGCCAACAATGAGTAAAGATGAGAGCGATAAACCGGACAGCAAAAATCCATGGGAACAAGCAAACAGAGGTTATCAGGAGAAAGACGAGGACATAAAGCTATGGGGAATCGTTGTTTTTGGATTAATAGGAGCCACTGTCACCACCTTCGCCGTAAGTTAGCGTTTCTTTAAGTTTTTTAGTTGAATTGTATGTTTATTATTGCGTTTTACAATTTTGGAACGTACATGCATTGTAAAGCTATTATTGTTTAGGACATTTGGTTATTGAAGTTTGTTTTCAGCTTCGAGGATTTTGGAGTTCCGGTTTAATTGAAGGTTTTGATGATTGTCAGTGATTGTTTTTTATGATTGTTTTGATTTATTTAGGATTTTCCTTTTTAGTATGATTCGGTATGGGGAATGTTAGTCCATTGACAATGAGGATAAAGTTTGAAAAGATATAATTTTTTTAGCTGTTGTTTCAGCTTCCAAAGTTTGAATCAGTACCATGTGTACGTTCTGGAGACAACGAAATGTTCATAACAATAATCTCACAGATGTAAACATGTATCTGAACTATGGAGTTTGTATAATATATCCGTTCAGCATTGGTGTTTTTCGCAGGACAAGCCTGTTTGTGGGAGTTGTGAGTGGACTCTTGTTGGTTTTCTGGTACTTTAAGTATGATACTATGACTCAAAACTATTTGGATCACTGTAGATATGCTATACTTTGGGTTTCTTTGTGGTGTTTAGAGAATAAATAGCGTTGTTGATGGTGTTTGCACTTTACATAAGTTCTCTTTGGTTTTCTGGGGTTTAAGGAGAATATGGATACGAGACATGCTAGAAGTAATAGTCCTGAAGCTATGGTTGTGAATGATTCATGTTCATGGATGTATTGTGGAAATGGGGTGTAGAATGATGTTCATTTTGGTTAGGACTTTTACCTTTTAGAATCTAATTAGGAAATGCAGACTGTTAAATAGGTTAGATCATTATTAAACTGTAAGCATTTGGCGAAATGTTTTTGATAAGTGACCACCTTATCTAAACACGATTAAGCTTGTAAGAAGAGTATCATTCTTAACATTTATTTATTAATATCTTCAAAATGCCCCTTCACATGCAGCCGGGTCACTTAAACTAAAGCTATTTAAAGCCTTGTATGTGGAATTTCTATAATTGATAGTGCTGAGATTCAAACACTGGAATCATTTAGCTTGGTCTCTTATACCATGTTAAATGGCCACCTCATCTAAATGTTTAAGCTTGTGGAGAGGTGTATCATTTTTAACATTTATTTATTAGTATCTTTTGAACTCCTCATTGTAATTCTAGGCTATATCATCTGCAGTATTATGGTATCAATTGTTGGAAAGTAAGTCTCAGGTCTTATCTTGGTATTTACTATGGTGCATGTATAAAAATGCTACCAATTTGGAAAGAAAGTTCATAATTTATTTCTATGCTAGTTTCATGAAGTAATGAACAATTATAATGACGTTCTCCGAAGATGACATGACTCCCATCTACAAATTCTTCTCCAACTAATGTGCAAAAAGTGTGGATTGGTCTATGGATGCAGTGAGAGTGGGCACAACTCACACATTACCTTGTGAGCCACAACTACCTGCATAATTAGATCATGGATTGAAATAAATTTAGAAAGATTGATGTTCATGGTCTACTAGTTATATTCTTGATAGGAGAAAAATTATGTGGTTCGAGTGGGGAGAAAGGATAATCTGATAACGCGGTCAGATCTTCCAGTTCGTAGCTCCAGTAGTCCCTTTCTTGTGCAATAGACTCTAAAATAGTCAACTCTTCTCAGACACAAATTATTTCTTCACTCTCCTTCTCTATCTGTTGGCTCTCTTATTTCTAGAATACAATTAAGATGATATGATTTTAAGTATTTCAATATCTTCTAACTAAAGAATTTCTGGGGCCACCTACATCAGCAAAATCAGGCCTGTGACAGAAGGAACTAGCATAGTGGTATATAATAGTAGACAGATATATGCCAACAAGTAGACAATTAGTGTTTTAAAAAAGTCAGGAAATAACATGTCGACCAAAAGGTTTGGATATGTGGACCGATGGTACTGTATTGTACTTCTGTGGCCTAGCCAATTTTCAACCTGATGCCAGTAAGAGAGCAGAACCTGGTTCCTGAATTGTTGACTGAATATAGATTTAGCCACTCTGCAAGCCCCACTAGGTATATTGAGGACTCTCCTCGGCAGTTTATTAATCTCTTATTGACTGCTAGTAATATTATTTATAATGCTTTTCTCTATAAGCCAAATTGATAAATTTCTGGAGGGAAAACACAAGTTTTGCTTCTTGTACTTCGTCTAATTTTTGTAAATCCAGGTCCTTGATATCTTACTTTTGCATTGCTTCTGTCTTTATTGTTTATTTGGTGCTGGGAGGTATTATAGTTGTTCTTCACCCTTGCCTCTTATTTTACAGTATTTATGTCACAATAAAGTGTTATAATTGTCTTTTTGCCATCATTACATCATTACATATTCGGCATCAGAAACATATAAACTTTCCTACATCTTCAATTTCTCTGTGCATCTGCTGAGCTAGCATGGTCAAGCATGGATATAAAGAAAGAATATCTAGAATGAGAAAATGTAATTCTATTGGAGATGCAGCTCCTTATGTGGTGAAGTGAGAAAATGCCATCCTATTGGAGATACAGCTCTTTCTGTGATGAAGTTTTTTGGTGAAGTATAACTGACTTTTGGGTGGGAAAAATAGTCTTCCATGTTCAGGAATAGAATTAGCAACCAAAATCACCCCAAAACCATGGTCTCTTGAGGCAATGTTTTCATGTCTGTGAACCTAAAAGATTGTTTATCAAAGATACATACCTAAAACAGCTTGAAAAATCTGTTGAGAAATGAGATAGATCACCACTGAAGGACCATTCTAGAAGTTAATGCCATTTTCAAATTTTATGAACAGAAGCAACAGTTTGAATCTTTATTGCCTACGTGCACATTGTTCCAGATAAATACTTTGTGGTTGTTTTTGAAAGGACCAACTGGTGCCATAACTTGATAATTTTTTTTATCAGTGACATTTCAATGTGCTAAGTATTTTTTTGATTTTCTTATAAATATTGCAGGTTACTCAATTGCGAAGGACAGTTGATTGGGCTTACACTCAGGTAGTCATTGGCCTTCTGTAAATCCTTGTCTTAAAAAATATATTAACAAACTTGCAGTTTTATAGAAAAATATCATCTTTTTCGGACAGACACGTCTTAAACTATCTTTGTCAACATCTCTTATTGTTGACATCTACTAATATTGAATGTTATTGGACTGCAAAAAGTTGAGCAGGTCTCAATCAACATGGAAGAATGGGCGTGCTTTTCGAAGTAGTTTTCAAGAGGAAGCGTGGAAAAGATATAATCGTCGTATGCAAGAAGAATATGAAGAAGAAATGGAGAGAGTGGTGAGATTTTATTGAAGCTCTTTCAATATACCGTTTGAATCTAATTGGACATATATAAATTTTCTGTTCTTTTTCCTTACTTTATTTCTTATGACAGTTGATGGATTTGAGTAATTTTCTTATGTATTAGAGACATTAAGAGCTTTTATCATCCACATTCTCTCATACTATGCTGGGGCTATTTGCTTAACTCAGATTCCTGTTAAGGTTTTCTGTCCATTCATAAAATTAACCACTCTTCTAGTTGTTAAAATTAGGTGATTGGTCTAGGACTCAATCTTGTGTGGGTTGCAGGAAGATCTTTTTGTAGCTGAAGAATATTGTTGCACAATATGTGAGCTTCTGGATATCTCCCTATAGATCTCTTCTTGTTCATCTTTTTCTGTGGCCGACTCTTCAAAAAATAAGAGACGATATACTTCTTCTTTTTCTGGAGAAACTTGAGCTCCAAATATGATATAATTTTGTTGATTGATTTCTAAGGTCTTCCCTTCTTATAGCCTAACTCATCATGAGGCCTTGCAAAATTATCTCAAAGCAATTACAAAAAGATTTGGGTAAAAAATTGGAGAACAGTGACAATCAAGAGATTGACATTAGGATATAATCTTGGTGTGCCTCTGCTGTTACTTCTATTCTGACTTTGAACAGAGATGTTAAATCTGGTATTACATTGTTTTAGAAACTTTTACTTGTACCACTATACATCTGTTCCCAAAGCATGTCTTTAGTTTTTTTGCAAAATATGAAGAAGATAAGTTGACTTAGCTTGTTCTTAAAGCTGACTCGTCGCCTTTCAGATTTCAGTAAAAGCTATACGTAAATTGTAATTTTCTCTGAAGAAAAAATCTCACTTCAGTTTTTCCCATTCTGGTTTGCTCTTCTTTCTTTGCTTTTGTCCTGGAAGGATGTGTAGTTTTTCCAAGTTATATCACCATATTGATGAATCCAAATGCTTCTTATAGGAGCGAATTCGGCGGATGCAGAGTGTATTCAACAGAGAGAGAAATAAATTCAAAAGAAGTTATGAGAGCTGGCAAGAAAATGGCCCAGGTGCCTATCATCAGCAGTTTCAGAGAAATGATTGGTACTGGAAGGCAGATACTTCTTTCAGAGACCAAAATAGCAATTACAGGGAGGCTCCTAGGGCCAATACAAATCCTTCATTATCCCATCACTACTCAGTCCTTGGCCTTGACAGGTATGTTGTTTCCAGCTATAAGATTACGGACAAACTTTTGATGAACAAGTGAGATTAACTTTCGATGAACAAGTGAGATTGAAAAGTTAGTCTTTTAGATAATTTTCTTATTCATGAAATAGTCAAAGACTATTTGACTGCTCAATGGTGCCGAAAAAGGGTGGGACTATCCACACCCCACCCTTTTCTTTACACACCCCAAAATTTTAATGCTTTAATTAAAAATGTGGCAGATGATATGTTGGCTTTTCTAATCTGCTTTATCAAGAGGGGATTACTGGATGGTTCTGGCCTGCTTGGCCTCTGATATTGGCTCATGCTAGGGTTATTAGGATGGAACTTCCGGATTTTGCTACTCATTAGCATCAATGTCCTTTTTTTTTTTTTTGCATTTTTTTCCTGTTGGGGGGAGGGTGGGTGTTCAGGTAATGAAGAGTGAACGTATTTTATCTCATAAGCTAGCAGCAGAATTATTCAGGTGGTTTTCAGGGACACTTTTGTAAGTTCTCATTGTTTTCACTGCTACACCGTAAATAGTTGTGAGTTGTGACCTGAAATGGCTTCAAATAAAATCACTTTTTTGGGTCTTCTTAAAGTTTGGTGAAGAACAATGTGAATGAATCAAGGAATCGTTTTTTAGCAATGTAGGAGATGTTATGACCACGTGTCTTTGCTTTATCTTAGTTAGGAACCACACCTCTTCCAAATGTGGCTACAGCTTGTTAACTGTACGAAAGTTTCCCAACCGACAATATTTGTTGAGAATGGTATGTTTGATTTTAGCTAGAGGGGGTTGGGCAAAATCCGTCATTAAAATCCTAGATTGCGTATTAAAGGTGAAAAGTGAAAAAAAGTATGTTTGGTTTGGGATTGTATAGGGGGGTGGTATGATACTATGCATGTCAAATCATGTCTAGAGAATGTTGTTGTTTGTATTATTTTATTGTGAAAAGGTGTTGTTGGTAATGATTGTTGTAGCTGTGTTTTATTGTTGCTTTAGATAATACTTTTCAACTTAAAAATAAATGTGACAAAACTTTCGGTGGTTCAATTACATGATCCAATCCCTTTCATTTTGAGGCCATAGCAGGTAAATTTATTGTATTACTTTGAGAATCTGATCATTGTTGGGATGATGTTACATGTTCAATAGGAGACTGCTCATTCTAAACCTAATGTGATTTTATTTGCCCTTGCAAGTTGGAAAAGTTGCCTGTGACTGGTATCATCCTTGCTTGGTAAATATTTAGGTCTTATTAACTAATTATTGAGATAATGTGCTGGGGCAGTCACATGCCTTTTCGGGCAAAGAGACCATACTCTTTTGCCAGATAAAGGAGATGGAACTTTCATGGATGTACATATTGATTATACTATATAGTATTTATAGTTATTTTTTCTTAATTACAGTATTTCACTGTCTTAAAGTGACTTTAGTCTGATTTTGCATTTGGATGGTGAAAAACGGTAGCATGTGTGAATTCAACTTTTTTGTCTTATCTCTTGTTTTTTTTCAGGCTGAGGATAAAACCCTACTCAGATGAAGAGATAAAGGTACTTCCTGACTTACATAATTTATTCTAATCCAGTGCTGACATATTGGAAGTCGTATCAACTGTTTGTTGAAATGATAATGTGCTTGGTTGGAAACACTTTCAAAATGGAAGTCCATCTAAAAATGGACTTTCTATTAAGTGCTTCTTGAGAAGTGTTTTTACATGAATAATCTATGTTTCTGAAATCTCATTTTTCTATGGAAGTGTGAGAAATAGGATTTGAGAAGTTTCCAATTCTCACCTCTCTACATTGAATGTTTTTGTAAATAAACTTATGTGCTAAGTCCATCCCAAAACTATTGTCATACAAGCTAAATATCAGTTTACCAATCCTTGAGAGGTTTTCTGGTATCTGGTAATATTGTTGTCCAAACTCCAGCTTAGTTTCTCCAATGCGGTATAGACATTGTTGATCATGTCTTGAAAATTTTCCTCATTTGGTGGATCAATGTCATTTCTAGCTTTACCATAGTTCTAACCAACTCTGTCTCAGTGTTATAAATTTTTTTGAAAACACCTATGGTGTTGGATCCATTGAATTTTCAAGGTCATACATAGTTCTAACCAACACAATCCATTGTTGTTCATTGAAACGGCTTAACTACTGCACAGATTGCTTGCATGTCCATAATAACTACTGTCTCAAAGCATCTTTTATCTCATCTGTCATTGGAGAGTCCCACTGCCCCTTGTGACATACTTGCTATTGCTCATCTGGCCATCACAACCATCATGTTTAGTAACTAGTAATGTTTGGTACCATGTTGTAGATTATTGAGGACCATGGAAAATTCAGTCATGTGGTGCAAATACTACTCCTTCCCATATCGGCTTTTAATCAAAGATTCATATCTCAGTTTTCATTTAAAAGCACAAGAGAAAATCAGCACAATTTCATGTCATGCAAGGACTGACCCTCCATGGCTATCAATTGAATGTCTAATTTCATATCTGAGTATTCATCTATAATCATAAGAGAGACAATCACCTTAGGCCAAATGCTCCATTCCCCAAACTTCAGTATCAGCCTGCGTTCGTAGTTGAAGTTGAGCTTGTAATTTTCTTGTCAACCAATCCCTCTAATACCTTCTCACTTTGCAGTCGGCCTTCAGAACAAAAGCAAAGGAGTTCCACCCTGACCAGAATCAGGACAATAAAGGTGGTGAATTCATGGCTCTCAGCAGATTTAATCCGAACTGTATATTTTTCATGTGATTGATCTCATCAGCTGTGTTCTACATGTGTTTCCTCTGCAGAGTATTCTGAAGCGAAATTCAAAGAAGTTATGGTGTCTTATGAGGCCATCAAGTCAGAAAGAAAGAATAATAGTGCCAATATGAGATCATAAGATCGAACACGTGCTGCTTTATGTTGCTGAGTTTCCTGGAAACATCTTCAAACATCTCACCACATATACGATGTAATTATTTTTCTGCGTTGAGGTTTAGTGCATTATATCTTGAGGGAACCTTCGGAGCCCATTATATTGCCAATAGGTTAATATGCTTACACTCAAGCATCAGTTCATTTATTATGAAATAAGCATACATGCTCTCATGCTTTACATACAGTCGTATTCTGGACAGTCATGATCAAGAATCTGGCTGCTGATGTTTTTGGGTTTAGCTGCTAAATGTTAATGTAATCAATATAGTTTGATATGCCTGCGTTGTTCAATTGGATTGTTTGCTTCAATTATGCTTTATTCATAAGCGTACATTGACACTAAATCAAAATAGTTAGAATGCCTTAAGATCTGAATCAAAATAGAATCTCGTGAAAATCATTAGTGTTTATTCACCTCAAAGAGTGCACTAAACCAACTCATGAAGATCAAGGCACCCTCAAACAATGAGAGAAATATTTCCACAATACAAAAGAATGATTTTTAGTCTTTTACAAAGCAGAAAGAATAGGTTTAGGTTCTGAAGGGAATTCTATCGCAAATTATAATCACTTTCTGTAGAAAATACAACACAAACCATCTCATCTCAAGACACAAAATTCGATGTTCTTACCAACGTACTTGAGGTAATCAAATAAGGGAAGAGAAAAAATTTACAAGTAACTAAAATTAAGTTCCATATCTGGCACCTAGCTTATACTCCTTCAGACGATGTTCGATTTATCCTTTGAGCACCCAATCTCGGGGCAGCAGCTTTAGCCCCTCGGCCTCGTCCAGCTGACAAGGGCTTGTGCCCAGCTGTAGGTGGAGGAGCTGCGATGGAGGCCCAAAGATCATCATCTGCTGATCCACCGGATTTCACATTCAAAGGCTTGGATGATGATTTAGTAGGAAGAGGGGCAGCAATTGCATCCCAAGGATCATCATCAACTGCCTTGCTGCCTTTTGTATTCAAAGTTCTGGATGTAGATTTGGGGGCAGGCTCTGCTACAGAATCCCACAAGTCATCATCATCGTCTTTACTCATTTTCAGTGTGCTCTTCGGTCTTGAATTTGAAGCTGAACCAAAAATTATAGTTCCTATGAGCTAAATTCTGCAATGCCCTTAAGTACTTTTTTGTAAGAAAAAGCAGAGTTCAAAGCATGCTGAGGATGTTGAATATATGGTGTTGAATTTAGGGGGTGAGTCAGGTCGGCTCAAGAAAAAAAGTCTCAAACTCAGCTTAAAGTTAGCCAAGTCTTGAGCTCGAGATTAGCAGTACTCAACTCGATAGACTCGCAAGCATTATCGAGCTTCAGGTTTTTTAATATTTTACACCACGAATATTTAGTTGTCTTTATATATATATATATATATATATATATATATATATATATATATATAATTGAATCAAGCTTCCTTCGAGTCTTCTTAACCGAACTACACCATGTTTTAAAATATTTATATAACTAACCAAGTCAAACTTTGGATTTAATAAGTTTGCAATCAGAATGAGCTAGACGTAAACAAGGATAAAGCTTGACCAAGTTTGAGTCAAGGTCAAGCTTGAGCCTTGCAGTATATTGATCCGACTCAATTATACCCTAGTCAAATTCCATTTTCTCAAGTATTTCCTTTTCAGTAGAAATTATTTCTATGCCATCATTCAAGTGCTGTCCAATATTATGTCAACTAGTCCTCATTGGAATCGATCGTAGTCATACCTTGCGGTTTTTGCAGAGAAACAGGACGCTTTTGAGCTGCCTGAATATTCGCAAGAGCTGCAGGTGGTTTTGCCTCCTCCAGTGGTTCAATGTCATCCCAACCATCTTTATCACTATCACGATCTCCATGAATGCCATTTTCAAGTTCTCCCCATCCATCTGTAGATGAAGGGGATGCAGGTGGAGGGTTATCAGATAACTCAGATAAGTCTGTCCTGGAATTTACTCGAACTGGTGCTAGATTTGCATCATCCATCACTGAAACATCAAAATACCTATATCAGTGCCGAAAATGCATCCAACAACAAATGTATAATCATGATAAGGTAAAAGAAATTGTCGCTAAGAAGTCCAATGTCCCATAAGAACGGATATCCATTTAGCATAAAATTTAAAACGAAAGACAATAAACACACACAAACACATGCAAGAACACGTGTGTCTGCCCATGCATGTTGTGTGTGTGTGTGTGTGTGTGTGTGTGTGTGAGAGAGAGAGAGAGAGAGAGAGAGAGAGAGAGAGAGAGAGAGAGAGAGAGAGAGAGAGAGGAGGAGGAGGAGGAGGAGGAGGAGGAAAAAATGTGCACCGGAGCTAGAATTGGAGATCGAAGTTGCAAGTGGTGCACCGGTGCTTGTTGAAGAAAGGGTACTTTGTTCAGAAGGTTTGCCTTTTAGAGTCAAAGAACTCATTGCCCATCTGCACCATCATAGTGATATCGACCATTAGAGAAAAATCCTCAATAAAAGCAAATAGAACCTAATTTATTCAAGATACGCTAGATTAACAGGCAAACAGGTGGGTGTTTTCATAAATTACTAGCCATAGCATTATATGTATAGCATGGCCAATCTACATCAACATGAGAAGAAAATCAAGTAGAGCATGAATATAAAAACAATCTCTAAATCATCAAAAAATACAGTGTCAAGGTCGTCATCAAACTTAGTGGTCACCAGCAAACTTAAATTGAAAAATGATATGATCCTTCAGAGATACTGCTTCGTCATGAATGTTTGTCTTGTAAATCGTCCATACTAACAATCTACCCTTTCCCTGCTTTCATTGGCATGAGAATTTGCAATTCCCAAAGCATAAGACTTAAATAATTAACTAATTAATTACAAAATAAAAATTCTTTAACCTGCAATATATTGACATTTGCATGGTGTCCTCACTCATGAAAGAGTGAGTGGAAACCTATAAATGTCCAAGAGCCAGACTTAAAACTTAGCTCAGGTAATGAATAGAGTTGACATTAGTAGTGGACCATTTAATCATATTCACCTACATCTTTGGAACCTGAACCGAGAAACATCACCTAAAAGTGTACTGTAATACTAGAGAACTACGTAATGAGGATCATCTATGATGTGTTGCTAAAATTTTTAAATATCTTCTGGATCTATATCCTAATGAAGTTGACATAAAGTGTAAACATTTTCTGCAATGATTGCAGCAGTGAGGAAGTAACTGCCTTCTCTGCAAAAGACTGACTAAATGACAAAGAACTAATAAGCTCACTTACCCAAGTAAACTTGCATTTCCAGGTATAGAAATCCCTGTGCCTGTTGTACCTGTGGCATCCCCAGTGGTTGTCTACAAAAAACCAAAAGATATCATCATCCTCAACAACAAAATATCAAATGAAAGAGGAGGAGAAGCAAGATATAGATATGTAACTAGCACTCAAACATTTAGCAAACCTCGTGTGAGAACTAAAGAAGATAAATGCATGCCACTTATGATCAAATATCCCCCAGAGAAGAGGAATTGGGGAGGGGGGGGGGGGGGGCAAGGAGTAGATATGCCCAATTGATGTATGATTGGATACTAACATTGTAATGCATGAAGGCCTCATTCCAGCATCTAACATATACAGTTTGGATGAAACCAAAGAAAGTAATACATACAGGGATGACCTCAGAAAAATGTGACTAAATGACTACCATAAAGATCTGTTGTGAGAACTTTCCAGAGACAAATTCCATGTATTCACATTCATCTTGAAGATCCTAAAACTCAAACACCAATAAGAATCCCTGACAGTAATTGATAGGTTGATATTTAACATCAAAATGTACTTTTCAAACATTCTGAACTGCTGCACCACATGGCAGTAAGTCATTGTTTTCCCAACAAGGGCTAGGTTAATCTCAAGAATGTATCTATCTTTAAAAAAAAGAAAAAAATTAATCTGGATAATAATATCACAAATTTACAATAGCACGATCTTCATAAACATGCAGAAAAATGGGACCAGGAAGATTA
Source organism: Scutellaria galericulata (assembly GCA_946896805.1). Taxonomy (NCBI): domain Eukaryota; kingdom Viridiplantae; phylum Streptophyta; class Magnoliopsida; order Lamiales; family Lamiaceae; genus Scutellaria; species Scutellaria galericulata. Next base: position 17,059,772 of record OX335793.1, read on the forward strand.
TTCACACACCTTCTCATGGTATTGTTTCAGTAATTGCAAAAATTGTTCAACAGCTTGGAATGCTTTTGATCTAACATCACTGCACAAAAGAGGGAAGAATGAGTAATTGATCATCACTAACAAGCAAATGTATAAACAGCATAAGCAGCTCAATTACAAAAAAAAAAACAGGAAATAAATCAAACAAAAGTGCACCTATAGGGTACTTACTAATTACACTAGCAATAATATAATGCAGAAAATTAAGGGGATACAATCACCAAAAAAGGGGGTAAAGGAAAGAAAAAAATGCAACAAATATATCAGGAATGTACAGATCAAACGTTATCAGTCTAAAAGCCTGAATCTTAACCATAACCACAAGAAAATAAGCATGTTTGATAACAAAATTTCCAGAACAACAAGATTGCTTACTAAACTATCTATGAATTTTTTTTGTTTTTTTTAATGAAATAGGAAGTGAAAATAAAAGTTTAAGGGTATGCTACAAAATTAAGAAAAAGAGAGTATACTGTGATGTTACGGTATTAACTAACATATTCAATCCTCACAACAGTGCAAGTGAAATATCTGCTTTGTGACTTTACATATTATTGACCGCTTCCATAAGCCACTCTCCACTCATACAAGTTTTGGAAATGGAGGTCACTATCTTAACTTAATTCAAGTGAATGTTACAATTGTCTTCATTGTGTAAACAAGCCCATCATATAAAAGAAAAGGGACTGCTATCCAATTTTATTCTCAGTAATCAAATATCAGTTCACAATAGTTTAGGATTTATGGAAGGATACAATATAAAGAAAATCATAATTAACATAAAGGCATAAGTCTTAACAGTAAATTTTAGGGGAAAAGGTAAATGATATTGATGAAAGAACCACAATAATACATGAGGGGAAGAGAGTACGAAATTGAGCAAGGATCAAATGAATTATGAATAGTAGATGAATTAATAAGAAGAAATAATACCTGTCAGGGTCAATTGTCAGCACAACAACGTTTGGCAAAATGCGAGTAGCAATCTCAGTTGCGTCATAATAAGAACTAGTGGCACATAAAGCCATAATACCTGACACGAGAACAAGTAGTATCATTGGAGAGAATGAAAGGTGGATGCATGTGTGAGCTAACAGGGAAAGAGACTAACTGAAGGAAATGTTAAAGCTTTACCTGCTCCTCGGGCAGGAGAAAATGTATCACGCAAAGCTCGAACTGTGAATGCATTTATCAAAACTCTTTTCCTTGTCTGCATTGCAGCAAATTTTTTCATAATCAATAGTGTTACATATATTTTTCACAACACAAATGGTCATACAGTGACATATAACTTTTTAACAGTCTGCAAAAGGATAATCGCTAAGAACAATTTGGAACGTACCCCATCATTAAGGTAACTAGCAATATTTCCAAGCAATATGGTAGTATTAGTACGAATTGCTGGTTCTTCGTCAACCTGCATCAGAAGCAAAAGCAGAAATTAGAATCCTAGTAACGCTCTAAAACAATATCATAGAGTATTGAAGCAAAATAGGGCAAAAGTACTACATATTCAAGAAAACCTGGTAGCAAACCACACAGAAAGTGCATACCTGTAACTTGGATAGAAACTTTAACAACGAGCCAGATATTGTGCGCTGAGAAAGCTGCCATAAGATAGAGCAACAGATTATAATTAATAAATTGAAAAACAAACCTCATAGAAACCAGATAGTGTTAGCTCAATCATCATCCTAATCAGTGTGAGCATACGAGTTGTCATTTATGCATCTAATATGGTCCAATATCAGCATGTTTCTGATGTACCCAAACACAAATTCATTGCTGACCCCCATTCCAGCATGTATAGTGCTCATAAATTGAAATGGCCCTATAATCCAAAATATTCATAGACCTTCCAGTACTGCATCTAGCATCATTTCAACTGACTCCACAACAAGCAAATATTGTGATGGCTTTGAAGTGCTTTGTTATGTTTGGAATAGGAGACTCGAGAAACAATATCATCAAATAAAACTAAAAGGCAATGATAAGCGTTATTGATTGCCATAAGTTTGTTATTTTATAAACACATCCTGTGATAGGAAGCCCATTATCGTATATCGAAGACGGGCGAAGAAGGCAACAGCATGAAGATGTTTCTATTGCTATTATCTTAATTCCAGTATTTCCTTTAATTCATTAATTTCCTTTTGAAGATATTATTAGTGGTTAAGTATTTTAGTAGTGCAATCAAGTGGGCTTTGTGCATGGGCCTTGCTTGGATACCTTGGGGAAACATATTTATTCTGGGAAATTACTTCCTAGGTTTTTATCGAGAATTAATTTAGTAAATTGCAGCTTTACGGCTTGTGGGAGAGACAGGTTCTCTGGGTTCCTCTTGCGGGAATTGTGTGTGTTATTTCACCTATATCTTAACTCTATCATCCTGCAAGTGTCGAGCACTCTTGGATGTGACAAAGTTATCAATCTGGGAATCATGCACTATGGGTACATCTAATTTTAATTCAAACATAAATGATCCTTTGGAAGATGCACTTACCTTAGGAGCCAGGATAAGCATGGATTTCAACGTCAGTTCCCTCAGGAAAGCAGATGTATCGGAGAACCCATTGGCAACATGAGGGTAAACCTATTATTGAAAAATAAATTTCTTTACATCCTAATATTCCGGACAACATGCTACAAGTTTGTGCACTAAGTGGAAAATTTAGCTACAAATATAATGATCATTTGACATCATACTTGTTCATCAACAATTTGTGAAGATAATGACTCGCCATATTGATCAATATGCTGAAGAAGACCCACACGAATAGCACGATCGTTTGATGCAAAAAGTTTGACAATTGTTGGTAACACCTATGCAGTAAAACAAAGTTTAGCAACAGAAATAGTTCGCGTCCTATTGATAAAAAATACGGCTCTGACCAAAAAAGAAAATGACAGAAAAGGTCCCCATACAGATTTAAGGAACAGTAACCTTAACACCATATTCTTCTGCTGAAAGGCAAGATCCCAATTTCAACAATGCTGTCAAAGCATGTGCAGTGGCTGATCCAAATTCCAAGGCGGATGCAAGTAATGGAAGCAGCTGGGGAAGATAAAAGTAGTGAAGCAACTGGCGTAAGGATAAAACTACAAAATTTTGGACATTTTAAATACCTTCTTCTGCACTATCTGGCGGGGAAGCTGGTCAGCAAGAGTTGGAAGCTTACGGAAAAAATTATCCTTTTCTACACTATCTTTCAAGTTAAGAACTTCCATAAATTGTATGGTCTCTACCAACTTATTTTGGAAATATTCTGTCAATACAAAATTTAGAACTTCAGTTCATACAAAAAATTCTCCAGTTATACTCAGAAAACATATATAATTTACACTTAATATGAGTAAATTCATTTTGTTGCAAGAACTGCATCAAAGGAAGAATACATGGTAGTTAGTACTGCTAACCCTCTTGGATTAGAAGATTAACAGTAATGTAATAATCAATCTATGAGTAAAACAGATGAAAAAAAAAAAGCCTAACACTCAGTTATGGACAATATATCAACCAGAAACAAAATTAACTATACAGACACAAGTTTAAGGATATTTCTAGGCCGATTTTTTCAAGAAAAATGGAAGCTTATGTACAAGGATTTCAAGGTCATGCAATTTTTATCAAACAAAAAACAACAGAATCTACAACAAAATCTTGTTTCATATCCAAAAAAAAAAAAAAAAAACAGAGATAGGCCATCCAATTTCTAAACTAGCAAAACCCAAACTACCTAGCCAGGGATTCCATAAAAAAATGAAGTGATCTTTTTTTGCCTCGGTACCATGGCAAACTGAAAGAGCACAGCAAATCGATGCCTCAAATCTCCTTAGCTCATTACGCTGGTGAAGAAAAGACAGCAACCTTTTTGCTTTGGTTCCTACAGGACTTTTATACACGAATGAAAAACAACTAATTGATGTAATGGTCTTTCAACATACTAGGCAGCAGGTTTTTTCCTGTCTTTTAGAGTGTAATCACGGGGAAATATGAGACTATGGGGGCCTACTGTAATCAAACATGATATCATTTTGGCATAATGCAATACTTGGTCAACTATATATACAGACTCGCCCCAACTAATACATGATCTTAATTCAAAAACATTACATAGATTATTTGAACAAAATGCACTTAAAGTTGTTAAAAAGTGAGGACAAAGTCTAAAAGGATTAGAAGCACAAGCAAGAAAGAGGAAACAAGAACAAGGCAGATTGTATAGTAGGAAAATTGATAACTGAAGTATCAGGAGGAAAGGTTATAACTATGATATAGATTTTACCCAATTAAATTACAAAATGCTACAAAAATGCTGGTGCATCCACCAACAGAGGAGCATATAGAAAGGAAATTAATAAGAAGCAGAATAATAACAGGAGTAGACTGAAAGCTTTCCAGGCCACGTAGGCACCTTCAATACTTCAACCCCTACAGTTAGAAATCAGAAAAAAGAGCTCACCACTATTCTCCAGAAGCTTTGAGGAATTCAACCTGCGAGAAGGCGCAGAACTCAAGAGACGCTGATAGTCTTGAAGTAGAGACTGCGGAATGGGAAAATGAACAATTTAATCAGATCAAAATTGAATCAACTATCAAATGAAAAGAAATAAGCATTCACTGAATAGAGATAGCTTACATCTGAAATAAATTTCCAAATAGGAATTGATAAAACACTGTAGACAATTAGAGGAAGATAATAAACAGTCTCACCTTTGGTATGTTAGCTGTATTCCGCAACTCCTCTGTTCTACTCAATTTTGTGCCAGAGAAGAGCTCATAGATTAGGCAGCCTATCAAATGCCATGACAAAAGAATGAGTTGAGTTTTTTTTTATTTTTTATATCAAAATAGGACAAAATAGGGATAAAAAATGTAAATGTTTTAAAGGAGAAAAGTAAAAGGAATGTTTGTTGAACAGAGCCCCATATCCGTGATAGAACTAATTCTTATAATTATGAAACCCATATGAGATACAGAGGAATAGGCTATTCTTTCTTTAAAATTCCATTGACCAAGAGATGTCGAAGCTGCATAGATTATTTGCATTGCGCCTACTATCATTAGCCAAGGAGAAAATATAGAATAAGCATGAGGACATAATTCCATATTGATTCCAACTAATCCATATGCTCCCCTTTTTAATAAGATTCCAGCTAGTAGCATACAAGTACTATAATGCGCTGAATAGCTGAAAGAAAAAATAAAACCCAAGAAATGAAAGGTGGGAACAATCCATCTTGAAATGAAACCACGTGGGCTCTCAGCTTTCCAGTGAGCATTTAGTTTTAATATTATCCTAGTTTTGCAGAATAACAATAATGGTAAAGCACATCTTTGATCAATAAAAAATCCGATCATTGAAAGACTAAAATACTGTCTTCAATACTAGATTTCTTTTACACCGCAGAGGAAATGTTAACGAGCTTCTGGAATCACATATCAGAGCAATCTTAGAAGTGTGCATCATCAGACATCAGTTTTGCTGCCAAACAAGACAATTTTAAGCCTCCCATTCATCCACAGAATGATTATTTAAATCAATCTAAATCCACTCATATAATTCATTGGCCAGAATAATTGCCATTTCAAGTGTCCAAATTACATACTTACCCAAACCCCAAGAATCTATAGACCAAGGTGGGGACTTTCTGATAGCTGACCAGTCAGCTTTCGACAACTCCATTGGTTTGTATTGTGAACCAATAAGCCATTCATATTGCTGTGTCAAAGATAATGCAAAAACAATAGACGCAATTAGGCAATAGATCATCTAATACAGCACTAGATAAAAAACAGAAAAAGCAGCAGCAACAGGTATTCCACAAATCATACACTGGATGAGAAGAACGCATACCAGATTACAAGATAATACAGACTAGTGATCTAATCTATTTAACCAAAAAAAAAAATGAAGCTGTCTTCCAGATAAACCTCATTTACAAAAGCCTATGGCTCAATTTGGTTTAATTTTATCTCAGAATGATTTTTGAACTTGTCATTCAAAACATTTTCTCATTTTAAGCCTAAAGAAGAACACTTTCTGAAAGCAACACCTATATTGAGAGGGGGGGGGGGGGTCAAAGTTAAATGACAAATATCAAATGAACTTATACTCAATAAGTCAAAGTGTGTTTTTGGAGCATTTCGTTTTCATGTAATGCTTATGAAAATGGAATTGGGTTTTCCGCAAATGGCAGGACATTTTTTTGAAAAGGGTAGAAGGAGCTGCGCAAAGATTCAAAACATACCTTTAAAATGTGGGCTAATGCAAACAGATTATCATCCTCAATATCTGAAACAAAAAAACTTGCATGGACATTGACTCCAAACACAACTTAATGTCTCCAGCCAGAAATTTTAGATGTTTCGCCAAATGATTTGATCTACATGGTTCAGGACCTTCAGGTTTTCTTCTAGATGCAGTATTCAAATATTGCTCGTATACTTGGTCCAAAATAGTAGTTTATAGAAATGTTTGGAAATAGTAATCACAGATAAATAGAATAGACAAAGAAATACAGCCATTATTTTGAATTTAAAGATGCTGATAGCATATTTTTCCAGAGAAAAAAGTCAAAAGCTTAAAACTGAGAACTCACAAGCATTGGCCCATTTGCAGCTTCATTATTCCCATCAAACTCAGATAATACATCAAATGCATGGAGTTTCCAATCCAAAGTTTGAGTGACAACAACACTAGCCATGCAAACATTACCATGAACCTGCAGTAACCAACAGAGAAAACATTATGCTTGAGAGATATCACCAACAGGATCATGATTTAGCGGTGGGAGAGCAACACCCAAAGAAAATTTTACTAATTAGTCATATATAAAAGGAATAAAGCCAATTCAGTTGAACTTATCTCAAAAAGAAAATGCTACTTAAGAGAAAACAACTGATAACTGGATCTAATATGCATACCAATTTACAATCATTATTCAAAAAGCTCACAGCTTTTGCTATCCGGTGCAATCCCCATGCATAATATTCATCCCTGACACAAGATGAAAGAAAACTAACTGAGTTTTTTAGATCTAAGAAACAAGAAGGAAAGACAATCACAAAGTTACACTTGATAAACCACTGATTATACAGATGATGATAAACCACTGATTATAAACAATAACGATAAAAAGTTAGCAGACTTACTATAATGTTCAGGTAGCATTTTTATTAATCATAGCCCAACAAATCACAAGTATAAACACAAACACAATTTCCATCTAATATAAGTTCAAATAAAAGCAAAATAATCTTAACAAGTGCTAGAACAACTGTAAGCAAGACAATAACTCAACACTGTTTACCTTTGGCCACCTCCTAAACCCAATTCCTTGATCTTCTCTGAAAGTGGTATAACAGGCTCAGTCACAATATAGATGGTAACCTTAGTAGTAGAACCATCAAAAGTTTCTGCCTCAGTGCTGTGCAGAAATGACAAAATATTTGGATGTCTAACCTGAAAGAAATTAGAGACAGCCTTAACTACAGTGGAAAATGAAACTAGCGCCTAACAGAACCAGACTCATATTTCTATTTTACAGACTCACAGAGAAAATGAAGATATTGCAAATTAAAACAAAATGATAGGGCAGGATATCGCACGAGCATCTATGCAATAGTGTTATAGGCTAATGGCTATCAAGGTTTAAATAGTCAATCTGTTGGAATTTATATGGTATATTTTTATTAGCAATCTCCTATATAGCTTTGCCTTCTTACTGGAAAGGTCCTATAACCATTATGGATGGTACTTCAATGTAAAACATTACTAAAGCAAAAGAGATTTGCAATGCCTTCTTACTGGAAAGGTCCTATCACCATATTGGATGGTAATTCAATGTAAACCATTACTAAAGCAAAAGAAGATTTTCGAGTCAAATTCCAACAAAGACAGCAAATCATATCTTTGATCTCAAGATAACCTCTTCACCACATCATGAAATTATTACTCTAGTAAGTGTCGAGCCTCATTTTATCTATTACCTATATTTGCAAAAGCAAGTTCAGTATCACGGACCAGTAATTATTTGTGGTTGGGGATGTACAAGTAATAAAAAAAGAACTTTAGTTAAATGAAACTATAAAACTCATAGGACTGAGTTTTGAACAGAATACTGATAATGAGGCAAATGCTGAAGAAGACACCTGTCACGAATAAAGTTAGCATTCTATCAACCATTCTATAAACATATTGTTGTAGATAAAAAAAAAATTATTGATAAAGACAGCAGGAGGATAAATCCCATGAAAATCAAAGTAGCCAAGAACTAGGCAGACAAAGACCCATAGGTTGGCCCAAAGTTATAGTTAATGTGGGGAATGCATTTTAAAAGCAAATCAAAAAACTCACCAAAGGTCACATAGGGCATGACTAAGAGAAAAGAAGAACAAGCTACTCAAGTTCTGATATAAATTGACATTCAGAAATTGGTTCCACCTAACTATCACCACTCACTTCATCAGTGGTAATCAATCTATGGGGAAAAAAACATGTAATATAACTAATATCTGGAAAATAAAACCCATCTATCAGAAGCTCACCGTTCGTAGGCGTTTGACACCATTACGACCAGCAACTAAATGCCCATCATTTGAATTGCTCCCTGAAAGAGAAAATATTGAGACAGGAGCCCCATCATCCTGTTGAACAAAAGAACCAAGAAAAGAAAAGGTGAATATTCAAAGAGCTTTTCCATGACCAGAAAGAAGAGCTGATTTAAAAGTGCCAGCAAATTTTTGGAAAGAATATTCTCACTCCCAAAAAAAGGCAAACATAAAATAAAATTAGTACAAACTATCTGAGCAGCTTAATCATCTGCATCCGCTGAATGGAGAGATGCGAAAGAAGACTCCTTTGTTTAGGTAAAAAGTACTGTCAATTTTATGATAATTAAAGCAATACAGTTTGCTCATCAGTGTACTAGTCTCTGTTCATTTTTTTTTTCTCTCCCTATCTACGAAAAATAATATTTTATTACTCTCTGTTTTCACATTCACATGCTTTGCCATATAAAAGATTAGCATACTCAATGCCGCAAATGTACTCCTTGTAAAAGATATTGCAGAAACAAAACTGTTTTCAACCACAGTGACAAAACAACATTTGTGCATATAAGCTAGCTTCCAGCAATCGACAAGAAAAAAATATTACAATCGACTAGTGATACTTTTCAGCTCTTATAGATGTATGAAAAGACCCTATGTGGTTAGTCCTAAAATGGGCACACTTCTATAGAATTTTGTTTTTTCTAATAGTCAAAATTAAGATATTTCAACCAAATATAACTACAGCTCAAACATTATCTGAATCATCTTAGCTATAACTACTCCCTCCTACATTTTATCCAACCCATTAGCCAATATTTGATACTGAAAATGGCCACTGTGAAACCAACAACAAAAAAAAACAAAAAAAGCATGTGGTGGAGATGGAACCATGCTACTGAAGGAAGCCAATATGACCAGCGAAAGTTCAGGCACCTGCTCTTATCTCACCCCATCAGCTCACTTTATAAAATTAATTGGCATAGTATAATCATGGAAGTGTAATAAATCTCAACCACTAGAAATACCAAGCTGTTAGCTACTAGTAACCACTTCCAACTGCCATAACTGCCAAGAAACATAGTTCTATTCTGGTTTGCTCTGCCTCCTCCTCACCTCCTATATCTTTTTGGCAGATAATTATAGATAATGTTATAGCAGAAGACATGTATATTCAATGAAGGAGAGGGTACTGATTAGATTTGCGTAAACAGTTAGCCAACAAAATTTTAATAATGTTGAATTGTGTAATGAATGTCAGTTGGAAGAATAAGTTGCAGAGATTTTTATTCTTTTATTTTGTTTGGATACATTCCAGTAAATTTTATTAATAAAAATTGGTGAACAATGCAAGGGTCCAGGGACAAGGCATCCCAAGAGACCCAAAAGGTCAGGATCTAAAAGGACAAGACTACAAGACATAACTGCAATCTCTAACTATATCTGAAAAATAGATCTTTTGAATTCTCTATGACTTGAAACCCACAAAGCTACCCTGAATTTCATTTTATCCCAAACTTCCACCACCAACTCTTCAGAATTCTTTAAGATTCGATTATTCCTTTCCAACCACATTAACCAGCGTAAAGCTGGAACTATCACTCCCCACAGCACCTTGCTTTCTTCTTAATGAAGCCTCCAACATTTAAAAGAAACAAATCAACAATGGATTTTATAGCAGCCTGACATCAATATATGAACTGATATTCATGCCAGGATCAGTCTAACAGGCTAACAGAAATATAAATAGATATATGTATGAAATTACCAAATTGATTTTTACTAAATCATGTGCTAAACATACTTGAAATCCTAAACATTCATCAGTGCATGTTTTTGGTCATTCCATAATGGCAGGCATTACCATCAACATGACCTAACACAATAAGCACATCCATAGTATATGTAACTGACAACTCACATTTACAAGGGGAATTGCTATGATCTTTGGTTCAGATGGCTATTGTACCATCAGATTGTTAAGTTCTTTGTCCACAAACATCGACATAAAGCAAATTCATGAGGACATTAAATAACCATGGTAGTACAAATAAAGAAATGTGGGCAATTATTTCAATTTAGTCATTTGAAATTCAACTATCAAACCAAAAGGTCGGACTATCTTAAATTGACTAATTGATAACAAGAGTAAGAGCAAGTTATAGCACCAGTGATGTGAACAAATGGATTCACAGAATTCAACAACAAAGTTGGATTTTTTGGATGAGACATCAAGAAATGCCCAATACAATCTGTTTCCATAGACTCCATCCAACCTCCTTAATATTGTTTTATTCTGTTTCTAGTCAAATATAGGGTAGTAAAATGCAATTGGTATTCTGCTAACTTCATACAGATTATGGACTGTCAACAAAAAACCTTAAAAAATTGAAAACTAGAAGCATACTTATGTGAACAAAGCCCTGTTGCATACTTATTGGAGGACAAGAAGTATGAAATGTGATAGATGATCATACTACTGACTAACAAGCCCTCATAAGCAACTAAACAAGAAAATAAGTCAAAGATGTTTTCAGTTCTAATTGAAACTATATACGAATTCCACTAAAGTAATATTTATGACTTTATTACCTCCCCCCACCATTCCCCTCGTAGTAGTAGGTGATGCAGAACATGAATTTTTCACAGCCACCACTTCTTTAAGCTCTTACAACTATTGATCTCATTGATTAGAAAACATATAATCTAGTGCTTCATAGACACAACAAACTTCATATTCCACGGTAAAAATCCAATTTAATCATCCACAAACTTTATGAAGAAAACTTTTTCATCATCTTTCCCGGCTCCATCGTCTCCAATCACTCAATTTCAGCAGGTAAAAGTAAAGTAACATTTCAATGAACTAATAAGCTTTGCACCATCAACACTGATCTCAGGATACCAGAACAAAACTACGAAATTGAAGAGAATTTGAAACAAACCCATTCATATTCAACCAAATCGAGCAATAACTCGAATTCAAAAATGAGAGTAGAGAAAAACCTTAGAGGTTCCGCGGTAGTGTACCCATGAGCCCCACGCAGAAGAGTAAGGCTCGCCGATGTTATACGGCAGATCCTTAAGGCCCGCACCCGATCCGCCAACCACTCCTTTCAAAAATTTCAGCATCTCCGCACAGAGCCCGGCCCGATCGAGAGAGAGAGGATCTACTATGGGAGATTTGCGGGAGAAGGCGAGGGGGACTGTACGATATGGTTCCTCCGACGGGCTATCGAATTTTCGATAGATTATTAAAAACAGCTTGCAGGACAAAAACTTTCTTAGACTGATTTTTAGGATTTATTTATTTGCAATGAATGAATTTCACTATTTCAGTTGTATATTTTAAGTGTGTAATAATAATAAATTTATGGTTTAATTGGGAAAAAAAAAAAAACATAAACTATCATGTTGTTAGAGTTTCAACAAAAAAAAATTAAAATTAAAATTATTTTACAAATCCTATTTTTGATTTTCGGAAAAACTTATGCATGCACCTAAATAATTAATCCCCGTTGATAGTTATGCTGTGAGTCAAATAAAATAAATTTAATCAAAGATGAATAGAATGATATTTTTCAACTTTATCTTTTGTACAATTCTAATAAAATTGAGGTGAAAAAGTAAAAATAAAAATTAAAACAACATCATTATGTTCATTTTTCTTTATATTTTATTTCATTTGAAAAAAATGGTCGAATATGTAAACGAGTTTTTGACCTGAAAGCTAATGGTGATTTGGATATGCAAACTAAGGTTAAGATTAGTTATTTATTTTGCTAAAGTTAAAAGTTCGTTTTTCTTTATATTTTATTTTGTTTGAAAAAAAAATGGTCGAATGTGAACAAGTTTTTGACCTGAAAATTAACTAATAATGATTTGGATATGCAAACTAAGGTTAAGATTAGCTATTTAATTTGCTAAAGTTAAAAGTTTATTTTGAAATACAATTCCATAAAAAAATAAAGAATTATCATCAAATCCATAACTTCATTAATAATACAATAAGCACACTATAGTTATTAAAAAAAACCTCTACATACATTCCAACGGAACATGGATGCAAAGTAAGAAAAAGGATTTCAAAGGGCAAAAATTCTCAAATAGGTTAGCAGTTGTTCGCACTATTTATAAAGATTAAGAAAATGACATTTGATGTTTTAAAAATTAATTTTGGTCAAAACTAAAAATTCTTCAATCACTCTCACTACATCTTTAAATCTAGTACTGAACGAAAAATCGATCTTCTGATTAGGGACAAGAAAAGGAAAGAAACTTCAATGAATGGTAGCAATCAACTCTCATTAAGGAGAGACCTCTTCCCAAAGGAAGAAAATATAAACAAAAAACATGAGAAAGAGTAAAGAGACACCTCACTCATCCTTCCATGGTGCAAGGATGAGGTAGAAAAGAGAAAAATGAGGGAGTTGCTTGAAGAATAGGAAGGGTGGCAGTTGGGGTAATATTTATGGTTTGCAACTAAAACCTAATTTTAATCAATTTCGACAAATTCAAACAATGTCACCTAATTAGATCAAGTTCTTTTGTTCAAATTACTTCATCTTGTTGATAGTTATTTTGTTCAAATTAGTTCATCTTGTTGATGTTAAAGTAAAAGAGTAAATGTAAAGTACTTTATTTATATTATTAGTCACCCACGTGATATATGAGATTTATTAAAATAAACATTTTTAAGGTATAATATAAAAATTAATACACATTTTGAGTAATTAATATAATAATTTGGAGAATAGTTTTGATTTATAAATGAAATGTCTTATGATAATCAAAAATCATTTTTAGTGAATAATATTTTAACATTTAATTAAGATTTTTTAGCAGAGTTTGTAATACATATACTTTAATTATGTGTTATATTAAAATCGAAATCATATAATAATAAGACAAAAAATACAATATATTTAGAGTTTTTATAAATCTGTATTAACATAATTAACATCACATTTTATATTGGTATTTTCGTTTATATATTAATGATAGCAAGCAACAATTTTTTTATTTTTGAATTTACTATTGTTAGTTTTTTTGTAAAAAAAATATGTTTACACTCACAATGTCTAAGATTATTTGTAATGTCAATTTATATATATAATTATCTTATTCATGATATGTGTGAATATTTTTTATTTATCTTTAATGACTATATACATGAAATTTAATTATATGAATTTAAAATTAATATTGTATTTTGCACATAAGATAAAATCTTGAGTGCACTTAAATTTGATCTTCCGTAATTTTATCTGTTTCAAAATTTTAATTTTTTATTTATAATAAATGAGATAATATATTAACTTTCAAAGCCTACTATCAGCAGATTGTCATTTGTAATTGTAGTAACACTCATTTTCTTCTAAGTCAAAGTTTGAAAGAATTTTCTATCTTTAAAAGTGTGTCAGTGTGTGGTAGCACAAACATAGAGTATTCTTTTTTTTACATACACAAAAAATCAACAATGCAGTAAAAGATGTTGTAAACTGAAAAATTAAACGTAAAAATAGGCATGATACTAAAGACAAACACAAAAGCAAATATAATATGTACTAACATAGATAATAAACATAATGTTATGAAAAAAAAAACATAAAATAAAGTTAGGAAAACAATTTGTCTAATAGAACTATCAAATAAAATCACTCATTATATTATCTGTGAAATCTTCAACTTCAACCTTTAAAAGGTCGCCATTGGTATTATCCAAGTTTAAGTTGGCGTCAAGCATTTTAGCAGGGGATTTCCACTTTTCATCTTTCTACATTTTTTGGTATGCCTAAATGCGCAAGACGTATAATATCAATGGTCATCGCATCCTCACCTAAACACAAACTTACTTCTGTTCAACATGAGTAATAGATTTTAGTGGTGGAGTTTTAGATTTGTCCGAACTCTTTCTACGGTCATGAACTTCATCAAAACTAGTATAACCTCAATCTTGACCGCTAGTAAAAGGTCTACTGGTAAATCCATAACCTCAACTTTAGCCACTACCCTTTCATCTACCTCTTCCACGCCCATCAGCATTTCTACGAGTTATGACATGTGCTCAAGCACAACTTGTGAGTGTCTTGCATTATGATTTTTCATCAGTAGTTGGTTATATTTTTCTGCAACAAGTAATGCAAAGATCAAGTCAAAATGTGTAATGTAGTTTTTAATTATGTACAGTTGTTGGAGTACAAGATTGTTGACATGGAAGGTTGATAAAGTTTTTTTTGTATCAATGCACCCTCTGTAACATTCCGATTACATAGTTTTAAATATGAAATAATACGATGTCGGGCAGAGTCATAGTTGTCACATATTTGAAATCTTGAATCGAAGATTTAGCCAATAATATTGTGCCTAAGGTAGAATTATGTCTATTTGTTGGTGGAAATGATCCTTTCGGAATTTCCATAAAATAATTTGATTCTTTTCAGTAAGATATTCATTTTTCAAATCTTGATTGAGATGGTGTCGAAGAAAAATGATATTTGCTTATGGGCAGAAGTGAATTAAGAGTTTTGAATAATCATTTCATTTAACCAGAGAAAACGAGGATTGAGGTGAATCTTAACGTTAAAGGACCAAAGTTAAATGATTATTGTCATCAAGGGAAAACTCGAAAAATTCTCTTTTTATAATATCAGACATTTTCAAATTTTACAAAATTAAATTTGAGATATCATTATTATAAGTATCTTTTCTATAATGACAAATATTTACTTCACAAAACAAATACATGTCCATACAAAATCCTATAAAAATGAGTCAACATAATATATGAATCAATGCATTAATTAAACAAAGGGGGTGTTTGGCTAAACTTATTTTTAGAGCTTATAATCTCTTTAAAACATCTTATTGCTTATAAACTCCTCAAAAGTGTTTAGCTAAGTTTAAAAAATAAGATTTTATTTTAGGAGCATATAAGATGTAAGGATCTTACAAACTCTTTTTTGAAAAGTGAAAGAATTTCAACTTATTTCTAAAACAAGAGCTTATTTTTTAAAACACTTTCGAATTTAATCATTAAAATTACACAAATGTCATTATTAACATCTTATTTATCCAAACACTTCAACAATATATTTCTAATTTAAATTAAACATCTTATAACTTTAAAAATATGATGCAAGAGCTTATAAACTTTAAAAATAAGTTTACCCAAACACGCCCAAGTTAGAACATAATTAGATTATAATTGTAAGCCCTCACAAAATAATGAGTATAATGAATAAAAGCACGTTTTTTTTCCATATGATTACTAATGGAACATGTGTCATCAGAATGCTGTAAAAATGAGTCAAACATAATATATTAATCTATGCATTAACTAAACAAAGTCAGAACGTAATTAAATTTTAATATTAAACCTTCACAGAATGATGAGTAGAATGAATTAAAAACACAAATTTCCTAAATAATTAGGAATGGAACATGTGTCATCAGAAAGACACTGTAGGAGACACTCTTGAACACAAGTAATTCAAGAAACTTTGAAAAAGATTCTTTTAAAAAACAAAGATTATGTATAAGATCAACAAAAACAAATATAAGGGTTAATTGTCCGAAAAATTATAATTTTTATTCGAATTTTAACAAAAATTTTCAATATTTGTGAAAATAACATTATCTTATATATATATCTCTTTTATCCTAGGTGAGTTTTGCAAATAATTTTGCTGACATGTCCAACCAACACACATCGAAATTAAAAAAAACGTTTCACATGATCCAAAACAATGTTTCGTATAAAATCAAGGAGACCTATTTTTCAAATGATCCGAATTTCAAATGTTTTCAATCAGCCAACAGAATGACAATATTAAAGACAATTCGAATAATTAAAGATTGTGATTTTTATGGAAGTTAACCCTAAATTTAACACAAAAACTCTCGTGCACTTGGTGCACGGATCTAAGATCCATGCAATTCGGGTCAATCTGACCCGGATTCGTGAATTTTTTTTTCCCACATTTTTGTCTTGACCTTTATGTTATAAATGTGTGACCTTTATGTACAAACATCTGTATCTTTATGTTTGTAACTTAGAAAAAAAAATGAAGATTTTCAACACAATTTGTATTGTATACCTTTATGTGATATCAATATGACATTTATGTTATATTTATGTCACATTTATGTACAAATATTCTGACCTTTATGTAATATATAAAAGTGCATAAAGGTCATAATATTTGTAAATAAAGGTGACATGATATAATATAAAAGTCACATTTATATTACATAAAGGTATACAGTTCAAATTATGTTGAAAATCTTCATTTTTTCTAAGTTATAGTACATAAAGGTCATAATAGTTGTACATAAAGGTCATACTAATACAACATAAAGGTAACAACCTGAAGCAAAAAAAAAAAACTAAATTCAAAAAACACGTGGATCCGGGTAAAAACCGGGTCGACCCAAATTGTATGTACACCAAATGCACACAAGACCAACTCTAAATTTAAATATACTAATGTTATCATCTTATTAACTGAATGAGCCTAGCCTACAGATTAGATGTTGGGCAAATATTTAGAATTCATTTGAAAGTAATATATATATAATCTACATCATGATTCCATATTCAGAATAGGCTTGCCCATCTAAGATTCACATAACTATATGCACTAACCAAAAATGTCATCATTTAATTTGAAATAAATTAACCCAAAAAGTCGAAGCGGAGTAGAAAGTATATAAACGCCTAAAGAGCAGATATAGATGAGGTTAAAAAGTAACAAGAAATTTCACCAAAATATGAACAATTCTTTATGCACTAGTAAGTTTATGAGCATCACTGCACCCTAGCTCAACTTCTTTTTGCAGGGGGCTCTGATGAGGATGATGCATTAGGCTCTTGGTAATGATCAATCCATCTAGGTTACTGTTTGGAGAAAAATAAAAATTCATAAAATAATGCTTAAATTTAGATCTACCGTCAATAATGAAACATGTGAATGAGTAGTATGATATAACTAATGGTGAGTTCAAATTCCATATAGAAGATATTACATAATATATATTTTCCACATTTAATAGTTATCAAATATTAATTAATTATTAATATATTACATATTTAGCAAGTGAAAATGCACAGGAAAATAGCCTCATTTTTGGTATTTTTTATTTTGGGTAATTTTTATTATATATATTCTCATTTTTAATATAATATTCTCAAATGTTTTGTTACATAAATATATTTAGAGCTTTATTTTGCAAAGGTGCCCATTAGGAAATGGTCATAATAAAAACATATTAACAACTAATAATTAAAACAAAAGAAAATCAGATTGCAATTTGATTGTATAGCATACAAACTAATTTGAATAATGAAGTTGGATCAATTATACCACACCTATCTATAAGTAAGAATAGATTTATATATAAAACTTCACAAAGCTTATTCAAATTAATATATAATCATGATTGAAATAATTTATCTTTATAATTTTACATGTAATATTTTGATTGAAATAAGAAGAAGGTTAAGGTGATTCCATAGATAATTTGATATTTAATCTGTTATAATTAATTACAAAAAGAAAAAAAAAATCTCCATAGTCTTCGTTTAGAATTTTAACCAAAGTTGATGATAGAAAATTCGTATAATTTGATAGGATTTATATACCATTGATATCCCTATGAATACAAAATCATTATGGAAATTTACCATAAATTCATCTACTAATATAATTAGAAAATAAATAAAAAAATTAATGATATTTCTAATATTAGGAAGTGAAAATGAACGAGAAAATATTTGTTATTTTTATTTTGAGGGGTAATTGTTATTATATAGATATAGATATAGATATGTAATATATAAAATATACATTTTCAATTTATTTTACCGTAAAATACAGTGGGTAATAAATATAATACTATATGTTTCGAAATGGATCAAATTATTATAGGAATATATATCACTTTTGAATAAGTTTATATACTTTACAGGAAAATTTGTACAGTTTAGAATATAAGTAATCTAAATATCTACAAAAAAATCAAATGATCATTTAATTAAGCATATATCCATTTTGGATATAATAGATAGATTTTATACAAATTTGAATTAATGATTAGAAGATACATTTTTTATTTTATAAGATATAATTCATGTTTTCGATTTTTTTTTCTTTCTATATTGTACATTAGAATTTCAAAATATAATTTCTATATAAAATGTTCATGTTGTATATATTAGGTATAGTTCATAGACTTATTTTTATATAAACGTTAAATATAAAGACATTAAATTTAACAATATACGTTAAATACAAAACGTTTTAAAGTTAAATATAGGAATGTAAATTACGTATAAAAAATTATACAATTTGCCGTGCGTCCACGCGCGCATGTTGGTATCATACATTTGTTCTAAAGGTATCACACATATACTCTTCAAGTATCAAATACATTTAGTTCATGTTTGTAATACCTATAGAACAAATATGTGATACCTTAAAACCGCGTGCGCACCTCACAAGTCTAAAGGTATCACACATATACTCTTCAAGTATCACATATGTGTAATACCTATAGAACAAATGTGTGATACCTCAAAACCGCGCGCGCCCATGTTGCGCTCCCACACCGCGCGCTCACGCCGCGCGCCCATGCGCCTACACCAGCCGCGCGCGCACCTCACAAATCTAAAAGTATCACACATATACTCTTCAGGTATCAAATACTTTTAGTTCATGTTTGTAATACCTATAGAACAAATCTGTAATAGCTCAACAGTATATGCGCGAATATATATATATATATATATATGTGTGTGTGTGTGTGTGTGTGTGCGGGTCGGAGTGGGTTGGGGCGGGTTCATCCGTGCCCCAGGGGCACACAAGTGTCACTCATTAATGTATGTAGAATATATGTGCTTATATATTTTTAGATAGTTATTTTACCACATCCACTGAACAAATTAATATGTTATATGTGCATTACTGATGTTTCACACACATATATATATCACTAATTTCAAGGTGCGAGATGATTGCATATTAACGTGGGCATATTATGAGTTGTCCACAGGGTCATTTTAACTTTTTCGAATTTTTAGATTAGATTTTAATTGATTAAATTGTATAAAAAACATTGTCATTCAAGTAATCAAAATGTCAATTTTTTTTTTCATTTAGATAACAGGATGGATTATCAACTAGGTTTAATTTCATACAAGTAATCAAAATATCAATTAGGCCAATAAATCGATCGACACAGGCTCAGGAAAATTGTAAATTTCTAAGGGTTTAGAAATATTTTATGTAACTATATATTTGTAAATATAATTTCAATAAATAATAGTATCCTAGCCAGTGGTTCATCTTTTGATAATCCAATGTCTTGAGTTCAAACTTCAGTCACTGCAACTGAGATTTTTTGAATGTAGAGTTGGACCCTTTTTAGTTTTGTTGAATGTAGAGTTAGGCCTTAATTTGTCATCTGAAAAAAAGGTAATTTTCTTTTTGTTATATATATAGTTGATAAGTAGGGAAATGTACACATAAATAATGAAATGAAATGTGGTTTTAATAATAAAATATTATGTTAATAATTCCTTCTCATGATCATGGTATTGTTAAGAGTGAACTCTTACTGGAAGAGAAAATGAAGAAATTTGGAGAGTATGATGAATTTTGAATAGAATTGAAGTGAATTAGGGCTCATTTTTAAAGGGGAGAATGAATTTGGGGATTTTGGGGAAAAACCGTCAACTTTCCCTCCAAAACATTAGGGTTATGCAAGTTACGTTTAATGTGGACGGAAACTTGACGGAAGGTACCAAATGTGTTAATTATTGAAACATAGGGTATCAACCTTGTAAATTACGAAAACAGGGGTACCAAAATTGAAATAGGGGTATAGCTTAGATACCAGAATTGTAATTTACCCTTTAGTTTTCTTTAATTTTCAAGTATGGATGCGATTGAACGTGAGAAGAAGATGCGCTAATTTGAGAAGGGTGTGCTTTTAGGTAAAGACAAAAAAAAAACTTACATATTGATTCAAATCCGGGTCAGGACGGACGTATGGATTTAATGCACTAATTACACATGATTGTTACTATTGTTAAAGGCGTTGCTTATAATGATTTGTGGATCAATAATTTAGAGGATGCGATTTTGATGGATAGAAAATATAAATTCATAACATTAGAGTATTTGAGATTTTGACATTCAAAATCCATCCAGAGAAAATAAAAAACAAACATAGCTATAATCTGCAGAGAAAGACAAATTATCACCGTTTCCAAACACACTGAGATACTTCAAATCCCACTAAATGGTCATGCCTGCTGGATATTATTAGCTATAATATTTGTCTTCTAGTGAGTCATATTTTCTGAATTCATTAAATGGGTCAAAAGTTCTCCATTCCAGAATTAATTACAAACAATTTTGCAAAAACCGATTAATAAAAAAAAGATTTTAAAACAAAATTTAAACTTTGAATTTAAGCATCATAACGCTGAATCCATGAACATCACAACAAGATTCTAGTTCGTCATGATTGCCAAACTCTATTAACAGAAAAGTCCAACTATGCAAATGAAACACAAACATAAATTATTACTTGAAAAAGCAAGAAGACTAATACAAAACACCAAAGAGCCAAAAGGCATGTAACAATTTTGACATCTTTATGTGAAAGAGTCCACTCTCCCAAACTAAGTTTGAACCCTTATTTAGCCGGAGGAGCTCGGTAGTAGGCCGGAACTGTTGCCGGAAAGAACATTTGCCGCACTCCTTCGGCCTTGATGATCGGAAAGATGATCCCCGATGCACTCTGGTTCGAGAAAATCGAGTTAGAGATGGAAATGTGAGGATAACACTAGTTTTACTTTAATAGATAGATAAAAATGTGTAGTTACCGATATGAGACGAGCTCCGATCCACATCCGTTTAGGTGACGGGAAGGGCAATAACAATCGGCCAACACCATATATTGCCACAGCGAAGAAATGGCATACCAAGCTCAGGGGCCTGGGGTTCAAACCCGAGAGCAAGGCCACGGGCCCACTTGAGCACATGCCTCCGAGGCTCAGATAGTCGAAGCATGCTTGACGCATCTCGTTCCGTGCTCGATCGGGTGAAGCACTGAAGACCTTGTATAGGGCACCAGCCAATGTGTTGATAGTGGATGCCACAGGCTGCATACATATTACATTTGAAGTGAGTATGACTTTATGGTTCAATATATAAACATATACAGGTTATGAGACCGATTTGTAAGTAAATATATTGTTGGAAATGTCCAATGTATTGGGCTACATGCATAACTGTCTTGAGGAGATCAAATTTAAACGATATGCTACAACTTAAATTGTGGCTTATAAGAATATCAAAATAGTCATGGACTTAATACATGCAGATGTCATTAACTTCATAAAGTGTTTTATTTATTTGGGTATTCGTATTGAATCATGCATATATCTGTCTAAGCATGCAATTATGATTGATTGATTTCTAACATATACCAATTATGAGACAAATGAAGCATCAATATCAAGATTGTTTACCTTCCGCAAAGTGTAGAAAGATTCCAGATACTTGCAAAGAGTGGGTGCATCACTGAGGTCCTTCAATGGACTAAGGAGATTGCGCAAGACGACTATGTCCGATAATGCTACCGTCATTCCTCCACCGGTCAACGGGTGGCGCATGTTGAATGCATCTCCCATAAGCAAAGCCCCGGGAGTCGGATGAGGAGCCGCCGGCATGCTTCTATTTGGCATTGTCCTAATGTTCCCTTTCTCGATAGCAGAGAGAAAAGCACCATGTAGCTCCGGAGGGATCTAAGGCAATTGAGTGAGAAATGTCAGCACATAAAATCATGCAATCACGTAAAACGTAGTGAAGAGATTATAGCAATGTATATATATACCTGAGGAGCAATCACACTCTTCAAATATATGGACATTTCACCATTAGATATGGAAGGCACCTTCTCACCGGGGATGTCGACCAGACATCGGATCTCAGTGCTGCTGATTTGGTAAAACAAGATCGGAGATGGATCGGCCAAGATCACATGTCCGTGGTTGGTGAAAGGAAGTTGGCAGTTCTCGAGGATTAATCCGACAAAACAAGACGGCACATCCACCTTCAGTGCAGAGTAATATTACTAAGCATACAAATATACAATTGAATAATTACAGCTAACGATCCAACAACAAACAAAGCATTTTCATAATTCTTACCTTAGGGGTACAAAGAGAACGCCGTAAGTTAGAAAAGCATCCATCGCAAACAATGGTTAGAGGGGCGTATGCTTTCAACTCTTCACCAGATTTTGTCTTGTATTGTATCCCCGTTATGGTCCCCTTCTCTTCAAGCAAAGATGTGACGGTTCCTTGCTCTAATTGAACACTGCCAAACAAAGAGGGACATACTTAAAACTAATAATGTAATAGAGACACACTCTTCCACCCCGTCTCGCCCAAGACACGTTCCCACACCTCAACCGCCTCATGAAGCATCGGAAAAGTACGTAAAACAAATAAACATACCATGTACCAAATCAAACACCACATCATAATAACTATTTTCATTTTTCAATATCATGGTAAGGATAAAGAAAGACATACTTTGGAAGGGATGAAGCTTTCTCACGCATCCTTTGGATGAAGCGTCCGTTGTGGAAGCTTCTCCCGGCTACATCGGAGTGAAATTTCTCCAACGGGTAGGAAAGACGAGTGGCCTTTCCATCCTTGAATAGAGCATAGCCAAACACTCTCTGAGCATCGATTTCCTCCACACAATCTACAACAAAAAACATCGAATCTTCTCTCAAATACAAACTTTAATACAAAATCATAGTAGTAGTAGTA
Source organism: Scutellaria galericulata (assembly GCA_946896805.1). Lineage (NCBI taxonomy): Eukaryota > Viridiplantae > Streptophyta > Magnoliopsida > Lamiales > Lamiaceae > Scutellaria > Scutellaria galericulata. The sequence continues at coordinate 17,083,216 of OX335793.1, forward strand.
GTGAAACCAAGCAGGAATGACTAGACAAGAATTGCAGAATTTATATACCTTCTAATCCTAACTCAATAAGCTTGAGATAACCACCAGGTTGTAAGAGCTCTCCAACAATCCTATCAGGCTCTGTCAAATCTCTCTCAATCACCCTAACACGTCTCCCTTCCTGAAATTAAATCAAGATTCCAACAAAATAAAAACCAATAAAAATGTGAAAAATCAAACAGATTAAGGAAAACAACAAAAATTCCCAACTCTTGTGTCGAGATTCTATTCCAAATCACCCTGATTTATCTTTTTAAATATATTAACAAAAAACCCAATCATATGATCTCTATATACACAATAAAATCAACAACGCAAGACAAATAAACAAACAATCAAGAAATGCCAATCTAAAACAAAAACGAAATTAAAAAATATATAGAAAAAGCATCACCTTTCCAAGAGTGTAAGCGAGGGCGGCGCCGGCGACTCCAGCGCCGACAATGATGACGTCATAGGGGGCGTCAGTTGATCTGCATTCACCTTCCTCGGCGACGGTGGTGGCGGCGGCGGTGCTGCTCTGGGTGGCCAGGGAGCGAGCCTTCCTCAACGACGACCCATAGCAGTAGAAAAGGAAAATCCCGAAAAGGGGAATTAGGAAAGAGGCGAGAAGGTGGAGATCCGCCATAATCTCCGGCAATGCAGGTAGTGGGAGAGGAACTATCTGCTGCCGGGGGAAGGCGGCGAGGGTGCGGCGAGAGAGAGGAAGTGTGGGCCGTTTCTTGAATAAAAAACGGACACAAAAAGGTGGGTGCTTCGCTGGCTTATCTTGGCGTATTTAAGGCAAATATGTGTTCGAATATGGAAATCAAAAAAACAAAAGAAAACAAATCGCTGAACGTGTAACCGTTTCGGAAAGTATGGAAGGAACTAGGAAGTGTGTGCTATTTCCCACCACACACACACATTAAGTTTAAAGAAGAAAGCTTTTCTTCCCATTAAAAATTATATTTATTTTTGCCAAACAAAATGAAGAAATTAAGAAAAAATTGAAAAGTGATTAACAATGAAATATCCAAACGGGAAATTTGGAGAATGAACTAGAAGCTTCTAATTTGTGATTTTAGCATATAAAGATACCGTATGAATTTATATAGGACCGTTTTAGGGGTAATTGATGAGTATACAAGAATGAATTTTATTTGTGACAATTAGAATTATTCAATTATAAATATTTTGTGTAATGAAGTCTTTCAAAAATTTTAATGTTAATTGGTCAAAATAATCACTTCAAACTACGTCATGTTTTAATATATACTTTTTACTTAATTTTTTAAGTAATTTGTAAAGTTGTGTGTTATTTTTTAAGTAATTTGTTAAAGATTTTATGAATTAACAATTTGATTTACGACAAATATAATTTACAGAGTAGTTTAAATATAAATATTTTATGAGGAAATCTTTTAAAATTAGTATGTTAATTGGTCAAATTAGTCACTTTTAAGTTCTAACCATTTCATATTTCAAATAGGGTAAAAAAATGTTATCTCATCCCAATTATACCCTATTTTACATTTTTCGGTAAAAACTTTAAAATGTATCACCGTATTAACTAAACTTTGCAAATGTGTCACTTTACTAACTAAACTTTGCGGGATTTACACTATACGGTTAAATATCCTAATTCTGGTCTTTTTTTTTTTTTTACTGAAACACTACATATGCTTCTCACATGTTTTCATTAAAGGTATGTTCATCATTAAGGGATGAAAATGAAGCTAGTGATTAATGAAGTGGAGCCTTGAGAAAATAAAGATGACAGATTAGAGGAAGAGATGGTGGGGTTGTGACATGACCACACTTACTCAACTCAATATAAAACGTATTTTTTTAAAATATAACACCATTTGTAAGCCTATTATTATTATTATTATTATTATTATTATTATTATAATAAAAAAATTGAGCAAACTTTATACACACACGTGTATAGATATGATGTAATGGATATTATATATAATATACACATGCACTTACACATCACATAAATATATATATATATATATATATATATATATATTATAATATTAATAAAACTTTATACATAAACATATACACACGACTAGCTACTATTAATATCCATTTAAGTTTTAATTCATATATATATATATATATAATTCATTTTAGATTTATTTTTCATTGTGTACTCAAATATTACTAGCATCTCAATCAATTATAATAGAGTTTTCTCATCACTAATTATTTAAAAGTATATAAATAATTCAATATTGAAAAGCAAACTATAATAATGTAAGATCACAAGTAGTATATATGCAAATAATAAGATATGCATATGATGCATGAGGTGTATTGGTCAATAAGTAGTGAAAAGCTTGGGTATCACAAGTTGGTGGTGAGTTAGGATTTTGATGGAGGGAAGAAAATGACGAACATACCATTAATAAAAACATGTGAGAAGCACGTGGTGTTTTGTCAGAAAAAATTACCGAAATTAAAATATTACAAGTTGATATGTGTGATTTATGGATTATGAGTTGCGAGTTGACTAGTGTTAGTAGATTAGATTCGAGAGAGAATTTCACAAAAATCTTGCTTGATGGATGCTAACTTCTAATGTATATTTTTTGTTATATTATTAATTTTATCTTGTATTTCATTAAATTGATATTATTTCAAGTGCATAATAGTAACCATATATATATATATATATATATATATATATATATATATATGTATATACTCCCTACGATTCCATTTGAATATTAATAGTATCGTTTTAGAGGTTGGTCAAAGATTAAGTAATATAATATTCTAATTAATATATCATTAATTAATTAAGAAATTAATAATTCAATTTTTAAAGAGAATCAAAATAATTTCAAAACAATGGCTCATAATATAGCAACAACAAAAAATCACATGTTAATTGTATAATCTTGTGAATAATCTTGAAATAAATTTGTATAAAAGTATAAAAACATTTGTATTAATTAAAAAAGAGGTTGATTCTCTCAAACCATTATAAATAGAACTGGAGAAATACTATTTATATATTCAAACTATATTTAATGTATATTCATTAAAATAGGTAAATATATACCAAATATGGGTTTGTAAAAGGATGCTATATTAATTGATGGGTTGCAACAATTAAATATACAACATGGCGAATTTGATTAGGGCATCAGAATTCATCATGTTGAATTATTACGTATCAAAATTCAGATATGTATATAAATATAAATAAATAAAAAAGGGGTAACCTTTAAAGTTCTAGACTTATTATATAGTGATTCAATGGATACTAATAATAGGACAATTGATTTATAATCATGGTGTACACGTGTCCAATATTCCGTTTTCAGTAAAATTGAGTAATTGACTAATTGACTAAAATTGACGAATAATGTTGGCTCATACAAGGTCCATCTTGAATTGAACTTTGACTCACAAGTCTAAATGAATTTAATTAAGTCTGAAACAAAAATTAATGAATGAATTCGAAACTAAGATTGTTTATTTATATAATAATTACTCCATATGCGATGTTCTTGTTAAAATTCTAATATAAGTATATAACTGATCAAAAAAATTTGAAGGATAAATTAATAAAAATAAATTTAAGGGTAAATTACATATAAAAAAGATACACGAACTATCATCTTTTTTAAAATTTAATCAGCTTTTTAATTTTTACAATTTCATACTCAATGTTTAATTACTTTGAAATTTAATCACAAAGTTTTTTTTTTTTTTTTTTTTTTTCAATTTCATATACATAGTTTACAAATTTTGCGATTTGATTATCTAATAATTTCTGAACGATATTTTGTTAACTTAGTAATTTGACAACATAGATGTTATGCTTGATTGATGATAAGCATGTCATGTAAAAACTGAAATCACCTTTAAAAAAGGTGATGATTCTACACTTACAAATATAAAACCATCTAGCCACGTTAAAATCAAGAATTATTGTGTGATAATCGATAACACCAAATATTTGATAGAAGTATCCTAAAAATCAAATTTGACTTCAACAAAAGAGAAGTTTAAATGGGAAATTCAAAGTGTTGAAAATGAAGATGTTGAAGAACTCTGACAATGATTGAAAATGTGTTAGCTAGCAATCGTGTTTCAAATGTGAAATTTTGCAGTCATGAAGTGGAATTTAAAAAAGTTACAGAAAAAATTAAACAAATACACTGGTTGAAAGGGAGATGTGTACTCTCGCTTAGGAAAAAATTTGAAAACCATACTAACCTAATCCATATTTGTAATTTTTCTAATAATTAAATTGTGGGTTACGTTTTTCTTAGAGAAACCTCACCACTCAAACGATGCAATTTATATTTTTAATTTATCATACCTATTAAAATACCTTGTATTTTCTTGGATTTAGAGTAACTCTGTCAAATGACTTGTTGAAAAACCTCTACTCTTATTTGTTCAATTTTCACTCACGGTTTGTTCTCACTTAATGTTTATTTATTATTCAATTGCATTGAACATTAGATAACATGTTATCTTCTATGAACTTTTATTATAGAGTTAGTCATTGATGCATCATTTGCATGGATCTAAATTCATATAATTTGGTCGACCTGACTTGGTCCCACACTCTTTTGGGTTTTTTTTATTTTTATTATTATGTTATTTTTATATTATATTCATGTCATTTTTATGTTATATTCATGTCATCTTTATGTACAAATATCCTTACATTTATGTACTGTAACTAAGAAAAAAGAAGAAGAATTTCAACACAATTTGTACATATATACTTTTATGTGATATTAAGCATACATTTATGTGATATTACTTATACATTTATATTAACATAGTCATACATTTATGTGATATATAAAGATGCAACTAACATAACTAAAATGTATGAGTACATAACTAAAGTTATAACTATTATATAACTAAAATGTATAAAAAAGAATTACATAAATGTATTGTTGTGAAATCAACTAATATACACTGAAGCAATAGACCAAGAACAATCAAAATATCACCATGCACAACCATGAACAACCTTCATGCATGCAGAAATTGGAATCGAAGAAACACACTGCGATTTACGTGGTTCGGATCTAAATACGATCCTACATCCACGGGAGCCAACCAGTAACTACTATTATTAGCAATCGAACGAAGAAATTACATCAGCTAAGCAAGAGAAAGAAATCTGCAGAATGAAACCCTAGAAACCCTAGTATTTTGGGAAGAACAAAGATGCTATCTACAGATGATTCTCTAGTGTTTACAAGTGATGATTAATTCTCTCTTAACACTAATCCAAGATATACATATATGCTCCTTCTCCACGCCGGTTTCAAGGTGCTGCAACCAACTCTCTCAACTTTAACAACCTGCAACAACTTGCATGTGCTTCCTCCTGCCAAGTCATCAATCCTAGTGCATTCTCAGCCGTTTGATCGCTTCCATCTCAGCTCAACTGTGGACCACTTGATTCTACAATTCTCCACCTTGGTCCTCAGTTGCATTACTTGATTAGCTCCACCTAGACTTGCTCAGCCACCTGGATCAATCAGATCTCCTGGATCCCATACTTGGACCAACTTTAGGCAATGTGTGAACTTTGCAATAGGTAGAACTTTAGTCAAGGCATCTGCAGGATTGTTTTCAGTCCCAATCTTCTTTACCTCGACCAATCCCTTCTGCACCACATCTCTGATAAAGTGTAGTTTAATGTCCACATGTTTTGTCCTCTCATGAAACATAGGATTTCTCATCAAGTGCAAAGCACTCTGGTTGTCACAATGCAATGACACTTGCTGGTTCTTCCCTGTGACTTCTGATAGAATTCCCTTTAGCCACAGAGCTTCCTTTATAGCTTCAGTTGCTGCAATGTACTCAGCTTCTGTAGATGATAAAGCCACCACCTTTTGAAGACTTGCCTTCCAGCTTATAGCTCCACCATAACCAGTAAAGATATATCCTGAGATAGACTTTCTTGTATCCAAGCATCCTGCATAATCTGAGTCTACGAACCCTTGTAGTATCTCTGTATTTTCATCTCCTTGTGCATAGAACAAACCAATCCCAGTTGTACCTCTTAAGTATCTCATCAACCACTTAAGAGCATGCCAATGTGCTTTTCCTGGATTTCCCATGAATCTGCTTAGAATGCTAATTGAGTAAGCCATATCAGGTCTTGTGCAAATCATGCAATACATAATGCTTCCTATTATATTTGCATAAGGGATATCCATCATGTACTTCTCATCTTCTTTACTACCTGGAGCTTGAGCTGCACTTAGTTTGAAATGTGCTGCAATTGGAGTAGCTACTGCCTTAGCTTCTCCCATTCCAAACTTAGTTAACACCTTTTCAATGTAACTCTTCTGTGATAGCTGCAAAGTACCATGGCTCCTATTTCTTGAAATATCTATTCCAAGAATCTTCTTGGCATTCCCCAAATCCTTCATTTCAAACTCTCCTTTAAGTTTAGCTTTGAGCTGTTCTATCTTTTCCTTGCTTTTTCCAGCAATCAAGATGTCATCCACATACAAAAGTAACAATATCTGCTGCTCAATCTGTAGTTCTCCACTGTAGTAGACACAACTATCATAGCTACTACTCATATATCCAATGGACTTCAAGAAAGCATCAAACCTCTTATTCCATTGTCTTGGAGACTGTTTTAAACCATATAGAGGTCTTTTCAGTAGACATACTTTCTCTGAATCCCCTTCTTCAAAACCAGGTGGTTGTTTCATGTAAATGATCTCCTCAAGCTCACCATGTAGAAAGGCTGTAGTAACATCCATTTGCTCAAGTTCTAAATCAAACCGAGCTACTAATGAGAGCAGCAATCTGATAGAAGTTTGTTTCACTACAGGAGAAAATATTTCATTGAAGTCAACACCTTCCTTCTGAGTGAACCCCTTTGCAACCAACCTTGCCTTGTATCTTGGTAGTTGAACTCCTGTTATCCCTTCCTTTCTCTTGAATATCCACTTGCAACCAACCAATTTCTGATTCTTTGGCTTATTTGCAAGTATCCAAGTTCCATTCTTCTCAAGAGACTTCATTTCTTCAATCATAGCTTGCATCCATAACTCCTTATCATTGCTTTTGATTGTAGCTTGATATGATTCAGGTTCATGCTCATTTGGTTCAAGTGCTATAGTTAAAGCATAGGCTATGGTATCTGTAAAACCATATCTTTGAGTTGGCTTGACAACTCTTCTTTGTCTGTCCCTTACTAACTGATATCCACCATCAGTTCCATCAACTTGTTGCTCTTCTTCAGTGTTATTATCAATATCATTTTCTACTTCAGATATTTTATTGTTGAGCTCCACCTCAAGATCAGCACATTTGCTATCAGCAGTAGTGTCCTTGTTTCTTGCTTTAACAAGTGGGAGCTCAGTCTCATTAAACACTACATCTCTGCTGATGATGCACCTCTTAGAGTCAGGTTCCAGGCACCACAACTTGTACCCCTTTACTCCATCTGGATAGCCAAGTAGAATACATTTCAATGCTCTAGGCTTCAATTTGTCTTGCTTGATGTGTGCATAGGCTGCACATCCAAATACTCTTAGATGTCTTAGATCAGGCTTGCTTCCACTCCAAATCTCCTGAGGGCACTTGAAATCCAAAGCTGTAGAAGGGCTTCTATTAATCAAGTGTGCTGCTGTTTTCACTGCTTCTCCCCAGAATTGTTTGCTCAATCCAGCAGTAATTAGCATGCATCTAACTCTTTCCAATAGAGTTCTATTCATTCTCTCTGCCAATCCATTTTGTTGAGGGGTTCCTCTTACTGTTTTATGCCTTGCAATTCCATGTTTGGTGCAAAATGTGTTGAACTGCTCATTAACAAATTCCAAGCCATTATCTGTTCTGAGCTTCCTTATCTTCTTGCCCGATTGATTCTCCACTAAAACCTTCCACTCCTTAAAGGCCTTGAATGCTTCATCTTTTGATTTCAGTAGCATAACCCATACCTTCCTAGTATGATCATCAATCACAGACATAAAGTACCTTGCACCTCCCATTGTAGGGGTTTTAGAGGGTCCCCACAAATCTGAATGTATATAATCAAGAGGTTTTTTTGAAGTGTGTTTCCCAGAAGTGAACTTGATTCTTGTACTCTTGCCCAGTACACAATTCTCACAGAAATCCAGCTTCTCTATTTTGTCTCCACACAATAGATCTTGCTTGCTTAGTTCATTCAGTCCCCTTTCACTTATGTGGCCCAATCTTAGATGCCAAATATGTGATTTGTCTTCCTTAACATTGGCTGCAGTGGCTGTGATGGTAGAGCCTTCAAGGATGTATATTCCATTCACTAGATTTGCCTTCATAACAACTAAGGAACCTGATAGAACTTTCATTTTCCCTTCTTTTGATCTCACTTCATAACCATTTTTATCTAGCATGCCCACAGATAAGAGATTTCTATAGAGATCAGGGACATACCTCACATTGGCCATTAGCTTGTCTGATCCTGTTGAGAACTTTAGCTTTACTGATCCAATGCCTTTGATCTTGCATATCTGATTATTTCCAAGAAACACTGATCCACCTTCATACTCCTTTAGTTCTGTAAACCATGCTTTATTGGATGTCATGTGGAATGAGCATCCAGAGTCCAGCACCCATTCTTGCTCGTGTTTGTCATGGGAAACCATTAGAACATCAGCTGAGTCATAACCATCAGAAGCAATCGAGGCATCACCCTTCTCATTTGGTTTATTTTCTCCTTTCTTTCTCTCTGGACAGTACTTTCTAATGTGTCCTTCATTTTTACATTTCCAACACTTCTTTGTAGTAGGATTCCCAGATCCTTTTGGCCCCTTAGATCTTGATCTTGATTTCCATCTTCCTTTACTTGAATCTCTTTTTTCTGATCTTCCTCTTACATTAAGACCTTCCCCAGTAGCTTCTTTGTTTTCATTTCTTCTTTGCAACTCTTTAGAGTTCAGTGCACTCTTCACCTCAGACATAGTGAGTGTTTGTTTACCATATAGCATGGTATCAACAAAGTGTTCATATTCCTTTGGTAATGAGCTTAAGAGGATAATTGCTTGATCTTCATCCTCAAGCTTTACCCCTACTGCATTTAGATCCAGGATGATTCGATTGTAATCATCCAAATGCTTCCTCATCTCCTTCCCTTCCTCCATATTCAGAGTGTAAAGTTGCTTCTTCAAATATAATCGGTTTGCCAAAGACTTCTTCATGTAGATCGATTCCAATTTAGTCCAAATCCCCAGAGCCGTTGTCTCCTCTGAAACTTCTCTAAGGACTTCATCACCAAGGCTCAAAATCAGAGCACTATGAGCTTTAGATAGGATTTCAGTAGCAACTTTCTTCTCTGTACTGTTTAGAGCTTTTTCATCAATGACAGCTTCAATTTCTTGCTGAACTAGAAGTGTCTTGATCTTGATTCTCCACAAATTGAAATCATTCTCCCCACTGAATTTCTCCAGGTCAAACTTGGCAGAACTCATGACTTGATGAATTTAAAAGAAAAACTCCCTTACTCTTTGGATAAGAGATGATCTTCGTGATTTCGATTTTGATGAACCAGTTGATTCTCAGATCTTCAAATCTCCACGCTCACCGCACCAATTGTTGTGAAATCAACTAATATACACTGAAGCAATAGACCAAGAACAATCAAAATATCACCATGCACAACCATGAACAACCTTCATGTATGCAGAAATTGGAATCGAAGAAACACACTGCGATTTACGTGGTTCGGATCTAAATACGATCCTACATCCACGGGAGCCAACTAGTAACTACTATTATTAGCAATCGAACGAAGAAATTACATCAGCTAAGCAAGAGAAAGAAATCTGCAGAATGAAACCCTAGAAACCCTAGTATTTTGGGAAGAACAAAGATGCTATCTACAGATGATTCTCTAGTGTTTACAAGTGATGATTAATTCTCTCTTAACACTAATCCAAGATATACATATATGCTCCTTCTCCACGCCGGTTTCAAGGTGCTGCAACCAACTCTCTCAACTTTAACAACCTGCAACAACTTGCATGTGCTTGCATGTGCTTCCTCCTGCCAAGTCATCAATCCTAGTGCATTCTCAGCCGTTTGATCGCTTCCATCTCAGCTCAACTGTGGACCACTTGATTCTACATGTATGATTATATGTAATATCACATAAAGGTATGAATATTATCACATAAAGATATATTGATCCAAAAATACGCTGAAATTCTTCTTTTTTTCTAAGTTATAGTACATAAAAGTTATGATATTTGTACATAAATGTTATATTAATATAATATAACATAAAGGTAATACATGAATTAAAAAAAAAATCAAAAGTGCGCGGATCCCGATCGAGTTGACCCAATTATATGAATCTAAATCCATACAATTGGTGCACACGAGAATTTGTGTTTATTATATTTTGTCTTGGGGTTGCTTAATGTTTTTTTTTTATTTGTTTAAAATATCGATCGAAACTGCTCAAAAAACCGTTTAACCAAGTTTAGAGGAAAAACCACAGTTTAAATTTGAAAATTTAACCAAACCATATATAGCATTGCAATTTAAATATAGATGAAAAAAAACACATAACCAGACTGTGATCACCCTACTCTCACTTACTAGAGGAGTGCACCAACTTCTTGATGTGAAGACGTTGGAAGGGAGATTACTCTTAAAAAGAATAGGGTTTTTAATGTATGATGTTATAGTCGGTCAGTAAATCCCTACTGATAAGGCTACTGGCCATCAGTTAAATTGAGTCATTTAGGCTACTGATAAGGTTACTGGCCACCGATTAAATTATACTACTGATAAGGCTACTGACCATCAGTTAAATTATATCATTTAGGCTACTGATAAGGCTACTGGCCATCAATTAAATTATTTAGCCTACTGGCCACCGATTAAATTAGGCTATTGACCATCAATTAAATTATATTATTTAGGCTATTGGCCACCGATTAAATTATACTATTGATAAGGCTACTGGTCATCAGTTAAATTAAGCCATTTAGGCTACTGATAAGGCTACTGGTCATCAATTAAATTATTTAGGCTACTGGCCACCGATTAAATTAGGTTATTGGCCATCAATTAAATTATATTATTTAGGCTACTGGCCACCGATTAAATTGTACTACTGATAAGGCTACTGACCATCAGTTAAATTGAGTCATTTAGGCTACTGATAAGGCTACTGGCCATCAGTTAAATTAAGTCATTTAGGCTACTGATAAGGCTACTGGTCATCAATTAAATTATTTAGGCTACTGGCCACCGATTAAATTAGGCTATTGGCCATCAATTAAATTATATTATTTAGGCCACTGGCCACCGATTAAATTGTACTACTGTTAAGGCTACTGACCATCAGTTAAATTAGCCATTTAGGCTACTAATAAGGCTACTGGCCATCAATTAAATTATGTTATTTAAGTTACTGGCCAAGTAGCCTACCGATTAAATTATGCTACTGATAAGGACTACTGGCACCGATTTGGCCTTCGTTGCTGCTAACATTAAACCTCATGATCGGTCAGACACGTTCTCAGATCAATAAACAATTGAAGGATAATAATCGGATGGATAAAGCTTGAAGAATAACATCTATGAAGACAGATGGCAGACATACACTAACACGGTTGTTACCTACTACTTCATGCAGCACTACATCTGTAACTAGACTCAACACTTGTACAAGCTATTACAGTAGCTATAATGATAACTTTTACTATTTTTAGTTAAAAACTCTACTATAAAAGGGAGAGTTACTGCCCAAGAAAGGGACATCGAGCAATAAAATAACTTCTTTTTACTACTCTTATTTTCAGTATAATCGGTCACCAAATAGACTCAATACTCATCCGCTATTTTCAATTGTTAATCGGTCAGTACAAATAATTAATCATACATAATTACTGAATTACTCACAAACCATCAGGTTTATTTGGGAGTTAATCTTTTACATCAACATATGACAAGTTCTACTTTAAGAGAAATATCAATAAATATTATATGAGACAATTTTATAAATATAAATTCATAAGACAAATTTCAATTATCTACAAATCAAAATCTTTTTCATAAATTTATATGCAGACGATTATGAAAAGTGGGTTGTTATTGACTTATCTCACTAATTCAAAATTAGTAAAATTGTCAACAGGAGTCATGATCAGCAGATATTGATAAACTAGTTGTGAAAGAAAAAACTCCTGTCAATCACTAGTTAAAATAATTAATAAAAAATCACAACATTTTTACCATTTTTGATTCATACCACCTAGCCTATACGAGTCTTTATCATTAAATCCAAATCATTACATCCTTATCTATATCAATGAAAAATAGCTAAGTTGTTGCACATAAAATTAACGGAGTGTATTATAGAAAATCTGATTGTCCTAATTTGTTTATTTAGAAGTCCAATAATTCCTAATTTTCATGCGACTCCAAATTGAGTTAATTGTTTAATTTTGACGGCTGTTACTATCAATTAATTTGGAATCTTGAAAATAGGTCACATCTAGGATAAATCCAAAAACAAGAAGAGATTACTGATTTGATTGATGGTGATTATGTCAGCTAATTTATGTTTCAATTGAAATGCACTGATTGTATCAAACTGATGTAGGAGTGTTTTAGAAAAATTATAACAGCTTAAATAAGCCGTCAAAAAGCAAGCTGGTCGTTACTTTTTCAGTTTAAATAAGTGATTAAAAACTGTCATAATTTTTCTAAAACATCCCTCTAATTAGATCATAGCATGACACGTTGGCTTTCGTCGTTCACAATTCATTCTCATCAATTTATTGGGCATTCCAATAATAAATACTTTCTCTTATGTAATATTTCCTCTAATAAACATTTCAATATTGTATTTAAAGTTTTGTTAAAATATAAAAAGTATGAAATTTGAAACTAATTGAGAAATTTAGGATTCGAATTTTGAGAGATGATCAATTAAATCAGGGGAGGTGGGATCCCCGTTAAACAATACAATTTAGTTAGAATTTCACTTGTTATATTGAAAATTACCAAATTTTTAAGAAATGATGATAAAAGAAAATTTTGAAATAAAGTTGTATAAAAATCTAAAACGACAAAGTATGATTAGTTCGCCGTTTGTTTGGTGGGACTTTTGTTACAATATTCAAAAATTGTTGTACTATTAATATATTATTCTAATGAGACTATTTTTACTATCAATGAGACCAAATTAAAATGAAGATGAAAATTTTTACAATTTCCTTAGCATTGTACATATGTAATCAAGTGAACAAATAACTCATGAATTGTCGGTTCATCGGGTAAGAAGGAGCCCACTATCTTCATCAATTACTTTTATGAAAAAGAAATGCATTTTTTCCTCCTGTATTTTCAACCTTTTCTTTTCTCTCTTTATTTTCTTTTTTAGTATACTTTAATTTTTCTCGTTTTTGTCACCTCAAATTCAAAATGAAATGTACAAGTTGAAGAGATAAAAAATAAAAAGAACAAAAAAGCAAGATAAAAATAAACAAATAAAAGTATTGGGGAATTATTATAAAAAAACAAAAAAAATTATGAGGAACATAAAATTGGAAGATAAAGTATAAAGGTCTAAATTAAATAAACAAATGAAAGTACATAATTCACACAGTCATATAAAGATTATTCAAATCATTTGTTACATTTAATATTTCACAGAATGAAATAGAAAGATTTCATATATATAAAAGAAGACATAAATGTAGGAGGCACTAGAACCATAAACGTAAATAAAAATATGTACTATATTGAAAGGCTTTGATTTAAATTGTAATAATTTGTTGTGGTCCAAATAAGAACGTGTGACAAACATATATGTATATGGGAATTAAATATAAGAGAGCGATATTGAATTATTTTTATAAATTGAATCTGAATATGACTTGTATTTGGCCACGCTGTCCTTATGTGACAGAAGTACTGGTCCCTTGTAGAAATTTTTGATATTTTAATTTATAAAATATTGATGAAGATATGTATAAATATAATTTTCCGTAAAAAAAATATATATATATATGTGATGAAAATTATATTAAATTTTTGGAAAATTTACATGAGATTTAGGGATATACTATAACAAACATTTTAACTTTTTTTTTTTTAAGTTACAGTTGGGGCCTTTGGGGGTTAGGGAACTCGAACCCGAGATCATGCTTAGATTGAGAGATATACCTATCATTAGACTAAACCTATGGATACTGATATGGTCGAACCAAGTCGAACTGAGTTCTTCTCTTAGAAACCGAACTGAGGTCAAAGTCAACGTATGTGAAGTCGGAAGAAACAAGCTGTTTGGTCGCCTTCGAATCGAACTAAGGAAGCGCAAGCTAATGCAGTTGTGAAATACGATGACGAACTAAATTAGTTATGGGACACGATGAAGAACTGATATGTGAGGAAGCTAAACGAACTGTTTTACAACCTTATGATTGAACTAATGGAAAGGGAGCTGATTTAGCTCGGAGTTATAACGACGAACTGAATCACAGAGAAAAGTGACGAACAGCAGGGAGTATATATATATCTCTTGTGTTCATTCTTTATTTCTCATGCACACCTATATTCAAAATACACACACGCACAATTGCAAAAAGAACACACAAATATTCTCTTCCTTTTTTCTGACTTGAGCGTCGGAGTCTCATCGCCGGGAATCCCTCCCGGTGTTTGTTTTGCAGGTCTTTGGGTTCAAGATTACAAGTTTTTGGATCGGGAAATCAGAGAGTCGAATCGGAGCAACATCAAGGTTCAAGATCTCAAATTTTTGGGTTGAAGAACTGGAGTTTTGGATCGGAGCAACATCAGATACAACAAATGTTTTAACTTAAACTAACGACAAATTCATACATTCATTTGTACAAAATTAACTAACACGTGACTTCTAATACCAAGATACTAGGTGGTTAAGTATTAAAATTCTAACTTTGTATAGAAATTGAGATTATCCAATATAAAACTCTACTGCAAAACAAATCATTTATTTGAAAAATGATTTTATTAATGATGTCGATATATTTGCAAATATATCGAATAAAATCATTTTTCAAATAAATAACTAACTTTTGATGAAATTTTTTGACAATCCATTTTGATATCGAAATTTTAAAATTCAAAAATTTTGTGAATTCCATCCTTGATTATGGGAGTGTTTGCGAAAACTTAAAAAAAAAAAAAAAATTGATTCTGTGTATATATATTTGATTAAGTATTAAACAATCAGAGTATATTTCATCAAATTTTGCTTAAATAAAGTAGGGAAATTTTTTTTTTAGTAAAAGAATAAGGACCTTTTTTTTTTTTTTTCTTTTGTCAAACCTAAATGTTAGGGTTATATTTGAAAAACATACAAAGTTCAATTATAATTGAAATTTCAAAAATTAATAAGTACATCTGTTCCTAAGGACAACTGCAACACTTAATGTCATCAATATATTAAAATAATATAGAAAAAAATATATAGTATTTTAGTGTTATTGGGTCCTACATGCACAATCTTATTTCATCTTCTCTTTCCTTAAATACCATTATTGTAGGAAATTCTGACACACAACCTTTATATATTATATTATTAAAATATTAATATTTTATTTATTAATATGTTACAAATTAACCATTGCAGGTGCCTAAGAAACTAGAAGAGCGTCGGATTGAATAAATATGTCAGAATGCATGGAAGCTGGATATGATCGAGGGTTTATAAATATCAATTTAACTTTCATTGAGTGCAAAAGAGTTGAGTTGAATGGAATAGGTGATGCTAAATTTGCTTAATTTTGAGTCCAATTAAATTTTTATCAAATTGAACTTTAATTAATCGATTACAAACTATTTGACCGTTTTGTATATGTATGATAAATACATAATGTATATTTGATCTAATTACGTGTTCTGAGATCCAATAATAACAATTCCAAAAAACGATCGAAGGAATATTAATGAAGTGGTCAAAAGATTGTATCAAACATAGTAAATGAAAAGTGGCAAATATTTATTCTTGTCACAAGAATAAAAACGACATTTTGCCTTCAGATCAAGTTCAAAGAAGTCTCAGACGAATTTAATTAACTATCATTTCTATATGATCTTTTCGTCTAAATTCCATAGAAAGTTATAAGATTGATACAGTTGGGTCCGAGTTAATTAATTAATTAGTTAAATGAAAAGGATAATATAGATTATTGACATGATAAATATTAAATAATAATATAGGTTGTCAGGAATAATATAAATTTATGCAAACTATTAAAGAATCTTTGCTAAAATGATGTTCCCACTTGTTTATCAGAGATAAAACCTACTGTGTAAGTTGTCGATATTAAAAGCTATATATAACGAAACTAATTGAATAATTAACAAATCAACCTTGGTTTCCAAATATACAATATTTATTTCCATTAACTTACAAAAAAACTCACGAGAATTTGTTTTTACTTATGACAACAGTGTCTAACTTATATTAACTAGGTGAGGGAAATCCACACTAAATCTTGCCTTAAGGTTGAATTTTAACACTTAAGGATGTTTTACTAAATCTATTTAAAAAATATTATAAACTCTTGTATTTTACAAGACACTTTTAAGAGTTTATGAGTTGTTGAACGGTTTGAATAAATAATATAATGAAACATATAAAATGTTAGTTATGACAACCCTGTAATTTAAATGATGAAATTTAAAAGAGTTTATCGAATATGTGATTTTATTATAGAAATAAGATGAGATCTCCCTACTTTTAGAAAAAAAAAAAACAGATAATAAGTTCATAATGTTTTATTTCAAAATAAAATAGGATTTCATGTTTGAACAATTACTAAAAACTTTAGAAACGCTTGTAAATTTTAAATATCTTATAAGATGTTTTCAAATATTTGTACACTCGCACAAAACAACCTCGTACTATTCAATTAAACATGGAAGTGCAATTGTAACAACTTTACTTTTTTTAGTTTTTGTGTAATCTCATAATATTATTGTCGGGGACAATGTATGAATTTAGCGAAAGAGACGAGTAGTCCAAAATTCTGAAAAAATGGAAATTAAAATTGGAACCGTACATTTTTTGAAATAATTGTCACTGGACCACTCCAATTCTCTCTCTCTCTCTCTCTCTCTCAACAATAGTGATCAATTTGTTATATAGGATAATTTTACGGTACACCGTTGTATTAATACACCGATTTTTTTTATTGTAGTAACTTTTTTGTTTTGAGCTTCTGGATGCATTGAGTCTCCTTATATTATATTTAGTTTTGAGTTGCAATACAAGTGAGTCTTTTAATGATTTTGTATGTTGTTACATGCATTTTATTTAATTATTGTTGTTACAAGCATTACATGCATTTCATATGTCTAATTCACGGTAATTGTTTAGTCATTTAATTAATCATTTAAATTAATTATTTTGTGATGTTAATTAAAATCATTATAAGTAAATTATCAGAAAATTATTGGTTCATAATCTTAATTCGTAAATGACATAAGAATAAACGATTCTAATTTCATTAGGTGAAGTATGCAATAGTAGTAATAGGTGTCATTTACGAACAAACGATTCTAATTTCACTAGCCGAAGTATGCAATCATAGTAATAGATTCACATTAATTATGCGTCATTGTCATAACTGTTAAATAATTTGATTTTATGCATGATAGAATGGTTTCAATTATATATTTATGTTAAAATTATTTATATATTATTTTAAATTCATACAATTTGGATCAATTCAATAATTTATATTTCATATTTAAAATGAAATCTATATTTTATATAGATTGACATGATGATTTTTAATGATAATTATGTATTATTACACCCATATATAGGATATGATCGATGCTACCATTGTTTTGGATGATAACCAGAACAATGATTGTTAAATGATGAAATCGAATATATATTTTATAGATTGCATATTTTATTTTAATAATGATATATTAGTGGATATAATTCGAAACATGCATATCAAATTCAAATCCAAACCTTCACAAAATTATGGTAACTGCAATGGTAATTCATTGAGTATGAAATTATAAACAATGGTTTAAAATACTAAAATATATACAAATCGAAATTCATGTATATCTTCCTAAAATTATGGTATCGATAAATGTAACTCCTTAAGTATTAAATCTTATACCACGGTTGGAGATATTTTAAAATGTATCCAAATCGAAATTTGTATCATCAAAAGATTATGATAACGTTGATTGGCTTATTATTAAATCATTTGATAAAGTAGGATGATACCGTATCGAAAATTTCGGTATACCCAAACTGTACCGAGTAACCGTACCGTTTCATATCGATATACTGAAAATACTGCTATACCAAAATGAAAAATATATACCAAAACTTCGGTATACCGAAAACATCGTTATATCCAAACAAAAATTACATATCGAAATTTCGGTATATTGAAATGAAAAATATTATATTTTATAATTTATTAATGTAGAATTAATATATTTTTTAATTAATATTAATATTTTCAGTATTTTGATATATATCGAAATACCGAAACTTTGAAAATATCATACCGATACCGTACCATAATTTTTGGTATCGTATCGCACCGTACCGAAATTTTGGTATTTTCGAAAAAATTTTAGTACAATAAGTCCAATATTTCAGTAATTCAGTATTTTTCTCCATCCTTATAAATAAACATTAAATAATTTTTTGAAGGGTATTAAATAACAACCACATACTTTATTGATATGCTCGAAATTTAGAAATAATTAAGTTTTAAAAATTATTTCTGAAATTTTGAAAATAAAAAACTAATAAATTTGAAAATTATTGTAAAATTCTACAAGATAAATTTTGAAAATAATATTAAAATAAAAATTAATATTAAAAGTTACATATATAAAAACATAGTTTAGAAATAGGAAAAAATGTTTAAAAGTCATAAGGTTATTTTAAAAACTAAAAAAATACAATTAATATTTTTTTAATAATAATACGGATTAAATCTCAAAATGTAAGATACAAAATAAAATATAAAATTTAATTTATATATGTAATATTAAGTTTGAAAAAAGAATCAACTAATAAAAATATATTTAATAATAATATTTAAATGAATTCGAAACAAAAATATTGGGCAATTATTAAAAAAAATTAACTTAAGAAAATAGAAGGATATACATGATCTGCAATTTGTTTTCAAAAAATGTGAAGTATTTTAAGAAAAAAATTCTTGATATTAATGATTTGAAAATCTTAAAAATAATTCAAATATATCGAATATGAGTTTTAAATGATTCGTTATAACAAGATGCATAATACCAGTAGATTTGATTGTGATTTTGTGGTTGCGATTGACTGTTAAATACGATGATCGAAGAAGGTATATATGGACTACATTGTCTATACTATTAGACTTGTTGAGGGGAATTTTTTGTTTTTACAGTGGTAAATTTTGAAAACAGATTAAAAAGTTAAAACATAAATGAAGGGTCATGATGCAATCATTTAAGATTTAATGGCTAAAAACACTAGTGTATTAATACAATGATGTACTATAGAATGACTATGTTATATAATCTCTATTATTAAGAATATGAGGCTGAGAGTTTTAATAAATTTCCACCCCAATAGGTGCATTTGCCACCATTTAAATGTTCACAAATGAGTATGATCTATTGTGTGTGAATGCATCAAATGCCAAGAAAAAGAAAAAAAGATGGACCCGTTTGATGGGTCAAACAAAATTTATACCAAAATGTTGTTGTAGTAGCAAGCAAACAACAACAACAACAACAAAATTGATAATATTTCATATTATTTCCCTTTCCCTTTGCTCATTCTTTAACTCCAAGAAAATGAAAGATATTATGTAAAGATCAATTCCCCCCTCCCAAAAAAATAAATAAATAAAATACATTATGCATGTAGAGATGAAGGCCCATATTGTGGATGAATTTTTGGGCCTCATATAAGGCCCAATAGATTTTCATTTTCAAGAAAAGTCCATTAATCAAATTAATTTGTATAAGTGCAGAACCTAATTTCAATATACCATTATGTCACATCCTGACTGAAAATATATAATTTTTTTAAAAAAAGCGTAATAAGTTTTACTTGTATATTTTGACTTCACTTTGTCTTTAAAAAATCATTAAGATTACTTGAGAATATAAACTATTGTACCAATCGACTTAGTATATAACTATATATCAGCTCTTATATCCAGAAATAAAACTCTTGAGATGGGCCTGATTTTATTTGGTCACGTCTCGGACCTATTGAATTAGGACTCGTAAATAAAATTATGGCATTATAGACACTATTATACTATTTCAATTATTTTCTCGAGATGGTTGAAATAATAGTATTATGTAGTCAACTTTAAGAATTGTCTAGTAGTAATCAATGTTACCAAGCATTATTCCATCATTTCAGTGGATGCTCATTCCAATTTATAACATGTCACATGGGCTTGGAATATGAGGACTGTCCATTCACTATTCATAATTTGATATCCAACAAATATAATTAAGAGATGTTTTTTTTTTTTTTTTTTAAAGATCTGAGATAAAGTCTTATTTAAAAGATTTAAATGTAAATGATTCGTTTTAACTCGATAATAAGATTAAATGAATTGAGTGAGACTTTGTCTTATAAATCTATAAGATCCGCGAGACATTCTTACCTAAGTTTTTGTTACAAATATTTCTAGATAAAAGAAGTACATTAATAAACATAAAATAGGATCTTTCTAGTTCCATATTTAACCTACTAGATTCTTTATGACTATGATACCCTTTTAGTGAAAAAGATTCACGAGTTCTGAACTTTTAGAGATTGTATTGTATATATTGACTCCTAATAATGCATTTTTGTAGTTGGCCATTAATATAATTTTTCCTTTTTCATTTTTTATTTAATGATACTTATTTTGTGGGGATTCTCTTTAAAGAGGCCACCTCTACCATTATTATCCTTTCACATACCACTCATATATGTTGCATGCAGTATTTAATAATTCTATTCATCAATCCTATATATTCAGATCTTATTTGTATGTGTTTTTTTAAATTTGGATTCTTAGTCCATGTTTTTTTTTTCTCTCCCACAAAACAACTGTTCTGAAATTTAGTACTTGTTTTTCCCAAATGTATTACTTGTGTTATTACTTATTTTATTGATATGTATTACTTGTACTAATAATATTTGGCAAAAACTTCTGTGCACCAGTTGCACCGTGCAATCCGCACTTTTATGTTATAAATGTAACACATTTATGCATGTTTATTTTAAAAGGTACAGATATTTGTACATAAAGGTACTACATTTATAACATAAAGGTCTTCCGTGCAACTCTGTGCACCAGTTGCACGGAAGTGTTACTCATAATATTTTGTCTGATAGTTATTACTTATGTATTCAAAATGTGTATAAGAATGATTTTGATTTCATAAATAAAACACACTAGGATCCACTCCACACAACCAATTTTGAATAATAAAATAACAAGTGATATTAATAAATGAAAAGTGGGAGCGCAGTAGTAGGTTATCAACCAACCTAATTAATTGATATAGGTATATATATAAGCTGGATCATGCAACATCTCAGGGCACATTTAATTCTTGATTTTTAGGCTTCAATTATATGAGCTTTTTATGTAATCCACTCACATTACTATTTTGTTACTATTTTAATTACTTTAACGACGTCCAAGTATTTAATAAATTAAATTACTCATTATACATTTTATTTAATATACAAAATTAATAATATCGTTAATAATAATGATAACGTAATAGATTAATTATTATGTAGATTTTATATAATAAGATAGTTCAGTTCCGGAAAAAGAAATTAAGGAAATGCAAATATAATGAAAGTCAAAAGTTTTAATTTTGCTCTTCGTAAGCAAATCATGTACTTCAATATTTTAAATAAAAATAAAAAATATAAAAAAAGTAAAAATAACATTAAACTTAAAAAGATCGAAAGTATTAAATCATGGAAACAGATATTGACAGTTCAGTTTGAGATTTATCATGAGTTTTTGCCCAAACAGACCATATCAACAATCCGTATCAAATTCATGATTTCTTACCAAAAAGGGACGTTATTATTACTTACTGAATTCAAAATACCACAAAAATATATGTATTAATATAAAATGCATATAAATTATATTAATACCCCAACAATTATATACATATATGATTAAGTCAAGTATCAAAACTAAACTTCCTAAAAATATAAAGAATAAAAAAATACATATTATTAATTATTAATTGTTGTGGTTTTCAAACCATTATATATAAAAAAAAAAACAAATAAAATGATTTTTGATCCCTTTTGTTACAACAATCATAGTTTATATAATAGATTTGAATTAATCATACTATATACAAAATTCAAGAAGCAACAACTATCTTTTTAAGCTTTGGTCCACAACAATTGGATTTTCTATGAGATGTTATGGATTTAAGTTCTTAAAATCGAGATTCTCCTTAAACAAATAAATAATTTAGTAATCAATCGTTGTTTCTCTGAAAATCAGGAATCTCAATATATTAAATCAATGTTTAAAGACTTTGAGTTTAAATTAATTAATATAATTTCCATAAAGAAAAATATGATCTTGAGTGGTAGGTACAAGTTGAGCTTCTAAAAGTTCCATTTGGACCACCACACAACCCTAAAATGTTATTCTAATTTGGATTGTGTAAATGTAATATTCAGCATCTTTAAATTCTCAAAATATCTTTTAGTTAGTTAATCATTTATTATGGAATTATTCCTTTTTTTTCCTCTAAAAAAAATCTAGTAGTAGAAATCGTAGCTTTTGGAATTATTTGTGGCTAAAAACCTTTTTTTTTTTTCTTTTCTAGCAAAAAGCATTGTACTCAACTTTTTATTTATTTAATTTTTATTCTGTGAGAATAGTGAAACTCCTCTTTTTAAAATTAAAAAAATATATTGCAAAAGTTGGGCCCATATTTGGTTAGGCTGTCTATTATGGGTGACATAGAGGGGCATGCATGTTTTTTGTATAGAAAATTCATTTAAGGACAAATGTCATATTCTTCCACAATTGTATTTGTGTCACAAAACAAAATCTGCTAAACCGTTCAATTCATTAACCACTTTATTCATGGGCCATAATCCTTTTCATTACACACACATATTGTGCCCTAAATATAATTAGCTCATCAAGGGAAGGTTCTACTTTCCCATTTTACCCTCATGCTTTCAATTCAATCAAATATTCAAATAAGGTATAATCCAAAAAGGAGGTTATTTATGTTAAAAAAATCACACCAAACGTTGTATGACCAAATTAGAGTCCATACACATGTACAATAAATATATAAATAGTCCATAACTTTATAAAGAAAATAATTACCCCTACCCATTGTGGATATATATAAATAGTCCATAACTTTATAAAGAAAATTAATTACTCCTATCCATCATGGGCATGTGTTGATATGTTCACCGCTTATGTATAAAAATTTCATCCATTTAAATATTATGATTTGAAACTAATTATTGTGTTGAATTTGCGTCACATCAACGGTTGACACATTAATATGTGCTCATGGTGGGTAGGGTAACAAACTTGAAATAAAAAAATAGTATATTGTTTGAATTTAGGGACTCAAACTAATTTAAAATTTGAAAATTATAGTGATAACAATTTCATAAAGTCTAATATTTACATCAGAATTCCATGATTTGAGTGACCCATATTTGAAATCTACAAAAGATTGTTTGATAATCATGTATATTATATTAAAGATTGATTACCACTAATAGATGTTGATTAAGAATTAGAGGTTAGAGGAGTTCAATGAATGTTCATTACCTCATTCAAGTTCTTAGCTGCCACACAACAAGAAAGGGCCTTCACTCATAAATAAATATCAATAATGTTTGGTGTTTGGTTAGTTATTGATCTTAACTCTATTTTATGTTGAGAAAAGAGAAGAACACAATTAAAAGGTGGTTAAAGAAGGTAGATACAACCAGACTCCATTCTCCTTAAATTTGTCATAGGAATTATGAGTCAAACTTATATGATATCCTCCATAAATGATTGCTTGTTTTATTGATAGCTTTTAATTTGATTGGAGTTCAACCAAAATCACGTAATATTTCCTCCAAAAAAAAAAAGAAAAGAAAAAGAAAGATTATTAGCAAATATTATTTTATTTACATATATTAAAAAGATAAAATGTAGTTGAATTACTATATTAACCTCAGTATCACTTTATTTTCCTCTACCAAAATATACTCTCCCAACAAAGGTCTGAAATGCAAAAAGTTTTGGTAGGTTGATAGCTACAATCCAAGAAAAATGATAAAGTAAAAAAAAATCAGTTTCACAAAGAAAAAAGGAAGTATTATTTATCTATATACCCTTCAAGAAAGCTGATTCTCCATAAACATCCACAGGAGCTAAAAACAAGTGAGAATTATGTATCACTACTCCTACTCTCCTTCACCTGCCAACCATCAATTCTTCTTACAAAAGAATATACTAAAAGGAACAAAACTAAAGAATCCAAAACACAAAACAAGAAAATAAAACAATAACAGAGATTGCCTTTCTCCACTTCTTGTGTTTCTTCTTCCAGAATATGCATTTTACAATCGAGAGAAGGCAACAGGGGAAGCACTTTCGTCTCGTCCCACATATCACGTTTTTTATCCACAGCGATTATGTTCCGGTTTTACCTTTCTCATGATGTATTAGCTGAATCATAAGATGGTTGGTTGCCTACTGATTTACACATGTTGAGTACAAACGTTCGTTTACACCACCTGCTCGCCGATCAAGTCGAGCCCCACGAGCAAGAACGAGACCCCTTGAAAGAGCAGGAAGTAAAAATGGATCCCTTGAGCAGATAATAGACTTCTTGCTGAAGCTGTTAACAGAAGGAAAGCTAAAGCCAACTCTTTCGTGTATATTCTGTTGTGTTTCCTCTTCTTCCGAGAAGTGCGTTCACGTTGCTCTTGTTGAATGATTTCCTCTCTCATCTCATCTAAATTGGGCTCGGAATTGCCTCTTTGGCACGTGGGTTCTTTCTCGACCAAGGCTATGAGGTCACCCTCGGAGGAGCGGCCCGATTTCTTGGTGACGACCCACTCGTAGGCGCTTCCAAGCTGGAAGAGGCCGGATATCATGGCGTTGAACTTGGTGACGGACATGGTGTTCTCGAAGAGGAGGTAAGGGACGATGAATGGGAATGATTTTGGGGCGGGTAGTATGTTTAGAAGCGACATGGTCGCGGGTATGTAGCAAACAACCCATGATGGGAGAGTAGCCTCAGGAACGAACATAGTCATCGGTAGAATGATGCAAAAGAGTGTGAACGAGTAAAATGGGAGTATTAGTTTTCTTAGTAGGAAAAAGAGGAATATTATGTTGGCTTTCTTCCAAATGCTAATCTGCAATACCAAATTCAGAAATAAAATTAACATCACTAATTAACTACTCAATTCGATTCCAATTAAGTGTCAGTTTCAGTCGTAGATTAAAGAACATTTAAACTGGACTAATATACATTTAACTTATCGAGGAATTCAAGATTCAAAAGTGGATATAGAATCAAATTGCATAAAAGTCCAAAATGAATCTTAATTGGAAACAAAATCTAATCTCTAAAACGACACTTAATGAAGGGCATGCATTTGTTTACTAAGTAATCATACCTTTGATCGAATAATGGCAGGCAAACAGAGTCTAAACAACTGCATTGGCCCAGAATGCCACCGGTGTTGTTGCTTACGATAAGCTTCATAAGATTCCGGCAATTCACACTGACACTGTATAAGCAAAATATTTTACTATCTTGCTTCACAAATCACACACATAGCATAAAGGAAAAACAAGACGGACCATTGAAGTATTACCTCAACGTCATTGAGAAAGACGAATTTCCATCCATGAAGATGAGCACGAACAGCGATGTCCATGTCCTCAACAGTCGTCCTCTCCAACCAACCGCCCGACTCTTCCAACGCCTTTATCCTCCATATACCGGCCGTCCCATTGAACCCAAAGAAGTTGAGGTAAATCCCGTTAACCTGCTGCTCTACTTCAAAATGAAAGGCTAAGTTAATGAGCTGCAATCTTGTTAGAAGATTCTCATCCTTGTTCACAAACGACCACCTTGCTTGAACCAATCCCACTTCCTCATTATCCTACAATTCAAAGCCAAACCATCTTTTCATTCGTTGCTCAACAGAAGAACAGTGGATGACACGAATACGGACAAAAACAATGACTCAAGCAGATTAAAATTCATGCATCAAGACAAATGTCATAAATACAAATCCAGAAAAACCGCATTAAACATAGCATAAGATCCAAATCCTCAAAACAGTCAAAAATAGTCAATGCTAGCAAGTAAAGAAATCAAGAAAGCATATAGTCAATCAAAGCAGACTCTTCGCAACTATTTACAAGGGCAAAAGTGTATCCACCTTAAAGTGAGGAATGGTTCTCGTAAGAAAGTCGGGATTAGGCTGAAAATCAGCATCAAAAATGGCGACAAATTCGTAATCTTTAACATAGCTACAGTTCATAGCCGACTTAAGATTGCCTGCTTTATATCCATCCCTAATCACTCTATGCCTGTAAATGATATTTGCACCATTATGCTGCCATTTATTCACATCCTCCTTTATCAAGGACTGCGTAATTCGATCATCAGAATCATCCAAAATTTGAATCAGCAATTTCCCCTTTGGCCAATCCAGATTACACACAGCCGCAATAGATTGTTGGTAGACCTATCACACATCACAATCCATAACCACTCAATTAACTGTTTCTACTACTAAACATAGTTCAAACATAGGAAACTAAAGAGGGTTGTTGTAAGAGAACATTACCTCTTTCTCATTGCACATGGGGATCTGAACTAAGACCATTGGGAAGTAGCCATCTCCATCTCCAGACTCAAGATCTACAATGTCTTGTTTGGGAATGGGTTTGATGTTCCAGAGCTTGATCCAGAAGCAGCCCAAACACAGGATTAGCCTATCCAAGCTCTGGATAAGGAACAGGATTATGCAAACATTTGTCAAGAACTGAAGCGGTGGAGCAAGATACTCGACTCTGATCAGAACCCAGTTGGAATAAACCGAGTGAAACACACTCTTTACTAAATCAGGATTTGTCAAAGAGTAAAGATGGTGCAACTGAAGATCCGAGGCTCCAAAATGCCACCCTTTGAAGTAAGCAAACATTTCAAAGCCAAGCATAAATAAAGACAGCCATAGGAACACTTTGATGCAGCCATAAAATCTTGACTTCACGGCTGAGTTCTCGGCGAGGGAGCTGTCGGTGGAGTCTGTGCGGCCAGCGGCGACGCGGCGACGGACGATGGAGGCGAGGGAGAAGAATGCGGCGGCAATGGAGGTGAGGCAGCCGGCGGCTTTGTGGGCCTTCAAGAGGAGAACCCAAGTGAGCTGCTTGGCGTTCTTGTTGCGGCCACCTTTCGGAACGGCGTCGTTTGGGTAGATGAAATCTTCGTCTGAGGGGGACTCCAATTCCACCATAGACCAATTATTTGGGTTCTCCATTTTCACCACCACAGGTGTTCCTCTGTGAGCCTCCTTCGCCCACCATGGAGCCATTTTTCAAGAAAGCTTCGGAAATAGTCTAAAAATGGAATCTTGCGACGACCCAAGTTGGAGAAATGCAAGAAAATTGGAGGAAAACAAAAGGGGGTAAAAGTGAGGAGATAGAGAAAGCTACAAAAACATCATTTTAGATGAGAATGAGAATGAGAAAGAAGTGAAGAGGTGGTGTGCAGAGAGAGAGAGAGAGAGGAGGACGCGTGGGATGTTTCAAGAACTCTCAAATACATAATGCAGACATCCCAAGAGAATTGAAACTTTTGCAGAACAAGAAACTCATTATACTAGTATACTACACTATACTATACTATGCCACACAATACATTCAGAGAGAGAGAGAGAGTGGATAAAATGGAAGAGAATAGGTAAAGACTATAACTCAGAAGTATAGTACAAAAGGCCCTCTACATTACAGCTTGCAGCAAGTTTAAATTATAGTATTGAAAAAGATATCTAGAGAGAGAGAGAGAGGGAGGGGAAAACAGCTCAATACATAATGAGGGTTGATTTGATTCTGAGAAATGTAAAATCAAAATCATAAACACAAAACCTAAACCGACAGCACGTTGTGTGTTAAAAAACACTATATCCACCAAACCCCTCCATAAAAACAAAACACCAAATATATCTATTTTTCCATAATTTTTGTGCGTCAACAAAAACGCAAATGCCTACGAAATGGGATGCTTTTGTGGCCTTCGAAAAGGGTCCAAACAAATAATTAAAAGGCCAATCAATGGACGTTGGAATACAAAAGGATGGATCATACAACAATGAATTCAATAAACCGACAATGAGTTGTGGGGAATACGGTTTTCTTTTTCTTTTTTTTTCTTTTTGATTTTGTACTGTTTTTCCTCCCACCCACTGCTGCCTTTTGGATTGAATATACAATATAAATACAACCAAGGGCCTGCTGAAAGAATTATCTACATACGTGTAATTGCAGAGCAAAGATCAATTCTTCAATGGCTGAATCTGTCAAGAAAATTACCCAGAAAAAAAAAAAAAAAAATCAAGAGACGGCATATATTACATAAAAGAAATAAAGAAAGAGAAAAATAAATATTTATGGGATTTGACTGGATTTATTGATTTTAATTTATTGGAAGATCTAAGTTATCTAACTCTCTTAATTATAATTTTCCTTCCTCCAATACTTCAGTTGATTTATCAAGAATTAACGCGGTTTTTTAATGTTTTGAGTTAATCCTAATTAATGGACATATATATAGAAATTAAATATTTCGTCCGTTTTAAAATAAGTATTTTTTTAAGTTTAAATTTTGTTGTAAATTAAGTGTCGTTTTAGATTTTTATACAATTTTATTCCTAAATTATCTATATAAATATTCCTTAGTTAAAATTTAGGGATTTAATATAATATTTTTGTGAAATTAATTTGATACACTTTCCAATTTTTAATCCTAAATTCCTTAATTAGTAAAATGTATATTTATTTATATTCTTTAATTTATGACAAAAACTCTCGACTGACATTTATTTTGAAATAGATGGATTACTACACAAAACTGCTCATTTAAAATGAACCGTAACATGGAAATGATTTCCATGAGACCCAGCTGTATTTTTTGTGGATTATAATTTATAGATTGATTCATCCTAGAATTTCATTAATTAAATAGTTTCTACAAATATAAATAAACCTTTTTTGTTTGTTTGTTTGGTCGTGAGGATCATTCAACTTGGCAGACAGCTTAATCTAGAATGTAGACAGGGGAAATTGTATATATCCCAAAAAACATTCATTTTTTAAATTTTCTTAGAAATTAATTTGTTAGATTTTATTGGGAATTTATTTATATGTATTAATAAATTGGGGGAGGTTAAAATAGAAAAAAAAAAAAAAAAAAAAGTATATTGGACTTAGTCAGTAGTGAAAGGTAGAGGTGTTAACTAGAAATGGTTTTTGAATACATTGAAATTTGGAAACTGGCTCTGCTTATGTCTCTACTTTGACTTCATTTTGCCAAACACTTTTCTACTAACCATATTTTGCCATTTCACATTCATCTTTTCAAGTCATTAATTAAATTCCACGTGGATCTTCTTTTAGCTGTTTAGGGTCGAGTCAGCATGAATTTGTCATTGTTTACTCAAAAAACAAATTCATACCAACTGCGATATATTTCCATCTTAATATATTTCATATATAATCGATATATAATTTATTTGACGATTTTAGTACACTCGTTTTTACATGGTGATAATGTTATTCATCAACGCGATAATTGATCACATCATAACATAATATTCATATTCCATAAATACTTATTAAATGATACAATGAGCGTTGATTTTTAATTTCATGCTTAATTCCTTCTTACTCTACGAAATCTAATTTAGCATTTATTAAACTTCTTTGAGGGGAACATTATTGAAATTTAAGTCACTTAATTTAATGATAACCGAATAAGCTTTTACAAAACTTTATTGGTACAAAATGAAAAGTGGACGGGTTAGTAATTAAAAATGAACAATTCTTGTCAAAAGATGGAAAAAGATAGATTTTTAGTCACGACTTATCAATCATTTTTCTTTTAGTCCCAACTTAATTGTAATTGTTTTTAATCAAATTTAGATATTTCTACCCTATACAAGTATGTACTATCAAAATCTAGATTGTGTCATCTTGTTCAGTACCAACAAAACAAATCGTGTCATTTACATCATCAATTCATACCAATTATCCAAACTTAAATCCTATTGTGTATCGATAAAATCAAATTATTCTATTTCCATCAACCAATACCACCAAAACTTAGGATGTACCACCATACGTCCAGACTCATTTCAATGGTATAAAAACAAACAAAAATTAAGAAACCAATAAAGAATAACTTTTCATATGGGAGTTGGTTAAAGGGGAATGAATTATTTGTTAATATTATTTTCACATATGAAAATATGTTTTTTATACATTAACATAAGAAAATATTTTTTATCCATTATTCATAAAAAAATAAAAAAATAAAATACCTCTAAAAGATAGATGAAAAGATGTTTGTTATATTTTTAAGTCGAATCGAAAGATATTTATGCATAGAAAACATCTCTATTATATCCTCCAAACACATTAAGAGGGACTTTCACAAAGATTAAAGCGATCCATAATAAAAACATAAAAGATGGTCCAGCCATAAAAATAAATAAGTGAAAATAATAAAACGATTAAAAAAAAAGATTTAATAACAATTCTCAAAGTGGCATTACATGGTGATGTAATGCTAACGGCAATTTTGTGTGTGTAGAGTGTGGGCACTATGAGAAGTTTGACAATGACACGAAATTAATGATCAGAGGGTATGTAAAATGTCAAAAATAACCTCCGTGTATTCTTACTCGCCGACAGTTTTTAGTGTAGGTGGCGTAAATTTATGATGTCCAATTTAGTAGATTTACAACCAAAAGTGCGACAATACCAAGCTGGGGGTTAAAACACACGCATGAATAAATAAACAATTTCAGAACGTTAAAAGAATATTCAACATTACAAAACATATTTTAAATGAAATGTATTTTATTTTATTTTATTTTATTCAAACACACAAGTCCGGTGGGCCCCATTTAAATCGAATAGTGTGTGTGTGTGTGTGTATATATTTTTTTTGTCTAGGAGAGATTGAATTATATTGATGATAGAAGTTAATTTTCTTGATATCTTTCAAAAGATACCTATTTATTTATTTATTGTCATAATAAAAAGATACCAATTTATAAAGTTTTGAAAGTATTTGTTTTACATTTTTCCCTTGGACTTTTTTGTGTGATATGTTATCAATCATAATTATGATAGTTTGAACGACAAAGTGATTTTTTTTATAGTACTTAATATATCGTATTTAAAATCATATAATTTTGAATTTATATTATAAAATAACAACCCACTAACAATGGATGATGTAATACCACTAACATATAAGAATTATGACAAAAACTTATGTGCACCAGTTGCACGGATTGCACCACACCTTTATGTTATAAATGTAGTACCTTTATGTTATAAATGTAACACCTTTATGCATGTTCATTTTAAAATGTACAAATATTTGTACATAAAGGTACTACATTTATAATATAAAGGTCTTCCGTGCAACTCTGTGCACCAGTTGCACGGAAGTATTACTCAAGAATTATTTATAAATTTGTTTACAATAAATCAAACATAAATTTTGTTCTGAACTTATTCTTGAAAACATATTTCCAAAATGTTCTACAGAAACAAATGAGAATACATTCATAGATTAGTAGATTCTACTTTAAATTCTTTATGTAATTAGAATAGTACACAATTCATATAAATGATTATTTTTCTACCACAAATATTGTATTACTTTCTTACCATAATTTAGGAAATATGATAAAATTATTCTTCCGATACAAGTAAAATAAGTCAATTTTCTATGGAGTATGCACGATATGTGTTTTTCATAGGGTTACACAACATGATCAAATCATGTAACCCCATGAAAAAACATTAGAATTTTATAATATATATTTTTATAAAATTACACGATATGATCATATCGTGTAATATTCTGAAAAAACACCTATCGTGTAACCTTCAATATAAATTTGACTTTTTTATTTTTACTAGAAAAGTGATTTTATCAAATTTCCTAAATTAAAAAAATAACAAAACCATCATTTTATGATAGAAAAATAATTTTTTACATAAATTGAGTATTTTAGGATATTGTGTATACCATGTATTTTTGCAAAAGTCAGGATTAGAATAAACTAAAACTATCAAATCAAGGAATATTCCACGTGCAGATACCATATTATTCTTAGGATTCTTACTTTTTTATTTTCTCACTACAATAACAGCTATCTCATGTTTGTTCTGATTTGGGAAAGTTCAAGGTCATAAAGTGCGCTATTGATTTTGGCTAAAATCTAATGAGTTGATCTTGGATAAGATCAACGTCAAAACTAGCTATTTAGGTTTATTAAATTATTTTCAATAGTTAATATAATACTGTTTAAAATTGTTCAATCTAATCAATGAAGTATTTAACATGATAAGTAATTTTATATATAATATGACTATACATTATACTTCTAAAAAAAAAACCTATAAGTACTATAGTGTATGACCTATTTCGAAACAAAATTTATATTCAAGAGAGGGGTAAAATTAAATAGATTGTACATTTAAACCACAATGACATAAAACGGAGGAACCAAAAGTAACGTTTCTGAATGAACAACCTCCAACACCACGAGCTTTATAGCTGATCAAGGGGATAAAAGTATAAATTGTGATAATTAGAATTTGAAGATGAATCGGATAAGTTTTTTAATTTTTTAATGTATAGATCTATATCTTGTTTCTAAAATGAAGAGGTGTAATTGACCTAAAATGAAGAGACATTTTTGACAAAGGTTAAGAGTAACATTGCCCCTTTGTGCTAAGCTTAGCTATGGTCAAAATTGCTAATTTTATCCTAATTTGAAATACTTTTATGGTTGCCTCTATTTATTTTCTATTCACAAATTTTTTAATGCTTGATTTAAAAATAATTCTATATTAATGTTGTATGTGGCTTGCAGTTTGATGTTTAATGCATTAGTTTAAAGAGTTGTTTTTTTGTGAGACTGTCTCACAAGTGATCGGATTTAAGTATACCTTTTACAGGTATATGTATGTGTTTTTCAATTATAAGTATGTGTTTTATAAGTATATTTTTTACCGTATAAGTATGAGTTATTCAAGTATACCTTTTACGACTTTTTGTGCTATAAATGCAACCGTCGCACGATACGACAGTTGCACATGAGTTTTTGCCTAGTTTAAAAATTGACTTCAAGACTTATTTAATTATTAAGTACGGCTTATGACACAATGCGTGGTATTTATTTTAACTAATTGTATGATTAAATTATATACGCGTATCTAAATTAAATAAGGGCTAAAACTAAAAATTATATCTATGGAGATCTTAAAACAAAAGTTTAAACAAGTTGTTTAAATGATAATGAATACTTATAACTGATGCTGTGCTAAACTAATAACATCTATATATATATATATATATATATATATATATATATATATATATATCAGATGTTATAATTAATAAGAACAAACGAAGAACTTATATATTTTCTTAATAAAAAAGTATGTATTAGAACAGTCGGTGGAATTAATCCCTTTGAAAAAAAACGAACTCTTTTGAATAATTAAATAATCTTACTGTCTGAATTCTGATCACTTGCTCAGAGGATAAGAGTTTAAATCATTATCCAACTTTTCTATACACATTCTACTTTAGTTATATCCTGTAAAAATATGGAAAGTTACATAATACATATTGTGATATGGTCGGACTAAGTCGAACCAAATCCTCTTATCGGCCGAACTTAGTCGAATAAAGTCGAACCGAATCCTTCTCTTAGAAACCGAACTAAGGCCAAAGTCAAAGCACTTGAGGTATGGAGAAACAAGTTGTTCGACCATCTCCTGATCGAACTAAGGAAGCGCGAGCTAGTGCAGACGGGAAGTACAACGATGAACTAAGTTAGATGAGGAAAAACTGGTATGTGGCGAAGCTATATGAACTAAGTTACAGCCCGATGAACGAACTAACGAAAGAGGAACTGATTAACGCGAGATATGACGAACAGACTTTGAACCTAACTAACCGCTATTTCAGCGGAACTGTTAGTCTGTATCCCATACTTTAAGGGACGAATCTCAACCAACTCATAAGCCAGGGAGTCTATATATACCTTGTGTTCATT
This sequence comes from Scutellaria galericulata, assembly GCA_946896805.1. NCBI lineage: Eukaryota > Viridiplantae > Streptophyta > Magnoliopsida > Lamiales > Lamiaceae > Scutellaria > Scutellaria galericulata. The sequence goes on from OX335793.1 coordinate 17,117,636, forward strand.
CTTTATTTTTCCTTATGCACACTTATAATTAAAATACACACACGTGCACTTGCAAAAAATATCCTCTTCCCTTTTTCTGACTTGAGCGTCGGAGTCCCATCGCCGGGAACCCCTCCCGGTGTTTATTTTGCAGGTCTTTGTGTTCAAGATCATCAGTTTTTGGATCGGGAAGTCGGAGAATCGAATCGGAGCAACATCAAGGTTCAAGATTTCGAGTTTTTGGGTTGAAGAACCGGAGCTTTGGATCGGAGCAACATCAATTGGCGCCGTCTGTGGGAAAGCAATTTGAGTTTTAAGGCGTTGAGATAACAAGCATGGTGAATACCAGGGGATCAAAAAGAAGAATGGAAGTCGGTGATTCATCCAGGAGGCCTGAAAATCGAGAGGGTGACCGGAGTCCTACCCCGGTGGATCCCCCCCGGACCATTACTTTAACGGCAGAGGAATTGGCAGACTTGATGGAGGCAGCTGTCTAGAAGGCAATGGGGAAACAAAGAGCTGAGTCACATCAGGATAATATGGACACTCATCGGGAGAAAGAAGCCAGTGATTATAGGTCACAAACGGATGAGAAGGAAAGCCAGTTTGATGGCTCTCGGGGACAGAAACGAGGCCGCGATGAGTTATCGGATAGGGTTGATGAACTGAAAAGAGAGATGAAAGAAGTTCAGCGTAATATTCGACGAGTCCCAAAGGGTTCAAGGGGGAATCCCTTTTCGGAGGAGGTGATGGAAGACGAATTACCGGCATCTTTTCGACCGGTGAATTTTGATTACGATGGTACTGCCGATCCGTGGGATCACTTGTGTCGATTTGAAAATACCGCTCTCTTACACCGGTATTCAGATGGCATCAAGTGTAGGGTGTTTGCTACTACCCTCACCAAGGCTGCTCAGACTTGGTTCAGCCAATTGACTGATGGAATTATTCATGACTTTAAACAATTATCAGAGTTATTCCTACACCAGTTCGTCAGCGCCAGAAGACAGCGGCGGTCTACTCAAACTCTGTTCGGGGTGAAACAGAGAGGGGATGAGATGTTGAGAGAGTACGTTGGAAGGTTTACAGATGCAGTTCGGGAAGCTCCTGGGGCTTCGGATGACTTAATAGTCAATGCCTTCATACAGGGTCTGAAAGAGGGTGATCTTCATACTTCTTTGGTTAAGAAGATGCCGAGGAATTTTGATGATTTATTGCAGAGATCTACCAAGTACATCAACCTGGAAGAGGCAGTGCGGATTAAGAAGGGTGAGGGCTCTAACCGAGCTAGTAAGTCACAGGAACAGGAGCCTACAAGAAGAAAGGAGACGGGAGAATCTCGATCGAGGTTCGCACCTCCGCCATTGCGTGAGAACAAAGCTGGTAGGAGGTATGACCAATATACCCCCCTGAATATTTCTCCTGGACAGGTATTGATGGAGATTTGGAATCTGCCCCAACTGAAATGGCCGGCGACCTGGAGCCCGAATCCCAAAAAGCCATCCACCTTCGGGAATGGCAAGCTTTGTCGGTTTCATAACGAATATGGACACGGCACTGATGAATGCCTGCACCTTAGAGACGAACTAGAGAGATTAGTTCGGGAAAATAGGCTTGCTCGGTATGTTCGTCCTCGCCGACAAGATAACAGAGAGCAGAGGAATGCTCGGGAGGAGCCTAGAAGAGAAAGGAGACAGCATCGTCCTGAACTACCTCCCCCTCCGCCGCTTCCGCCGCAAAACAGGCCTGAGAGGGAGGAAAGGCCCACTATACACATGATCATAGGAGGACCAACGGATGGAGATTCGAATAGAGCTCGCAAGGCGAGATTGAATTCAGTTCGACAGAAAGGTGATGAGGTTCAAACAATTTTCGACGAGGTAGTAGTGCAGTTTGGGGCTCAAGATAAAGTAGCTCTCCAGAGTCTGCAGTTCGATGCTATGGTGATTGCGGCCGAGATTGGGGGTTTCAACGTAGAAAGGATATTCGTTGATACCGGCAGTTCGGTGGACATTATGTTCATGGACTGTTTTCGAAAGATGAGATCGACAGTCGAAGTGAAGTCGGTGGAGACCTCTCTTTATGGGTTTTCTGGAGAGGCCGTGACAGTGTTTGGCAAGGTCCAGTTACCCATGGTTCTGGGAGAAAAGGAATGGAGGCAAAATAAAACAATAACTTTCCTATTGGTGGACGCGCCTTCGCAGTACAACGTGATTTTAGGGCGTCCTTCGTTGAGTACTTACGCAGCGGTTATCTCACCTGCTCATTTGATGATGAAATTTCCAGTGGAAGATGAGGAAGGACGAACTGTGGGAGTGGGAGTAGTCCACGGCAATCAGCAGACAGCTCGACGCTGTTACGTAGCCGCAGTTCGCCAGTCCGAATCCCAAAAACGGAAGGCCGAACAGAAAACTGAGATTGATAGAGAAAGAGATCAGAATCGAAAGAAAGGACGAGAGGCGAACACAGCGGAGTTTGAAGAGGGAGAATTGATGAGCATTGAGTTGATCTCCGAGCAACCGGGACATGTAGTTCGCATTGGCAGTCATTTGGCTGAACCGAACCGTAGTGAGATTGTGCAGGTATTAAGAGAAAATGTGGATTTGTTCGCATGGAAGCCGGAAGATATGAAGGGTATAAACCCGGACATAGCAGTTCATCAGTTGGATACTAAGCCCGAGGTTCGACCGATCAAGCAGAAATTAAGGCACTTTGGTGACGAACAAAATGAGATAATAGAAAGGGAAGTTCAGAAATTGTTGGAGATAGGGCATATTGAGAAGATCCAATACCCTCAGTGGCTGGCTAATGTAGTATTGGTGCCTAAACCTGGAAACAAATGGCGAATGTGTATCGATTTCCGAGATTTGAACAAAGCTTCTCCAAAGGATCATTACCCGCTCCCTCGAATCGATAAATTAGTAGACTCAACAGCCGGCTGCGAACTGCTCAGCATGATGGATGCTGCACAAGGGTATCACCAGATCTTGCTACATCCGAAGGACAAACCCAAAGTTTCTTTCATCACTTCATCAGGTACCTATTGTTACACTGTGATGCCATTCGGATTAAAGAATGCGGGAGCTACTTACCAGAGGATGGTGGATAAGATGTTCAAGTACCAGTTGGGTCGTAATATGGAAGCTTATGTGGATGACATGTTGGTAAAGAGTATTCAGGCGAACACTCATGCGGCAGATTTGAGAGAAACAATGACAACTATTCGAAGATATGGGATGCGGTTGAATCCATCGAAGTGCTCATTCGGAGTAAAGGCCGGGAAATTTCTGGGATATATGGTTACTGAGAGGGGAATCGAAGTTAATCCAAGCAAGATTCGAGCTATCCAAGATATGGCTCCCCCGCGAACCATAAAAGAGGTACAAGTTCTAACTGGTCGAGTTGTTGCTCTAAGCAGGTTTATATCAAGATTGACGGATAAAGGATTGCCTTTCTTCAAAGTCCTTAGAAAGAATAGTCAGTTCGGATGGAACGAACAATGTCAGAAGGCTTTTGACGACTTAAAAGTGTTCCTTTCTTCACTTCCATTATTGAAGCAGCCAATTCAAGGAGGAGCGCTGCTGGTATATTTGGCGATTGGCGAAGAATCTGTTAGTTCGGTTCTTGTACGAGAAGAAGGAAAGGACCAGTTCCCTGTCTACTTCGTCAGTAAAGTTCTTCAAGGAGCCGAAGTGCGATATACTGAGATCGAAAAGGTGGCATATGCTTTGGTTACTGCTGCCAGGAGATTACGGCCATACTTTTTGAGTTATGAGATAACAGTGCGAACAGATCATCCGTTGAGCACCATTCTGGGAAAGCCTGAGGCATCAGGGAGATTGGTCAAATGGGCCATCGAACTGGGTCAGTTTGACATCAAGTACGAACCTCGAACAGCTATCAAAGGTCAGGCCTTGGCGGACTTTATCCAAGAAACAACCAGAGCACAAGAAAAGAAGGAGTGGGAGTTGTTTGTAGATGGGTCCTCATCTCATCGAGGAGCCGGAGCTGGAATATTGCTAATTAGTCCAGAAAAGGATGAATTACAGTTTGCCATAAAATTCTTGTTCAAAGCATCTAACAATGAAGCAGAATATGAAGCCTTTTTGCAGGGTTTGAAGATAGCCGAACAGGCTGGAGCGCGCCACTTAACAGTGAAATCAGATTCACAGTTGGTAACACAACAACTTCGAAATGAGTGTGAAGTCAAAGAAGATAGGATGATTTCCTATGTGGACAAAATCAAAGATATGAAGAACAGATTTGAAAAGCTTCAAATTGAACAGATCCCCAGAAGTGAAAATGAAAAGGCAGACTTCCTATCGAAGATAGGCAGTTCGTTGCAAGACTGTTCGCAGAGAAGTATCACTGTGATGGGCGTTGGAAGAGAAAGTGAAGTTATGAATATCGACGAGGCAGAGACCGATTGGAGAACCCCTTTCTTACATTTTTTGGAGGGCAAAAGGGAAGGAACAGCGAAGGAGTTAGAGAGGTTAGAAAGGCAAGTTCGTTTCTACTATGTTATTGACGGATTATTATACAGGAAAACCTTTTTGCCAACGGATGCAAGATGCTTATCTCAAGAAGAAGGGATCAAGGTGTTAAAAGAAGCCCATGAAGGAGGATGTGCCGAACATTCTGGAGCAAGAGCTTTAGCTCGGAAGGTGGTACGAGCTGGGTTTTATTGGCCCACATTGAAGAATGATGCCGAGGAGCTTGTTAGAAAATGTGAATCTTGTCAAAAACATGGATGGCGAATCCACACACCAGCCGCAGATATGCTAACTACTTGTTCGCCTTGTCCCTTCGCTAGATGGGGAATCGACATAGTTGGTCCGTTTGTGAAAACCAGAGGAAGCAAACAATTTTTGGTAGTAGCAGTAGATTACTTCATTAAGTGGGTCGAAGCTGAACCTCTAGTCAAAATTACAGAAGCTGACATGATACACTTCGTTTGGAAGAATATTTGTTGCCGATTTGGTTTGCCAAGGATTTTGGTGTCAGACAATGGAGCTCAGTTTCGAGGAAAGAAAATCACGGGATGGTGCGAAGAGATGAAAATCGTGCAAGTGTTTACCGCAGTTGCACATCCACAAGCAAATGGCCAAGTCGAAGTAGTAAACCGAATCATAGTGGACGGACTCAAAAAGCGGCTCGAATCTGAGAAGTCGAACTGGGTGGATGAACTACCATCAGTACTCTGGGCATATCGAACAACGACTAGGACGACGACGGGAGAGAGTCCTTTCAGTTTGGCGTTTGGGATGGAAGCAGTAGTTCCAACAGAAATTCAAGGAGAAGCTTTACGGATCACCAATTTTGAACCACAAGAAAACGAGGAGTTGATTAGAACTGACCTAATGTTTCTGGACGAATTGAGAGATAAAGCCCGAGTTCGACACGAGCTCTATAAAAGACGCGTTCAAGCTGCGTTTCACAAAAGAGTTCGAAGGAGGGAATTCCAAGTAGGAGATCTGGTACTACGACAAGCTGATGCCCTGGTCGAAATTGGAAAGTTGGATGCTACTTGGGAAGGTCCGTACATAGTTTCCAAGATTCTTTCGGGAGGATCTTACGAACTGACGGATGAAGATGGCAAGAGGTTACCCAGACCTTGGCATGTGAGTCATTTGAAGAAGTTCTATGCTTGAAGATTCGTGTATATATAGGTTGTTTATTACTTTTTAAATCCCTGCTATTTTATGAAATAAGAAACATCTACCCCGTGGACGTAGGTCGATTTGACCGAACCACGTTATATCTTTGTGTCATTTTTCTGCTTTACTACTATCATGCATGACGATCAAGCGAACTTCAACATTCCCTCGGAATGTAAGCACTCCCTCGGAGTGTCTCGATCAAGCGAACTTCAACATTCCCTCGGAATGTAAGCACTCCCTCGGAGTGTCTCGATCAAGCGAACTTCAACATTCCCTCGGAATGTAAGCACTCCCTCGGAGTGTCTCGATTAAGCGAACTTCAACATTCCCTCGGAATGTAAGCACTCCCTCGGAGTGTCCCGATCAAGCGAACTTCAACATTCCCTCGGAATGTAAGCACTCCCTCGGAGTGTCTCGATTAAGCGAACTTCAACATTCCCTCGGAATGTAAGCACTCCCTCGGAGTGTCTCGATCAAGCGAACTTCAACATTCCCTCGGAATGTAAGCACTCCCTCGGAGTGTCTCGATTAAGCGAACTTCAACATTCCCTCGGAATGTAAGCACTCCCTCGGAGTGTCTCGATCAAGCGAACTTCAACATTCCCTCGGAATGTAAGCACTCCCTCGGAGTGTCCCGATCAAGCGAACTTCAACATTCCCTCGGAATGTAAGCACTCCCTCGGAGTGTCCTGATCAAGCGAACTTCAACATTCCCTCAATCCCGATTAAACGAACTACAAAGTGTTGATTATTCGAACTAAGGCTTGCATATCTTATGGTCCATTCGCTTATTAATAAAGTTTGTGACGTGAGTAACTTGTAATAGGAATGGACAAAATTATAATAGGAAATTCGATGGATTGATCATAAAAGATACAGAATAGTTCTAGATAAAAAATGCGAAAATTTTTACAAAGCATCATCAGAAGGTTTTTTGGAAGAAGGTTCAGCAGCGGAGGTCGGCGGTGCAGAAGGATCGAACATCTCATCAGGAAGATCCACCATAAGATTTGAAGTATCTTCCTCGAGTTGAATAGTTGAACTGGTACTTGGAAGGACTTCAGAAATGGCTTGCTGAAGAAATCCGGCCCACCATCTGGCATCAACATCCTCGTTCGGATCCCCCTGCCAACCGGGAGGAATCGGGAAGGACTGTTCCAATTTCTTACCAAGCGAAGGAAGACGGAATCGGAGCTGGGACTCGAGCTGAGCTTCCTTCACCTCTTCTTGACACAGCCGAACACCTTCCCTAAAATAGGCTTCGGCCATGGGGGCAGCCTTGGAGAGGAAAAGCATGGAATTCCACAAGCGACTAAAGAGCCTCTCGCGAAACTCTTCAGCTATTAGCTCCATCTCCGAGCTTCGAGCGAATTGATGGAAGCCTTCTGTAATCCCAGCTCGGAATCCCTCTATCCTCGAAATTTCCGCGAACTGATTCCGCGCACTCTCCTCCCGCTTTAAATCCTCCCGCAGCTTCCGAACCTCAGCTTCAACAGTTAAGAGCTGCTCTTGTTTCTCCGTGGCGAACTTCTCCTTCTCCAACAGCAAATCATCCCTTTTCGACACCTCCGACCGAGCCATTGCAAGTTCGACCTGGCACTGCTCCAATTCAGCGGACAACTTGTTCGTCTGGTCAGAATGGATCGCCAGGTCGCTCTCCAACGCCTTTTTCTCCTCATCCTTCTCTTCCGCTACATGGCGGTATTCTAAAGCTTTGTCCCGGCGACGAAGAGCCCTCTTGCTTAACCCTTCAAAAAACTTCCTCGCGTTCGCCAGGCGAGCAAGATTTAGCCTTATATCTCTGGCCTCAGCATCCTCCTCAACATCTGCCGTTTTCCCCTTCTGAACGACCACATCCCTCGAGACCTCCGAACTAGCGGGGGGCGCCTCAGCTGTTTTCTGCTTCTTGTCCGCGGATTTACGCGAACTAGTAGGCCCCCTTTTCTTCCCCTGAAGAGAAGGCGTAGCCTTCGCCACGTCTTCTGCGATCTCCTCGGTCAGATCGACATGATCAAACGAGGGAACAGTGGGCGTAGTCGAACTGAAAGGGGCTTCAGCAGTGGGCAGAACGTCCTCTTGCATCACATGATCAGTTGGGCCTGGAGTCCTTTTGGCTAGCTCGGCGAGGCGAGTTTCTTCCGTCTGTTTGAAGGACGCAGCTAAGACAGTATTCACGCAACTCTGAGAAGGCGAATAGGGAGTCTTCTCCTCCTCAGGGACCTCGTCGGCGAAGCTGAAAAACCGATTCATTTTCTTATCTGCAAAAAGGCATGGGTAAGCCAATAAGCCAATATGCATCCAAGCAGTTCGTATTAGCACGATAAATGACAGGAATTAAAAGATTGACCTAGATTAAATCGAGAAGGAACGTGGCTGTTCGGGTAGAACCCCCAGAATGCCAGCAACGATTCACAAGAACTTAGTTGGACCACGTCGAACCACCCTTTAGCAAAAATTTTATTCAAAACGGAGATTTGGTAATCAGGAGGAGGAGGAGGATCAGATTGGGTAGAAGTTTGGACCCAGGGAAGAGAATTCAAAGGTTGGTTCGATGGTCCGCGAATGAAAAAATAATACCGCTCCCAGGAACTGACTTTTTCATCCCCAGGAGATAGAAAAGTAGCTCGTCTTTCCCCCCTGCGAGGGCTCAAGTAAAAACGGAAAGGATTGGCGTTTTTCAAAACAAAGCAAGATCGAAATCGTTCGAAAGTAGGATCGACCCCCATCCATTTACATACCATATAAAAGGATACAATATAACTTATTGAATTGGGATGTAATTGGTTCGGACATACGCCGAAACCCGAACCAATCTCTAAAAAGAAGGGATGAACAAGGGGAACTAAGCCGAGGGAGACATGTTTAAGGAACCACGTCTGATGACCGATTGGAGCTCGATGGGGTCGGTCTTCTGGGCTAGGAATTGCCACAGAATAACCGCCCACCAAGAGTGAGCTCAGTAAGGTTAGATGGGTCTGGGTAGTTTTTGTGGAAGAAAATACTGTATCTACGGTTTTTCGCCTTGAGTTTTTAGAAGAACTGGAAGTGGCCATTTGAAAAATAACGACAAAGGAGGAGGAGAAGATGGGTACCTGTAACAATCGAAGAAACCTAGAAATCGGAGACGAAAACTTGAAGAAGATAAGCTACAGTGATTTGTGGCGTAAAGGTTTTTCAACCTAATGAAGGGCGTATTTATAGAGAGGTTTTATCGGTTTTTGGGGGCAAAAGGTGAAGAGTCGCGAACTCCCAGCCGTTAGATCCGATGAAATCCAACGGTGGGAGACAAAAAGGCACTGGGCGGGAATTCTATCTGGCCACGTGTCCATTGGATGTGACAAGAAGCGGCTGAAGAGACGTTTCGCCTTGGAAAGGCGCATTAAGTGTTCGACTAATTTGCTAGCGGACTACGTCTGTGCGTGTAAACACGCACTTCGAAGGGGGGGAGTACCTGATATGGTCGGACTAAGTCGAACCAAGTCCTCTTATCGGCCGAACTTAGTCGAACAAAGTCGAACCGAATCCTTCTCTTAGAAACCGAACTAAGGCCAAAGTCAAAGCACTTGAGGTATGGAGAAACAAGTTGTTCGACCATCTCCTGATCGAACTAAGGAAGCGCGAGCTAGTGCAGACGGGAAGTACAACGATGAACTAAGTTAGATGAGGAAAAACTGGTATGTGGCGAAGCTATATGAACTAAGTTACAGCCCGATGAACGAACTAACGAAAGAGGAACTGATTAACGCGAGATATGACGAACAGACTTTGAACCTAACTAACCGCTATTTCAGCGGAACTGTTAGTCCGTATCCCATACTTTAAGGGACGAATCTCAACCAACTCATAAGCCAGGGAGTCTATATATACCTTGTGTTCATTCTTTATTTTTCCTTATGCACACTTATAATTAAAATACACACACGTGCACTTGCAAAAAATATCCTCTTCCCTTTTTCTGACTTGAGCGTCGGAGTCCCATCGCCGGGAACCCCTCCCGGTGTTTATTTTGCAGGTCTTTGTGTTCAAGATCATCAGTTTTTGGATCGGGAAGTCGGAGAATCGAATCGGAGCAACATCAAGGTTCAAGATTTCGAGTTTTTGGGTTGAAGAACCGGAGCTTTGGATCGGAGCAACATCATATTGCACCACAACGTTAATATGATAAAATTGTAAAACAAAATAAATGCAATTTTTACCTAATAAGTTGGATGGATGATATATTAAACCATGAACGATTTGATCATCAATCGAGTTTCATAGATACGGTTTTAAAAGAGCTAATAAATAAATATTTCTTGTAGGAATATAATTTTTGAGTTATAATTGATCAAGATGAGGAGATTCGAGCCAAGAACCTTATCAAAGCTAAGAAATGTTTAAGATGTTATGATGGGATAATATTGTTAATATAAACATACGTTTTTTACCCACTAACATAAAAAATGTTTTACCAAATTTTCATCGAGAAGATCAAAATACCCCTAAAAAATTGGCTACAAAATATTCTTTCGTAGTACTATTTTTGAAGAGATTTATTTATTTTATTAAGTTAAACTGAATTATTTGTTTGTTTGAAGATTATATAGGATTGGGGAAATCCGACTTTGAAATCCTGAGATTTGTAAATAAAGGTGAATAGTTAAAATCTGTGTTTGTTATGAGACTTTATAGGGTATGATTATTATTGTAGATGTCAAATCAAACTGGAAAAGTTAATAAATGTAATATTATATTATTAGCTGATGTAATAGGTTAGAGTATATGGTTAATTATAGTGTTTTTTTTTAATAAATTAGGCTTTTGGTAGATTTCATAATCCTTGACGTAAGTTCGTAAACAAACAAGGATTTGAGATTTTAAAATCCCAAATCCGAACTTGTGAAACCCGAAACAAACATACCCATTGTACAGGCCGGATCTTCTGTACCAATATCCCTATCTTATTTGTGTGCCACATTAAAACTATAGTTTTGATATTGCAAAAAACTTATAATTTGTAACCGCTTTTAATTTGAAAATCAATATAACGTGTTTTGGGATGTGGTACACGCGTGGTACATGAATATTTGGTAGAGGGGTTTTGATTTGAGAGTTGTATGGTGGCGGAGAGACAGACACGTGGCAGGACTTATTTTACTTGGCGAGCAAATCACAATAATTTTCTTTTGACTAAAATGGATATACTTAAAACCACAAGAATACTGTTGCATGAATTCATATGAATCAATTTCGATATAAACTTTTATATTTGCCTTTTTTCCCCTATTACATGTAACAATAGATTGCAATTTATGTGTAGCACGATCATGTTTAATAATTTATGAACCATAATATTTATGCGTATGACCCTAATTTCGTATATAAATCAGTCCACAATCTATAATTCACAAATTAGATATTAGTTTGTGAAATTGAATTTAAAGTCTCATATATATTGTTAGATGTTAGTGTAATTAACAAACAATTATTTGCCATTGTAGTGACCATTTGTGGAGATCTGTAGTCATCAGTATTTATATGATTCAAATAACAATTATTAAATAATGGAATAAAGAGAATGAAATTAAAATATTGAAAAAGCTTCCAATTAAGATTGTAGGATCCTAAAGGGAATTAGAGTTTCTAAAGATAATGTGTTAGGTGTCGAATTAATAAAGACATATATTGGTCTAATTAATTGATAATTATATATGCAAAAGTTTCATAATGGCCAACCAAAGGAAGATTAGTTATATGTATTAATTACACATAAATGATCAATCTAATTGTCTATGATAAGTGTACTTAAAAATAGTGTTTGGTAAGTTGTCTAATAACCTTTTCCATGTATAATTGTCAAAAAATATTTTACAGTCCGAGTAGTCTACATTCAATTCGATATAGATTTTGTAACGATTTTGAGTGAAAATTGTTATCTATATCATTTTTCGATATGAGATATTTCTCAATCTCAAAATTTTCATTCTCAATCCACATACTTCGTGTATTAATTTCTTACTCATCAAAAATCGGTTTTGAGCGTTTAAACACACTATGATCATCTACTCGGAACGTAAATTAACCTCATGCCTTTTATTTTCACAATGACCCATGTTTGATCCCTTAATTTTATGGTCAAACATATGTGGTTACGCATTGGTCAAAACCAAATTTTCAACAATTTTTAACATATCAGAGTAGTCTAGTGCCGGGACTATTGTATATTTATATCAATTTTTAGCATACAATTAGGGTAGATTTAAAGTACCGTGAGCATTTTTTATGATCAACATTTGAGTAAAACCTAAAATAACCAAAGTTATAAATGGGTTGTCACAGTAAACAAATAAATCAAAATTTATATTTGTGAATTACTTAATTGAGTAAAGTAAATGAAGAAAATAAAACACGTGTGCATGATTAGTGTGACTATGAGTATGAAGTCAGTAATCATATCTGATTAAGCATGATTATGAGACAGGACATTTCCTAAGCCGGCTAATTGTTTAATTATTGGAAAATCCACCTTTTTCACGTTATCAAACATCTAATATTAATATTAAAAAAAAAGCATTAATATTAATGGAGGGTTTCGTATGGAAATATATTTGACCTATTAGATGTAAAGTGCAAGTTTAATGTTGACATTAAAATTTATGTTATAGTCTAATATTGTGAGATTGTTTGACGAATTTATATATTTTGTTTTTGTTTTTTTTTTTAATTTAAACTCAAGAATATTAGAATATTATCAACCACGAGTATATTTTAATATTTTTGGAACTTAAAAATATATTTTACCAAATAAATCATATTTTTGCATTTTTATAAATATTTACATTATATATATATATATATCAGTGTTTTATCAGTTTTTCTCTTCTATCATTTTATTTACTATTCATCTATTTACTATAGACTTTCTTACTTAAAAAAATACTAATAAATATTAAACGGAGAATCTTTTCTTGTCTCTATTTATTTATATACAAAAACTCATGTGAGACCGTCGCACATGCAACGGGTATGTCTTTTTCGATCATAAATATATCTTTTTCGACCATAAGTATGCCTTGAAATCACATACTTATATTTGAAAATCACATACTTATGCTCGAAAATCACATACTTTTAACTATCACATGTGCGACGGTTGCACAAGAGACTTACTCTTACTTATATTATGCGTAGGTCCAAAAGTAAAGGGAGAACGAATTAATTGAAGAATATTAAACTTTGAATTTAATTAGTATAGTCTGTGTTTTAGGCTTTTAGCTTCAAGTCCAAGAAGAAGATTATAGTTGGAATGTCAATTCAGTGTTTTCTTATTGCTTTATTAAATAAAAAAGCACATTTAATAAAGAAGGAAAGGCTTGGACTAATGTGAGTTTTTATTTTATTTCATTGAAGCCGACAAATTGGTGTTTATTTGCACTTTTTGTAATCCCTCATTAATTAATGGAATAAACAAGAAAGTCTCATCTGCACTCTGCACATGCTTTCATTGAGGAATAACCTTTTCATTTCATTTTAAAAATATTCACACAAATTTATATAAGATCGTAAAGTGCAACTCCATTTACTAGATTATAAATTATGAATTAATTAAATTCATAAAACAATTTGTAAGAGTCTCATGTATAACAATTATAATCAAATCATCTACCTAAGTATTATCATTCATATAACCGAATTTTATTCTGTCAATAGTGTAATAAAATCAACTTTATTAGTATAAACGATAATATAAAAATAATAATTATTATACATAGTATTTAAATTGGAAATAAATCATGAAAATAAGAAAATCTGTCGGTTTTTTTTTTTTTTTTTAAAGAAAATAGCAAGTTTGACCACTTTGAAAGAAAATATATTTTGATTTAAAAGAAAAGGGTCGTCCAGATTAAAATCAATTTGGCCAATTTTGACGATTCAAATTGAAAAATTGAAGTTTTTGTTTCCAATGGTCCATGGACCACCAAGTTTCAGAATTGAGCTCGTTGGTGCCCTCCATTTCGATAACATTTGAATTATTCGAAATTTGTTTCAGGGTTATTCGTTTTGCCCATGGAATTCTTGTTTTTTTTTTTTTTTTTCACTTTTAATTATTTGAATCATCAAAATTAATACTTTCACATGTAAAAACTGCCTAAAGCCCTCTCATTTGGGACATGTGTCAGTATTATAATCCAAGATGACAAATATAATAAATGATAAAGTTAAAGTTATTTTCATAATTCCAACTATAAAACGTTAAAAAAAAGTTGGTGCAAAATTGCCCCTTTATATTAACCAATCCATTGGGTTCCTTTAAATAAATTCATACATGATATAGTTTTTAACACTTCAACTCAAGATGCTTAAGCTTTCAAATTAAATATTAATTCTGAGAATTAGAATATGGTTTACTCTATGCCTTGAGGTAATACAACTCACAACATATATTCACAAACAAATAATTGCAAAAGTAAACTGAAAATACTCATATAGATACAATCTATGAGTCCAATATTTGAACAAGAACTTGCACATGTTACAGTACCTGTTTCTATCTGCTAAAATAAGCTTTCATTATCTGCTAAATAAGGTTTTTCATTATCAGTAAGTAGTCAAGTTTCTCAAAGATTGAGTCAATTCAATGATTACAAGATTTTCCAGAACTGATTTCTTTCAACTATACTAAGGTCCCATTTTTTTATATCTGACATAAATATTTGCAATGTATCAGAGAAGTGAAGGGCATTCGGAGAATGGTTAGCTCGTTTCGTAGCGTATTTAAGTCCGCGAAAAGTGCAAGTTATACCTGAGGCATATAGACTGAGGTGCAAGCTATGATTCTGCACCTTCACTGCCATTAACAACGCCGTAAATGTCACTGCAGATGGCCACAGTGCTTGAAAACACAGCCAAAAGTATCATGATCCACGACACTATTCTGTCATTTTTCGTTGCAATTCCACGAGGATCCCTGCATGGTATCGTTCATTTTTAGCCAAGATTTGACATTTTTACCCTTTTGGCCCGTACCATCAAAATAATGCGTGTATTTATACTGACCTGAGGGCAATCACGGCAGGGAAAATGAAACCAACGGCAACAGTAGCTGTGGCGCCAGTGAATTGGAAAGCATCCCATATACTAGGTATGAAATTTGCACCCAGAAAGACGAAGCTCATGAGAGCTGCGGTTACTGAGAAAAATCTCCGATCATCATAGACAATGGGGAGGGCGTGAGGGAAAAGAATGCCATCAACGTTGAGGCGAAGGGAGAAGAAGACTATGGGAAATACAAGCATCAAATGGACGGCATAGCTTACTCTCGCAATGTCATCAAGCAATGAGCTAAACGGGATGCCAAGATCTCCATCAAAATTGGCAAGAACATCATCCATTGTTTGTTTACCAAAGAGGAGAAACCCAAAGAAGCTAGTTGCCACGTATACTGATGTACACAGAATGATTGATGTTCGGACTATGGACTTCATTTGTGAAGGGTCTTCTAGCTCGTTCTCTATCGGGTGAACTATGAAGCAAATTCAGCAACAAAAGAAAGATTCAAGTACGAAACAAGGTAATATTGTCAACCACAATTTAGCACTAACACAAGGTCATCAATCAGATGTATTTTGATTCAGTTAAATTGAACATGACAAATGTATTTAGATTAAGTTAAGTTGAAAAAATCTTCAACTATGCAATATGTATCATTATTATGTGAACTTCAAATTTCAAGTTATACAAACAAATACAGATAGTGCATCCCTTTTAGACAAACTTGTTATCAGATAATATAGAAAACTCTACCAAGTAAGGGGTGAGACCAAATGAAAAAGCAATATAACTTCAGTTTCAAGACTTCAACAAAATCGCATTAGAATCAATGCTTAGAAGTTTCGAAAAAACTTACTATTATGATGACAAATATAGGCAGTGACTAGTATAGGAACTGTAGTAAAAAGTTTCCAGAATGAAGCTTGATCAACAAAGTCAGGCAGCAATTGAGGCATTCCGATGCTTCCATTTATCATCTTGACAATAGCTATTCCTGCTATGATCACCACAAACACAACAGCCAGTACAACTGACAGTGCTGAAGTGTATCGCAGTGAATCTGGCACCTCAAACAGAAAAAATTAATTCACTCATGGTGATTTTCTCTTTACTTTTTACTGGCAAAAATCAAGAAAACATAATTCCGTCAAAAAAAAAAAAAAAAAGAGCATTCAATAGACATCATTCTATAGCACTTGAAAGCATAGTAGTCAGATAGAAGCTGTTAACAAAACAGACTGAAAGTTGTATCAGCAGAAAACTCATAAAGTGAAGTTGAAGGGAAAATTTTATAAATGTGTACCAAATTATGCTACTTGTATCAGATTGGGCACTAAACATTATAATTTGTATCAGCTGATATAATTAATGCTCAATTGATACACACCGGAAAGTTTATTAACCCAATTTAATCAGATTTTTTTTGTGGGACGGTAGTCCAAGTGAACCTTCGGTTGCCATGTAGGATAAAATGAACCAAAGATTGATTTGGCTCACCAATGATACAAAACTAACAAAAGAGTACCCATTTTGATACAAATTAAATTTTGGTACCCGGGTTGATACTAGTGGGTATGGTATCCATTCATGCAAAGTTTCCCCAAGTTGAGACAACTTTATCATTGAACAAAGAAAGGCCTCAAGATTATTGATTTAGACAGCAAAAAAGTTTTTAGAGAAATGATCTAGCCGATATATACTAACACCTACCTATAGAGAGAACATATATCTGGATGCTTCAGAACAACGAAGTGCTAATTAGAATAAAGTCCAAACTAGATAAATACTTGCCTAGAATTATGTGGTTAACCTGCAGGCTTGGAGCAGTGAGAGTGATGAATTTAGCAACGACGTTATGTACTAGACTTGTAAAAGCTTTAGGAACTTCTCAACTTGTTTTCATAAGTTCATTACGTGTTCTGTTGATTATCAAGTTTCTTTATCTAAGAAAATAAGGAAAAAAAGATAAAGGTATCATTTTTATTGGAGCAAAGGTAGAAGTTGATTTTTGTAAGAGCTCTAACATAAGGTTCAATTTAGTGCAAGCAGCTCCCTCCCCCAACTCAATGACGTACATACATCACTAATCAAGCATAGCGAACAAATCATAATCTTTAGTGTGGTTTTCATATAGACAGCAATGCAGTTCTGAGAAAGCATAGGGCATGTTTGGCAGAAAGAGTCTGCCTCAATAATCAAGACCACTAAAGAGGGAGAAATCTCACCGACACGTTTGAATGAAATCAGAGGCACAAAAACGAAGATGGTGGTGACAAGCAATATGGAAGAACGTCTGGTCCACCAGTGAAGACCGAACCATTCTTCCACAACACCGGTGTGGTGCACCCCTTGTGACCATGTCTCCGATAGCACATCGCCTGTAAATGTACATGATCAAGAAAATCGAATGGAAGATCAAACTAAATCGTATCATCCAAAATAATGGCCAAGTAAGTGCATTGTAAATTATAATGAATACAGAGCAGATCACACTTATGATCTAAGACTAAAGTATTAGACATTCTAAATTTAGTAATCAAAATATATGCATATCTGAGCTGTCACATGTGGCCTTTGCTTTACAACTACCAAAAAATTTACTAATTTTTTTCTTCTTTTTCCCCATTCATCCATTATTCATAAACACAAGAGATAAACATATGCGAAGATGAACAATTAATCAAAAATCAAAATACCTAATAATTCAAAGTGAAAATTAAGTGAGTAATCAGTTCTTTACCAATAATAATCATGTAAACCACAAGCATCCCTACGTTGTTTATCACGATACAGAGCTGAAGAAGATTCCGGCCGGCGCCGGCGAACGCGTCTCCGGCCAGACCGGAGTAGGAACTGGTCTTGGCGGCCTTACTGAACCGGAGGATAATGTCAATCGATTTCTCCGTCAGAATTCCGGCCAAAACAATGGTGATTAGGCCGGGAATAGCGCCGAGTTGCTTGAGCGTGGCCGGTAGGGCCATGATTCCGGCGCCAACAATGGTTGTGGAAAGGTTGAACACCGCGCCGGTGAATGATGCGCCGCCGAACTCTCCGCCGTAGTGGTCCTTGGGGATAAGTGGGGCCGCCCTCTGGCTGCGCCGGTGTTTTCGGTCCAGGAACGGCATTTTGGATATACCTAGAGAGAGAGAGAGATCGGATTTCTAGAGAGAGGAAATTTCTTGCCGTTCACCGGACGTGTGTGTATATATTAGACTGCGTCGCAGGGGATTTTTACGCGGGAAGTAAACCAATCCTTGATGTCACAACCAATAAAATGAGAACACGTGTATCGTGTGGTTCTGGAATCGAATTGGTCTCCGTTATGAGAAAATTAAAGTTAATGTTTTTTTTTTTTTTTTTTTTTGGATTAGCTAACGTAAAAGTTGTTCAGTTAAACTTAATTAAAAAATGTTATAAGTTATTGTATTTTATAAGATTTTTTTTTAATAGAAAAGATTTATAGTTAAGAAATAGAATATAAAAGATTTATAATTTTTTTAATGACTTATTCAAGTATGGTTCCAAAAAGAAAAAAAAAGCGTTGAACATATAAAACATCACTAATAATAATTGTATAATATTTTAATGATTAATTTTGAAAGAATTTATGAAAACGTAAAATCTTATTTAAAAATAAGTTGGGTGTCCAAGTTTCTTAAAAAAAAAAATTGTATACGCTCCTAGCATTTTAATTTAGAATAAAATAAGATGCTATATTAGCAAATTTATTGAAGACTCCTTGACAAATTTATTAGCTCTTAAGCATCTTACAAAATGTTCTAAACAACTTAAAAAATTAGGTCAAATATCCTCTTAATATATCAATTAATTTTTAGCCTAATTGTTATTACCAAACTAAGGGTCATCCGGTGCATTCATTAATTTTAAATCGAATTGTTAGGAACGATTTGATTAATAACCTATTAATAGGTACGATTTTGCTTTCTTATTTATTTATTTTTAAATTTTAGTTACGGTTTTGCTAACTATATTAAAGTACGGTTTTATACGATTAATATATCTTAATTTAATGTACATTATTTCATAACAAAAATAGCTTTAAAGTCTTTTAATTTATAAATTTAAATTGCTTTATCAAAACATTATATTTTAAACTACACATGTATTTGAGAATAAAGTAGTAACTGAAATACTATTTTACTTTATAGAATGTCACCTTAAATGCATCATAAGATGTCATTTATATTTGTTATACGATCATTTTCATCATCTGACCTTCATAATCCTTGAAATTATAAAATTATTACTGACATTTGCAATTTACTTGGAACAACATATAATCAATAATTTCAACTCTACTGAATCGATAACGGAAACACACTCAAAAACAATATAAGAAAAATCAATAAAGATTTCAATAATAATTAATTCAATTTGATTCAACTATTTTATGTCCTTATCCTTGTTTATCCTCTAGAACTAGAATATTAGAGACCTTACCCACATTGACATTTAAAGCCTAGAGAAACTAGTAAAAAAAAAAAAGGTACAAATTGGGTTAGAAAAGTTTATAGAATTATAGCTAACCTACATGTGGAGGGAAAAGACTTTAGAGCCCTCCACAATTAGGTCATAGGGCCCTATTTTATATGTAGTGTAAGCTGACTTCACTAGCTAGGTTGCCAATTTATGTAACAAGGTGTTTGGTTTTGGAAGATCTTATAAAGGTTTTATCTTTCATTTTAGGACTATCTGCAAAAAAAATTACAAACTTTTCCTCCAATTAACAATTCCCATATTAACTATAAGGGTTGGCAATTTCTTCCACCAACTTTTATATTTTTACAATCTCTTCATTGATTAAAATCTCAATAAAAAAATTGTTGAAATATCCATGGAAATAATCTACATTTGCAGCGTAGTTCTACGTAATTTAAGTCACCACTAATGCGTTAGTAACATTTTATTTAAGAGGATTATTTCAGTAGACATATCAATAAATTTTCATTAGAATTTAGTTCGATTACTGGAGAAAAAAAAATTTGACGAAACAAATTGCAAACTTTTAAAATTCATTTGAGATTTAACAAATATATAAATAACCGTTGGTCTTATTATAAAGTTGAGCGTTGGACAACATATGATTATGTAACTGATAATATATTATTGATAGTAGTGTTTAATCTAGAACATATTAAATATTTGACAAAAATCTATACTACATAAAGGTTTGGTGAATTCTTTTATCTATCTACATATAATATTTTCACAAAAACTTATATAAAACAGTTTCATAAATAGTTATTGTGAAATGAAGTCTCATAACCTGTAAATTGAAATTGTCTTACAGAAGACTTACTCTAATATTCTTTATTACTTGTGAGGATGTGTTGAGTTTGTAAGTTTTTTCAAATTGCTTACGAGTAATTGTAGTTAGCATTTTTGCTTTTTTTGGGAAATATGTGCATATAAGTTGTTAAAAAAGCTTTAAACTCTTAAATTTTATTTGGAAATTTACTTTTTAAAGTGCCTATAAAATGTAAATTAAGTTCTTTAAGAATTTCTAAATTGGTAATTTATATAGAACTTTATTGGTACTCACTCGTTTAGTCTATTGGAAGGTATATCATTCGTCTTAAGGAAGGTCTCAGGTTTGAGTCTTCCACCTCCAATATAGAACTTTGATGGTATCATAATCTTTGATTAAATGATATTATAAAACTAAACATCTTAATAACTCAAAAGATTTATAATCTTATTAATCCAAACACTTAAGGCAAAAACTTTTGTGCACGAGGTGCACGGATCCTAGATCCGTGCACCACAATTTGATATTCATCTCATATTCAAACCCAATTGATATACATCCTATTTTTATTAAATTTTCGGTCCAATAATATTAATTTTCTGGGAGAAAGGAGACGCTGAAGACGCGTGAAACTGTCTGCGTCTTCTTCTCTCTCATTCTTCAGCGTCTTCTTCTCTCGTTTTCTTCAGCGTATTCTTCTCTCTCCTTCTTCAGTGTCTTCTTCTCTATCAGAAGAGAAACTCAAATTCTCAAAACTAACTTGTTTTTCGTGATTTATTTTTCAATTTCGTGTTCTGTGTTTTTTTTTTTTCTGATTTTTTACAAATTTCGCACCTCTGTTGAATGCATAAATTAATATAGCAGTTCTATATAATTTATACATAACAGTACTACTAACTTATACATAACAGTACTACTCAATAAACACATCCGTATCACTAAAATAACACAACAGTATTACATAAATTAATATAACAGTTCTATATAATTTATACATTATAGTACTACTAACTTATACATAACAATACTACTCAATAAACACAGCCGTATCACTAAATTAACACAACAGTATTACATAAATTAATATAACAGTTCTATATAATTTATACATAACAGTATTACTAACTTATACATAACAGTATCACTCAATAAACACAACCGTATGACTAAAATAACACAACAGTACTACATAAATTTATACATAACACTGTATCAATGGCGGAAATTTTTCCTTCGCGATTTTGTTAATCGATGTCGCAGTTCTCCCAATTTTTTTTGAGATTCGTCTTTTAATTCAAACACTAAAACCTTCAATCAATGGGTATTTGAACACTGTATCAACTTTAAACCTTTATCAATCATTGTCTCATCTTCAAACCTTCATCAATGACAGAATTTTATTTTTTCAGAAACAATATTTATGTGTTTATAGTCGAAATTTGATCAATATTAGACGTTATGTCTATGGATCGAATTCAAAGAAGAGCTTACTTCGTGGTTTGATCATGTTGTAGTTTTTCCCCAAATTGGCGCGAGAAGACGATGAATAGTGAATTTCAGTAAAAAAAAAAAATTAATTGATGGCGCGTGTTATCACGCGCCATCTATTTAGAGCGCGTCCTTACTGCGAGTGTGGGGCTGTGGTTTGAATTGTTGTGCACGGATCCACCGATCTGTGCACAAGGTGTACAGCAGCGTGACTCAACACTTAAATAGCAGATAAATTTTATAAAAAGACCCAATTTATAGTTTAGTTCTCAATTCTAGACACAATTTTTAAAGTTTCTCAATAAGAAGCTCAATTTAAGGCTTGAAATTAAGATTGAGTTCTCAATTCAAGACAAAATCCCATTTTTATTCCTTTTTAATTATATTTATGAATTTATTTATATTTTAGATAAATTAAGACAATTTAGTGTAATTTTGGAATGATCTTCATCCGACCTGTATTTATTTACATAAAAAAAACAAAGAAAGAAAATATAATGAATTCAATTCATAAAATATAATTTATATTAAGTTGATTAATATTAAAATTGGGTTTCTGTACTTTTATTCATAAAATTAAGAAAATAAAATAAATCTTAATTTTATGAATTGCATTAATTATATATATATTAATACAAATTGGATGAAAATCGTTTCAAAATTACACTTATTGTTATAATTTATTTTAAATATAAATAAATATTGAAATATTAATAAATCTATGAATACAAATAAATAAATAAATGAAAAGAAAATGGAATTTTGTCTTGAATTGAGAACTCAATCTAAATTTCAAGCCTTAAATTGAGAAAAAATATTAAATTGAACCCCTTATTGAGAAACTTTTAGAATTGAGTGTAGAATTGAGAATTAATTTATAAATTAAGTTTTGTTATGAAATTTATCCCTTCAATATCTTATTAATTTTAAAATTATCTAAAAAATTATGAGTTCAAAAAATCTTGGTTAGTATTTACTAGGGAAAAGAGGATAAAACTAATTATCTTTAGAAAGCAATTTATAATTTTTGGAAACTTGTTGGGTGACACATTACTTTTGCACATTCATATATTTGACGAATTTGAAATAGAATTCATACGACCATTTTAGAATAAAAACTCTATCAGTCTAATATTTTTATACTAAATAGATTATATAAATTGTGTTCAAACTCTGTTAGAATACTATTGGACCTCGTGGGACTCAAATCAATTGCTCAATTCTTAGTTAAGTGAATAAATTTGTTTATAAAATTGAGTAAAATGGAAAATAAAAAATATATGAAATGGTTTCATAATATAATTTGATGCGGCAAAGACCTGTCACTTACAATTAAAACTTATTTTCATAAATCAATAGCTAATGTCTAAGTTCTGAATTGTAAATTGACTCGTCTGATAGAATTAGATCCATGAAACATCGTACAAGAGTCCAAATCTTATTAAATAGGGATGGTTATTGAAAAATCATATTTCCAAGGGCATAAAACATATTAGAACCAAAAAGCACTCTACATAAACAGCTTGTATATTAAGTATACATCCAACAAAATATCAATCATCTTCAACAATGGTGTTCCCACTCTTTACACGGTTTCATGAATCTAAACAATCAATTTTCTTCTGTTAAAATTCGAAGAACAAAGAGTTAGGGCCTTATAAACCTATACAAGACAGCAAAGGATCAACCTTCAACATTTTTATAGCATTCAAAACAAATTCTTCACTCATAAATGCTTCAATGTATGGTTAGAACACCAGTCACCCTTCCTCTTTTTCACTATAGCTCCATTTTCGACATCCCTAGAAAACACGATCATTATATGGATCAACCAAACAAGAACACATACTACTTATACTCTTTCAAGAAACACAATCATTACAATTACCATTCGGCCCCATGCTAGCTGAGGGATCAGGATCAAATCCCATTTGCAGAATACCTTGAAGCTCGTTATTATTCCATATATGCTGCATTTCCAGTAAACACTGTAAATTTATCCTCTGTTTTATGAAGATTCAAAGTCATATGATAAACAAAGTGATCTTATATGTTACCTGTGGTAATGAATGAAATGGAGTAGTCGTGCCTGGGGGCCCGTTGAAGGCTCCTTGGGGATATCCGGGGAATGGATGGGACGAGCTCAATCCCGGAGCGATCCCGAGCTGTGTTGCATTGCCTCCACGTAAGTGAAGAATCTAAACGGGACGTACAAAAGATTGTTAATTTGGGTGTTTGAAATTGGAAGTTCAAGAATGAGTAGAGCAAACGAGAATTTCTTACGTCTTTGGATAGAATCCGGTCTATGTCCACGTTCACTTCTGGATTTACCGTTGCAAGCTTCATCGACAAAAACTGCAACCAGAAAGAGAGTAAATCAATATAGCAAATTTTGGAGAAGGGTCAAGTTAGATTTTCTAAACTTGATGTTTTCATTCATAGATATCGGCTAACATAAGACGTTGGAAATCAATCAAATGAGATGAACATTCATTACTGCCTTTTATTGTACATAGATTGAAAATCTTGTGAATTCTTCTAAGATTTCCGATTTCGATTATAAGCCTATTCATTCACAGATGACAAAGAAACTAAATTCCCATTTTAAATCTGTATTTTAACATCATGGAAGAACTACTTTTCAGCCAAAGAACCATACTTACAACAATTGATCTAACATAAGTAATGAAAGACACATTTATGATTTATCACAGTACATACCTCAACCTGTTGTTGGAGAGATTGCACATAGTTGATAATCTCATCAAGCATCATTGCTTTCCCAGTAATCTTGAAAATCAAGAATTTCAACATAGTTGGAATTTAAATCAATTCAAATATAAAATTGGAAGTTAAACTGAAAGCACTAGTAACCTTATTGCATCCAGGAACAAGTTCTTGAAGCAATCTCATCCTCTCACTAATCCTCTCTCTTCTCACCTGCATTCAAACCAGTTTAAAGAGGTTACATTCGAAGCATGATCGAATCATCTGCACACGAATCACGATTGAAAATCGAGAAATTACCCTTTCTGCAAGGCTATGACTATTTGTTGCCTGGCCCCTTTTGGCTCTCACATGAATGTAATCATCTTTGGAAGGCTCGGCAACATTGGAACTATCCTTTGCCTGTTTAGATGCTTGCTTGCTTCGACCGATATTTTTTTCGAGTTTCTGTTTCTTTTCATCATCTTCTTTGAATTCAGATGTGTCCCCAGATACATCCTTTTGCTGCTCTTCTTCAGCATTCTATATGAACCAAATTAAAGCCAAAACACATCACATAATGAGATACAAAACACACAAACAAACACACATATTATAGCAAGAAAATTATTACCTTAGGTGAAGCTCCCCTTTTCCTCTTTCCATAAGGTGAAGTTCTTACAATCCCATCTCCTGAATTTTGACAATGATCCTGAGAATCTGTTAATCCACTCTGGATTCTAAGCCCTTTCTTTTGAGCAAGATTTGAGTGGTATGCTGATTCAGCATTGTGGCCTAATGAAGAGACCATTTCTGAGAAGTTTCCACTTCCAAAACCTGCAACTCTTGGCATCATATCAACTAGAGCTGAAGAATCAGATGGAAACTGGACCATATGGGAAGAGCTGCCCATTGTTTGATTTTCTAAGATAGATGAACAGTGTGGATTAGCAAACTCATTCTGAGAAACCATGGCAGAATTTCCAAAATTCCCATTTTGACCTAGGGAAACAATTGGATCCCAATTACAACCATAGAACATGGAATCTGAGCACATTGTCACCCCTGAGACTTTGTCAGAAGGGCAATTCATACCTCTTTGATGGAAGGCTCTATCCCCACTCTCTTCAGAGCCCATTATCAAGAAAAAGGCCAAAAGCCCAGAATTTGGAACACCTCAAATTGAAGAGTTTTCACAATGAAAATTAGAATTTGAAAAAAAAAAAAAAAAAAAACAGTGTTTTAAGTAGAGGTGGAATAGGGTTTTGACCAAGATTGGGGGTAATCAATCTCTTGTAGAACTCAACAAGGAACAAATGAACTTTGCAGCTTTATAGCACAGAGAGGAAAGTTAAAGAAAGCAAAAGTAAAGAAAGATAATTCATTGCATTGCAGCATCTCAACTACAGGGACAAAGGAAAAGCTGAAAAATCCAATGAAGCAGAGCAGAATATCAGCATTCCACCAGCTAATTCACTACTCTTTCAAGATCAAATCTCTACTCTAATGTGGAAAATAAAAAGATTCCTTCAACACAAGAAAGTATGAATCTTTCAGAGGCTAAAGACAATGGAGAAGTGAAGGGGATTGGGTAAGTAACAGCTCACAGACTATTGTAAGAAAAGCAGATTCTCTTTTTCCTCTTTTGCTTGATATGAATATCACACATCACATCCTAAACAATGCAAGTGATTAAGTCTAATAAAATCTTAGGTCCTAATTATGGGGAGAGAAATAGAAATAGAATTCCCATCTTGAAGATTTGACCCAGAACTGAAAAACCCCACAAGAATCTCAGAAAGGCAAAATAGGAAGGACCCTTTTGTGATATTCTCAAATGTGGAGCTAAAATAGAGCAGAAAGCACCAAATTCTACTTTGTAATTTAAGCAAACAGATTGTGGGCAGGTTCTCACAGAGAGTACATTTATACTGGGCTTATATCATTGCTGTCAACAGCATTGTATGCTTGCTTAAGTTCTACAAGAAAAAAGGGCAAATTCACCAACTGGGTACTTGCACAACAGCAAAGGAATCATCAAGTTTTCCACTTTATATACCATCAAAGACAAACATATATTCAATGCCTATCAATGACTCTATATAAATAGTAACACAACTGGTTTATACTACCAAGTTTTTTTCCTTTCTTTTTTCATTTTTTCATCTAATTAATTAACTAAAACTAGATACTGTCACACTGGATGAATAATAATTAGATGAAATTAAAAAATGGGTACACTTTTACCTGCCCAAGTCAAGAAATAGATGATAAATAAAAGACAGACTAACTACTGCCAACTGCTCTTGCAGGTTAAATTATTACAGAACCTAATCTCTTTTCCCTCTTTGCCCCCACTCTTTGGTCCTTGTAATTTTATTTAATTTAAATAATCTAACTTTACTTTTCTTTAAAAAAATTCTCATCATGGTTTGGTTTGGAGATGTTCTTCTCTTGTACCTCAAGCTTGCTTCACATCTTTATTTATTTGTTTATTTAGTTTTTGCTCTTTTTTTACTGACACATTTGCCAACTATTCTCACAGACTTATCTTTGCTGTTACACACTCATATTTTTTTCTGAATGCCAACTAACCTAAACAATTCTTTTGAGAAAACCCTTCATTATGTGCTTCACCTCCATCATTCTCCACCATTCATCACTCTTCTTATACACACCCCCACCTAATTATACTTACCCTTTTCTTTTTATTTATTTTTTATTTTCATCCATGCCTACTACTATAGGATTTATTTAAATAAAGCTCACTTTAACAATTTCAATTGTTTAATACACCATAAGTTGTATCCTACACACACACACACATATATATATATATATATGTGTGTGAGTTTGCCTGTGTAATTGGAGTCGTAGATAAATTTTAAAAATATTGTGTCTGTCGTGTGATATTGTAATATTACAGGCTATGGTTATAGTTCAAGTGTTATATAACACTTAAGACAAATTAAAAAATGGATATAATAGTACCGATCTATGATAATGAATATAAATAGTTATATAAAATAACAAAAGAGTAATGATTATTTCAAAGAAAAAAAAACTTTATAAAATGCAAATGGCCCCTTGTATATTGTTTCATGAGAATTGAGACTCATCTCATTAAGAATATTGAGTCAATTTGAGTATATTTAATGTTTTATTATATTTTGACAGTTAATTTTTTTTTTTTCATATCGACAACTTTGTTAGCTATCTCCTATTATATTATTAAAAAAAAGTTATTTGGATAATGAGTTTTATACTAAATTTGTGGGAAAATGTATATTACATGAAAATGTAACCACATTAAATACAGTGGATTCGAAAATACATAAATTGTAGCATAAATAAGAAATTAAATAGAAGAAATCCGAAATGTGAATTGGAGTGGAAACATAGGTGTTGTACATTTGTGTGTTTTAAGGTCGTACCCAGCTGTTGCAGCTGTACTGTATAGTTACCCATTTAGATATAGGTTTACTATGTTATTTTTAATAATAATTAAATAAATCAAATGTCAGAGCAGTCTTTTTCTTTTACTTTAGGCCTTTGGTCATCACAACACAACGAATAATGGAATCTCATTCACACTATTTTACTTCTTTCTCCTTCCTTGTACACATTTCCAGCTGTCTCTGTCTATACTAATATACAATATGTATTTATTTTAATATATATATGTATAATAATAAATCAAGAAAAAGAAAAATACCAGCTATAATTTCTGGTCAAACCCATCATCCTTCAGTCAATTTCTTGAAAGCCTGTGATCTTGCTGGAAATTCAAGTCATTCCCAAATAGATGCTTCATTTTCGTCACAAATCTATCTTAGATGTCTATGAAAATCATTGTTTAATTTCAATTTTTAGTCTCTATATTTTATTACTAACCAACTCTAGCTTGAATAAATTCTACAAAATTAATAGATGTCAACAAAATTTAATGATTGTTATATGAGTTTGAAATTTTTTATTTGTGATGGCAGAATTCTACTTCACCATATTAATTCATGAGATTGTTTCATATTTTTATTTTCAAATTAAATAAATAGATAAACTTTCATTAAATGATTTCTAATCAAATGTACAAATAATATACATATATTCGTTGGCCACCGTTTATGTACAAACTGCCACATTAATCAAACAACCCACTCCATCATTTTTAAGTATTTCTTTTTTCTCTAACCCCATTCTTCTTCCATTTTACTTTATTATCCCAAATTTTGTGGAATCGAATTAGTGATCAAATCAATTTGATAATCAATTTAAGATTCAACTGATCGAACTTGTTCAATCAAGAGATTCGGCCGGTTAAGACAAATTTAACCATATTTTCTTAAATTTTTATTATATTATGTACATAATATGTAGTAAATTACTTTGGGGATGACTTAAGATAATGAAATTTTATCTAGCTTTATCTAGTGTTTAATTTGATGGAAATAAAAATTTGGATTATTCTTTCGATCCAAAATAAAATGCCAAAATCCGAAAAATACATTAAATAATAATATAGGCCATTCCTGATAGTTTATCTAAAAATTGGGATAACATTAGAAAATTTTATGTTAGGATGATTTCTGAAAGAGTCTTAGACTCAGTAATAATGATACTGGCTTAACAAAGTTTTGGTTTAGTTATGGATTTGAGTACACCTTCTTACTCTTGTATAACTAAAACTTTAGCCCAAGTTGGGCTTCGTAGACAGCTAATGGGTCACACAACTTTGGACCTTGGGCCACCAACCCAATTTTGTGGGTCAATTTCATTTGCTAATGATAATTGGGGCGTCAAAAATCTAATTGTCAAAATTCAAGACTGATCCATATCGAGATCGGCTAACGCCCAAATCCAAACCAAGGCCGAGCAGGATTGACGGGTTCACGTTGAAACAGGGAATATATATATATATATATATATATATATATATATATATATATATATATATATATATATATTATCAATTGGATAGTGTAAGTTTAATTGCAATTAGAAAAAAATATTATTTTTTCAAATTTCTGTGTGCTAAATGAATCGTTTCGGAGGAAAATTGTGAGCTGATTTATTATCTTACGAATTTTAGATCACGTGCATTGTACATGAAGATCAATTCAAATTAAGAAAAGAAATAATAATACAAATATCTTATATATAACATTTTTATATTAGAGTTCTAATTATAATAAGATTCTATAAGATTTTAAATTAGTTAGGATTCAATTATAAAATTATTTAAATATGAAAACTTATTTTACTATTATAACCTTATATAACAATCTTTGATAGAGATATATTTGGCAATCCATATTTTGTAAGAAACATCCACACTTTTATATAGGTAATAGATAATAGATATAAGCTAGTTCATGTGATGTAGTACTATTTCATTATTTTGTTAGTTTTATCTTTTTTGTTGTGGAAAATATTGAATCAAGTGATCCGTGATCATATTAAAACATTATATTATTTATCGTGGTGTATGCTTTTTTTTTTAATGGTAGATTTGAGTTTTTATATGATATTTTGTTAATGGTTAGTTAATAATTATTGAGAAAATGCATTTTATTCGTTGAAAATGTGTAGTTTAATGAGTTCAGAGAAGCCGATCTAATAATATTATCTATAATGTAATATTATGTAAATGGATACCCATTTACCCGTACCTTACCGGATATAAATAATAGAGTAATAGGATAAGGTATGGACATGTTATTTTAGAATAGGGTAGGGTATGAGATAGGCGACCCGTACCCTACCCTATCCTACCCATTTACATCCCTAAACAAAACGATGGCTCATTATATTAGTCCATAAAAAATTACTGTAATTTTTTATATTTGATTAGAAAATATGTCAAAACCTAATTGCCATTATAACTAGTTAAATTAAGTAAATATTTTTTTCTTTTACCGATTTTTCATTTAAAAAATCAAAATACAGAAATTTTCTTATGTTAAAGTGGCAATATTTTGAACACAACATGTAAGTTTGTTAAATTAATTTATGTTTTAATAAAAATAACAGATTTTACTATAACACGAATTACTAATCCGGATTGAAACTATATATAAAAAATAAAAATTAGAGGCTTGTGTGGCAGCACTAGGGGTGGGTAATATACTGAAAATACCGGTATACCGCACTTACCGTACCGAAAAAATACCGAAAATATCGAAAATTTCGGTAAGGTATGATACCGTACCGGTAAATTTCGGTAAGGTAACGGTATGAATTTTTTTTTCTTCGGTATACCAGTATACCGAAACTTTGTGGCATACCGAAACTTTTCGGTATACCGAACAGTTTCGGCATACCGATATAAAAATAAATATCAATATTATTTTTTAATAATTCTAATACAAAAATCCTTTTCGGTATGAAACGGTATGCCGGTCCATTCCCGTATACCGGTATGGAACGGTATCCCGGTCCATTCCGGTATACCGAAATGACGGTATGATAACAGTATGAACTTTTTTTATACCGAAATTTTAGTATCCCGAAGATACGATATACCAAAATTTTCGATAAGGTAACGATATGAAATTTCTATATACCGAAATTTTCGATATGATAACGATACGACGAAAAATTTCCGATATACCGTACCGTACCACCCACAGGCAGCACCACCAAGATTGCTTCTATCAACTCCCTAACCTACAATTTGAGCGAATTTATTGAGGTGATGATGATCTTGTCAAATCTTTCTTTTCATTTATACTTTTTGCGTTTTAGTTCTTCATTAAAAAAATAACCTCAATTTAATTATAATTAAGAAAATATATAAAGACTTATATGAAATTGTCTTCTTAAAAATATACACATCACAGAATGGTCTAATAAGAGTCCTGCTCAAGAAAATAATGTTTTATTTGGTAATTTTAAATATCATAGAATAGATTCACCTATATATATATATATATATATTTTTTTTTTTTTTTCCCCCATAATAATCTCTCGTCAATAGATATCAAAACATAATCAATAGTCCATCTTCCAAACGTCTCCATGCCCGCCGCCACCACTTCTCCGTTTCTCCCGCCGTCAACCTCCGCCTCTCCGCCCTCAACAGTGGCTTCCACCACCACCATCAATCACCTCTCTCTCCACCCAAAAGCCTCTCCTCTAACCTCCCTCTCCCTCAGCCTCTCCGCCGCCTCTCTGCGCCTCCCCAAATCCGCCGTCTCCGACCGTCCGCCGCCGCGGATCAAACCCTCAAACCCTAATAAACCCCCCTTCTCTCTCCACGGCCTAGTCAACGGCTTCACCCACCACTTCTCCAACTTCATCTTCCAAAACCCTATCTTCACCGCCGCCGCCGATAAAAGCCACCACCGCCTCTGGCCCCTCCTCAACCTCTGCCCTCCGGCGATGGCAACAGAAGACACCAAACCTCAAGGCTGGGACCCCCATGGCATGCAGGCCGACATACTCTTCAGCTTAAACAGACTCAGCCGACTCAAGAAATACAAAATCTCCGACTTCAAATTCATCAACCCCCGAACCAGCGCCGCCGTCGCCGACGCCGACGAGTCCTTCGGCGACCTGCTCGACCTCCACCGCGGCGGCGTTTACACGAAACAACAACTCACTGAAAGACTCAACAACCTCTCATTATCAGAACTCTTCGAGAAAATCGAGTTCTACGTGAAGACAAACCCCGACGGATCAATAGACATCAACATACCCTACAAGGAAAAGTTCTTCCAGCCACAAAGCAAGTTCCGGTGCTTGGCCTTCGGCTCGGTTCCGGAGGAGGAGGCGATGGACGCTGACGTGGACATGACGCGGAGAGAGCGCGCGGAGTTGATGAAGCGGATGGAGAGA
This sequence comes from Scutellaria galericulata, assembly GCA_946896805.1. Lineage (NCBI taxonomy): Eukaryota > Viridiplantae > Streptophyta > Magnoliopsida > Lamiales > Lamiaceae > Scutellaria > Scutellaria galericulata. The sequence goes on from OX335793.1 coordinate 17,149,604, forward strand.
CAAGAGCGTAAGAGAGTGGAGAGTGGAAGGGCATGCATGCTGGGCGATGACGTGGCGGATGAGATAGAGTGGATGATGGTGAAGAGGACGAGCATGAGTGCGAGTTTGTTTAGGAAGATAGTAAAGAAGATAGAAAAGTGGTACCATGATAGAGAGTACTATGGTGCAAAGGTGATCGGAACAAGCTCTTCAGGTAGAGAGATGACAATCCAAGTGGTGGAAGGGGATATAGACAAGATCCAGCTCAAGTTTGTCGATAAAATCGGGAATGTTTGTCAGGGAAATACTAATCTTGATCTCATCCACAGGGTTTTGCCTAAGGAGGTACACCTAATTTTTTTCTTTGTTTTGTTTGTTTTTACATGGAAGTGCAATGACAATTGTGAGTCAAATTACAGTTAGCGGTTGGCAAACCTTTCAACAGAAAGGTGATTGAAGAAGCATTTGGAAATCTTGAAGCTCTTGGTCTTTTCTCTCATATGTACATTGATCCGAAAGTGGACGAAGAAAATGGAGCATTCTCTCTTGACATTGTATTACAAGAAAAGGAACCACATAAGTGGTCTGATCTTAGTGCAGAATGGAACATTGCCCCTTCTCGACTAACATTGGTATGTATCAATTTTGTTTTAATTATATCTAACATGGTTGGTTTTTAATTTGATGCATGCGATTCAGGCTTCTTTAATACCTGGTGCAAAGATTTCGTTTGGTCACAACAATATCAAAGGCCTAAATCGGACATTTCGAGGTGAACTCACCCTTAGCAACCTTTTCGATCCGCAGGTAATTTCAAAATTAACTTGGTGTTATTTATAATGTCAAAAGCACAAGTAACGCTGGGGTATTTTTCTTGGATTATAGGACGACATTGGTTTTAATTTCGAGTACAAACATCTATATGTAGACGGCATAGATGATCCTAGGAACCGGACATTTAAGGCGACTTGTTTCAATACTAGCAAACTTAGTCCGGTCTTTAGGGGGGGCCCGGGTGTGGATGCCTCCCCAATATGGGTTGATAGGTTCGGTGTCAAGGCCAACATCACCGAGGTAATGGTCTATTAATTAATTGTCATGCATGTCACATGTGGATTGATCATCATTATCTGAATCTTGAAGTATTTTTACAGAATTATACGAGACAAAGTATGTTGACGTATGGAATAGTCCTGGAAGATGTAAAAACACGAGGAGAAGGAGGCGGTGTTGTTAGCAGAGGCGATATGGTGTCCGTTAATGGACGATATGTGGCTCATGGGCCTCCCACCACATTCACTGGGGCCGGTAGAGATATTATGGCCTTCTTACAAGCTAATCTAACCATAGATAAAACAAGATTTCTCAATGGACTCATAGTTGGTGGCAGGGATGTGTTTCAGGTATAAATTTGACACTCTTACACCATTCTGCCAACCACACTATTTAAAACATTTGTAGTAAGTGAAATTCCGACCTATTTTAAAACACGAATTAAAATTCACTAGTTTGCAACAAGACGATAGTTATGACATCAATTTTACATTTTTCCAGAACGAAAACTATTACCTTTTACATAATTTATTCTTTTTCCATTTTTTATTCAAACAAGTGTTGTATAAATCCGTGAGGCAGAGCCTTACTACTCGTCGTAAACTGGCTTGAATTTGCAGGTGGACCAAGGGGTGGGGATCGGTGGATTTTTCAACCGGCACAAGGTATCAGCCACAAGATTCATCCCACTAAAGCAGGTGGAGGAAGGTGCCGGCAAGGCGGGGCCGCCGGTTTTAGTCCTCAACGGCGTCTACGGTGGCTGTGTCGGAGATCTTCATAATCACGAAGCTTTCATCATTGGCGGGCCTCACTCTGTTAGAGGCTACGACATGGGAGAGATTGCAGCTTCAAGAAATAAACTGGAGGTATGCATGTATATATATAAGCCCTAGCTACTCTGTCTCTGATGGACATGCATGCATTGCAGGTGGGTGCAGAGATTAGAGTACCAGTGATGAAGACGAAGACGTATGTGTATGCATTTGCAGAGCATGGGAATGATCTGGGAAGCTCTGCGCAAGTGAAAGGGAATCCGACAAAGACATACAGGAGAAAGGGACGTGGATCCTCGTATGGTGGTGGGATTATGTTTCGTCAGATGAGAGCTGAATATGCTGTTGATAACAACACTGGTACTGGTGCCTTCTTCTTTCATTTTGGAGAAAGGTTTTGACCTCGATGGTGGTTAAGTAGTAGGGATTATTTCTTTCTAATAATTAGGGTTACCAATTAGGGCTTCTTTGCTTGTTAATATTTATTGGGATGTATACCATGCACCGTTGGTTGCCTTGTGTATATATACTTATATTAGAGTTTATTATCCATTTTACTCACTAACTTCCTTAATTTTTTGGCTTGGTAATTTTGTTTTTTAACTTTTGAAAATATGGAATCTAGATCAATTTTAATATGAATAGTTCAATTGAGGTTAAAGCGCACGAGAATCCCTAATTTTGGGCTATTTGGTCAAATTTTGTTGATTTTGCTATTATTTTATGTTTATAAACTTTTATATATACACGTGATCATATCTTTTGCCATGATGTGGACTTAAAATCATTGAGATTGACACAAACAAAAATTAAGAAAAATAAAGAAAAAATATAAGAAAAAAAGATAATACACTAAAGGGAGAAAAAAAAAAGAATTTGGCAGCTTATCTCGCCACCCGTGAACAACAATTGAAGAAGATGATTAGAAAATGTAACGCAAATTGTTAATTTATTGATAATATTGATATGAACAAAATATAGTATCTTGATTCTCTTAGGAAAAAAAGAAAAAAGAAAACATAAATTAACCTACCTCATTCGATTAGAGGAGATTTACTATCAAGTCTTTTGTGTGCTTATTATAACAAATATATATATATTTAAATATAATGAATTGTATTTTGGGAGATACAATTACAAATCTTTCCTGAGAAAACGCAAATAAATATAAGAGTATTGTTGGAAAATTGGTTTTGATCAAGTGTGGGTCAATTGTTGACTTTTGTAGGAAGTCTTGACCACACGTGTTTGACTATTATTTTGAGGTGTCAAAGTTGGGCAAATATGAAAATAAAGGGTAAAAGGTCGTTCTACGTCTTGAGTAGATAACCAAAGTACATTTCCGCTCTCAAAACCGATTTTCGGTGAGTGGAAATTAATGTACGAAGTTGGTGGCTGAAACCTGTTTGGTGGCCAAATGTTGCGTCCGATGTTGAACAACATTAAGGGCAACATTGCTCGTCCGCAAAGCCCAAAATATAAAAGTCCATTGGGTAACCCATTTGAAAAGGCCCATTTCGAAGCCCTTGTGGCTAATGGTCTTCCAATCCTTAGTAACTGATAGTGTAAGGTAGTGGAGAGCTCCACTTACATAGTGGGTTTGAATGTCTTAAATGCACATTAATGTGATGAGTTCATTCACTATGTGGGAGTGCCTATAAATAGGACATGTTTTTCATAGTTTTGCATATGATTGGAAGCACGAAATTATCATAAATCTTAAAACATCTTTGGAAAATCAAACTTGCATCTTTGAGCATATAGAGTGCGATCTAGTCCTTCAACCATTTTAGTTCGTTGGTGCTTCTTGTTTTGTGGTGCTACTAACTAGAAGACGTAAGTCGTTTTACCTTTGAGAACGTCACGTCATACCGTGAGCACTAGCCGTGACGTATTCATTTTTTAGGGGAAAGTGACATGTTCGTTTGTTAGGGGAAAGGTCTCATTGGCTCGACTTTCCATTTTGCACTGGGAAGTTGTTGTTGCTGCTCTCTAGATCTTGTACGTTGCCAAAGCTCGAAAATCCTACTGGAATTTGAAGGTTCGAAAGCGTTCGAAGTCTCTACAAGAATCTACCTACTGGAATTTGAAGGTTTGAAGGCGTTCGAAGTCTCTACAAGAATCTATTGAAGGTTTGAAGGCGTTCGAAGTCTCTACAAGAATTTATTGTCGCCATGTTGTCTGCAATGTTCAACATCATCTGTAATGTCTGTTTCCAGAATCTATTGTGTCCGGTGTTACAACATTTTCGATAACATTTGTGTTTTGTAACAATTTTATTTTCTATTTTCTCATTGTAATTGACATTGTTAGGTGCATTATAAACCAATAAGTATTCCAATTAATAACCAGTGACACAGTACGAGATTGATTTGCAATTTATATCCCAATAAAATTGAGTATTGAATCCACTTTTATAGTGAAATTGAGAATTCCAATACTTAATTAGGGTGTTGGTCTCCAAAGTAATACTCCCTCCATCCCGAAATAATTTGCACACTCATCCCGACATGTGAAATAAAAAAATGTTATTTTTTGTTTTTTGAGTTGAAAAGTCAATAAAATTAAGAATAATTAAGTTCTGATTAGAGTATTAAAAATCCTGCCTTTTTAATAAAATAAAATAAAAGGAAAAACAAGATATTTCTGTTGTACAGTAAATTTGCTGCAACAAAATCGAAAATTTGCACAAATCTGTAAACATTCCATCAAACATTATGGGAATGCAATACTCAACCAAATTCAACCATCATAGACCAAATCTACTCCTATCTCCGGCGACTGAGTCTCAGCAACAAAAGAATCCTCCGAATCGTAAGCTACTTCTTCGGTTTCGGGGGAAACCTAAAAAAAATCGTTCAAATCTCCCATGAACACCGATTGAGAGAATGAAGAGACGAGAGAAAACGAAAGTGTAAAATGTTCTGGAGAGGGATGAAGAACAGGGCTGAGAGAGGGGCTGGAGAGGGATGAAGAACAGGGATGAAGAAGAGACGAGAACGAACAGGGATGAAGAAGAGGGGCTGAGAGAATGAAGAGACGAGAGTGTTCTAGAAAACATAGGTTAGGGTTTGAGTGATAAAAATGGGCTGGCCAGGATATTTTGGGCTGGGTGGGATATTTTGGGTTAGTAGATTAAATGGGTTAAAATGGGCTGGCCAGTTTAGCAGGTTAGGTAATTAGGATTAGGGTTAGGATTAATTATTAAGCCAATGACAATTAAGTAAATATGTTAAGTTATATGAATAATTTGATAAAAATTATTTTCGGAGGTGTGCAAATTATCCCAAGACATCCAAAAAAAAATTATACAAATTATCCCAAGACAGAGAGAGTATTATTTACCCATGAATTTGAATGAAGTCAATGCTAAAGTGTATTTGTGGTCATTTAAGATAACCAAAAGTTACACAAAATTAAATCTCCAACCTTTTACGTTTCCAATGAGAGAGAAATGATTGATCAATTTTATATTTGAATAGAGCAATGGTGGTAGTAGCCTTAAAAGTGAGCTGTGATCTATTTAAAGTTTTTTTTAAATTTTTTTTTGATATTGTTATTTTTCATCATTCTCATATAAGAGGGAAAAAAACATGAAAAGAAATTTTTCATATTTTTATCATCTTTATAGTTTGCTATTAAATACGGTGATATGAGTTAGCTATGTGACTCATACATTGGTTTTTATTCTATACTGACCAACTAGCAGTCCACCGCGCGATGTGCAGTTTATTATTTATTATATTAATATTATGCAATTTGTAATAATATAATGATGTTGCATAAATTAACATGTTATACATAATATCTTTTATTATTTTAATTTAAAACATGTACTATTTACTAATGATTTTTCATATTACTCCCATGTGTTGCACAAATTGTCATATAACTTTAATAATATTAATTGTTAATTTTATTTTTAAATATTTTTGTTTTATTTATTGATTTATATTTTCGTCAAATTAAAATTATTATATACAATAATATTTCCTTCAATCATAATAATTGATTTTTCCTTTTATATTTTTTATAATTTTTATATTTCATTCTCATACTTGAATCATCATATATGTTTTCCTACGTCATTTCTTCATTTCTCTCTCACAAAATTATTTGTTCAATTTGTATTTAGTGTAAAATGACAATTTGGTGGGATCTTCTTAGATGAAGATATGAGATAATAAGATCTGAAAGAACTTTTTTACCTTTGTTAGCAAATCTCGTATTCTTTCATTTTTTTTATAGTTTTCTATAGATTTGAGAAATCATTATATTTACAATTTCTTATTATTCTTTTTTTTTTTCTTTAGACAATAAGATCTGGAAGAATTTTTCTACCTTTGAATGTTTAGCAAATCGTTTCATTTTTTTTTAGTTTTATATAGATTTGAGAAATAATTATATTTACGGTTTTTTCTTGTTTTTTTTCTTCATTCTTTGTATATATATATATATATATTTTTTTTTTTTTTTTTCCATTCTATATGCATCTCTCTTTTATTGAGAAATCACTATATTTTTTCTCTATTTTTTTAGTTTTACATACATTTGAGAAATCAATGTATCTCTTTCTTCATCTCTTAGCTTTATATAGATTATAGAATAGCTTCTACGGTAAGATTGATCTTTTTTATTCTTATTAAAAGATAGTTTATCAAGTAAGAGATACTATTTTTTTAATTTTTTTTATTGACATGACACTTTTAGATGGAAAAATGACAATCTTATAATTTTTGTCAAATTTCTTGCTTTAATATATGGTATAGATTTACTATGTTTGTATTCAAGAATCACTCAACCGAACTCTAACACCACTCCAATCTCCATTTACAAAGACATAATATTTGCTCACGAAAACCAAAATTTGGTTGTGATTAATTTCAAAAAAAATTGTAGGTTTCTCAATTTTTTGAATAATGAATAATTGATGTATCCATTCCTTTCGTTTAACATGAAAAACATCCATAAGCAGGTCTGGACTTATAAGTTAAATAAGTCGATAGACTCAGAACCGAAAAAAATACGAATATATATATTGTATTCATCTATATATGTTTTCTATTACTTTTTTTTTAAATTTAAGTTTCAGTTTTAATTTATATTTTTAGTATTATTGTATTAATGTTTCTCATATAAGAGTCCACATGTTAGAAAAGAAAAGGAAAATCAGAAATATAGAAATTAGAAATTGGTTGATGGACTTATTCTAACTTTTTTTTAAAGATAATATAAATATTTTGAATAGTGAAAATGTTTAAAATTTGTATGTTTTGCATTGAACTTGTACAGGTGAGATTAAGGGTTGATTTTGAATATCCAACTCGGATCAAAATATTAGTAGGTACGGCACTGTCCACAAGGAAACTCAAATCTCAATCAAAATTTCATGAAATTGACAAAATACAACGAAGAACAATGAAAATTCAAATTTTAATTAAATTGAATATACTTTATCCTTTAAAAAATCATTACTTGTATTAAATAACAGTATTATATTAATACAATTTTACTATTCTATTCATTGTGGGCACATATTAATATGTTCATCATCACATTGATGATGTGTCGCAAATTCAATATAATCATTAATTTCAAATTTAATATTTAAAAGAATATGATCTTTATACATTAACTGAAACATATTAATACATGCTCCAGGTAGATATGTTAACATTTTCTTATATTCATAATATCATTAATTAAATGTAATAAAATAACAAAAGAAGTATCGCGACTGTCCAAAGCCCAATTATTCATGTTTGTACATGGAGTATTGGGTTGGCAGCCCGCGTATATAGACTCCGGCCCGTTATTTATTATCCTAAGCCCATAAATCCTGGACTCGAAAACATGAGCCCATTAAACTATGGTCTTCTACTCTTCTCTCGTGGCCAACTCACACAACCGTGAATGTTGAAAGTTGAAACACAAACAGAATAAAAAAAAAAGTTTTGTCAACGAAAACGTGAATAAATTTTTAAATATATTATACATAACTAAATGAAACGTGATAAAATTTTAAATATATTATACATATAGTCAGAGATGGATCCACAGCTGGGCAAGGGGTACTGGGCCCCACTGAAATTTGAAAAATTATCAGGGGCATATTAGTATTTTCACTATTTAAATAAATAAAAAGAAATAAAATTACACAATTCACACTATCCTGGTCCAACATAGTTTCTTTGCAGATTTTCTTCATTTCTTTTCTTTCACCCACTATAAACTCCTTACTCCTTAGCATTGTTTTCAGACATTTTGTTTATTTCTCTCCCCAACGTTTTGAATATAGCATATTGTCTTTATTTAAATTTTTTTGCTTTTTTTTTTTTCTTTATTTTTGTAGATTTATAATACCTTATATGCAATATCTTTCCATTTAATTTGAACATAAAATAGGGTCTTTATTTAATTTTTTTTTTTGCTTTTTTTTTTCTTTATTTTTGTAGATTTATAATACCTTATGTGATATAATGATTATGTAAAAACGATTAATGAATGATTTTTCATTTTGTTTATCAATTATGTAGTTATACTATGTAGTTATGAGAAAAAAATTCATTGTGATAGAAAATGGTCAAACTTATGTTTCTTAATTAATTTGATTAAATTACTACTATAATATATTCTTTTGCAAAAGAAAAAAAAATCAAAATATTCTTTAAAATTTAATAATGATGATCAATATTTAAGTTTCGATGAAAATACAAATAGAATCTATCAAGCATTGAGTAAATGAAGAAAGTAACATGAAATTTTATAATTCAAGTGGTGAGATGTAACTAAGTTATTAATTTTAAATTTTATTACTTTACAATGTAATAAATTAATTTTATCGAAATTATGGTAAATTTATATTGTTGGTTTAAAATTATTGGGTTTTTTTATTAGTTAATGTGAACCCCTAAACTAAAATTCTAGGACTGTCACTGCACATAGACATACACATAAATATAAGTGCCGGTAAAATTTTAGTTACTGGTTATTTTTTAATCTTACAAATAATTTTTATTTTTGTGGAAATTAGAAACTTAGATTTGTTTTGTACGTACCAAAAACATATTGTAAGTAATAAAAGTCAATCCCATGTTTCATGATATGCTTTAATTAGATTTCTTCATCATTATTTTAATTGTTATCTACTTTTGAGATATGTATAATAAAAGATATTAAATCATGCATGTTAAGGGCTCATGCATTAAAAATTGTCTCCCTAGTTTTAAGTTTTGGAAGATTTTAATAAGCGTGAAATTCTCCACCCCACTTTCCTTAACACACCTCAATTTTTGTAGTTTTTAATTAAAAAATACAACAAAAAAAAAAAAAAAAAGTCTCATATTACCCTAAAAAAAAAAACCCTACCCCATTGCCCCCCCCCCCCCCACACTGTTCTCTCTGTTTTTGTTTTTTTTCCCTTTTCTTCATTAATTTTTAGAAATAACACAACAATACAACCAAAATCATTCAACAAGTTAATTGAATACGTAAAAATCATGTAAAAATCGTTAAAATTTGATAATGGAATAACTCAGTTCGACCTTGGTACGTCAAACACGATATTTACATATTTAGTCAATTCATGAAATGATTTCCATTAATTGTTGTATTATTCCTCAAAAATTCAAGAAGGAAAGGAAAAAAATAAAAATGACTGGAAGGAGTGAATGGGAGGGTTTTTCAAATTTTTTTTTTAATTTTTAAGAAGTAAAATTGAAAAATAATTATTTTTGTCTTTTTTAATTCAAACATAAAAAATTTGAGGTGTGTTGAGAAAATAGTGGGAGGTGGATAGTTCCACCGTTTAATAATTGTGTTGAAGTATGGTTGGATCTGTTGTCGCTCAAACACAAAAATAAATGAGGTTTTAAATCCAACCTTATTGGCCAGGAATTAATTAGTTTTGAGCACAATCACAAAATGAAAAATATTAGTACAATATTTGTCAGCTCAGGGATATATATTTTGTGGCCAAGCGGGGTATCGTACAAAATATTCAATTGTATTTTGCCCAAAAATTAAATGTCATGACAAAAGTACAATCTGTGCACTGTCACACAATTTGCTGGAAAACTTCTGTAATAATTAACTGAAACTTGTAAGCAAAAAAATATATAATACATTGTACAATAACAAAAATTTATACCAAGGAAATTAATTAGGATTCGCTGGATTTATTAGTAGATTTCATATAAATGATTATTTTTCGACCATATAAAATATTTTTGTTACTTTTCTACCCAAATTCAAAAAAAAAATTGATAAATTTATTCTTTTGATAAATAAAAAATATCAGTTTTCTATCAAAATTTACACGACATGTGTTTTTGTTTACACATATGTAGCCTTAATGTATTTACATAAAATTACTCAATATGATTATGTCGTGTAAATTCTGATGTTAAACGATAATATGAAAATGAATGTAATTTGAAATGGCAATGGACCAAGTTGATCTGCCATAGTACTTGTGGAGAAGGGCATTCCACTTGATCATATATATCTGCACCATTAATGTGTATATCTTCTGCTCTTTTTCTGTCTCCACATAACATCACATTCATGTTTCCAATCTCAATTTACCTTTCTAGCCCCATCTGATTTTGTATGACATCAACTCAAAGTTTTATTATTTTATATATCTTGGAAGGCAATCTATAGATTTCTTGAAATAAATTAATAATGCTACGTGTATCCGATGATTCATGCAGTTCCATAGAATTTATAATTGGTTTGATAGGTCTGTATGTAACGAGTTAATCACAAAGAATTGAGAATTTTTTATTATTAGATTCTAATTTAGCAAAATTTGATTGAGACAGTCATATGGATCATATTATATGAGGCAAAGTCTTACTCAATTATATTCATCGTATTATTAAGTCAAAACGAATCATCTACATCCAAATAATTTAAACAAAGCTTCATTTCATAAATCAAGATCTGTAAGATAGACTCAAAAAGAACACATCTTTTTATTTAATTGCGCCTCTTTACTATAGTCACATCGTGCTTGGGTTTTTCACCTAATAGTTTGGAATTTTCTTATTAATTTTTAGTAGTATCTATAAATTTTCGATACTCAATTTTCAAAATTTTATCAAATGCTTGGTATTAATTTTAAAATAGAATACTCACTATAAAATAGGGTTGTAATATCAAATACACAATTTTTTACAACTAACACAAGCTATAATAGGTATTGGTATGTTATACTTCTTTGATCCTAAAATAAAAGACGTGTTTGTATAACTTATTTAATTTTTGGTAAGAAAAAAGTATTATTTCACACCCACCATTTCTATGTATTATAATATTAAAATAAAAGAAAAAAAAAATATCAATGATTAAGTTTTGATGACTTGGGCCGGTTTGAAATGCGAGGGTTGTATTAATAAATGTGTGCTAATAAAAATGGGCCCAAAAAGGGCATCTTGTTTCTATTTAAATCAACTGCACAAACTGGCCCATCATAAATGGGTCGGATCATAATTTATGGGTCTGTACTAGAGCTTGGACACTTCTTTATAAGAACTTGTACTTATATGTATCATGTTTACGGGTAATTATACTATACACCATTATATTAATACATCAGTATTTTTTATTGCGGTAACTTCTCTGTAAGGTAGCTTTTCTATTTTGGGCTGAGCTTGACTGTTGGGCCTCCCTATACTCATTTTATATCCTAAGTTGCAATAGACCATTTTTTGCTTGCTTTTGATTTTGCTTGCATTTAATCATTATAAATCAATTATGATGTATGTTCGAAATAATTGTAAATGAATTATCACAAAAAATTTGATTCATTTTGAATTTATTAATACGTAATATTACATGCATTTCGTTTGTTGAGATATATTGTTGCATCCAAATTTAAGTCATACGAATATCCATTGAAATCAAATTCAAATCTGAAAATGGCTAATCTTTATAATCAAATGATTGTGGTAAATCATAAATCATATGCAATCCGCTAAAATATGATTCAACCAATATCTAATGAAATATCAACCACGCAACACAGAAGGATGCAACAATGATTTTTAAATCGATGCAACAACGATTGTGAACGGTGATGGTATGCAACCGATGCAATGATTTTTGAATTCATGTATAATTAATTACTAACAATACATTACCAAATTAACATCACAACACCAAAATGGAAGCAACAATAATTTTGAATGCATGCCAACAAATAATTAATTAATAGACATAACAATATAATATACATATTATTTTCAAATTTGTTTGATGGTAATTAATTATGATCACAAATGCAACTTATATTTCGGTTTTCAAAATAATTTTTAATCATATTAGGCTATATTAGATGTTAACAATTTCATTTTCTATTATATATTATTTTCTTAATTTGTAATATTAATACAATGAAAATTTTGAAATACAAAGTTTTGAAAATGGAATGATTGTGATGATGGAATATTAAATGTATTCCGGTATAAGACATAAGAAAAAATATTAAGCTTAATTATGAAATCAAATATGTATTAATAGATTTAATAATCTACTTTACCTCGATATATTTATGTGTCAATTCACGCCTTGTTTTCCTTTTTCTTTCTTTTCTTACGTTTCAATTATTGTGTAGCATTCTTTTTTATTTTATTGCATTTTTAAAATAAATCTTTTTTTCTTATTCCTTTAAAATTCTATCTCCACACATCTTTTTTCAAACTGATCTCATTTTATCCCTTTTTTTTCCTCTATTTAATATTAATACTAATTTTCCTTTTTTTTTTTCTTTCTCTTGTAGTTCCATTATTATCAATAGTACTTGAAAAAATATTTTAAGAGTTTTTTAATTTATATATATGTTTAGAAATTGTCGTAGTTTCCATCAATATCAATAGTACTTGGAAAAATATTTTAAATTTTTTTTTAATTGTTCATAAGTATCAATAGTACTTGCAAAAATATTTTAAGAATTTTTTTTAATTGTACATAAGTTTAAATTTTCAATTTTTTTTTTCTTTCTTTCTTAGTTTCCATTATTATCAATACTACTTGGAAAAATATTTTAAGAGTACTTGGAAAAATATTTTAGTTATATATATGTTTAGAAATTATCATAATTTCCATTAATATCAATATTACTTGGAAAAATATTTTAAGATTTTTTTAATTTTAGATAAGTATCAATAATGCAAAAAATAATTTAAGATTTTTTTTAATTGTACATAAGTTTAGAATTGTCTAAAAATTTCATATACTTCTAGATCTTATGGAGTAATCTTAACCATCTTTATAGAGTAATCTCAATCATCTTATAAACCATTCAAATTATCTTCAGGTGACAAGACAACAAGTGATGCGAATTATGTTTCTATATTTTGATAAGAATGTTTGGATTAATTTGAATAATTTATAAATATTCTTGTCACAATTCTTAAAATATTTTTCCAAGTACTCTAAAAATATTTTTCCAAATAATATTGATAATAATGGAAACTAAGAGAGAAGAAAAGAAATTGAAAATTAGTTTTAATGTTAAATAGAAAAAAATGAGATAAAATGAGATGAGTTTGAAAAATAAAATATGAAAATTAAGAGAGAAGAAAAGAAATTGAAAATTAGTATTAATGTTAAATAGGAAAAAAAAGGGGATAAAATGAGATGAGTTTGAAAAATAAATAATGGAAACTAAGAGAGAAAAAAAGAAATTGAGGTGACAAGAAGTGATGTGAATTATGTTTCTATATTTTGATAAGGATGTTTTGATTAATTTGAATTATTTATAAATATTCTTGTTACAACTCTTAAAATATTTTTCCAAGTACTCCTAAAATATTTTTCCAAATAATATTGATAATAATGGAAACTAAGAGAGAAGAAAAGAAATTGAAAATTAGTTTTAATGTTAAATAGAAAAAAAAACGATAAAATGAGATGAGTTTGAAAAATAAAATATGGAAACTAAGACAAAAGAAAAGAAATTGAAAATTAATATTAATGTTAAATAGGAAAACAAACATAAAATGAGATGAGTTTGAAAAATAAATAATGAAACTAAGAGAGAAAAAAAGAAATTGAAAATTAGTATTAATGTTAAATAGGGAAAAAAGGGATAAAATGAAATGAGTTTGAAAAATAAATAATGAAAATAAGAGAGAAGACCAAACTCGTTAGTTTCATACAGAAACTAACGAATCAAACGAGTTGATTACTTTGTGATATTTCAAATAATCATAGACAACCAAACTTGTTTTGTAATATTTCAAATAATCATAGACAACCAAACTTGTTAGAGATACAATCATGGGTTGTGGATGCAGCATTACAGTTTAGAAGCAGATTATCTGAAATTTTAATAACGACGATTCATAACAAATATCCAAACATATTGAATATTGATCTCAAATGATTCGTATCGTAATAACGAGATGCATAATACAAACATATTCAATTGCGATTTTATGGTTGCAGATTAAAGGTATATACAATTAATGAAGAAAGTAGATTTAGACTACATTGTCCGAGCTCTTTTGGTTGTTGGAGGAAATTCTTAGTTTTTACTGCAGTAATTTCTCAAGACATGTAAAAAAAGGTAAACAGTAAATGAAGGGTTAGGATACAATCATTCAAAATCTGATGATTGAAAACACCGGTGTATTAATACAACGGTGTACTATAGAAGGACCTCATGTTTACACATCTTTAATGTATCATGTACATATCATGAAAATGTTAAATATTTGCTGATTTTTTTTAATGGGCTTTTAGACATTAAATAGTGACTTATATATGTTCTTTCTTGCAATTCTCGTACGTCATTTGTTTTACTAAATACCTGCCTAAATTAGAAGAACTTTTTTTAAAAGTCCACTTTCAAAAGAACTTCTAGTTTTGAAATGCTTCTTATCATGCACTAATCTCGTTCACAACTCCTTTTGTATTCATGATAAACATAACATACCAAGATTGATCTCATTTTTCTATTTGATAAAATGAAAAGTTTAAGTAAAAATAGATTCATATTTAAATGAAAAAAAAAAAAAAAGGATTTACACTTTGTTATTCCAGTTATGCAAGATTCAACACATAACCTTACAAGGTTTTTTCTTAGTACTTTACCATTGGAACTTCATGATTTTTGCATTTGACCACCTATAGTCCAATGTCTCATCGATCGCATAATTTCCAATATTGAGATTAGGGCCGTAAAAGATATAATTTGAGCCGAATGAACAACTGTTCAAATTTGTTTGAAATATTATCGAGTTTCAAAATTATATTTGAGCTTGTTTGATAATTTTTTAATTAATGGAGTCGAGTTTGAACGAGCTTTAGTCTAGTCGAATACAAATATTCGAGCTCGAGTAGTTTGATATTTTTACAATTGTTTTATCTTTTTATAACAATCGAGCTCGAGTTCGAACCAAACTTTAGATTTTATCAAATACAAAAGTATGTCCAAACTTGTTTAATATATATATATATATATATATATATATATATATATATATATATATATATATATATATATATATATAGGGGCGAATAAGGGGGGCAGCTGCCCCCAAAATTTTTGGCAAAAAATACCTATTATATTATATATCATATATTTTCTTATATCCCAAAATATTAGCGCTATGATACTTGCCCCCAAATAATTTTTTATTTTCTTACCTATGATACTCGCCCCTCAAATGTATAATCCTGGATCCGCCACTATATATATATATATATATATATATATATATATATATATATCCAGCGAAATCGAGCTCAACAAAACTTCTAAAAGGCTATTTTGTGACACTTTATTTACACATGAAATCTCAAATAGTTCTTATATACCAATAGCATATATATTTGGAAAACCCTAGTTTCAAACCATGGAAGACATTTTCTTCACAATGCAACTTCAAAAGGACCTTACAATATCTTATAACATGAATGATTGTCGACACAATCCAGAAAAAACAATCTGGCAGTTTGTTGTGTCTAAGAGAGTCACGTGAGATTGATCAAAATATTTATTATTAGCAGTGAATAGCTGAAAATGAAAACAGGGCTATGTCCAAAAGAGAAGAGGGACCATTTAATATTTTTTGCAAGGAAATTAAATTAAATTATATTTAAAAAAAAAAGGGGGGCAGGTTTCATGGTAGGGAACAAGTTTCCTTGGGAGGGAGCAAATGCTATTACACTTTCACCAAATTAATTTAATTTTTTTTTGTAACCTTGTTATAGTTCTATCCTTTTCATGGGGCAAACATTTCATGGTTTAGTAATTGTCACTGAATTTGTTTTATAGGACTATTTTGTCTGAAACTCAGGGCCATATAAATCATGTTCTTATCTATTTCTAGATATCAAAGAGGTAAAAAAGAAAAAAAAAAGATTGGGAGAAAAACAGTACTGCATGTTGCAAGAATTTTGGGCAAACTTTGTATATCATCTGAATTGTGTACAGTGATTTGAAATGAATGTATTTCAAATCCAACAGCCAAACACAATCTAAAAGACTCGGAAGTAATATTAATATCCTTTATATTTTGGTCTGTCTATATATACTCTTATAGCACTTACTAAATAGTCTATTTTGTATTGTGTTTCAATCATATTTATTTTACAGGTAAACAATTATGTTGAATGTAATATTTTATAAGTCTTACATTATTCGTTATTTGAAAATATTTTGTTGGAGGCCCAAACCAAAACAGAAGATTCAGTTTCTAGGCCATCTTGTTTTAATGTAACCTAATTGGTCATCATTTAATGAATGGAATATCATTTCCCTTTTGCGCCAATCGCTCTTTTCAACTTCAATCTTATTTTCTCGTATGATCAACATCCATAGTTATATATATATATATATATATATATATATATATGCAAAAACTTCTGTGCACCAGTTGCACCGTGCAATCCGCACCTTTATGTTATAAATGTAACACCTTTATGCATGTTTATTTTAAAAAGGTACAAATATTTGTACATAAAGGTACAACATTTATAACATAAAGGTCTTCCGTGCAACTCTGTGCACCAGTTGTACGGAAGTGTTACTCTCATATATATATATATATAATGAACTATTCATAATCCAAAATTGATTTACAACACTATCTTCTTAGGGGGCTATAGTAAATATAACACGTATCATTTATAGCATACATATACATGCATTAATTTAGGGCAAAAACTTTTGTGCACAAGGTGCACGGATCCAAATCTGTGCACAACAATACTGTTATATTATATGAAGTAATACTGTTATATTATATGAGTGATACTGTTAATATGAAGTAATACTGTTATATTATATGAGTGATACTGTTATATTATATGAAGTAATACTGTTATATTATATGAAGTGATACTGTTATATTAATATAACAGTATCACTTCATATAATATAACAGTATTGTTGCACCTTGTGCACAGGAGTGTCACTCTTAATTTAGAGGAACATCTTTTCTTCATTCACTTTGGCTTGATTAATTAATGAAACATTTGGTAGACATGGGCATGAATAATTAATGTCTTTATTATATCTGTTTTGAAGCACATGCCAAAAAAAAAAAAAAAACAAAAAAAAAAAAGGTAAAGAGGATATATGTTTTTGGAAGTGAAAACTCCAATTGTCTCTGTCTTCTCTTGTCTTTAGCCATTATTTAAACACAACTATAATTGTTAATGGTTAAAAACGAGTTATTTCATTTGTCAACTATTAGATTCGACTACACTACACTTCACTAAAAAACAGAAAAATGAATAAAATGTAACATAATATTGTTATATTATATATGACCACTTTTTTTTTAATTGATTGTATCAAATTCAACCACTTTTTATTTTTTGTTTCTTTACATTTTTTAATTTGATTTTGATTTTGTATCTTTCCAGAAGTCAATTACGATAACTTTTCTTTCTTCTCCAGCTGTTAAATTGTCTTTAATGAAAGTGATTGAGTTTCTCATTTGTGCAGTACCTTTTTTATTATTTTATTTTTTAATAGATGAAAATGTCACATACATCTAAGTCGGAGGTGCGATAATGACCACTCATAAGTAATTTTTTTTTTCGATCACTCTATTTTTATTTGGATCAATTACATGATTTATCGTACTCAATATTTATTGAAAATGTGTGAAACTAATTGTATGTTGGAAATTGGACGAAAATGTTGGTTTTGACCAATTTTTGACCAATTTTTAATTTTGATTTCATTTTAATAAATGGAAATAAGTTGCTAAATCGAAATCTATGTTCCGTGTAGATGAATGTAGTGTATTTACTTTTGAATTTCCAATTTCGGGTGAATGAGAAATTAATACACAAAGTTGACAACTTGGATCCTTCTTGTGAAAGAAAATGGAAAAAGGTGGATGTTGTCCCACATTGGAAAATTGATGGAAAAAGTTTCACTTTATTAATATGAGCACATGTATAAGAGATAATCACGTGTGCTCCCTTATGGTGGAACCTAGTGTCATTTTTTGGACTTAGTTGGCTAAGCACACTCGCACCATCCGAACCGCACGTGACACTGTTGCACTCGGGTCGGGTCGGGTTATGAACCGGTTTGGGTTGGGCCGGGTTCGGACCAAGGTGGTGGTGAAGGGGTGTGACCAAGTGGTGTGAAAGGGTGTGGCTCTTGAGTCCAAATGATGTGACACTTTTGAAGAGGTGTGAACACACCTCTTGAGTCCAAGGGTGGTATCCCTTGAGTGAAATGACACATCTTCTTATTTCTATAAATAAGAGGCCCCTGCATTTCATTTCTTCATTCCGAAATTCATTTAGAATTCATTCAACGTAGAAATCGTTAGCATTCTTTTCAATAGTCGTCATTAAGAAAGTCTTGATTATTGAGTAAGTTCGCCGATAGCTTTTGGTCGTTAGCATTCTTTTCAATAGTCGTCATTAAGAAAGTCTTGATTATCGAATAAGTTCGCCGATAGCTTTTGGGTTATTGTGCTGTAATCCTTAAAATCGAAGTCGTTGTATTTTGGGGACGATTGTCGTTAACCGTGAGCACTTGGATACGGGGCACTATCATCTTACGGAGAAAGAGTCTAACTCTTGCCTCGACTTAACCCCGTAATTGTGCATCTTTTCAATACACTTAATCGCATTTCATCCAACATTGTATAGTTTATCTACAATTATTTTTAAGTGCAAAGAAATATAAGAAACATGTCTTGATAGAATTTTGGATTTTAAACTATCTTTATAATAGATTAATGGCATAGTTTAATTAAAAAATCACAACTTTCATGAAATTACAATTTCAATATGAACTCAATTCAAACACCAACTTTCAATAATTTGTTAACAATATCAGAATATCAAACTCGATTCTAGTCGAAAGAGTAATACAAAATCAAGTTTATAATTATAGATACAAATAAAAAAAAAAAAAAACTCAATAGACTTTAAATTGGAATGCACTTGGAGATAAAAAGTTTAAATTGTAGAGTGCAGATCAAATGGTGATATTTCAAGTTTTTTTTACCTATTATTTATATGCATGTATTGAAAGTTTTGAATACAACAGAGATTCGATTGCACAATCGTCATATTTTAATATATAATTTTTAAATTAATTATATTTGGTAACCTTTGAGCTTTAGGTGCTTCAGAGAAAACCCTCAACAACTATCTTGAAATTCACCTTGTCTCATTTTTTAATCTTCAGATTTGAAAAAATTCTAGGAAATAATATAGTTTTTTTTTTTTTCTGCAAATGAAATAAACATCTCTTATGACTTATCCGGAAATATTTACCCATATTTTGTTTGTTTTGGTTAAGATTTTATGAAAAAATCATGTTTGTATTACTAAATTATTTATACTCTTTTGACAAAGTCTTGTGTGAGACCGTCTCACCGTGAGACGGATTAAAAGTATTACATGATATATACAAAAGTATTACATGATACACATAAAAGTATTACATGATATTTGTATTAGGTAATACTTTTATGTATAATACAAGTATCATGTAATACTTTTATGTGTATCATGTAATACTTTTATATGTATCATGTAATACTTTTGTATATATCATGTAGTACTTTTAATCCGTCTCACGGTGAGACGGTCTCACACAAGACCTACTCTACTCTTTTTATTAGGAGATAAATGTTACACCGAACACTTATGAATGAAAATATCTCCCAATAATAATAAATTAATATTTTTGGTATGATATCAATAGTGGAAAAAAAAGGTATACATTTCTTTATATAAATCGATCATATCAACTTTTCTTCAAACAAAAATACAAATATATTTTCATTGTTTGCTTATTTAATTTCCAATTCATCTTAATATATATATATATATATATATATATATATATATATATTTGGCCTCTCTCAAAATAATATATATTCACCTATATATAATGTTAGAAAAAAACGAAAAAAATCTCTACTCTTGCTAGGTAGTCCAAAAATTTGAAAACAAGACTTTTATTTGACCGTTCTACATACAGATCTAATTATTCAATTAGATGGGTCCATCCACGATCGATAACCCAAAAAATACACAATTTTTTTTTGCATGTACGGACTTTAAATATGTGTACTCGGATTGATCCGACCTAGCACGCACCCGCACACGCTACTAGGTCGCGCACAAAATTCACCCAAACATGCTCTCACATATCATACATTTATGTTATATTAGATATACATTTTAGTAGTGTTGGTCATACATTTTAGTTATGTTAGTCATACCTTTAGAAATATTAGTTGTACCTTAATATTTTAGATAGACATATTAACTTTTCATACATTTTAGTATTGTTAGTCATACATTTTAGTTATGTTAGACATATCTTTCAATTATGTTAGTTGTACATTTATATATTGTATAAAGGTATGACTATGTAGATATAAATGTATAAGTAACATCACAGAAAGGTATGAGTAATCATATAAAGGTAAACATGTACAAATTGTGGCGAAATTAGAGTTTTTTTAAAGTTAAAAGTATTTAATAAAGGTATGATATCTAAACATAAAATTATGACTAATATAACATAAATGTATGTCTAACATAACGTAAAGGTCATGACAAAAAAAAAAAAGTGCGCGGATCCAGGTCGACCCAAACCCTAAACTGACCCGCGTGTATGTGTGCATAAGGTGAACAAGATTGCAACTCCAAAAAATATAGATTATCTCTAATGAAAATGGATTCAAATATGTATATAATGGAACATATAAGTAAATCTGTAAAACAATCTCATATAAGTATAGTGGGACATATAAATATATCCGTAAAACAATCTCATATAAGTTATTGTGACAATAATACCATGACTAATTACCTTCATAAAATAATATCTAAATAAGTAAATGATGTCTTCTTAATCTTATGAATTAAGAAAACATAGTTTAATCGTACCATATGGAATTAATTAATACACACTGAAGTAATATGTATATAATGGAACATATAAGTAAATCTGTAAAACAATCTCATATAAGTATAGTGGGACATACAAGTATGTCCACTATATACATAATATATATATATATATAGTGGGACATATAAATAAATACGTAAAACAATCTCATATAAGTTTTTGTGACAATAATACCATGATTAATTACCTTCATAAAATAATATCTAATTAAGTAAATGATGTCTTCTTAATCTTATGAATTAAGAAAACATATTTTAATCGTACCATATGGAATTAATTAATACACACTGAAGTAATAATTACTATTTAAACTTACTTAAATCTATTTTTGGTCTTTTCTTGCTAAAGCTTCTTATAATTAACAGTCACTATGCAACTCTCGTGCACTACCATTAGTCACATAATAACTGTCTTACACAAACTTTATTTTCATCATTAAACAAATTAATTAATAATAATCCAACTGTCCACAACAAATATAAGTAATCATTAATATTGACTAAGAATAAAGTTTTGAAGAATTTGGAATCAATTTGTTTTAACTTTTACATATAATTGAGGAAGTATCTTTCTGCTTTTTCAATATTTCCACTCGACTTGTGATCTTTTTGACCATTAACAATCAATAGGGACAATATTTAACTAGTAATTACAATAAATGTCACAACTTTTATTTTTCCTAATGTAGCTACTTTAATTTTCTCAAATACTGTCCCATCCATGATGGACAATTTTCTTTTATTTTTCTTCGTAGCCAAGAATTTTCTTCCTTCATCACGTTATCTTCATGGGAAAAGAAACATGAAAATTAAAGATATATATATATATATATATATATATATATATATATATATATATATTGTGTGCGTTTATATATTTTAGTTTTAATTAAAGAATGTCCAACTCATTCTTATCGTACTTAATTTATATTAGGTGTAGATATATAGCAGTTTAGCATAGAACTAATAGGAGATCAATCATTGACTTATTGGTATTTTATTTTTATAGAAATTATACACATCAATTTATAAAGATTATAATATGCGACTTCAAAAGGAGCAAATTAATTTTTTTTTTCGACCATATAAGTCGAATCGATGATAAATTTTTAGGATTAATGAATATAGAACTTTGTTGGTCCTATTTTGACAGCATAGAGTGAGTCAACGATAATTTTGTTAAGGATTAACTTAATTTGGTAAATAAGCTCCTAATCTACGTCAATCTTTTTTGCATCTTAACCGTACAATCCAAGAAAATTAAAGAGGTTAGTCCACGTGGATTTTCAATGAGTACATAGGAAAAAGCTGAATGCTAATCATTAAATATACAAAATATAAGTATAATACACATTTAATATGAAAATATTAATTGGAAACGTGTTTGTGTATAAATTAATACTTAATACTCAATTAGATAAATATAATAAATTTAATGACAAGTATAAATAATCATATTGCTTTGTATTGTCTATCTTTAATTTAATATTCAAGTGTTATGGTTTTCTTCCAGCCAGCTTTAGACCCATGTCATTAATTATCGCATCCAATAATATTTGTTAATTGAAAAATCATTAATAAATAAGTTGTATGAATCATCAAACATCAACAAATATGAAAACTGTTGTGGAAAAACATAACATATTGACAAAGTTTAGCACTAAGTGAATGTTAAATAAAACATATATGAACAAGTAATTAAAAGGAAAAATAGGTAAGAAACACATAATAAGATGAATATTAATATTGATATCCCAAATTAAATAATTTATGTCCAGCTAAGGATCAAAGTGATAAGAATAGAACAATAACATAATGATTATAAGATCAGTAGAATATCAAGAAAGGTGACCACTACCCCTTTCCATGGGGTCCATTAATTTTTGGACCAAGCCAATTCTCTCTCTACGTCAATCACTTCTACCCATTTTCTGATTCACATACAAAAATGGGTCTAGCACTTAACAAATGACAATCCAAAAAAATATATAAAAAAAATAAAAATTTGGGTGGAATCACTTTTTTGTTGTTGATCATAGACGTGTGACTGATAATTGCTATGTACAAATTTTCCCTGCTTTTCCGGCATTATTCCCTCATTGTCCTTTCATAATTCAAGAATTACTACCAATCTCATCTCACACATGCACACACTTATAATGCATTATAGGATAGGATTAGTCATATATATATATATATATCTCATAACCATCTCTCAATGTCTTCATTGTTTACGTGTTAATCGAATTCATAATGAGAATAGTTGTATCATCATTATCTATCTTGTAACATATCCGTGGTAATTAAACATTATTAGTTAAAACAACAAAAGCTACGTACAACAAGAAAGTATCAAACTAAAGACGGAAGGATTCACCCTTGAATGACAAAATGTTCGTCTATAGAGAAAAAGAGTGATCATTAAAATGCTGATTGCTAAAATATTTAATTTTTGTCTATAAATTTAGTGTTGAATTTTTGTTTTCAACATAAAATTAGAGATCGAGTTACAGACAAATTGGACATGGATATTGTATGTCTCCATATTCAATCGTTAAGGGCATCTCCAAGAGAATTCTTCATTTTAGAGTATTTTATCCTCCATTATAGAGTATGAAGTACTCTATATCATAAATCTTCTCCAACAATAAATACTCTATATCATTAAAATATCTATTTATAATTTTTTTTTTGAAATTAAAGAATTTAAATAATTAGAGATTTATGTAATATATTATTAAATTGTAAAATTAGTATACACGAATCAATTAATTGGTACTGAGATATTTTTTCAAAGTAATTTTATTTATTTGAAATTAAATTGCGAGTCATACAGAATATTTTAAGATACACGTACGGATAAATTAGAACGACCATAATAAATATTACAATTACAAAAAATCTAAAAAAACAATAACATAATGAATTAGGAAATCTAACACTCGAAGTTGGATAACTCTTCCCACAAATGGTCGATAAGAGCATCTCGAAGTGTATAGTGAGCCGACTTATTTTTAATTTGACGATGACATGCAAGGAATTGTTGAAATCAAGTGTGCTCATCGTATGCAATTTCAACCTCTGGGGTGGGTACTTCGCAATAATCAGTAACAGGCGCCTCGACATCTCACTCATATTCAATAATAATATTGTGCATTATAATGCAAGTTGTCATAATGTTATGCAACATTTTTTTGTCCCAAACTCGTGTTGGTCCTTTGATTATGCACTACTTTGATTGTAGTACACCAAATGCTCGTTCTACATCTTTTCTACAACTTTCTTGTCGTGCTGCAAAATGTTGTTGCTTCGGACTTTTGGGTTTCTGCATTGTCTGCACTAGAGTTGCCCACTTTGGATATATACCATCAGATAAACAGTAACCCATAGTGTATTCTTTTCCCTGTATGACATAGTTAGCTAGTGGAGCTTCATCATTGGCCAGATTAGGAAAAAGATGAGATTTTGACAAGACATTAATATCATTGTTCGATCTTGGTAAACCAAAAAATGCATGTCATATCCATAGTTCGTGATCAGCAACAGCCTCTAGAATGATTGTTGGACTTCCACTACGACCAGCATATTGTCCTGCACAGGCTGTTGACAATTTTTCCATTTCCAATGCATATAATCAACGCTTCCCAACATCCCTGGAAATCCTCGTTTTTCTCCAATATGGAGAAGTCTTGCAATGTCTTTAGCATTGGGAGACCGAAGATACCAGTCACTAAAAAGTTCCACCACAGCTTGGCAAAATCTTTTTACACTTTCAATAGAAGTGGACTCTCCGATCTTAATATACTCATCAGTCGCATCAGTCGCTACACCATATGCTATAATCCGCATCGCAACAGTTATCTTCTGGTATAGGGATAACCCAAGCTGGCCGGATGCATTAGACTTTTGCACAAAGTAAGTATCGTGTGCTTGAACAGCCTCCAAAATTCGAGAGAGCAGACGACGAGACATGCGAAAACGTCATTTGAACATTACCTCATTGTATACTGGAGAACTTGAAAAATAGTCATTGTATAAACGTCGTTGGAATGTTATGTTGAATTTTCTTAGAATCCTATAATTGGTATAAATCAAACCAATGATACTTTGTGGTCTCGAGTAACTTCCAACTACAATAGGCAACTCAATCCATTAGCAGAGCCTCGTACTATCAAGGCCCTTCAATGCCAATGGAGCATCCTAAGCAAAACTGCCCAAAAATTTAGCGGATGCGTTAATCAAGTGGAACAAAGACACTCCAGTGGTGCTTCAGAGAAAGACATTGTAAGTAGTTTATTCATATACATTTTTAATTCTCACTTTTCATTTTCTAAACATGATTCCTTATTTTACAGTTGGATGAAGCAAAATAATTATACAAGTTATTTGGGCCAGCTTAGAGGTTTGATCATGTCTGGTCAAATCTAAAACACCTAGACAAGTTTAAGCCGACCAATGCCACCTTACTTGCTTTTGTGGCTAACAGTGGAAATGATAACTCATCGCAGTCTAATTACTCACCTACTCAAAAGTCACCGACGTCAAATTCTCCAGGTTTGTCTGAATTTTCCCTAAACCTAGATGAAGATGGTCCATCGTCGGGAGTTCTCAACGACCAATGGGTATTAAAAAGGCAAAACGCAAAATCAAAGCTAATGAGGAAAACTCAAAAGTTGTTTCCACCATGGCAAATTGCAGCGAGAGAATGATAAATATGATGCAGAATGCTGAGATCTCTCGACAAGAGCTCATTGATTTTGAGAAAGAAAGGAATTCCATATCGGCTCGAAGAGAGGAAAATAAAGTACTACGAATGAACCCTATGTCTTTTGATGAATCACTCCGTCCATACTTGATTGAGGAGCAACGAAAGATTTTTCAGAAACGAGCAGCAAGAGATGAAGCTGATGGGAGTTTTGGTGCATTTGGCCAGTTCTTCAATGGAACTTCCCATCTAACTCCGACTTTCCTCCGTACTAGCATGTTTCAATGGTCAATTTAAGTTTCTCGTTTTACTTAATTTCAGTTCACTTGTTTTCATTGTAGGTGGTATGCTATTTATGTTTTCATCTATGTTTTAATGTATTCGATGTTTGGTAATTGTTGTAATCTGTCATTTTCAAATTATGTAATATTTATTTCGTGTGAGTCATTATCTCGTAATTTAGGCCTAAATCCTAATTAAAAAATAAATTAAAGCCAATATGAAAAAAAAAGGCAATCAAAATTAACTAATAAAATGAAATTATATCCTTTACTTTGGTATTTTTATAAATGAAACATATGATTTAACAATTAAAAAATATGGCATTTTTGTAAATAAATACATCCTCTATATCTCACCCTCTATCCATTCTTCAAATTTGAAGGATCAAAACTCATTCTCCATCCTCCATCCTTCAATTAAAGGATTGTTGGAGACCAACAATCCTTCATTTTTTGAAAAATCCTCCAAAATGAAGGATTGTTGGAGATGGCCTAAGTATCATTATATGTCACTAAATTACGTCTTTAATCCACAAACTTGGTTGGCCCAACAAATTAATTTGGTATATCGATAGCAACAAATTTAAAAAGTTTCAAAAATAGTATTTATTGGTAGAGGGTCATGTGATGTTGAATGTTGATTAAATACCATTGTCGACATTTTATCTAGTGATCTTTGAGTGAGAAATGGTCGAATGGTGGGACTAATTGGGCATGTTTTAGATGATAATGAGGGCAAGACAGTCATTTTCAGTATAGCAAACATTACTACCAATCTTGAAAACTAAAAGATGATGATCTCACACATGCAAACACACACATGCACAATGCAATTCAAGAATTAATGCTATCATTCTTGAAAAAACAAATTAAGCTGATCTCTAGCATGCAGACAACAGAAACACACATACGTATGTGTTTGAATGCAGAATAGGGTAAGAGAATGATTGGTTTGAGCAAAGTGGCATATGAAGACACAAATTTGCTTTTCAAGTATAACATAAGAGAGCAACTGGAGAGAAGCAAAAGATTTTCAAGAAATTAAAAAATTATAATATTATAAAAGGCATATATAGTGCAGTTTAAGATAGGAGACAAAGCATATGTAATGATGCCCCATAAATCCAAAAGCATGCAACTAAAAACACTTAAAAAAGAATCTCCTTTTTTGAATTATGGGAGGGAATGTCTCTCAACTTTGGGGGAATTAAAGCTCATACTAGATAAAGTAGAATGGTTATGATTATGTAATGCAATTTTGAGGTGAGAGAAAATATCAAATCTTGATTGTTTGGTCAAAGTAGCAATACCCCTTTTGCATTATTGGGAAACATGAGCCTACCTCTCTCTCTCTCTAAAATCTTGTACTTGATAAAGCAAGATAAAGTAGTTTCAATTATACAAAGCAAATTTAATGATGAGAGAGTACCATTTCCTAATAACATTCCCTCCATTTTGCAAAATCATGATCCCAATATGAGCACAAGAAAAGGGCTTTTTTTGAGTTTGGAAAAGTTCCTAAACACTTAGTTACAAACAGATAAGTGGATCCCACACTTCCAATTGTCTTCCACCATTACACAAAAGCTAACCAACATCCCACCTTTCTCAATTTTTTTTCTTTTTCTTTTTCCTAATTTCCCACCTCATGCAAAAACCCAAACCCTCATGCGTCGTTCCACGCTGTGAAAACCGGCAAGTGAAGGCCCGTAGCAATCGGGCCGGGCCTCAACTGGCCAGTCGGGATCCAAGAACCCACATTGGCACCATTAGGCTTAGCCAGGATGGCAGGTACACCGTACTTATCCGGGCTCCCTTCCCTCGAGCTATTCAAGCTCGTCACAAGGGACGAGGCGTTTGAAAAGTGCGGAGCCATAGTAGAAGCTGGCTCGTCCACCACATTGTGGCTCGATTCAAGACCAATCAAGTCATGAAGGGCTATAGAGTAAGCAGGGCTTGGATAACTCCCATGATTCATCGTCTTAACATGATCAACCCGTTGATCCCCGTCGTTGTTAAGGACCATTTTCCAATCACACGAACCATTCGCAACGCTCTCCATCTGGGCTGTTGGATTGCACTCAACGACCACCTCCGGATTGGGCTTCGTTCGCCTGGCTATCTCGCCAGTAGGCAGAGTATTGCTAGCCATGATTTTCTCCACGTCGTAACGTGAAATGTCGAAATTGGTCACTGCATTCACACCCCGGAACTTGATTGCAGCTATGTCATATGCCTCAGCTGCCTCTTCTTGGGTACCTAAAATTAGATTCAAATAATCAAGAATGTCATGTAAGAAGACCTTTTTGAGTTTCTCTTTACCATTTTGTCTCAAGAAAAACAGCCTTAAAAAAGCTAAGTCCCACTAAATTCAGCTACGTACAGTCAAAGTTGCTGAGTGATCAGCCTTATAAAAGCATGACTACAGATTCAAATAAAGGGATAAACATAAAAGCAAATAAAAACACAGCTTTAAAATATATACTAAATGTCATATTTGAAGCATTGCCTCAACTTACTGAAAGTTCCAAGGTATAGATCCTTATTGCCCGCCACACGGCCGATCCTCGCTTGCCATCGACCGTGCTGATGATGCCTGTAAAATATAGCCAAAATTGACATTTTTACCCTTGTTAACGAAATTTGGTTTTCACTAAAAATTTAAGCTTCAAATGGATAAATTATTCATCGATCCATCTGAAATCTACCTTGTGACACCTCTGTATATCGAAGCACCTCTGGAAAATCCACTACTCTTCCTGAAATTTGAACAAGAATGTAAGAATCAAAACAAACATCTCTTACAATCATCCAACTACCCATGAAAATGCTGTACCTTCTTAAATGCGCAACGTACTCTTGTCGGCTCATGTTCTTCATGTCCTCGAGTTCTTGATGGTAGTTCTCCACCTTCAAGAAAATTGCAAACACATCTTTAACACATTCACAAATCATTAAATCAATCGAATCCAACGAGCAAAAATAAGATCAATACTGCGAAGTTGATGTGAGTAGAAGGACCCCAATACTTGAGGGCAGCAAGATCATAAGCTCTAGCAGCTTTCTCTTCCATATCATAGCCTCCTAAAAATTTTGTTCAACAATTTAATTCTTTAATAAATATAAATACAACATTCCACACAGTCACATATTTTTCTTGGAATTAAGTAAGTTCTTACCAAGATAAACTGATGGACCCAATATTCAACAGCAACAGAACATCAACAACATGACAAGAAAAATCGTACCAAGAATTAGGGGGCTTAATTAAAAATTTTAAAATAAAATAAAAGATAGTCAAAAAATTTGAAAATGAAAAATAACCTTGTCTTCCTTTCCTAGTTTGCCCCTCTTTCTTGCAACTGTTATCCCACAAATGAGCTTCATACCTACCTGTCCAACGATGTCTGTAGGGAATGCAAATAATGGAGATGATTATTATTATTCAAACAAAATCTATCATTCAAAACCAAACAAGGACAAAACAAGAGAATCATGATTGCTGACAATAATTCATACCAAATCTTGAAAAAAACACTGTTGAAGATCATAGAGCTAGCTAGATTCAATTTACAAAATGTTGAGACATTATTAAACTATTATTACAGTAGAAAAAAAGACTATTACCTCGTGACACCTCTATACTGAGAAGTCCTCTGTCCAAATGTGTCAATGGACTTCCTATGAACAGTTGGCTTCTGGCCCAACTTCTCAACCCCTCTCTTCTTGGCTCCAATGGCGGTTACAGAATCAGTGTTCTCAGTGGGTGAAATCTGTCTCGAAGCAGTGACGCAGCTGGATTGGGAGCCCGGGCTCATTGACAATGTGAGAGATTGCAAGTCGTTGCACCCCATTGGAACATGGTCAACCATGGCGGTGGTACTGTTGTTCATCTGCTGTTGTTGTTCGAGAACTGCATGGTGGTGATCCATCCACGTTTTGAAACATGGGATTTCCTCGTCTGGGATTTGAGTGAGGAGTTTTGTGGTCTGTTCTTCGTTGGCTGGTTGGTAGACGCCATTGAAGATGCTTGGGTAGAATTGCTGTCTGAAAGGCTCCTGGTTGTAGAAGGCACTGTCTAGGCTCAGCACCATGGCGTGGTCTCGTGGGTGCATAGCGTATTGGTGAGCCGCCATTGTTGCCCCGCCAAGGAAATCTTCGAGCTTTGGAGATGAAGCTGCGACCACGTGGCCTGGTTTTTCGTGACTGTTAGAGAGAGAAAGAGAGGAAGTAAGTATGAGAGTATGTATGTATGTACCTTGAGAGTGTGATCTGGAAAGAGCTTCCATGATGCAAAGAGAACCATCGGATTTGAGGGGCATTACGGACAAGGGAGAGTGGAAATCATTGTTTTCTGCTAAGCCATAGATGACGTGGTGAGGAGAGTAAGTGGGAGGGAGATGATGATGATGATGATTCTGGGCCTCCATTTTCATGTGTGGGGAGAGGGAAAATCCCAACCAGTTATTCATGTTGTTGCTATTT
This sequence comes from Scutellaria galericulata, assembly GCA_946896805.1. NCBI lineage: Eukaryota > Viridiplantae > Streptophyta > Magnoliopsida > Lamiales > Lamiaceae > Scutellaria > Scutellaria galericulata. The sequence continues at coordinate 17,180,296 of OX335793.1, forward strand.
CCATTGCTGTTATCATCGTTCAACCCCTTCATCTTCTTCTTCCACACAAAACACACTGTGGATGGATGCTTGCTAGTTTTTTCTTTGCCTGTGTTCTCTCTCAAGGCAACTCAATCATTGGGGATGAAATACAGTAATCATTTCATGTTCCATATCTCTCTTTCTCTCTCTAAATCTTGTATGGTGGTCTCGTTTGCAGAAACTCTCATGAGAAACAAGACTACTTATAATAAACAAGAAAAACTCTCTCTCTCTCTCTCTCTCTACATGGAGAAAATGTTAAGACTCTTTCTCACTCAAGAGATACAAGTCCTTTTAAACAAAACAAAAGGAATGAAATTCAGCAAAGCAAACATATGCTGGGAAATGGGTAGCATTCCTCCCTGCATTCCATGGGGATCTGTGTACACATATATATGTGTGTGAGCTAGGTATCTAAATTTGCAAGAATATGACTTTTGCTTTTCTTTTCTTTTTTTCTTTCTTTTCTTTTTCTCATTTTTGTTTTCTTTTCGTTTTGTTTTCTTTCTATATATGCGCTCCACTCTTAAACCCTACCTTAAACCCAGATTCTTTCTGATAATAACAACAGAAAGACAAATCCCGGTTGCTCTAATTAATTCTTCTGCCCAATTAAGCTTAGAAAGACCCATTATGCAATTAATTAACATTTTTGGTTCTGTTTTTTTGAAAAATTCAGTTCTGTGTAGTTTCAGTTGTATGTTCAAAAAAATTAGATTTTTATTTTAGATTCAATTTTTATAGTTGAGTTATCGACAAATCAAAAACCGAATCTAAATAACTTATACAATATTATATGAGTGACACTCCTGTGCACAAGGTGCAACAATACTGTTATATTATATGAGTGATACTGTTATATTAATATAACAGTATCATTCTTATAATATAACAGTATTACTTCATATAATATAACAGTATCACTCATATAATATAACAGTATTACTTCATATTGACAGTATCACTCATATAATATAACAGTATTACTTCATATAATATAACAGTATTGTTGTGCACAGATTTGGATCCGTGCACCTTGTGCACAAAAGTTTTTGCCATATTATATATTACTGAGTTTTTATCTGATTTTGATTTGTGGAATATAAATGTTATAATTTTATGATTTCATTTTTCTTCATATATTATTTGATTTTTTATGCAATTATATATTGTTTTGATAGGGACAATAAATTTATTGATTTTTTTTTACCTATTGTTATTTTTCTAAATATTTTGGGCCCAATTTTGGTTGAAACCAAATTTATCACTGAGCTAAAATATTTCGGTTCGGTTTATTCAATTTTCGCTGAACTCGGTTTCAATTTTTGGGTAACAAACAAAAAAATTGGTTTTAGACTTTAGGCTCGGTTTGGTAATCGGAATTGGCCGATGTCTCTCCTAATAATAAGTGAGTAACAATACAATCACTACAAGAAAAATAAGTATTTACGATAAGATTTTTTGCGACAACAAAAGTTGTCACGAAAAGTCTAGTTATTGCTACAACAATTTTTTGCAAAAAATATTAATATAAAGAGTAACATTTACGTGCAACTGGTGCATAGAGTTGCACGGAAGACCTTTATGTTATAAATGTAGTATATTTATGTACAAATATTTATACCTTTTAAAATGAACATGCATAAAGGTATTACATTTATAACATAAAGGTACGGATTGCACGGTGCAACTGGTGCACAGAAGTGTTTGCCTAATATAAATTGACAATACGTTGTCACAAAAGGCAATGTAAAAAAGTTTTTTTGCAACAACATTGTTGTCACTAATATATTAGCGACAACAATGTTGTCACAAAAAAAAAACTATTTACGAGAAGACTTTTGCGATAATAATTTAGCGACAACTTTTGTTGTAAAATATTTTTACGACAATTATCAATGTTTTTGCAACAATTTATTGTCGCAAATACTCATTTTTCTTGTAGTGACTAAAGCAATAGAAAATGGACCTCACTTGAAAAAAGAAAAAAAATCAATCTACGTATGTTAGAAAGATAATGTTTGCAACAACAAAAAAATGACAATAGTGAGTTAATATTACATTGCATGTCAAATAAGTTGGTTTTAATTAAGGGCCCGACTATCCGCGCCCCGTGAATTACTAAACACACCCCACATAATTAAATAGAAAATAAATGATTTACTTAAAGACATTCATATCCTTATTATTAATTTTTTAAATAATTATCAATAAACCAAAACTATACTATACACACCCCACCAATTAAAACAAACCTCATTTGCAACACACTCATTTACAACACACTGTCTTCTTCTTTATCAAAACAAAAATCTTGCAAAACCATAACACAAAACCCTAATTTTACAAACCCTCATCTCATACATTGTTTGTACTAAAAAAAAACATCATGTCTCAAGAAAGAACACCAGAGATGAACAATGTAAGTTGTTTAGATGCTTTTTACCGAACGTTTTTGTGTATTTTGTGAAAAAAAAAAATTGGATCTATCGCGCAATCGGCCATTACAAGCCGAACAGAACTGAGTGTGTTCGACCTGTGATGGCCGAACATATAGCTATACGTTCAACTTGTAGTCGAACACTAAGAATAACGTTCGACTACTAGTCGAACATTATGCAAAGCGTTCGACTACTAGTTGAACAAGTGTAAACGTTGTCGGCACACCAGGGCCGAACCGTCGCGCCCAGAACCTCCAAAATTCACAATCGCGATTTCGTTTTTCAACCCTAAATCTACAACAACTACACATGTTTTCAACTACAATGCATCCTAACCTTGATTTCTAAACAATGTTGCTCAATATCAAACAATAAAACAACAAATTTCACCCAAATAGAGATTTAAACTTTGAAAAAACGAATTGCAAGCTTACTTGGAACTTCATCTTCGTTGTAAGGACCCATTGTACGAAGATGTTTTGTTGAATGTGATAAAACTTGTTCGAACTTAGACTGAACGATTTGGTCGAACAAATCCGGGTTGAGAGTTAGGGTTCTTGGATTGAAATGGGTTAGAGTTTTGAATTGGGTGTGAATGATTTTTGGGGTTTGTTTGGTTAGTGTGGGTGTGTTGAGTAAATTTGTTTAATTTAGGGTCAAATGGTATTATTGTAAAGTCTGGGGGTGTGTTTAGAAATTATTTAATGATGTTGATTTAAATGTGTGTGTTTAGAATTTGGGGTGTGTTTAGTAATTCCCGGGTGCGGATAGTCGGGCCTTTAATTAATGCTAAAGATTAATTGAGTGGATTCAATTCCTGTGGAGTAAAAATGAAATTAATCTTTTCTGGGTTGTATATTACTAGTGACTTTAGTGGATCTAATTTCAACACCAAATATTTATATGAGAGCAATTTAAAGGAACGTTTATCCCGTTATCTATATGAATGGATGTTTATTTTCAAATTAGTGAGATGTAGGTTTCAAAATTGGCTTTAAAATATTGATAGTAACAAGCTGTCTTTTTTAAAGATGAGTGTCGGTAATAATTATATATTAATTATGTGTGGTTATCATACTCTACTCACTGTTTCTTATTTAATGGTCCATACACTATAGTCTATAGTAGAAAGTCAAAGTAGTAAAATATTTAAAATAATGATAATTAGAATTGCGGAAGAAAATCTAAATTATAATGTTTGCAAGTTACAAACACATGAATAATAATATATAATTAAGAGTACATACTATATTTTAAAAAAAATACATACTAAATAGTGGTAATACTTTCTTAAAACATATAATTTTAAAACCAACTATATTTTTAATTTCTAGAAAAAGTTTGAGACATTGTGATAAGAAGTAATGGGTACAAACATCTTTTCAATCACGCGAACAAGAATATTCAAATTGAACAAAAGCATACCACTTTCTACCCTATATATTGTACACTTATTTTACATGCATTAGCTATCTGATGTAACTATATTTCAGTGGGAAATAAAACTATTTGATGTAACTAAAGCATGCATATATACATCCAAAATATCGTCAAATTTTTGTTCTCGAATAATATTTTTGTACCTTTTCCTATTCATAAAAGTTCATTACCATGTAAATAACTTTTTCAATGCATTCATAAATAACATATGTTCAGATAAATAACTTACATTTATATCGAAAAAAATTAAATCATCGACAAATTATTGTAAAATAATCTTTTGATGTTGCATGTCTCTTTTATATAAATAGAGTTTTTTTTCCCTCCAATAATACTCTAGTACTATTAGTCTATTATAATGAGATCTTACATTCTTCAACTGTAAATATATGTTCTATTCAAATAGAGCTTCTAAATCTACGAAAATGTCATTCTTTGAAATTGCAATTTGATCTTTCTTTGTTTGCTTGTTCATTTTATTTCATTTCCATGTTTTTGCTCTCAGGTCGCTTTATTCTTCTTTTAGTTTATATTAGTCTCTTATTAGTCATTTTGGTTTATCTTGTAAAAAAAAAAAAAGGCATGAATAATCGTTTAATCAATTGTTGGCCAATTAATCTTTATTTTAGTGTAAATACCATTGTTGGAGATGCTGTAATAAAAGCTTCATTATCGTATAGGTAAAATAATATTCATGATGTAATAAAATATAGTTTATGTGTGTAAGATTCATATAAATATTTCTGACCTAAACTGCCATGAATCCGACAGTTGTGGTGGTGAAATTAAAGAGCCAATAGGAAGAGAGAGAGAGAGAGGGGGGATGGATTTGACGGGGAAAGAGGTGGGCAGTCACTTCATCTATACACCTTTTCTTCTACGTACCATTTTCAACTATAATCTCTTTTCCTTCATTCAATCTCTTTCTTTAATTTCATTTTTATATATTAATATTACTACTCTTTAATTCTAATTTCTAACTCTTATTTAGGACTATCTCATTTTAATTACTTTTGGACTTTTTTCACCAGTCCTCACATTTTTTTGATTTTATTCAACATGTGGGGTTTTTTAGTCATCTATTTGGATAAGTTTTATCTTCTTCAATTCCTTCTACTTTTTTCTTTTTCATTATTAACCCCAGCACTTTCAAATTTATTTCACTGTGTTCTTATTTATTTCTAATATAAATTTCAGATTTATTTGGTGTTTCTTGATTTATTAAATATTTTATAGGATTAATAATGAAATTTTATATTTTAGATCGTTTTTACACTTTATTTTCTAATAAATTTAATCTAATAAATTTATATTAAATTATTTTTTATTCTAATTTTAGAATAATAATTTGCCACACAATTAACATGTGTAAGAAGGCTAGTAGGACTGAGAAATCACTAATTCGGCCACACAAAATTACAAAACCAAATTGCAATTTTTCCTCCATCACATCAAAAGGTGGAATATCAAAAATGACTAAGAGAAATAAATAATTTCTCAATACCACTTACAAGACAAGCCATTGCAAAAATGACATTTTAACTTGAAATTGTGTCTTTCAGATAAAAACCAAACATACAATATTATTCCAAGGTTCATATATATAAAGCACTACACATTTAATTAGGATATGCTAATTCACATATTACGGGCGTGCTTGGTACGCGACTTTGCAACTAAACAATGGAAATAGAATGAATTGAGAGTATTTAATACACACTTTTGATTCCTGCTAAAATTGTTTCAAATCTTAATGCTAAGGAATTGGGATTCCTCAGATTTTCCTAAGGAATGACTTTCATTCCACAATTATATCTTATTTCCCTCAATTTCTTTATTATCAATCAAACAACAAAAATTTAAAGAGAATATTCATTACATTCCTCACTATACTATCTTTACCATTCATTAAAACATACTAAGGGCCCCTAAATCTTATAATAATCTTTCAATTTAATGTACTTTGTTATGAGACTAAAGATTAATCATGCGTTCCAAGATTTTTTAGTTTTTTTCAGTTTTAATGGAAAATATGTTATCATACTTCCTTGCACATTTTTCTAATAATTGAATTTGGTTAATTATAGCGTGACATATAATGTTTCTCATCCGCGATCGTGTTTTTGGATATATTTCAACATTTGATCGATCCTTCAATTTTCTTGAAAATTAATCTGGAAATTTTAGTGGTGATTATACCGATGGTTTGATATTTTTAAAACGATTGTGACCCAAACCTTTTGGTCATTTTTAAATACAACACCATGGCACATGCATGCTTAATGATTTTATAAAAACTAATCGGGTACGATCTCAATGATATGAGAAAACTAAAAACAAAAATCACGAACTTTTATATGAACTGTGAATCATAGATTGACTGGTCTTGTGAAATTAACTCCCAGATCCTACATTTGGATTGAATGAAGGACAAAATTGTACTTATGCATGTCTCAATATTCATACTATACACAAAATATCCTCTCAACAATAAAACTATTGAGATTCATAACCAAAAAGTTATACTTTGGCTACGAACATTTATTTATCCTATAAAATTCGATCAAACATATGATTTAGTTCCCATGAGATTAACTTATTTATTGAAAAAGAAAAGTGAGGATTAACTAATATATCCTTTTGCGTTAAAAAGAAAAAAACAAGAAAAAAAAACAGTCTCTTTAAAAAAGTAGGAATGGTACATATATGTTAATATTATAGTCAACAACAGATGTTGGACAAAAAGTGGGAGTGGGTGTCTTTGTTGCCCCATATATTCCCGGAATGATGATAAAAGGGCCCTCTAAAATCACATTGCTTTTCCTAATTAATCATCCTTTTTTTTTTTAATCCCTAATCTTATCAATCCCATAATTGATTTCATAAGATTGGAAGATCCAATGGCTATAAATGTTCAATCTGAATGCCAATATAATTTGTGATACAAAGTTTCACCATTCACAAACCAAACTGATCATTTTCACTCTCATATATAAATTATGGATTATGAAATGTGGATTGTGGGTTGTCATGTCTTGCTGAAGTAGATCGGATTAAAGACTCTGTTTGCCTAATTCTTGCAAAAGAAAAAAAAAATCCTTTTAAAACATATTTCAGCAAAAAAAAAAAGTTAGAAAATGCAACTGAAAAACTATGGACCAAGGATACGAAGGATCTCACGGATAATTATCGTGAGACGGATCCTTATTATTTATAAACAAAACTCACTTTCACAAATGCATACATGAATTGTGAAGTGAGCTGTGGGTTGACCCATTTCACGTAATTAGATTCGTGAGACGGTCTCACATAAGACTCACACATCGTAGATTACAATCTTAAGAAAATAATTCAGTTTGTGAATTGAAATTAAGCGTACCTAACAAATACAATATACATTTCACTGTACAATTATTAAAAAAATTGTAGAGAATTATTATTTTCAAAGATAAACAGTAAAAATTTGTTGGGGGGTGAACAGAAATAATTATGATGTGTTTTTTTATAAATTCGTGCGGTTTTTTTGCATGCACAAGTACATGAAAAAAATAATGAGGAGACAAATATTCAAATGTAAATGATTAGGTTTGGATGTTGAATGAAAATAAAGAGTTTTTGAGAGGGAAAATAAAGCATAGTAGTATATAGTACTACCAAGAAAATGGCCTCTTTTTGATTATATGGTAATCATGACTGAATCCACCAAAAATATAAATAAAACTATATATCAAAATAAAATAAATTCCTTTTTCTGTCAAACCAAATTATTAGCATATACCCCAGCCCAAAAGCAGCTGATGATCGATCAAAATATATACCTTTTTCATCTCACTTTCACTATAATTTTCCACAATTTTTTGGTGGTTTCATTTCATTGGTTTTAGTGGAACTGGAAAATATGCATGGAATGAGAATGTGTTGCAATGTTTCCTATTTTCCTTTTTTTAATATTTTAAGTTTTGGATATTATGTTGCTATTTTTGTTTGGATCGATAGATGAGAAGTATATTATTTATTTTTCTATACTCCCCTCTTTTTTTGGAAACGATTCAATGTTTATTTGTAGTTGTAAAACTTGATTCTTTGTGAAATTCAGCTGTACCCCTTCGTTTCTTTTATTTTTATTTTTTAACCCTTTTAACTATATTTGCATTTCGCATCTACAATTTTCTTATGTAGGGAATATTCCCATACTTTTCAGTAATTAGTAAATTCAATTTGATTATAATAATAAAATGGAAAAAAAAAAAAAAAAAACCCCGTTGAAATTAGAAGAAAAGAAAAGGACAGGGATATGCATGGCAAGATGAGAAGTGCAGAATAGCAGAGTATAGTGTTTATTGATGGTTGCCTGCTTACCTACTGCAACCCCCTTTGCCTGGATTCCCTACCCTAATACCCATTTCAATTTAATATCAATAATAATGATAATAACAATAATTTCATATTAAATTATTTAAAATAATATGTAAACGTACATTATTTTACTACTAGAAAATCTGTTAAGTTTTACTCTGCAATGAATTCCTAAGACTAATTTTAAAACCTTTTTCATTCACTTTCCTAATGCTTTGTTACGAGGAAAGTTTCGTTCCATATCTTCTCTCCAATAAAACTAATTTAATTAAATGCATTCTTAAATTTGGATATTACATAAGTAATATTTAAATAAATAAAAATAAAAATTTAAGAAAGAATGAGTCTCTTGTGAGACCGTCTCACGAATTTTTATTGCATTGTGTAAGACAAGTCGACCCAAACCCTACAATTCACATGTTATTTGTAGGTGATGGGGTTCCGTCTCACGAACAATAACTATTTGTCAGACCGTCTCATATGAGTTTTTGTATATAAAAAGTTGTTTTTCTATTACAAAAGATAGTTTTGTTACCTACCACAATTCAAGAAATTTAACAAAAATATCCTTTTGAAAAAAGTAAAAAAGAAAACTCGGTTTTGTGTCGGACAAAAAATTTATATGGTTATATCATGTAATCCTATAAAAAAAACACATGTATATTGTGTAATCCCGACAGAAAAATGATTATTTTCATTTTTATTAAAAAGGACAATTTTATCAATTTTCATTATTTATGTTAGAAAAATAACAAACCTATCATTTGAAATAGAAAAATAATCTCTTACGTATAAAATATGTTAATTATTTGAAGATATTATAGCTATATGTATGTGTATGTATATGTATATGGTAGGAGAAGAGGAATAAATGAATGAAAGGTACCAAGAAGGAAGCAGGAGAGGTTTCACGTGAGAAGTGAGAAAGAATAGAAACACCAGAATCCAAAACCAAATCTAAATGAGATCGCCAGCTACGTACAACCTCTATCCAGTTGTGGATATTCAAATTACCAAACCCTAATTTTAACTTTTACCCCCTCAATTATATACACCTTACATTTTTATACTCTCAACAATCATAATTTGTACCTTGCACCCAATTCATAACAAAATCTTCCATCTCCTACTCAAATACTAATCGCTCTACATGAGAGGATTAATTCGAGAGTTTTCTCAAAAGTTTGGCCTAAAAAATGGATACAGTGGAAGAAATTTGAACTCTGATCATCAAAATTTATACATATATTAAAGTGGAGTATTACTTCAGCTATAAGACTCCTGATAAGAGAATTAATTTTTTTATCATGCCCTCATTTTTCACAATATTTAAGAACAAGTTGAGTCTGATTGAATGGTTCGATATCCAGTATGGAAGCTCAGATTTTTCTATTTCATAAATTCTAGAAAAAAACTATAGAATTTAATTTTTTGAAACAAGATTTAACACTAAACTAATATGACATTATTATCAAGTCAACACACATTTTTACTTTTCGATATTTTAATTTGATTTTAATTAGAAAAAACAAAGAAATGCTACAAGAGAAAGCAAAGTTGTATATTCTACATTAGTTTGAGGGGCAAAGTGTGAAATGGTGAAAGTTGAATGGGGTATAAATGAAATAAACCAAAAAAAGAGTAGTGTGTCCATATGTGTGTGGAGGGTATGAATAGTCACTGAAACATTGCTACCTTAACATCTGAGAATGACAACAGCTGTTAAAAGTCTGAACCCCACCCCCACCCACCCCAACACCAAATAGTACACTGTTATATGTCTCACTCATCTTATTACCTTTCTGTTTCATAGCTCCTCCTATTTTCTATACCTTTTTTTTTTTTTTTTTTTCTAATCTCTTTTGTTTTCCATTCAAATATGTAGAACAAAAATTTTGTGTCACAAGAATGCTAATACACCAATGTGTATGTACATAACTATTAAAAGTTTTGATACATAATACAATCATAGATAGGTTGTTTAAGGATTCATGCAACTTACTTATTTGATAATTTACGTTGCCATACTAATCGTCATTTACTTTTTTTTCCTAATCGATAACATAAGAAACTGTCTTTTTAGTCATTTTCATCTAAAAGATTGTAACAATCCTGATCAAAGTAATAAAAATGATGTTTTTTTATATTTAAGTCAGATTAAAAGATGTTTTCCTTACAATAAAGTGGATAAAAATTCAACTCGTGTATATACATAAAATAAAACAAATATTATATTATATATATTTGGCCCTCGCACAACATCTATCACATATTCATAATTCAAAGAAAGCCTTAAATTGTTTCATAGACTTAATCTAATAGTAGTACATTTCTCAAGCCGAGTAAGATATCAGGTTCGAATTATCACTCTTATTTGTAAATTTAAAAAAGAAAAATCTTAAATTATAACTACTTAACTATAATTGTTAAATGAAAAGAAAAAAAAAATCAATCTCTCTCTCCAACGAGTTTTGATATGTCACGATCTAAGCCTAATTGTATGGTCACAATCACCATAGATTCCCTCTTCTCTTTATATCTCAGAGTAGATAAATTGACTGGCTCCTCTTTATCACAAATAGAGTAACAACCTAAGAAACATTAATAGATATTACCATAAAAACAAATCAAAATTAACTAGTTAACAAGCCCATTTTGTTGTTTTCCAAATAAATTAAAATCCAAAAAAAGAAACTAAGTGGGGTTGGATAGGGTGTTACTATCTTGTATCAGATATTAATTGTTTGGTCCTTTAGCTTTTTCGAAACCAAAGTTGAAATCCAATGAACAAAGCTGGTACTTTAATGTTTATGCTGATGCAATGGCCTGAAAATGTGAATTAATTGACTTCACTTTTTTCCCAGTTTTCCTTTGCCTATAAATGGATACACCACTAAACACATTTCTTACCATGCAATGGTGTTTGCAATTTTTTTGAGCAAACATGTCACCTCTTTTGCCAGCTTCTATTTATTTGGGGCCCTCACTCTACTTCTCAGCCTCTATCTAGTTTTTTTTTTTGAATATTCATCTCTTGTTTCATTCACATCGATATACATATAAAGATTGTTCGATGATTGTAATATTATTAGTCATGTTATGCAATATGAAATGAAATAATATATGTTTAACCACATGGACTTACACAAATATACTTTGGAGCTAATGGACTCTAGCTTTCATCCAAAATGTGTTTCATCTAATATATATTCCAAAATAATCATCATATGTTATGTGTATAAATGACTTCACTAATTAACATGTGACGTTTATAAAGATCAGATCACCTCGGAGTGACATGAATTAATATGGAAATATAACATTCGTTTTATATTTAATTTCAATCTATTACGTTAACTATGAAATTGTTAATTTTATAATTTCAAATAGAATATTATAATTACACATATCCTAGAAAAAGAAAAAAAAAAGATAATTGATATTTATAAATGTATCACATGACACAAGAGCATTTAATTATGAATTTATGATAATACAAACTTGGATATATTATAATTTACCACTTTGCAATTAGGGCATCCACATTAATGGATTATTAACACACCATTTTAGTGTGGGACTCACATGTCTACACACTAATTAAAAACATCTACTTTTTAAAAACACACATCTACATCAATTTAACACAAATTTACATCAATTTAACACAAATACAATCATTACATGTGGGTCTCATTATCCATTGATTTTTATCCACTAATACACACTCAATCCAATCATTAATTAATAATTAAACGGGGGACAAGAATGTTATTCTTACATCTTAACACATTCATACTTACATAAAAACACACTTAAAAACATTATCATATTAATTAACACCACACATATTTTAATTAATAACATTTCAAAATGAATTGGTGTGGGTGCCCTTAGGATCTAAAGTCGGGGACCAAAATGAAAGCCCTGTTTTTACCTGGAAAAGAAATGATATAGTGTAAAAAAGTAAAACTGGTAAAAAGAAAATGAAACAGCAATTTGCCTTGTTAAAAGCTTCCTCCCATTATTGAGATTTTCTTGCTAAAAATGTGGACCTAGCTGCCTAGTTCAATACCACTATTTAAATTATAACTTCTTTCATTCTTTGTTCTTAAAATTAATTGTACTAAAATCAAAAGAATTATTTTTTAGTTATTCTGAAATTTTCTGTCATTCGACTCATTCCACATCTTTTCATGCACTTGCCAAATTTATTTTTGAAAACACTATATTTGACTTTCTTTACACAAAAGTTTACTGTAACATAAATGCATTTGCATTCAAAGGGCAAGTAAATATATTAAATCCTTGAAGATTGATAGAAATACTAACATGCAATTGAAAAAAAAAAAAAAAGAAAGAAACAGATTTAATATTCAAACAAAAAAATGACTTATATAAGATTGTTTTGTGAACTTAATTTAATAAGATGAGTCAAACTACAGTACATATGATATATTTTAGTGAAAACTCATCACAAAAAATGAATTTACAGTTCATATGATATGTATTAATGAAATAGTGATGGATATACATATCGCATATGATACTCCACATTAATGAGAAGTAATAAAATAAATTGACGTGGATATTCTAAATTAAAAATTGACTATAGAAGTAAAAAAAATTAGTAAACATTTGACTTGGGAGTCTAGAGACAAGAGAGAGGGATAGAGTTAGATAGGTAGATGATGTGATTAAACAATGAGAAAGGAAAAGCATATGTATCATCAGTCAAACAATGGATATTATTTTCAATTTTGATGTGACAAAATTAGCAGTAAATGGAAACTAAAAATCAATCAATGTAAGAGTGATAGGAATAAATATCCCATTAATGGGAATATAAAATTGAATGGAAGCCTATATATATATATTTGTTGAAGGCTACTTGACAAATACAGCCCTGCACCCCAGCTGGGCTCTTTACCAGTCCTATTCCTATCCTTCTTTTATTTATCCTTTTTTTTTTTTACTTTTATTTATTTATTTTATAGTTCAAGTTTTTAATCGCGTCTTGTATGACATTTTGATATCCCCTAATTAGATGTAGATATAAGTGTAATTGAGTGTACATATATGGAAGAATAAAATATTTTGTGGTCTGAAATTTGAGTCTTAATTCGAATCATTTTGCCTCCTAATTAAACTAAGGAATAGAAGATTAATTAATGTACAAAGAATAAATTAAGAGCAAATTAATAGGCTTCGAATTTGATGCAGAATGTTTTCGGGATTGAAGTGAAGTGAAACTTTAAGAATAAGTTGTCTTGTGTAAATTCAAGAACTATGTTTTCAAGATCAATCAAATTGTGAAAATAATTATCATCAACATTGTTCTAATTGAGGTTAAAATACTTTATATATACTTATAGTTGGGTTCAGGGTTGTTTAAATTATGTTGAGAGGGTAAAACTACCAACACCAACAAGTTCAAATGATTATATATATATATATATACACTATATGTATTACTATATATATACATCCTAAATAATTTGTCATGCTGCCCTAATCAACAAGAATACATATTAAGGTGCCATTGTTCATGTATTACATATCTAATCTATCTATTAATTTCAAATACAGTAATTCAATAAATGAGATGTTTATACATAATTGATAAATATACTGAAACATGCATACAATGAACTTGTAAACATTTTTCTCAACACAAATATTTATTGGACTGATTGCATTAACATAGTACTTATTGTTGATTAATGTAGGGGCTGTGGATAAAATAAATGAAAATATTGTATCCAATCAAATTCATCCTGCAACCATGAGAGAGAGAGAGAGAGAGAGAGAGAGGGAGGGACATGGTTTGCCTTGTCTTGGCAGTGTGTAATAAATAACACTGTCCGTGTTGACGTCTATAGAAATTTAGCTCCACGATTTATTTTCAATTAACTGCAATATTCCTCTCTAAATTAACTGCAGCATGTCAGCATTAAAAAATAAAAAGCAATAGCTATATGTCAAAGGGACTGTTTGGTTTCACTATAACAACTTTGATCCTATATTTCCATCAAACCCAATAAACTATTGGAATTTTTGCACTTAAGCCTTCAAAAAAGAAAAAAATTTGTTTTTATTTTTTTGCCCATCACCCACAAAACTGTATAATATTGTTGCATTTTTTTTAACTCTTAAATTTCCAATAATACCATTAAAATATTTATAATATATATATATATATATATTTATTTATTTATTTATATTGTTCTATATATAAATTCACAAGTAAAGAGGCATTCTAAGGTTTCAACTAAAAATTAAAATTAAAAAATATATAAAAGACTGCCATTTCAAGAAAATTTACAAAATATGACTACATTCACGTCGTTATATAATTCTACATCCATATTATTGGCCCATTTGAATCCAAGCTATAAGCTGGGCCGGACAATAGCCTGAAGGTATTAGACTTACGTTCTTTAATGGACCATCTATATCTGAATTGTTGACTCAACTAATCTGATTACGAATCTGTTGAGCCCAATTATTCATCGAGCCCATCATATTAGCCCGTTAATAGCATTATCATCTTTTTTCCTTTTATTTTGGCATATCCAATTTTGCCCAACTAGTCCTAAGGTACAACAAGCTTCTCATTTGCCCTCCAATTTATTCACACTTTATGTGGATAATCGATTTGGCATACCAACCGGAACCGAAAAATGGAACCAAATCGAGTGATTCAGTTCGATTTATTTCAATTTCAATTTTATTCAGTTAAGTTTGGTTTTTTAGACTGAATCGTCAAATTACACTACAGATAAGAGACGTCGAACCAAACAGAACGACTTGGTTCAATTTGGAAAAGGGCAAGTTTTGCATTTCGACCAAACCGACCGATTGCTCATTCCTAATGACATCCCCAATAAAGCTTTGACTCCAATATTTCATATTATTCATTGCATGCATGCTTTATCACTGTGTCGTACTCATGCAAGTTTAATGCTATCATGTCATTTCTATAATGCATGCAAAAGATCAACATATATCATTACAAAACATCAGAATCCTCTGCATTTACATTTTCTGCTTTCTTCCCATTACAAATGGATGAAATGAATTAAACATAAAATGTTACATCTTGAGGAGAACAAAGGTCGTTCTTAACTCAAAACAATCGGGCATCCTCGTCACCATCGTCTCACCAACGATGTAAGCAACTGTGACCAGTTTTAAACAAGCTTATATTAGGAAACAGCAACTATAATGAGGTTAAAGATTGCGGCAAATACTAAACTCAGCAAAGACTGAAATTAATACACGACACACAGAAAAGAAAATTAAAAGGAGTGAAAACCCATTTTTCTTGAAAGATTAAATTTGAACGCATACCTCAAAGAGTTCAAACGGGCTGCCTCGTTTGTACACGTCGTTCTTCTTGGCTTTGTGAGTGGGGAAAATAGTGAACAATAATGCTCGCCATCCAATGAGTAGAACGGCTGTGCTTCCCATGGTAACAAGTATAAAATTGGTCGGTGGTGTATGGCCGATTGATGCTGTTCTTATCATTAATCCCAACTGCAATGTACAACGAATAAGTTGAAGCAAGCATAAAATCAGTATTGTTAATTGCTTTTCTTATTTGTCCATTTATCGGGTAAGATAAGATCCTCATCTTCAGTAGGCAGTTTAGGCAGAGCTATATCAGACTCAATTTAGGCACTTACACCTAATTAGAGAATTAAAATTGGTAACAGTTATTCAGGCCAAGATTATCCAACTAAAACGAGCTTTAAAATTACCAAACAGGAAAGTAGAGAAAAATCAACTGAGAATCTCCATATATTTAATGTAGACTAAAGGAAAGGGTAAGTTCTACAGCATATCATATGCAACAATTTCCAAGCATACATTCCTGATACTCGATGTTTCATGCATAATGTGATTCAAAGACAATATCTCTATTTTATAGTGTTTAATAGAAAAACTGAGATGTTTTAAATATTAAGACATGTCATACAAGTTGGCTGAGAGACTAATTTATAGTGAAATGATGAAAACACATATGAATCATCAGCAATAGAAGCTTGAGCTGTCTATGACTAAATAAAATGAGGGGGAAGGATATACTGCAGATCTCAGTGTTTCACAAAGTAATGGTTGTGTTTCAGTTGGTTCATGCTACTTCAAATAAGGGCATCAACTGTGCTTGATTACTGCCTTATTAACTGTAGAAGGTTACAAGATTTCAACGATGCAATGGTGAGAACTAGTTCGCATGTATATACAAGAATTTTTTTGATAATAATGTCCATCATGTAAACTTAAGTATTAAGTAGTCGAATCAATAGCAATTCATAGTAAGACTTAAAACACTACATTCTGGCTTCCTCTCTTTAATAATCTTCAGCAAGTGTACTTAAATTTACAGAGTCCCAAAACCCAATTTATTCTATGCCATCTATACATGCCAGAATATTTATTTAATCTATATAGTCAATACTAACAATTATTCACATGGTACACACCACACTTTTTGGTTCTATCCATGAATTGTCCAGTAATTGAAACTTTACAATGACTTGACTGCGAACGTTACATGAGGGGGTCCCAACCCTTGTGTATATTTGTGAGTGATACTTCATTTTTTATGTTTTCCAGTTCCAATAAGACCGTTTCTTAACAGATAACTGACAGAGAATTTCTTCTCATATTAAATTTAAGTGATTGGATTTGCACCAATGAAATTCATTAACTGTATACAGAAAAGAGGGACCAATTTACATAGTTCTAGATATTAAAAGGAGTTTCTCATTCCATTCTATCCTAAAACTGGTAATGACCGTTCATACCGGAAAGTTGTTTTCTGTTTTCTTCTGTGGTGCAATCTTGTCCTCATCACCCTTTTTCCTCAATTTATTTTTAAATTATCACACCTTTACTACTCCTATCTCAAAAACCATGCAATCTTGCCAGTACTCTTTTACATCCAAACCAGTGGATTGCAACCAGATCCCAGTTCTGCTAATATCTCTGACTAAAATATGTTTGTCAAACTATGTTACAAAAACGTTTTTAATTTCCACAATTGACAGCTGTATCTTCGCAAGAGTTACTTCTTGGCCATCGTGAATATTCTATTCCATGGTAAACGAGGGGTGATCATGTACAAACTTCATTGGTTTAGACCTCTGAAGAAAGCATGGCAAGGCTATATGAAAGAAGTCCGAATGAACCTCAAACAAAAGGGTGAATTGACCTAGTTTCATGATACAAAAATAACTAGTAGGAAACCTTAATAGGGTATAGAACCCTTGAAACTCTCCAATGTTCTTTTCATCTTCTATACCTATATCCCCTCCTATTTGTGTTTGAAACAGCCATCCAATATAATTCCAGAAACAGAATAACACTAGTGGACACATCAGTTCCAAAACCATATCCAGTAAGCTCAAAACCAGTGAACAACAAAACTAAACTCCTCAATATCTGCTCTTCAGAGAATAAGCATTTTTACTATGGCATTACAAAGAAACCTTATACAAAACCTCGGAGCAATTTACTTGCAACAAAAAATACTTCAACCCTACAGTCAACAACAACAGAAACCGACAAAAAACTATGAAAAGCAAGCAGCAAATTTCAAAGACCTAAGCAATAAAAGAAGAATACACACATGTGTTTAACTGATAAACACATGAAGAATACAAGTACTGAAACGGCCTTACCGGAATCCCCAACGACCAGGACTTGGCGGCAGCATAAACGGCACTCCACAGACCTTTCTTTCCTCGACCTTCCTCGCTGTATCCCCCAAGAAAGTATGCACTCAAAAACCACCCTATCATTCAACAAATCAACAAAAAAGTATGATTCATAATTCATATTACAATCCTCCCCACGATTCCATACAAACACAAATGCAGCAATAACCTACAGAGAAATAATAAGATCAAACCATTCAAGGGATAGAAAACTGTACCAGCAATAAAAGGGTCAGCAGTTCTGAAGGTTTCGAAGTCTAAAACCGGGAATCCATGACTAAACCTCCCAATTGCAGAGAACAGCAGCAACGCCGCCACATCGCCGCCAGCCAACACCGCCACAAGGCTTCAATTCAAATCCAAATTTCAATAAACCCAACAAACAAACCAAAACGATAAAAATACACGTAGTTAATGCATACCCCCATTTAGCGAGACGGGAACTGGAGTCGGGCTTCTCGAACTGAATAACGCCTTCAAGGGGAACATTCTCTTGGCCCACAAATGCGACAGGGCTGGGGCCCGGGCCCTGATCGTCAAAAGGTGCGGCGGAGGAGGAGGTGGCGGTGGCGGGGGTGGTGGAGGCGCCGCCGGGAGACTCCACGGCGCTGGCCGGTGTGAGACGCTTGAGGCGGCCGGAGAGAGAGAAAGAAGGGCGGCGTTTGGAGAAAAGAGGAGGAACAGGGTGGACAAATTTGAGGGAGCAGTGGTGGGTGTAGGAGAGAAAGGCTCCGCCGGCGGCGGGGCTGAGCAGAGGCACCATTGGGATTCTCTGATTTCTCTCTCAAAGAGGATAATATGTGGTCACCATTTATACCTTATACTATAATACATTGTATCTATATTATTTTTTTTAAATTTCCAAGGTGCATTTTAATATATTACTTTCTTGTGTTGTATACTAAATTTGATTTGTGTATTATATTCATTTTTTTGGTGTCAAATTACTGCAACTTATAGTAATAATTGAAAGTTACAAAGTTTTTGCAATAAAAAATTTCCTTATTTTCTTTATGTCCATATAATTTACAGAGTTACCGGTTATTAATATATCATAATCATGTTTTGATTTTAGTATTAAAAGGAAGGCAAAATTCAGGAATAAATTTGAATCTACGTTGATATCCCGATGAAAAATCAAACTAGCACCGAAGATCAATTTGTCACTGTTGACTATCACAATAAACAAAATTTAAAATCTCATTCTTTCTTCATTTAACCTTCCAAAAAAAGTCGAAAGAAAAAAAACAGAAGATAACTTTAAGTTGATACACATTTTTATAAAGTGGATCTCAAATTTTGGTAATTTAATTTGTGATTAAAGGATGTAGCGTCTTCATTTATGATCTTATTATGGTTGTACACTTTTACAAATGATATAAATATAACATTATTATTTTATTTATCATTCATTATATTTTTTAATTTTGTTTAACCTGTAGTGTGGCACAAAAAAATTGGACGAATATATCTACGAGTTGATAATTTGAGTTGGATAACAAGTTTCTAATTGCAGTTTTACGAAACAACATGTTTTATTTTGTCATTATGATTCTATTTTATTTGATAACTGAAGAGCTTGTTTACAAAATAAGACTCAAATTCAATATTTAATAAAATACAAAAGTAAAATGAACGGATATAGTCAACGATTTAACAGTAAAGTAGGAATCATTGTTTGAAATTTTCAAGAGGATTAAGAGTTTTTCTGTAGTATTTTAATAGCTATAATATCTTATAATTACAAATTGATCGAATTATTTATAAAAATTATGTGTTTATTGCTATTTGTTAAAACAATAGTAGTTTAATAAGATGCACATCATTTTGACCCCTCTTGTGATGCATAGCTTGGTGATGTGGATGTTACATTTTCATCGTAACCATCGAATGCTTCAATAGCCTCCCAATTTACATCTAAAATTTATATTTACATTATTGGATCCGTAATTACATCCTATTAATTAGCCATTCTGTTGATTACACGATAAACCTGACTATCCATACGATTGGTTTATAAACAAACCTTAATCTTAACCTTTATAACAGGATCAATCTTAATCAAATCAAAACTAAAGGAAACTCATAATTGGTTACAAATAGAGAGAAGTAACCCTGTTCTATAACTAAGGAAACACACAGCATTGACAGTTTAAACTAACTCGAATTGACAGCAATAAGAACAAAAGATCCATATCCGAGCTAAAACGAGACAAGGCATTCAAGAAATGACAAGGCTTCCTCAGAGCGACAATAGGAAACATACCTTTAGCTAACCCGAGTGTTATACCAAAGTGGTTCGCACGGAGCATGGCCACCAACAGGACAAATAGAAACGCAGTATGAAAAGAATAAATATAAAAAATGAAAATTATATTACAATAACTGAATACCGAATCTTGAATCCATGAATTTCCGAAACTAAAAATAAGAAAACACGCCAAATCTTTATAAGAATTAGAAAGATATCTAAAGCATGGACATTGGAATAAACAGGCCCAACCCCATCAGTGGGAGAAACTTCTAACATGTCAATATCCACAATCAAGACGCCAAGCAGTCAGCTTGAGTTAGCAGCAGCTTGATACGATTTATCATTAACTCGTTGGTTCTGTTTGTTAGCTGCACCTCCAAGGCCCCTACCAGAACCGAAAGAATTCGCATCTACATTGTTTATACCTGTCTGAGAGAGTGTCGACTCAGCTGCATGTTGACCATCACCACCCAAGACCCCGTTGTTGTATCCATTCATGGACATACCCATAACCCCTGGTGCACCGTTTAAGTAGGTGGGATAGATAGGGGCAGCACTTCCATAAGGGAGGAAGTTTCCCCTAACGCCCACCATTGCAGGATTCCAAGGACTCCTAGGGGCGATCGTGGCCAGCCCGTAACCAATTCCACCATACCCTCCAGATGGATACCCACCACCGAAAATTCCAGCCCCGTATGGATAACCAGCGACGTTGCCGTATCCAGTGGGGAAATACCCGAATCTTGAATTGTAAGGCACGTAATTACCCTGCTGATAAGAGTTAAAGTTAGGGCTTCTTCCGCCACCCAACCTTCCGTTATAACCGAGGCTGCTACTGCTGATTCCATCTTTCGGAACAGCTCGTTTGACCTCGACAAGCTTTCCAGTCAATTCATGAAATTTCGTCTGCATAACTTCCTCTACAGAATCCTCCGAGTCGAAAGTAATAAAACCAAATCCACGTGGTCTATGAGTCAGGTTATCGTGCATCACGACTACATCAGTTATCCTACCGAACTTCTCAAAGTAACTTCTGAATTCTTCTTCAGTCAAGTTAGCTGACAAACCCCCTACAAAAATCTTCTTCGTCCTAAACTGATCGTTGCTCCTACTGTTAGTCCTATTATTCCTACTCAATCCCCTATTCTGTTGTTGTTGAGTTTGTTGTTCACTTCTGGGAATAGCCCTTTTCACCTCCACCTATAGAAAACACAAGTCAAGATAGAATCTTGGCAAAGTATACAGCCCCAGGGACAAATCAACATATCAGAATGAGGCAATAGCACTATAAGACAATAGTATCTATCAACGACACTATCATAAAACGTTAGTTCTTAGCTCTAAAGGGCAAAATAAAAACAGAGAAATTGTTGACATAATCGGAACACAAGCACCAAATTTATGCTATATTTTGCCTAAGGCCTAAAAAGTGTGTCAATTTTTATAACAATGCTATAGATGCTATACAAGTTTAACAGATGCAAAATAATTTCCAACTAAAGTACAGAAGACCTAAAATACCTACATTCCCAAAGGTAAAAAAATTCGAAAAAATTAATAAATAAACGAGAGAGAGAGAGAGAGAGAGAGAGAGAGAGGCATAACAGGCGATGCAGAAGAGCTAACAGAATACACACAACGATGTAGAAGCCCATCCACGAAAAACATACGTTTGCAGCCATGCATTGAAACACACACAACCTCAAACCAACAAAATCTAACCTTGACAAACACATAATCACGAGAAACAGAAAGGGGGAAAAGGAGAGAATAAAATCGAGCAAAATCGAAGAAAGGAGAGGAACCCTAAAAGAAGAAATACAGAAGAAACAGACCGTTCTGCCATGAATTAGATGGGAGTCGTCAAGAGCGCGATCCACGGCAGAGGATTCAGAGAAGGTGACGAAAGCAAAGCCCCTGGGGTGGCCGGAAATCCGATCCCGAGCAATCACGGAGCCCAAAACGACGCCGTACTTGGCAAAATGGTCTTTGAGCACATCCTCGGTGGTGTCCCAGGAAATGCCTCCAACAAAGAGCTTATTCTGCTCCGCATCCTCCATGGTTTGCCAATTGGGCGAAGGAATTGACCGGAAAAGGGGAAAGGAGGGGAATGAGAGCTGAGGGTGGAGAAACTAGGGTTTGTAAATGGGAGTGAGGGGGAAGAAATTGGGGGGAAAGGAGAGAGAGAGAGAGAGATTGGGATTCTTGGTTTGGTGTGAAAAAGGGGTCCCAAAAGTGAGGAAGAGTGAATCTGAAATCTGATTAGTGTTTGAAGCCCAACACTTTGTATCGCTATCTATGTAGGAATCTATTTTCTTGTTTTTTTTTTTTTTTCTTCTTTATTCTTCTCTCTAACCTCAACAAATCCCATTCTATTCCATATTTAATTAAATAAAACACAGACTATTTTTTTTGGCCCTGTTTGGTTCGTGTGTTAGGTTAGTTAAGTTGGTTGAATTGTCGTGGGTCTGCCCTGCTCATGTTAAATTAAGTTTAATATTTGATATGTTTTGGTTTGAATGTTAAGTTTTGGTTTTTAATTAATGTTGGTCAGTGATTTGGATTAGTTAAATTGGTTGTTTTGTTATGGGTCTTCGTTGTTCATGTTAAATTGTGTTTGATATATGTAGAGATGTTCAAACAGTTCGAACCGTCGGTTTGGAAAATTGTGGAGGGCCAAACCGGAACCGAACCGTGGGGATTTCGGTTTCGGTTCTGGTTCGAACCGCCGGTTTGGACGGTTTTTTTCTTTTTTATTTTTTTTATTTTTTTATAATTTTTTTAAAAATTAAATTTGCATATAAATATTACAATTATTCATATATTACAAAATAACAATGTTTTTTGAGTAAATAATTTGATATGAATTAAAAAATAGAACTTACATTTACAAGTTACAACAATACTACATTACAACTTATAAGTTACAATTTTAAAAATTAGAAATTACAATTTAAATACAACCAAATACAAACCATAAACCTAAAATAATTACAACCTATAACACAAATTAATAATAATAATAATAATCAATATAACTTAAAATTAAAGAGTAAAATAACATAAATACATAATATTATTTATATAAAATATAAATTTAAAAAAAAATAGATAAACCGGCGATTTAACCGCCGGTTCGAACCGAAATCGGGTCAACGGTTCGGTTCCGGTTTTCCGAACCGAATGAGCATCTCTAGATATATGATATATTTAGTTTGAAGGTTAAGTGTTAGATTTTAATAAATGTTGTATCTGGTTTGAGTGTTGTCTTATTTCTTAAAATGAATTGATGTGTATAAAATTTTCATTTTGATCAAATGTTTATTGTGAATTTATATGAACTTGACTAAAATAACCTCAAGCATAAATACTGTTATAAATAATTCTAAATTCCAAATAGAAATAATAGTTTGATTGAAATGGGCCAGTGATCAAAACATATTAACTAAGCTGAGATAATAAGGAGAAAAGGGACTGAATAAATAAATAAATATGGTGATTAAGTGTTAATTAACCAGGATTTAATAAACCTATCCATTTGTGGGTTGTTTATTTAACAATCATTTAACCCAAAAAATCACTTTTTGGATGGAACATCTTTGATCCGAATAAAAATTTAATCTAATTAAATATTCCTAATCAACACAAACCCTCCAAACCAAACCACACATTAGTTTTAAAGTTTAGAATTTTCTAAACTAAAAACAACTTAGATTTCATGTTCAAAATTTTGCTCACTTTGGAGCTTGACTCCTTGAGTACTTGATTTTTAAGGTTACCTTTCTGTGCTTCAGATTACATATTTAAATTAAAAAAAAATAAAAAAATTCGTGTAACGATTTCTATACTTCTGACTGTACTTGTTTTTCCTTACTATTACTTCATTCTTTGGCATCAAGTTGAATGTCATTTTAGTGGTTGCAAAATTGCAATTTTCAATAATTTATAGTTTGGATTGTTTTCTATGTGATTTAGTAACAGTCTATAGCATTAGCACATCAAAAAATTGATTTTTAAAATATGAGACCACATAAAAGGTATTTTTTTTTAAGATATTAATTATTTTCAGAAATTATTGTTCGTGTTACTGAAATACAGCACTTGTATATACAATATAATTTAATTGGTTTATTGAAAAATATTATTTATATAACTGATTAATATTACTTGTTTTATTGTAAGATGTTACTTTTTAATTGAAAAATATTCCTGTATACACTCTACATATTAAAAAGTGCTAGTTTAAAATATCTTAAATTTTTCGGCAAACTTGAATTTCAGTGTTTAAATTTGTTACAACAAAATAATCTTCTACAAAATGTTATTTTTAATAGAGTTGTTCATCAATTCAAGTTGTTGACGTCGATTTACGGCTGGTTCGTAATCTCAGTCAAACACTCGAATTAACCGTTCTTTTAGCCCAACCTAATTAGCCGAGTTAAAAGAGCTAGGTCAAATGAGAGAGGAAGTTCGAGAAAATGTAGAACACTTGTCTTTTTTCCTTCCAAAAATTCGATCCCTTTACAAATGTCTGAAGGGTCTTATTTATAGACCCTTCACCTGGACAGCATTCCCCGAGTTAGGGGATTTTGTCCCTATAGGGCCAGGGCTAGATGCTCCCTGTCCCATACTATTACAAACCGAGCCGAGCTCTTTTTATACTCTAATTTTTAGACATATTCCTAGGTATGGAGATTCTACCAACCGCTATCCGAGCTGAAAATCAGGTCGGTTAGGTCAGGTCGGCTTTGCCCCTGATGGGATGCGGAAGGTCGGTCGTTCTGGCCGAGCTGATCAAAGAAGGTCGGCTTTTGCTCACGTCGGCGTTTAGGAAGACTTGATTCGAGCTCTCCCTCCATTTTGAGTCCTAGGAAGATGGTTTCATTGAAGTATCAACAGGTCGGTTAGGGGGTTCCTGGACGGCCATTTTCTGCTCGGCTCGGCCATGTTATCCCTCCAATTCGCCCGAAACATAGGTCGGCGAAATAACCGAGCCGGGCTGGAAGACCGGTCCCGGCTGTGGAACGGTCATATCAGTTCGAGCGGGGTCAGGCCGGGCCGAACTGGGTGACTGGACTGGGCTATCAGGTGACGGGGCCGGTCCTCCTCGGTGCATTGGGTCAGGTGGTCTTTAGTTCGGGTCCGAACTCGATCCATGCGTGGGCGGCCTAATATTGAGGGCCCAACATTAGCCCCTCGGACCCGAGCAGAACAACGGAGGCTCGGGTTCGATCTGGCGGGCCCTAGTTTGTGCGGACACGTCCCGTGGTGACCTGAGACACGTGTGTCGCTACGTGGCGCATCTGGGTCCCACCACCTGTCCTTAATCCGATGGCTGGAAGGCGAACGGTTTCATTCCTCAACCTATAAATAGTGGTCCCCTCCGCCATTTGTGCTCCACTCTTCTCTCCGCGCTCTCAACTCTCGCAACTTTCTCTCTGAATTCCGAGCTAAATCGACCGAGCTTATTTCACCGCCCTCTCCATCCTTAGGTAATTATGTCTGCTGTAACCATTTCTTCATCCTCTGAAAATGACCAAGGTTCATCTGGGCGGCTTGAACGACCGGCCTTTACTCCGAGCCCTAGCCCCAGCTCCTCTTCGTCCCCTGGCGACTCCCCGGGGTCTGCTTCGGAGGAGCGGCCTCTTCCGGATCTGGCAGATGGCGACGACCAAAGCGAGCCGAGCACTTCGGGCCGAGGCGATATCCCTATGGGGATTCCGATCATCACTGTGGGCGAGGAGGATTTGAGGCCGTTCCGTCCTTCAGTCGGTAAAGACGAGCTGTCTAAGTGGCGGGCGCGGTTCAAGATTCCGAGCTCGGTGACATTCGAGGAGCCGGTCAATCTTGCCCGACCAGATCAGCCCCCTCCTGGTCATGTTGCCGTGTCCCTCCGAGCTCTCGAGGGCGGGTTGAGGTTTCCGCTGGCTCCGGCCATAACCTCGTACCTACTCCATTGGGGGGTGGCCCCGGCCCAGATTCATCCAAACGGTTGGGCGTCCATCATAGGGCTGCTCAGTCTGTTTTGGGAGTTCGGCTTTGGAACGCCGAGCCCCGCGGACATGGAGTGGATCTTTGTGCTCAAACAAGCGCCGGGCTCTCCTCTGCCGATATATTATACATCGGTTCGGTCTCGGCGTCCGCAATTGGTCGTCGCCGCCCCGTCCTCCGTGAAGGAGTGGAAGACGAAGTGGTTCTGGGTGGGCGGAGATTGGCAGAGCCCTTTTGAGGTGGACGGTCAACTCACTCGGGTCGCCTGCCCGGTCATTTTCAAAGAGGCTCAACAAGGTGAGCTTTGTTCCGAACCGAACTCATTTTCCATTTTTCTGATCGTTGATTTCTTTTTATTCATTTCAGTTCGGCATCCTCGGGAGAGCCAGACATCCGGGCTCATCTCTCGCCAGCTCGCCTACCTACGGGACCAGGTATCCGAGGAGGACCGGAATTTCAAACGGTTGGTGGCCCAGCGTCGTTTGGAACAGGTCGGACTTACCGTCCCATTTTGTCCTGTACCGAGCCCCCGAGCAGGTATTTTTTGATCAGCTGAGCTTGTTTTCCTTGTGTATTATTTTTGGTAACTTTGTTTTTCTTGGCAGTCAGCAACCTCCCCGCTCTTGGATTGATGGCGGACCCAGCGAGCCGCTTTGAGGCAATGGGTGCTGCTCGGAAGAGGAAGCAGCCGCCGCCTACCCGACCTGAGCGGGCTGACCGGGCACCGACCCCCCGGGCTGAACAGCCACCGCGTCAGAGGATTCGGATCAGCCGATCCGGGTCATCTCGTGACCAGGAGGAGCCCCGCCGCGCTCCTTCCGACCGATCTGGGGCCGATGTTAGACCGGCGGTCTCCACCAGCCCGCCAGCTCGCCGTGCTCCGCCGGCCACTGACACTCCTGCCGGGCCCTCGCGTGTCTCCTCCATCCTTGGCGACGATCCGGAGAGGGTGGAGGTGACTCGCCGCTATGAGGGGAGGAGGCCTCCTTTCCAGCTCGCCTTTGCCCGGGCACGGGAGCCGTTCACCGGCCAGGAGCTCCCGCCTCATGTGGCAGCCGCCCAGATCAACCTTCCCAAATCCTGGACCCAGGATTTGGAAGAGCACGTTCAGAGGATGACCAACCCGGTCGACCTCCAGTGCAGCGCCGCGGTGTTGGCTGCCCAGGCCAGCGTCCTCCAGTGGCAGTCTTATGCTGTCGCTGTCGAGACGGAAGAACGGTTCCGGGTTTGCCGGACCGAGCTGAATAAGTCTAGGGCCGAGGTGGACCGGCTGAAGGCCCAACTGGAGGCCGCCACCGCTAAACAGGAGGGCCTGGCCAAGGATGTCCAGAGCGCCCGGGCAGAGGTCGATCGGAAGAGGGACGAGCTGGGTCGGACCCGGGCTGAACGGGACGAGGCCCGGAAGACAATCACTTCCGCCCAAGCGGAGGCCGTCCGTCTTGGGAGGGAATTGGAGGCCGCCAGGAAGGCTAGCTCGGCCTCGGCTTTTGGGGCTTATCTTCGGGCCTTCTTCCGGTCGGCGGAGTACAAGGCCAGGAGCTCGGTGGGGTACCTCTTCGCCTTCATGGACATCCTTGAGAAGGTGAAGGCGGATGAGGGGAACATCGCCCCCCTTCAGGACGCCCTGGCCACGTACCTCGCCCAGAACCCTCTTCCGCCGGACTTCCTGGACGTTCTGAGGGAGAGGCTGGAGGTAGGCTATATATATTTATACCTTTTTTTCTCAAGTGTTTTTACCTCGGCTCGGTTCTGACCATTTTTATTTCAGGCGGCTCTTCCTGCTGATCGCCATGATGTCCTCCAGCCCGGGCCGGAGATAGACATGCCCTCCGAGGCCGGTCTCGAGGATGAGGAGGAGGCCGCCGTGGAAGCAGATGGGGAGGGGGTTCTTCAGGCCGCTGGCGAATCATCCGACCCTCCGCTCCCCTCCTCTGAGGTCGGTCCGGAAGCTGGCGAGCTCCAGGCGGACGAGGTGGTGAATGTGGTGGATTGACCGCCCTCTTTTTTTTTGTTTTTAGATTTCTTTTTGTTTCATTCCGAGCAGGATTTGTTAATATCATCCCTGCTCGGGGCTCGAGCAGAGTTTGCTCCACCATCTCTGCTCGGGTCATAAACTATTTTGTAAGAGGTTCCGGCCTCCAAACCGGTTTTCTTCTTGAATTAATATATATTTTGTTCACCTTCAATATTCGAGCATTATTTCAGTTTGTGTATGCTTTGTGCTCGGATGCCTTTTAGCTCGGCCATCATGTCTGATTTTCTTGAACTTATTTTCCACCAAGTAATTTTAGATCGCCCTTTTCAGCCCATGTCTTTTAGATCGGCTCGGCCCACATAAGTCGGACCAAATGGTCGGAAATGGTCGGCTCGGACTGTCCAGTCCTCCCCCTTTTTTTTTTTTTTTTTTTTTTTTTTTAACGAGTCAAGGGGGTCAGAGCTCTATCTTTACCGAGACAAGCTCGGGGGGTCGGAGCCCCATCGTTGCCGAGACAAGCTCGGGGGGTCGGAGCCCCATCGTCGCCGAGACAAGCTCGGGGGGTCGAAGCCCCATCCTTTACCGAGACAAGCTCGGGGGGTCGGAGCCCCATCGTTTGCCGAGACAAGCTCGGGGGGTCGGAGCCCCATCTTTGGCCGAGACAAGCTCGGGGGGTCGGAGCCCCATCGTTGCCGAGACAAGCTCGGGGGGTCGAAGCCCCATCCTTTACCGAGACAAGCTCGGGGGGTCGGAGCCCCATCGTTTGCCGAGACAAGCTCGGGGGGTCGGAGCCCTATCGTTGGCCGAGACAAGCTCGGGGGGTCGGAGCCCCATCGTTGCCGAGACAAGCTCGGGGGGTCGGAGCCCCATCGTCGCCGAGACAAGCTCGGGGGGTCGAAGCCCCATCCTTTACCGAGACAAGCTCGGGGGGTCGGAGCCCCATCTTTGGCCGAGACAAGCTCGGGGGGTCGGAGCCCCATCGTTGCCGAGACAAGCTCGGGGGGTCGAAGCCCCATCCTTTACCGAGACAAGCTCGGGGGGTCGGAGCCCCATCGTTTGCCGAGACAAGCTCGGGGGGTCGGAGCCCTATCGTTGGCCGAGACAAGCTCGGGGGGTCGGAGCCCCATCGTTGCCGAGACAAGCTCGGGGGGTCGAAGCCCCATCCTTTACCGAGATAAGCTCGGGGGGTCGGAGCCCCATCGTTGCCGAGACAAGCTCGGGGGGTCGGAGCCCCATCGTTTGCCGAGACAAGCTCGGGGGGTCGGAGCCCTATCGTTGGCCGAGACAAGCTCGGGGGGTCGGAGCCCCATCGTTGCCGAGACAAGCTCGGGGGGTCGGAGCCCCATCGTCGCCGAGACAAGCTCGGGGGGTCGAAGCCCCATCCTTTACCGAGACAAGCTCGGGGGGTCGGAGCCCCATCGTTTGCCGAGACAAGCTCGGGGGGTCGGAGCCCCATCTTTGGCCGAGACAAGCTCGGGGGGTCGGAGCCCCATCGTTGCCGAGACAAGCTCGGGGGGTCGAAGCCCCATCCTTTACCGAGACA
Source organism: Scutellaria galericulata (assembly GCA_946896805.1). Classification (NCBI taxonomy): domain Eukaryota; kingdom Viridiplantae; phylum Streptophyta; class Magnoliopsida; order Lamiales; family Lamiaceae; genus Scutellaria; species Scutellaria galericulata. Next base: position 17,210,042 of record OX335793.1, read on the forward strand.
AGCTCGGGGGGTCGGAGCCCCATCGTTTGCCGAGACAAGCTCGGGGGGTCGGAGCCCCATCCTTTACCGAGACAAGCTCGGGGGGTCGGAGCCCCATCGTTGGCCGAGACAAGCTCGGGGGGTCGGAGCCCCATCGTTGCCGAGTGGATTCACTTCTCTCGGCTGGCTCATCATGATAGTCGAGCCGCTTGGCCAACCTCGATGCCTCCTTCGCCTGTTCAGACCCGAGCTTGGTGAAGACGCTTCCCACTTTCCTTTGTCCTTGTGGGGCTGCGGTCCTCGGGCGCTTCCTTAGCCGGCTCGGCCAATCCAGGTCGGCCGATATGTCCGTGGATGACTCATCGTCGACTTCGAGTTCGGCCCGGGATTTCTCCGAGGCCCTCTGGTCGGCTCGGCAATTCACGGCTTCCTCGCGGGGGGTCCCTTCCTGTAACTCTGCCTGGCCACGCTGTCGAGCCTGGTTGAGCTGTTCCGTCAGCTGGTGGATCGCGGCTTGTATCATCTCGGGGGAGAGGGTCGTGGTGCCGCCCTCCATGACCATTTGGTAGGTCATGTCCCCCCCTGTTGATGTGCCCCCTGTTAGGTTTCTATTTTCGTTACCCGTGCTCCTTCCTCCCTTGGAGTTTTCGCTTCCTGTCATTAATTGATAGCTGAGTAGAGCTGAATGTGAACCCCCTCCTTCTAGCGCCAAAATGTTGACGTCGATTTACGGCTGGTTCGTAATCTCAGTCAAACACTCGAATTAACCGTTCTTTTAGCCCAACCTAATTAGCCGAGTTAAAAGAGCTAGGTCAAATGAGAGAGGAAGTTCGAGAAAATGTAGAACACTTGTCTTTTTTCCTTCCAAAAATTCGATCCCTTTACAAATGTCTGAAGGGTCTTATTTATAGACCCTTCACCTGGACAGCATTCCCCGAGTTAGGGGATTTTGTCCCTATAGGGCCAGGGCTAGATGCTCCCTGTCCCATACTATTACAAACCGAGCCGAGCTCTTTTTATACTCTAATTTTTAGACATATTCCTAGGTATGGAGATTCTACCAACCGCTATCCGAGCTGAAAATCAGGTCGGTTAGGTCAGGTCGGCTTTGCCCCTGATGGGATGCGGAAGGTCGGTCGTTCTGGCCGAGCTGATCAAAGAAGGTCGGCTTTTGCTCACGTCGGCGTTTAGGAAGACTTGATTCGAGCTCTCCCTCCATTTTGAGTCCTAGGAAGATGGTTTCATTGAAGTATCAACAGGTCGGTTAGGGGGTTCCTGGACGGCCATTTTCTGCTCGGCTCGGCCATGTTATCCCTCCAATTCGCCCGAAACATAGGTCGGCGAAATAACCGAGCCGGGCTGGAAGACCGGTCCCGGCTGCGGAACGGTCATATCAGTTCGAGCGGGGTCAAGCCGGGCCGAACTGGGTGACTGGACTGGGCTATCAGGTGACGGGGCCGGTCCTCCTCGGTGCATTGGGTCAGGTGGTCTTTAGTTCGGGTCCGAACTCGATCCATGCGTGGGCGGCCTAATATTGAGGGCCCAACACAAGTAATACCTTTGAAAAAATTATGAAGATACGAACATAGAAAAAGGTGAAGAAATCATAATAACATAAGAAACGAAGTGCAAGAATCGAACTTAAAAAACAGGGAGGTTGAAGAAACACGTTGAGAGACACTAACTCGAACTCGTGATCGATGATTGCATGAAAAATATATATCATAAATATATATAGGATCCGATTCATATATGCATGGGTTATTATATAGTCGAAAAATAATAGGAATTAATAATTTTGCTATGTCTTGACATCTTATTAAATAATTAGATATAATATAATTTGATTAATGTATTAGTGATTGTGTTTTTAGTTAATTAAAAAAAATGTATAAAAGAACAGTTGTTGTGATTCGAAAATATAGTTACAACAATACAAATTATAATTCATAAACCAAATATTAAATTGTTATATAAATTGAAATCTTATTTTCAGTATATTATTTTGTTTAATATATTATTAAAATATAATATAATGACTAAACTGTTGGAGAAATATTCAAGAGAGAAAACAACATGAATCACCTGCTCCGATGATGGTAACATATGCATTAAGTTGGATGAAACCTCCTGATCAATTTATGAAGTGCAATGTTGACTCTGCAATCTTTAAGAAAATGAATCGATATGGCTTTGGTGCTATAGTGAAGGATTGTAATGGCAAATTTATGGTGAGTTCAAGTTGTAGTGTTGAAGGCATGGTGAGCAAAAGCATTCACAATTTTAATGGATTTGGAAGCTGTTAACTTTGAAACAGATTCTAAAGTTGTAGTTGATGTTATTACGGATGGGGATAACGACATCTCTGAGTTCGGGTCACTTATTATTGGATGTCACAATTTGTTGGAAACAACACCTTCATTTACGGTTCAATATATTAGAACATAAGCGAATATGACAGCTCACTACTTAGCTCGGATAGCTTATTCTTATGTTCGTCCTTATATTGTGTTTTATGTACTTTTATATATTGTTAATACTCTAATTTATAATTGCTCTTCTAGTAATTAATAAAAATTGCACTTTTTTTTTTTAAACAATAAGGGTTAATTGTATTAAACTTTCGAAGTTATCCAATGTTTTGTAATTTATCCACCAAAATTTGGTTTATTACGCATAATCCACCAAACTATACAAATTGTAACACTAACTTATCACTCATCAGTTTTATGATCTGCGAAAATACTTTTAAAATTCATATTTTATTTCAATTATTAAAATTATAAAATAATTTTAATTAAATGTATTTTGTTCAAAGTATTAAATTACTTTTTATTCTTATAGTTTTAAAATAAATTAAATATAAATTTATTGATTTATAAAATTAAAAACCAAATAATTACTAAATGAAATGACATATTGTAGTATATTTATTTGATCAATCATCAACTACTCATTTTTATTATTGTGTATTTTATTGAGTTCGTCTAAAAAATGTTTTTTTTTTCTTTTATAAATCTCGTGAAAAATAGAAGGACTGCACTAGTATCTGTGTGTATACCTATCACGTGTGTGTGTGTGTTCATCAGTGCTAATTCTTTATTTGGTTGAAAATCTAAATCTTAATACACAAAGCTTGGACCAACCCAACTGATGGCCCACAAAAAAAAATTTGTGGGATAATTTAATTTATAAGTGTAGCCCAATATGACCTTATGTTCTTGAGCCCATAGAAACTATGGGCTACGCAGTAAACATTTATACCCAGTTATGGAGTTGATATAATATGGTTTTAAATTTCCATCATACATTAAAAACAAAAAAAAAGATTTGAGATTGATTTTAAAGCACATTGAAGATCAATCAACAAACTCCACAAACAAGTTAATTTGAAAGTGTGAGCTTGACAAATGAAAATAGTAAAACAATGTGATATAACAAAACTTATATTTTCAAAAAAAAAAAAAAAAAAAAACAGATAACAATACTCTTTTCTTGCCACTTTTCCATTGTGATGAATTAAATGTGAAATTCAGTTTGGAAGAAACTCAAATTCAATCAAGTTCTCAAGCCTGTTGAACCGTTTAAATGAATTAAAACAATCCTTATCTTATTTAAACATTAGTTTATTAAATTTGCAATCAAGTCAAGCTCCAAAAGATTTGATTTGATTACTTATTTGAAGATTTGATTTGTATATCTTATCATATCCCAAATAGGACACGTGGCCCAATATGAACCACCTTTGTGATATCAAAATCTTTATAAACATTTTATATTATTGAATGATAATACACACACACACACACCTTGCCGGAAACTTGAAAATTTTATGTTTGTTTTTTGTTGTCTGAGTTTGTAGGGAAAGAGTTTTAATGTGATGTATTGCAATTTTTAATAAATCGTTTATATAATTTAATATGTCTATTTATCGTTGATGTAACTAATTATAGAAGTTTATTCAAAACGATGACGGTCATAAGTTTATCCAAATTGAATACTTAATATATGATTTTATTTTGATCTCCTATTAAACATTGGGGAATTAAGTCCTAGAAAGATATATTGTGTTACCAAGAAAGTTAATTATTTGATAAATGTGAATAATGTTTGAGTTTTGAGAGAAAAATGTTATAAGAAAAATGAGAAGAAATAACCTATAATCCCAGACATTCAATAATTGAGATTATTGGACCTCAAGATCTGCGAGGTTATTAGAAGATATATGAAATCATAAATGATCATGGGAAATTTTGGTAGGAGGGATCTACATGTTACCACATGATATTTAAATTATGGCAAAAACTTCCGTGCAACTGGTGCACCGTCCAATCAGCACCTTTATGTTATAAATGTAACATCTTTATGCATGTTCATTTTAAAAGGTACACATATTTGTACATAAAGGTATTACATTTATAACATAAAGGTCTTCCGTGCAACTGGAGTTGCACGGAAGTGTTACTCTTAAATTATATATGGGCCAAAGTCTAGTAAAGATGAGCTCCAATACAAATTATATATATATATATATATATATATATATATATATATATATATATATAAATTACTTTCTCTGTAATTTATTAGTTCCACTAAAATATAAGTCAATCAATATTTGGAAAATTTTAAATCGAAAGGCATGCATTAGTCAAGATTCATGACATCATAGTTTACTCTTTTTAATTGACTTCGAAAACCTTTGGGGGCGCCTCTACTCTTGCTTTTGTCAGGTTAACTTTTGTTATTTTTTAATTATTATGGTTAATGATAAAAGTGGTAAAATGTCCATATTTCTTAATATATCCACCAAGAACGTGTAATGATCTCACCCCTTGTTATATGAAAAATAAAATAAATAGATATTTTGAATTTTTGACACATCAATGATGAACACATTCTAACGTGACTGTGGTGAGTAGGGTAGCAGGATTGTGGTTAATGATACCACTTTTTTATTTGGTAACAAACTACAATGGGACTTCAATATGGAAGATATGGTTATTTTCCATTTTTGCTAATAAAAATGGAATGATGTAATTATGTTGTTATATAGTAGGATGGTACGATTTGAATTTGGATGATACAAGTTGTGTAAATTGAATAACTCATTTTGTTCATACGAAATTATCTAGACTTTGATAGTAAAAGATAATATAGGTGATATGAGCAAGAAATTAAGGTAAAAATATCCATACATAGCAAAAAATAATAAATTTTCTATTACAAGTGGCTAGAAACGAAAATCTTTTGATTACATCAATTGTAAAACATTATTATACTGCTTAAAACTTGTTTTATTTATTTTATGGACTCATACTTTGTTATGTGTATTATATATATATATATATATATATATATATATATATATATTATCTACACGTATGATATGTGTCCCTCCCGTTCAATATAAATATCATTTTAGCCTAAAGAAATTACATTAGAATAAGTATTGTTTTTAAATTTAAAAGATAATTAACATTAGTATTCAAAAATCTATCCATATTTATTTTTCTTGACCTAAATGCGTTGATATTTACAAACGATTCCAAACTAAATCACCCTTAATAAATAAACTTAGAAAAGTATAGGTAAATCATTTTATAAAACTCATTAATTTGTGGAAAATTAGTTAAAGTATTATTTATTTTGGGAAGAAGGGCTTAAAAAAATAAATAAATAAATAAAAATTGTGGTTGGGAGATTGTTGATGGCATGAGTGGTGCCCAAATTCGAACCAATAGCGTTAGCTAATAAATCTTTGGAATTTGATCCAAAAAAAGACAAACTCTCTCGGCCTTATTCTCCGGCCTTGATTTAATCCAGCTTCATTTCTCTTTCAAATTCTTGTTTATTTAATTTACTTTTAGGACTAATAAATAAATAAATAATATTATACTAGTAGAGTTGAATGTATACATCACTTTAAACTTTGGTCACGTGCCTTCTGGCGTGCAATATAAGGACTTTATGAATATAGGATCTAGGATTTAGCCCCCACAACTACCTACACTAACTCAAATTCATTAATTTAATTTACATAGTATTAAGAAGAAAAAAATGTAAAAAAACTTTCAGTATCTGGTCATTAGAGAGAGAGTTGAACAAAACAAAAACCAAAGAGATAGCATGCATTGGAGAAATATATACTCAATTTACATCGAGTAAATAACCATTTCCTAAACCCTAGAGATCCTAACTACCAATTAAATTTAATTTTTAATTACAGAAGATCAATAGTAAGACAAACTATGTTATATTATATATGTGCTTCGACACAACGACAGAGAGGACAGGGCATGTCCAATATTCCAATATTTTTATGAAATCAGATTTCAAAATCAAATACTATGTTGGACTTGTTAGTTCTAGTTAAAATCTTTTATATTTAAGGTAAAATTCAGTATGAATAACTCCATATAAAGAAGACATTTCCTTCATTTCGTGACATGTATCTTTACAAAATAATTTTGTTTTATTATATCTTTTTAAACTACTAAAATGAATAAATTAGAGTATTTCTTTGCAGCTTAATTTACTCAATATTCTTTTCTTCGTGTACATTGATTCTACAATTTTGAAAAAGGGTGATTGAGTCAACCTTGGTTCTTACAAAAGTAAAACAAAATTATACGATAAGAAAAATAAAATTATATGATTAAATAAGGTCAAAGTGTTTTTATAATTTATATGGATGGATAACACATTCTCTATTATACATAATTATATATCTAGACAATATTGACCGTGCAATGAATAAATTAAATCGAAAAAAAATATTGTGGTTGCATTTTTTTTAATTCCACATCAAATTATATATTAATTCATATATATGATTATAATTTGGATTCTTTTCATACTTATCCTTACTCTGTTATATCGATACCGGATGAACAATAAGAAGAGCACTCCATTATTAAAAAAAAATCACAAGTCATGCAAATAGGTCAAGAAAAACATAAACTTTGAAAAAAATTATTCATATCTTTTAATTAAGGTTTTGTCACACAAATTAGGATTTACTAAATGTTAGTACAAAAGAGTCACTCTTTATCTTGTGTTAATATGCCAAATAGATACTCTAGCTAGGTTTTATAGTTTGTTATTCTTTTTTGAACACGCAAGAAATTAACTACACAATTATCTATGCAGAACATAGGTATAGCTAGGCATAGACTAAGTGCATGCCCCCATTAACCTCTCATAAAAATACCTCTTAATTAATTACTCTCACAACAACATAACAATATTTTATGTTTTATGTTAAAATAGCACACACGTCAAGGAATTTAATACTCTTTTTTTTTTTTTTTTAATATTCTATATCTTACTAAGATACCCAACCACAATTATCTATACAAACTAAGGAGACATACTTAAACATATTGGGAACTATTCAAACCATTTATGCTCTTCTTATTTTATTATTGTATTAAATGACAAAGAAATTGAATTAATATGGTTTAAATTACTCAACTGAAAATGAATTTTATTACTATGGAAATATGTTAAATAAAAGTACTACTAAGAAGTAATAAATATTCACAAATAAGAAAAGGTGACTACGAATTGGGATCGATATATGAAAATGGAAAATATAGGATGTATTTGAATGAAAAATAAATCTATCTTAGTTGGGTGAAGGGAATAAATATATTTGATTTCTCAATGCTATAATTACCAATTTTAAATATAAAAATAAATTTTTATTTAGATGTACAAATATAAAACACAATTCCCTCTTGAATTCCTGAAACATCAACTATCTTGGAACAAATTATTATTAATATTTTTTGTTAAAATATAAAAATATTTGAGTGACAAACTACTATAAAATATAAATTCGTATATAGAATTTGATGCCTAGAATTTTATGAAGCTACTTTAGCCAACTTCAACTAAAAGTAGTAGTAGTAATTTATTGTAAAATTTAGCCTATAAAAGACAAAACATTGAGTTTTATATCAATAATTAATAGGGGTTTATTTATTAATATATAATGGTGTATTTTCCCAACACATCGTTTTCCACTTATGCATCGGAAACTCCCATCGACAGTATTAATGTTTTTTTCTCCTCAAATTCTTACAGTTAAAATGATGACCACATTCTTATGTAAAAAGCCCCAACTGTTTGTCTTAAATCTGCTCTGCATTTTTCATCAAGTCAACAAAGAATTAGCATTAATATTCTACACTTTTAGGAGTAGTATTTTTCAACGTTGAAAAGAATTTTTAAATTTCAGCTACCTTGTAAGATATAAATATTAAATGGATTAAGTTTCATGTTAAAATAATATATTATTATATTATATTATACAAATTTTAAAATCATTATATTTTATATGACAAGTTTGAAATATATGGATACACTTCTAATTATATCATAAAAATAATAATAATTTGGAAGGACCCTCTTCTCATTCAACAAGTTGGTAAATACTAGAAAATACCAAATAGTGTCTCCGGAGCATAATTCAATGGCAAAAGAGGAGACTTGATGCGGTATGAACTCTAATTATAAAAAAGTAAAATTTGATCTTTTTTAGGATTAGACTTGAAATTGAATCATTAAAAAAAAACCAAATAAATTTAGAAATCTCAATCCACATAGAACTAAAAGCATGTAGAGAATAATAAATGAAATGATAAATGAAGTGTCGATACTTGATAGTTATGTTGATTTCGAATATTAGTAGGAGGAATAAAACTATTTTCTTCTGGTGTAGAATTTTGATGGTCATATGAGTGAACCCAACATAAAAAAAAAAAAAAAAAAAAAAAAAATTGGGTCATTGAAGTATATTTAGGATGAACAATAAGTCGATTTGACTGAAAATCGAACAAAACCGTAAAAATTAAAAATCGTAAACCATTTTAAAACCGAATTGAACCTAAATGAATTTGACCTCTCATTCCTTATGCAATTTTGTCAAATTGCTTTAAAATCATATTGAAAAACAAAAACCAAATTCGAGATCCTCTAATTTTAGTGAATCGAACCAAACCAATATCAAAATGAAAATCAAAGCAAAATTGAACCACTTGGTTTTGTTTGATTTTTTGATTCCAGTATAATTCTGATTTACATGATATCAATTTTGAAATATCCAAATTGTTATCACTAGATCAGTTAAACATATATTTCGAATTGAGTTTAAAAAACTATTAAAGTAAGTAAATTAATTGGGTTATCAAGAAGTAAACAGCTAAATTTTAAGTGGTGGTCTCTTCAATTTTGGAAGAAAGATACGATTGCGTTTATTCAGGTACACTAAATTGGTATTATCCGAATATACAATAAACAATATTTTAGCTTATATTGAATGATATTTTAATGTATATATAAGTATTGACTTTTAATATCTATAAAATGATATTTTATTATAAATTAAGTGATATTTTATGTTGGGTTAGTTCTATTAAGATTTTGATAAGATAATGTAATTTTAGAGAAAAAGTTAGATTACCCATTTCTCACGTTTTATAAGTGGAACTGTAATGTATACCTTCATCTGTCTAAGTTCTGATTTGTAATGGAAAGAAAAAGAAAATTGTTCGTAACAACTTTCTGAAATTAGGAAGAAGAAGAAGGAGCAGATGAAGCAGAGAGCTTATCAGGAGACTGAAAGCTGACTCAAACTCAGAATCAGATAGCTGGCACCTACAGTAAGTAAAATACTGAAAGCTGATCAGAAAGCTATAAGTCTAACTTACTCATTTAATACAATACGTGGAATGTATATTGAATGTTGTACGAGGATGGCTCCTGCCAAGGGCCTGTTAGACAGAAGTTGGTGTCAAGCCAATGAGACGATGCCACCTGGATCCACGGCTCTGCAAGAAGCTTTGTAACCGAGGAGTGACGTCATTAATGCAAATCAAAGAAGGACATGACTTTCAATCTAGTCTGTCCCAGACGTATTAATTGCAAAGATTTACAAGATCACTTTGAAATTGAAAAATGACAATGTCTCTTTTCTACGGACATTTTTCCACTGATATAAATAGAGAGTTAGAGTGACCATGAAGACTACTCGATAACTGACCAATTTAAGCTTTGAACTGCATATACACTTCTCAAGTCTTATTATTCTCAAGCTTATCAAGCCCAGTCACTCAACCTTCGAAGCAATTTACCTTTCAAGTGTTCGAGCTCTCAAGTTCAAGACTGACTTTACCACGACAGTTGAAGAAACTTTTTTTTCTTTTAACCATTTGTGTTGTGTGCGCTAAATTATTTTATATGGTGTACTTAGTTGATATGATTGGATCCTTGCTAATTTTATAGTCTTATATAGGTTATTTGCCCTGTGTGGGATTGTGTACTTTGTGTGGGTTTGTGGCATAAGAATCTGGGATTCTGTAGATATAACTTGTTAGGAAGAGGTTTGTAAAGTAAGACTTGTAAATCGAACTGACCTAACAAAGTTCCTCTTCTGGGAAGGAGTAGAGTGGAGATAGAAAAATTACACCACTTTCGATTGTTTTGATTTATTTGCTGCACTATATTCTTTTCATATCTATCCTGCTGCATTCACCATAGACATTATGTGAAAGGATTCTGCTAAAACCATAATTGAAAAGAAAACTGGTTTACAAAATAGAAACTCTATCTAAGTTTATTTCGCTGCATTCTGATATCGAGTCAGAAACTTGAATCAGCCTTCGGTCAGATTGCTGAATCGAGATAGATTACTGCATTCACTTTTGAATTAAAAACCTATTTTACAGAAAAAGTTTTTAAAATCGATAGAGGTTCATTCATCCCTCTAAACCTCTAACCAATTATGACTAACATTTTAAAATACAGTTTGAATATTATCATTCATCATTCAACATATTGACCACGTTCAACCACATTTACTGATTTGTTGAATGCAACAATAATTTGTCTTATTTCTGTTATGCTTTAATTTTAAATTTATATTTTAATAATCTACACTGTTTATAAAATTGAAGAGATAACATAGGTGGAAGAATTTATTACCCTATAGGCTTTTGCAGATTTGACTGGCGTGAATATATAATTACAGCTGTATGCATTAGATAAAAAGAAGAGGCTATACCAATATAGAGTGGCTTAAAGAATTTAAAACCTTATTAATTATCAATGTTTATTGCTCTTTTCGCAAATTTATACTAAAATATCGAGTATATGTTTAATAAACATTCAATTGAAGACCCACTAACCTAATTGTTAGTTACATGTTATTCCAGCAATTATATATTAACATCGATGAATATGTAAAATATGCATCAGTTTAAAATAAATTCATTGTATTCTATTCTTATCTTTAGAAATAGTATTAACTTGAAAAAAATCTTGATGGACAATTATTATGTATGGAAATATCTAAGATATGATGTTTTTATCATCACATTGCGGCTCGATTTCTACCAGCGCAGACCTAAAGTCTAAAACATTGTCAAATTTTTTAATTAATTTAATATATTTTAAGATTAAATGTAAAAACCAAATAAAAGTATGACAGTCAATATGTAATTTAAACTATTTTTTTTTATCCAATTATAATTTAAAGTATAGAAATCAGAGTTTTTCAAAATATACGATTTATTTATTTTTCGCGACAAAATGCACATCATTTGCGTGTGATTTTCATTAAGATAAATTGGGAGTTAAAAATTGAAAATCAACCTAAATGATGGTTATTTTTTCAATTTTTCAATTTCAAGCACAATCTTATAAACAACGATAGAAAATAAATTATTTATCATCATTTAAAAAGCAAGTGGGAAATATATAATTTGAAAGGTAAATGAATTTTTTTATATTAAATAATAAGACCATTAATATGGAGCTAAGGTACTGTATGCATATAATACTTGACGGAGTATGGTTCCCCGGGAAGCAACAAAATGATAATATATATATATATATATATATATATATATATATATATATATATATATATATATACTTGACGGAGTATGGTTCCCCGGGAAGCAACAAAATGATAATATATATATATATATATATATATATATATATATATATGCTCTCTTCTTTCTTCACTTTCTTACAGTAGATGAATTCAATATTTACTCAATAATAAATACACCTATTTATTGCTTATTACTTAGGAGAGTGACACTCCTATGCACAAGGTGCACAAATCCAGATCTGTGCACAACAATATTGTTATATTATATGAAGTAATACTGTTATATTATATGAGTAATACTGTTAAAACTATATATAATATAACAGTATCACTCATATAATATAACAGTATTACTTCATATAATATAATAGTATTGTTGTACACAAATTTGGATCAGTGCACCTTGTGCACAAAAGTTTTTGCCTACTTAGGGGGCTTTGCAGCTTTTTATTTTTATTTTTATTTTTAATGAATAAAGATATATAGCAACGTGATCAATATGCAAATTATAATAGTCCTCTCCCCCAATAAGAATAAATCAACATAGTCGTTTATTTAAAATTGATATATATTATTATAGGTTTTGCAAACTCTGGAGTACATTGTTGATGATGTAAACAATTATTATTTGTCACATTCATATATTTAAAATAAAATGTGCTGAAATTTAACTATTTGATTTGGAAAAAAAAATTCGAATATCTCATAAGTAGTCCCCTGAAGGCTCAATTATTTGATCTAGCTGGTCAATATTTTGAGAAGATCTTTAATAAATTGGAATGTCCTTTGAAGTTGGAAAGTTGATAAGGCACTATTATTACTTACCTAACAAAATAATTGCTCGATTCATTTTTGCCCACATATCTTATCTCTGCTTCGAACCAATATAAATAACCTAAAGCAAATGTCTCCCTCAATTTAATTTGAATTTGATTTACTCAATACTAGTTAAGAGCTTTCTTATTTTATATTTTATGAATATGTACATAGAGATTAATTTTATTGCATATCAATTAATAGTGTTACATTGATCCGAATAAGATATTTTTACAATAATAACTTCGATACTTTTATCTATTTAATTGTGCCGAATGCTATCAATTTTCATTACTACAAATTAAATATCAAAATTAAAAAGAACAAGAAAATGAATTTTATTTATATTCGCTGAGAGTACGAATTAAATGTCAGCTGTTGATGGACACATTTCTACCACAGAAAACAGCTTATAATACTTTGAATAATTAATTGAAGTCTTTTATTCAATAGGTCATTTCAGAAAGCTATTTATTTTCACCGAAAAAAAAAATTGATTTCTGTTTCTCCTTTTTTTTTTCCTTTTCCCATCATATTTGTACGTATAATTCAATTAAACACATAAAATACTTATTTTATATATTAATTTCATTTCATTCCATTGTTGCGTGTCACACCGTAATAATATTTGTATATAATAATAATGGCATGCAAAATGTTATTATCTTATTTTACTTTTGATTAAAATGTTAAAAGCAACCTAAAGAATGAACTTTTGTTTCCACTGTGCAACCTTTTTTTTTTATACGATTGCAATGTTAAAGTTTTGGAGTTTATCAAAATGTAAGCTAAACCCTGACCATTTTTTCGGAAAAGTGGACATCATGTGATTCATATGTGATTTAATTTCACTTTTCAACATAAACTTTTCTTTTTTGGTTTTTTTTTAAAATTCAATTGCAACGTCAAATTCTAAAATATATCAAAATGTACCATAAATCAAATGATGTAATTGGATTAAAAAAAAAGTTTAGATTGCAAAATGAAAAAATTAAATCATATATCGAATAAATAACCGAAAAAATAATTTAGATTGCAATAAGTTTCAGAACTTCAAGATTTCAATCAAATAAACAAAAAGTTAGAAAATAAAAAAAAGTCAATACTTTTGATATTTACATTTAATCCTTTTATCTTTAAAATGGATGCCGCATGAATATGCATAACACGTTACAGTTAATCAAGGTTGATTGCATCATAATATCATATCCACTAAACTATGCATGTTTTTGTATGTAATTTTGCCTCCCTAGGCACTACCCTTTTTTTTAGTTAATATCAATATAAAAATTTATATGAGATAATCTCACAATTAAATTTTCTTGAGAAAGAGCATCACCATTCACAACTCAAACTTATTTTTACAAATTAATTATATTTTTATAAGTTATAAATTGTGGGTTAATTTATCTCACAAAATTAAATTTGTGTGACTCTCATAAAACTCCCGACACTAATAATATCAATACATGACATTCATGATCAAAATATCATTTTTTTATGGGATCTTTTCACAAATGAGGAATACTGTTGGTCCCAAGTGGTTAGAGGTTTAGAGGGGGTGAATGAACCTCTATCGATTTTTCGATTTTCAAAACTTTTTTGTATAATAGGTTCCTGATTCAAGGATGAATGCAGTAACTTGTCTTGATTCAGCAACCTGGCCAAATGCTTACACAGGTTTCTGACTCGGTATCACAGTATGCAGCGGAATAAACTTGATAGAGTTTTTGTTTTGTAAAACCTGTTTTCTTTTCAAATATGAGTTTTAGCAGAATCCTTGAACAGAATGCTTACGATATGCTCATCAAGATAGATATGCGATATATGCAGTGCAACAATTAAATCAAAGTAATAAAACACTTATGGCTTATAGTGGTTCGAATGTGGTGTAATTCTTCTACGTCCACTCTACTCCTTCACAAGGAGGAACTTTGTTAAGTCAGATCAATTTACAAGACCCTACTTTACAATCCTCTTCTCAACACAAGTTATACCTACAAGAATCCCAAATTTTTAAGTCACAAACCCACACAGGGTACACAATCCTACATAGGGCAAATAGCCTATACAAGACTATAAACTTAGTAAGGATCAAATCCTATCAACTAAGTACACCGATTAAAACAACCTAGCGCACATAACACAAATGGTTAAAAGATACAAAATTTTCTTCAACTGTGGTGAAGTCAGTCTTGAACTTGAGAGCTCGAACACTTGAATGGTAGACTGCTTCGAAGGTTGAGTGGCTTGAACAAAGGAAAGCTTGGAATAAGCTTTGTAGTATTTATGATTTTCCATTTGACTATGTTCAGCAATTTTCTCAGTCACTCCCACCTTCTATTTATAGAGGTAGGAAAAATATCTGTTGAAGAAAGATACTTCTTCATTTTGAATTTGAGCTATGATCTCCAAAGATCTTCTCTGTGGTCTCATTAAATGCATCTGAGCTGCTCCTGACATAAGCATTTAATGCGCCTGACATCTTTGACCTTCATGCAACGGGTAACTATTCTAGCTGTCAGATAACTTTGCTCCTCCTTGAGTTACATGGTATTCCTCGTGCTGCATGGGTGAGAGTGACACTTATCTTCCTGCAAAAGATCTGTTGGCTACTTCCTACTATTTCTGTAGACTGTTGTAGTTCTTCCTTGCTTGCTGTTCAGGATGCTGTTCCATGCTGCTTTCTGTTTCCAACATCATGTTTGCTGCTTCATTCAGCTTTCTACTACAACAGTTTGCTGCTTCTTCCATGCTGCTTCCAGCAACCTCCAGCTTGCTGCTCTTAGAAGATATCTTCCTATTTCTTCTAAGTTGGTTTTCCTTATTACTTGAAAATCATTACATGATCTCTTATAGATTCATGTATACAATATGGAAACTAGGTACTTATATCCCAAGTAAACTGTTATTGTCTTATTACACATACTGTTTTATCTTATCAAGATAACTACTGAAATATCTCAACAAATACAAATAGAAAAATATTTGAATCCAAAGCTCTTCTCTATAAGTACAACCTTACACCACCTAAATAGGTACAAAACTATCAATAGTGTAATATATACAAGGCAAAATGGTGGGCACCAAAATAATTAAAAGTGGGGCAAAAAAAGCCAAATAAAAAGGTGGATTAGGTCCCAACTAAGGAACCCATATCTGTCGGCAAAGAGGGAACGAAACCCCTTCAATCAATATACCCTAAAAACACACACACAAGTACACTTAATCTGTGACTCTGTGTGTGTATATATATACGCACAAATGTATATAATAAATATACGTATATATATCTATGTGAAATAGTATAGTACAAAATATATTTATATATATACGTAGAGTGATGCAATAAATTGTTTTAACTAAAATGTTCGTTACTAACAATATTTATAGAAAGTTGACTCGAAGATCATGATACCAACACTTGTTTGTTTTTGTTATTAGTTTTGTGCATTTAATATGTTATTTGAGTTCTCCATCTCTGTTAGATAAGAATGGGTGGAATTTGCCCGATAAGAATGTTTTCTATTTAACCTTTTTAATTAGTCTGCTCTCAGAAAATTAATCTTCAAATATTATTCTTTACAAATCTTTTTTAACTATATATTGATTTCGGAAAATACTTTTATTATTAAATGTTTAAAATTTTAGTGCATTGAAAAATATAATTACATTAATGTTTAGTATTTAAGAATAATAAAATACAGATAAAAAAAATATAGACATCATACATGAATATATACTGACAGACTGCCAGTTCTTAACATTTATGTAGCAATTTTTTTTTTTTAGAATTACATTTATGTAGCAATTACTAGCTAACACTTGTATTTTAAGATTTAACACATGATTGCAACACTACATCTATCGCTACACTGTTTTGCTGCAACATTTTTTTATGTAATTAGTTTTGTAATTATTTTTGAATCTGTATTACCGTAATAAAATTAAGACTTGGTAAATTCAGTTCTTATATGTAATATATTATAATATGATAAATTTGGGCTAACACGATTAGTGATTACTAGACAAGAGTGGTAATAATATATATTTTTTATATTAACATGGGTGGTAATTTTGATGTTGGTGATAACTTAAACTTTTTAAATTAATATATTAATAATTTCTCTCTTAAAAAAAAAAATTGACACCCTGTGTGATAGAAATAATAATTATATTTTAAATTTAAAAGTAACGTGAGATTTAAAATACTAAAGAAAATAACACATAAATTACATAAATATAATACTTGAATAAAATCCAGTGGTAATTAATGATAACAATTATATAAAATTACTACAGATGCCCCCTCCCCCCTCCGAATTCAATGCATTAAATGATCATTTTTTTTGGAAGAATGTTCTAATTCTAAAAATTAGAAACTACTGCTATGTAACTTTTATTTTTATTCTGATAATTTTTATTTAGTTTCACATTGATTTCTCTCAATTAATCATTTTTATTAGATTTTAAAGTGGAAACAAATATTTATAAAAAAAAAATTAAATAATATTTTACATATGAAAATACTTTAATAAACATAAAAAAAAATGAATACATTAATGCAAATCTAATATAAAATATGGATTATTTACATTAAAACAATACAGGTTGCTAGAGATGCTTTTATATAGTTTATTCTTGCGACCGCTCTTAACTTTTATAAAGACAGAAAAACTGAGAGGAGCCCTATCACCCATAAACAACATGTGAATTGTAGGGTTTGGGTTGTGTGTTGACTCGTCTCACACAATGCAATAACTTTCCTGCTACATAAATCTTTCAAAGAAAAACAAAATCTTTCATTAGCAATGAATTTATTAGAGAAATATGAATATGGAAAATTCGAATGTCAATAATATTCAATCATGAATTTAGTAGAATAAATATTTCTAATATTGGAAAATCATATATGTAGTCTTCACAATATTTGTATTGATTGATATTTTCAAACAATATTCATTGCAATCAGTCTTTTTTATTTTTTCCGTTTTTCCTCTATTCTTTTCCCTAATTTCATAAATTAAGGAGGTGAGCTTGTATTCACAAGACAAATTTGGATAAATTTCATAACAAAACTCAATTTATAAATTATATTTCAATTCTAAATTCAATTTTTAAAGTTTCTCAATAAGGGGCTCAATTTAACTTATTTATTTATTTATTTAAGGCTTGAAATTTAAATTGAGTTTTCAATTCAAGACAAAATTATTTTTTCTTTTTAATTATATTTATAAATTTATTTATATTTTAATATATATTTATATTTTAGATAAATTAAGACAAGTTAGTGTAATTTTGGAACGATCTTTATCTGACTTATATCAATTTATAATTATATAAAAAAGAAAGAATGAAAGAAAAACATAATTTATACTAAATTGGTTAATATTAAAATTGTATTTATGTACTTTATGTACATTTATTCATAAAATTATGAAAATAAAACGAATCTTAATTATATGAATCACATTAATTAATTATATATATATATATATCAATACAAGTCGGATGAAAATCGTTTCAAAATTTTAATACTTACCAATAAAAAAAATTATTTATTCTTTTACAGAGAGATCAAAAATTAAAAGTAAGTGTGACATAAATTTTAATAGAAATATATTAAATAATGGGAAAGAAAAGCGAAACGTGTGCATATACATGCACCTATGTATTAGGTATGTAAGAGGATGTAGAAGATTATTATCATGTATGTATAGTAGATAGAGTACAAACCCTGTTAATGTTAGGGTACCCTTCATTAATATTGTTATTTTCTGCAATTGGGCCACTCACCGTTGACAAGTCTCTCTCACTCTTTTCTCTCTCTCTACAACTTTTATTTTCAATTTTGGAGTCTAATTACCTCTTTCTACTTAATCAATTAAGACAATTTGATTTAACTTCCCTTCATTTTCTATTATTAGATAAATAAAATTACAAAACCTATTACTTTTATATCATGCCTCATATGCAATATAGATTCACCCCAATTTTAAATAATCTTTTCAATATTTTACGATATTGTAAAATATATTTATCATATACAAGATCTCCAACACAAATAGAATGAAATATTATTCATACTACGATGTCAATACATATTTTATCTCGTCGAAGAATTATTTTGTTTTCTACGTAATTTATTGAAAAATCACCATGAACCTCGCATAAGACTTGCATTTATTATTTGAGGAAGATCGATTCATGTTCGTGATATTGTGTATCGATAAGACTTTATAGTTCGAGACAATAGATATCATGATAAATCGATAATTCTTCAACTTCAAATAGATAATTCAATTCAACCTTATTTTTTAACAATGTCAATACTATAAATAATAGAGTTAATTGTCGGAAAAATCACGAATTTTACTTAATTTGAAATTTTAACCAATGGACAATTTTTGCATATGGTTGCGTTCAAAGATGTATTCTTCCATTTTGACAATCTTGACTTTTTTCAACTCCAACATTTGTGATAACAATTTATACATTGCAACCATATTCGAAAACTGTCCGTTGATTAAAATTGTTAAAAACACAAAAATTCATGTTATATTTATTAATAATAAAAAACTTAATTAAAATTATAAATTAAGTAAAATTCGTAATTTTTCGGACAATTAACTTGGATATTGATCCATCGTATCATTCCAGAGTTCATAAGCATGTTACCTTTTCCTTTGTATTAAACAATTATGATACAATATAAAAATGGAAAGAAAAAAACAATAATGATACAATACTTTTTCACTTTTTGTTCATGGGATTGATATTTGAATGTGTGTGTGTATATATATATATATGTAAATGTATGCACTGTTGTAGGAAGTAGTTTGTACCAAGCCTTTCAGACAGCCTTCTTCTCTCTCTCTCTCTCTCTCCAATTATTTTTTCCCTTGACAAACATCAAACTCAACAAAGCAAAATCCAGTGTGGTTTTCCATTTTCAACTCTGCCTAACCAAACATAGCACCTTCTCACAGAGAGAGAAAGAGATAGAGAGATAGAATGGTACTTCTTCCTACGCACCAACCATCTCTCTCCTTCTACAATGCCTCGTATCTCCATTTCAGCTCTCTGTAAGCTTTGCAACCATGGATTTTGGGGCGGTGGGTTTGGATAACTTCCTCTCTTCAAACTCCAACAATGGCAGCACCTTCGCTTCAGAATCCGACGCTGATGTCATCAAGCACAGACTGTACGGATCTGGATATCTCAAGCAGCTGGAAAGTCCAGTCGATGAAGATGACTTGAGGACCTTCAAACTGCCCAAAACTTCTCCTTGTCCGAAACTTCCATGTTTGTCTGAACATCAACAGCAAATGCTCAGCTTCTCCTCCCCCAACTCTCAAATGCTCAGCTTCTCCTCTCACAGCTCCCAGTCAATGGCATTTCCGTTCTATCCCCACGCCTCGACCGCCATTAGCAGAAGCTCAGGTTAGCTTAAATGTCGTAGCGTTCTTTTATCGAACACGTGGTGTGCATAAATGGTGTGACCTTGTGAGAAGATAATAACGCTCATCGCCGTCGGATCTGAGCTTTGGTTCCAACCTCCTCCATTGCTAGACAGTGGATCTCTGTGCCCATCTTGTCTTTTCCTCGAAATAAATAATATGAAAAGAAAAGATTCGATTTTGGGGTTTAGAAGAGGGATATAATATAAAGTAGAAAATGTTGGTTTGGAATTTTATATTTCCTTTATAGTAGGAACAATTTAGGCAAATCAAATACATGTTGATATTATTCTATTTGCAGTTTTGCTCTTGCCCTTCTACATTTGTTGTTGTCCATTTATTCCACTTCCTGCCATTCTTGTGCTTATAATTTATGGCATAAAACCACTCAATAAATGAAGCAAAAACCTGTATAGCTTTTGGCAAAACACTGTAAATGTGGCTGTTAAGATTAGTGATAGTCTTTCATATCTTCTCGTCCTTGCAACTAATATTGAATCAAACCATTTTCAGGTTACGGTAACACGACGAATATAAACGCTATGCTATCCGGGGTTCGAGGCCCTTTCACTCCATCGCAATGGATGGAGTTAGAACACCAAGCTTTGATCTACAAATACATCACTGCAAATGTGCCTATTCCATCCTATCTGCTTAACCCCATTAGAAAAGCTTTGGAGTCTTCTGGCTTTTCTTGCTTCATCAAACCAAATGCTTGTGAGCTGTTATAACTCTTGTTCTTTTTTTTGGTAATTAGCATGGTTTGTACTAAACTGACATGGTTGTTGTGTCTGGACAGTGGGGTGGGGTGCCTTTCATCTGGGATTCTCCAACACTGATCCGGAACCGGGCCGGTGTCGAAGGACAGATGGCAAGAAATGGCGATGCTCGAGAGATGCAGTACCCGATCAGAAGTACTGTGAGCGGCATATTAACAGAGGTCGCCATCGTTCAAGAAAGCCTGTGGAACCCCATTCCGACAAACAGAACAACGTGCAGCCTTGCGCTAATGATCACTTGTCTGGGAAAGCCAGCACTGACAGGTAAATCCGAATGAGCTCTAAATTGTGTTTTCGAATATAAGTCGTAACTTGGTTTTCTTTGTTCAGAAGTGTTGTAGAGAAGGAAAATGCGAAAGGGGCTTATCAACATACGAAAATGAGTATCAAAGACAATCGGCAGAGTGGTTATACAGAGTCTGCTCGCCCCGAGTTTGGCTCTGTTTGCTCTGACTCTTTACTCAACCCGTTAAACAGGAGCTCGTCGCTTGTGAGCACCAGAAACTACACTGAATGTGATAGCAAATCGGAGCATGTGCTTAGGCAGTTCATAGACGATCACTATCCGAAAAGCCAGTCAGCCCGTTTGCCCGTTTCTTGGCCCGATGTTGATAGGACTCAGCTCTCGATTTCCATCCCAACCGTAACTTCAGAGTTCATGTCTTCTTCTGCATCTCCGGCTAATGAAAAACTCAAGGCCTCTCCATCTAGACTGTCTCGTGAAGTTGAAGCAACACAAATGGGATTAGGCATTGGTGCTATGACTAATGAGCAAAGCCAAAGGCAAAATGGGTGGGTCCCCATTTCATGGGAGCCTTCAATAGGAGGGCCCTTGGGAGAGGCGTTGCATTCCACGAGTGAATGCAAGAATTCGAAGGCTCTAAACCTAATTGAGAACTGGGATCATAGCCCCCGGTTGGGACCATCCTCGTTTGGGGTCATCCCCACAGTAGAAAACAGCAAGACTACGCTCGATGGTGCTAGCCTTTACAATGGACTCGTCGGGCCGGGTCTAATGCTCCCATCGTTGCCTGCACTCTGGTGCTATGGCCCGAAACGTTAAATTTGGTGATTTGTCACTCTCGTGTAGTTGTTTCGTGTAACTTATGTCTATGGTTTTGATGTTTGAGTACTTGAATTCTAGTGTTAAATGGCATTGCATTGTATTGCCTCATTGCAAGTGTTAAATTTAGTTGAATAGGATCCTCTTGATGTGTTATGTTTGGTAGATTATGTACACCACCATTTCTTTATGTATCAAAGAGTTGGTATAAATTGATTTACTTTATTATATTTACACCTTTGGCATTTATTTTATTCCTACACACACACACACACACACACACACACACACACATATATATATATATATCAATAAATGACAAATATAACACTTGATATATCATCAGTAAAGAAATGACAATATTTTGCAAATACTAGCTAAGCATGTTCCAATAAGTTTTACTTTTACCTTATAAAGTTGGTCAAGGACTCTAAAGTCTTTTATGAGACTTACAAGACAAAATAGAAAATGTACAAACAAAAAGGACCAAAAATCCTACCAGACTATTATTACAGGAAAAATAATTTTGACAAACCATATGGATGCATCTATTCTTTTTTTTTTTTTGACTGTTCTAGGACTATTTTGAAATTTGTGTAGTTAACTTGATTAAAAATGAAAAATTCCCATATTTAGGATTAGAATCCTCTGTTGTGCATGACATGTTGTTGAGCTAAATTTATACGTATATTATTAGTAATTTGTTAGCTTTAAAACGATATAATTACTAATAATTACCTGTAATTTGTATTATTTGGCTCCATGGCTACTGACTTGTGGAGAGTGCACGATAGATGATCTTGATCTTTAATAAGGATTTTGTTCATGCTTTATACTTATCTTTTTTATTTTTTGAGGGAAGTTTTATAATTATCTAAGTCAAAAGGTTTATGTGACTTCCGACAATTTTGAATACATGTTCACCCTAAATTTTCAATTCAAAAGACACGAGATCAAATTTGCCACATACCTATATAACTGCAAATCAATCTTACAATTTTCTAGTTTGGCCCTTTATTTATATAGTAAATTTAATTAAGCTATCAAAACAACATCATTTTGAAAATGGCACACTAGGATACAAAAAAGTGTGATAATGAATCTCATTTGATTTGTAATATGAAATATGAAAAATGAAAATATTCTGTGTCTGAACTATTAAGTCCTTTTCATATTCTTTTGTCAGCCGAAATTTTTTCATAGATGAATGAATAGTATGGAGAATTTTTTTTGTCCAAAAATGCCATCCAAGTCAATATATAAATAAGGGGTGATTACACTTTATATTTTATATACATCCAATATTACATATTTTTGCATTTTATCATTTAAAATGTCTATTATTGTACTTTTCCATTTGAAGTTTACGAGAATTAAATTTTGTTATCTACAAAGTCCAGATTCGATCTCTGATTTGGAACACATGCATCAGTTTTGAAATGGGTCGAAGATAATTTGTAATGAATCATACATGTCATATGAAAAATTGCGAAAAACAAAAATAAAAGATAAAAAACACAAATTTGGAAAGAGAGGGAGACCCTATAAATTGATCATTGTTTATTTATTTTAAATTTTTAGTTGTTGATTGATCAGTGAGTGACCAATTATCTCTTTTCCTAAATGTGAACTTGGGCTACAATACTATATCAGCCCAATATATCACTTGGGCCTACAACCCAAAAAGAATGGACCCTCTTGTTAACCCACATTCCACGATCTTTAACAAAAAATAAAACATATCTAAGAGGTATTGTTGAGTTTGATTTCACCCTACTTTCATTTTCTTTGATCTTTTTTCTCTCTGTTAAAAAATAAAAAAAAATAAAAAAAAACGAAGAAAAAGAGGAAAATGTAGGGAGAAAATAAAGAGAAAATCAAAATATAAGAGTCAAAAGTCAAAACTTAAAGATTAAATGGGGAATATATATACATTTTTCCTTTAAAATGAACAACTCTCATTCGACTGGGGATTTACACAGAGATCGCAATTTGTTCTGATTTATTTAAAAAATTAAATGTAAAATTTATCTTTGAAAATTAATATCTTTCTATATATTTATTTACCAATACATATATAAATATATATATCACATCAATTGTATTCATTTTATTTCATCTATGAAAAAACATTAATGCTTTATTATTTTCTATACAATAACATATCTAGAAATGGGATCACAAACATCACACCCACTTGTTCAAAAACATTTTTCATATTTTCAAGTTAATAAAAAAAAAAATTATTTCAGGTATAAGCGTCCAAAGCCAAATGCTAAAATGCAATAATCTTTATATGAAATTTGAACTTACATGTAGTTTCTATTGCTTCCATTTATTTACTCACCAAATTAGTGCTTTTGAACCAAAGTATTCAATTGTATCATGAAAGGATCGTGATTTTGACTTCCAAGATGAAATTCATGACGTGTCAATATCAATAATTAGGAAAAATGCAAAACGACCCCAACTATAGAACTTTAATTTGGCAAAAGTATATTGTAGTGTTATCTGGTAAAAATTGATAATATAATTTGACGTATACGTGTTTAAATTATCGTAAATGAGATCATTGAAATAAAAAATTTAATTAAATTTTTTTCGTCACTATGGTAATCTAATTTTCCGATCAATTTTAATTCATGACATTGAAGTGTCCAAGTCATCCTAAGTGGCGCCACATGAGTGACACATACATCAGAGGTTTGTTAATTGCCATGTTATTTAAAATTCAAGATCTCCAAATGGACATGGAATTTCTTACAAAATTTCAATTTCGATGATATTGGTACTAAATTAGCCATTAATTAACAAAATTTGGGATCAAATTGCCAATTTCAGCTTTTAGAGTAGAGATGACTAGTTTTGTCATACCCCAAATCTTGTGAAGGGGTAAGTTTGTATTTTTCTCAAATAATTATATCATAAAGATGATAAAGACTTAAAATATATATTGCTTATAAGTATAAAAAAAAAAAAATTTCTAAATAATGTTGTAAACATTTATTCTTAATTAAAAATAGCTGAAAAATCTTGTAGTTCAACTATTACACGAAAAAATGAAACATATTTTTGGAGCACAGATCGAATACAGATAGCCACTAATACATGCATTGTTTTGCGTGTTAGAAAATAGTTACGTATTCTAATAATATATTAGTTTGATGGTTTTGTTTGAATTAGTAGAAAATTAACATAAAATGACAAAAATCGATGGCTAATGAGTTATAAGATTAATTGTGTTGAAATTGGAAATACAAGTGTTTCTTTCTATTTATACTAACTTCCAAAATTGTCATTGTTTTATTCTATGCTTGTTTTCAAAGAAATACACCGTCATGGTATGGAAAAGACAAGCTACTTGAATTGCTGCTAACGATCCATGCATGTAACTAACTGTATGATGCTTATGTTTTTTAAAATATATGTAAATAATAATGAAAACGTTAATTTCGCAGTATACATGGATTTTTCTATCCTTAATTTCTTGCAGAAAAATCAACTAAATGGTGGGCAACTGAAAATATTCAATTATGAACGCGTTTCAGAATTGATTAGTTAGTTTGTTTCAATTGTTAAGTCTAATTAATATTGATCGGTGGATTCACTATGTTAACTGAATATTGACCGATCGATCTATATGGAGTACCATTTCACGGTTCTAACTAATGGTTTCACACAAATTTTTATCATATTTATTGAACCTATAATATTAATTATTTAGAATTAATTTGGAATATAAAGAGTACTATTTCGGATTTTATTAATTTTAGTCCAATGAAATGTTTCATTAAAGTCTTGATAAAAATACACCACTTTGTTTGCAGGCGGATCTAATAAAACATGTGTCATCTCTAATTAATACTACAAGTACATTTAATAAGCATAAGCTGTGTCTAATTTGGCAACAATTTAAACATCTCTGTATTATAATATGCCAGCATGGGACATTCCAAATTAATATTGCTTCTATAATATTAATCATAAGGTTTCTGGGAAATTCTGTTCTCAAAACATATTCTTTAATTATGCATCCATTTATTTACTAAGAAATCTGAGTTTTTTTTTTTTTTTAAATTTCTTATCGATCTTCTTATAGTATCGTAATTTATTTCACTTCTACGCGTTAAAACCAATGTTGGGAATGGTAAAGAACATAAGATCTTATACATTTTTTCTGCTCCAATTTTGTATATGTATTTATCATATTTATGTCTTTAATATTTGAGTTATATTCACATAGTTTGTAGATGGTCTAGACTTTCAGTTTCATTTAGTGTTTTATCTTCTGTTTCATTATATTTATAGTTTATCTCCCATTTTATATTAATATTGTGATTTATATATGTAGCGTGTATTAATTATTTTGAAATATAAATAAAATATATATTGAAAGAGAAATATCAATTTTCGTCTTGTAAAACTTTAGTCGGGTCCATTTTTTTACTATTAATTTTATGTATTTCAATTTGATCCTTCAACTAGCTATAACTTTTTTCTGAATTTTAGTTTGATTTTATTTGAAATGTCAATTTCAACCTATGTGGATGTCACAAGTGGAAAGTCCACATCAACAATTTTGGAGTCCACGTAGATAAAAATTCAAAAATTTGAAAAAAAAAAAAAGATAATTGAAGAATCAAATTTAAATTATACAAATTTGTGATAAAAAGTGAATCAGATCTAAATTACAAGATGAAAATTATAATTTTTCTAGTATTGAAATATCAGATCTGGCATGTATGGGCAGTTGGCTATCACGTTTAATTAATTGTTAGCCTACTATACAGATCCAATTGAAAGAAAAGTAGAACTAATTAAAACGAAGAGTAGTATATGATATTCTTGGTAACATAAAAATCAAGAAAACTCCAAATCATCAAACTCAGTCAACTATTCCATGTTTGTCATTTCTCCCTAACTTCTTAGCATACTTTTCTACACTTTCCAATTCCATGACGAAGACCCCAATAATTATCCACTTACTATTAAATTGTTGCCCAATCTTCATCATCCATATATGATTTTGTAGCTATTATATATTTTGAACCTTCTTTTGTTGAAAAGTTAATTATAAAAAAACCCACCATCTCACGTTTTATTTGCTTGACCTCATTTTAGATTTGCCGTTGAAGAGTATAAAACACATGAAAAAACATTAAATGAAATCAAAACCAACACATCCTTACCATATACACACACACACAACCTCTTTTAAATAGGTAAGTTCGAAATCATCGAAACCTCAATTTTCTCAGATGAGTAGCAAAGTTCACTCACAAAGAAACAATATCCCATTCTCTTGGGAAAACAAGCCCGGCGAAAGCAAGGCGGCGCCGCCACAGGACCACCGCCCGTCGAAGCTGCCACCACCGCCGTGTCCGTCGGAAAACACCAGGGTTTCGCATCATGACTTGCAAATTCCACTTCCGCCATGCGCGTTTCAACCGCCATCAAGAAGCTCTTCCAAGAAGGGCCTCAAGAAGATGGATGATCCTTTCTTGATTGCCTACAAAGAGGTCACAAAGAGCACCAAAAAGGGTAAGTCTTTGAGTGACAAAAGGGGAGATCAATTAGGGTTTGGAGTGATGAAGAATATGTCCATTTTTTCGTGTAAGCAATCATCTTGTAGTGTGGTAGAAGATAGTGTTGTTAGATTAGCACAACTCCCCATTTCAAGATCGCATAGAGAGTGAATAAACACTTGGATAAAATGTTTCAATTTTAGTTTCCATTATTGAAATTTGAGACCTTGAATTAGCTATATAGTAGCATATAGATCATATATGGCTATATATATTGAGATATTTTGTAATTTTTTTTTTTTTTTGATTATATTGCGATGGTTGGTCGTTAGTTTAAGTATATTGTATGTAATATGATTTATTCAGTCTATGAGAGCTCTATTTGGAACAAAAATTTACTCAGAAAAAAATTAAAAATTCTGGATAGATCGAAAGTTCTTTATTTCTTCCCTCACTTGTTTTCTTGATTCTTGTCGTTTCGAGGAAATTCGAGGAAAGTGCCAATTATTAGACCATAAAACGTGAAAGTCTTTAATTAGTAGCGATCAAAACTGGTTTTCTTAAAAAAAAAAAACAAATAAATTAGTATTTTTGGAGAATAAAGTTTGGCAATTAAGAAAAATGAGTTTGGGGCAGAAAGCAACTTAAAACAATAACATTAATTAGAAATACAGTGAGATCACTAAATATTATAAAAATCTCATTCATTTATATGACCTCATCATCTCTCGATCTTCTATTTTAATTAGCACCTAAACTAGCATTAATTAAAAACATTTTC
Source organism: Scutellaria galericulata (assembly GCA_946896805.1). Classification (NCBI taxonomy): domain Eukaryota; kingdom Viridiplantae; phylum Streptophyta; class Magnoliopsida; order Lamiales; family Lamiaceae; genus Scutellaria; species Scutellaria galericulata. The sequence continues at coordinate 17,238,350 of OX335793.1, forward strand.
TAGTGAAACTGTCTCACTGATCTTTATGTATCAATCCTATTTAAATGGTTTGTTTATAAATGGTCTATTTTAACTTAAACACAAGATGAAACAAACTAGACTGTTTCACACAATGTGATCTGTGAGACTATTTTACCCAAATTTTTGTCCATAACCATCAATTAAATTTTTTTTTGAAGGAAACAAGTATTCCAAATTCATTAATGCCTTAATAAATTTTAATGATTTGTGAAAACCTAGCACTTTTCAATATTATTGAACTGATACAATGAATTTTTATCATTTGAAATGCTAATATAATGAGTAATTGTTATTTGGATACTTATACAAGGAATCACATTACAAAATATGCAACGAGATTCAACATATTTACAGGCATTATTTTTACTTTGGCCTTTTCGCATTTTTACTTGTCTTAATTGTTATTTTTAGATAAATTTAATTCACAATAATTGTATTGGAATTTTTATTGAGACTGTATAAATATTCTGATAGAAATGCACCGTTAGAAAAAATAATAGTTGGAATTGCAAAAAAAAAAAAAAAAAAATCTCACCAAGGCCAGAGTCATAAAAAACTCTGATGACCATTCCAAACGAAGAAAACACAACTGATAAAAAAGTCCTTGGAATATTTTCAGAATTTCCAAAAACAATTCCAATGGTAATAAACTGTTGGAAGAATCATTAGCATAGAGATATTATATATGTAAAAAAAATAAAAATTATACAGTCTATTTTATTGGGTTGAATATATGCAAAATTAAATTAACAAATTCTCTTAATAAATCAAACGGGCTCTGATTTCCATCAATCTTGAGCATCATTATTAGCTGTAAATGTTAAATAATTGAGTTTATTTTGAAACTCGAGCTTGGATAAAATTTTGCGTGGTGTATGTATTTTTCAAAAGTCAATTTGACCTTTAGTTAATTAAACAAATTCTCAAAGTCTATTAGAAGTACGTTTCAAGACTTTAGTATCTGCCAAGTGCCGATCACCCCTGATCCAATTGCAAATTTGTTTAATTATATATTTTATTTATTTATTTTTTATCAATGATTCATCAAAGAAGACAAAAATAAAAATAATGATAATAATAATAAAGGGAAAAGAAATAGACTCGGTCAGGCCGGCAGAAATGTGCGGCTGATATGTTATTCCTGAGTTAGCATTCCTTTTCATATCATAACCAATATTTCATCTTCAATTTTCATTACCCATCTGCACATTAAATTTTGATTATGATATATATACTTGCCCATAATGTATGTTAATGAAATTGAGATAAGAGATAAGTATAACTTAAAATAGAAGGTACATAGTTATAGTTAGGGGTGGAAATTGGATGGATCGGATTGAAATTAGGGTGTTTGGGAAAAATTCCAAAAATTTTCGGAATTGATAAACCAATTCCAATTCCGTTTCAAAAATTTTCGGAAAAATCGGAAATCGGAATTTCGGATTAAAAATATTGATTCCAAAATCGGAAATTTTTGGATCAGATTCAGCGGATATCGAAAATTCCATTTTATCCATATATTTTATCATTAAAATAATAAATTTATATAAAATGTTATCATTTTTAATGAAATTTATGATATATTTACCCATGTAAATTAGATATTCACTTTTTATTTTATATAAAAAAAATTATATTTTTATGATATATTTACTTGTGTAAATTAGAAATTTATGATATATTTACTTGTGTAAATTAGAAATTTATGATATATTTAGTTATTATATTTTGCTACTTCAAAATTGGAAATATTTCGGAATTTTAAAACTAATTCCAATTTCGATCCGAAATTTTTCGGAAAAATCGGAAATTGGAATTTCGGAATTTCAGATTAAAAATATTCATTTCAAAATCGGAAATTTTCGGATTGGATTCGGCGGATATCGGAAATTCCGTTCCAATTTCCACCCCTAGTTATAGTTGATCAAAGGGTATCCAATTGAAGGGTGATAAAAAAAAATCATAAAATATGTAGTAGAAAAATCAATTAAAAATTGGGAAGAATCTATAAATAATCCAAACTAGTATATTTTTTTAGGGTAGAGTCGCATTGTTGGGTTACAAAGTCTGATATTAATTTATATATTTTTAAATATATTGAGAAGATATATATATATATATATATATATATATATATATATATATATATACCAAGAGAATATATCGACTGACTAGATATTTCATGGGTAGATATATTGATATGGGCCTTTTAAACAGTATTTGAGTTCGATGTATTTTAGGGCTATGCCGAAGTGTTTGGTATAAATAACTCTTTGATACATGTATATACCTAGAGGATATATCAACCGACACATATATTGACACGAGCATCTAAAAAAGTTATTTGAGTTCGATGGAGTTTTATAGGACTATGACAAAGTTGGTATAAATAACTCTCTAATTCATTGCATCGTGTGTTACAAAATATTAGTAGATCTCCTGGATTAAAGCAATTATTTGAGTTCAATGGATCTTTAGGGCTATAACCAAATTTTTTTGGTATAATTTCCTTTTCTCCTTGGCTGTTTTATTTTTCATATTAGTATCCCATTCTGCAAAAAATTAATGTAAATGTAAATTACTATAAATAAATAATAATTTGTATCGATGCCTGACTTTAACTAAAAAAAAAAACTGTTGTGAGTGAGGTTGTTCTGCTGCCCATCAATGATGTTGTGAATGTTAGTACGTCATCAAAATTATTTATGAATTGTCATTTTATGGATAATTTGTAATAATTCTTATATAGAAGAAGCTCAGCATCAGTAATAATACGTCTAATCAGAAATGTGGTTGTTTATATTGTAGAGATCAGAGAGTGTTTAATTATCAGGAATCACAAAATTATGTATCATTATTAATGTACGTGTCATTAATTATCAATAGTAACAATTCCTACATATACGTACAATTATTTTTAAATAAATATTCATACATGTACAATTATTGTTTGTTATTAACCTTATGAATTTTGTACCTTCATGAATGATTTTATGACGTACTTTGACATTTATCATTTCCATTGATCAGAGAAACCTTTTAAGTTGTTTTGAATCGAACGGTTTAAATCTATTTAAATTAGATGTATTTAAAATTCAATCAAATGATTGAGAAATTAATTCAAAATGAAAATAATAAATTAAGAATAAATATCAATCAAAATACCATCAATATTAAATCATTTATCAAATTCTTGTGACATATATGATATACGCCATGTCTGTGAAAAATAAATTAATAATGTTATAATATTATTCAATAATTCAAACAAGAAATTAGTTCAATTGTTATGTGGAAATCAGTTACAACATGGCACATATTTGATGGTTGCTGAAAATAGTAAAAGTGATGTGATAAAGCAGCAGAAGTAAAAGACAAGAAATAAAGAGCAAGCCAAGATGATGAATGAGTAACTGTTTTGTCTTTCTGTTAATGAAAGTTTCTCAATTTTACTTAATTATTGTCAAAAAGAAATCTTTATATTTATAGAAGTAACGTTTGTTCTTATATTAAATAAGGTTAGTTAATGATTTTTAATTTTATGTTAATAAGAAATATTATTAAATAAAAAATAATAAGTTAATTAGATTTATCTAATAACATATGCTAGATTTCAATAATAGATATTATTTACATATTTGAAATTTGCAAAATTTAAAAATATAAAAAAATATAAATAATAAATTGAAATAAGGGTGGACGGATTGAAAATGATTGTTCAAATTTTTCAAGCTTATTAATTAATGAAATTGAATAATTTTTTTGAATATGAGTTTTTAAAATAAACTAAGAAATTTATTTGTGAAATTTTCTCTATTTTTTTATGATTTAATTGAAAAGAAAAATGGAGTGTTTTTATAGACATTAACAATAAAAAAAAAAAAAAAAATAATGGTGGGTGAGTTGAATAATATAATTAGCATAACAATGTATATTATTTTTAAAATAATAAATAAAAATTTGTTTATGATCCTCTACAAATGCAACATATTTCGACAATTAAATAATTATTTAATCATATTATGTTATATTTAATGTTAAATTAGATGCATGATATGTATATATTGCACAAATCATAAACTTAATTTTATTGTATAAATAATATTTAAATATTTTCTAATTTTACTAAGTTTAATTTAATTGTTCATAAAATCCCCTGTATTACACACGGGCCTTATACTAGTAACAATAATAAAAAATAAACATTTTCTCAGGTATCATTCATTTATATTATGTTAGTCATACGTTTTAGTTATGTTAATCATACATTTTAATTATATTAGTTGTATGTTTATATATTACATAAATGTATGACTATGTTGATATAAATGTATAAGTAATATCACATAAATGTATGAATAATATCACATAAAGAGATATATGTACAAATTATGATGAAATTGATTTTTTTTTTTTTTTTGAAGTTATAGTATTATATAAATGTTATGATATTTGTACATAAAAGTATGACTAATATAATATAAGAATATGATTAATTTTAGACCACAATACAAGCAAAAAAAAAATTAGAATGAAGATCCCAATCTATCCAGACCCGACCCGAATGCACCATAGACCAAGTGCACATGATAAGAGCTCTTAAATTAAACTAGGTCATCCATATTCGAGTCTCTCTGAAATAGACTCATAAATCAGTCATACAAGAGAGTACATCTTTTTTAAATCTTCTTAAAAAATGTGTCGTATTGTAAAAAAAAAAAAAATCAAATCCAAAATATATATGTAATAGTTTCATGAGTCGCTTGATTTTGGCAAATTGGGCTGGATTGAAAATTTTATCCATTTGTAATATTAATTAAAGCCCAATTAAGATATCTTACAGGCTGGATCGTCATCGCTTACTGGGAAATTAATTGCCTTCACAAGTTTGGGCCTATAAGTTATCAGACATGGCCCAACTTGGTGCTCTAAATTCAAATTTCCTAGTTTACCCTTCTTTAAAAAGAAAAGGGAAATTTAAAGTATACACTCTAATTCTTCATTGCAATACTATTGACATCTTCCGCTAAATGCTAGAAATTAAATACATAAATCCAAATCTAAAGTTAAATCACATCACACAATCCATTACAATTCAATTGTGATAAAAACTTTTATGTAATTGGTTTATGATAAATGCAAATTAAAATTGATAACTTATAAAATGTTTGTATTTTCGTTTAATTGACCGAAGAAATAATAATAATAATAATAACAACAACTTGGAAAATCTCTCTCTCTCTCTTTGACATGTAAAAATCTGAAAGTATAGACGACTCTTGGTATTCAATGCATCTATTTTCAGACAATAATAATGAATTGTAGAATGAGATTTTTCTAGTGAAAAGGGTAATAAATAATATAAAAACATCATTTATGAGAGAATTGAAATATCTCACGAGAATTCATATAGATTGCATGAAATGTGCTTCCTCACCCTCATAAATTTTTGTATGTTAATTGTTATGGTCCCGCTTGTTATTCTTCATATCCCAATACTAAAAAAATGACCGTAAATTGCTTCTCTTTTGAATCACAAACTCTTTTTATTTTATTTTATTAAGCTGATACATATGTATAGAAATTTAATTTATTATATTATTAAATCAAGAATCTTGAAGTTGAAGTGTCTTTCCACCTTTATAAATGTATAGATTAAGATGATCAGAGTTCGAACTTGAATCACTAAAGTTTTCTAATATTTATAGCCTCCCACCCCTCCAAAGGTCTAGCTCATAAAAAACAATACAATGAAAAAAGGTAAGATCGATGCTAATAATTTTTACACTTGAGTCGAACTTTATATAATTTATTTCTAAATTACGGATCGTTAATAATTCATTTACATTTTGTTGTTTTCATTGGACCAGAGCATCTATTTAGCGGATCGTTTACTCAAGGTTGCTGTGAAATTAAATCGTTATTTATTGTATGCAAAGAGATTTTGTATTTTTGATCTAGTGGATTTGTAAATATAGTTTATTGCAGAAAGTTGCAGTTTATTAAACTACCATTCTTTTTTCAGTAACAAAGAGTCTATACAAAAAGTTGGTAACCTTAAGCACGTGTGTCTAGCTAGGGAGACATATCGTATCTTAAATCTAACTCATTGCCTAATTCAAGATATATATACATATACATATATATATGCACAAAGTCTTGAGCAGTTGAAACATCGTCATCATCCATTTAATTTTCACCAAGATCTCACATTGCCTAAGATCTATGCATCAAACGCATCATTATGGAAATTCAAATCTTTGTCTCAGAATGATTATTTCATGATATAATTAAATATTTACCAAAATATATATGTGTATTATCATTCTCCATATAACTATTCTATAAAAAAGCAAGGCTTTGATACTTAAAAATTGCAAGAATACATACATTTAAAATGGACCATTAAAATGAGTTTTGTGACATAACAAAGATATTGCTGAAGCTTTAGTAGAATTTCTCATACTATATGTTTAAGATAAGTCCACTTTAACCTCATAAAGTTTCGATTTTCGCACCAAAATAATTCATTATTTCATTCACAGCTATATACCCCTATTCTTGTAGTGTATCTTTAACCTAGCTACAAATTCTCATGACATAAAATTTGTAAGAATCTCATTGATAATTCCCTCCAAAATGGAGTCTCCAATCTCCATCGAAACCTCCTCTTTCTGTTGATCAAAAGCAGAATTCCAGTCTTGTTGAGAAGCCATTAAATGGTAGTGAAGCAAATGAAGTACATTGGATTCATCAACTGAATCTTGGCTCCATAGCCATACATTCTCACAAACAAGCTTCCATAGCTCATCAGCTCCCAAGATCTTCTTCAATTGCTCTCCATTTTTATTGTCTTTTCTCCTATGGCTTTCTATCACTTCTCTTACACAGTCAATTAATAGCTGCTTTGTTTCTTGCAAAGCCCTCTTGTTTATCATGTATTGACCATACATTTTCGAGTCCACCAATTCTTGCAATTCTTCAACCTTATTATAAGTTGAACATTCTCCTTGCCTTGACTTCATCTTGTCTTCATCTGTACAAAGTTTGTTATAAGATTGTTTTAGTTTCATTTTAAGGTTAAAATAAATAAATAAACAATAAAAAATATGATTTTTTTTTCAATTGGCAACATAATTTTTTTTTATTCGATTCCACTTGAAGTTCTAAAGTTTTTCAAAATGCAGTTTAGCTAAACCCATTTTCCAAAAAAAAAAAAAAAAACACACACACACACATGACTCTTACACACTAATCATAAGGCCATAAAAGTAAATATGTCTTTTTATTTATTTTTAGGTTGCAAATTGAAAAACGGTCATATTTCATGTTATTTTATTTCTTTTTAAATTGCAAATTAAAAAATAGTCATACTTCATATTATTTTTTAATTTGATATTATTATTTACCCTCATGATTAGGATGTGCAAGCCACATAATTTGTTTTTGTCGCAAAATATTTTTAAATTACATTTTGAAAAACTATTGAACTTCAGATGTAATATTTGGAAAAAAAAAAAAAAAAGTTGCAAATTAAAATCCGATTAAATTTCTTTTTTTTTTTTTTTTTTAAACCCTTCTTTTAAACAACAAAAATATTGTACTTACTATGATGATGAAGTGGTGAACCTTCTTCTTCATCTGATTCTGTTTCTTCAAGAACTGAGATTGGACTAAGTTGTTTATTATTATCTTCAACTAATCTCCATTTCACCTTTCTCTCTGCATCACCCTGTGAGCTTGATCATCAAACTCCAAATATAAATCAATCGAGATTATGAACTAAACTAATCATGATCCACAAGATTGAACTCTACCTCAACTAGTACATCTTCCACTTCACTACTTTCTGCGCAAGAATTATACACAGTTGATGAAGAAAGTTTATCCTCATCATCTGCATGTTCTTCATTGCTACCTCCATTCTTGATTTTCTGACTATGCAAAACAAGCCTACTAAACACTGCTTTAACAAATTTTGAACATGAGTTTGGAATAGGGTATGATCGTCTCTTAACGGAACGTAAATCAAGATTCGTGAGACGGGCTCTGGAACAGCCTCTTTCGAGAAGGTAAACATCTAAGGCAAATGGCTCTTGTTGCTCTTGGAGAAAATCTCCAAGCAATTTAGGCATGATGGCTAAGAGATGGAAAAAATTATAAAGGTAAGTTGAAAGTGTGGGTGAAGAGAATAAATGGGGGGCTTTGAGTGGGTTTATAAATAAATAGAGATAAGGAGGGGGGTTTGTTGCAGGTGTAATAATTGAAGAAAGACAATGAATTTGAGTTCAGTTTGTGAGTGAAGAAATCTGAGTCTAAAGCCCAGAGAAATAAATTTGAGGAGATGGGCATTCATTCATTGGCATGTTGCAATAATGTCTGTAATTTCTTTCAATAAGACAAACTAAATGATCATGAGATAAAACCATTATATCTTTTTGTCTTTTGATGCAGCTTTTATAGTAATGGGCTAGGGTGTGTGCTTCGGACCGGGATCATTATATCTATGCCAAAATCAATACAAATTACGAGAAATTCGAGTTTGTCGAAATTTGACTTTTCTACCCTCAATTGTCTATACCATTAATATTTAGATTGTACCATTTTATCTCATACCAATAGAATTAGATCATTTTAATTACATCAATTTATACCATCCAAAACTCAAATTGTACCACCTCATCTTGTACAATAGAATTAGATCATTATATTTTCATTAGTCTGTACTGTACTGTCCGAATTTTGATCGTACCATTATATTCTATACCAGAGGTATTGACCAAAATGAACGAAAAATTAACTAATGTATATAAGAAAAAATGCAACAAAAAAAGAACTTTTCTCATGAATGAATTTGCTGCTTTTAATTTTATAGATTACTTGTTGTGCAAAATAGAAGATTCTGATCCGTGTCTTTCTTGACAAGGTAGTTGATTACTCGAGTTAAATGGAAAAGTTTAAAGATTGTTTTTATTTTAGCTTCTTTACCTAATTATTAAAATGATGGTTGATTTGTTGTGTTAGAGGGGTCAATCTTAAGACAAAAGTAACAAAAAAACATGAATGAATAAACAAGAGAATATATATAGAACGTTGTGATGTAACTTCAGTTTGCTAGATCCATAGAAAAAGTAAAAAGGAAGTTGTGCTTCAACAACATCAGTTTGCTCGAACAAACACTCACACATGATCATCCTTATCAAATGCTATGATTGTATCTAAATTTGTTCATTAGTCGAACAAAGCTTGGACAATTGTATTATTGAGGAAAAAAGAAAAAAACATTGGCACACGAGCACAAACTTTTGTCTTAATTGTGTTTTGGTGGTCCTATAATTGTTGTCTTCTTGTGAAGCCTTATTGAACATGAAATATTGGCATTGATAGAAACAGAGGTGAATTGGATTCCCAAATTAAATCTAACTAAAATTGGGCAGACATTAAGCTTACCAACCCTTGATTTAATTAAGAGAGTATACTTTTAAAATTAAACAACAAGGGAAAAACAACTAAGAGCATGTGCATGGACCTCAAAATCCTTTTCTTGCTCCTTTCACCAATTATCCATTTATTTAGGTTATTATGAAAAAAAAAAAAAGATTAAATTAGATACATATATTAATGAGGACCGAAAATCTTAGGTCGAGTAAATATCACTGCATTTATAATCACAAGTGGATTGTACTTTGTTATGTGATTGAGTACACGAGAAGATGAGCTATCAATCATGAGTTATGCTTTATTACTCAAGACAAGTACATTTTGATATATATGGGACTATATAGACTCGTCACTAATCATTTTACAAATTACTATGCATAAAAAAAATTGTTAAATGTTGTAATAAAAACATTGATAATTGTTTTTACGATAACATTTTATTGTTAAATTATTATCACAAAAGTCTTCTCACAAATAGTCCCTTTTATGATAATATGTTATTGTAAATACTCATTTTTCTTGTAGTGTTAATTATTTCGTGGATTTAATATTAATATAATTATATACTATTTAATTATCTAATGCTGCTATAAAAGTGTGAATAATTTTTTGTCTTGAGCTGGACATTGTAGCAACAACTATTATGCATATTTTATCAATTATTGGTGGCTTTTACCCACCCAGCCATATTAAAATATTTTCATTCAATTTTTTTATTTAATTTTTCAATAAAGGAATGTATGTTGAGATTATATATATATATATATATATATATATATATATCATGATTGGCGGTAGATTGAAGTAGATTGTCAGAATTAATGGCAGCAGAATGTTTTCTGGTAATGTTAATTAGAATCTTTCAATTCGGGTAAATATATATTAAGTTGAATGATATGACTCATTGGTTTAATTATATATATATATAGGAATGATCAGGCACATCATCTAAAGAATGCGCACCGTGCGCACTTCTTTAAGATTTTTTTAAATTTTGAATATTTCATTTTTTTTTCTCATGCTACCACTTCATATATGAAATTCTCATCTCACTTAATCCATTATCAACATATACAATTTGCATCCCACATATCAATATAGATTTTCTTCCCAATTCTCATCCCACAGATGCTAAAAATTTGGTTATCATCAAAAGTCATTTGTTAAAAATTATAAAATATAAATTGGTTAACAAATGTGATAAATTCTCAATCAATCCTCAATACATCCTCAAAATCAATCCTATTGTAGCCCACAATTAAAGAAAATAATGAAAAATATATTAAAGAAAAGAATAAAAATATTTAATTATGAATAATAAAAATTGAATGAAATCCTCAAAATGAATAATAAAAATTGAAATATGAATTAAATAACAAAGAGAATAAATTCTCAACAATTTCTTAAAATCGACAAATCATATCCTCAAACTCAATCAAACTCAACAAATCCTCAAAAATCAATCAATCATATTTTTCAACTCAATTTTCAAGAAGTCTTCAATTAATCCTCAAAATCCACAAGTCTCTTTATTTACTTGTATTTTGTGTCTTCAAATATGATGGATCTACACATGTGAAAAAAATTAAAACAAATCAGTACCATAATTTTTTAAATGTAAAAACTTTCAGAAAATATAAGAAAATATTATACCATCCCAATGATACAACCACGACAAACTCTTGCTTTTGAAATTGTTTTTTTCATTTGATGATTTATACAAGAAAGTATGTGTCCACTAATGCCACAACAACTACAAACTCTTACTTTTTGAAATTGTTTTTTTCTTTGATGATTTATACAAGAAAGTATGTGTCCACTAATGCCACAACCACGACAAACTCTTGTTTTTTGAAATTATTTTTTCCTTTGATGATTTATACAAGAAAGTATGTGAAGAATATTGATGAGGAGTTATGTCTATGTGTGAGATTAGAATTCCGTATATGAAGTGGTAGGCTAAAAAAAAATTATATGTATAATAATATAAAATATTAAAAATTACATAGATTATGATTTAGAAAATTATGTGTATAATAATATAAAATATAAAAAATTCCATTGATTATAATTTAGAATTTTTTGAGGATTGATTACTTGAATATTATTCATTGTTTCATTTAATTGATTAATTGGATATTTTTCTTGTTTTCTTTGGGATGTGAATTGAGAAGTGGTAGTAGAGTGAGAAAAAATTGTGTGTATAATAATATAAAATATTAAAAATTACATTGATTATGATTTAAAAAATTATGTCTATAATAATATAAATGTGTATAATAATATAAAATATTAAAAAGTACATTGATTATGAGAATTGGGAAGAAGATCATTTAGAAAATTATGTCTATAATAATATAAATGTCTATAAAAATATAAAATATTAAAAAGTACATTGATTATGAGAATTGGGAAGAAGATCATTTAGAAAATTATGTCTATAATAATATAAATGTGTATAATAATATAAAATATTAAAAAATACATTGATTATGAGAACAAGGAAGAAGATCTATGTTAATATGTGAGATGCAAATTGTATATGTTGATGATGGGTTAGGTCTATATGTGAGATGAAAATTTCATATGTGAAATGGTAGCATGAGAAAAGAAATAATATGAGATATTAAAAATTTTAAAAAAAATCTTAAAGAAGTGCGCACGGTGCGCATTCTTCAGGTGCGTGCCTGATCATTCCTCATATATATATATGTAGAGTACATTCACCCAATAGTGTACTCCACAATAAAAACAATAAGAAACCAATTAAATATTTTCCAACTTTTATTTAACTCACAAAAGTAAAAATAAAAACAAAAGTTTGTTTCGTCTTTACTGGCAAAGCTTGCAAGACAAACTGTTGTCTGCTTGTTAGAAAGTAACAATTTATAGGGCCGGCTATCTGCACCCAGTTTTTACTAAACACACCTCAATTATTATTTTTTATTTAAAAAATTCAAAAAATATAAAAAAGATAATTTTGCCCTTCTTAATTAATTTTTTTTTTTAATTTCTCCTCTCTCTCCTCCCCTCCCTCTCCCTCCCGTTGGCTTCTCTTATCTTCTCGTTTTTTTTTTCTTTCATTCCTCCAACCTTAAATTTATTAACAAAAATCATTTTATAAGTTAACAAAATATATAATAATCGTGTGAAATCGTATAAAAAGAACGAAAAAATAACAACAAATCTGAGGACTCGTTCGACCTTGGTTTGTCGAACACAAAGAGGTGTGTTCGGCCACCAGGTGTCGAACACGCTGGTCGAACACACCTCTTTGTATTCGACAAATCAGGGTCGAACGGGTCCTCAGATTTGTTGTTATTTTTTCGTTCATTTTACACAATTTCATACGATTATTATATATTTTGTTAACTCATAAAATGATTTTTTTTAAAGGAATTTAAGGTTTGAGTAATGAAAAAAGAAAAAAAAAAGGAGAAGCAGAAAACAAGAGGAGAAGAGAGAAGAGTTTTTTTTAATTACGAAGGGCAAAATTGTCATTTTGCCCTTTTTTGAATTTTTTAAATAATTAAAATTATAAATGAGGTGTGTTTAGTAAAAACTGGGTGCGGATAGCCGGGCCCCAATTTATATCTTCATTTACAAGATCATCACTCTCATGTCAACATTATATCACCCAAAAGAACCAGAACTGGATGAAAGATTTGTTTATATTTTGTCCGACAATTTAAATCATATCATACCATATAGTGTATTTTGGAAAAATGCCATTAAACATAAAATTAGTCACTTATCATTAGATTTGAAATTTTAACAAGGATATATAATAGATATATCTCGATCTAAAAGACTTTTGTTGTTACAAAAATTGTTAGGCAGAAGTCTGGTGGATAATGACCAACTAGATGGTCAATTTTTTTGTATTTTTAACATTCTACTAAACATTTGTCAATGCATTATAATTTCATAATAGACATATTATAAAAAATAAAAAAACATAAAAACAACATTGTTTACTAGTCCGAACCCTCTGTTCACTCGAAAAAAAAAATATTTAAATAAAATTGGAGAATTTATCTGAATTGGTTGTTTTGACCACCAAGATCCGGTGCACATGGAAGAGTTGATTCCATTAATTTTCATAAAATCAAGATGGCATGCAACAACACCTAGACCCATCTTTACAAAAATAATAATAGACTTAGATTATAAAGTCCCATAAAATGAACATAGATCGTATTTATAACATAATAATTAATAACAAATCTATTGGTGGTTGTGTTGATTCACAATCGTGCAAGGTAGCTATAAATCTTCTATTCCACTTGTATATATACCGCACTCATATAAATGTTTTATTTAATTTAGAGGATTCAATATTTAGAACATATACAATAGTATTATTGTGGATGTTATTAACACTTATTGGCATTATGTGGCATTGATTATAAAGATAATTGTATTTTTTTATGGTGGGACCATCAAAAAATGTTTCTTAGTAAGAATGCGTTTTTCTTCATTGTCGACGAATGAATGAGCACGTCCAATTCACGCAGCGCATCAAAAGGTGCAAGTGCCCCTTTTTCCATATTTTATGTGTTTATTGATTTTTTATGTCAGCCGAAAAATTGTGATGGGGAATAATAAATGTGACCTGAAATGTTATTAACAAAAACTAAGAATGTATTGTCGTGGATGCCCTTATATAAGGTGGAAGGATGGGTGCTAGCAATGGATTGGAAAAAAAAAAAAAAGAAAAAAGGGAAAGCAAGGAATAAAAAGAGGTTTCCTTGAAGAGGTAAAAAAAGGGTGATAAATGAGAAGAGGGATAGATAGATGATGAGAGTTGCTTGTTTAGTGATATAAAACAGCACACACTATACCACAAAAGTGGTCCTTTCATCATCACTTGCTCAACTCAATAACAAAACTACTTGTCTTATTTTATTTCCAACACATATATCAGCAGGTGCAGAACCTCTTCTCTCTAATTATTATTAAATTAAGTATGAAAGTTACTTCACAATCTCAGCAACTGACACACTTGTAGGCAACCAGTCCCTAGTGCCTTTAACTTTCACAACTATATATCATACTTGTAGTTTTCTTTTTTTCCTTTTTTTGTGTATGAAATAATTTTGTTGGGTTTTTGTCTCTCTCTCTCTCTCTCTTTTTTTTTTTTTTTTTTTTGGTTTGTTGTTTATTGTAATCAGTTCATGTTGTCTTAGATCACAAAGCAAAGTTGTTTTTTTAACAATTTGTTCTTGAGATTCAAATGAAAAGAAGCTCAAAACAGGGATTTTCGGTTCAAAAACATGAATGGTGCAACCAGAATCAATCCACCGAGTATTATAAGAAACTTGGATGAAATTTAATTCAAGATACATATATTTATCTTTATTTTCAAATCATGCCTCACTTTTCAAGAAATCTTTCTGATAGTGTCCAGGCTTTCTAAAAAACAACACTTATCATCAATTTGTCCCTCCTTGTGGCCTTTACCCTAGTTTATTTCCATTTCAATTCTTTTACCCTAGTTCACCTTAGCTTCTAAATGGCCCACTAGATTGATTGAATGACTTTCTTGTTTCTTTAGTCTTGCCCTTCTTGAATGAGCATATTTTGCAATTCAATCACATTAATTAAAATTGTCTTTAATGGTGTTGTATTTAATTTTGAATGGACCTTACTCAAGAGGCAAACAGTTAATGACTAATTGCTAAAGGAATTTAACACTTACTTCATGATGGTCAAAACACCCATTAAAGTCCCAACACCATACTTATCAATCAGACATATAATGCTCTCACACATTACTTCACAAAATTCTTAGCATCATCAATTGAAGTGATACTTAACCTAATATTTTCTGCTACTATTCATTCACATGAGCATTAAGCTTAGTCTGCTTCAATCTTTTTCAAGCATAATAGACAGATTTTTTGTAACAGCTGCTAATATCATGGAGCCATCTCAATCAATAGCATCACACAATCATGAGTAATTGAGATTTATTTTATTTGATATCTAAAATCTTCTAATTCAACCACTTTCATAATGTATACATCAAACTAAATAATTAATAAATATAATTGTAAACATGAACTTTACGTTTCAATCACTTTGGTGATTACAAAATCAACTTTATCAAGTGATTTTTTTAATACAAACAATATATTATTACACATAAGATTCAAGACTTTATTAGCAACTTTCTTTTAATGAAGTAGAGATAAAAGCAAGCAACTTACTAATAGATGATTCCATATATTAATGATTTTACATTATAGTAAAGTGCTAAACCTTTGTGCACACATGCACCTTAAACATCTTTCACAAGTAAAATTATAGGGAAGAAAAATAACTAAGTCTTGATTACATGAACATGACACAGGTTGAAAATATTTCAAGATCCAAGAGATTTGGAGATTGAAGTTGGGTTCTGAGCCTTCATTGCCTCAATTATCGATTTGAACTCGCTGTGGAATGACGTTATTGACCTCTGTCGACAAGCAAAGGCGATGCTAAACTGTTTGATCTCTTCTTCAAGCTTTTTCCTCTTCCTCACTTCACTATTAAGATCCTTTAAAGCTTTCTCCTTTTGAGCAGTAATTTGTGTAAGCATTTGAGATGTACTCGAGATTCTTTGAAGCACCGTATGTCTATCGTCTTTTAAGAGATTGAACTCCTCTTCCAAGCTCTGATATCTCCCTTCAGAATCCTTGAGAAGCTGATTGGTAACTTCAAGCTCTTTTTCCAAGTCATTGCACTTGTGTTTGATTGTTCTTAGTTCATTTTCCAATGCTTGCTTCCAACAAGCAATTTGTCCTCCCAAAGTGCCCTTCACATTAAAAAGACAACATACTTTCAACTCTGAAGATATATCTATGAAATATATAGGCAAAGACCGACTACATGTTCATGATAGGCAAAGCTATGCACTTAACACTAGAAATATAAAAATGTCAGAAGCAGCAATAGTTAAAGCCTGAGCTAAATTCAGAAACTGTATTATGTATGAGGAGAAAACTTCAGATATAAGAATTCTGCTCCACCATTTTACCTCTCACCTGAGAAATCCTTTATATGTTTAGTTTAACCTAAAATGTAACCTTTTATGAGTTATCTAGACATTTTTATTAGCCTATCACCTCACTTATTGCTCACTAAGCATCTTTCCATCACCTTAGAACTCTGCACAACTTATGCTAAAAGTTTTGTGAACTGCATCCCTAGGAAGTATCGAATTTAGAAAGCTGTCCATTATTATTTCTTCATGTCATTAACCATCAAATGCACCTCTCCACCCAACCCTTTTAATCCACCTGTAATTTACTTTTACATAATGCGCTACCTGTGTTCCAATGTACCAAAACTATTTTATACATTGGCAACATGAAGGAGTATGATCACAGATTATCCATGTAGTTCAAAATAATTGGAAAATCTGCACAGCCATAGATTCACTAAGATTGTGAACAACTAAGAATGGTAGAAAATTTCACTAGCATGTAATTAAACATGCAAATTACAAAGATTTTAAGAAGCTGGAAGAACCTGCAATCATGAGCTTGAAGTAGGAGAAATAGAATCCAATTGTCAGGATGGAGAAAAATAAGATAATTGGCATGTGAGATCTTGATTTATATGACCAGGCAGCTACCTTAATGTTGCTTCTGTTAACAAAATCCTCCTTCTGCTCTTCTTCCTTTAGAGTTGATGCATCAGATGATAGCAAGAAAGAAACTGCACCAGTCAGCTTCTGATGGAGCATGTTGCATTGCTCCTGAATCGAATAATCATTCAAGGAGGAGGGTCTCTTGCCATCTTTAGTCATCATTAAATAAGATTCTAAAGTTGAGAAAAGGCAGGTTCCGACTTCACTTGTAGTAGAGAGTATTTGAGCTAATGCAGATTTCTCATCAGCTATACAGTTCTGACCAAGAACAAATATCACTGTCAACAAAACTCTCTCCAGGGTAAAATTACATCGAACTAAAAAAATTCAAGTGCTTCACCTGTATAATAGAAAAGACATCAGTGTATATGTCTTTGCAATTAGTCACAGTCTCAAGCAGGTGCTGAGGAATTTCTCGTATTAGCAATGTCTCTTGTTGGAGTTCAGATGTCTCTCTTGTTAATTGGTTATTGAATGACACTTGTTCGGCATATTTCATCTAGAAAATGTACATGAAGTGAAAGATGAAGACTGGATTAGTAAATATAGACATGCCATTGACTAAGCAAATGAAAACTACAGTGGATTCCTTTAGACAGAGACCTTAACTGAACAACAAATTACATTACCAGCAACTAACCTTGAATTCATCTCTTTCCTCGGTAACAAGTTTTAGCTGTCTGTGAAGGCTTTGTATTTCTTGACTGCAATTTTCCACTAAGCAATCCTGCAACTGATATACAAGTTTAACCAGCTCAGATAGCATATCCAAAAATATAAAAAGTATCAGGGAAAATAAAAAAAGGAAGCAATTATCTAAATAGTAAGATGTAAAACAATTATGACAAATATACTAAAATAAGAATCCTCAATTATGACAAATATACTAAAATAAATCTCATCTCAAATTCTAAGAAGTCTATAAGAATGAGGAAGATAATATTTCTTCAGAAAAAAAATACTTCAGGCAACAAACTAAATAAAATATTTTTCACTTTTCATCAAACATATACTCGTTATCTAGACCATGCGATGGTTCAACAAACATCATAATATCCTATATCACATTCTTACACAGGCATGCACAAATAAAATACATCATTTGTCCATGGAGAATTGTAGAGAAATCACAATACATGGCCACAAGGTTATCTCTATACAGTTGAAATGCATATCCATATGTAAAAGTGCCTACATAATCATTTCCAGGGTTGTCATATTGCAACTAAAAACAGCCACATATCAATGGTTGGAGGAAGAAAGTATTTTCTGCCCATTAAGTGAGTGAACTCCTTTTAACTATTAGGTAATGAAATATAAGAAATAAGATAACATGTTAGGTTATACATTGAAAGTAAGACCAATGCCAAAAATATTGAGTTGTACATTACCTCACCAGATGGAAAGGATTGAACTCTTCTTGAAGGAGTCATATGAAGCGAGTCAAGGTCAGCTATGTATCCTTTATTCATCTTCATCCATGTATCCTCATCAGCAAAATCACCAAACGTATCTGGTAGAGGGCTACACTCTGGTTGGCCTAAGTAGTTTGACCGCTTGGCAACAAAAACATTAGGAACTGCTTTAAAACACGGGGTACTAAAAGCATCTTCTTGGCGCATGCTGTTGTTACAGGTACTAACATCTGGAAGGCATTCTTTGACACCATCCTACCAACCAGCATTAATTTCAAGTGTAATCTAGTTAGATGGATACAAGGACTAACAACATAGAAGACATGAATGGCAAACTCTAAACAGAGACATGAAAATGGCTATTATTGCTACAAAACATCAGAAGCCAAAAATTTCTATATATATATGATTCATGAATTCAATCTTGCAATAGGAAATTATTCTGGCCACTTCCGATGGTAAGAAGCAGTCCTTCATCAATCACTAGAAATGGTTTTTCACAAAAGACTTGTTTAAACATCAATGGAGAGTCACAAATGTTATGTAAAACTTGGTTAAAAATCAGATTTCAACCATTATTGTGTTGAAGTCATAACTTTCAATTTCTGATATAGTGGAGAGGATATTGATAATCTAACAATAAACTTACTTGAGGTGGTTTACTACCTGGCATATCCTTATATATATGTGACAAACTTAAAAAAGGATAGTCTTTCCCATTCGAAGGAAATCAAAATGTTAAATATAGGCTAGTTAAGGTCTGAATGATAATTAGGCAGATATAACATCAGCAACAAGTTCAGTCCAATGAACAATAGAAAATAAATGTAACTAAATTTTGAATGGAAAAAAAAAAAAAAATATATATATATATATATATATATATATATATATATTATTGACAAGAAGTTGGAGGGAATAGAAATTTTTACATGGGAAGAGCATCTATCAGAGTCGGAGACATTAACCAGATTGCTAAGATTGTCGATTTTCATTTGTTGTTCCTTTATACGTTGATCTCGCTGCTTTTGAGATCTCCTCTCCTCTTCTAGTTCGGCGGCAAGCTTCTCCCTCTCTAGTTCATACTGATTATAAGATCACGGATTATATAGCAGTAGAAGACATCAAAAATAAGTCTATAGAAGAAAATTAAAAAACGTTACCTTCAACATGTCATTCCTCAGTTTCAAGATTTCTTTCTCCAACACTTCTGCATGAGATCCCTAACAAAATAATTTAAGCGAGTTAGCTCTTAGTCTAATTCACCTTAAATAAAAAATCATCATACCTGAAGTTTCTTCTGTAGTTCCTCTATTTCTAGTTTTTGTCTCTTTAATAAGGCAGCTTCTGTCAATATCTGAAAAAAATTAAAATGCTCTACCTTGAGATTTAAAGAGTCCAAAAATAAGCATTAATGCATATTTAGAATAGAAAAGAAAGACATTGATTTGGTAAGAGAACTACTTCTCTATAATAGTCCATACGTTTCAATATCCCTTGAGCATTTAGCAGCCAGCAAGGATCAGAATATATATCTATTCCAAAGAAAACAACAAAAATCTAGTTTGAAGCAAATTATAAGCAAAAATATCAACCAAGTGAGCTTTGTGCAAAATAGAAGTCATTTGTCAAATGCAGTTTTCTTGTAAAGGAAAGGGCAAGGATATATCAGACTGTCAAATGTGAGTACAATTTAACTTCATCTACATCGGTTTGGTTCTGGGAGCAAATACGTGCACAACATATAAGCTTCGATCTTGATCAGTGTTTTGTGAAAAATAAGGCAATCTCTATTTTTTTTTAAGACTAAATTTCAAGAATTCTAAGCTGTAGCTAGCTACTGTGATGCTGGCATTTAAAGAAATAAAGAACAATATATTTCACATTCTTTTAAATCGCAACTTGCAGATATTTTATCAATAAACGCATAAACCACGCCCTTAAAAAGAATGCATAAGCTATGAAAGCCCTGATCATACTAATCAAGAATGTATTATAAAGTATAAACAATGATACAAATTAGTAGAGATTTCAAGAAATTTGCTGAACAGTTTGAGCAGACCTCATTCACTTGAACGCAGTTGGTAATCTTCTTTGCTCTGCTAGCAAACTGAAGTGTCCCTCTTGATTCCTCTATGTGAATCTACTTTCCCAATGATATTATTCGTTAAATGTGATCTTTAAGTTGATTTAGCTATTATATGACAAAGAACGGTTAAATACCTCTTCTGGTGCCACAGTGCAAATTATTGAAGTTTTTGCATTTCCACCAAGTGCTGGTTGAAGAATGCGAGTGAGCTTACTGTCACGATAAGGAATGTGACCCCTGCAAATGAAATGTTGTATGAGTTAGTAAACTACAATCGCTACTTTTAAAGACTACAGTTAGACATCAGCAGCTACCTTTGTTTTCCACCCTCGCTCAGTTTGTTGATCACATTACCAAGAATCATTAAGCTCTTATTAATGTGCTTTCCTTCCTTCAAACGAACTCCCCCAGCTCCAGTTTTAGCTACTCTTTCAGAACCAGCTAAGTCGACTAAATTCTAGTTCCACGAAAACAGACAAGCAGTAATTAAAAATCTGAAAAGATGAGGTACAATTTTATTTGGTAGGAAAAATATTATAAGGTGAGTTTACTATTACAATTCCTATTCCTATGATAATAGTTGCATATTTGTAGAGAAAATGAAGGTTTGAGAAAGCTCAAGAGCAACAGTATTCTGCAGCTTTGTTTAACCCAGTATCTTTTAATCCTCCAATGAAAGAAAAAGGAGCAAGTTTAGACTCGAAAATATAAAGAAACCAATATACCAATACAGACCGTTAGTGGATGATTACTCACCAAGACAGAGACACGAATAGCATCATCTGAAATTGAACCATAACCATGTTTGTTATCCTTTCCTTTGCTTTCAATCACCTATTCATGGAATATATAGAAGCAGTTAATAAAAGACACATGCAATGCATAAAGTAATTAATCAAATAAAGTGTGACAGAGAGCAACATTTACACATAGCACGCTATAATTAAAAGAACATACCATCCTAAAAATAGTGTGCGATCTGCTACTACGAGCATTCATGTTAGTATCACCAAAATGCCTATTAGCTGCAAGAATTTAGAAAATAAACAATTAAAGTTTTTGAAAACATATCACCAAGAAACAGCAACATGATTGACTGCATGCCATTTCATATACATTCTGATCAAAGGTCAAACCTTCTCCAAGTTGGATAAGATTAAGAACTTGCTCAGCAGTGTTCACGATTTCCTCTCTAAGCCCTGCAACAAATACTCCACGCTAGAGGAAACAAATATCAATACTTTCATATGCTAGGAGAAATTCTCATGCTGTAGAGAATTTGACATTGACCTCAGCTTACCTCCAAGCTCTCATGAATTTGAAGTTTTTGATTCTCCACAGCAAAAAGATCGTTAATTTCTTCATTGTAAATTTCCATGTATGAAACCCGAATCAGAAACTCCCTATCGGAAGTCTAAAGCAAGAAAGTAAAGAACTTTTTATCAGATACCTATTACTTATATGAATATCCTGGGAACAATTTTAACTGTAGTAGAGAAACTTCCATGTTACCTTCTGAATTTTGTCAAAAATGTCTTTGACAGCTCTATGGATAATTCCAGGATCATTTTCTGAACCATTCATGGTAAAAGTCTTCCCACTACTAGTCTGCCCATAAGCAAATGCAGTTCCTGCATTGCAATTATTTAACATTTGTAAGAAATGCTTCCTAACTTACTAAAAGAGAATGCTCAATAAAGATGTCATATAAGCTGTGTCAGGTTTATCAAAGTACAGTGCTTGCCACTAAAAGGAGAAGAATGAAAAAACGTAAGATGCCCTGTAAACTAACCATTGCTAGAATGACATTAACAATGCCAATATCATCCTAAATGTGATAGGAGAAAGACATAATACCAAAAGGCAACAACCCTTAAACAATAACACATATTTTGTAACTTGTTTGTACTTTCATTTCTTACTTTAAAGCTTAATTTCAAAGAGGAAGTCGATTATGTTGCTCAATGCTGAGTTATCACTACAATAACCATGTCTAGACTCTTAGCTAAAGACGCAATCTCTATCACTATGATAACCATGTCCTGACACTTTTATCACTAAGCAGAGTATGTAAAAAAGATTTTAGCTTATCACTTCGCCATTAGTTTAATAGACATTAATTCCCTGTTAATAGCTCACAATTTTCCTTTTACCTCAAGAAAGCATAATCTACAGCAACAAAACTGAAAGCCAAATCTTAAACATTGAATCTCACCATTAAACCCTTCAACAGCAGCATTAATGATGTCCTTTGTCAGAGACTCATACACTCTAGCATTACTGCATTCCTGATCGAACACATGATCTGCAAAAAAACTCAACACAATCGAATCAAAATCCTAAAATTTCTAAGCTCATACACGCACATAATGGCAATAAAGATTACCGAAAGCAAAAGAAACTCCAGAAATCGGAGTTCCATGAGATCTGTGGAGCGAAATACGGTTGCTTTCAACTTTCCAGTGAAATCCATTGACGATTTCTTCGCTCGTGGTTGGTCTCACCCTCACTGCAACGCAGATCTTCTCCATTTTCACGCACTAAACACACAGTGTTCGAATTTTTCCTTTTGTCTCCTTTTGTCTTCTCGCTTTTTTGTGGTTTAATTTGAAAATTATCGGTTGGGCCAACGGCGGGATTCAATACGGTGTAGGATTGAGATTTGAAAATGACGACTTTACAGAAATGCCCTTTTGAGTTGGGCCTCTTAAGTTTGGGCCAGGTATAAATATTTCTGATTAAAATATTGGAAACTAAATTTAGAAAAATATTTATGGATAAAATGATGGAAAAATTAATATTATATCTTAGGAATATTATAAAATAGCCGCCATATGATTAAGAGTGAAATTTTTAAATACGTGTATTTTTTCAAACAATAAAAGGATCTGTGCTTTCAGTTTAAAAAATAAATAAAATGTTTTTGACCAACACCGTTAGAATTTTAATTTGTTTATACTAATTGTTAATCAATTAGATTAGCTAAATTTCATAACAGACTCATCTTGAATTGAGAACTCAATCTAAATTTCAAATTTTAAATTAAAAAAAAAAATTAAGGTCCTTATTGAGAAACTTTAAAAAATGGATTTAGGATTATGAAATAAATTATAAATTAGGTCTTGTTATAAAATTTATCCCAATTAGATTTAGTATATTTTCACTAAAAATGTTAACGTGGCGTAAACAAGTAATGTGACATCTATCAACTTTAGTAACTTAGTTGTATCTTTAATGGATTTGAGATGAGGGAAAATTGAGTTAAGAAAAAAAATGATAATCTTTTATATATAATAAGAGAGTTTATACTCTCCAGAGCATGACACATAGCATTTCAATTCATTTAGAAGCTGTCATGTGTCAATTTCTTTGAATTTTATTTTATATATATGTGAAGAAAAAAAATCATCAAAGAATGATTAAATTGCTTAGTATGCAAAGAGTCACCCTCAACCGTTCCACTCCATCTCTCTCCACCTCTCTCATTACTTCATTTCTAATTCTTAAAATCAAATTGTGCATTCTTGAAAATTCTCAAATTCTCTTCGTCTTTCCGACAGTGAGATGAACACCGATTGGCAGAGAGACGTAAAGAGAATCCTGAGAAAAGCTCTACAAATGGGTTTCGAGGGCAAGAGGCTAACCTCGGAAGTGAAGAAGCTACAGAAAAAAATCAGAAGAAACAACAGAAGCTCCATCTAATTTGGTCCTGCAACGTTTGGGGATTGAAGCAACCATTTAATCAGGTAAAATCCACAATTCATTATCTATTCTAATTGTTTTTTGGTTTAAATTGTCACTTTTTAGGATTTGTTTTTTGAGATTAGGCTTTTATAAAGTTGAATTCATTGTGTTGTGTTTATCAAAACCATGTGTTTTGAGGTGCTCAGGTGACATCTGTTATCTGCATGAGGTGTGCTTTATTTATATCAGTCATGCAGTTTTGTTCTGTCTGTTCAGATGATTTTGATCTTCAAGTAGTGTTGTAGTTCTTCCTAAGGCAACAATGAGGATGTTATAGTGAGTACTCATTTAGTTTCAGGTGTTATTTGTTATTTCTTATAATAGATTCTCTACAACATTTTTCCACCATAACTTTCTAAATCACTATATAGCTGTCATATGTTACTGAAGGTGCTGTGGAAAGAAGTCTTGGTGAGTCCTTCTATTTTGAAATTACTGTAGAGTTTTCTCAAATTTAATCTTAATTATTTCAAAACTTAGTTGATGTTTCTAAGAACGATTTGCTTGCTGATTATTATGTTATCAGTAGGATCTCTCTTATCTGATCATCTTCTCAAGTTGCCTCTGATCGTGTGATGGATATCTAACAATTCCTAATACAGGAGCTGGGGATTTTATTCCAATGTTGACTTATGAATGGCCTCATAACTTAACATTGTTAGGTAATCAACACTCCACATATAATTTAAGCATACCATTAATTCATATACACCATTGGATGACATATGAAAGGATTTTATATAGTTGTATTTTTTATTTGTGTTTCTTTTATTAATTTCTCAATACTTATGCACTTTAACTTCTAGGTGTTTTTTGTTAGTTTCTGTGCTAGTAATGATGTAATAAAATGGTGAAAAGACTACCCAAATTGTATAGAAAATGTCTTCCGAGCAGCAGAGGTTGTTGATAAGTTTACATGGATTTTAGGAAACTGGCAATGGATATAAATGACACTATCGGGATCAGTGGTGAGGTAACAATATTAATTTTATATGATTAATGCACAGGTTTTTAGTATGTTGTTTGGTTGCATCTGATAATTGGTTTTACAATTATGTATATGGCCAAGGATAAACGATATCAGAGTTTTTACAATTTCCCGTTCATTCAATAATTAGAATGCTACTATATTGGTGCAAAAATAAAAATTCAGACTGAGATGTACTCTCACATTAGCTTATTAGACAAGATGTCATGACCAATGATCGGTTTCCTATGGTTTCTTTACAAAAAATTTATAACACTTCAATGTTAAAATCTTTTTGTTGTTGTAATGCTCCGAACTGTTGAATATTCCAATTCTCCATATTTACGATCTTATGATCCATCTGTTCAAGGTTAAGATTCTGTTGAATATTCAAATTCTCCATATTTACGATCTTATGATCCATCTCTTCAAGGTTAAGATTCTGTACTTTCAGTTGACCATCTAAAATCCATGAGCATTTGCTAGATATGCTATGAGCTATTCTTTCTTTATTTGGTTTTAACTTCATTAAGTTTCAGTGGGGTTTTCTTATTTTGTTTTATTTATTTTTTAATTGAAGTATGAGTACAGGGCTTCATCTCCTGCATACAATGAGTCTCATTTCATGGAAGAGTTGGATGATGATCTTGACAATGGTACAATAATTATAGTTTATTGTAGAAATTAGTCATTTTCCGAGAATTGAATTACGAAATATGTTGAATTGTTTGAGTTATAATCAAGGTGAAGGTAAAAAGAGGATTTTCAAAATTGGACCTCATGCAAATTGGCCTTTATCTAATTCATGTTTCCAGGTTTGTTTCGCCTTTATTGATGCTTTGAAGAATAATTTGAATGAAATAGATCGGTTATTCTTAGCGATAAATATTGCTTTCATACATATAATGTTTTGAAGTTGAGTCAATATGTCAATGAAATGAAGTATTGTTTGATAATTTAAATTGTTTGGTGCAACTATGAGAATATTGGTTTTAGAAATCGCATACCTTATAACTTATTCGTTTTTTTTATTTTTATTATGTAAATAAACTTTTATATATGATAGAAATTGATTCTTTTTTTGGAAACTGCTTTTTACAAATTTGACAAATGTTGAAAATACACTGCAAGAGGAATGAAGAAGACAGAGATGATGGGATTCAATGATTGTTAACATGTACTTTATATTTTGCAGCTGATGATACTCAAAATATGAAGTGTTAACAACATCATATGGTTACAGGGTCATGAGAGGAAGATGATATGTATATAGTTGTTATTTCAATTTCACTAAGAGATTAGATCTTTCATTGTCTCAATTAGCTTCACTTATGAAAGATCCTTAACTTTTATCATAAGAAAATGTTGAACTTAACTTCATTCAAATTGTTTTATTTATTCTTTTCAAAATAAAATAACATATGAGAAAAAAATGTTGAGACTTGAGGAAGTTGTTTGTAAGTCACGTGCGTCCGTGCACGGGTGTTCCACTAGTATAATTAAAACAACACTTAATTTGAAACAAAATTTAACCTTTGTAAGTACACTTATTTTGAATTAAATGGGCTGTAACATAATAATTTGCATTTTCCCCTTAGACTTTATAATTTTACTTTTCTCAAAAATAAATAAAAGGGTCAAATTACAAAGTTTTGCAAGTACCAAATTTGAACTTATATATCATGCTTTCCCTGAAATTTAAAAGAAACGAGAGAAAGTAAAGAGCAATACAGCATTTCAGACAATCGAGCATTAATTATTCAGACTGAAGAGAAGTAAACTATATCTTAAACTGATTGCAATAGAATTACCATACAACTAATTTACAACTAAACTCCAACATCTTTCTTCCTTTGAATGTCCATATTGGAAAGACTGAAGCTACACCTGTGATTGCATACTACAAGCTCACAGGTGGACTTCCCTGCATTTCAGATGGAATCACATGATTTAGATGATCGAGTAGGTCTATTCGTATAAAGCCAAGTGTTATCGAGAAATAAAAGCAGTCGTCACCTTGAATAGAAGATCGTGGGCAATGTTTTCCCAGGGCAATGAGATGGACATCAAGCAGCACTTGAGGGGCAGCATTTCATCGTCTGAGTGCCGAGTCGAAGAGGCTGCAGCATACGCATGCTTTGCTGCAGTTGATGCTACTGATGCTGCTTGCCGAACAATAGTTCCAAGGCCGAGTCCTCTTTTAGATACTTGGATCGGTGAATGGGGACCCACATCCATCTTGCTTTGATCTACGAAATATATACAGAAAAAATAGATAGCATATCAGCATCTTCAATGTTACAGATTGAAATATGATCGTCGCCCTTTATCATTTCTGGATATATGATTATGTTTATATATAGTTGTATTGCACCATATTCTGTGCTTCAAAGTATGGCATTTGAATAACAAGATGAAGGCAACTTTTGACTTACCAAGAACACCAGAGACTGCTACTTCGACTTCGCCCCGGCCTCCGGGACCCTTCATGAAAATTCTGTCGGTTTTCCCAGAGGAATGACCAAGAGACAGCAAACTTCCAAAACCAGTCCTTCCAGCTGGAAAAATAGAGAAACAGGAATGATAAGTAGATCAAAAGTACATCTTTATATTTGAAGTAAGAAATATGTACTGAAATGTATTCATTTTACTTTATCTTCATGAACCAATTTCTGCTGGATTGTGAATTCAATTGCAAGGGGTTCTTCAAAATTTGCATTTACTTCACGAATTGGAAAGTCAAATTCATAATCTAGTTGAGACTGGTTTACTGTTTTCTTTTTGTTCAATTTAAACATATACAGAAAAGTTCAATTTAAAGAAAAAGTGTAGTCGGGTTTCAAATTAACACGGCATGGAGCTTGGAGTTTTGCTTCTATGAAACAGTTAAGAAAGAAGGAACCGAGAAGAGGGTATCAGCAACAATGGTTTTATAACAGGACAACCAACAGATGCATTTTATAGTTCATTTGCTCCTCAACAAGGCAGTCTACAAGATCCAGTGGACTAAAAACTTGTGCACAGATCACACCACATTGACTGTTTCTATTCAAAAAAAAAAAAGCCAAAAATCCTAACAGAAAAGGTTCAACTTTTCTGGGACATGAAAGAGCACTTTAATAGCAAAGAACATGTACTATAGTCATCATCAAAAGACTAGGAGTAGGAGTATATACTAAAAAATAACATCATACATGGCATAATTAGAAACCTAATCAAATTCCTACATATTATTCCAACTGTGGCAATGCATCTCTATGCACATCATACTGAAACCGGTTAAGAAGGGTCACTGAAGCAGGTTGCAGATCTCGATTGCTTCATTATTGTGACAATACATAGAGAGATTTTAATGGTAGAGAGAAATGTTGTGAGGAATTTGGGATGTCAAATTATATCTTCAAAGATTCGCCTCGAATCGGTATTGTGCCAGCAAATAAAATGTAAGATCGAAGTTTTATAACCAATCTGTAAGTACACTGTCCAAGCGTCTAACCTTATTGACAATTAAGTCCCAAAAGTAATTTGTAAGGATTTTAGATCCAATTTGATAGGCAGAAGCTACATCATCGTTCTATCACGATATAATAAATGAACCATCTCATCTTTTCTGATATGATTAAAACTGTTTAAGACACAAAATCACATACCCTGGAGATTTGACCGTGTCTCCGACAGTCTTAACAAAAAACCAACATGTTCTAGTCAAGTGCAACATCCTCAATATTGTTGGTATTAGTATATATTGATGCTCAGACAGTGACATAGATAAATTCACTTTTAATCTATTATGTTTATACATAATTCGATACTGCAGTATTTGGTATAGTTGGTAAAGCGGCAGTGCCTAAACTCATAAGATCCAAAATTCGACTCAACTTTATTGTCAAATGATGCATATATATCCATCATTTGCATATATATGAGAGAGGGAGGGAGGGAGGGAGGGAGGGAGAGAGAGAGAGAGAGAGAGAGAGATCAAGGATTTTTTTTAAAGTGATTAAATCTCTGCGGTAGTGCCTGGAAAATGAACAGTGAGATGTGGAAGAAGTAATTACCATCATATGCTTCTCGGACCATTTGATAGCTGACAAAGCCAGAGAAAAGGGTAATCTGCATACAAAGATTTGAAGTCAGTGGGGATGAGATCATTCATGGGAGAACAGATTTTCAACTGGACACCACCTTAGAGTTTTTTGTTTTGCCAGCAGTTGTAACGTTCTCACGAGGAGAAATCTCCAAACCATCTTGCTCTGTTTTTCTTTCTTGTGGAAATGCTGCCCCATCATTCGCGTTTAGCAGTACACAATAGCAGTGGTCTGGATCGGTCAAGACCTGTGGATTAATATATCAGATATGACAGACGATGAACTACATGTTCGACTTCTTCCATCAAAAAAATTTGAATAATTATTAATTGTAGTACATTATCATCAAGTGGCTGCTATTACAATACAAATTTGTAAAAGTCATTACAATACTTGTGAAAAATCCACTAAGAAATCCAAAAATGAACTTAGACACTGAAATAGTCAAGAATTAGCGACTTTCGGAGTGATTGTGAATTGGGCCTTTTTACTCTAGAAATTGAACTGAGTTCTTTAACCAAATACCGGAATATTCTAATTATTAGGTATGATCACCTGTGTTTTCATACATACAAAGAGAATAGCAAGAAAAAAGAAGAAATGAGTTTCCAGAATAAATCAGATATGTAATGATTATTGGCCTGAATTTTATTTTAAATGTATTGAAATGTGAAGCATCTTTTAAAAATAGTATGTCGATTGAGCATAATTAATAATTGTTACATTTTCTTCAAAATCCATACACCTAGACATGTGATGGATGTCATACATGCAATTACACATGAAAGGCCTGTATAAACTAGTTGTGAATAACTCAGCCACAAAAACCTACACACATAAAGAATAAAAGCATATGTCTAAGTTTCAAAGAAACGAACAAGAACTTAGAACAACCTAAATCAACCACCTGTATCCCATCTTATTGAAAAGTTCCAGACAAAAAGGAATTCATATAGTCATATACAAATATACAATCCCCTAATTGGCCAAACAAATGAAAATATGTTTCCACGGTAAATCACTTTCCGATTCCCAAGTCCCACATTAGAAAACGAGTGAAGTATGATATAATAGATGCTTTGTACTAAAGAATGTGTCAAATAAGTATGATATGCACTAGTTAAGAGATGATTAATGATCTAATCAACTTTCCTGAAGTCTACATCTCAACCAGTATAGCACCAAAAAACCCATAATCACTAGAGATGCAAAAAAAGTAGTAGTATCACAATTAGGTCAATAAACACACTTTATGACAGCAGACATCAATACATCAGAAATAAGGACCTTACCACTGCATCGAAAGTGGAATCAAAATCATCTACTGCAAAACAGATATCTGGATAGGCGGGTGTTGTTTCTGATTCCTGGACGCACATGTAAAGTAACGATAAAAAACAAGAGAATTTGACAAATAAGATATAGTAAGTGTACTTTGCATGAGAAAATCTTGCCTTTCTTGAATCTAAATGAAAATTAACACGGCTTGGAGATGCATATACAGTTTTCACGACCTGTCAAACATGACATGGTTGAATTTTCTCAGGTCCTATGAGACAGAAGAATATAGAAGGGTGTGGCTATCTGCACCCCAAAAATTACTAAACACACCCCATTTCTATACAAATGAAAAATATAATTACACTAGGAATGGGGTGTGTTTAGTAATTTTTGGGGTGCGGATAGCCGCACCCAATATAGAATTACAGAAAATGAAAAATAATAAAATAACAATAGTAAAAACAGAAATGAAGTTCCTTCCCGAAGTCAAAACATTTATTGAGCATGTTGAAGTTCCAACTCTGTTGGAATCTACACCAAGTGACTAATTAACCTTCTTCAGAAAATAAACTAAAATGGGGAAAAAAGAAAAAGAATACAGAATATAGAGTGAACTAATATAGTAACTTAAAAGGTATGTTGGCTAAAAGATAACATGAAGATGGCATGAAGAAGTAACACTTTCTTTACTTTCTGGATAGAAAGAGCACGGAGGTAAATAAGAAAGGAATACTATACAAGCCTTATTGGTACAATATTTCAATGAAGTAAATAATTTGACTCCAAGAGGCCTAAAATCACCAACTTAGTTTAGATTGTTATCAGTCTGCAAAGATATATAACCGGGAGACAAATCAATCCTTCTCATTTGCTTCATTCTTCTAATACTCCTCTCAAGACATCTGAGCCTCTCTGAAAAATATTATTTAGGGTAATCCCCTTCCACACAGATTATACTTTGGCATTTTGGAGCAGACCTGGATGGCCTCACATGCCAAAATATGCGTAGATGTTTATAACATATCATTACAGAGAAAAGCCCAATATTGTGATCAGTCAAATCCTCTACCTAATCACCCATTTAAGGGAAAAGGAAAAAAAAAATTGACAAGAAACTGTCTCGATCCCTAAGAACTGCAGATACCTTATAGATAGGAGACAAGGTTTTGCCTTGGCCGGCCTGATATTGACTAAGGACCTGCTGACTGCAGGAGGGAAAAAGAATATACTGAAATGAGTTTTAAAAATTAAGATTAAAACTAACATTGTTCAGTAAATAAAACCAAGATAACTCATATATAACAAGCAATGCCATCCCCAGATAAATCTAAGTTTACTGATTAAAAGTAGGACACTTATCTCTGTTAAGTGCTAACAACAGAAACGAATATCATATAAATGCAGGAGAACTCTAAATCCTTTTCAATTAACCATCAGGGGTGCCCCAGATGAATTATTATTCGCACCCTTGGGTATGTTCAACTGAAACATTCATCACAGACTAACCCCCTGTGCACCGTACACTTCCAAGTGGAGATAGTATTGCCAGATACCTCCTCTAACAATTCTTTTTTCCCTTTCCATAACATACAGCCTACCGCTTCCAACAAATATGAAGCACACATAGTCTTTACCAGTAGTGATAAAAGATTGCCTTCTGGCCTTTCTCCAAATATCAGTTTTGGTTTTGTTCCACTCATAAATATTCTTAGTATTGGGTGAGGGTCAGCAACCTCGTTGGACACATACCTTTCAATAATCCTCTTTCAAAGAAAGTGCAAGACCTTAAAATCCCACAATCTTTCTTGCCTATGCTCAAAAGAGTCCATGCAACATACCCAGGTTACCTCATATAAAGCCCAAAACTAGCTCACATAAAAAGTCTCAGAAAGGGAATGAAGTCAAATTAATAAAAATCAATATTGTCTAAAAGAAGAGACAATAAGAATATCAAACACAAAATGAAGAATTACCTGCAAATCGCTACAGTTACACTGAAGGAGGTATGAGCAATCAAGTTCAGATAAAAAGAGCGTCTCCAATCTATGATTATTGAATTCTCACCGATTAAGTCATCCAACTGCAGGAAAAAAGGAAATGAGTTGCATTTAGTAAAACATAAACTACATCCCACCATGCCATCTAAAGTCCCATTACATAAAGTAGAAGCAGTGCATAAATGTATCAATTTTTGGTAAAGAAGCAGTAAATAAACATTCAACTTACAGATGCATTTAACAAAATGAACATGAAAATAAGTAATTACAGATGCATTTGGAAATTGAGCCCAGATTACAGTGAAACCTTACTGTATTGTGTATGGTATGGCATTCTAAAAAGAGAGTGAAAGTCACACTTCCACAAGTTATGTTGGGGAAAGAGATAGGCTTAAACATATGAAATGCAGTTGTACAAATAAAATTGAAACATGGAAAGATATGTCATTGTAGAAATATCACAATAAAAACCAGAAAAGAGTAATATGAAATAGCAAGATCCTCTGCAACAATTTAATTTGTTATCGGTCAGACAATGTCGTTACTCCAATTACAACATGCTCAGAATGTGCTTTATACATTAGCACAAAGTATAGAATCTAGCAGCAATCCTTCCCGCTAGGCAAGATCTTTGTGAGAAGTGTGTTAACTATCATTCATTCCATCTATGCTCTAGACCGAATTCTGGACCTGGGAGGGAAGCTGGTCCATAAGCACAAATATATGTGATTATTAAATGAGTAAGTTTTCTGTATTTCAGAGACATGATTTTACCATTAAAAATAGTTAGAACCAAAGATGGTTAAGAATTCATAATAATCAATTATGATAATCTTGCATGTTCCCTTTAAATGTATGCATGAAATATAGTATGTATAGATATTCAGTTTTAACAAGATTGAACCACCATCTAATTGATTTGTTTGTTCCTGTGGATGTTAAAAAGGTCAATAGTCTTAAAACAAAGGGACCAATAATGCAAACAATGATTGCAGATGACATAGAAGGCAATGGAAATAGTCTAAATTAACAAAAAGACAAAAGAAAGCAAACTTAAGTTGCCACCATATATTTAAATAAGAGTCACTAATGCACACCACGATTGTCAGCAATCAATACACAGGTATCTTATTTTCCATTTACCTTAGGTGCCCACCTGCGCACAAAGTAAGGAGAGTTTCTTTCCCCATCATCATTGGGTCTCTGCCCCTCCGAATTCTACGTGGACAAACGCACTCATCAAATTCCACTACTTATCCAAAGGATAAACTGAAGATTGCAATTCACAAAGGATCGAGGATACCATTTTTCTAACAAAGAATACAAGATCATCATCCTCCCGCCCCCTAGACTCCCTACTGCGAACAAAATACAAGTCAATGATGTCATGCCAGAAGCCGGAGTCCATTTCCAGATCATTCGGTGTCTCTTCCTCATCCAATACGGTTTGTCCTATCAACTTCGAGTGCTTCCTAACCATACTCAACAACTCGTGCCTGCCAAATTTTACAAATGCTCACGAAACATCCTTTACAAATAGTGCAGCAAAACATTTTGATGAAGGTGATATTCAATATTTCAAGAGGTTACATTATAACCTCAACACTAATGCACCATGCATCTAAAATTTCAACGCCCCGTATATCACTATTCACTACAGAAAATATCATCCACAATCAGCAATCTAGTTAAAGAGACAATCAAACCAACCAACAATTTAAACCCAAGAACAACTCACATTGGCACATGTAATCAAAATCAGTCACCGAATTTCCAAATTTGCCAAAGTTTTAAACTCAGGATGGATACAACAAAACCCACAAATGAATTGATCCAAAAGAATCTCAAAAAGAAACATTATCACAAAATCACTATGATAATACTCAAATTAGCATCAGAATTGAGCAAAATCCGATCCAAAACAGCGATTTTCACCAACGTGATTCAGACGGACAAACACAATTGCCAATCGCAACACAATTAACATCTTATTTTCAATCAAACTATTAAAATTTGCATAATACAAACAGCAATTCGAGAAAAAAATGAAATGGCAACTGGAGAAATCTTACCGAGTGGGGGTTTGCGATTTATCACCGAACATTTTGAAGCAAAGTTTTACTGCAAACACTAATTTTGACTGAATTTATCAAACGAAATTCGAGGAAGAATGAACTTTCATTCCCACTACATTACACGTGTACTACCTGATTTATAATTATTGAACTCGCTATAATAAAAATAGAAACTCTAAGAAATTTGAAAATTACGAGGTCGCAAAAACACACACACATATATATATATATATATATATATATATATATATATATATATATATATTTAGGCTCGGCTATCTGCACCCCACAATTACTAAACACACCTCAACTCAAGTGTTACTGTGAACAATAACACTTGAGTTGGGGTGTGTTTAGTAGTTCTTGGGATGCGGATAGCCGCACCCATATATTTATTATTATTATTATTGGAAGGAACAAACATCTATATTGTTAAAACATTTATACTTCTATTGACCTTTTCAAATCAATTTTAAGACAAAATTGTTCTTATCTTGTAAATTGATTTTAACTTTTTTGACATCATAAAATATAGTTTTTCGAAAAGAAAAAAGATTGATTAATAATTACGAAATATAGTTAATCAAAATCTTCCTCAAATTAAGAAATGAATCAGTTACTATAGTATTAGACATAAACTTATGTGTACCTAGTGGTGCCCACGGTTCGCCGGAAACCGGAACCGGCCGGTTCGAAACCGGCGGTCAACGGTTCGGGGAACCGTTGACCCGGTTTCGGTTCCAAACCGGAACCGTAAACCGGATTCACCCGGTTCGGTTTCGGTTCGAGATTTCCAAAACCGTGAACCGGCGGTTCCGGTTAATTTTTTTTTTTCCTAGCGAATGGGGGTAGCGCCACGTGTCCGTCGGAGCTCCGGCGAAAAGTAGCCGTTGTCGCCGGATTCCGGCGAAAAAGAGCCGTTGCCGCCGGAACCGGCGCGGGTTTTTTTTTTTTTTAAAAAAATTACCGTTTGACACGTGTCACGCTAGGATCACTCGACCGTTGGAGATCAACGGTCGAGATTTAAGAGCCGTTGTGAACCGCCGGTTAACCGGCGGTTCCGGCCGTTTTTTTTTTTTTTTTTTAAATTTCTATAAATACCCCCCTCCCCCCATTCAATCCTCACACCATTCCAACACTTCTCTCTCAATTCTCTCTCAATTCGAAAGTTGCAATTCAATTCTCAATTCTAAAGTTTCAATTCTCAAGTTTTTTTTTCCAATTCTCAATTTACGATTCATTCGAAAATGTCTCGAAGAGGTTCATCTTCCGCCGGTTCTTCTCACCGAGGAAAGGCACCGATGCCTCCACCACGAGATGTTGAAGTCGATGATCTTATCGATCAATACACTCCCCACTCTCATTGGAGTGAGGAGTACGCCAATTTGGAAGAGGCTCTCGGACCTTCGACCGCCGCCGACTTTGCCGAAGTGGAGGAAGAGCAGGAGCAACCGGAGGCCCGTCCAACTCAAGAGAGTGACACACGTAGCCGAACCACTTCGACACTTCGAAGTGATATTTTCTCCATACATTTTAAAAAGGAGAAAATATCAAATTCGAATGTGGACTTCACGGTGACGTGCAACTACTGTGGAAAGAGCTACAAGTTCAAGGCCGGAGGGGGCTACGGAACGTTCAACAACCACATCATCAAGAAGCATCCGGATAAGATGGGTAATGACCGCTCTCAAACCCATCTTCCTCGACAAAATGCCGGTTCCAGTGGGGGAACCGGAGGTAACGACCCTAACTTCCTTCATAAATTTAGTCAATTAACTCATAGGAAAGGAATGGCCGAATTGATTGCTAAAAAACATCTTCCTTTTCAATTTCCAACTGACGATGATTATGAAGAATTTACTTGTGAAGTTTTTCAACCCGCTAGTAGAAGAATATCTAGGAATACCGTCATACGTGACATAGAAAAAATTGTAGGTGAATATAAATATGCTTTAATTGGAGAACTAAAAAATTTAACACAACGAGTATCTATTTGTTGTGATGTGTGGAAAGATCCTTACGGAAACCATGATTATTTAGGAGTAACGTGCCATTGGATAGATGATGCATGGAACGTGCAAAAACGATTAATTGCCTATGTCGAATTTGATGAAAGACATAGTTCTGTAGCAATTGCTAGAAAAATAATAAAAATTGTTAATGATTATGATATAGTTACAAAAATATTTTCGATTGGTTATGATAATGCCGCTCCTAACACCGCTAGTATACCAACATTAATGGAATTTTTTAGGCCTCCAATAGATGGTAGACTTTTTCATATTCGTTGTGTACCCCATTGTTTGAATTTGTGTGTACAAGATGGATTAACCGCTTTGCATGATAAAATCTCACCTATTACGGATGCAATTCATGAAATTGCTAAATCAACACAATGGCATAAAAAATGGGCAAGATTTTGTAAAAATAATGGAATGGAAGTTAAGAAATTTATATTGGACGTAAAACATAGATGGAATTCAACTTATTATATGCTTCAAGATTCTTATAATTATAAAGAATTGCTAATTGAATTTTATAAAGAAAACCCACATGAATTGATATATTTGAATAGCAACTCTTGGGATGCATGCATTAATTTAATAGCTCTTTTAAAAAATTTTGAAGAAGCCACTAGAGAATTAAGTGACACTTATTATCCTACTTCTCCATTAGCCTTAGATAATTGTGTTAAAATTGCTTTAATTTTGAATGAATATTGTGCATGTCCTATTATAGGTGACACTATTATAGCAATTAAAGCAAAATGGTTAAAATATTTTCACGAACTTCCCGATATATTTTTAATAGCTAAATTATTAGATCCTAGGATTAGAGAAGATGGTCTAATCGAATTATTACGCATGTATTATAGTGCTTTGTTCCCCCATTTTTTGTTATCCGATTATGATGCGGTTGACTATGTTCCAAATTATGTAGAAGTTGCAGCTAGAGCTAAAAACCATTTGTATGATTTATTTAAAGAATATAAAACCTCATTAGGGGATGATTGTGGGGATAATTTAGGTGCTCAAAATGTAGGTGGTAGTAGTAGTTCTTCACATAATCCATATAATGTTAGTGGTCTTAATGCATTTTATGATTTTTATGATAACCGAACACAAAAACGAGCTAGGGGATCTAATCCCACACAAGAATTAGATACATATTTAAGTTGTACATTTGAATTTATTTCTTTTGAAAACTCTGTGGATCTTTTGAAGTGGTGGTCAAAGAGGATCAACACTTATCCTATTTTAAGTCATATTGCAAAGGAGATTTTTGCAAGTCCCGCCTCCAACGTTTCCGTCGAGTGCGCTTCTCCAAAGGACGACATATGTTGAATCCAAAAAGGTCAAGATTGACCGTAGAGAATGTTCAAAACATTACTCTACTTGAAGATTGGCTTCGAGCAAAGAAACGTCAACAACATCTAGATTTATCTGTCTTTGATGACGATGGCCCCGACGAGTATGGCTACGATTCGAACACATCCTACTCCATCGAAACTAATGGGTAAGTTTGAGGTAAGAGAACTACGTGAGCTTTGATTCCCTAATTCAATTTAGGGATACGTAGGCAATTTCATTCTAACTTTGATATTCACTTTCAAACTTAGAATGAAACTCAAGCTCTTTCATTTTTTTTTTTTTTTACTTCTCTTAATTGTAATGAGCAAAGAATGTTGTGTGGTAGATGATGTGTCTCAAAGAAAGGAGGAGATAATAAGATGTGTCTTAGATGCACGTCTTATTATGTCCTCCTTTCTTTGAGACATATCATCTACCACACAACATTCTTTGCTCATTACAATTAAGAGAAGTAAGAACTAAGAACTACGTGGGCTTTGATTCTCTAATTCAATTTAGGGATACGTAGGCAATTTTATTCTATATCAAACTTAGAATGAAACTCAAGCTATTTCATTTTTTTCCTCTTTCAATTTGTAATTTGTAAGTTGTAATTATTTTTTATGTTTGTAAGTTGTAATTTTTTTAAATTCAAACTTAGAAGTTTGTTGTTTGTAAGTTGTAATAATTTTTTTTTAATTCAAACTTAGTGTTTTATACTTTTGAAGTTGTATATTTTTTAACATATAAATACATTGTTAATAAAAAAAAAAAACCGGCGGTTCAACCGCCGGTTACAAACCGGAACCGGAACCAAACATACCTCGGTTCGGTTCCGGTTCGACCCCCGCCGGTTTTCCGAACCGCCGGTTCGGAACCGGAACCGGCGGTTTGTAGAAACCGGGCACCACTATGTGTACCGAATGTATGGGTCAGGATCTATGCAATTGCAATTCAGGTCATCTGATCTGGAGTGAGATTCACTCGTCCAAAGCGTGCCTCACACGTCCACACGCATTTCCACGCACCCCTATACATGTCCACACTCTTATCTCACATGCTTAACATTTATGTTATGTTCACATAACTTTTATATTATTTTCTCGTAATTTTTTATGTTATATTAGTTTAACTTTTATATTATATTACAGACATATAATATTTTTTAAACATTTATGTCATAATAATATAACATTTATATTATAATAATTTAACTTTTATGTTTTAATAATATAACATTTATACTTTTTTTAAGTTAAAGTACTACATATAAGTTATGATATTTGCATATAAAGATTATACTAATATAACATAAATGTATAGCTATACTATATGAATTTTTATGCTGAAAGAAAAGTATAAATAATATCACATAAATATTATGATATTTGTACATAAATATTATACCAACATAATATAAAAGTTATAATAATATAATATAAAGATTACCACATGAATTAACAAAAAAAAATCTGAATGCAGAACCTAATCAAATCCGACCCGCACAACAGTTGCACCATGCTGGTGCACACAAATTGCTACTCTTGGTATTATCTATTCTCTAGTTGATACACTGACAAACAAGAATAATTACCCCTAAAAATGAAAAACAAATTTAAGATATATATATATATATATATATATATATATATTTGGAAGAATATATTTTATAAATTACTTAATGGGCCGAACAGACAATGGGCCAAGCCGCCAAGCTGGATCAACTATACACAGTAATGAATTATAGATCAAAGCTAAGCCCACTAACTGAAATTCTATTTCCAAGGTTAAGGATTTTTTTTTTTTCTTTTTTTTTCAAATCTTGAACTTTCTCTTATACAAATGATTTCACTGATATAATTTTAATTGTTGTTGGTGTTGACGTCAGATTTTGTAGAGTACAAAATACTAGCCAAACACCAAAAATCTTGATTCGGCTTTAATGAATCAGACCGAATAAGTAGTATCAGAATCGAATAAAATAAGAAAAGAATGGCCCGGTGCTTACTCGGGCAAATTTGCTAGGCTTATTTTGGTCGGTCAGATGTGGCCGGTCAGAACGTTTTTCATATATGGATTGAGAGAAAAGAGCTCTCTAATTGCTTGAATACAATGATTTTCCGAACCCCTTTGAAAGAGGTTTTTAATCATATTTATAGGCTAGACCTGAGATATGAAACTTGGAAAATAAGAAGTAAATCCCTTGATTTTAGGATACAGATAAGAAAAAAACGGTCTAAATTGATCCTGATTTCTTTCCTTTCCTGAAGAATCTCTCTTTGAATGAACCAAGTCTCGTCTGCTCTTCCTATGCGGGACCCCTGGTCGTCTGAACGTAAGCTTTCGGATTCGTTCCAGATCTGCCCTGGCCGAACCGATTTTGGTCGGATCATCCTATCATTTGGTCGGATCGGGTGACCATATCTGGCATCATGGAGACTCGATACCCCCGTTTGGTCAGGTCGGACCCTCCTGGCCCAGTCCAGTGCTCACTCTCCACTCTCTACTTCCGACTTAGTCTGGTTTAACCTAGCTCGGGTAAATCTGGCGGGGTACAACAGTTGGATTTGAACTGAATAAGTTTAAAAAAATTATTGTATTCGAAGTACTAAAAAATAAAGGAAAGAAAGAAGAAACATCACTCAAATGAAATACAATTTTGAAATTCAACATATAGACTTATTAGTCTAAATATAACTTGGAAGGTTCTTGATAAAAAACCTACTAACTCTTCTAAGAAATTATGTATTTTAGATCATTTAAATTTAATATGAATATGATTTATTTTAAGATTGTATCCTTTGAAATTACAAATAAACAAGTCATAGTCAAATCACTAAAATTAATATCATCTATCAAATGAAAATAATGCAATAGATCATTGAAATCAACATAAATTGAAGGGGTAACTCACTTGATTTTATAAATTGTTGCAGTTTGTTTTTTCAACTCTCAAATCCTCCAAAATACCCTTATAAAAAAAAGATATTTATTCAAAATATTAAAATTAAAAGTTATAAAAATATATCTTAAAAGGTGGTATTTTTATTTAAAATACTTTAATTTAATTATATAATTATTATAAATGTTTAAATACCTAATATATTCAATATTATATTAAAATTAAAATTCTAAAAGTTTTTAAAATTATATTTTATTCCAAATATTAGAATCAAAAGTATATAAACATTTGTGAAATTTGAGAGTTAAAAAGTTTAATCGATAAAGTGTCAAAATTTGAATAGTAGGATTTAACGTAATAAATTGAACTAAATTCTCAAATATATTAAGTACCTCCCCCTTATCATTAAGTCAACTAATAATTTCCCCCCACGTTACACAGGTTTGTCATATAATAAGTGATAAATTTTAAATTTTAATAAAAACAACATAAATGTTTCGACGAAAATAAAGTATATAAAATATTTAATTATTAAAAAATATTGAATTTACATAACTATATTTTATCTTCTATGCTAATATTTTGAAATATTAAATAAATGATAAATATGTGATAAATATTAATTATGTCATAATAAAATATAAGTAATTTTATGCACCGAATAAATAGAATATTTAATAATTAGAAAAATAAAATTTTAAATAATTATTGAAATTTTGTTTTATCTTACATGATTGTATTTATTAATTTTAAACAATTGGATTAGGAATAAAATAAAATATATATAAATATAACTCAATCAATTGATTAAGGAGTCTACATATTAATCTTCTTTCAAAAAAAAAAAAAGTCTATATAAATCTAAACATAGAACAAAACCATAAATATACTAAATTAAATAATTATAAAAATAGCAAAAAGTCATATAAAAATAAAAACAAAACCATAAATAATTAAACAATATAGCAATTAGCAACTATATTCGTGTGCTAATTATAATATGAAAATACGATTTTCTATAATAAATTATCTTAT
The DNA here is from genome assembly GCA_946896805.1 of Scutellaria galericulata. NCBI lineage: Eukaryota > Viridiplantae > Streptophyta > Magnoliopsida > Lamiales > Lamiaceae > Scutellaria > Scutellaria galericulata. The sequence goes on from OX335793.1 coordinate 17,280,394, forward strand.
GTAAATGAGTATGACAAAAAAAGACATAATTGTTTGCAATTGAAAAACTGCAAATTTTTTTTTACCACTAATGTAAACATGAATTAGACACTTAAAAAGACTAATAAACCAATTAAAGTAGGCACAAGCCACTCAACTATAATCCAACTAATAGCAAAGCAATCTATTAATTCAATATTTAAAGAATTTCTTTCTTTATTATTTTGGACAAATAAATAATATAATAAATATGTTTTCAAGTACAAATTTATATATATAGTAATTATAAATTTTATTATAATAACTATTGTTGTATTATAATACTATTTTTTAGCTCCAACATAATTCATATATGTGACATGAGATACAATGAAATTTCATGTGACAAAATAACTAATATTTCTAGCTAATTTTGAGATTTTTTTAGCAATGAGTTATTGAATAAAACTCTAATTACATATTATACATGGGAAACAAAAGTTTGTGCCATAATTATATTACAACAAATCCAACACAATCATTAATGTGACTATTATTAATGTGTCACAAATCCAACACAATCATTAATTTTTTTTTTCAGTAGTGGACATATTAAAATATGTTTATAGTTGATATGAGATCCTTATTTATATTTTAGGTACCTTATTCAAGTATGATTAATCATTTTTGATTTGACAAACAATTGAATTAAACCATCTCACTTATAAAACTTTCTATAAGTAAGACTCTATTGCATCCACTTATAAGCTCTTCAGTAATTTTTGTTGCAACCCACAGGGGATGCTACAATTTTTTATTTTTTGAAAATAATTAAGAGTATAACTATAATGAAATTAATTTCATATAATGTAAGTGTTATTTTGAAGAACTATGCAATTAATCTCATATAACTTATGTGTTATTTTTCTTCAAAATAGAAGAGAATAATCATTTGCACAATTATAAATATCACCCAAGAGTTTCATCAAATTCAACAAAATTTAGTTTTCTACTCTTCTTATTAGTTTTTTATTTTATTTTATAGAAATGAAACTTGTAGAAGATATATTTCATGCATAACAGAAAATCGTAAATTGATTAATATAAATAAGTATCTATATTATAAATGAGATCCTTTATTGAAAACTATAGATGTTGCTTACACGTGCCATATATTGGCCATTGGAAATAAAAGATGCAATACAATTTGTATAAATGAATACGAGAACACCAACATATTTGGAAACCTTTATTTTTTCATAGCTATACCATGAATTTATTTGCAGAACTTATTGTAACTAATCTCAAACATATGAAGGACATCCTCGGACATAGAAATCCATGCTTCAATACCATCCTTAGATGGTGTGCTCATAAAAATTATCGTATTATTGGTGGGCATAGAACAAATGGCTACCCAAATTGGATTTCCCCAACCAAAATTTATATCGTACATAGGATATCTCCAAACACTGGTAAAAAAAAGATTTTCAGTGACCAAATCAAATAATTCATCATTTTTATTAGGCACTTCTAAATTTCCTCCACCCTTGATTACTTCTTTGAAATTATTGTCTAGAGAATTTTTGGCGATCCTCAGTTTGAATAGGAGATCCATAATATTTGTTGTATTTGATGTAGATGCAAAAAAAGCACTAACACAATTCCCAATGGTCTGCTCTGGTATTGGAGGGATTGATCTTGACCTCAAGTTCATTGCATGATGTGCAACAAATTTTTTTTTGTGTTTACCTGATGTTGCTATAGTAGCCTCAATAAATTGTTGCCAAATGAAAGCTGTTAGTGCTTCCACCTTGGTAGGGTCTTTCAACTCCCTAGAAGAGGTTTGTTGTTGAAGTTTGTCCAGCTTTTCCTTGTCAAAAACAAATTTTTTTGTTTTTTTATTATTCCCACTATTCGGAAGAAAATAAGGAGGAATGAAGAAGTCCCTGGGAGGAAAGTGGTCTGCCAAATTGAAGAGAGGCTGAATAAATTGAGGTTCCCCACGACATATAGAAGACCATGCATTCATAAACACCATTGTCGACGCAAAATCGGCCACTTTATGGGATACACAAACACAAATGGCAATTCCTCCACAATCAAAGAAATTGACTTTGACTAACAAAATGTTGTTGTCCCTGTGAGATAAACTATCCACAGGAGCTAATTTGTCCAGGTCCTCCAATTTGGGCTCTTGTATAAGTTGTGCAAGATGAGTATGGACTTGAGCTTCCACGAACTCAACACCAGTGTCATCGCAATCCACGAATGAATTTTCCTTAATTTTACCTGAAAATGGATGAAAATTTGCTAAAACTTTACATAAAGATTGTTTGAGCAATTGAGATATTTCAATATTTGACTTAGATGCATCATTTTGATAGAAGTAAATATAGGGACTATAAATTGGTGGTACAATTTGGTCTAAGTAAGATAGTTTATGGACTCTGAATCTATTGGGTGTCGGAACTGATGGCTTAATGATATGTTTGGAGATAATGTTATGTTTGAGCACCATGTTTAAGTTTTTATGTATTTGGATATCCTTATAGAAAACTAGCTATTTATAGGGACAAATTATCTATCATCTTTGCAAATATATGGTACTAAAATTAAATTGAAGGCAAAAACTTCTGTGTAACACAGAAGACTTTTATGTTATAAATGTAGTACCTTTATGTACAAATATTCGTACCTTTTAAAATGAACATGTATAAAAGTATTACCTTTATGTACTACATTTATAATATAAAGGTCTGTGCAACTGGTGCACAAAAGTGTTACTCCTCAAGATATAGTCGATCGTGCGCGATATAAGTATGTATTTTTCATCTCTAAATATGTCTTTTAAAGTTATAAATATGTATTTTTGTTGTTGTGTATGATTGATTATGTCTCAAGACACGACCATTCGTAGTCCCGTCGCACGTGAGACGGTCTCACAAGAAACCAACTGAAATAAAATTTTATATTTTGTGGTCATATCATAATCAACATTCTTATTTGGTCAAACTTGTTTTGTGGAGTGTATTTTAATCGAAAAGTACATATTTCCATTTTTAGAATTTTCTATTAATTGCCATTTATACATATAATTTGTCTAATTAATTTTATTTATCGAAAATGATAAAATACCCACCGTGGGCAACTCATAATATATATATATATATATATATATATATATTTATCGATGATGTGTAATGATCTCATTATTTCATTATATGAAAAGTAAAATTAATAGGTATATTAAATTTTTAACATATCAATGGTGGACATATATTAATGTGCATGGTGGGTTGAGTAATATGACTGTTTAATTTATATTGAAATACAAATCTAGAGTTTTTTTTTTTTTTAAATAATATAAATTTTGACCTCAACTTGCATTGATAAAATTTTGTAAAAATGGATATGGCTGTGGTTAATTGTGTGGTCTCTGTGCATTGAATTTTGATTTTTACACTTTCATATCGTTTGTAATTACATTTCTAACTTTAATGACTAATGTAGTTATTATAGGTTAATAGTGCAATAAATTAATTTTATGTTCTACAAGCAATCATTCAACTGATGGGTCACATTTGAAATTGATTGTAAGGATTGTAATTCAACAGTTGAATTTTAAACGATATCATGTTTGGAAGACTTACATTTCGTAAATTAAGAAGTAACTAAAACAATAATTCACATTTTTAGAGTTTTATGTAATATTGTTAAAAAAATATTGTGATATAAAAATTTTGCTGTCTGATATGACAAATGACATGATTATATGTTATGGATACGTGGACTTAGATAATTGGAAAATGTTGTTGTTAATTCGAAATATAAGAATAAGTGTAAGTGAAGGTTTTTTTTTTTTCTTTTTCCTTTGCTAAATTGAAAAGATGGGTTTAATTTCTACTTTTAAAGTGGAACATTATTTATTACTAAATTGTTTTTGCAATCTTCAAAAAAATTCATACAGATAACAAAGTAAAATTGAATTAACTATCATGCTAAATGATGTAGACTTTTCTAATTGAACGATTTTAGTATCGTTATGGTTGTTGTTTGTGAATTGTTACATTGTATTTACAGCCTAAGTAGAGCTAAAAGCCTGCTTAAATTATTAGTATGGTCACTCACTAGCTATAGTGGTTCACACTACAGGGTTAATCAATATTTAATTTTTACAATCTAGCTATACATGATTTAGAAAATTGAGATTCAATTCACTCAACCTCATTCCAATGTATCTTTCTGACTTGGTTGGTCGCTCTACAAAACACTAGATTTTGTTATATGAATAATGTTAGAGGGTATAAACTCCTTAAAAAATCTTACAAGATGTTTAAGAGTCTATAAACTCATCAGAAATGTTTGATAAAAATTAAAAATAATATCTTATTTCATCCTAAAATAAGATGTTAGTAGTTTATGAGTTCTTTCTTTGAAATTAATAAGATCGCAACCTATTAGTAAAATAAAATCTTATTTTTTATAAACTCCTTTAAAATCTGATTATTTAAATTATACAAATGTTATTACTAAGTTCTACCATCTTATTTATCCAAATACATAGCAATTTATTATTGAAATGAAATATAGAGGGTCGTGCATGTAAGACACTCTCCCTTTTTATTTTGACAACCAATTCATTTTTCAATTTTGATCATCCATACTTTAATATTTTCTAATTTCAATATTTTTTTTGTCAGAATTTTCAAAATAACTGACGTGACTGTTGGAATTTGTCTGCCACGTTAGAATCTGAATCAATAAATTTAACCCTATTTAAGCACATCCCCTAGAGGGGCCTATGTGTTCATATAAATAAAAAGTGACGTTGAAAAATAATAAAATAAATTTTATGAAGATAATAATCGAACATATAAAATATGTAATAATGGAAAACATTATATTCCAATTGAATGTTTCTAATCTCATCTTTACTTTGAACTAATATTATAAATCTCATCTAAAAATTCAATACTATTTACATTATCAAATTAGAAAAGTGAAAATACTGTAGTCAGCCGTTGCTACTTCGACTGTCACCAAAAACTTCAGAGAGAATTTGATTTTCCTTGCATTCTGTTTTTGAATTTTTTTTTTTTCTTTTTTGAAGGAAGGACATCAATCAATTCTTTAAAAACAAAACAACCCTTTTTTTTCTTTGGAAAAGAAAAGAACAACTTTTAAAGAATATCAAAAGGGAGAATGCAGATTAATATTTGTGTCAAAGAAGCCAAATAACTCCTAAATCTGGAAGTTAAACAAAATATCACGTGGGGCTTATTTTTGGTAAAAAGACAAGTTAGAATTAGAGTAATTGATTGTGAATCTTGCAAATATGAATAGGAACTTGAAAAGATAAACCAATCAACTTAATTTAATTAAAATTAGTATTTCTCCCCTGTATCACACGATTTATTATATAACTTCCAATAATTTTAGTGTTTTAATTAATAATATAATGTAATGATATGTTGATAATATATAATGTTTTTAATACTTATAATAATATAAACTTAGATATTTTAATGTTCAATTCGTGTCATTCTCAATAGTAATATTTCATAATTTTCTGTAAATTATCAATACAACAACAACATTTAAATTTATAGATAACTTAAAATAGCGATGGAAAAAGTTTATATTCGAAATAAAAGGTAGCATTTCTAGAACCACAAAAAATTAAATTTAGTGGCACACAAATTTTTTTTATAATATTACAAGGACAACATAAATTTGAAAAATCTTTTAACCTCCAAAAGTATATTATGGATATCTAAAATTATCGCAAAAACTATAATAAATAAAAATAATAATTCCAAAAACAGCCAAATTTAAAAAAAAATTCAGGTTTGACTTTTGAGAGATTTTCTAAAAAAAAAAAATATAATTAACAAATTAAAAACGGCCTTAATTATCTTGATTGAATATTTGTAAAAGATATATATTTTGGACAAAGTTTACTATGTGGAAGGAATCATGATCCAACTAATTTAAAGCCCAATTTCTTAAACCCAAATCTGCAACCAAAAAATAAGCCCATTAGTTCTTGACCCAATAAAACCCCAAATGACAAAAGAGAATACTCTCTCCTTCTCGCTCACAGTGCATTTCGCACAAACTTGTAAAAAAAAAAAAAAAAATTTAGATGATTATATATATATATATATGTGTGTGTGTGTGTGTGTTCAACTTTTTTAGCTGGATTTTTCTTCCTAAGAAATTGCAGTAGATTTTCTTCTGAAATTTGAGATTTTCTTCTTTACAAATGTATACGACGTTTAGCTGTAGAATTTCTTATAAAATTAGAGAAATTGTTTGAGATTGTATTCGAACTCGTGTTCCTTAAATTTTGAGTTCTGAAAGATGCGTTTTGCTTATATATACATCAATGTCTTGAAGAAGAAGCCCGAAAATATTGAATTGAGGAGGAAGCCAAATCCAAAAATCAAGAACACACATTTATTTTATTAAAATAATGTTATCACAATCTATTTTTCATTGGATGGTAAAAATATGGTGTCATTATTTCCTGTATAGAAATCCCAAAAATCAGCATTAATGCAATAACAAGTCTGAAAATTAAAATTATCTTTTATATTATGTAAATATATAATCATTCTTCTTAAACAATAACAAAAAAAAATATATATATATAGAGTCAGCATTTATGATAGGACAGTTTAGGGTAGAAATGTCAATCCCATAATTATGTATTTCATTACTTGAGGTTATTTTATAGGATTTTACGGTTCTATGTGGAAAAAATGAACATTTTGGATGCTAGATTAGAATTAAGTTGAAACTACTTAAAAACTGAAATAAACCGAGAAAAATGTAAACATAAAGACTCACGCAAGTGATGGTAAAAATTGAGCTTGTTGAGCTTACTCGAGCATGTCAACAAGTAGATAAATCTATATTTATATAAAAGTAAGAAAGTTGGTAATATTTATAATTTTGTCATTTTTCCTTTTAAAATTGCCACATCAATTTTTTATTTATTTTGTATTTTACATTTTAATTATTTTTCCATATACTAAATTTATTAAGATTCTTACTTCATAATTTACAATGGATAATTTTTGGAAAAATCATTATGTAAGATGATTTTGGGTTTTATAAAAAAAATTAAGATTATTATAAACTCATATTATGAAGGATTTTGCTTCATCTTACAAATCATTTTGGGGTCTGAATTTTATAAATATAAACATGTTTTTTTTTGTAAGATGATTCATATATCATGACCATCAAATGTAATAGACTTTTTCATAAATGAATTAATTGTATTAGGAATTGTATTATTGTATAGATTTTTCAATTTATATAATTGGTCCATTTGATTTAATATTATAATTATTTTATTAGTTCATTTATATTTTCTTGGTCTTAATTAAATTAATTTTTATTGAATATAATTTCATAAATCCCAATAATAGATATTGTTCAAAAATAAACTTAATAACAAATATTAATTTATTTAGGGATATCTAATATCATATTTAATATAAATAAATAAATGTAACATTGTTAAAGAAATTTTTATATATATATATATATGTGTGTGTGTGTGTGTGTGTAGTAAGAAATTATATGCCATTCTAAATATTTTTTATGTTAATATTTGTATATTCAAATATGAAATACCATCAACATTGTATGGAAAATATTAATATCCTTTACCGATATATTTTAATGATGAAAATATTATTAAGTATTCAAGTATAAAATACATGATTTGGCTATCTATCATTTTCAATGTTAAGCGATATTAAAAATTTCATTTTTTTTATTCAATTTATTTTAACATGAAGGTTGAAAATACATGATTGACATTGTTTGCATCAAGTTCTTAAATAAAATTTCTATTTTTTGTGTATTGTTTCTAATATATATATATATATATATATATATATAAGATATATATATATATATATCTTTAATTTAAGTAATTGAGTTTAATTTGAAATTCATAATTGATACTTTTTGTGTTATTAATTACAGATTGTCCAAATGGATATATAATAAACAAGATTATTATGAATTAGATAGATATTTAATATGTATATATATATATAGTTAAGTAAATTCATATTTTTTTAATTTTTAAATACTTTATATCTTCAAAATGTTTATAATTAGTTAAACTGTATTATCAAATAATTGATATTTGCTACATATTATATAGCAAATCGTGTAGCGACACGGGAACAATTACTAGTTTGATGAAAAGCATAAGCATATTTATGTGTTAAGTGCAAGGAAAATGTCAAACTCTCAATTTTCATGTGTTAAGTGCATATATATATATATATATATATATATATTATTATCAAAAAAAAAAAGTACATATTTATATTTGATTCAAGTACATATGTGCACGTACATAGTTATCAATTTACCACATGTAATATGTATGTACAAGTAAAAGCGGATATGTTATAGTACCTAATACAAATACATCAAATATATACTAGCTTAAAAGAAAATTACAATATAACATAGATTAATTAGGCTGACCAGGATAGAGGAAAAATAAAATTAATTAAGAAAAAAGCCAAATTAAGATTAAAATCCACGATTGACCAACCCACTTGTAACTATGGGTTTCATCATTATAATAGGACATGCCATTAATCCATTAATTTAATTTATGGCTCGAAAAAGATATGCCCTTTGATCTGCTATAATAGAAAATTGCACAAAAGCAAGTTGAACATGTTGCCATCATTTACAAAACTACCCCTATATTTTTGTTTATTCACAGTTTTTCAAATTTCTTTTGGCAAATTACCCTTGATCAGACAAGGAAATTGATGAAACTTTCTTCTCCCAAAATACACGTACACAAAAAAAAAAAAAAAAAAAAAAGGTTTTATAGACTTTATAGATTCAGCCTTCAGGTATGTGGATTTATAGACTTTACCAATAAATATTCTTAAAATTTTTTTTTTTTAACATCTCATCATTTGAACTATATGGTGATAAGTTCAATATACAGAAAATTTCCAATCACAAAACCTAATCATATTTAAAAAAAAAACAACTAATCATGATTTAAAAAGATAAATAAATACAACATAATTGTCCTTTAAAATAATCGATTATTAAGAAAATCATTTTGCATCCACCACGTGACATCTTAAATAGTTCTCAAAAGTAATTAATACAATTACATTCTCTACAACAATATTAACATTTTTCATGAGGGCATAATAGTAATTTCAACACGAAGACATCACGCGCGGTGCTTGATTACAAATCCATGATAAAAATTGAAGCTTTAGATCCCAAGTTAATATTAATTAATAAAATTAAATCATTATCAAAACCTTCCACTCTCTCCCCACTATCATTCTTACATATTCACTTAAAACCTCCATATTTCCCTCATCCCCTCAAATACACCATGGCAGCCACCACCTTCACCACCGCGCCGAGGGTCCGGCCGGCCACGAGCTGTGCCAAGCTCGATGGGGTTGCCATGTGGCTCATCAACGGCCTAACGGGTGCGTTTTTCGCCTCGTTGGAACGATGTTCTTGCATTCGAATATCCACCAATGAAGATGATCTTGGAGATGAAGCCAATGACATGCCTTTGATCTCCAATCATGGGAATTATAGAAGTGATGATCATGATGGAAGAGTTAGGAGAAGAAGATTAGGCAAAGGTAAAAAAGCTAGAGCTAGTTTTGCTCATGAGGATTAATTAATTGCTCAAATTGAAGTGAATATTTATTCTCAAATGTAAGGTGGAATTTGTATGTTTTTTTTTTTTGGTGGTTTGCTTAATTATTTGTGAAGTTGAATTATGGTGTTAAATGAATATATGTTTGAATCTTGATACGAATTATTTCTTTTATTTAAATGTATGTTTTTTTTTTTTTTGTTTTTTTATGGTGGGATTTCTTTTCCATGGAACTAATGAACAAAATTTTGAGTTTAATTAAGAATACATTTTATGGTATAGGTCGATCGTTTTTAATTATAATTAGATCTCTACTCGTCGTTTTAATTTTGACGAAATTAAATGCTAACATATAAAACAAAAATGTTGAAGGACACATTTTTCATCTATTTACATTATGATTGTTTCTGTGATCATATATTAAACAACAGATTTAAATGGTATTGGAACTCGACAATTAAACTCTATCAACAAAAAAGTCTGTTAACTTTTTTTTTTTTTTTTTGAAGTCTTGAAAAATTCTATTTGGGTCTAGAAAGAATATGTCAACATTAATTTTCTATTTTCGTTCATCAAGATAATTTTAATTTTCTTTTGTATCATCATATCTAAAACTTTACGCATACGTTACAGTTATTAATTTTAATGTATGACCAAGAAAATCATTAATAAATTGTTATATATGTAATCTCCTTATAAGATTAACAACTTGATATACATCTCGATCAAAGCAGAGCCACAAAAAATTATTTTTAAAATCTATCATCAAAGTCAAAATATAATATCATAAAACTTATATAAGACTATATCATTGATATAATTTCATGAGACGAGTTTTACTACCTACAATATATGGATAAATTAAACAATTTGACAAAATTAAATTTATTTAATATATTTTATGAGTTATGAATTGTGAATTAAACAATATCATTAAGATTTCTGAAATATTTACCTCACTTGATTCAATAAGACTACATTACAAAGAGTCAAAGAAATGTATATTTTAAGGAAGACAATATTATTTAGGACAGCTCAAAAGAGAGTGAACATGCTAAAGAATCAATCTCATTATTGACCTTTACTTTTATATGTTTGCACCTCATGTTTTTACAATTTGCACCATATTCCTAGAATGCCCTCAAATTAATTTAGTTTAATTGCAAAAAAGTTATAAAGTTAGTAAATCAAATGTATTAAAGTAACTTTTGGTCGTCATTGACAAACCACTTTGAAATATTAAGAATGATGCTGTCTTTTAAGTAATAATACCATCCATTCATCATAATTATGAGCCTTACATTTAAAATAAAGATCGTACTTTAAAAAAAAAAAAAAAATTCAAGGGAAATTAACTACTAACATCACTGTGAAAGACATTAATTTAGAACAGTCCACTTGTGAAAATCATATTTCTTGTTAGTTAATTAATTTAGTCATATTATAATATATATTACATATATTATAAAATATATACTTGAGCCCCGTGGCCAATATACCATATTTCATATAAGGAATTATTTTTTTACAGCAAATGATAATTTTGTTACTTTTCTACCACAAATCATGAAAATCGACAAAGTTGTTCCTCTAAAAAAAGTAAAAAAAGACATTTTTTTGTCGAATGTTACACGATATGTGTTTTATCGTAGGGTTACAACACATAATGTATAACCATATGATTCAAATGGGATAAACGATATGATCATATCATTATACCACATTGAGATTAAATGATGTGCACACATTGTGTAAAATCACTGAGTGTGCGTGACTTTTTTTTTTCTTTTATCAAAAGGACAATTTTGTTCATTTTTCTGATTTATGGTAGGAAAGTAACAAAACTATCAGTTGTGATAGAGAAATAATTCATTATTTGATTTGAGGTGTTTTGGATATTTTTCCATATATGTACTTGTAAAATAACAATAGAAAATTGAAGTTGCTGGAAAGGAGGATTCAGACTTGCATGTTCTCAAGTATGGCTAATGATTGAGCAAGATGAAGATGCATGTGTGATGTGTGTCATCTATTTATTTCTTTTGGATGCACAGATAATGACATGAGATTCTAGCTAGCTAGGTCATCATCTTCAATTAGTAGCATTCTTTGGATCTTTGTTATGAGTTTTTTCAAGAATTTGTGATCATTTACTTCTGGATTGTTAGTAGTATTTTGATTATCATATCGAAATATATTAAATAAATTTGTATACTCCTCAAAAGGGACAAAACCATTCAAGAGCCACAATTCACCTCTTGAAATATGATAAATGCATCAACTTTTTTCTACCAAGAGGGCAAGAGAAACACCTTAATATTTTTGTGTTAGTTTTTTGTTCTATACAAATATTTGGACTTATTTTTCTTCTTTATGTCTACTCTTTCTTCCCTCTTTATGTCTACTTGTGGGCTTTGGGAATCTTGCTCAAAAGATGATTGCTAAAAAAAATATTTATTGTATTTTCATTCGTTAATTTATTTGTTAGTTAATTTATCATTAAATCTTATCAGTATTGTCAAGGTAGAAAGAATTTTTCGGCAATAAATATCATTAAAAGTTCATTGTGCAACTAAATATGAGATGCATTGAATGATTGTTTAGTCATATAAATACAAAAGGATGTCTTTTAATATGTTAGGCAACGATTTCAAAATTGTAAATAATGTAAGAGATTCAACATACGAAGAATAGAACAAAAAAGTTATGATGTATGTATTTAGTTACATTTTGGATAGTACTGAAGTTTAGATAACATCCTTAGTTTATCAAACCTAGTACTGATTTATAATTTTATTTTAGAATTTACAAGCACTGCACCTGTGTGTTGTAGGCTTCGCATATAACATCTACTAATTATAATTTTTTTTATAGCATAACGTTGCTTTTAATATTTACATCAATAAAAACCTACATATTTTAACTTTAAATTTATATCATTCTAGATAATATTAGAATTTGAAATACAATCAATAACATACAAATTTATAGATAATTCAAACAACGAATTAAAAGGCATGTTTGAAATAGACCGATTTTTTTTTTTTTTTTTCACATTTGTCAGATCCAATTATCTTTTATATATAATAAAACATAAACATTGGGCAGAATATTGTTATAGAATAAAGACCAACCTTAATTCTTTGTTTACAATAACAATCAGGAGAGAACCACTACAACAATTTCTAGATCCTCTATTTTCAGAGCAGTGCACCATTTACTACATCACCAATCATTCCACACATCTGCTTTCTAGCTTTTAATTTCTTCATAGTCTCATGTTTATGCCAATTGATCACCTACAAAGGCTTCCTTGTGTTCCTTATGGTACACACTCAAAATGTCTATGAAAGATTTTATAAACATGATCATCGTTTTCGCAATGTTTCTGCAGATTAAAAAGCCAGAGGCATAAGGTTATATATCAAAGAACTTCTCAAAAACTATATTCACAACGTATTATCATACAAAGAAATCCCAAATCCACATCAGAGGAGTACACGAACAAGGATGTCCATAGGCACGGCCATTACGGACATCATATCATCAATCTCACCACACATGAAATCGTAAAATTAACTCGTACGCAAATCCACAAATAAAGAACTTCCAAGAATTTCCAAGTTCATACAAAATTCAATAAAACTGAACAAAGACTAATCGGATAAACTGGGAAGGAGACAAACCAGAAGGTGTATAGGGTGCGCGTATTACCGACATCATCATCAAGCGTCACCACATATGAAATCGTAAAATTGAGGTGCTAAGAACTCTTAAACAAATCCACAAATTGAGAATTTCCAAAAAAATCTCAGATCCACAATTTAAAGAAATAATGAGGGAACATACCAATCTCAATGAAGATCATAGAGTTGCAGCAGAAATTGGATCTCAGCTTCTCGTATCTGATTCAACTTCTTCTGCTTTCTGTGTGGTTTTTTTTTTTTTTTTTAAATAGTATCTATTTTAAGAGATCACACTTATAACCCTCCTTTTAAATTTTATAGACTTCAAAAATTAGAAATTGTGATGGAATTTTTGCTATTCTCTTCCTCCAACAGCTTGAATAAAAAAATGGGATGGTGGGAATTTATGGTTTAAAATTGTTTATTTTCAGGAGGGGTGCTATTAACATCTAACAATGTCATAGGATTTATTAATAGCATAGTATCTAGCAATAAATATAAATTAAATACTATACCACTATTTGAAATAAAAAATATACTACTACAAAACGAACAATTTACCCCTATTTCAAGCCACAATCTCATTCTCATATCCTAATGGAACAGGAAAAGGATTCCTTTGGTTAATTTTATGTTTAGTTTCTTCTCTTTTCATTGTATCAAAAAATGTTGGAATTCAGATATAACCACATTTCTATGTTTTAGTTCTCTGCTTTTGTGATAATTAAGTAACAGAAAAATGAGGATTTTAGCAATAAGATTTTACTTCAACATACTATCAGAAATTAGATTCTGAATCTGATTTGCCTTGGCTTCTTCATGCTGTCAACTCCTAACAATAATTACTAACAAGTAAATCAGATAGATTCATATGATTCTTCATTCTTCAACAACTTCAAAATTATGATCTCAATATTCAGAAGCTTCAAAGAGGTAGACCAAAATATCTTACTTTAATCTAAATGTTCAAACTGGTATAGTTACACCCTGTGAAAACCACAGGTGAAATATATGGTTTGGATACACTATGAGACACTTCAACATGTAAGAGATTCTATATTTCACAATGTAAAAAGTGTGGCACAAGAATTCATGTCCTACAGAAGAGAAAAAACTAACGACATCTATGATCATATATATGTTGCTTTGAGTACCTTGTATGCAAGATAGGCTTCAAGAAACCGAGTTGCTTCATCGCATCCTTGCACACAAGATAGTTCCCCCAGCAGCTTTCCCCAGGGAATCAAGAACTTATACAGAAACCTTAAAGCATGCTAAATGGAGCTGGTCATGCTTTCCTTATGAGCGTCATGAAATGAAAACACCAATCAGTTTATGCAGGCAGCATCACTTGAGTGTTGCCAAGGATGTGTAGAAACAATGCAAGACAGATAGTGAGAATAACAGAGGACTTGGCTCCAACATATCTGACTACTTCAAATCCTCTCTCCACAACCTCGTCATGAACCACGTTCAGACTTCTTTTCAAGCCCTCAGATATTTTCCACAAGAAAACCTCAATGATAGATCTAACAGTTTCAAATGTCACTCTACCAGTCAAATCGAGCACAAACTTCCGATTGCTTGGTACTGCTAATGTCGATGAAACGCTACTAACCCATCCAGTATGCTGAAGATCAACATATCCATTCACATCTTTTCTTAACCTTCCTTCTGGTTCAAAATCATTGTTCTTCCCTTCACTTAAATCAACGATTGAATAAGAGTCACTCGATCCTTTCGTACTACCTTGTTTAGAAGCTGAAAGAACTTGGTGAGATGTCTTTACAAGAGTTTCAACGGCACCATTACAGAGAGAAACTAAGATATCAGTCACCTTGTTCTGATGTTTAGGATTTGTTAAACCAGTGAATAGCTCATCATAAACATTCACATCCATAGTTTTGTCGAGATAAACTGTAACAGCAGTGCTAACAAAATTCTTGATACAATCAGCTACTAATACTCTGCATCTATCATCCAAGAGCAAACTCACCCAAGTAGGCAAATTTGAGGAGCTCGATTTCTCATTGGACAAACTCAAGTGGCCATTTTCACTCAACCCTTCACCTGCGTAATATCCCAAAACCAAATTCCTCGCAAAACTACCAACAACAACCGAGACAAAGCCAGTTCCAGTACTAGACATCAGCTTATCCATAAATTTATCAGAAAAGCTTGAATTGCCTGACTCTTTGATCTCACTCACGCTATTCTCCACCTTATAACCCCTTAGAATGCCAACCGTCATAGCCTGACAAACACGACTCATGGACTCCGAAAACTCCTCAGAACGAGTGATTTTTGACAATTGCTTCAAACTATTAGGAATTTCATTAGATTCAGACTCAAGAAACTCCTTCAAATCCCTTGATACAATTGTCATCGTCTCCGCGGAATCAGAAACTAATTCAGCAATCGAGACTAGGGTTCCAATCAACTTCAACATTCTCTTTCGCTTTCTCACTACAGAGGGCATGTGATAGACCTTATACACACCATAACCCGAAACCCCAATCAACCCTAGTGAAATTAGCCATTTCTTCTTCCTTCTACTAAAATCCAAACCCCTTCTAACCAATTCACTATCCATAAGCTCAAATTAACACCACAATTCACAGCTAGATTTCAACAAAGATACCCCGGAGTTCAAATCAATTAAACCCCAGGGCCTGTACAGCCAAATAAAGCGACGAAATTTAAGGTTTTCGAGACTTCGGATAAAATTTGCAAATACCAATAACACTTCCTCGGGATTCGTCAACTCTGATTGGTGTAATAATTACTCGCAAACACAATCGCAACTTGACTATATATTTTCTTTCCACACGTAATGAATACAATATATAAACAGTAGCTAGAGAAAGAAAGATGGGTTTTTTTCGATCAAACACACCTGAGCGATCAGTGGCAGCACCAACAGAGAGAGAGAGAGAGAGAGAGAGTAATGGGGTTTTGTTTGTCTGCAAGGTCAGAATTGTGGCGCATAATAAAGAATAGAAGAAAAGAAGGGGAAAATCAATGGCAAAAAGTGGGCGGAATTTTGATTCGGCGATTCGAATTGAATGATTGGTTGATAATTCTTGTTTTTTTTTTTTTTCCTTTTTTTTCAGGAAATATATATCACATACTCCAGAAGCCTTTCTCACATGCTACCATGACGTAGGTCACGTGACGGTTTTTTTTTATATTTAATTCATTTCTATAAAAACAAAATGGCAATTCTGCCCCTGCTTTCTATTTAAAAATGTAAGGATGATCCTATACACACCTCATGATTTACTAAACACATCATAATCATTGTGTTTTTATATCTTTCATTTATATAGAAAGGGTGCGGCTATCTGCACCCAAAAACTTACTAAACACACATTATTCTTAGTGTTTTTATATTTTTCATTTATATAGAAATGAAGTGTGTTTAGTAAATTTTTTGGTACAACTAAATGAGGTGTGTTTAGTAAGTTATATGGTGTGTATAGAATTACCCAAGATATAATGTTACAATTTTTGTTTGGATTAATTATTAGGTCGGCCATAGGGTGAGTAGAGCCACGGCGGCTATAGCCCGATTTAGAGGTTTCAAATTTTATCAAATTAGATATATATATATATATATAGTTATAATTTAATATATTTATTATATTTAGTTCAATATATCATATAATTGATAATAAAATAGATTTGCTTGTGATTTGAGTGACTCAAATAGTTAAAAACTGATTTTTTGTGATGTTGCAATAAAGACTTTAAATGACTTGATTTCTTTATTTTGAAAATAATATAGGGAAGAAGGTTTTCAAATTGTCGTGACATTAGTGAAGGAGTTTGCATCTAAGATGGAAATTGATCATATATTTTTTTTAAATGTAAAACTCATAGAGATAAACAATTTGATGAAAATTATCATGAAAAATATTCACAGTATTCATGAGGAATCTTTTGGGATCAATTTTTTTTTTTTGTTATAGTTGGCATAACTATTCATGTCTGAAGAGTAGATTCGAATTATTTGAAGTTTTTGAAAATATTTTTGGTTTTTTTGTTTAATTCTAAAAAGTGACTTTTTATTAGATGAGTGTTGTACTAATCTTCAAGTTGCTTTTACACGACAAATTTGATATTAATGTTGATGGTTTATTTTCTAAATTACAAGTGCTACAAACATGTTCATAAATTTCAAATATAACTTGATTTATTTTTTCTCCATTTTTTAATAATTTACCTGATAGAAGTAATACAATTACGTTATATTTCAATTAAAATGAGTTAATATCTTTATGTAGATGAAATGATATATTTATGTATAACTAGTCATACCTGTATCTAATATTACTCATACCTTAATGTAGCAAGGTTTCAGCAAAAAAAAAAAAAAAAACTTATATATAAGTTGCATTAATTCGAGTTTCAATTAAAATGACCTAATATATTTATGTAAATGACATAATACTTGTATGTATAACTAGTGATACATTTATGTAAAATTAGTCATATCTTAATGTAGTAAGGTTTCATCGAAAAAAATTAAAAAATAATCTATAAATTAAATACGCGGATTCGGGTTAGATACTGATTGTACATATCTAGGATCTGTACAATAGGTGTACATGAGACTCACTCATATATATACTATCCTTTAAAAGTTAGGTATAAAATAATGGGTGGTCATTTAGTTGAACTAAACCTAACTTAATTGTTTTAAAATAATATGCAGTCATGTAAGTGAGATATAATCATGATAATTATATATATATATATATATATATATTATATCATTTTCTCAATACACTATTTATATGGATTATATCCAAGCATAAAAGTTCACAATTTGTTTGTTAATGTTCAAAAAACAAAGGTGTTCATCCATCAAAATGGTTCATCTACGAGCATTCATTTTTGTTGTGACGTTGATGATCTTCTATCTCTCATCTAATGATGCAACTCGTCTTCTACAAGAGACAAACCCAACATAAAAAATTACAAGTTATCTCGAAGATGAAAATATACCTCATGTATCAACTGATGTCAATCAACAAACTCCGAATAAACTAGTAGAAATAAAGGAAATATGCACTAGATCTGGCTGGGATGGACCTTTGAGTAAGCTAGTAGAAAAGTGAAAGATCTTACTCAACAAGCCCCTCTTGGGATGGACCTCTTTTCTAGGATGGAGGCATTTAGTAGAAATAAAGGATTCGGCCACTGCCGAATCTAATAGTCTTGGTGAATTATGTTCGAAATCGACATTCACCTTTTCTGAATTCAAAAATAAATAAGAACCCACGAATGGCTGAACGTAGTCATTTAGTCATATCGGAAAATAAAAGATACTGGTAGATGTGTGATTTGTTCCCTTATGTATAATTAAATAATAGTCTCTTTTAAATTCCGTCGGTTGTAAACTTTGAATAATATGACTTTGTAATAATGAGACAATTGAATAAGTTGAGTTCTTACGTGAATATTTTTAAGCATTTTTAATCTCTATTTGGAGTTCTACTTATTTCCTTTATGTTTACCAATGTAAATTTTAAAATCATATGCAATATGAATTATTTATATATGATTTCATAAAGAAATCAAATATGATAGAGTTTAATATTCAATATTGAGGATTCAAAACAAATAGTGCATGGATTATAATTTTTTTTTAAATTTCCAACAAAACTTAGTCGACTGATGTTGAAATAGAATTTGCATACTTTGAAATTTAGGAATAACGAATCATTTTTTTGCATAATTCTTATATTGCATTATTATATTATTTTTTTGGAATAGAAGAAGAACAGTTTGAAAATAAGAATATTAAAATATTCATAAAGAAGTTTATGAAACATACACAGATATTCCAAAAATTAAAAGTTAGAAACTAAAGTTGGGAACACCAAAATTACAAAACACCCACAAAACATAAAGACTAGAATCTAATATCTCAAATATTAACAAGTATGAATTCTTTAAGAGTAAGATTATTACAATTTTCAAGTTTATCAAATTCCATTTTTTTCTTCTCTTTGATGCCCAAATTTGCCATGTTATCCACTAATTTTTCCCTTCTCTATATATGTGTGAAATATATAAGGTCAAGTAGCTTTTGAAATATGCAAGATATTTTACAATCAATTGTTGGTGGTTGCAACATCTCGGAAGATTTTACCGTAAAATATGTAATACGGATAAAACATCAGCTTCTACTTGTGTGTGTTTTTATTGGATTTATTGAATTGTAATTCGTTTTATTTGTTTTGATTTGCGAATTTCAATCCTTTGAATTATGTTTTTCTGGATTTGATTTCAAGTCTCCCCCAATTTAATGTTTTACCATTTTTTTTTTTTTTGAAACGATGTTTTTACCAGTTGAAAAATATTATTTTGCGGAAAATATTACTTTTATTATTTTAGATTTAAATATATATATATATATATATATATATATATATAATATTGCTTCACATAATGAAAATTGAAAAGTGGTATTTTTATAATAAAAATTATTATTTTACACAATGAAAAATATTTATTCTACCAATATTATTTTTGATCAGTTCACCGTTGGTTAATACGTATAATGTAATTTCCGTCGATACGCCCTGCAATTTGTACTTTATGTAAAGGATTGAATCTACAGTCAATTGGTTACATTGATGAAACCTGAATTTAGTTTATTAACGTTCCATATCTTTATACATTCACTTTATAAATTAATAAATCATCAATTATTAAATTAAAACCTTTTCAATTAATTTAAAGAAATTACACTACCTTTTCAATAGTACTCTCATATCTTGTCAATCTTGACATTTTATTTTTATTTAATTTTTAGCCCAACTGACACTTTGTCGGTGATCATCTTTTCAATCATCTTTATATTTAATAAACACAATATATTTTTCATCAAAACAGTAAAATAAAATAAACCCCAGGGATATATATTCCAAGAATTCCACGCGGATCGGAATAAACAAAGTTATAATTGAAAATTTTCTAGATACTTTTGGAAGTTTATAAATTATAGAAAATATTTTATATAAGTGTTCATGTTTTATTTAAAAAACGATTTAATTTAATTTTATTATGTTAACTCACGTAACCCGAATTGGATTCTATTACATTTGGTGTTATATCTTATATTTCATGATATTTAATACATATTATGTGTTAAATAATGATGTTATCGAATATACGTAACATATGTTGATTATTTTAAAATAAGAGGCGGTAACTATCAGCAATGTAATAAAACATTTCATCTCAACATCACCACCCCACCTGATCAAATTATTTGCCATCACTATTCTCCATCAATAGAAGTTTTTTGAACTATTATTTAATTATACATAAGGGAACAAATCACACAGATATACCAATATCTTTTATTTTCTGATATGACTAAATGACTACGTTCAGCCATTCGTGAGTTCTTATTTATTTTTGGATCCAGAAAAGGTAAATGTCGATTTCGAACATAATTAATCTATATTCTAATTAAATAATAGTCTCTTTTAAAGTCAGCCAGTTGTAAACTTTGAATAATATGACTTTATAATAATGAGACAATAGAATAAGTTGAGTTCTTATGTGTGTATTTTTAAGCATTTTTAATCTCTATTTGGAGTTCTACTTATTTCCCTTATGTTTACCAATGTAAAATTTTAAAATCATATACAATATGAATTATTTATATATGATTTCATAAAGAGATCAAATATGATAGAGTTAAATATTCAATATTGAGAATTCAAAACAAATACTGCATGGTTTAAATTATATATATATTTTTTTAATTTCCAACAAAACTTAGTCGAACGATGTTGAAATAGAATTTGCATACTTTGAAATTAGGAATAACGAATCATTTTTTTGCATAATTCTTATATTATATTATTATATTATTTTTTTGGAATAGGAGAGAAACAGTTTTTAAAATCAGTATCCTACTTCTGTTTCCATACCAAAATTACATAATTTTAAAAAAAAAATAGTTTTTTAATAAACAATTAAACCAGTCGCTTTTAATATAGGGCATAGTACAACGATTTTGGATTTATATTTATATATAATTTTCACATAAAGTGTAATAACGAAAATTAAGAAAATGATTGTTTCAGAATAATATATTAAGAAAATGATCTTTAAAAGAATTCCAATATTAAGTTACTTAAAAAAAAAAAAAAAAAAAATTAACCGATTTGATTAATCTAATGATCCGATTTCATGTTTCTAGTTAAACAAAGTGGTGACAAATATTCAGATATCCTAATTTAATGTATTACACAAGCACTATACTGTACTAGTACATATATATTTTTATCACATAGGATTCAGACCAATATGATTTGCATCCACTCTAACCATTCAACTATGCTTCAATAACCGGAACTATACATTTTTTGATATATGTTATCATCGTCTGTAAAACTGTGCCATAAAATGCATATGTGAGAACATAATTAAGATGTATGACAGTGATGTTAGAAGGACATTTAATTTGACAATTAAAGATCTACTACCAAACTCAATGATATAAAAACTTGTACAAAATAAAAAAATAAAAAAAGGGCAAACCCATTCAGCAACACTTGATAATTTCTTGTCATATATACATTCAAACAATTACACTTTAAAATCTTACATTTGAGTGTGTGGTGTGTGTGTGTGTTTTTCTTCTCTAACCATGGTTATGCAGTGCCTCATGCAAACCATATATTAACAAACAGAGCTAATCCAGATTCTTGTCTGGATCTATTCCAGAAAAAGAAATAAAAAGAAAAAAGAAATAAGGAACTAAGAGTGGAAGCAAAATCTAACAAATGAATCAAAAATTCCAACCTTAATATCGTCATGTGCAGTAAACTTCGGCAGCTAGGGATCGAGGCTGCTCTTATCCCGAAACCTTTGCAAGACAAAGCACAATCGACAGTGACTCGTGATTCCTTAAACTGAAAGAATCTAGCACACAACTCATTGATATGAGCAGTCGAGCACTAAGAAAAGCCGCCACAGATTCCATTCCATGGCTTTGAGTCCCAGAAAATAATGAGTGATCATTCATGGCAAACCGATCTCAAGCAGTTTTGGGGGTTGTATTCCTTCCAGTTGAGGATGTTTTGAGTTTAATGGGAATAGTAGAATCTAAATCATCCTCCAGATCACTAAATGATATGTCGTCTTCGTTTACCACAAATGAGGTGCCTGTATACCCAATTAAGTCTGAGTCGTCCTTTAGCCAGTCATCATCGTCGTCATCATTGTCATCATCCACTGGCATTTTAATGGAAGACCCCACAACTATCTCCTTATCCTGAAGTTCAGGTGGTGGATCTTCTTTGATAACAGACTTGTCTACAAACTCAATTTCATCAAGTGGGTGCTTCTTGATCTCATGCTCAGCCGTCATTTGGTGTGTTGAAGATTGGGAAGGTGGTACCCATTCTGACTCATGGCCAAAACGAGTGTCTTCATAAGAGTGAATGATAGAATTCTCACGTGGAGAATCTGTGCTTTCTCTAGAGAGAAAAGTAGACATTCCTGACCAGTATGACTCGCCTTTAGTTCGTTTTTGTAGCTCTTGCATCCACACAGCCCTTGCTTGTGCAAGCTACACATGAATAACACAAATGAAGGTAATTAATTGAATTCAATTTATTAGTTGTGCTATGATGCTATGATCGGTAACTGGAACAGCTTGATGCTAAAGTCATCTTTATCAACAAAACGAAGGTAGTAAGGATGAAATAAATAAGCTATACTCTCCCACTAAGAATGAGAACTATGTTCAGACAAGAAATGGTATGCATCTTTACAACAAGAGACAACAAAAGAAGACGTATTAATCACCAGGTCAAGTAACATTCCCTACATCACTTCCATAAACACACTTATGAAAATTGCATTCACCTCCTATAAGATTTTGTTGTTGTGTGTTATTTATTGAAATAAAGGAATATTTATAATTTAAACCCATATTTCAATAAGAAGCTCAGTGTCCAAAGCCAAATTCAGGCCAATAAGACGACTATACTTGATCTAGATATAGACTGATTGGCTATCTTTATCCTTCTCACTTGCTTGTTCTCAAATCTTAAAAATCCAAGTCAGAAGGAAATGCTACAAGAATGCTCATCAATTTTGAAAGAAGCACATAAGACGATACAAGATTAAAATTGTACAGCATGTAATTAATTGTCTAATGCTAATGATACTAATAGATAAATAGAAATACTAAGAACGTACTTTTATTACATGCAATTCAAAATTTTAACATGATTAGAAATATTAAATCTCAAGGGAAGTTAAATATAAAATCTGGTAAAGGTCACAGAGGCTTGTGTCAATATAGATTGACTTCAAAAAGATGTTTCTGTTAATTTAGACAAACATTAGAAGTTTTAAAACTTGTCGTATATAAAAGAAAATGATCCAGAGAGTATAACATGAACCAAGGTTATATATAACATGACAACAACTGCTCTGGAGGCATATGTGATTATTTACATATATTTTGATCAAAACATCAAGGGTTAAAAACATTTTCCCATCCCAATATACTTGACTTGACATTTTTTTTTGTATAAACCTTGAATCATTCTACTTTGCCATATGAACTTTAAATTTAATGCATTTTATTGTGTCTGACAAATCCTAACCGTTGATTTTGGACAATGTGTTTGGCTAAAATTTGTCCAAACATCAAGGAGGCCTCCATAATTGTCTTAAAATGACCATGAAGACCTAAAATGAATGAAACTGAAGACAACGATTTACAATCTAGTAACTTGTTACTCTGGTGCAAGTTTTTGACTTGAAAATCCGTGTTAAAATAACTCGCAATTTTGTGAAAAGAACATAGTAAATGAGCTGCTACAATAAATCATATACAAGGCTTCAATAAATACACAAATTGCTCAATCTGAATGTATAGTAATGCTCTCGAAGTTTAATAACTAACCTGTGGCGAGGACAACAGGCCAGCGTCATGTTTATTCAACCTTGAATGCAGAAGAACAAAATAAACCATCCAAAAGTAGCCCTCACTCATGTGAACTGGGCAAAGTTCAAATCTAAGTGCTGCTAATCTAGGTGCTAGATGTTCAATAGCCAAGACATGCTTGTATTGGGCATCAGATATATCAAAATCTGGAGAAGAAGAAAAACAAGCAATAGATGATAAATAAACTTGACAAAGCCATCAGATAGAGATGTTTTTACTAAATAACAACGGTTAAGATTGTACAACACAAAGTTATTTCCATTAGTGTATTTTTGGATTACCATAATCAAGAAACACAATCCAGGTAAAATATGAGGTTAACAAGTAGCAGAACCATGAAATCACACATTCATGCAGTCATATGTTTGTGTATGTTAATGCATGCATATAATCAATCATTTACGACTTCTGCTCTTCAGGGAAACTTCACCTGAAGATTACAAGACAAAAAAGAAATTCTACCTTTATATAAATTATAGAGAAACAAACAGATGGTGGCAGCATTCAAATTGAGGGTAACAAATCATGCACAGCAATTTGATAATGTCAAGTTGCGGCTAAAAGTTAGCAGTTAGAATATTGTAGCTTGATGAGTCATTGTAGGTAAAAACGGATAAGGAGTGAAAGGGAACAAACATCCTGAGGTCTTCAAGTGGCCTCTTTCACCCCCTATCTTAGGTGAGCCATGCTCTTACGTCATAAGGGATGCTTCCTATATGTGTTCTAATCTTGCCCCATAAGTCTCAGAAAGAAAGAAGCAGATTAACACAGAAAATAATTAAATTAGATGTTTGAGTCAAGAAGGGTTAAATGGACTGAGAACTAAATCTCAACTGGAAAATAATGAAATCTTTCAAATGAACTTTTATTTCCAAAAAGCCCATAAAATTTAGATATTTTTTTAGTAAACTATGTTCAAACCTATTGAGTTTTTTAGTCCTCGGATTTTAGAACAACACTTTACACCAACTATATAAGTAAAAACTATTCTTTTTGGTCACCACCTTGCTCCAACTGACAACTTTTACCGGTTAATGCTAATTTTAGCCCAAAATACCTAAGGTGGAAAAGTATATCTCATCATGGTAATTACCTGATTTTGGCTGATTGAACTAATACTAATTTTCCACCTTAAGAAATTGAGTCCGATCAAGATTAGTCAATAAAACTTACCGATCACAACACGTTAGGGACAAAAAAAAGTTATTTTATTTTATTTTATTAAATATAGCGAGTGTAAAAGTGCTTTTCCAAAGCATAGGCACCAAAAAAAACTCTCTAAAATATAGTTCAACTGAAAAGCCCATTCCCCAATCTTTCAACCCTATAAATTTTAATTTTTCCAAAGCTATATATCAACCTTTTCGAATTGCAAGGCTCAAGTTTCCAAGATAAACATTGACACAAGCTTGTACCAAACCACCTGAGAAAAAGATTAGTCTCATGATAACTAAGCTCTAACTAAAAGAACCCCATCCCATGATAAGCGGCGCTCATGATTCTACTATGTAAAGGGAAGAAAAAGAAAATGAGTCATTACATTTCTAATGCTATGAATAGTTTGATAACACCTGAACTCTCAACATGTTGAAGTACTATAAAATGCATGTTTTACTACTATATACTTCAACACACTATTAGAATCATAGATACTGAATATATATGATGGCTACAAATCCAGTAGCAGATTATTGACATATCTTTTGGCTTTCTCTACATAAAAGATATCACAAAGCATAAATAAATAGCCAAATTGTTCATACTATCAGCTATATCACAATCATTCAGTTCTACACGAAGTCACATGTAATGCCAATGAACATATTCACAAACAACAATGACAGAATTGAAAGCAACCTTAACTATAAATCAACATAACCAAGCTTATAAAATTAGATTTCCTCACCATCAAATTCCTCTTCCTCTGATAATGGAAAATCCAACCAGGTCTCTGGATGATGGGCGATATTCCTCGCAAAGGCCAACACTTCCTCAGTAATCCCAATTGCATCCTCTACAATATTTGTGTAATAATAATCCTGTTGCGATGAATTTGCAAACTCCCCAAATTGATCAGGTTCTCTCTCATCATACTCCACCAATTCTTCACCCTCCTCTTCCTCCTCCTCATCAACATTACCCGAAACGGCCACTTCAGATTTCGATTGCTCGCGTAGGAAACCCGATCTCTTGCTTAACGGCGGTGGCGGTGGCGGAGGAGGCGGAGGAGGAGGAGCGAGAAAAGAAGCAACGCCCCAAAATTGACGCGTGAGACTATCTTTGAATTCGGACAAATCCTCTCTGACTCCACGCCCTTGCTCGTTATCATCGCCAAGCTGTTCATCGCCGTCGTGATTGTACCGGTCATCGCCGTCACTGTCTGCCAATCGGCGATCTTCGGCAGAGAGCGCGCCTTCTGGGGGCGGATCTTCCCGAAGGACGGCGCCGTCGAGGGTGAGTCGTGGAACGACGTCGTCTACGGTCTTCGTCTTCTCCGCCTCCTTCGCCGCATCCTCGTCGTCCTCGTCGAGACGGAGAGAGTTGGCGATGGAACGAGCTAGCCAGGACATTTTTTTATTACGACGTCGTTTTAGGCGATTGAGATCGACCTTGTTATTCAAAAAAGTTTTTGCAGCAGTTGTACGAACAAATGATGATGTTTTCTTTGTGATTGATTATTTTGTCTTAGCTGCTGACGTGG
The DNA here is from genome assembly GCA_946896805.1 of Scutellaria galericulata. Lineage (NCBI taxonomy): Eukaryota > Viridiplantae > Streptophyta > Magnoliopsida > Lamiales > Lamiaceae > Scutellaria > Scutellaria galericulata. The sequence goes on from OX335793.1 coordinate 17,307,423, forward strand.
CTACTACTATTGCTTAAATTATTTGAATTTTTTTTAGAATATTAAAATCTCTCATTACAAAAATTCACCTGTGAAATGAGGTTTGATTGTAATAATGAATTTCATCTCACACGATTATATCTTTAGTGTATTTAAATTTTAATAAAATAAAAATAGTAAAACTTAATTTAAAAACTGAGATTATGAAGTATCAACCAACCAAAATCTTTCTTAAATCTAGAAAAATATGAAGTTTGTTTGAAAATGTAAATTTTGTGTTCTTTTTCCTTGAACTTCTCGGATGAATATCCACACAAAATTTTATTTACATCATAATTTTATAATATTTCTAGTACTAACAGATAAAATCTAAAATGAAATATTTTCAAATAGAAATCAAATACTCCTGAGGCCCACCTAGATAGGGGGGGGGGGGGTATTTGAAAAATTGGAAAATATTTATTAAGAAAGGTAAGGCTATTTACTCATTTCAACTTCTTCTCCGCCTTCGTATTGATTTGATAATTTAATGCTGATGTTGAATTTGGATGATTCCAATATTCTTATTTCCAGACTTAACTCACAAACATAATGGTACGAATAATAAAAATATATGAATATGTGTGGAATAAAAGAGAAATAATGACACTAATAATTAATGATGATAACAATTTAACATTACCGTAGAAAATACATAATCCCATATTGATTAACTAAATTTAGAATTGATACGGTGCAGTATAGACCAATAAACATTATTTAGGATTCTCATAAGCTTCTTTAGGACTTTTTAAGATGAAATTTCATTTGAGAAGATATTATGGGTATGATAATAGTATTTGTGAATGAAATTTAAGAATAAGTAATTTCTCATTCATTTTATGAGTTTGAGGCTTTTGAAAAACTCAAAGTAGGAAAATGTAGATATATTTTGTGGTTCAACATAAGTTTTTAGTGACAAAAGTTTACGTGCACATTAGATATTTTATTTTTTATTTACATATTATTGTTTCATGTTTAAATAAACACATTTGGACTCCCTGCCCAAACTACCCAGAGTTTGGGCCAGAATTGGAGATTTTCTAGCTAGGACCCAAAAATTTGAGGTCCATAACTTATTCCTATAATTGGAAAATATTTATTAAGAAAGGTATTGGTTGAATAAATCATAAAAAATGTTGTGAATACTTGTGATTAGACACGGGATCACACATATTTTTTGAGTGTATCATGTATCTTTACAAGAATACAACTAAAATTCTTCTAATTCGGATATTTCATTGTAATTTTTAATCCATTTCCTATTTTATTTTTATTAAATACATTAATAATGGTGTCATTCACTGCCTATGATTCTAAGGTGAGAGATTGGAACCAATCCATAAAAAGTAAAACTCAAATTCAATCAAACTAAAAGATGACAGTATGATGAGAGAATAATGTACTTCAAAACTAACCAATCAAATTTGTGGAAAATTCAGAATTGATCAAAGAAACTTCACCAATCACTCTACTTAGTGCATTCTCATTTGTTAGCAAAGATGTGTGAGAAACTCCTTCAATTTTGATCACCTTGATAGATTGATTTCTCAACCCATCCCATGTTGATGCCAAACTTAACAAGCTTATCATATTCACTGTACCGTCCCCGTCCCCGTATACAATCTCCGGTCGCTTGTCAAACCCTAGATCCCCATAAAACAACGTTTCCGGTGTCTTCACCCCACTGCCGATAATACAAGTAACAGGAACCTCAGGCGGAGGCAAACTCTCAACCAAAGGCAAAATACGCGTTTTATAAGGATAAGCCCCTTCTGGAAACCCAATATCTTGAAGAAAAAGCGCGATATTAGAGCTAGAATACGAACTCTTAGGTGTGACCACTAGTGGCTTAGCCTTGTCAAACACGGTAGGCGAAGGCAACATCCACATGTTGGCGACAGAGCTCCTCTGTTCTTCTCTTACGAGCAACGGATCAACCAACGGGACCCCTAATGTATTGCCGGAGGCAAAAGTGAGCATTTCTTCGACTGTTCCACCCCAAGGGGCGGACAAGGCGACGAAATGCTTGATGTATTTTTGGCGCCAAGAAATTGAGGTTCGATCAAGGAGTTGGAGCGCAAATAGGCCGCCTAAACTGTGCGAAAGAAGGATCACCGGTTTTCCTCCGTTGGAATCGGTTGCCAATTCTACGAGGTTTTTGAGGTCGGAGAGGTATTCGGAGGCAACACGAGAAGGGTGGCCTTGTGCGGCCACAGCGTAACGAAAATCGTAAGGTGCACCAAAGAGGTTTTGTCCATCGATATAGCCTATTTCTTCCAAGGATCTTACAAGGGGTTCCATGTACGATGTAATTTTTCTGCAAATAGGGATGATCACACTATGAAATAACCAAACTTATCTTCAATAAAGAGTAGAATTATGTACATTATGTAATAGTGGCAACCATCACTGAACTAATTAAGAAAGCACTTCAGATTTTGACCTTTGCTATAAGATTTAAGGGTAGTATATATATTACAATGGATGTAAATTTGAAATTCATGATTACTCTAAATTTAAACTTACTTTTTATTGATTTAGGCGTATTTGAAAATTCATTCATTTTAATTCCTTACTTTTCAAGTCTCTCAACTTAAACACAATTTTAAATTTTACATTGCATATATATCTTGAACACTAGATCAGAACTAACTTTAAGTGTGATTATAATATAACTCGGAAACTATATAAGGATATTGATGGAGTATCACACAAAAAACCACTTCAAAGAGAATTTACTCTTTAGATGAAAATTTCAGTAATCCCTCTAGTGAATTTTATTTATACTGCGATAATATTTATAGCAATTCAAGATAAGTTTGGATGGATTAAAGATGAGTTAGTTAATTTATAGTCTCTTGGCATTTATAGCTACTATAAATGATATTAGATAATGCATTATTTTAACATAAGATTTAGCAATGAAATTAGATTATTGGAATTTCATTCTAATTCAACACAATTAACCAACTCAAAAGTTCAACCCTATGAAGACCCGAAAATGTACATTGAGAAACCAATCATTCATATTTTTCTTAACTATTGTCACAAAACTCTACCAATTACTACATACTAAAAAAATCCTAAATTTGAAATACCAGCCCATAAAATCAGTAAATAAAACTTACTTGAGATAAGGATCAAGGTACAAAAGACCCAAAGTCGAGCCAAAATGGGGGACTCTAGTCTCAACACCAGGGGCATTATGGTAATCATCCTCATCAGGGTGGTAGTAAATCATCATCCTCTGATTGAAGCATTTGGTAAAGGGTCGCAGAAGCACACTCGGGTCGAACCACATCCGAAACCACCCATCCGGATCCTTCTTCAAGGGGTACCATCTGTTGCACAGCAAGCTTGAGGGGTTGTACTTTGCTGTTAGCCTAGCTTCCAGCTGGTTCCCACCACTCCCTGGTATCAACACCACTGGGTGCACCTCGCTCAGGCCTGATACCCTGCACCAGGTGCACAACACCATGGCCAATGAAAAAATGGCCACCACTTTTGTGCGTGTATGTTCTAACTTCATGATTTAGTGAAGTGGAAATGAGAAATGAGTGACAAGAAAAGTTGATTTTTTTGGTTTTTTGTGGTGAGAAAATCTTCATGATTGAAGACAAAGTCCCGCCATTGATTTGGAATATTCCCTTGTGTTTTAAAGCCACTCATTTTTCATTGTTTTTGCTCTTACATTATGACTTTATTTTTTATTTAATTGATATATGTATGAGTAAAATATAATGTATGAAATTAAAATGTGATCAAAGAATAAAGTATATACATCATGCACTTTTTTTTTTTTTTTTTAATTTGATCTATTCACTTTCTTCCGCCCATTCCTTGTCAAAATTGATTAATTCTTCACATTTATTTCATGTTTTGGTCAAATTAAAAAAAAAAAATCGTTTTATAGTTACTAAATCAAAAAATTTCTTCAAAAGCACATTTAACAACATTTATGTTGAAAGGGGTCCTTCTATAGTATACAATTATATTAATACACCAGTGTTTTCAACCATTAGATCTTGAATGATTGCATGTTAACTCTTCATTTATGTTTTAACCTTTTTACCTGTCTTCAAAAGTTATCACTGTAAAAACCAAAAAATCCTCTCAACAAGTCTAATAATATAGACAATGTAGTCCATATCTACCTTCTTCGATTATCGTATTTAACAGTCAGCTGCTACCATAAAATCACAATCAAATCTACTCGTATTATACATCTTATTAGAACGAATCATTTAAGATCCATATTCTATATATTTGAATTATTTTACGATTTTCAAATCATTAATATCAAGATTTAAAAAAAAAATACTTCAGATTTTTTGAAAATAAATTGCAAATTATATTTCCTTCTATTTTCTTAAGATAATTTTTTTAAAAAAACAATTGCCTAATATTTTTTTTCGAATTCATTTAAATATTATTATTAAATATGTTTTTATGTGTTGATTCGTTTTTCAAACTGAATATTACATATATAAATATATAAATTAAATTTTAGATTTTATTTTGTATCTTTCATTTTGAGATTTAGTCAGAGACATTATTATTATTATTATTATTATTATTATTATTATTATTATTATTATTATTCAAACATTAATTGTATTTTTTAGTTTTTAAAATAACCTTCAGAATTTTAAACATTTTTTCCTATTTCTAGACTATGTTCTTATATATGTAATTTTTAATATTAATTTCAGATTTTAATATTATTTTTCAAATTTATCTTGTAGAATTTTACAATAATTTTCAAATTTATTAGTTCTTTATTTTCAAAATTTCAGACATAATTTTTAAAATCTAATGATTTCCAAATTTCGAGCATATCAATAAAGTATGTGGTTGCTATTTAATCCCTTTCAAAAAATTATTTAATGTTTATGTTAGGGGTGGAGAAAAATACTAAATTACTGAAATATCGGGCTTATCGTACCAAAAAAATATCGAAAATACCGAAATTTCGGTACGGTGTGATACCATACCAAAAATTTTGGTACGATATCGATATGATATTTTCAAAGTTTCGATATTTCTATATATACCAAAATATGAAAAATATTAATATTAATTAAAAAATATATTAATTCCACATTAATAAATTATACAATATAATATTTTTCATTTTGATATACCGAAGTTTCGATATGTAATTTTCATTTGGATATAACGGTGTTTTCGTTATACCAAAGTTTCGGTATATATTTTTCATTTTGGTATAACGGTATTTTCAGTATACCGATAAATTTCGATATACCAAAATTTATTAGTATGAAACCGTACGGCTACTCAGTATACCAAATTTGGGTATACCGAAATTTTCGATACGGTAACAATATGAATTTTTGCATATCGAAATTTTCGATACAGTATAAGGTATGAAATTTTCGATACGGTGTATACCATACCGACCACCCTTAATTATTGTTATTTATTACCTTTCCAAAAATTATTCACATTTGAAATTTAAGCAGTGATTTCTTGGAATATAATTTTATAAAATAAATTCATTTGTTATTGGATATTCCACATTACTCATAAAGACCCAACTAGTAGGGCCATTTTTATTACTAAACGTAAAATTAAAATACAAGACTCAATTGTTTTGTTGATCAACTATGATATGGGTGCAATAATACATAATTATCATTAAAAATCATTATGTCAATCTATATTAAATATAGATTTCATTTTAAATATAAAATATAAATTATTAAATTGATCCAAATTGTATGAATTTAAAATAATATATAAATGATTTTAATATAAATATATAATTGAAACCATTCTATCATGCATAAAATCAAATTAATTAACAGTTATGACGACGACACATAATTAATATCAACCTATTACTATTATTGCATACTTCGGCTAGTGAAATTAGAATCGTTTGTTCGTAAATGACACCTATTACTTCTATTGCATACTTCACCTTGTGAAATTAGAATCGTTTCTTCTTATGTCATTTACGAATTAGGATTATGAACCAATAATTTTCTGATAATTTACTTATAATAATTTTAATTAACATCGCAAAATAATTAATTTAAATGATTAATTAAATGACTAAACAATTACGGTGAATTAGACATATGAAATACATGTAATGCTTGTAACAACAATAATGAAATGGAATGCATGTAACAACATACAAAATCATTAAAAGGTCCACTTATATTGCAACCCAAAATTAAATATATTATAAAGAGGCCCAATGCATCAAGTAGTCCAAAACACAAAAGTTACATTTCAAAGAAGTTACTGCAGTAAAAAAATCCTGGTGTATTAATACAACGGTGTATTGTAGAATTACCCGTTGAAAGGAGATGTGCATGATATATAGAAAATTGAGTTTAGGCTGCGCTCCACATTTATGGACGGTAAGATTGGGCTTATGACTGAAGCATGCATGGGCCAGAATGTTAGACACCAAATTCAAGGTTAGTGGACCAAAACGGTGGCGGAGAAGCCCAATTATACATAGGATTTTATTTTTATATATTTTTGGGATAAGACTTAAAATAGGATTTACTCATCTTCATTTGTATCAATCATGGCAGGACCTTTTATATGGTCATAATAGTCAATGCACTCTAACTCAAAAAAGTTAGAATTTTTAAGTACTTAAAAATATTTTATGTTCTTTCAAATAATAATAACAATAATAATATTTTATGTGTTTATATATAAATATATGTATATTATATTTCAAATATGTGGCATAAGTAATGAGAATATAGAATAGAGACACGTATATTTTTAGATTGCAATATGTCATAACAATATTTATCAACACATAAACTTATATATAAAATTGATTCGCCAATATAAAAACTCAATTATTCATAATTCAAATTATTTTTATAAATCAATCTTTATTTTAAATATGAATTATAGATCATTATTAAACCAGTGACAACTGACACCCCGTAAAACAATGTCATAAAAGATTTAGCCGATTATTAATTGTGAGCAACACATAAGGCTATGGGAGGGACCATTGTTTGAACACAATAAGTAAATATCCAATATGTAGGTCTACCTACCTCATTATGAGCAGCATACCCTTTATTTATTAATTATTATTATTATTATTATTATTATTATTATTATTATTATTATTATTATTATTATTATTTTGTTTACTCTTCTAGTGTTTCAAAATTGACACTTTTACTTATTAGAATGTTACAAAAATTTATCTACAATTTAATTGTAAAATAATTTTAATATTAGATTAATATCATCCATTTGCCTGCGCAACTCCCCACATACAATTTATAAATAAATGATTAGGATGATTCTATTAAAGTGGTGTCAATTGTCATATATAATGTAAATAATTGTACTTGATAGTAATGGCCCTCCCACCATTTATAAACTATGCTAATTTCCGATTGACTTACAATATTTACTACATATAATTTTAAAGAAAAATCCTCGTGTAAAAAACAATAGTGAACCATAGTAGTAAATTTATTAATACGATTTAGGTTGGTATAAATTTGAAATCACTCAATATTTGATACTTAAAGATATTTAGAAACAACGAAATAAATAATAATACTTTAATTTAATCACCTAAAAATGCATTTTGCCAATGAATGAGTTAAAACAATAGTTATATTGCAAGTAATGTGTCGCCTTTTTTTTTTTTTTTTTTTCTTTTCTTCTGTGTTCGATAAACTTGGTTGTCAATTTCATCATTGTTGTATGTCTTTATTTTAAATAATATTAAATTAAAGAGTTAATTGTTGAAAAAATCACAAATATTACTTAATTTTAATTTTAACCAAAATTTTTAATATTAAATATAATATGAACTTTCATTTTTTTGCAATTTTAACCAATAGCCGCGGTTTTCGAATTAGGTTGCACAAATGCTGAAGTGTAAAATTATCATGAAAAAACTATTATAAGAAATATTGGAGTTGAAAAAAGTCGAGATCATCAAAATGAAAGAATACATCCACAACCATATCCGAAAACTGCCCGTTAGTTAAAATTTAAAAAAATATGAAAATTCATGTTTTATTTGCTAACAATAAAATACTTAGTTAAAATTACAAATTTAATAAAGTTCGTGATTTTTCCGACAATTAACCCGAAATTAAGTCTCATATATTTTGGCTTAATATCAATCAAATCATGTTAGGACAAATAGAGGGGGGATTGAGCTCTTATCAACTAAGAATATATATATATATATATATATATATGGAGTACTATATACATGTAGAGCATTTATAAATCATAAGAGTTCAAGTAGACGATCCCTTATTCAATGGTCTATACCCCCATTGAATTATAATTGATTTTTTTTTTTTTTTTGCTAATTCATATATAGCTCAAGTGGTATGATTAAATAATCCAAGCTGTAGGATATTGGACTTCAACTTTACATAAAATAATCTGAATATTTATCTCGTCATATATCCTACTTATGTAGTGTAGTGTTCGTTGTACCTAACCTAGCCAATAAATTGCTATTTAATATTCTTTAATGTACTAATTAACTTACTTAACTAGTTATCATTCCACAAAACATTGTATTTCAAGTTGTCGACCAATTTGTAGACCCTCAGAGTAACCTTTAATAAAAAATAAAAGTAAAATTCCACCCTTCAATTGATGAAGAGAACAAATGAACCTATATTATAGAGGAGACTAGATGATATATATGTATATATATATATAATACTTGGGGTGGTCTTCATGATCAAGCAACATCTTGGGGTTCCTTGGACATAAAAATTAATGGCCAAGTGGAGGGCCACCTATGGATATTTAATTTGATACATAAATTTAATTCCTTAATTTTATTTATTTATTTATAATAATATACTTAGAGCTATATAGTACACCATCATTGATGAGAATCAAATAAAAATCATTTTAGTTATGTTTTGTAAAAATAATAATTTTATGTAGCCTTGATTATCAATAACATTTATTATTTTTTGTAAAGATAATAATTTTGTGTAGCCTTAGTTTTTTATTTAAATAATATTTTAGTTTGTATTTATTTCATCAATATATATGAGGGGTGTCGTCATTAAATGTTTATACACAAAAATTTATAAGCATTATGTTAAACTAATGCCATCATCAAATGTTTTCGTGACAAGCATCGCTTCTATAAAGATATACAAGATCAAAATAAGTCCCTAAACATCATAAAAAAAAAATAGAGTAGCTGAACTCTATCAATCACATTCACACCCAAGTGCATGGTTTTTATATTTGTACTTGGTCGTTCTTAATTTCATTTCATTTATTTTATTCCATTTTATACTCCAATTTCAAATTTGCATTTGACTAATTTAAAAATAAACAATCTGACCCATCTAAGTTGTTATCATATAAAACTCAATATGTATTTGTTGTTTTTTAAATTGGATCATGGATACCATTGTGTTCAATTTGATTTTAGTGTTGGATCACTGATATCTCTGTCAATTAATATCCTACCACAAAAGAAAATAAGGGACCAAAGTTTTTATTTCATTTCTGTTACTTGTTATTGCTTTTTGGCTGGCCTAACAAGACCATAAATATTCAATTAGGTAACAACGTGATCAATGTATTAAATAATCACTTTAAAAGTTTGTTGTTGAGGTTGTTGTTGTTGTTTTTTTTTTGGTAAAATTTAAACCACTTAAAATGTTTGTTGTACGTAGGACATAGTTTAAGGGCACGGAATTAAATATCACACTAGAATTAGGTTGTAGGACGGCTAAATATTAATCAATATACAACTATGTGTTTGGTCAAATTTATGCTCATTTGTATAAGTTTATTATCTTTGATGGTTAATCTTTTAGTCTATGATTTTTCAGTAACCTGATCTTCTTCTTTCCTCTTTAATAAAGTAACCTGCAAAACCGAAAAACATCGGGGGGTTTTTCCCGGTGAAGGGACTTCGACGCTCAAGTCAGTAAATTGAATATTATAAGTGCTTTCAAATGTAATTGTGCTTAAAAAATAGAAAAAGGAATATAATGAATATATATACTTCTTGGAATTAATGTCAGTTGGGGACATCCGAGAAAGGTGGGGAGTGGTTTAGTGGTTCACGTAATGGGCGGTTACACACATTCAAACCAGTTCGCCTAATTCAACCGAAATGAGTTCGCCATCTTAGTCCAAAATCAAATGAGTTTGCACTTCAATGAGATATTAACTGCGAACTCTTATCGAGTAGAAAACAGTTCGTCTCAAATCATGTTACAACATAATTCGCTTATTATAAAACAATTTATGTCCGCTTCTCTTTAAGCTATTCGCACTAGCGGTTCGCTTATCTTTAAGTTGTTCGCACTAGCGGTTCATAATCTTGACCTGAGCAGACCAAGAAAATCTGGTTCGCCACAGTTCGACCATATCAGTCTATAATTTAAAATAAGCGATTTTCCCAAAAATCTCTTTTAAAAAAGTATAAAATTGTAATATTTTTTATTTTCTTTTAATACAGTTTTAAAAAATTTCTATTAAATGTAGTATTTTATTGCCGCATATAAATGTACAGTACAATAACTATCATACTGTCATTTACATCATCATAATTAAACATTTGCAGTAAAATATAATCTAATCTATTATGATACTACAATAATATAATATATCATTTACAGAAAAATATTAAATTATTCTTATCGAATGTTATATTGTTTTTTTTTTTTTTTTAATCAGGTGAAAAGGAAACCTATCCAACTCTACAATTTAAGTCAAGCAACATTAATATTAATTTGTTTAATGTCAAATTTGGCAAACCTTGTGAAGTAGCAGACTCTAAAGTCTAGGTGGGCAGTGAAAAGTCCACGCGCCTCCTCTACTCTCTTCAATTTGTTCATACTCATTTTCTTTATTCATTAATCAATTTCTCCTAATTTTATCCTATTTATCTATGCTGAGAAGGATCACTTGTCACGTCTTTCTGACTTTTTGAGTAATTTAGATGCTTAAATCATGCATATATTTATAGCATGTGATGTGTGTGTCAATTTTATAATACTTGCTTAAAATTTCCTCCAAAGTAGCAAAGAATATGGAAAATATATAACTTTAGAATAAATAATAATTTGTCAACTCTAGCTTAATTGTAAATTTTATTCATAATGTTTTGTTGAGTTTTGATAGGTTAACGGGTCTGAAAATTCTAATTTTTTAATCTCGATCAATTGAAGTGATTCTTGATTAGAGATCGTCTCATAGACCCATGAAAAGTGAGACAACCTACAAATCATAATATACAAAATAGAGTTCATTTATGAAAATAAATTTGAATTCTCACTATACATACATATCATAAAATTACATTCGTTAAACTACCTGATTTAAGTATTTATATTAATAATTGTATTATATATACTTTCCTAGCTCCAACCTGATACATTATTTTATGTAGAACTTCTCTTTCCAAGAAATTGTCAAACCCCCACCCCCCACCCACCCACCCCCTACATATGTTCATACAATTAGTATTTAAAGCCACATAGGTGATCAAATTCATCTATCTACATCTCCTCAAGAAAAAATCAGATCCATATTCTTTTAAACTCTTCTCCAAATTCACATAATCCCATAACATAATCACAATCCACTCCTTTCTTCTTCACTTAAACCAAACAATAGAATTTCTTAGTAGGATAATTAAACAGAATTGTGGTGAACATGAAGTCATCAAAAGCAAGCCAACAGAACCGGCTTCTGAGAATCATCACAGTCCCGGTTCGGGTCCTTTCCAAGGCCCGGGACTTCTACGTGAAGAGCATGACAGAGTACGCAGACAGGATGAACTACGGCAGCGCCATGGCGATCCCTGGAGGCTCGCAGGCTTCGGGCCTGCCCAGAAGCTTCAGTGCCAAGTCATACAACGCCGAGGACTTCCAGGAGCTTGTTCGGGCCTCCTCGGCCCGTAGCTTCGGGAATCGGGCTGACCTGGACTTGTACATTAAGCAGCAGCAGACGAAGGCGGGTTCGGGCCCGCGGGCCATGCCGCCGAGGAGCAGCAGTGTGGCCATGGGAAGGATTGATGAAGATAGTCCTTGTTGCTATTTTCGTGAGGATAATTGTAAGATTGTTAGTGCTAAGAATGAAGTTAATAATTATTCTAGAAGCAAAAGCCATGCTGTGTCTGCAAGAAGATTGTCGGGCTTTTGAATTTGGGTTATTCTTTATTTTTTTTTATTTTTCATTGGGAATATATAGTTATGTAGGTTTAATCAAATGTAAAGAGATATGAATGTGTGATGTTATATGGTGAATATAATGGGGAAAAGAAATGAGTTCCTTTTTAGCACTTGGCGTTTTGTGGCGCTTGATTTATTTATTTGTTTGTTTGTGAGTTTTTGGTGATGTAAAGATGAGATTTGTTATGGGATTGTTACATTTAGCTCACGTGTGTATATTGTTGAATTGATTATGTGGTAATTGTAAATAGATGTATAGAACATAAAAGTCAGACAAATTTGGGGAGAATTAGTGTAGTTTTCATTCATTCAAATCAAAGATGTATGTGGAAAACTCAAAAAGGGTTTATGAAAGAAGAGACTCTTACGTCCAAGAACATATAAATGTCAATTTTTTTTTTTAATATTTGCGACACTCCTTCCATATAATTAATGATTTGATGTTCTTATTCATTGATACCTTTGATATAGAAATTTATTGAAAAAAAAACCGATGAGAAAAAAATGATATGACTTATATATTCTCTGTTTTGTATCAGTTGAATAAAAAAATAACAAAAATGACAAATTATTTAACTAAAAGATCTCCGTACAAAATAAATAATTTGAATTTTAATCATGTATGTGAAAGTCAAGACACATCTCATTTTCTAACAACCAAGTATCCGTTTTTCAATTTTGGTCCTTTATGTTTTAATCTTGTCCAATTTTAATCCAATTTTGGTCAAAATTCTCAAAATCGCTGACATAGAGGATTCACTATTTATTTTTATGTCATATAAATCATGAATGTTGTTATATCAATGATCTTAATCATACACATTTTCATCAAATTTCATATAAAACTATATTTTTTAATGAATGATTTGAAGTGGTAACTATTTTATCGGTTTCATTTCTGGGTAAAAAAAGTCTTCCAAATACTTCAAGAGATTGAACAACTATTCATGTGCTAAGCCTAAGCGCGCGGATGAGATTTATCCATATACAATCTCTCAAAATCTTATTATATTCAAGTAGATTTCCTATTTATATTTTTTTAAATAGGTATTTATACTTTCATATATTTATAAACATTGTATTTATATACTTCACATTTGTTTGAATTACATAATGTACTTTCATTCATAAAAATTGAGTTATTATCATTTTATTCTCTAAACATTTAGGCCTAATATTAGTCCAAATATAGGGGTCAAACACAAAAAAATATATAAAAGTCTAACACCACTCAATTGAAAGTAAATGAACCTTAATCCAAATGAAATTAAAAATATAGAAACCTAATTTTAGCAAGATAGTAGATTATAACCCAATTAAAAAAAGGAAAAGAAAAAGAAAAAAAAGTAATAGCAAACAAATTACAGTTTCGAAAAAGAAAAATGTTAACATACACAGACTTTTCTCCAAAGATAAACATCGACCATGCGTTTGTGCTGGAAAAAGGTGGGGAGAAGGCGTTATAAATGCAGTTGTAAAGACGTTATATATATATATATATAATGGTTATCCGTCTTTTGATGTTATTAATAATGTTTGCTTCAAAGGAGATCAGCTGTAGTATCTTAATTTCATATTTTATAATAATAATAATAATAATAATGTTTATTGGATTAATTTCCTCTATTACTAGCTTGCAATCCCTCAAATTATGGAATATTTTGTCATGACTTGAACTTCCAAAATGGTTTTAGGGAGAATTCACAACTGATTTCAAATCCAACATCATCAAATTTTCAAGAACATCAATTTAATTATACCCATCATTCTAAACACATGATCCTATTTGATTTTGCTCGTCTATGAATGGTCTAATGAATCTTTGTAAAGATCATATTACATATATGGTCAAACGCGTTACTCAGATCAAGATTACATTGAAATAGTCATTAGAAGAGTTGGTGGCTGATCTCTTTCAATCCCTCCGACTCCTATTATCTTTATTTGTTCAAATGGCGAAAAAAAAAAAACCAAATCTTGAAAATTTTGTCTCAATAATATGAATATTATTAACAATCTTAAAAAAATTAATCACTAATCTTGGATTTGCTAAATTTGAAGTGATAATCATTGAGTAACTCAAACACTTTTCTTAAATCTTATTACATGAAACCAAGATAAATAATAAAACGTAATTTGTATTATTCAACTTAATTTCAAGAGTAGGAAATATTATAAACATAGAGATCTTTCAAAATCCAACACCAAAAGCATACATCTACTTCTGACTTAATTAATTCTAAGTAAACTCATAATTAATTTTCCCAAATTAAGTACAACATCCATTTTCTATGTATCTTGTTTCTCTCACAAGCTATTTGCAATAACCAAAAGAACATCAATGAGATCCTCTGCTCTTTTGCTTGCTTCCTTCAACTTAGTCGGCTCGCTCTCACCAAACTCATCATCACACGTTCCGACTTCAGTCAAAGCTGCAGACCCTTTGGTCTGCAGATCACCAATGCTCCCATTGTTCTGCAACAACTGGGAGCATTGGTTTAGATCATCAATTGCGTCATTGCACGTTTCAACACATACATCGACTATTTGAGCATTATTGCGATCTTTGACCAACTTAGCTACATTTATGGTATTACTGATAGCAATTTTCGCTTTCTTGATTATGATCTCACCCAAGTCTTGAAGATCGGCCCCACGAGAATGTGGGTCCGATTTTAGAGCTCGGGTGCATAGGGAAGGATTAACTGCTTTGGAACAAACATCTGCTATCAAATCAGCTTGGCTAGTGCATAACAATAATGCCAATGAAATGAAGGCTAATAGATAGAGGGATGCCATTGGATTTTTTCTCAAGTTTTCATTCCTTTTTATTTTTCTGGGAAATGATTTTTGGGTAGTTATATAATTGGTGAACGGAAAAATAGATGGAAGGTGATATTATTATGGAGATTGTTTGCATGGAAAAGTAATGTATATATCATTGGCCAAAAAAACTGCGATTTTATGGAGTTCTTGTTTGGCAGTTATGTTTGCTTTTTTGGTTTGTTGAAATTATGCTTTATTTGATGATTTCTTCAATCTATTGACTACTTTAATTCGATATGATTTTTTGTGATCGTCTAAATGATTTAATTTGGTGAGACAAATTAGCACACAAAATAATTCACACATGTGTTGTGAAAATAAGTTAGTTTTATGAGTGATAAGACTTCATATCGTGAAATTAAATTAATAAATTAGTTAGTTTTATGAGTGACAAGACTTCATATCATGCAATTAAATTAATAAATTTGTCTCATATAAGTTTTTATACTTTTTATTAATATTTTTTTTTCAATAGATATATGAATTTTATATGAGAAAATGAAAACTTGATTTGTGACGGGCCCTTTACATTTTAGGATATACATTTTCTTTGTATGGCCAATCAAGAGTAAAAAGTTTTTTATTTTTATTTTTATTTTTTATCTTAAACTAAATGGCTTTTTTCTTGATTTAAATAAATTCTGAAATTCATATACTTACATATATTGCATGCCTCGATTATCAGTTTTTTTGACATATTGAAAATATTATAATTAAATATTAAGTATATATGTTTTTTGTGAGACTATTTTAGGAATTTAGGTAGGTCAAATAAATTAACCCACCACAACCTAATTCACATATAAGTTTGTAAAAAAATGAATTGACAGTGGATATGTAATGATGTTTCATCTCACAAAATTATATGGGCATCTGGACTCGTACACAAAAAATACTATAACTTTTACACTATTTTAATATAAAAACTGCCGTTCATCTTCGATAGTCTGCACTATTTTTTTGCATTAAATATAATATTCCTTATTATTATTATTATTATTATTATATCTATGTATCAATATTTAACTTATTGATATCGATCATACGAGTTGCGATATCCATTTGTTGATATATAAATGATATATCGATATTCATATCATTTGTGATATCAATATATCGATTTATATATATAAAAGTCACCTATAGGTTAATTGAAGGCGGTCACTTATGTCGTGTCTATCTCGATCACACAAGATTCAATTGTATTTCGAAATCAAACAATTGAAACATTTTGGACGCGCATTACAAACAAATACAAACCCAAAAAATAAGACCCAGAGGTACACGAACGTGCCCATAGATAAAGTAACTTAAATATTAATATTATGAGTAACACTTCCGTGCAATTGGTGAACAGAGTTGCACGGAAGACCTTTATGTTATAAATGTAGTACCTTTATATACAAATATTTGTACCTTTTAAAATGAACATGCATAAAGGTGTTACATTTATAATATAAAAGTACTACATTTATAACATAAAAGTGCGGATTGCACGGTGCAACTGGTGCACAAATTTTTTTGCCTAATATTATATGATAGATTACTTGTGAAATATATAATAACAATCAAAATTTAAAAAAAAAAAGCAAAATAAAATAGAAAAGAAAATATGAAAAGAAATGAAAATGAAAATAAAAAAAGAAAAAGATTTACACAAAAAGTTATCAATTGTATACTAATAAAGTATTAGTTGCATATTAAGGCATTACATATAATTTTACTTTTCTCAGTAAAATGTATTAATTGTATATTTATAATGTATTAGTTGTTTACTCATAAGATATTACTTGTATAGTTGAAATATATTAATTGTATATTTATAAGGTATTAGTTGCTTACTTATTTTTATTAACTTTTTTTATTTTTATGGATTGATAGAGGATTAAAGGGGAAGATTTATAGGAAGCCATGTAATGCAAAAATTAGATTATAACTTTGTAGAAATAAAGTTAATTTATTTGCTTAATATTGTTTTGTATACATATATTCTAAGTTTGGATTACTAATTTAGCCATGTTTTTAGAATTTTAACCCAAATTATAGTAATCTTTAGGGGGACAACTGTTGCCCTATCAATTTAGACATATTCAACATGACAATAACTACTGATTATAAATCCACCATATCTGATCGCTTGTCATACTTGCTCCCGTGATGTAATGATACAAATGCTATAAAAAATTACGGTAACAACATATATTGGACTTTTGACCAATATTGAAAAATCCACTCGTGTTTTGCTTTGCAATACAACCCAAATTTTTTTTATTTTTTTATTTTTCAATTTCAAAAGATCTAGTTAAAAATTGCAACAAGATGGCTGTGTTTTTCTTTCCACAACTAACCCCATTGTTACTTACTAAAGCATTTTATTATGGATTAATTTCAATATGCAACATAGACTATCATGAATTTTCAGTTTTTACAACCAAAAAAAAAAATTCTTTGACCGATTGCAATTTCCAATTGTTCACCCTTTTTTTTTTTTTTCCCAATTTATAACACTTTTCCAACCAATTAATTCTATCTATTCATAGCTTTCAGGGCAGAATCAATAGTTTTTATATTTTAGACCTTGAATCGATAACTAATCTATCTTTCGAATATTCAATCAATTTTTGTTTGAATTTTTAATCAATGAAACTCCTTTATCCCAACAATGGCATGGCATCACACAACAAATGTAGGTAAATCACAAAAAAAAAAAATTTATTTGATTAATGATTTTGGCAATAATGTTCCTAGAAAAGATTTACAACAACTTCAATGACATTGACCAAAGCCTGAGCTGCAGTGCTAGCTAGTCTCAACTGCTGTGGCTCAAACCTTCCATACTGATTATCACACAATGCGATGTCGGAAAACGCAGTATTCACATTAATTGGAAGACTAGGTGTGCCATGTCCCCCACCCGATTTTATAACACCTCCAACTTGTTTCAAGATTTCAATGGCAGAATTGTCGTAGTCGATGCAATTTAGGGCTTTTTGCTTGTCGGGCCCATTAGCAAACGTTCTAGCAACTGCTATGGCCTTGTTGGTGGCCTCTATCGATTTGTCAACTGCAATCAAACCTAACGTTTGAAGACTGGGTCGACCCGAGGAACGTGGATCTGATCTTATTGAACTTTCGCATAAACTTGGATTTACTGATTTGGAACAAACATCGCTTATCAAATCAGCTTGAGATGAGATGAAAAGTGTTGATGAGAGAGAGATCAATAGGAAAAACCAAGTCATATTTGTTTTGTGTGTGTGTGTGTTGTAGGATGAATTGATTGATGATCTCTAAGGGGGAAGATGTTGGTTTATATAGATGGTGTAATGCAAAAATTGGATTATAGAGTTTTTAATGTTTTGTATAATTTCATTGAATTTCCATATATGTGGTATATATGGTAATTAGTTTGAATTATTTAATAGCCTTGTTAATATTTTTTTCCCAAGTTATTGTAATATATATATATGTAACGCAAGGTTTATGGGGACTGTTGACTTAATTATTTGATTTCCTAAATATAATTGTGTTACCTTATTGACTTAATTTAAAGACAGATTTTAAATATTCAATATGATATTAATTACGGCCTTCTAAATGCAGAAAATACGTTATAATTATTTATTGCAGTTTTTTCTTCTGGACTAATTATAAGTGTTTATAATTGATGATAATATCACAGTAATCATTCTGATTTATAAACTCTTTAATTGCATAGGCTCCAATATATCCACGAAGGCAAACAAAAAAAAAAATCAAACTATAAATAAAACTAAAGTTTATACTAATAATAGTTCGACCTTGAATAATTATAATGGCAATATAGATTTAAATACTTAAATAATTTCAACAAAAATATAAATAAATAAAGGCAACAAATCAAAGATATACTATAATAAATTAAAGATATCCTTACCAACTAAAGACCTCGTCTCCATCATTTAAGAGGTTGCTTTTATATCGATTGATTTGAATTCTGGATTTCAAATTCAAAGAAATTATGATGTATTTCAAATTATTACAAATTTAGACTCTATTTGATGTCATTGAAAATCCATTTACTCGAATAATTAAAAACCATCCATTTCAACAATTTAAGATTTATACCATGCATGTATACTATAAAATCAATCTGAAATATATCCTCAAATTTGGGATCTTTGATTGCAGTGGATTCAACTATTCAATAAATTTTAATATAAAACAGATCAAGGTAGTGCTAATCTAATAATATTTTGAGTGTGATTCTTATGATATCAATTCATCCAACTGATTCCGTGAAATTAGTTAGCCCACAAATTTATTAAGATCTACAAAATAGAGATTCATTTATAAAAAATAGTTTGAGTTATGGATGGAAAACTTCTTTTCATAAAATTATATTTGTGACATAGTCTCTTACAATTTTTTTTTTTTTTCATTCTTCAAACTTATCCAACAATATAATTTATGGACTCCACCAATTTCAGGTTATAAAATTTGGATTTTTTTTTCTTAATGGACTTATTTGTTATTAAAGGGCCAATGAAAGTGTCCTCATAGAAGTTCGTCCAAGACAACGGGCCCAAATTTTATCGACGGGTAATGGACCATATATTAGAATAAAGGCATCTCTAGGTACACTTTTCTTTCCTTTTTCATTTTTCAACACAAACTGGCCCCACAATAAAAACAAAATCATTTAATATTTCCATTGGGATATTCAGCACTGCACAAAAAGAAAAATCAGAATTTGATGTTTTTTTTTTTTTTTACTGTCATCTCTACAATAAGTTAGCACCAGATAAATTTGCAGTATTCTCTCTTTCTTTTATTTCCCATTTTTTAATTCATTTTCTTTTATTCTTCTTTTATTTTCATTCTTTTTTAATAAAATAAAAAAATATTATGAAATATCCATTTTTAATTAAAAAAAATAGTGGAAAATGTTGGAAAAAAATAACTATTTTTACATTAAAATAATACAAAATTTACAGTAAAATATCGCACAATATTAAAAATACTCGTGAGTTTTATTTTTCTTTTTCTTCAAGGATTTATCAAAACCCCCTTTTCCATTATTCGAGCAAAATTTTAAACTTTACTAGGTGAAACATTGGATAAATGAGAACTTTTTTTTTTTTTTTTTTTTTTGTGATAATGAAATTTCTTAAAAGTGCTCATATAAATACATCTTAATGTGTCAAATCATTAATAAACAAAAATCTGAAATTCCATAATTATCATCATTTAAAATTAGTTATCATATTCAACAAATTAAGAGTAAAATATATACACGCATGATGAATAAGTAGTCCAGTCAAATTCCACGTCTATAAACTAAGATTATAGTTGGAAGATTCCTAGCGTGGCATCGTTAAAATTTGGCCCAAAAAATGGATTGTACTATATGTAGGGTCTTGTTATTGAATTTTGTTTTGCAAGTGTTCAACTTGCCTTTCATGCTTATCCACTCTTTGTGAATCATGATCCTCATAATTATAGTCAGAGGAGTATCACTGTGACATCGTTGTACGGATTTTATTTCATGAGATAGTTCAATTCAAATTTCATAATCCTCATATTAAAGATTGAGATATAAAAATAAGTTTGAGATGTTAACTCCAAAATTTGTAATCCACGTATTAAAGAACATTAACTTATGAAAATAAGTTTCAATTGTGAATAATGTAGAACTGATCCGATCCATCTTATGAAATTAGATTCGTAAAACTATCTTATATAAAAATTATGTGATAATTAAACATCATATCTTTGTTTATAATCAGTATTTTAAGATCAAATCAACAAACAATCTAGTTTTATCATCAGTTATCAACTATTTTTCTTTTATGATTTTTATATCATATGTGATTTTTATTCTATTTTATATTTTATTTTTAGTCTAAAATAATCATCACACGTAATATGTATCCAATAATATTAACATACGATGTATTAAATATTAAAATATAAGATAAAATACCAAATGTAATATAAGATTCGAATGGTGTAATGCTCAAAATCCTCAATTATTGTGTTCTAAAAGTGTGCACACCCTTGATATTTATCCTCTAGAAATTTATTTAGATGATTAATTTTAATATTATAATCTAGTAGTCTAGAACTAGATGTGGCTAAATGTATGTCACGTGTGTGATGGATTTGTTCAATAATTGGTGCTCAAAGAAGTAGAGAAGAGAATAATTGGGGCAATCCCCATGGCCAAACTCTTGTTCGTTTTAACATAATGTGGACAAATTAAATATTTCTATCAACATTCGACAAACATATGGCTATGGATAAAGCAATCACAAAAAATAAGAAAAATAAATAAAATAATGTCAATCAATATTTCTGCCCCAGCAGAAAATATTAGTTGCATATTGTTTAGCTTAAATCTGGATCTTTTATTGGGATTTTTCCCCTTATTTCTCTTGCATATTATTGGCATCATAATTGTAAACATACAAACACATAATGCTGGGATCAGAATCTTATGTTAAATATTAAGGACGGACTAAAAAAAAGCCATACAAATAAAGTTTATATGTAATAGAAAAAAAAAAAAAATCAATGTTCGTTGAAGTTATGTTCCATACGACTTCAAGCATAAAATTCATCAATAAAACCAAAACAAAAGAAAAAAAAAAGAAATTGTCAATTAACAAAGAATTTTAATAAAATGATTCTTCTTTTGGAATCTTTTGAAAGAGAATCAAATTATTTTATAAAAAAAATTAAATTCTTAAATTTTAGTTAATGAATCTTAATATGGATAATTTAGGAATAAAAAATTGTATGATAATTTAAAACGAGATTTAATTAGAAATAAATTATTTCTAAATTAATCCATAGAAATTAACAATAAAAAATAACTGATCAAAAAATAAGTGAATCTTGTGATATTGCTGTGAAAATTGAAAATTTGAGGTTAAATTGGACTTGTTTCAAACAATTAGTATAAGATAAAATTCTAAAAAAAAATATTATAACAATATTTTTGTTTTATCTTAAAAGACAATTAACGATAGTTTTATAACCACTATATATATATATATATTTTATTTTATTTTTTTTTTATTTTTTTTTTTTTACCACTAAATAATTTTGGCAGGGATTTCATGTTGGTTGATGGCAACTTATAGCACGACGTCTCTACAACTTGAAAATGATTTTAGCTCATGTTGACAAATATCTTTATTAATCATTATGCGTTAAGTGTTCCTCCTTTTCTTAACTATATGAATTAAGTAAATCTATATGTGTGTGCGTGTTTTTTTTTTTTTTTTTTTTTTTCATTTAAATTTTATCACACGCCATGATATTTTTCTCAATTATTTGAGGTACCATGAAGTGAGAGATTGTTAGGACTATGGATACATAGCTGGGAGCTCTTGTCTTTTTTCCAAAAATCAACTATGTAACATTGACTTTTCTCCAAACAATCTCTTCCAATTTCTTGTTGCAAAACACAATTTAATTAACACATCCACATTTCTCAACACATTTCTTATTGTGAAAAAAAGATTTATGTTTTAGCCTATTTTGGTCACTTATGCCCTTTAAGAAGGAATTGAAGAACTCCGTTTAGTTATGGTACGGACAAATATAGATGAAATAATCTAATTCTGTTGGAACGAAATAAATTAAAATGATTTAATTTTGACTGACTAGTATGTAAATAGTACGAGCAAGAAATCACGTAGCAGACTTTAGATTGAGGGTAAAAAAGAGTTTTTCCTTACAAATAGTTTACAAAAAAAAAAAAAAAAGAACCCTACTTTTATTATTGTACATATTTCTTGACACGTTACATGCTTATATTCAAATTATTCTACGAGAATACCCAAAAGTCACTACAACAAAATAAGATTCCACACTCAAAAAATGTAATAGCAAAAATTCGACCAAAGTCGAAAAAAACTATGTGATGACAACAAATTAAATAGCCACTTATAGTGAGACACGAGGAAATATTTTGTGATTATAAGTTAGTCACTTATGTATTTGTGACCACTAGTAATAACTACGAACACAAAAATTTGTGGTTGCAATTGGTCCTTTTTGTTATACTAAGTCATCCAAACATGCCGTATGTCACCCACTAAGGATGACAATTGGCATGAACTTAACCACAAAATAATCACAATTTGTACTAATTTTGGGATCACAAATTAATTAGTATGGCTAATTTCAATTTTGATCATGTTTGTAAGATATTTTTAATTTGTAGATAATCAAGTATCTATTTTCTAATTTTGATCCTCTATATTTTATTTTTTTCTAATTTCAATCCTTCTTTGTCAAAATTTTCAAAATCGCTGACGTGACTGCTGAAATTTGGCTACCACGTTGGATTTTGTGGCGGCCCGCCAGAAATTTTGAAAATTTCGATCAAAATAGACTGAAATTAGAAAAAATTAAAACATAAATGATCAAAATTAAAAAACGGGTATTTGGTTGTAAAAAAATGGAAAGTGCATACAAAACCAAAATAAAAAATTATCGCTAATTAGTACACATAGCATATATGTGTATAAATATATATGTAGCTGTCATTAAGTGGTGAGATGTCTCTTTTGGACATTGGTGGAAATTAAGAAATATGAGTTAATAAAGTTGGCACCAAGTTTTCATCAAAGATTTTTGTTAAGTCCATTTTTTGAATGTTTTTCAAAACATTACATTGCCAAGATTTTATTCACATTTCTCCACCTGAATTTGTTCTTTGCTAAGCTGGCCTTTCATGATTTTTTCCTATCATTATTCTCTTCACCAATTATTATTTATGTGTTTATATACATCATGTGATTTAAAGACTCTAATTATCTGTTTCATGTGACCACAATTTTGCTCTAAATGTTGGTGCAATCTGCCATATATATATATTCTAAATACATACGTATTTTGCACGAAAAAGAAATTAATATTCCACATTAAATCTTCGATCCAAACCTACGTACGTAGTTGGATTATGCAATTAATGCGAGGAAGAATATTGGTAAATATTATTATCTTTCCAAGCTTTTCATTTGTGAAAACTGATAGATCATATGTGCAAGTCATGTTGTTTTCAATAGCTACTACTGGTGAAAGATACTTTTGCAAATATTTTTCTATTTTTTATTTTTTTCTAATTTAATTTTTACATTTATGAAATATGGATGTTCCCTTTTGCATGGACATAGGAACAAATAACAGGGAGAAAGATTAAAGAAATAGATAAAAGAGATAGAACACAAATGTTTGCAAATCAGCTGCAATTTTTTCTTTTACTTCAAGAATCCTCTCTCTTGATCAGAAATTATGAAATTGCAGCAAATTAGACAGAGAGAAAATTGTTCTTGCCTCTTCTCACTGCCTTTTTCTTCCCAGAAAACTTCCTGAAATTAAACATACATAGATGCATAAATTAGGCCTTGCAAGTTGCAACCATTGCTTTACTAAAAATTAAAAAAAAAAATTCAAATAAAAAAAAAAATCCAACGCGTACCTGATTTCCCTTTTGTCGAAGATTTCAAGAATCCTAAGCGCTTCTTTGGTATAGATTCACACTGAAAATATTAAAAATCGCGCTATAATGTTAATATATATATATAGTGGAAGAAATGAAATTGGAGAAAATAATTAATTATGTGAATTAAAAACATGTACCTCATCAAAATGTGAAGCAGTTGGGTTATTATATTCATGAGGACCTGCATTGTCCTGAAAATAAATCATAACATACTAATCAATTAACAAAAAAAAAAAAAGACAGACAATTAAATAAAATCAATCATATAACATATACTTAATTAATTAATATTACCTTAGAGAAATGTAACATAGGAGAGCTAGCAGTATCATCAAGACAAAAATTGTGTTGCTTCTTAACCTTAGTTTCTTTTGTTTTACTTTTCTGCTTGCTTTTCTTTGTATGAACATCTTCTTGAACTGGTGATGCATAGGCATAATATTGAGGATCGAACGCGTAGTTTTCGTGCAAATTTGGAGGCCCAGAAGATGCATCTGAGACCATGGAAAGATCTTCATCTTGATCTTCTTGAATCCCATACACATTTGCTTCTTTGTGATCTTCGTAATTCTGGACATAATTTCTTGTCGAGTTGGAGAATTGATCGAGGTACGTAGTCCAGCCCGATTCGCATCCACTACTGCATTCAGAATTGGATAAATTCATTTTGCAGATTCTTGTTATTTGCTTGAGAGATTGGTGTGTAGCCTTGTTTCCACCTTGTTTGTTTCTATTTATAATAAGAAGAGAAGAATTATATGAGACCAAATTATAAATCAGTCTCAAATCCTATACTATATATTTCCTTGGCTCTATCCTTTTGCCCTTAATGTTATACATCTGTTTCAAGAAGAATCAAACTTGCCAGTTGTCTAGGTTACTTTGGTGTTATTTTAGAGAGAGAGAGAGAGAGAGAGAGAGAGAGAGAGAGAGAGGTCCATGGACAATGATAGTGGTAACACATGTACATAAGAGCTAATTATATATTATTATCTTCCACATGAGTTTTCTTATGAAGAAAGGATTAGACAGATGTACCTCTAACTAATATTATCAAAATAGACTAGTTTTGGCCATGAAGTAAAATTAAATTACCTAGTTGAAAAAAAATCCAGAATTAAAACACAAATGTGAAGTACCAATTTATGATCTCTCTTATCTTGGCAATGAAGAAGTGAATGAAAAGGAAAAAAAAAAAAAAACGAACCAAGAAACGTGTTCTCTTGGCGCATATTAAATGGCAAGCCTAATATATATATAATGAAATTAATGAAGATCATAGCAGGAATTGATTGAAGTAAAAAAAATAGGCATCATTTGATGAAGATTCTGATGGTGTTAGAAATGAAAGAATTAATGTAGCATTGGCCCATAGTGAGTAGTGGAATGGCAAAGATGTACAGAAAGCCAGCTGAGATGAAAACGGTACATATGATAATAGCTAGGCCCATTCATGTGCCTTTGCTAACATACACATATACTTCTCATGTTGAGATAGATACAATATATATAAATCACGTACTATATACATGTTGATTAACTTGATAAAATCGTCACAAAATAGGGTAATAAAAACATAATGAAAAGAAAGATAATAAATGAGATGAATATGAATTTACAATGGTCCCAAAAAATTTAAAAAATATATTGAGATGCACATGCTGTTTGCAGCCTAGTTGCATTGTCTTGTAGAAAGAGGATTTCCATTAGTACATAGTTTTCCAACTATGAAGAACTCAAATTCATTGCTTGAGATGACTTAAAATGGCAAAAAATTCCATTTTCATACAAAATCTTGTTAGCTTACCTGGTTAGCACCAATATTGAAACACTGCATGTAGCAATAAATATTGCGAATCTTCATCACATGTAGAGATTATTTCCTTTAATTTGTTTTTTCCCCAATCATTCCAATCCCATTTTTCTCCTTATTCTCACATTCATTCAATATTCTTCACTTAGGAATAATATATAATAATTTATTAAGTAATCTTGCTATATCTCTAATTAATAAATACACTATATAGGTAGATGTATATTTATGTAGCTACCATATACATACATATATATATCTATACATGTTGATGAATTGAAGGTGATATTGGTTGAAGATGGATGTGTACGTACTGATGCAGTATGGGCTTTCTGCACAAACCTTAGCTAATTACTATATGGTCCCTTGTCATTGTTAAGCTCTAAAGGACATATGCATTAATCAGTGTATATATGGTTTTTTTTTTTTTTTTAATCTTGCATGAATTTAAATACTTTGAGAAGGGGATATTTTTAACCATACTTTTCTTTGATGGAAATACTTTCAACATTCTTTATTGGTTAAGTTCTAAAGAGTCTGTCAGCGCCTTTTTACTGACCCTACAACAATAGTAGCTACGATAATATTGGATTTTTAATTATGAATATTTATTAACCGTTGTCTATCAACAAATTTCTTGTGGTGTACGTGTCTCGAAAACTAGTTTTATTAAAATAAAATTTTCAAATTTTAGTGCTGCAAGAAATTGTTCGATTTAGTTTTTTTTTTTTTTTTTTTTTCTACTTGAATTTAAATCCTGTAGAATTTTGAGAATGTGTACTCTACACAAGAGTAAAATTGAATTTAACTATAAATGGGTCAGGTTAGTCGCGTCACATTGTCATTTGAAATTTTGTGTTACTTTATTTTTGTATATTATTGATCTAAATATATATATGCCATTTCAAAGTTTTGATAAAAAAATATTTTAGATCATAGTATTGGTATAAAATATTTTTATAATTGATGAAAATGTATTTTGGAAAATTAATTTAGTAGTATTTAAACGTATGTGTTTTAACTTTTACAGAAGAAAATAAAACTGATGAAAAGTAAATTAAAACTTAATAACAATTTGCGTTCCAAACTTCTTGAGATTTAACATCTTGTATATAAATTTCAAGTTTTAGTATTTTATCGTTTAATTAACTTTATGATTCAGTACACTTAATTAATTTGTCATGAGACTATGTCTTTAACCTACACATGTTTGATATTTTAGTCAAATATGAGAACTAAATCCACCGGAAAATACAATAGCAAATTAAAGTTGTGTTCTGCTAAATTCAAAAGGTTATGAAATTTTAGATTTTTTTTTTTTTTTTTTTTTTTGAGTTAGACCTAAAATAAATTCCAAAGTCAAAAGGACAGGTTTGACACCTTTTCGAAATCTCCATTTGTTTTATTATTATTTTATTTATTTGGGGTAATTAAAATCTTCCACTAGCTTCGTCTCAGAAGACGACATATTTCACCTTCTCTTATTTTGTTCGATTTAATGGCAATCACAATAATCCATGTCTACATCAACAATTAATTGCAAATGTCACCTTCCCAATTATGTATGAAAAGTCTCCCCTCTCCACAATATTGGAATAGTCACTTGTGCTCTTCGTTTGGTTAATCAAAAAAGCTTTACTTCAAAATTACACAAAAACTTACATGAGTAAGTTAAATAAAGATTAATTTGCAAAATTTAATTTTTTTAATTATATAAGTCAAGGATTATGGATTTAACTTTCTCACAAAATTAGATTTAGGTTTGAAAATTATTTAATATTTTTTTATGAGATTAAACGATAAAAATTTATTTTAACTCACTTTGATAACATAACAAGAATGATTAAAAATATATACAAAATTTAACTCAAATTAGAGTCTCATAAATAAGAAAAGATGAAATTACTCCTACTCAACTTGACGAAACTCGTTTAAACTCAATTCAAAACTCAATTCAAATCGAAAAGTGAACAATATCAAAGTCGCTATCTGAAATTAAACACATTACGTGCATACATACATGTATGTATATATATTCTACCCGTCTCGACTCATTTATACCCCAAGACTAACCCTTTCTACTTGCACAACTAATGTTGTCAACTTTGTGGTCACTCTCTCACGTGGGAAAACATGTTAACATGATACTTATTGGGATTTTAGGTGGCAATTTTAATATTGTTAGCAATTGAAAAGCTTTTTAGGTTTCAACAGATCAACACATATTAATAAGAAAACCTCCTCTGCTCCTAATTAGTCACCATCAATCATGTTCCAATTATGTGACTTAAGATGGTGTTAGAGGCAGGTTCAACTTACCCCATATATAGTATTTCAAAGTCTTGTCAATGTGACTAAATTACATTGCCATTCAATGTATTAAGATACATTAATAAAACATAATGTCAATTCTCTAACAATAATTGGATAGCATAATAAGATACGCCCCAAATAACCTACTATTCTTGGACAGCTAGCAAAGAAATATCACTCTTTGTTTAAAGTTACATAACCAAAATTGGGAAGGTTTGGCGGCTACAACAACCTTCTCTCTAACTCCATCAATTTTCCATACTTAGTATAGATCTTCAAGAAACTTATTTCACTTCTTCTTCATACCTTATCTTAATTTATAGAAATAAATTGCTCAATCTCATCATTTCTCTATTTATTTAACTTAATCAATCCAACATGGGTCTTGCATACAAGTCTACTAAAACATTTTAACTCATTTATAATGGCCTTATAAACCTTATAGTATTAGTTTTCCGATATTGGTCTTCTATGTATTAGTTTTTTCCAATTACAGTTCATTTTGATTAGAATGTTTCAAGATTGCTGAAGTGGTAACCAAATTCCCGCGGCCACATCAGCGATTTTTAAAATTTCGATTAAAATGACTTGAATTAGAAAAATATCAAAATATAGATGATCAAAATTGGAAAACGGATACGTGGTTGTCAAAAAATGGAAAATGGCTTATATACATGACCAAAATTGAAGTTACTTCTTTATCTTATCAAACTGATCGAATAAAACTTTTTTGAATAAAAATTACAATTACATACATCAGAAATCTAATATATGAATCGAGTATGATCCAAACCCTTTCATACAAAAACTTATGTAAGTATGGTTTGTGGATTGACTCGTCTGATCGTAAAATTAAATCCGTAAAACGGTCTTTTTAAAATCACACTCAATCCTCCAAGACCACACCATTTGATTTTAGGGTACAATGTGAAAAATAACTAACAACACAAACAAAGAGAGTAAATTCCAATGAGTAGTCTCAATAATGTAAAGGCATCTGAACAATAAATGTATGAGTGGACCTAACACAAAAGGGGGCTATCATTTTTCAGAGTGACAGCCAATTTGCATCCATAAAAAACACAAAGATTTTTTATTCTTTAATTTCTTTTATTATACTTTTCATTTTAATTTTTATTTTTTTTTGAAGTTTTGGTGCATAAGAGAGATTCTTGTGAAGCTTGACCCCATGTCAATCTCAAACTGGACTAAATTCCCAATGAATCCATTTTGTGCTCTTTTTCCCTCTTACTTGGCCCTTCGTAGTACATTTATTATATGCTCACGGGTTCTAATATAATACTTGCAAAGAGTCCTTTTTATTTTAGTACAAATTTTTTTTTTTGTTCCATTGAATAAAAGTACATTAACATTTTGTAGAATATAGACTATATCAATTAGTCTCCTTTATATGCCTATCCATTTACTCATCAAATTTATTATCAAAAGTTTGTTATAACCGAGTTTTAAAAATACCTCAAAGTTTATATTTCCAATGCATGTGGTCACCAATATGATTAAGGACATAGACGGATCCATATACCCTGGGGTGGGTGCCCCACATTTTTTTGGAATTTTGAGGCAAGATGTTAGACTACGTTTGTTAACAACCTCCACAATCCCAACCTCTTAATAAAATATTAATTTATCTCTCCTCCACAACCTACAACACAATCCAACCTCTACAATTTTCACACTTTATCAATGACTCAACCCAACCTATAATAATTATTTATTTTATAATTTAATAATTACATTTATGTTATAATCAATTTTTTTATTATTTGAAATGTGTACGAAATATATTAAATTATGATATTCCAAATTCGTAATTATAAAAAAAATATTTGATACACTTAAAATAAGTTACAATCTCAATAACAAAAATAAAATTACAAAAGAGATGATTTGAGATTGTGATTCAAAATGTATCAATATTAGTCTCTATTTATAGAGGAAAAAAAATCACGAATTTTGGTTTTTTTTTTTATAGATAATTGAGTGTATAAAAAAATAACAAAAAAAAAATCACATAAACCAATCATAGGTTGACAAGTGGCAGAATTTTGGATAAAATGTTGTTGAAAAGTGTGCACAACTTGGGTTGGTTTGCCGCCCGGTTGTGTGCCATTTTCTGAATTTTGTTTTTTTTTTTTTTTTTTTTGTCTTCTTTCTAAAACCGGTTGCATGACCCAACTAATAAACATGGTCTTATAACTCAATTCAAGAATATTTCATCTGCCATGTATGAGAGAGAGAGAATGTATTGCAGCTTTAATTCTACACTCTATTAATATTTTATGTGTATATATCATACCAAAAATACGCCAATCAAGACTTGGATTGACGTGTTTGTAAATATTTTAATTAAAGCTGGCTACAGAAACACGACAATGTTACTGTAATACAAAAATGAAAATATGGGTATTACAGGTAATATCACAATCTTAAATTTACCGATATATTAATGGATATATTGATATCACAAAAAAATTGAAAAAATAATGGAAATTTTTTACAATTTTGGAAAATTAACATGAAATTTTATGGATTATTATAACATAGACTTGGATTGTTATATATTAAAAAATTTATTTACGTATTTTATATTTTAGTTATTTTGTTCCCCCACCATTAAAAAAGTTTGGATCCCCCTGATTAAGGAGATAGAGTAATTTTTCTAGAATATTTATAAAATATCGAAAGTATCGGTAGAAATTTTTTTAATATTAGATTTGTCCTACAATAATTTTTTTTTTCATTCACAAGTTACCAAGAAACAATGTATACATCTCTTAGTTCAAATGCATGTTCGTTATCATGTACTTCACAATAAGAAAATCTGAACCATGTATTATTGTTACTTGATTTGGCAGTGGATTGGTTGGGCCTGATTAGGGCTTAAAAAAAAAATGAATACCTTGATTTGAGATCAATCTTTGAAAATGAACTTCAAGTTTGGGTCCATAAATATAATAAACATGGCAAAAATATATTTTCATTCAAGGTCAAAAACTGTTTGATCATGTTAAGCAGAGAAAGATGAACTATATATATATAGTTCATTTCAAGTGTGATTAAACTTATTATATGTTCGGCTTATATCAATTTTGGGTAAATTGTCAGCTAATTGCTCTCAATTTTGGGTAAATTTGCGAATGAAATAAGTTGTCAGCTAATTGCTCTCAATGGTGATCGATTATGAAGCATCTTGGGTGGAATGTATCACTATCGTAAAAAGCTTAGGTGACAATTTGTATAATTCGAAAAATTCATCGATCATTTAGTAACAATTCATAATTCAGGTATCTTAATGCAAAATTTACTCAAACTCAACTTAGTAGTAGAGGCCTTTATCGTGCCAAAAATTTGCAGCAAAAAAAGGAACTCAGTAAATGCTTGAATACCCAAAATAAAACTTGATCATTAAATGGCAAGCAATGCAGTTTGATATACATTACTGGAAAACAATAAAAGCATAGTTTCTAAATCACATTGTTAACAAGTTAGAGAGATGGAAAACATCTGTTGAGATTCCCAGGCAACCTATAAAACTCCTCATTTCTAACATCCTTGTTATAAACAAGAAACTTATCCCACCAATAAGAACCGTTGTCTCGGCGCGCCTCATCTGTACCGTA
Source organism: Scutellaria galericulata (assembly GCA_946896805.1). Lineage (NCBI taxonomy): Eukaryota > Viridiplantae > Streptophyta > Magnoliopsida > Lamiales > Lamiaceae > Scutellaria > Scutellaria galericulata. Next base: position 17,339,739 of record OX335793.1, read on the forward strand.
ATTGAGAGTGCGATCCAATACAAGCGCAACTATAGCAGTCACAGTTGCATGGGACATGAAGATCACCGACAATGTGTCGTTGAACTGTGATTCGTTTAGCAGAAAATAAGACCAAGAATTCTTGTTCAAAACGAGCAAAATTTTAATCGATTTAATACATACCCATCCTGAATGGGTGTGAACGGGGCCAGTTCTTGAGATCAGATGATGCTCTCTGAAGTATTGTGGTAGAGAAAGTCCAATGAAGAAAGAAAATCCGAGTATAAATTTTGTTCTCAAGCTGTTGAGATTGCAGAATTGGAGAAATCCCAACCCTGCAGATGCTGCATTACAACAAAAATGTTCACTACTTTAAGGTTCAAGAATCATGGGATTTTATAGCACTAAATGAGATGTGAGATTATGGGAGAGAAACATACAAACGTAACCGAAGAAAATGCAGTATGATGCTGCCATGATTGGTATAGGAATAGCAGCAAAAACAGCTCCAAATTTTCCTGATTCATAGCCATTGGAAACCAAGATTATATTTTAGTTGAATCACGGGTTTAATTCAGTGAGAGCATACCTAAAACGGAGAAGAGAATCATAAACAACGATGATATTTGAACAACTCTTCTACTTCCGGCTCTTGACAAGGCCAAGAGACCGACATTTTCTCTGTAGACCACATAAGACACTATCAGCGAGACCCAACAACTTCAGTGAAAATGGGTCCAAGTAGCCCAACAGGGATAGCAAAAATTTATTATATTCATTTCATAGCCAAAAATATGTGTTTTGGACAAGAATTGCCCCTTCCCCCTTACTTGATTCCTTAGGAGGTGAACTCATTCATCGAGGGTAAAAATGTCAATTTTGGCTATATTTTATGATTACGATAACTGATTCTTACACTGTTGCTGTAGAGCCAGTGACACTGCCAAAAAGGGCATTGAGCAAAGTGCTAGTGCCCTAAAATGCAAACATAAACATTCAGATTCACTGCCAAATTTGTCTTAACAATGATAAACGAAGTTTAAATTCTTACCAACCAGCCAACACCGCGGCTGATCACTGAAGGTGGCACTGGCGTGGCACTTCCGTATCTAGCTGCTGCAATAAACGAGCCAGTGGACTGCCAAGAAAAGTCACGAATGGTAAAAGAAACACGCAATGTTTATGATCATGATACTTAAGTGTGATACCTCAGTTGAAGCTACAAATGAAGCGATAATTGCTGCAAAAATTTCGCCAGATCTAAAAGATGGAGGCCCCCATTGGAATGGAAATGGGATGTATAACCTGTAGATCAATCGTAGGATTGTCTTTGAATAATGGCTTGTTATAAAGGCGAAAAAATGATCTGAGAAATCGAGTAGACAATACCAAGGAGCAGAGTGAAAGAGTCCAGAGCTATCACTATGGCAGGTAACCTTTTGAGGTTTTGTAAAAGCACCACTCAGTGTTAGGATTTCTGTGTAAATCCACACTATTGCAATGGAGAAAAGAAGTGCGTATCTATCCCAAAGTGGCCTCTTTAACTTTATGAATCTTGGGAGAAACTGTAGAGACGGTTATATGTTAATGAAGCTTAGTATATGTCCTTTTTTGTGCAATAGAAACGTTGTTCTTTAGAACATTAAATGAAGCAATGTACCTGAGAGATGATAAAGATTAGGACCAACTGTGGTATCCCAACTTCCAAACATGTCGCGATCTACCAAAAAGAGGATGTAATAAGATATCTAAATGTCTGAAAATTTGAAATTTCTCATCATTTAAGTTAAGTACCTGTGGGAAACCAAGATGGTAGAGCCCAAGTCCAGTGAAAGTGACCAATGGAACGATAGAGAGAGGCGTAAAAAGCCTAAATCCATAGGGAAAAAAAACTAAGGGCCAAATAGAATGGAAAAACACTAACAAAACTTCATTTCTTGATAATCTGACCTTGTTATGTTCCTCCATAAACCTGAGAATCCGATGATCATTTGGAAACACGAACTCATGATCAAAGCACCTTGTAGTTCTCTCATTGTCAGCAAAAATCTCTGAGAAAAAAAAAAAAAAACCATTGAAATTTAACTAACAAGCCAAGAAGAGAACTTTACAATAGGATTAGCTAATTGCACTTCACCTGCTCTGGTGTTTGGATCATTTCGTATCTTCTAGAACGAATAATGGAAATCGCAGGAATCAAGAACGCGTAGGACCCGCCTATCACTGCTGGCAGCCTTGTGGCAAAAAAGGAATGCAACAGAGTATTTATCCCAGAGACAAAAAGTAAGGTTTGTATAACCTTGGCCTTATCTCTCTGCAATGCAAAAGGGGGGGGGGGGGGATTAGATATGGAGTATGTGATGAAGTTGGAGATTTGATCAAGAATCTTACATCACCACCACCCATTTGAGGAACTAGCAAGCTTGGAATTATTACAACTGAACCAAGAGCCAGAATATAATGTTGGAATCCCAACAAAACAGCTTCTACTGCATTAGAACAAGAACACCACAACATTATTGAAATCAAAACACATAAGAGAAAAACTGATCATAAGCAAACAGAGTTGATTATCAAGGTATGAGAACTAACACATAGGTGGTGGACTGTTGACGCAGTATTGGATTCCAGGTAGCTGTTCGAGCACCGGATGTGGCTGTGGTGGCGGCGGCGGTGGCGGCGGCTGGCAGCCACTGGCATTGTTACAGTTACTTGCATTTCCAGACATTTTTTTGAAGGTTCACAGTAAAAGGAAAAGTTGGGAGCAACAACTGTTGTTATTTTTGCCTTCTTCTATATAGAATTTGAATTGGGAGACAATCTTGCAATGATATGTAACTTATCAAAATATTAAGAAAGGTTTAAATGATAAGTTATTGGAGATTAAAACCTGAAACCGTTACATAAGAGATATGATGACAAGTTTATGAATCATAATATCATATATACTTGTATATATGTTATATGTTATTACTACCATTACTATAAAAGTACAAATAGTAATTCAATATCAAAATTTGCTTTTCCAGGTAGGAGTTTTTTAACATTCCAACTCTTATTTGATTCTTTTCTTTTAAACTCTTGTATAATTTGAATATCGGACTAAACTTGGTTTCATATTAATACAAATTTAAAGAGCTTTCTAATTATTTTCAAGATTTGTTAGAATTTTCAAATTAGTTAATTGCAGTGAAATATTATTTCTTAATGTTGATAGGTTGATTGAGAATTGAATATGTAAATTCTATATGGATCTATTAGAATGATCACATACTTATGAACTGATAGATAATAGTGTAATAAATGTGTTGAGCTTAATAATATTCCAATGCAAAACCTTGGTCAAACTGGAACATCATGAAATAACAAACAATCAAAATGCATATTAATTTATATAATGGCCACTTGAAATAACATTTTCTTTCCATATCTTCCAATTTCAATGGTATAAACCAAATAAATCCAGCATACTGAGAGCATCAGTCTCACAGAAACCTCATTACAAATAGAAAATTAGCATTTCTCAGTATTATACATCATCTTGAACCATGGTGAGAAACAAATTTTTTTTTTTAAAGAGCCTTTTCAGCATAAAAATTTGACCAGTATGTTTGAAATTGCAACTACCATCATCCTCTTAGACATGATTGATCCAGAAAACCCGTTTGGTGAAGAACTCAGTTACTCCTGATCTACCGAAATTCCTGAAGAAAGATATACAGAGAGTAATTCATGATTTTTTCCAACAAAATGCGAAGAGATTATCAGATTAGAAACTTCTTTTACTGCTTATAAAGTATAAACCAAGATTATCAAAGATAAGTGAAACCAATCTATTTATCGACCTGTAACTTTTCTACATAGGGTAAACACATAAATACACACACATATACGCATGTGTATGAATAGCCAACTTACTAGATAATACATTACAAACTCAAAGACAAACTAAACAAACACTCCAAATACAAACATAAGCAGTCCACATTAGCACCAATTTGTATTTACATAATTGCTTATTCCAGCAGTTATGTAGAAGTGGTAACTTAATCTCCAGAGAAAATGAAGCCATTTGTAGCAACAAATCTGATACCAATCTTTCTTGTGAAATAAGATCTAGAATGTAAACCTTGACCTCTAACACAATAATAAGTTTAATGTGTGTTCTAAATTTTAAAGGCCCTTTATCTTCAACCACTAAGTTCTTACATAAAACCTACATAGTTTTCCCGAGTTCCATTACCTGACAGATAGATTATAAGTCTTAGATTTCAGCCACTTGCTTGCAATCTTCACAGACCATTGCTAATAGCCTAATATGACTATGCAAATACTCTCAAACACATGACAAATACAGAAACAAGTCTCAACAATTTATACTAAGCGTAAACTGCATTAATAGCATCGTAGAATCTTGCATGCATAGCACAAAGTAAACTAAACAGCAATATAATTCCAATGCAGATTGGTAAAAGCAAATGTTACCAGCATTAGATCCCAGCTTCTCTTCTTTCTTCACCCACACCTTACCACTTTCTCTCTGTCTCATTTTCGGGTGATCCTCAAATCTTCTAAACCCTGTAAACCTCCTGCTATCACCCCTCCAGTTCCTATATCCAGTTCTCACTCTCGCCCTTTCAACAATTTTCCCACTTTCCAATGCTAAAACCTCATGATCCACCTTCTTCTTATCATCACTCGATTCTACACCTCCAACTACATCCTCGTTTATCTTGCTAATCACACTCTTGCTTTGGCCCTCAACTCCATTACTATCGTTTCCACTTAAACCACATTTTTCACTGAATTCCTCTAAAACCTCATCATCTCCCTTCTTCGACTCCGATCCCACTTCATTACTCTTCAAACCATCAGGTGTACTCTCCTTCATCTTATCATATCTCTTTCTGTATCCACCATTTCTCCCTCTCCATCCCCCTCTGCCTCTCCATTGATGGCCATTCCCTATTCTATCCTCCACCTTCTTCTCAACAGCTAATGTCCCTTCATTCTGCTTCAACTCATTGAATCCACCACCATACTCCTTCTTATCGCCATTTACCCTCAACCTGCCTCTAAAACCCCCTCTCCTCACTCCAGCAATTTCCCCATTCACTCTATTTCTTGGCAGAACCTTCACCATAGCCACACTGTCACTGGCTATTTCCTTAACCTCTTTCAACCCACTTTCAGCAACAAGTTCCACTTCATTCTCAACCCCTTTCTCAATTCCAACTTTTCCCTTTTCAATTTCCTCTCCCTTTCCCTCATCTCTCACAGATTTCATATCTCGAGAACGCGAATTCTTCTTCCTCCCATATCTCTTCCTACTTTTTCCTCCATTTCCAAAACCACCAATTACAATCTCCTTCTCCTTCTCCTTTTCTCTCTCTTCAACCACGCCGCTCTCTCCCTCATTCTTTCTCTCTCCTCTCCCCACCACACCTCTCGCATACCCACCCCCCATTTGTCCACCCACACCCTTTTTCTTCTCCTCTTCCTCTTTCTCCCTCATCTTCTTCTCTCGCTGCTTTTGCATCCATCGCTCTTGAAGCTGTGCTAACGAAACGTAGTCTGGTGGTAGCGATGTCTCCTCGTCTCTCTCCCTTCCCCCTTCCATGACTCTCTCCGCCTAAATTAAACCCAAAAATGACAGAAAACACAAAATCAAGATTCAACTAGAAAAGAACCCTCGGAAAACCTCTCTCTCTCTCTCTCTCTCTCTCTCTCTCTCTACCTCTCTACCTCTCTCTCTACACACACAGTCAGTGTGAGAGAGTGAGAAGAAAAGGGGAAATTGAAGCAGAAAACTGCTGAAGAAAAAGCTATCTGAGTGTTGAGTCAATGTATTGTTTGTATATATATATATATAATATATATATATATATATATATATATATATATATATATATATAAAAATTCCATGCAAGGACAAATTTTTCTTGGGAGCAATGGCGATTGAGGAATTTGGGATGAAATGACTCCATTCTGAAATTAATCTCAGCTTTTTGCTTTAATTAGGTAAAGAATTTAACGACATTTAAATAATTAATTAACATGGTTTTACTAATTATTGTTTTTATGATTACATATGAAATTAATATAAATCTTAATTTAGTGTAAAATCCCACAAGACAAAAGTTCATAAAACATACAAAAATCCAAGGCAAACGATAATAAATTACAAAAACTTGTGTGAGATATAAATAGTTTTTGTGGGATGAATTCTTTTTATTCACAAATCAAATTTATTTTCACAAATTTATATACAAATTATGAAGTCTGGATTTTGGATTGACCTATCTCATATAACTTGATTCGTAAGACACTCTCACATAAAATTTATTGGCTTAACTCATTTTTAAATCTTATTTTCTTTATTGGTTTTAGTCCTTCAATATCCACTCCTAGTCTTAAATGATTTATCCTATTCCATTTAAATGTTATCTTAGAAGTTAAATCATATTTTCAATTAATTAATTGTTTTTTTATATTTTTATGCAATTTTATCCCAAAATTATCTTTATTACAAATTTTTTAAAATCTGCTAACTTTTCAATATAATATATGAATTATTAGCTAAAATATAGGAATTTGATAGGAATCTAAACTAATTTGATTTTTGGTTAGATAAGAGTACATTAGTAAAAAAATAAAATTCATTGTTGGTGTGTAAATCCACACGAGACGAATTATGTCGAATAACAAATAATTGAATAGGAAATTGACAAGAAAAACCAAGAAAACAAAAGAAAAAAATGGCTCGAAAGCTTCTGTCAAGTCGAACGGACTCAGGTGATTCTGATTGGACAATAATATAAGTATCTTTTGGGTGACGTGACTATTAATGACAAACCCCCTCTTTCAGGCGCCAAAATTTAAAACGTTTCTAGTTTGCTATTGATTCGACGTCTTGAAAAAGTCCTATTTTATGATCGACTCGATTTTGGTAGGCTTCTTTGGTTGGAACTACCAAGGTCTCCTTCAAGAGGTCATACGACCCCCGATCAGCTCGAGGTACAATTTTTTTTTTATTTCTCTAAAACCATATTTAAATGAGACGAGAAGAGTTAAATATCATAGTAATTATAGACATTTTCTATAATTTTCTTATTTTATTGTTGTAATAGATGAGAAAGAAATTAAATTATCCTTGAAACTGTTAGATTGAAAGATGAGATTAGTTAATATGGGTGTTTGATAATTAATGCTCTCAATAAAGAAGCTGACTTATTATTCGAAACATATAAAAATGGAATATAATTCAATTTTGGTGAGATGGAATCAGAGTGAGTATTTTAGCTTCCAAAAAAACAACATTGTTTTATTTTTTATTTAAAAATTTACCATTCTGATAATTGAATATTATCAACTGAATAATAATAATAATTAATAGGAAATAAAAAAAAAAAAAAATTCATGAATACAATATGAAATCCAAAGCTCAACTCGAATACAATCCAGCCTCTATATCCATTTTGATCAAAACCCATCAAGAATTTACAATCTTTTCTCAAGCTTAACTTCATTCTTGGTCATGATCCACTATATGAGCTTAAATTTAACAGTAGCAACACGAGGTAGAAGATTAAAATGGCAATAAATGGTTTAAGGATCATGCACGATTCTTGTCATGATCACCCTCTAGCTGGCTCAAGTTCCCTTTCTCCTTGATCAGTTGAATATGGTGGTGTTTGCAGTATAGACGGCCCTCGTGCGCGATGTAATTGGATGGACTAATCACACATCCACCATGGCTACATTTGAAGCAGCTCTTGTGATATGATGTTCCATTCACTGAAACCTGAGGTTATAATTGTAATTAACTTAATATGACCACCGTTGATGCCATAACTACCAAATCACGTTTTACCTTCTCAGTAGGGTAAACGGTGTTCTTACAAGCAAGACATTTCTCTCTTGTTCCAGCAAACATACTTGAAACCTTATTAGCATTTGGTTTCTGCATATACAAGATCTAATTGGTTAGAAGAATGTTGCAAGATTTAGACATTTATTCACGCTACTTTTCTTACCTCAATGTCACAAGCTTTCTCTGGCTTCACAATTTTAGGTGTTCCTAATAACAATTGTAAGCCAATGTAATTAACATTCATATTATATATTAATTGATATCAAAATTTTGTTTAAACTACCTTCAAAGCTTTTGTCCAAACTGCCAGTTCTCTTGAAGAGCTGATCAAAGTGTGGCCTGCAATATAGAACTCCTTCAAAAGAATTGTAGTTTCCCAGCTGTCATAAAGCCACATCAAATTATATTGTTAATTCATACTCCAATTTTCATTAGATGTGTGAAATTTAACCTTTTTTCAGAAATCAAATAACCAAATAGACCAAGGATTCATTAACTTTCCCCGGGCCAAGATGTCCGGGTCGGGCCAAATCCAATCACCCATCTTTACACCTCAAATATTGTCTTGTTATGAAAAGGCCACATGGATCTAGGTGCAATAATTAAGTATTATTTATTCACCAATCATTAAAAAATAAATAATGTCACATCTACTTATTTTTACTTGTTCATTAACATTAGTTCACAGCAAAATTTTCCAATCATCTCAAATCTCAAATCTCAATTCTCAAGTCTCTCAGCTCTAAGATCTAGCTATACAGAATTAACTCAGAAGCAAACATTAACAGATCAAGAAATTAATAAGCCAACAAATATCTAATTTAAATTTAAAAAGCAAGAATTAGTGCAAGAGAAAAACCTTGAGAGTTCCCTTGCAATGGTGGCATCTAAAACAAGCCTTGTGGTACACTCTGTTATCAGCAGTCAATTTGTCCACCAGATAAACAGTCTTCTCACATGCCATGCATTTCTGGGTTGTACCTGCAAATGCCATGCCTATGTACAACTCTCAAGCAATTCACTGTGTGTTGTGTGTGTTTTGCAGAAGGGGATGAGAGGGTAAGCTAAAGGTTTCAAAGATAGATATTTGAGTGATTTATTGAAAGGAATTGCTATCTGGCACTCATTTGGTCCCACTATAAAGAAAATAATTCCAACCACCTTTTCTATATATTTATTATTCCATCTGCTTTATCACTCTTAAATTTTAATATTATATTAGGGTTAATTACAGCAACCATCAGCAGTTTTGCATATAAATAACTGAATTTTTTTATAGATAAGGATTTGATGCTTAAACCACTAAACTAATTTTTTGATGAATTTTGATGCATGACTTGTGATATACATATTTTTAAAGAAGTTTTTGTCCAAACAATTGAGTCAATGTATTCATGCTACATACTTGAGGGCTTTCCGAACGACTCAAATATTTGGATAAAAAAATCTTTAAAAACATGTCACATGCAAGTCACATGCCAAAATTTGGGGAAAATGATCGGAAAATCAATTTGGTGATTTAATTATCAAATTCTGTATAATTTATATATATATATATATATATATATATATATATATCTCACAAAAATATAATAATTTATGTACAAAATCATTGATAGTTTGACGGATTGTTGCAATTAATCCATTATTTTATAATTTCGTGTTCAAATTTTACTCAATCAACTTTAAAGATGAATTTCTATCAGAAAAATTGACGTGCCAACTCTTCGATTTTAGATATAAATTTTTCCATCTTTTATGTTTTTTTTTTTTTGAATTGAGAAGAATGGAAAATAAACACATTAGAAATTGGAGGAAAATGTACTGAAAAAACAAGAAATAGTGGATAATAAATATACTAGAAAATGTAAAAACTATTGTTTGTGGAAATTGCTTCTTGAACACGAAATTTTTGTTTCAATTTTTTATTTTATTTTTGGGATTATAAGTTTCTTAGAAGGCACTTCGTTACATATAAACTCATAATTATTACTTAAAAAATAATTTTAGTCATGACTAGTCACATTACTTTGTAGGAACCACCTTAATTGGTTGGCTATGCAACTTTTTATTGACCAATTCACTGGTAGTCTGGTAGTATAACTCGACTGGTAATTTAGCTTTTATTAGAAAGTAATTTACTAGATATGAATTGATCATGTAATAAAACTTAATAAAAAATATGTGACTTATGATAGAGAACATTTATAAATGTGAAACATCATTACAAATATCCAATTATACATATTAACTATATATACTATACTATTTGTAAACACAGTTAGTTACATTGACATATATATTATTCAAAAACACATAATTTTTTTATTCTTGAACTTTCAAATTTTGTTTTACGGAATTCTTTTATATTCATCCTGGTTTTACTAAAACTCTAAACTGTTGAATTTTGTTTTATTATATTATATGTCTTTGAGCATCGATTTTGTTTTACTAAACCGCTTTTCTTGCAAATTTTATTTATTAAGAGTTTTTATTATTTTTTTCGGATACTCAATGTGAACAAAAGTAGAAGAGCCTAATAAAACAAAATAAATATAGAAAACCTTGGCAAAATAAAATTTTAAAACCTTGGGGTTAAAAAAAATGAATGCATTCTTACAAACAAACTTTCAAAGTTGGATCAAATATTATTTTCTTAAAGTTTTGTATATGAAAATATGCGATTGAACACAAAAATTCATACGAGAATATTTTACAGATTTTGTTACTTGAGACGGAGTCTGACTATCCACAAATCAAATTCATCTTCAGATACTCATATATGAATTATGATTTATATTTATTGTGAATTCATCTGATAAAACTAGAATTACGAGATGATCTTAAAAAAAAAAAAAAAAAACTTAGTTATGAATCTTATGATTGAAATAGGAGGGGCCACATTGGGTTGCAGGATAATTTTCAAATTGTAAAATATTTAGTGATTTGATGTAAATTCTAATTGCCAGACAAATATGGCTTGCACCCCACACAAGTGCAAGTAGCTGTATATATCTGTATTAAAGAATTTCTACAGTGGCCCATGAAAGGGGTAGTTTATTATTAGTCAATTAAAATCCAAATCAATGAAGATTAGTAAATCACAAAAACTAATTAGTATGCATATTACTTCATCCGAAGAAAATGAACACACAGAGAGATGAGGATGAAAAGTTTTATTATAATTATGTTTCAAAAGATACAAGGCATACAAAAATATATACATCAGACTTGCAAAGGTCCTATAACAGATCCTATAATCACGCAACACTAAAAAGGAGAGAAGCAAAAAATAAGGCTAGACTAAGCAGACAAAAAGATACAGAAAGATGCACTCCCAAAATAGATAAACAAAGACATAATGATCAAGAATGTAATTGATTTCCTTCACTCTCCCTCTAGTTGGCGCATGAAGGTTACAAATGCCCAACTTGTCGACAAGAAACCGGAAGCGTGCTGCCCCTAAAGCCTTCGTAAAAAGATCAGCAACCTGCAGCTCCGTTGAGATTTTGCATGGAAGTATGTCTTTTGATTCAAAGCGTTCTCGAACGAAATAACAATCCATCTCGACATGCTTCGTTCTTTCATGGAAAACGGGATTGTTTGCAATGTGGCATGCCGCTTGATTGTCACAAAAAAGGGAAGTGGCTGTGGTTTGAGTGGCTTCAATGTCTTTGAGCAACCATCGAAGCCAAAGAATTTCACTCACAGTGGTCGCCATCGCTCTATATTCTGCTTCGGTGGAAGAGCGAGATACAACGGATTGCTTTTTTGTGCGCCAAGAGATAGGAGCACCACCCAAGGTGATAAAATACCCAATACAAGAACGTCTCGTCATAATACAGCCCCCCCAATTGGCATCGCAATAGGCCTCAAGCTGAAAATTGTCATTTGCAGGAAGGAAGAGTCCCTGGCCTGCTGTCGACTTAAGATAGCGGAGGATTCGTGTGGCTGCCTCCATGTGCGTGTGACGAGGGACTGTAAGGAATTGACTTAGATAATTCACTGCAAACTGAATATCCGGACGAGTGACAGTTAGATATAGAAGTCGTCCAATCAATCGACGATAACGAAGAGAGTTGACGTGGGGACTATCATCATCGTTCGTTAACCGCAAATTTTGTTCCATTGGAAACGCGCTGGGACGACCGCCTTGTAAACCAGTTTCTTCTAAAATGTCAAGAGTATATTTCCTTTGACTTAGAACAACACCTTTCGCTGAGCGAGCAACTTCGATGCCAAGAAAGTATTTTAAGGATCCTAAGTCTTTTATGCCAAACAATGAGTCCAGGTGTTTCTTTACGCTCGCAATTTTGATGTTATCATTTCCGACTAAAATTACGTCATCAACGTAAATTAGTGCTGCCACATAAATATGCTTTCTCTTGAAAATAAACAAGGAATGGTCTGCTCGAGATTGTCTAAAACCGACATTGATCAAGGCTTGAGTGAACTTGTGATGCCAGTTTCTCGAAGCTTGCCGTAGGCCATATAGTGACTTGCGTAGTTTGCATACGCGTGTTTCTCCTTATTTCGTAAAACCTTGAGGAATTTTCATATACACATCTTCCAACAAATCGCCGTGTAGAAAAGCGTTATTCACATCTAGTTGATGTATAGCCCAATTTTTCTTTGCTGCAATAGCAAGAAGGATTCGCATCGTGACCAATTTTGCAACGGGTGCAAAGGTTTCATGGAAGTCGATCCCTTCAATTTGAGTGAAACCTTTCGCCACTAAGCGTGCTTTGTAACGTTCAACCTCTCCATTTGGTTTATATTTTATTTTATAAACCCATTTAAAGTCGATTGCCTTTTTACCTGGTGGTAGTGGTTCTAAGGTCCACGTACCATTTTGCTCCAAGGCTTCAATCTCCCTTTTCATGGCCTCGTGCCACCGCTCATCCCTTACTGCCTGATGGAAAGATTTAGGCTCATCACGGGAGGTGATGGCAGCAAGATACGCCTTATGAGTGGTAGAAAATTTATTATATGAAACAAAATGTGATAAAGGATATACCTCCGAGGTTTCTGAATTGGGAGTGGGTTGCGAATGGTCGACGGACTTAGGCAAGTCTGTTTCATATAGCTCAAGGTGCTTGGGCTGCTTCTTGACCCTCTCACTTCTTCGTGGGCCTTCTCCTGGACATTGTTCACTGCCACCACTATTTTCACTGGATATGTTGGGCCCATTAGTACTGTTCAAAACCCCTTGTCCAACCGTACATTTTGGGCTCACATTTTCAGTCTCAATTGGCATAAAATCATCGTCATTCCAATCTCGTTGTCTAATACGGCTCACATTTTCTACTTCATTTTCAGGATCCAAGTTTTTGAATGGGAAAACACTCTCAACAAATTTGACATCACGAGACGTATATATTTGTTTAGTCTCCAAATCGAACATGCGATATCCCTTTTGAGAATGTGGATATCCAACAAAGACACACCTTCTCCCCCTTACATCAAATTTATCTCCCCCTCTCCGGTTATCCTTGGCATATGCCAAACACCCAAAAACACGAAGATGCTCATAAGTTGGCATTTTTTTAAAAAAGGATTTCATAGGGAGTTTTATGTTGAAGAACTCTCGAAGGCAATCTATTTATGATGTAAGTGGCGGTTAATATGCATTCCCCCCAAAAATTTACTGGTAAACCTGCTTCAAAGCGTAAAGCTCTAGCGACCTCTAATATGTGCCTGTGCTTGCGCTCAACTACCCCATTTTGTTGGGGTGTGTCTGTGCAAGATGTTTCAAGAATAATGCCATTATCACTATAATAATCCAGCATGTATCTAGATTGGAATTCAACGCCATTATCTGCTCGGATTCTTTTAATGCTCTTCCCAAATTGATTTTTCACCAAATTGCAAAACATTATCAGAAAATGACAAACCTCAGACTTATGTTTCATGAGGAATACCCATACGCCTCGACTAAAATCATCAACAATGGATAAAAAATAATGTGCACCAGTAGAAGATGGGGTGCGATAGCTGCCCCAAATATCACAGTGAATTAGTTCAAAACATGACAAAGTGCGAATATTACTATTAGGAAAAGGTAGTCTAGTCAACTTAGCCTTCAAACAAGAGTCGCAATGCTCACCATTCTTTCCAAAACCATTATTAAAATTGCTAAAAAACTGCGATTTCAAACTTGATGCGTGGCCTAGTCTTCTGTGCCAAGTCCTTGAATCCACAGTAACTGACATGGCCATACCTTCCATTTTCATCGGCTCCAAACAATACAGACCATCACAGTGCCTACCCATCCCAATCAGCGTCCTCGAAGGTAAGTCCTGCATAACACAATAATCGGGAAAGAATGTGAGAACACAGTTTAAGTCTCTCGTAAGACGACTAACAGAGAGGAGATTACACTCAAAATTAGGAATATTCAAAACACCATTTAATTTCAGATTAGTATCACCAATGCTCGCAACGGGAACCTTTTCACCATTAGGAATTTTCACCGGTGTACCAGTCCCAATTCCCGTTTGGTTAGTAAGTATTCCACCGTCACACGTTATGTGTTCCGTGGCTCCCGAATCAATTATCCAAGGCTTTTGGTTGTTTATCTTACCAGCCATATTTACGGTTGGCAATTTCTCTTCATTAGCAGTCTCTGTGCCATCTTCTTGCTTGTTAAAAAAAGCCCAACATTTTTCGAATTGGTCATGAGAAACGCCTGGAACAGGGCTAACAGTGGCAGCCATGTGCACCCCTTTTGATGTGTTTTTCTTTTTTTTTAAGGATTCTTCTTTCTTCCCAATGTCACGATATCCCTTTTCTCCGGGCTTAGGGTACCCATTCAACTCGTAACACTCATCGATGGTATGGTAGAGTCTTCCACAATGTGTGCACTTCTTGGGTTCTCTCTGATTGTCCCTTCGATCTCCCGTGTTTCGTTCTTGTTGACGTGCAATTTGAAAGGCAGCAGCATCAACGTTGGTTCTCCCAGCTGAGGTAATTTGTTTCTGTCTCTCATCTTCCGAAACAATATGAAAAGCGGCACCAAGGGAAACGGTTGGCCTTGTGCTTAAAATTTGAGATTTTACGGTCCCAAAGACATCATCTAATCCCATAAGGAATTCATAAAGACGTTCCTTATCCCTCATTTCGGTTAATTGCTTACCAATGTCGCAAGTGCATTTTCCACACTTGCATTTGGGTGTTGGCGAAGTGGCTTGAAATTCATCCCACAAGCCTTTTAGCTTCGTGTAATAAGCTGAAACATATAGTTTTCCTTGTCGCATGAGAGTTATTTCACGCTTCAACTCAAATGCCCTCGGTGCACTTGCACTACCAAAACGTTCCCTCAAATCTTCCCAAACTTCTTGAGCGGTTGTGGCATGTTTTACACTTGTGCGTATTTCTTTGTTCATGGAAGTTTGGAGCCATCCCCTTATCATGGCATTACACCGCTTCCATAGCAACCATTCCGACGATCCTTCATCTGGGATAGGAATTGACCCGTCGACAAAACCATATTTGTTCTTTGCGTAGAGGGCATTACTCATCTCATCCGCCCAATCCGCGTAATTATCATCACGAAGAAGATCGCTAGTGAAAACAATATTTGGGTTATCAGATCCGGAAATAAAATATGGTGACATTACGTCAACCACGGTCGATCCGGATGATTTTTCAGCCGTTTCATCACTTTTCTTAGACATGATATGAAGACGACAAGAAAAAAAAATATAAGGGGTATGATTTATAGTGCGGAAGCTGGTTGATCGTTTTCCTGCTCTGGTGCCATGAAGAAAATGAACACACAGAGAGATGAGGATGAAAAGTTTTATTATAATTATGTTTCAAAAGATACAAGGCATACAAAAATATATACATCAGACTTGCAAAGGTCCTATAACAGATCCTATAATCACGCAACACTAAAAAGGAGAGAAGCAAAAAATAAGGCTAGACTAAGCAGACAAAAAGATACAGAAAGATGCACTCCCAAAATAGATAAACAAAGACATAATGATCAAGAATGTAATTGATTTCCTTCATCATCAGAGCACATTCACTATATGCCAATTAAACATAGCTGTATTACGTGGAAATGGGACAAGAGATATCTACACATGAACAAAAGATTATGCACTTCCCTTTTCATCATTTTTTAAAGTCTCCATACTTAGAAAAGAAGAAGAATAAATTAGGTTATGCATATTATATTTTTAACTTAATTATGACAACACTGTAGAATTATACATTGTTATACTTATAGTTAATTATTTTATGAATTATTTTATTTATTTTATAAATGGGGTGGGAGACATGAACTTAAGACATTGCTCAGGACCTTAGGTCGAAAGTAATACCTATCAATAGGCGATAGACTAAGCTTATGGATACAATTATTTTATGATTTATTAAACACTTATGAGTATAATTGTTTCATGTTTAACTTATATATTCATCAACCAAGATTTTAAATTATTAAAAAAAAAATCTCAAAGAGATGGGGATATCTAGCTTGTGTAAACAAAAAACAGATTTATTGTTACTAGGTTTGTTGCCAACCCTAATATAAACTTAATTAAAGATGATTGTATTATTAAAATTTATTAAAACCTATCAAGTAAAACATATTTTGAGTTTTGAATCTTACTCTTACTCGTTTATCAAATTTTTCCTCAGCTACAAAAGAGTGCAAACACTTAAAAGTTCTTCTATCATAACTGAAGAGAAAAATTAATTAGAGATCGATTACGAACATCAACGAATTGAGTTGAGTTCAACATCTAACATTTCTTTGTATCGTTTTTTTTTCCATCTTTAAAAAAAAAATCTATGTATTAAGTAGTAAAAGTGAAATAAGAAATTTGTGGCCTCATAAAGCAAAATGGTGTAGCTAATAATAATGTTGGATTCGCCAGCATGAAGCCACCAACCAGTTAGTTGGTTTACATTATTTTCACATATATGTGTTTCTTATCCTGCCCCATCGCATATTCTTCTTTTTCAAGCATATCATAGTGTTATCCCCACATTTACTCTTAAGATGCTTTCAAGTTTCTCAATTTATTCAATTGATTTTTTTTAATCTCATGTAATATTAATTATTGATTTATGCTATGATTTGCATGCCATTAATGAGAAATATATAGGAAATTCTTTAACCTAGTTGCTCTTGCTGAACGTCGCTAATAAAATGAGATCACTATATATTTTCTTGAAATTTGTCTCTTTTTTTTGGGGTATTCATGAAAATGAGTACAAAAATGAAGCTTCAAGCAAGACCATTGTATTCTTTTTATTAAATGAAATAATTCTTTATAATGTTTCTTATATGTAACCTTTTTCTGTTATAAATATCTTATTTCCTAAGTCATTATGTTAGATTATTATATAAGTATACAATATCTAATTTGCAATATTTATTATTTATCATCATGTATTTTTACTCAATATCCTAATTTCAACGTGGGCATTTGGTCTAGTGGTATGATTCTCGCTTTGGGTGCGAGAGGTCCCGAGTTCGATTCTCGGAATGCCCCTTTTTCCTTCATATTTTAATTTTATTTTTTTCTAATTTTTTTTTAATAAATAAAAATATAAAACCCCCATCTTCATCTGTAGAGAAAGAGGGTTTAAGTGAAGCCCTTTTATCAATCTTATTTGGCGAAGGGGTTTTTCCTTTCATCATCAACAACACCCTGCAACAATTTTACTTCTAAGCAAAAAACAATCAAAAATTCAAGAAGTTAATCGCAGAAAAAATGGTGTTCGGACAGATTGTAATCGGACCACCGGGTTCCGGCAAGACCACCTACTGCAACGGCATGTCTCAATTTCTTCAGCTCATCGGCCGGTACATTTCCGATCCTCATTTATTTCTTCTTTATTTCTTGCTTCCTACTGAAATTTTATGATATGGCCATTTATCTATGTATCAAACCCTGCTATTACAAGATGTTTTTGAATGTGGGGCTTTATTTCTATAAAGCCCCACATTCAAAAACATCTTGTATTATGCTGCCTTTTTAATGTTTTGAACTTAATTGAGTTTCATGGTTTTGAGTTATAAGAAAATCTTTTGCTTAAATGGGTTGCAGGAAGGTTGCAGTGATCAACTTGGATCCCGCCAATGATGCTTTGCCGTATCCGATTCATTAGTTTATTTTAGCTTGGATTTAGCTATTGTTTTATGCTATTGGTTGATACGATTTCGTGCTCACTAGTTGTGTGTGTTTGTGAATGCGAGTGTTGAATAGTTATGTCCTTAATACGATGAAGTTACGATTGTTCTATAAATATTGAGGAACTAATTAAGCTCGAAGATGTTATGGTCGAGCATTCCCTTGGTCCTAATGGAGGTATGCCTATTATGCTTTTCACATTTGGATATCTGGCAGTATATTCTGATTTTTCGTGAAAGTCATTGAATTCTGCAGTTATCTATGAAGATTCTGTTTTATTTACTGATAAGTGTATACATGCTAGATAAGGCCGATCAGCGTCCAATGCTTTTTTTTCTTTCTTCTTAATTTGATTGAAAAAGTACTGATTTGCTAAAATAGAAACAGTGTATATTATTTTCTGTTAAGATGGTTTTGTGGTGAAAGTTTTTACGTTTTTCAGTTTGATTGCTATTCAAGAGTACAGCTATTTTTAAATTTCTCTTTATTTACTAAAATGTGTATCAATTTCCGTGTACTGTATTGCGTTTAAATCTTGGAAGGGGTGGATTAGTTTCCATTGCTTTTCTTCTTTTATTTGATTGAAGAATTGGAAAACAATTAAACTATGTGTTATGGTTTTTTTTCTCTCTCGGATTTTCACTTACCAAATGCACTGCTACATTTGTGGGTCTATTTGTATTGATAACTAATTGCATTTTATTAAATAGCACATATTTGTCTACATTATGATACATGATGACCATTTTATCGTGTCTTACAGGTCTTGTTTATTGCATGGATTATTTGGAAAAGAACATTGATTGGTTAGAAGCCAAATTGAAACCCCTGCTCAAAGGTTGGTTGGTCTGAAAATCTGTTTATCTTGCTTATATTCTTTTGATGCATGCTTATCTGTATATTTAATTTATATGCACCCGATTAATACAGAATGATCTATGAATGGTTAGCTCTCTTCCTAATGGTAATCATTGGGAAAGGATGCAATTTTGTTGATAATATTTCAGAAGAGAGAATTTGATTTTTGTGGGATTTTAAATCTTCTAATCATGCTTCAGTGATCATTCTTAATTGCTTTGAAAAAGTGAGAGCCACAATTACTTTAGCTGATAATAATTTTAGAAGACTAACTCAAATGCCCATGTTCTCTGCTCTTTTTTCTTTTTTTGGGATTGAACTTGGTTGACATAAATTCAATGTTGAGTCTTATGATACTATGTTTTGGTCAAGCTTGAAAAAATATGAGGAGTATCTTATGGTTCTTTCCTTAAATAACATTAGTCATGTATCAAGCAGCATTTTGCAAACTGGTGGAGAGTAATAAAAGTAATTTCTATTGCATTCTTAGTGTTCATATTCGTGGAGCGACCTGCAACCCTATACATTGGCTTATTGCCTCTTCATAATACTTCAGATGACTGCTTTTATTCAAAATCAGCATTTCCATCAATGATATGTTGCAGTTGCTTGCCCGTCTCGCATACTTGTCCCCTCAGTGTTTGAGTGTTGCTAACAGTTATATGTTACCGTTATCTAAGTGTAATCTAGTTCCATATTTTGAACTCAGAAGTTATATTTTCAATTGAGGAAGCAAAATTACATTATTTTGCAGATCATTATCTTCTCTTTGATTTCCCTGGCCAAGTGGAACTCTTTTTCCTTCATGAGAATGCAAAGAGAGTTGTAATGAAACTCATAAAGAAGTTGGATCTCAGGGTATGTGCTCTTTTATGAAGCTGAATCTTGGATGCAAAGCAAGTGTTCAGAGTAATGATTATGGCCATGCTGACTCTAATATTAAATTCTTAATGGTGTCCGTCTTTGCAGTTGACTGTCGTGCACTTAGTTGATGCCCATCTTTGTAGTGATCCAGGGAAGTATATTAGTGCCTTGATGCTTTCGTTATCAACCATGCTACACTTGGAGCTCCCTCATGTCAATGTTTTATCAAAGATCGATCTCATTGAAAATTATGGCACGCTAGGTGAGAGCAATTTTATAGTGTGGTAGTACATAAAATATTGCCTTTTGGAGCCTATTCTTGAGTTTCTATATCATGTTTGAGCTTACCCTCTACTTGTTTTGCAGCGTTCAACCTTGACTTTTACACTGATGTACTAGATTTATCTTATTTACAGCATCATCTTGATCAAGATCCTCGATCTGCTAAGTATAGGTATGAGACCATCTGAATCATATGCATGGTCAGCACTTAGCATTATTATATAGAAGTTGTGCTTGATGAGCACTCTATTTGGCATCACAGTGTCTTTCTCGTTTTCTTTTCATATCCAAAAAGTCATGATTTGGAATACATGATGGTAACTCAAGCCTTTTTTATTGTTTGCCTTGTCAATCTATCCCGCATCTATATTAGCCATATAAAGTAACAGATCAATATGAGTTTTTTTCGCTATTTCATGTTGCTCATTTGGTGTTCCGTTTCTTTTCTCTATGGTTTTTGAGTGAGTTTATGTATTGAATCACTTAGAAAGGCTAAAAACTTACATCCATGCTTGATTTTTTATTGGAATCTTACACTAAAAACTTTCTTAAATTGATAACAATGAGATTTGAAACCAGGGCCTTTTGTTTTGCCTGACAATCTCATCGAAAAAAATAAACTATTAGAGAGGAGAATTGTGTTATGGTTGATAACACCACATAATGGAAAAACATATAATGTAATTTGTGAATGTACATTTGGTAGTATTCATGTACTTGTTGCAATATTTTTCATCGAGATTCACACAGAGATTGGTGCCAAGAAAACGACCCTTCGCCAATACAATACTCCTTATGACACTACATTATAACTTGTGCAGAAAGCTAACGAAGGAGCTCTGTGAGGTGATAGAAGATTACAGTCTCGTCAATTTCACCACCTTGGACATTCAGGCACGTTCAGATCTGTGCATGGTGAACTGATCAATGCCGATTATCTATTGACCTCGTTCTTGACCCATGTTTTTTCAGGATAAAGAGAGTGTTGGAAAACTCGTTAAACTGATTGACAAGACCAACGGGTATATATTTGCAGGCATTGATGCAAGTGCAGTTGAATTCAGCAAAGTTGCAGTTGGCCCAGTTGATTGGGATTATTATCGATATCCTTTTGCATTTTTTCTTACATCCTTAACTGATTTCCTTGTTATATGGACCAAGAAATGTGATCCCTTATATAAATTGAATTGGATGTTCCTTGACATAGCAGTTCACAGTTGCAACTGTGCAGGAGAAGTACATGAAGGATGACGATGTCTTCAAAAATGACGAGAGCCCTGATGATCATAATTAACTGGTAGCTTGATCACTTCACCATTTTCGTCCCATCCTTAAGAAGAGCTTAGCGAGGATGAACGCTGACTATGCAACTCTGTCTTGGGTATACTTTGAATCTGGAAATCATTTGGTACTGTAAGTTTTTAATGGAATGTTGTAGGCAGACTGTGTATTGTTAATCGTATGCTCAAGCTTTATCCAACTATTCCATTCCTCCATTCTGTTTTCTGAGAGTATATAGAGTCTACTGTCGTGTAGATATGTACTTTTTTCTAACACATCATTATCGTAGAGTTATTAAACGATGTAATTGAGACAATGTTTGAATGAATTTATTTTAAAGGATTAATATAGAAAAAATAACCTAAAGTATGATTGTTTTTCAATTTGTAACCCCCATTATTTTTTTCTCTGATTTTATCTTGAAATTCAAGAGTTTCGAAGTTCAACATTTACTCATTTTTCGGGCCAAACGCTAAACACGTGACTTACACCCCTAATTGTATAAATAAGTGTCTTTCCATTTCATTTTAGGTTACATTGAAAAATTGCATTCTTCAGGTTGTATTTCTATATTAATCCCGACTTAAAAGATAAAGTTTAGTGTACCTTGAAAAAGGAGGGGGGAGAAAAGGGTGTGTGTTAGAAAGGAAGATAAAATTTTCACTAACATAAGGTGAAATCCATTGAAGATTGTGGATTAAAGTCTTTGTGGGGACTAGAGAGGTTATCTCCAAATTAGGACAAATAGAATTTTAGATACAAAATGTCCATTTAAAGTAAGATATTCATGCAGTGGTTAATTTAGGTTGTGATTGCATTTGTGTTTATTGACAAAACCATGATATTTATGTAAAGTATGGAAGAAAAATACTCTCTCCCAAACATAAACATGACTATTGTGATGAAAGTTGAATTGACTATTTCTGCACATGACACAGACCAAGTCTTGGATGAAATGGAGGAGACATGATTATTGGAATTAAGTAGCATTAAATATATGGTCAGATCATTGCAACTTGACTTGTAATTTCTCACAACTTAATCTTGCTGGCTGGCCTGGTCTGGTCTTCTTATCTATACTTCATTTCCTTAATATATGTAAAAAAGTAGGATATGCTAATATATCAAATTTGAATCTTAGTCTAGATATTTTATCATAAAACATTCTTTCATTCTATATTTAATTTGACAAGTACATGGCAAGAGGTCAAGCTGCCCTGGGCCCTCCTGAAATAAAAATAATAATAATAAATCAAAGGCATATTAATAATTTCACATGTAAAAAAAAGAATAATTTTTTTTACAAATCTCATTTCACATGGTATAACTTGACATATAAACGAGGAGATTCAGCTTAATTATTCTTTAATCCATATCCCAATTTTTGTCTACCAATAAGAGAAACACAACTTATTAACTTTTAGAGATATAAATGAATTTAGCTGCTCTTGAGTACTTCGCCTCTCAATTTGATAAAAGCTTGTTTGAGATTATTTATGAAAATTCGTGAAAAATAAACAAACAAGCTCAGATTTGGTGATACTCAACTTGTTATATAGTTTGTCATTTCATATTTTTCACACTTTCACTTTTGATGAATTTATATTTAAATATCTAATCATACTTATTTTTTTATAATTAAATTACAAAATTATTAAGCAACAACTTTAGATTATGAAGAATATAAAAAGAAATGTTATGATATACTTACATTCAATTTTCCATTTGGAATGTTAACATAATTACGTTTGTAGTGTATTTTGAGTTTATTGAAATTGGCATTAATTTATAATTTAATTTTTCCAAATTTATTGAACTTATTTTATTTCAAAATCATTAATACTTGGACCCACAAAATTCTTGAATACTCTATCAAGGATTATGCATGTAATATGCAGCCATGAATTTAATAATAAGATGAGACCTCATGTTTTTACAAGTAAAAGTAAAGGATCAAAATCATAATGTGCATTTTATCTTATAGAAACATCCAGAAGTTTCTTATAGAACATAAAAATAAACAAATTGTTCTTGACCAATACGTTATTCTCCTTCTAGAATAAGAAATTTGTCAAGAAAAACGAGTGTATAGTACTTATCGCAATTCGCATGACAGAGACAACTTTATCTGTTTTGTTTCGTTTCAAGAGTACTTCTAGACACCTGGCTTGATTATTGGATCAAAATCGCTACTAAACAAACGCGACTTTATAATAACTTTTGTAAAATATTGATAATTAAATCCTGCATGGCTTGACTTGGAGAAGCGGAATATTTGAAATTTGATTTCTATTTCACATGATGAAGCTTCTGAATTCATATATATATGGTTGGTTTCTTACTTCTTGGAATTTATATTTAATTATTGAAGTTATTGTCTAATAAGAGTATATGTAGAAAAAGTCAAAAATTTACAAATCTATTATGGACAAAATCTAATTGTACGTCTTGTCGATGTGTAAAGAATCTAAAGATTATATACTCTTAAATCTTATAATCTTAAATTAATAGTTATATTCAATATATGCATATTAATATATACTTATAATGGATAGACTTAGATGGATATGACTGATATAAACAATGATAAGTGTAGAGAAAAGAAAAGTGAACATACATTTTAAGTGTAAACAAGGGACACCATTTTGTGATATAATACTTGCTCATTAATTATTGAGAAAATTCGTGTACATTCATTGTGGTCATTGAGAAAATCAGAAGCTTCATCATATTCATCGTTGTATACAAAAATCTCATTTCATTTCCTTAAATTATGTGATGTAAATTAATAATCATGTTTTCAATTTGTGACAAATTAACCACCAACACATTAATATATTGTCATGATAGATAGGTAGATGCTACTTAGTACAATATAATATACAATTAGAATTATAATTATGATTAATTTACAGATCAATTTTTTTTTTTAAATTCGATATCTAGCTCACATTCCAAACTTAATTTGATTTAATTTGTAAGTGATATTAAAAAAATGATGAATACAAAGATCAAATTATTTGAAGACGTTTATTCAAAGTTCAATTTGACTATAGTTGTTAATTTATGCATGCGTCGTCGATTCATAGTCAAATATAATTCTCCAACTTGATAAAATTTAAATTAGAGTGAGTCTTATGTGAGATCGTCTCACAGATCATGTTAAGTGAGACGAATCAACCCACAACCCACACTTTATAATTTAGAAAAATGTTAAA
Source organism: Scutellaria galericulata (assembly GCA_946896805.1). NCBI lineage: Eukaryota > Viridiplantae > Streptophyta > Magnoliopsida > Lamiales > Lamiaceae > Scutellaria > Scutellaria galericulata. Next base: position 17,364,245 of record OX335793.1, read on the forward strand.
ATGTCCACCGTGTATTGATTTCATTCCCTCGTTATATGGAAAGTTAAATTAACGAACATTTTGGATTTTTGACACATAAGCCATGGGCACATCTTAACGTGTTCACGGTGGATGGGGTAACAAGAATGTCACAATTCATATGTAAATTAGTAAAAATGGATTTGGTTTATGTGTAAAAAAGATCCATCTCACAGAAACTATTCGTGAGACCATTTCATACAAGTTTTTGTATTTAAATTAAACAAATCTAATTCCAACAGTGAAAGTTGTTATTTATGGTAAATTAAGCATTAATAATTACGTCTAATAATATATCTGTGTGTAATTATATAGATATGAATATGATAAAATGATCAAAAAATATTTTTTACACTAGCACACTTTTTAATATATTATAGAAAAAAGATTACTTGAATGAAAAGATAACTATAAATAAATATGCGTAGTTATCCACATTCTAAGAAGTCTGAAAAAATTAAATTTTGTGGTCATTTAAATCCTACGTCTATTCAACCACCCTAACCTAATATCGTTTACTAATTACTAATTAATCTTTTATAGTACTATAGCATAATTGAACATGCATGGCCCTAGCTAGCTCTCCAATATAGGTAAGTTTGGTTTATCGCTTTCATTAATTATCATTGTCGAATATATATAATGATAAAGTGTCCATCGATGACAACTCTTAATATGTTCACCAATAACGTGTAATGATCTCATTCCCTCATTATATGAAAAATAAAATTAATAAATATATTAGATTTTGATACATTAATCATGGACACATCTTAACATATTGACGATTGGTAGGGTAACAGAGTTATATATATATAGAGTTAGTCATTTAAATAAGTAGTCATTAGTCAGCCAATATTGTATCTACAGAAAAAAGTTAGATATTACTTTTATGTATGTATAGATAGAAAGATTAAATTATTCTCACCGAACTCATATTTAACTCGATTAATTTTTAAAATCAATTTAAACAACAAATCATTGGTTTAAAGTCATGTTATCCTATCTACTGTAAACACATTAACATGTCGGATATTCAATATATTTATAAATCCCATTTTTATATATAATTAAAAAAATGAGATCATTACACATTAGTGAGCATATTAAAAATTGTCCACAATGGACATTTTATCATTTACATGTTGGTTTAATAGCTGGAAATCCAAATCCTGGCCAAATCTTACAATTTTGGACAATTTTGTTCTTAAAATTTGTCAATTGAGCTAGTACTTTGTTAATTAGAATGTACATATATATGACATGTATAACGATGATATGAAATATACATTATTCAAATTCAAAGATTGTGAATTCGAAATTAAGTTTGAGTTCAACTTGTTAAATTTAATAATCAATAACATCCAACAAGCTTTTTGAAAAGTCGAAATTCAAATAACTTGCTATAACTGTATGATTGGTATATATCCTTACAAGTGAGTTGAAATATCTAGTACCTAGTTTCCTATAACAAAAACTCATCATGACCGAAAAGACAATTATACCCCCGACTATACGTCATAACATGATAAATATTCCCAAATTCAAGTCTTGCTTTTTAATGAGTCGTGTTGGCTCAGGTTGGTTCTGAAATCTATCTAATAAGTTATAGATACAGGGGTTGTTTTCAAAAAATTACGACAGTTTTTAATTATTTATTTTAGTTGTCAAAGCAGGTTGAAGCCTGCTTAAATAAGTGATTAAAATCTATCAAAATTTTTTGAAAACACCCTATAGCTATCTAATTTATCTGCCTTTTTTTTTTTTTTTTTTAAAATCAAGAAGAATTAATAGTGTTTTTTTATATTTCGTTCTTATCCTTTTTTTTTTTTTTTTCTTGCGTATAATATTATGCATTAATTGTGTATTTTATATGTTCGGCAACATAATCATTCTATACATGTAGTTATCTATTAAATGAGTTTTTAATTTCTGTGAATCAACATTAAAACCACATATATTTTAAACAGAAGGAATAACTTCCGAGCCCACCTATAAATATTCTTCAAAATAATTAATTAACATAATAAATTTTAATTCATTATATATATATATATATATATATATATATGTCTGTTATCTTCGATCTCAAGTCATGATCTCATGACTTAGTCCAAGATCATTGTTAAGGATCATTTTAAATAGAGATAATTTCATTTTTGGTCATTTATGGTAAAAAAAAAATGTATACACCAAATTAACATAAGAAGACGGTATTAATTTCTACTTTTATTAACATATCATTAGGTCCCATCTTTTATTTAATTTAGTCTTTACTATTACTTGATATACGATCTCGATAACGATGTTAGAACAATTTAAAGTAAAATCACAACAACTGATCAACAAAATGACAAGTTAAAATGTCAAATTAGGACAAGATTTCTTTTTTTTTTTTTTTTTTTTTGATAAATCACTAGAAAAATGAGGTGTAATAATTTGTTTTTGTACAACTAGGACTAGATGGGTTGACCGCCACCCTAATCTCTCATTTTAAATAATTTCATCTATGTATAAAGATTTAAAACTTGGAAATTGTGGAACAGACTAATTTTTTAATTATTATTATTAGGATCGGCCAAAAAAAAAACAAAACTCATGCCATATATTTATGTAGCTTCCATTCAATTTCAAGAAGATCGAAAATTCAGACATTTTATTATGTCTTTCACATGCAACAATTAAAACCGTGTTGATAGATATTTTCGAGATAAGTAACCTATGACTAAAGTAAATTGAGCAGGCAACGTGTACCATAGTGCTCGATCATATCTCTTCATTGTATAATTCGATCAAAAACTGCATAATTTATACACATAATACGATGATAAAATTCTACAGATCTATGTATATATAGACGGAGTTAGACCAGATCAGATTGAACGAAACCGAGAAATAGTAAAATGACTAGAAAACTAGGAGCCACGTTCAAACATGGCGCTAAGATTCATTAATTAAAACCACCAACATTATAAAGTCAAATCTCCATTAATACATCTTGTGCAAGAAAATAGAAGCTTCCACGGAATCACAGACTTTGGCCAAGAAAAAAATATTGTGCATCTTTGACCGTTGTGTCCTCTTGATCAAGTCTTCTCCCCCTCTCTCTCCTCTCTCTCTCTCTCTCTCTCTATAAATACATTGGTTTATATAAATCAGGTTCCTCATTTTCTTCGATCAAAACAAAGACAATACAAATCAATACAAAAATCAAAAGTATATTAATTCAAATGTTCATTTGTGGAAGTGGGAGCTTTGGGCATCAGGATGAGATGGAAATCGAGGGATGTAATAGTAATAACAGCCCGTGTTCGACCCCGAAGAGATCGAAAAGAAGCACAAGTTTCTGCAAGATTATGAGCAGAGATAATGGCAACAAGAACCCTTATGCGGATCGAGGGTTGGATAAATTCTATGCTCTTTTAGCCGATCTTGATGACAAGAAGCAGAAGATCTACACGGAGAAAGGCAACGAGGACATCTCGTTTGTTCGGTTCGTGTACACGAATGAGTCTGATAAGGCGAAGCCGATTGTGGTGAAGGTTAAAGAAAGAAACACAGATAAGAAGATGATGGTGCAGACGAGTTTCAAGAACAAGAGTAGTGTAGCTGCTGACTCAGCAGAAAAGACGAAGATTGATCCGGCCCCGATTGCCACGTCGGTTGATAAAGAGGAGGGCAAAAGGGGAATTGATCAGAAAGTGAAAAGGAGAAGGTGTCTTGTAAGATCATGCAGCCTTAATGGAAGCTTTAAGCTTCAAGATTTGAAACAACCACAGTTTTACTTTGCAGTGATGGTTGTGATGATTCTGTTGTTGTTGGCCATTTACGGACGGTCTTTCGCGATTTTGTGTACGTCGATTGTTTGGTACTTGGCTCCGACGATAACCGGAGAGGGTTCGTCTTCGTTGTCTAGTGAGAGAAAACCCAAGAGAAAGAAGGAGTACACGAGTAGGCGAAGTGAGAGAAAGGTCGTGGATAGTGTGGGTCCGTCTTCGCCTAAAAGCGTAATAAATGGGTTGAATGATAGTCGAGTCCAAGAACATGGTCCGAAAAGAAGTTGGTGAGCAAGGTCGATCTAATCGGTGAAAATTTTGGATTTAATCTTGTGAATTTTTTTTTTTTTTTTTTAATTTTGATTTTGATGTGAATATTTTTTGTTGGAATTGAACATCATGTTAGGTGGTGGGATTGGAAATAATTATCCAATTAGTTTGACATATTTGGTGTGGTGTACATTATGGTAATTATGTTTGAAATTAAATGTTTAGGATGATAGGTATAGTAGTTGTAATAAATAAGAGAGCAACTGTATGATAGAAGATATCATCAACTGTGTTGCCAAACAATTAGTGGAAGTCATGTACTCCTTGTGTTCATCAAGACTTGAATACCAACCCTTTATTGTATATTCTTGAAGAAAATGTCATCTTTTTTTTTTTTTTTTGGGTGTTTATGTCAGTGATTCAAATTGAAGAACATCAATCATTTTCTATGTTTATATGGTTTTTTTTCCTAGTGATATATACCCTTAAAATTTTGGGTATGCATTGTGGATATATAATGAAATTCTGTTTCACAAAATTATATCTATAAGTTTTTTTTTCTTTTTTTATTAATCTGTTCAATGCTTGTTTGAACCAAAATCAAACTATCCCTGCTGCGACTTATATCTATTATCTATTACATATATAAAAATGTGGATGTTTTTTACAAAATATGGATTATCGAATATATCCCTATCAAAGATTATTATTTAAGGTTATAATAGTAATTTAAATTTTCATATATTTAAATAATTTTATATTAGAATCCTAACTAATTTAAAATCTAATAGAATCCTAACTAATTTAAAATCTAATAGAATCCTACTATAATTAGAACTCTAATATAAAAGTGTTATATATAAGATATGTGTATTATTATTTCTTTCCTTAATTTGATTTGATCTTCACGTGCAACGCACTTGATTTAAAACTCGTATTATTATAGCTACATAATTAAATTGTTCATTAGGTAGAGTTAGTATTTCTTGTTTAATTATTAAATTATTAAAGGGCTGGAGAAAAAGAAAATGGAGACACGTCTTTTTGTAAAAGAGGTTTTATTTTATTCTCAAAATCTATATAATTGTATATAAATATTTTCTAACTACGATGGCACATAATACTTTTATTCAGTACGCACAAATTAAAGAAAAATGTAGTTTGATTTTCGTAAGATCTTTTCTAAAGAAGGTGAGAATCCACAATCACATTTCATATATAAACTTGTAAAAATGAATTTGATTTGTAACCGTAGTTATATCCAAAAATCGATTTCATATAAATTTTGGAATATATATTCAACTTCTTTTACTAAAGCCTCATGAAGACTTGATACATTAATTGTGTGCATCATAAATATCTATGATCTTAATTATTTGGTTCTAGAGGTATATCATATCATTCGACTCACTGGTCACATTTGGCCATGTATTTAATTTATTAATCAATATAATATTATGAATGATATGGCTAGTTCTCAGAATAAAATACATAAATTATAAGAAACGTAGTGAAACGTAATATATAAGTAAAATATATTATTTGTCGTAAATTTTGTAGTTTAAGTAATATCTTCACTTTTTTAAAGATGTAAATCAGGTTTGCCCAAATTTTCGTGTATGATCATGTTCGACGTAATAGTATTTTTTAATAAAATATAATAAGTGACATCTTTGTTGGAAAAATCTGTTCAAAAACAGAATTTTTGCCCATGTTTGGGGCAATTGTTGACGAGGGTCCCGGACTCCATTTTGGAAATTAAAAGTTGGATCGTGTTCTCCTCCGAGAGAGGTTCGACACGACTCGTAAATCGCCCAAAATGGTTGAGGGGTGAATGAGAAATTGTCTCAAAGTTACATGTTTGGATCCTTTGTAAATGATGTTATCCCACATCGGAAAACTTAAGCTAAATTCTCTACTATATAACGAGCTCCCACCTCTGAATTCATCATCTAAAAAAAAATCTCAGCCTTTTTTGCTCTCGTTTTCCCTCGTTTCCTCAATCTGTGTGATTCCGATCGGGCGTATTCCAGTTCGTTGTTGAACAAGAGTTTGTGCTTAACTCTGTGCTTTCATAGCCGTTGTATCTTGGGAAACGGACATCGATAGAAACCTCGAGCACCTCGGAAACGGCGAATCTGTTTTAAGGAAACTGTGATTCCACAATCCTCGGCCTTCTCGATTTCTTTTTCCGCCATTTTCGTGGAACAATCTTTTATATATATATATATTTTTTTTTTTATAACATTTATTTTCATTATGAGTTGGTCTTTCTTTTGTGATTTTTTTTTAATAACATTTATTGTCTTAAATTTTTTACTTTCTCGTCTTCTCTCACAGGCTATAACGGCTTCTTCTTTGTAGCATTTTAGTGATTCCAAATATCAAATCATGATAGTAATTTTTTAATTAAATCATAATTTCTTGATATTTTTATTGCTACGACTTTAAACATAAAAAAATCAATTATTTCAATAAGATTGAACACACTAATTATTAAATTTACAGGTCCATACAGACCAGAGAATTGAGACATGTGTTGATATATGAAGGCATGTGCTCAGAATAAAAACGAAAACAAAAAAAAGAAATTGTTTAATTAGATAACATCATAATCGTTCAATTCTTGTTTGGCCCCCTATTCTACCACATTATTGCTATGGCGGCTCAAATATTTCTTTTTTCATTTTTTGAAGCAACTAGCACTATAAACTTGAAACGTTTATATTTATTATGGAAAGAACTTAATTATTCCAGTAGCATTTCAAATTTTCTATCAATTCTCATTTAAAGAAACAATAATGACGTTAACTTTCATTTATCTCGTTAAAAAAATTATGCCCCGTATCTTTGAAATGTTATGTGTAGTAATATACTAAATACGTAAAATTAAGAGTGAATATACTAAATACGTAGTAATATACTAAATACGTAATTTGCATGTATAGGCGACCTGGTTGCTTATACCATTGACAACTTCACCTATAAAATTAAGAGTGAATCTTTTGTGAATCTGTTTCACGAATTTTTATCGCATTGCGTGAGACGGGTCAACCCATAATTCAATTATCCACAATCATAATCCTACAATTTATATGTTATTTATAAATAATGGGTCTCCGTCTTACAGTAACTATCCGTGAGACCGTCTCACATGAATTTTTTGTGTAAAAATTAATCTTTTAGGAAGTTGGTAATTACCCCTGCGCGCATTAGTGTATTTTGCGAATTTGTCAGGTTTATACTCTTGAGATATCACATATTAACTCTTAAGGTAAGAGTGTAGAAACAGCGTCGTTTTATTCTTTTTCCTCTTTCTTTTTTCTCGGTCCTCCTTTTTCTTAATCTCTTTTCTTATCGATTTGATATTCTTTTGTTTGTTTTGTACATTCTTATTTTTCTTCTCTATCTTTTTGTTCTTATTCTTCTTCAAATTGTCATTGAGTCATTTATGAGGGTTTTTTTCTTCTTCTCTTTCTTTTACTCATTTTCATAAATTAATATAATTGATTTCAAATCACAATTTATTACAATAATTTTAAAACATTGAAAATCAATCATTTCAAACAATATGAAATCATGATTTGCAGAAAATTTGACGAAAAATATGATAAAATCATGATTTGCAGATTTTTTTAGGAAGATGATGATGAAACATTTAAAATTTTAAAATTTTCAGTGAAAGTATTAGTTGTATACTCTTAAGGTAGTACATATTTACCATTAAAGTATTAATGCTTATAGTATAATGTATTATATATGCGTATATTTAAAGTATTACATATTAACCTTTAAGTTATTAATATTTTTAGTATAAAGTATTACATATGCACTTCTAAGGTATTACATATGCATCTTTAAGGTATTACATATTTATCTTTAACGTATTAATACTTATTGTATATGATATTATATATTTACCTTTAAGGTATTAGTGTAGTATAAGTGTTGGGATATTTTTGTAGAGGTTTTGATGAGACAAAACAGTTTGCGTGATAAGACAAAAACAGTTTGCTTAAGGTATCAATACCTAGTTTCCATACTGATTATGTGATCTTCAGTTCTCTTATCCTTAGATAAGATCATGTAATAGTTTTCCAAGTTATCAGGAAAACCAACCTTAGAAGAAATAAGAAGATATCTTCTAAGAGCAGCAAGCTGGAGGAAGCAGCAAGTTAGGAGTAGCAGGAAGCAAGTCTAGAAGCTGACTCCAGGTTTCGAGAACAGGATGTTGTTCTGAAACAGGAAGCAGCAAGCTGGGAGTAGCAGGAAGCAAGTCTAAAAGTTGACTGCAGGTTTCGAGAACAGGATGTTATTCTGAAATAGGAAGCAGCACGCAACAAGAAGGAAACAACAAACTAGAAGAAACTACAGCAACCTGATGTGATATCAGAAAGCAGCCAACGAATCTTTTGCAAAGAGATAAATGTTACTCTTATCCATGCAGCACGAGGAAGATCATGCAGTACGAGGAAGAACAAAACTAACTATCAACAAGTTTAAGTAGCCGTTGCATGAACTTCAGTGGTAGACCCATACCGCATTGCCATGTCAGCAAGCGTGTCGGAGAGGTCCAAAAGCCGATGATAGGCGCATTAAATGCTCATGGCAGGAGCAGTTCAGATGCATTTAATATGGCCACAGAGAAAATCTTTGGAGATCAGAGCTCAAATTCAAAATGGAGAAGTACCTCTTCAACGAATACTTTTCCTAACTTTATAAATAGAAGATATGAGTGACTAAAGAGCTTGCTGAACCGAGCCAAGTGGAAAATCAGATATCCTCCAAAGCTTAGTCAAGCTTACCTCAAGTTCAGCCACTTAACCTTCAAGAAGCAGTCAACCATTGCATTAGAGCTTTCATATTCAAGACTGACTTCGAGTTTGCACCAGTTGAAGAATATTGTATCTTTTAACCATTGTGCTGTGTGTGCTAGGTTGTTTTAGTTAGGTATCCTTAGCTGGAAGGATTAGATTCTCACTAAGTGTTTATAGTCTTGTGTAGGCTATTTTCTCTGTGTGAGATATTGTACCCTATGTGGGATTTGGCCAAGGAATCTTAGATTCTAGTAGGTTTAACTTGTTTGGAAGAGGTTTGTAAAGTTATGTCTTGTAAAGCAAACTAACCATAATGAAGTTCCTCCTCAGTGAAGGAGTAGAGTGAATGTAGAAGGGTTACACCACCTTCGAACCACTATAAGCCATAAGTGTTTACTGCTTATCTTACTTACTGCATTGCATTGTTGCATATCTATCTTATTGCATTTGTCATAAGCATACTGATCAAAGGATTGTGATAAAATCATATTTGAAAAGAAAACTGGTTTTCATAAAGAAACTCTATCTTAGTTTGTTCCGCTGCATACTGTGATATCGAGTCAGAAACCTGAATCAGCATTCTGTCAGGTTTCTGAATTGAGTCAGGTTACTGCATTCTCTATAAAATCAGGAACATGTTCATAGAAAAATTTTAAAACGCAAAATCGATAGAGGTTCATTCACCCCCTCTGAACCTCTGACCATTTGGGACCAACAATAAGGTATTACATACACACATATTTAAGATATTACATATTTACCTTTAAGGTAATAATGTTTATAGTATTAAGATATTACATATTTACCTTTAAGATAATAATGCTTATAGTATTAAGGTATTACATATTTACCTTTCCCAAAATTTCTGTAAATTCATAGTATTCAATCAATAACCGTCAAACTGAAATCTCAACATATTCATCATCTGAGATTGTTACTCTCTGACGAAGAGATGCACGCTCGACCGGAGCTCCACCACGAATTACTTCCTCTCTCCCCATTTCCATTTTTCCATCATCTCAAATTCCCCTTTCACACCCACTAATCACCACTCTTCTCTTTGATCTGTTGTGCTCATAGTTTATGGCTATTAGAAGAACTCGCCGCCACAGTTGGAGGTGACATCGGTGAAATTGGAAGAAGAAGAAGAGAAGAGTGAGATGAAGAGGATGTGAAAAGAGAAGATGATAGTACATCCATGGTGAAAAAAAATGTAGTGTAAAGAAAAGAGAAGAAGAAGAGAATGAGATGTAAAATTAGGGTTTAAAGAAGAATAAAAGAGAAAATGAGAGCAATGACAGAAAAGAAAAAAATAAATAAAAAAGTCATGGCAGAAAGAAGAAGAAGAAGAAGAATGTGAAGATGGAGATGGATAAAAAATAAAAATAAAACTCTATATATTTGGGTCGAAACGAGTTAGGGGCACAGATCCTAGATCCGTGCCCTTGCGGTACAAGAGAGCTTCCCATATACATATTTTATATATATATATATATATATATATATATATATATATATATATATATATATGAGTGTGGTTAAGCTAACCACTCTTGTTTTTATGCTTTCGTTTGATGTTTTTGTACTAACGCCATTGTTTTTAGACTTTAAGTACCATATTTAGTAGTAGTATTATTGGTTGCTTGTTTATTGTGTCGTAAGGTAGAAATTTTTTGATAGCATCATTAAATATTGAAAAGATAAAACGTGAATCACTTAATATGTTGATGAATTTATTCTGCAATTTTTTCATTCATGTATTTCACATCTTCAAATACGTTGTGTATTGGAAGGTACTGTTGTCAAACAGTCTTGAACACCAAGCTGGGAACTTGGTTGACAAGGTCCACATTTTCTCCTTTTCTCCACAATTCAAGACATGATTTATTCCAAAATTTTCTGCACTTCTCATCTTTATTCCAATGTGTAATTAACCCGTGAGGAAGACCAAAGAAGTATAAAATCCATACTTGTGAGAAAGGGAGAACAAAAATAAAAGAAATCATTATTATTTTAACCCAGCAAGGAATCTCGAGTGGTGGAGGGACAGAAGAATTGAATGACTTTCTGAGCAAGAAGAAACTTGGTTAGTAGATTGGGATTTTATAAGCCCAAGTTAATATGCATATAGTTTATGACAAAAACTCATATGTCTCATAGATCCGTGCCCCCAACCCGACCCGGCGCGCGCGTCCACACCGTAGTTGGTGTGCGCCGCGCGCACACCTGATTTATACTTCAAGTATTACACATATACTCTTCAGGTATCACCTGATTTGTAATATCTATAGAACAAATGTGTGATACCTCAAATCCGCGCGCCCATGCACCCATGTTGTGCGCCCATGCCGCGCGCACCTCACAAGTCTAAAGGTATCATACATATACTTTTCAGGTATCACACATCCTCTTCAAATATCACATATGTGTAATACCTATAAAACAAATGTGTGATACCTCAAAACCGCACGCGCCCATGTTGCGCTCCCACACCGCGCACTCACGCCGCACGCCCACACCCGCCGCGTGCATACCTCACAAATCTAAATGTATCACACATATACTCTTCAGGTATCAAATACCTTTAGTTCAGGTTTGTAATACCTATAGAACAAATTTATAATATCTCAACAGTATATGTGCAAAAAAAAAAAATATATATATATATGTGTGTGTGGGGGTCGGGGCACACAAGTGTCACTCATAGTTTATATGTTAAAGTTGTGAATAATGAATATATGACTATTTTGAATTTAGATTTTCTGAACTTTATTAAAAATAGTACATAATATAGCAAAATAAAAAAAAAACACTAGATTTTAAATACACTCATAACGCGTATAGAATGTCAAAGACTCTATTTACACTACATTATCAAAATCTTGAACATAATTTTACAGCGTAAAGAGTCAAAAGACACAAGAAGAAATCCATCTAAATTTACCAAAATTAAAGTAAGAAGAAAAAAAGAAAAGAAAAAGGGATTTCAGTTAGAGATGGGTTGTTTTAATTGCTTCGATGGAGGATTTAGCAAAGAGCAGAGACGAGAAGAAGAGCGTTTGGCCTCCGAAGAAGCCCGTGCTAAGGCCGCCGATGCTGCCCAGAAAAGGTTCCCATTTTTTCTCTATAATTATGCATTCTTGTTGATTTGGGATTTTCTGGGGTTTTCTTCAATTGAACAATTTACGTTTGACCCCATTCTTAATCAATCCATGTTGTGGCAATTTTTGTCGTAGATGATCAAGAATTAAAAAACAATTAATCTCGAGTTGTAGATTCTTGCTTCGATTCTGATAGATTGATTTAAGGGGCTTTGACTGTTCTTTGTCTCTTTTATTTGTTTTCCCCCTTTTCTTGGTATGTTGATGCCATTTAGTTCTATTGATTCCTAGAGTTTCTTTTGTGCATCTTTAGTAGAATGAACTGGTATAGTTTGAGTTAACCTTGAGATATTAGGAAGGTGAAAAAAGGGGGAAAATCACTAATTGAAACTTGTTGAATGATGGTTTGCATTTGGTTTTTTATTAACTTGTATCTTGGGTCAATGGACACATTACCTTGATAGAGAAAAATGAAATTCTGTACGACGTTGATTGGGTTTTCCTAGTTGGTATTTTTTGAATTAGTGATGGATAGAAAAATGCAGTGATTTGCTTATTAGAGAAGAGATGGAGTAGAAATGTGAGCTGATATTCATAATCCTATACTTTTAGAGAAATATCATTAATGATGCAAGTAATTTGAGTGTTCCTTAGTTGTGTTCCTTGCAATTTTACCTAGCAACCAAATTCTCGCATTTTAATGGTTTTCTTGACTTTTGATGTTTGAAATATTTAGACCAAATAATGATTTTAGGCTGGAAAGTCACTTGGATTTTGTTCGAGGTTGAGAGGGATAGTGGTTGTTCAATTAAAGTCATAAATTCACCACATATATGAATGTTAGTGTTATAAGTGACACAATCATGAAATTTTGCCAAGCACATATGCTAAGCTTGGTGAGACTTTGCCTGAGAGAAACTAGTTGGTTTGACAACTAAGTTAAGCTTGGAAAGTTTGATGAGACTTTGTCTGAGAGAAACTAGCTCGTTTGACAACTAAAATCTCGCATTGATAAGTTACAGAGATGTATGTCTATTAATCATAAATGTGATTGTATATATGAACATTATCTATGTTGACATGGGATTTTTTTGGGAAAAATTCAAAGCAAAACTCAAGTGTAAAAGTAGACAATATTGTACCAATATCTAGATTTTAATTTGATGATATTGAACTTGTGCTCAGCATTAATATCGATCGAAAGGTTATAGTCTGAAAAGTGTAAATTTGAAAAAAAAAAATTAAAAAGCATGAAGGTATCACCAATGGCAAAGGTCTTGAAGTATCCCCTACCGTGTAAACTGCCTCCTATCGCAGCTTTTGTATATTTTCTTGAAGTTCTTGTGCCTCGAATTCAGAGAATCGGTTGATTTGAAGCCTTTACGGTATTATTTTGAGAACTTTAATATGAACTTTACGATGATGATTGCAGGCAAGAGCAATTTGAACAATCTGCGGCAGGAAGAGCTGCAAAAGCACAAATAGCAGCTATAGCAAAGCAAAACACCAATGCCAACAAAGGAGAACCTGTTCTCAAGGTATATGAGCTTCTTTATTATTTCCCTTTTTTATTTTAATCTTGCTCAATTATCACCCAGTTTCTTATGATGACGATGCTTTGAGTTGATCATTTTGGTTTGTTATGTAAATGCAGTGGCAGATGGGATGAGGTTGTGCTTCCTTGCTAGGCTTCAATCTCACATTGTGAGTACCTCCATGATAATCTGTTGTGTGTAAAAACTCGTGTTCTTTACCCTAATATGCATTCTGTGAAACTGAATTCCTCATTGTACAGCTGGTATAACTGTGGTTCGATCGGTTCATCTATCTGTTGATATGAAGTATGTGTCTTTTAACCGATGATTCTCAAGATATAAGTGTCTGTAAAGAAGTGCATAAAGCTGAATAATATCTCATTTCTACGTTGATCTTGTGTAGTTCATGTTGGAAACTGATTGTTGTATATAGAGATGGCGACTTTCTTCAAAGAAAGATCTGATCTATGAATGTGATGGGTTCAAATAATTTTTATTTCTCTGTCTTATCTATTTTTTTGGACCTTTTATGTTTATTATCTGAAGTACAAGTTTTGCAATTTACCACTGATTTCATTAAGAAAAGACCATGCAAGAATGTATACTGAAAATCATTCCCTTCAAATTGCTTCTACTCATTCCTAAGACAGTCATCTGTACAAAGTCGAAAAACAAGAACAATAACAAATCGAATTTCCCAATAGGGCCAATACTTAACAATCAATTTCAAGAATGAAAATGTGTAGCTGTTATTGAAAACTTTGAACAGGAGCAGAAAGCTTGAGCTCGTGAGCCGCTTGAAACGAGTCGGCTGCTTGCTGCATCGATCCTTCCATCTTGTAAACACGTCCAAGGTTCAACCACGCATCATGGTTCGTTGGTTCTAAACGCAACACATTCATTAAGAAGCTTTTTGCAATAGGTATGGACTGATTTCCCATCTTTATTAATCTTTCAGCAGTTGAAACTATGCTGGGGACATAATCTGGTTCTATCAATAAAGAAACTGAGAATGCAGCAATTGCTTCTTTGTATTGTTCTTTGGCTTCAAAAAGTCTTCCTATTAGCATCCAAGAAAGCATGTAAGCAAAGAGACAGTTTGATTTAGTCATAAATATCAGAAGATATGGAAGGGCTTACTAACCGGTTGTGTGCCAAACACGAGCTGAGTAAAAATTAGTTGCCTCGGCTTTTTTAATGCATATATTTGCGTCGAGCCATGAGTCGTGGTCTGTGTAAAGTCCGGCCAAATCTAGCCATGCTTCCACTTCCAAGCTCCTCTCAGCTTCTACCTGTAAATTGGAGAAACAACTAACGAAATTTAAACATGATTCTCTTAAAAAGATTGTGAAACTATCATAATATACATACCTCGTTGGTGTCTTTGTTGTGATACTCGACCTGTCCCTGAATTAGCGCGAGCAAGATCCTGTACGTTTCTATCGCTTGCTTTGGCTCTTCTTGACTGATCTGAATGACAGCTTTTAACCTCAGAAGCTCAAGCTGTTCGATATTTCCTGTTTCATCTAAAGCAAGATCGATGATAGCTTCTGCATCTTTGAGTCTTTGATCTGCGGATGCAATAAGGGCCAAAAGTTTCCAACCTTTCGCTGAGCTACCACCACTCCTTTTTGAGTATACCATTGCTTGGTCAAAGGCTGAACTCAGATTCCTTTGGATAGCGTTTTCTAGCCCGAGTTGAAAGCTAATCTCCGGATCATCCTTCGCCCCAGTAAGTAGAGTATGGTTTAGGGAGTCGATCGAGTCTCTATGTAAAGCAACTCTTTCGGTATCAGAAATCGACACCCTAGCAGCATTTCCATAGCAGATCCCAAGAAACTTACGAGCTTGGCTTACTGTGTGCTCGTTTTGGTTAACAGAAACATCGATTACCCTAAGTGCAAAACTAATCCCTTGAGAAGATTCACTTGGATCTTGAGCACATAGCTTTGCTCCTAGCAAGAATGCTGCTATATGAGGCTTATGACTATTTTCCGAAAATCCAGATACTTTCTTTAGAAGGTTCAGTGCCGTTTCATTCTGACCAGCTGCGCTATAGCAAAGAGCAAGAAAGTACCATCTATCGACTCGATGATATATACCAGGAAGAACTTGCTCCACGTGATCTGCCAACGACTCAAAGTGACCCGACATTGTTAAGGCAAAGGTTAAGTGATCCATAACTTGAGAATCCCACTCTATTTCACCATATAGGATCTTCTGCATTAGTATAAACAACAGAAGAATCGATTCTTCAATGGCGTTTACAGGGAACATGGATCCCGTTGGTTTAAACTGAGACGGGACGCTGGCTTCAACGCCCCCATATAGCAATATGGCAGCTAAGTCTTTTTGCACTTTTGCCAGTCTTTGGGGATCTAAGTTCCAAGGCCTTAGTAGAGCTCTTCGATATGCAGAAATAGCTTCGTCTAGACAACCTGCCTGTAACCATAGCTTGGGAAGCAACTCGAGTGCTCTGTGAAAGATCTCTAACAACTTACTATCTTCATTGATTTCCCTGTATATGCCATTAGGAAGAGCAGATTCAACTGTGTCCAAGATGATCTTGCACTCTCTTGCAGCTTCTGTTTAATACAACAGACCAATCAGAAGCCAGGAATCTTCTACCCATTAAACCCTCTAGCCCCCACCACACAAAGAAAAAGAAAAAATGACAGCTCTTGGCTCTCTATCACTGTCCAACATTGCATCATAACAAATGTGAATGAAGATACTATAATCACATTATCATAACTACATTCCATCAGATGCCAATTTAATCAACTAATCTTGAACAAAACTCGGGAAATAAACGATTAGGGACTAATGAAGATACCTTTAACTCGTCCAAGCTCTGCCAAAGACTTGGCTTTGAGCAAAATTGCTTCAAGAAGTAGGCTCACAGAATGCAGTGACATTAGCCCAGTCAATAGATTTCTGCCTCTGGATCGCAGTTTTCGCGGCCGAGTTCTCTCAGCAATGGACTTAGACATCCTTGGCGACAACGGCCTGATATCAATCCCTTGAAACACTTGAAGAGCAGCATCATAATTTCCTCTCTGGTATTCCAGTCTCCCCAACAATGCTCTTGCTTCCTAAAACTCATACATATATATAAACAACATGGAACATAACAAGCTTAAAGTAACAGTCTCCTGAGTACCTCATAATTTAAAGAAAGTGCCTCCTTCAAAGTGGATTCAGCTTCATCTACTTGAGCATCTTCGAGTTTAGATTCCCAATCAACAGTGCCTGTTCTTGATGAAATGCCACTGGCAGAGAAATCCCTCGTGGCGAGTGACTCAGGAGACTGTGGCGCTGCCTCTTCAAGCCTAAATTGCTCTCCAGAACAAGCACACAACATGTTTGATATTTGGCCCCAGAGAAAAAGCGAAGACAAACTCCTACTTCTTGCAATCAACAAATCACCATTCTTTCACATTTACAGCCATTTCCATGAATAACCCAAAAACGCTGAAACAAGATAAACACACACAGTTTCTTGGATCAGAAAACAACATTCAAGATTCAAAACATTATCAAAAGAAAACTGAAAATAAAAAGGTAGACAGAGAAACTAACAAATTTTTAGGCTCAGAAGACAACAAAAGCTGAACCTCGAACTTAGCAAAAATCAAAATGTGAAGAAAAGCATTTTACATTTTGTGGGGGTTCATTGGTAAAGCGACGTAGATGTGAAAGCAAGAAATTTGAAAATGGCGTTTTGCTTAGGGAGATCTGAGATAGAGTTGGATGGGACAAATTGAAGTTTCATAATTGCAAAGAAATTTGGTGGTACATAATATAACAGTGGTTGGTTTAGACAACACAGAGAAGCTTTTTCACAGGTGGGGATGGGCGCTGTGCTGTGCTGCTCAACAATCAACATGCACCTGTCTTTAGATTCTCTCTGTTTTCATCTGCTCTGTTTTTTGGGGTTTGAGAACTTTTTTTTTTAATATTAATATTATGATCAAATGTTTTTTTCCACTTAAAAAAAAAAAAAAAAATATATATATATATATATATATATATATATAAATTTTTTTTTTTTTTTTCTATCTGATAGTAATTTTGAAGTTATGTAGTTTATCAGAATGCAACATAAATCACTTTTTCGATCATTTTCCTAGACATGATAGTCTATACTTTGATTTTATCCAATTACAACTTCTAATTTAGGATACATTTTGATAAATTTCAGAATTTGAGGTTGCAATTAGATAAAAAAACAAAGTTTAGGTTGCAAATTGAAAAAACTAAATCATGTGCGAATCAAGAAAAAATGATTTAGGTTGCAATCAATTAAACTCCTGAACTTTAAGATGGTAATCGAATAAAAAAGTAAGTTGCAAAAACAATCATGTTTAATGTTTAAGGTTGATTTTTTGTTTTTGACCCTTAATATTATTGTTATCTGAAAAGTAGTAAAAGACATTATTTTAAAAATTTCTGTTAAAATTAACCATGCAACTATTGATTAAATTCAATATTTTATCTTTACTAATTTATTTATTTATAAATATAATATAAAATATTTCATTTTTTAAGAATATTTTCAGGACTTTAGGTTATATTATAAATATATTTAGATATCAAATCAAGCCGAAGTCGAGCTTATAGAGTTTCTCGTCGAGTTTGAGTTCAAACCCGCTAGTATTTAATTCGACTCAGCTTTTTTACACCATTATAAAATATATTAATATGGAGGATCGGATTCAATTGAACAAGGTATCCAAGTCATGATGAATGAGTTGTAATTATATTCAAATTTGAGAAAGGGTAGGGTGCGCAACATGATAGAAGCATTTCATACATATATACATATTATTTTGTATATATTTTGATATATATAATTTAGTACTAGATAATAAATGGAGTATTTTTTAATATGTACGATTTATTACTATTAGTACTAGATAGTTATGGTACCATCAATATATAGAAAAGTATCCACTAAAGCTATTAATGAACCCAATAATGTATAAAAACCACACACAAATATAGAAAAATGTACTAGTTATTTCATTAAAATAGATACAAAATCTCATGCAACACACAAGTACTAAAAGCTAATTCATTACTATGAACATAATCTTTCAAATTCATCTTATTGTCCCAAATACGAATTTGGATTCTCTTCATTTTCGTTATCAAGAATTTCCTGTGAATTTTGAAAGAGAAAATAAACACAGCATAAATCAGGTGGACTCCATTTTTTTTTTTTTTTTTCCATTTTTTTCCCATTTTGCTCAAAATACTTTTTTCCAACAATTATGCTAAATTTAAAGTCTTCAAAAGGCTGACTAGGTTGGCTTAGCATGTCCAAAGAATCTTGTGGAGATCATATTGGTGCCTTGGATTGTGGTGGGTTGTGTAATCAAAGTAGTAATTGCTCTTTTTTTCATACAAAGTTAGTAATTATGTGATTAATCATTGATCATAGTAAATTTAAATATTCACAATTCTCGAGATAATTTTCCAACCATAATCCTAACAAATTGATTCACTTTTCACCATGAATTGTATTGATTTGTTGGTTGCTCTATTAATCATACTTCATCATTATAATTAATAATAACCCTTTGTTGAATGCATTAATATTATTAATTTTTTCAGGAAATGTAATTTGAAGTAGAATTAGATTTATTAAAAAAAAAGTAGAATCAGATAAATTTTGTAAGTTTTGGAAGTACCTAAAACAATAGGTGTTACATATTTGTTGTCATTACTCATTAGCGAAGACATCTTTTAAACGTAAGTCTACTAAAAAAATATTAATTTAAAATGCATTTAAGATTTTGAGTATGTAACGATTATTGAGGTATTATTATACAATAATTTGTAGAGAAAAGATGGGCTTCTTTCTTTCTTTTGTTCAATGTTAATGTTAGAGAATAAAACGTGATTGAAAATGAAACCAATACGTAATTAAAATTTGAAGATCTCTGTTTCATTTCTTTTATTTTTTGATGGGATCTGAGTTTGAATTAATTTTAAATAAATTTTTCAGAGAAAGAGAAATTAAATCAGTAACAGTATCTTTCCAGGAGATTCGAATAATGGGAATATCGTTTTCCTTTTGACTTAAATTACGATTTTTCTTACAAATTGTCATTTATTTAATTTCGAATTTGCAACTAGACAGACATAAAGTTAAGCAGGCACGATGCACGAGACTTTATTGCAAATCCAAATATTAAGGCGTGTTCGGAAAAAAATAGGGCAAAGTTTTGTTTATTAAAACTTGTAAATTAAATAACTCCGTATATTCAATTTTTATTAATAATCTTTGATCTGATTTTTTTATTAATATATCCTACTTGGATGTCGGAAGGTTTCAGCTTCAATAGGATGTAGAGGCAATATTGACTAAGAATAGAGGTGTTCAAACGGTTCGAACCATCGATTTTGGTTCAGAACCGTCGGTTCAGAAAATCATGGAGGGCTAAATCGGAACCGAACTGTGGGGATTTCAGTTTCGGTTCCAATTTGTAAACCGCTGGTTTGGACGATTTGTTTTCTTTTAATTTTTTTAATTTTTTAAAAATTTTAAAAATTAAATTTGCATACAAAAATAAAAAAGTCTAATAATACATCAATTGTACAATAATAATTTTACTATACATAGTAAATACACACTTGACATGTATTGTTTAATTTTGAAATTCAAAATAAAAGATGATTTGAAATTCCAAAAAAAAAAAAGGAAAGATGGAAGGACAGAAGAAGAAAAAAAAGAAAAAAAAAAAAAAGCACACCTATATGAGAACATACTTGTTTGATGCTTATATAGCAATGTTTAAAATCAAATTTTAGTCAATTCTAAATTAATTACACTACACAAGATGAAAGTACATTAAATTATAATTAAAATAGGGAGGAGGGCTAATGAAACCCTACTCAAACTTTTATAAAAATTTAGAAAATTATTACCTACCTTTGAAGCAAAGAAGAAGAAAGACTATTTGATCGATCAATTCAATATGCATCCAACTTGTACATATTTTAAGAGACTCTTAATTATGTTGTATTTTTCCAAATATTTTGGCTGAATGGCCACGTCTCCTAATATATTAATTTCTAGAAATCTCATAATTTAGTCCAACTAGTAGACAAAATTACATTGACATTTCAACAACTTGTCTGCATATATGCAATTAATATTCCATCCCATAGACTACATCACATGATGACATGAACCCCAATTTCTTTTTTCTTTTTTATTTCTTTCCTTTTGTCACTTGATCTTATCTATTAAACACTTATTTTCTACCCAAAAACTTTTGTGCACCAATTGCACAGAAGTGAAATTCGTGCAATGCATACCTTTATGTTATAAATGTAGTACATTTATGTACAAATATTTGTACCTTTTAAAATGAACATGCATAAATGTATTATTTTTATAACATAAAGGTACTACATTTATAACATAAATGTATGGATTGCACGGTGCAACTGGTGCAGAGAAGTGCTACTCTATTTTTTAAATCGTATATCATCCTTCAAACTTAACTTCTTCACGCTCTTTCATATAAATATAAAAATCAAACAAAATACCTTAAAGTCGATCAAATATTTCAAACTATTAGAACTCGATTTATATTCAGCTTGATTGACCAAGCTCAACTCAATTAACTATCTAACAGATTTGATTCATTTACAATCATACCTCCATACACAATTTAATTTTGAATGAGTTTCAGAGTCCCTATCATATTGACTAATTTAATTGTGACTCATTCAAGGCTTCTTATAAGTAGTTTCAATTTCATAACTAATTATTATTCTTCTTTTCATCTTCCATTGTCATGAGTTCATACACCAGTTTCACACATGCTAAACATAGTTCTCATCAAATCCTTTTGATCTCAATCACTCATTAATACATCTCCAAATCATCAGACCTCCATTGTTGCTCTGATGGCCATGAATCCAAGAATCTGGAGCAAACTTCCTGATCATCTCCTCGAATATGTCCTCACCTTCTTGCCATTGAAAACATTCATGAGACTCAGATCAACCTGCAAACACTTCAACTCCCTTGTATTCTCACCTTGCTTCATTTCAAAGCACAACTCTTTATCATCTTCTTCGTCTTCCTCGTCGTCTTTCATCCTCCTTTCGCACCCACAGTTCCACGAAAAATGCAAGCTCTTCAACACGGCCACCAACTCATGGTCAACCATCTCACCATCTCTCCCACCTTCTTCACACCTCCTCTCCTCCTCCAACGGCCTCCTGTGTTTCTCATCATCCACGTGTTTTCTCATCTGCAACCTCCTCAGCGGCTCCCTCCGCCGCGTGAAATTCCCATTCTGCCCCTTCGCCTTCGAGCTCCTCACCCTGGTCCCCACCACCACTAATGGCAACTACAAGCTCTTCATGCTATCCTCCAACAGCACTACCCTAATCTACAACTCCATGGATAACTCTTGGCAGAGCTTCCTAGGGTTCGATCCACTGCTAAAAGACAAGCACCACCAGAAGGGGGTCCCACACAAAGGAAGCCTGTTCTTCACCACACCCGAGCCTTTCCAACTCGTGGGGTTCCAGCTGGGCAGCGGGCAGTGGGAGAAACCCTATTCCGGGCTGCCCGACAGGCTGACCTTCGCGCGGCTGGTCAGCCAGGGCGATCGAGAGATGTACCTGATCGGAGGGATCGGAACGAGTGGTATATCGACGAGCATAAAGCTGTGGGAGATGAGAGAAGATGGAAAAGGGTGGGATGAAGTGGAAACAATGCCAGAAATGGTGTGCAGAAAGTTTGTGTCGATTTGCTACCATAACTATGAGCATGTCTACTGTTTTTGGCATCAAGGGTTGATCTGTGTGTGCTGTTACACGTGGCCTGAGATATTGTATTACAAGGTTGGTCGGAGGACGTGGCACTGGTTGCCTAGGTGTCCTTCTTTGCCTCCCAAGTGGAGCTGTGGATTCAGGTGGTTTTCTTTTAAACCACAGTTTTATACTACTCTCTGAATTTTGATCTATTTTTCATATTCATATATATTCATGTTTTGCTTCTTGCTGTTGCTATTTTTAGATTTATTATTGCTATTTTGTTATGAATTTGAGTTTTTAATTTGGATTGATTTCTGCCTGATTTAAGTATTTTCTGTTATTGGAATTGATATATAAATGTGTACATATGAGACTGTGACAGAGGAGGCTAATTACTCCAATCCATTCCCATCCAAAATTCTTGTTTTATATCAGTAAAGTGAATTCGAATTTTGTCTAACTCATGCTAGGTGTAGTGTTACATGAAGATATCTTGAAATATATAATTTGGGAAAATTGAGATTTTCATTACTAACTTAGGGTCTGTCCAATTTTTTGCTATCAATTTTAGGTAATATTCCAACTTAATTGAGTTCTCCAAAACAATTTTTTTTTTATACGATTTTGTTCAAAATGTCATTTTCTGTCTACATGGACAACAAAATTGGAAAGTCTCTATCTGCAATTCCACTATACGACCAGATAGGGAAAAATAAAAAATCAAATTGAAATTTGAGAAAAAGTTATAATTAGAGGACCAGTTTAAAATACATAAAATTGATAGTAATAAATGAGTGGGTCTCTTGTGAGAACGTTTCACAAATCTTATTAGATGTGACGGGTCAACCCACAACCACACCCTATAATTCACATATCGTTTGTGGTTAATGAAGCTCCGTCTCACGATAACTATCCATGCAACTATCTCATTAAATTTTTTGGGTAAATAAATAGATAAAATATGATGAAAATTGTAATTTTTCATGGACAATACTTTGTAGCTAAGATCTTAGTTTGTGTAAAGGCAAAATGTTTGTGGGTCAGGAAGAATGGTGGAGGTAGGTGGAAGGTGTCTAATATTAGTTAGAAATTTGCCAGTGTTTTGGGAGTCAAGATTCAACCAAACAAACTCATTTAAATAATGGTATTCAGATCCCACTTTGACTGCTATTTGGACAAGTCTATTCTCAATTTTTATTCATATATATTTTACACCATGGCCATCATCATTCTACTAAACCAAACTGAAAAGTAATAATGCATCTTAAGTTTTTCCAAATCTGACAAAAGAATTGATCACACCACCTCTTTAGTCTTGAGGTGATGAGTCTGATGACTAAATACTAAGTTTGAAGTTTGAAGAAGCAAGAGGAATTAAAGGCTAGCTAGTCTATTCACAATTTATACTTTTTCCAAATTGTTAACATAAAGTTTCTGTAGTATTACTACAAATCATAAATGCAAAGTAATTTGATTTTTTATTTTTATTTTTTTAAAGTAAAGTAAAGGATGCTGGGTAATTTCTAACCCTACTTCAACTCACCAAATTATTACTAAATTATGTGTATTTGTTAGATATGCAATTATTCAGGGAGGACAATGGTATTATTGAGGGGCATTCATTCATGTCGAATAACCAACTCACTATTCTACTACTCGAAAAGTTGAAGACTCAAACCAGAGACCTCATTTATTGATTGGGCCATGAATCCTCTTGGGCCACAAACTAACATTTAGCCCAATTAAAATTTTAGGTCAAGCATCAGTTTGAGCATCAACTCAATTGTGGATCAAGTCCATTTCGAGTATGCTTATTATATTACATTTTCACTTACTTAAAATTGGTTTTCATGCTATAAGTGCACTATAATTGTATATATATACACTTATCAATCTATATTTAGTTGGTGAATGCAACAGAATAATAAATGTAAAAGATTGAAAAAGAAATATAGATGAAATAATTGATAGAAAGAAAATTCAATAAAATATAGTCAACAATAGCCAAAAATCACTATAAATCAGAAAGCTACTCATAGAAACAGAGCACAATACATGCAATAAAAAACAGAAGGAAAATAGTTTATTTCCAAATTGCACTGTGTACCCTTTTAACTTGTGTTTCACTGTTTCTCTGACTTTTATTTCAGTCAATAATGTTTTTTAACGTTTTTTTTTTTTTTTTCCGTATGACTATGCCACATCAATTTACCAATAAAACCACTCTATCTCGTAATATTAAAATCATATCATCCAAGCTCTTATCATTCTACCAGTTCATAATTGACTAAAACAATTAAAGATTAATGCAACTTAGGTTTGTAACAAACTGTTTGAAGGTTGTCAATTTATTATATTTATTTTGGGCTAATATTACCAATAAAATAAGCCCAATCAATAATTCCACCCACGAATCTGTCGGCCCAACAGAAAATAGCCCAATTAATTATGTTAGTTATAGTTGCGTATACAATTACAACCAATCTCGTATAATATTGTTGCCACGTGGCAAGGGTAATTTGGTCACAGAAATATATGTCGAGATTCTTGTCCGAAGCTCATATTCTACCCATTTGGAATGCTCTCCTTGTTTTAGACTTAAAGTTCAATAATTTCAAAGTTTCCGAAAAATTCGCACGTTCTATCATCATTTTTTTAAAAATACTATCACCTCTTTTAGCAATTATACAATATAAAAAGCTTCCATTATAGAATAGCTAATCTACTACGCAAAATCTACACTACTTTTCCAACCACTCTTTTTAGGCTTCCCAGAAACGAAAAATCTGCATATTTAAAGCAGTTTAGTGGTATATTATTCATGATCTGCAATTCTGTAGTCTGAGATTGAGGATCAGTGTAGTGATAATCATGGGAAGTTATATGGAGGATTTTTCGGCGGTGCAGGCGAAGAACTCGTCGGAGGAGGCGTTGCAGCGGTGGCGCAAAGCCTGTTGGCTGGTGAAGAATCGCAAGAGGAGGTTCCGATTTACTGCTAATCTTTCTAAGCGATTCGAAGTTCGCGAGATCCAGAAGTCCAATCAGGTTTTGACTAATTTTGACCGGCTTGTTGCCCTCGTTGACTTCTTCTCCTTTTGCTTTGCCATGAACTGTTTGTTTTAATTGATTGAGTGATTGATCGAAACAGTGATTTTTAACCTAGTTAATCTTTGATCTGGATTGTGAGTTTTCTTTTTATGTTGAACACATCCATATGATCTGATTAGTGCAGATAAATGAGTTTGATTTCACTTTATTGCAGGAGAAGCTTAGAGTTGCAGTATTAGTATCCCAAGCTGCTCTTAGTTTTATCCAAGGTAGGATTTGAAAGTGTATATGTAATCTGAGAAGTTTAGTGTTTTTTCTTTGTACTGATTTTCACCTGAATATCTCAAGGTATAAGTTACACTGTGCCAGAGGAAGTTAAAAAGACGGGTTTTGGAATATGTGCGGATGAGTGTGGGACGATAGTCGAAGGTCATAATGTAAGGAAGTTGAAAGTTCATGGTGGCGTTGAGGGTGTTGCTGAGAAGCTAGCAACTTCGATCACTAAGGGGATTGACGATTCCGAGGAGTCCCTTAATTGTAGAAGAGAAGTTTATGGAATCAACAAGTTTACAGAGAGCCCGGCTAAGGGATTTTGGCTTTTTGTTTGGGAAGCTTTGCAAGATACTACTCTCATGATACTTGCTGTATGTGCGCTCGTTTCTTTGATTGTTGGTATTGCTACAGAAGGATGGCCTAAGGGTGCTCATGATGGACTTGGAATTGTAGCTAGTATCCTTCTTGTTGTGTTTGTCACTGCTACTAGTGACTATAAACAGTCGTTACAGTTCAAGGATTTGGATAAGGAGAAGAAGAAGATTGTTGTTCAGGTTACTAGAAATGGATATAGGCAAAAGATTTCTATATTTGATTTGCTCCCAGGTGACATAGTCCATCTTGGTCTTGGGGATCAGGTCCCAGCTGATGGGCTCTTTGTTTCAGGTTATTCTTTGTTAATAAACGAGTCTAGTTTAACTGGAGAGAGTGAACCGGTAGATGTATCTTCAGAGAAGCCCTTTCTTCTATCTGGAACTAAAGTGCAGGATGGGTCCTGCAAAATGCTTGTTACTACTGTTGGGATGAGGACTCAATGGGGCAAATTGATGGCTACTCTTTGTGAAGGTGGCGATGATGAAACGCCCTTGCAAGTTAAACTGAATGGAGTGGCAACGATTATAGGAAAAATAGGTCTCTTTTTTGCTGTTATCACCTTTGCTGTTCTTGTTCAAGGGCTTTTTAGCAAGAAATTAATTGAAAATTCCCAGTGGAGCTGGTCTGGAGATGATGCCCTGGAAATGCTCGAATACTTTGCTATTGCGGTTACAATTGTTGTGGTTGCCGTTCCTGAAGGGTTGCCTTTAGCCGTTACCTTGAGCCTTGCATTTGCCATGAAAAAAATGATGAACGACAAGGCACTTGTCCGACATTTGGCAGCTTGTGAAACTATGGGATCTGCTACGACTATTTGTAGTGACAAAACCGGCACTCTCACTACTAACCATATGACAGTTGTAAAAGCGTGCATTTGTGGGAAAATAAAAGAAGTTAGTAGCTCAATGAAGAGTTCTGCTTTCTGCTCAGACATTCCCGATTCTGTTGTCAAAATGATGCAGAAATCGATATTCAACAACACGGGAGGAGATATTGTCGTTGCTAAAGACGAGAAAATTGAAATCCTTGGCACACCCACTGAGACCGCACTTCTGGAATTCGGCCTCTTTCTTGGAGGAGATTTCCAAGCAGAGAGACAAGCAACAAAGCTTGTGAAAGTCGAGCCATTCAATTCTGTGAAGAAGCGCATGGGTGTAGTTATGGAGCTTCCTGGAAAAGGTTATCAGGCGCATTGCAAAGGTGCATCCGAGATTATTTTGGATGCATGTGACAAGACTCTGAATTCAGATGGAGAGGTTGTTACTCTGGATGAAAGATCAATCAATCATTTGAAGGACACAATCGAAGAATTCGCTAATGAATCATTGCGAACTCTATGCCTTGCATACAAGGATATTGAAGGTGACTTCTCGGCTGAAAATCCTATCCCCTTTGAGGATTACACTTTGATAGGAATTGTCGGCATCAAGGATCCAGTTCGCCCTGGAGTCAAAGAGTCTGTTGCAATTTGTAGGTCAGCTGGAATTGTGGTCCGGATGGTCACAGGAGACAACATAAACACAGCTAAGGCGATAGCTAGAGAATGTGGAATATTAACTGATGATGGTATTGCAATCGAAGGCCCAGAATTCCGGATGAAGACTGAGGAGGAATTGCAGAAGCTCATCCCTAAATTACAGGTACTTCCATACCAAGAAGCATTTTGGTCGTGCTCATTTTTTCACTCCTAAGTTTAGAAACGTATTGTAGTGATTTTCAGCACACTGTTCAGTTTGTACCCCCGAAATTTCCTCTTTACAGTGGACTCACATGCTCATGAGTCATGAGAATAAAGCCTATCAGGCTCTGTGATCATATTTCTTAAAATGGAATACTAAGAAACATGCTTATTCTTTGTTTATTATGGAAGGTAATGGCACGTTCTTCACCAATGGATAAGCATACCCTTGTGAGACATTTACGATGCACATTTGATGAAGTTGTTGCAGTGACTGGAGACGGAACTAATGATGCTCCTGCACTTCATGAAGCAGATATTGGCCTTGCAATGGGAATATCTGGAACTGAGGTGATATTTTTGTCCCTAAATATGATATATTATATCTTATGTTCTAGACATAGGGGGCCCTTTCTAGTTTTAAATGATTTCAAGATTACTCTGTGAAGTCCGTTTGAATCAGAAGTAATTCAATTGAAATTCAAATGGACTTCATGCCAATGGAAAACTGTAGTTTCTCGAAAGGTGATCAATATTTTTGTCTTGTGTCTCAATAGTTTGTGTTCTTATTGAAACGTCTTAAAAAGGTTGTTATTTTGTCATGCATTCATGATCACTCCACTTTTTGCTGGCTGAGCTTTATTCTCTGATCAATGAAACTCGAATTATGAACACTAGATACTTACTGGTTGGTTTATGATTTTCCAGGTTGCCAAAGAGAGTGCTGATGTTATAATTCTAGATGATAATTTCTCCACCATTGTTACCGTTGCAAAATGGGGACGTTCTGTTTACATAAACATTCAAAAGTTTGTTCAATTTCAGTTGACCGTTAATGTGGTAGCCCTAATTGTCAACTTTTCTTCGGCTTGCTTGACAGGTAAAGATTGCATCATCCGTTGTATTTATTTTCATTGATATGGATTAAAATATATACATACCAGCACAGCCACGTGTATCACACAGGTTTAATCATCATGATGCTCTAAAATGGAATTTTTTTACATGAACTTAATAAATAAATATAGATAATATAAGAAATATATGCAATCTCATTTAGGAAATTTTTATGCAAGCTATAACCAGGGAGATATGAGTCTTATTCTAATAAAATATTATATTAACCTATATTTGTCATTTTAGTAAATTATTATCTAACTTCTGATATGATGGTGCATAATAACTATATAAGGATTTTCTATAAAAGTATTATCATATAGTTTTATCAAAGCTACTAATTTAACCTATTTACTCAAGTTGGCATAACAAAAAGTTATCATAAAAGAAAAGCTAATAATTTGTCGAGTATTAATGTATTGAGATTCTACAATACTCAGATTGATATGTTTTCCGACATGATCACATGCTTTCAGGCAAAGCCCCCCTCACTGCTGTTCAGCTTCTATGGGTGAACATGATCATGGACACACTTGGAGCACTTGCACTTGCTACCGAACCTCCCACTAATGACTTAATGAAGAGAAACCCCGTTGGACGGAAAGGAAACTTCATCAGCAGTGTCATGTGGAGGAATATCTTTGGCCAGTCTATATATCAATTTGTCGTCATTTGGTACCTACAAACGTCTGGAAAGACCGTATTCCACCTATTTGGAGACAACTCAGAGTTGATCCTTAATACAATCATTTTCAACTCATTCGTTTTCTGTCAGGTAACCTTCTACAAGAATGATAGTTTTTGGTCGCATTTAGGTTAATAAAGTTTGAACTTTTACATTCTATAGTTGTATTTAATAAAGAATGATAGTTTTTTTCTTGAGCATATGCCCTTTTCTAATCATATGATGTATCCTTTTAAAGTTGCTTATGTATGTGGTCATTAGTTTTGCCTTTTCTTTTGAAATGCATTGTTATTTAACTTTTGAATGTGGCTGTCATAAAGTATTTAAAGATCGTTATATTTTCTTGAGCATATGCCTATGATGCATCCTTATAAAGTTGCTCATATATTTGTGGTCATTAGTTTTGCCTTTTCTTTTGAAAGGCATTGTCATTAAACTTTTGCTGTTAGGAATTATCATTGCACATTTGATCAAATATCATGTTGTGTTCTAAAAGGCCCTAGTTTGTCGCTTAGAGCCTTTTAGAACATGATTTCTGTCCATTTAAGGAAATAGCGACGGATCTTTTTCTATGATGCAGGCATTCAATGAGATTAGTTCAAGAGAGATGGAGAAGATAAATGTCTTCAAAGGCATACTAGACAACTATGTCTTTGTGGCCGTACTCAGCTGCACGGTTCTCTTCCAAGTGATCATCGTTGAATTCCTAGGAACTTTTGCCAACACCTATCCGCTGACGTGGCAGCAATGGTCGGCAAGTGTTTTGATTGGATTTCTGGGCATGCCTATTGCTGCTGCTGTGAAGATGATCCCCGTGGGGTCAAGGTAACACCTGGTCTAGAAACGATTGCCCCGTGTTTGGTATCAGGGACTTGAAGCCTTGGGATGGAATTAGAAAATACCAGGTTTATCAAATCCCAAAATTCAAAGAACAAAACATCTCATCTATATCTGTTTGGGACCAAGCATTCTGAAAATATGACAACAGGTCCAAATGCTTACCTTGGCTGTGTATCATGTTAGAATTAGTACAATATACACAGAAAGATGACAATTTTGTAAGCATTATTTACCATGTTAGAGATTTTTTATTTGAAGAACTGATATAGTTAAAAAATTATCAGCCACATTTTCTCGATACAGAACTGTTTTTTTTTTTTTTCTGATTTATTGTGCTTTTTTCGGATTTACTCAACTTTGTGACTGAATCTTAATTTCTCATCTTTTGTTAATAACATGACATCTACTTATTTCGTAGGACATATTAACTCACAATTCATAATCTATATATAAAATTATACGTTTGTGAAAATGTGTTTGGTTTGTGGATAGAGAAATCATCTCATTAATATATATATTTGTTCTCATTGATTTTCTAGGGTTTTTTTTTTTTTTTTTTTTTTTTTTTATCTTTTTCTGGTTTGCTTTACCTTGCTTAATTGGGGGTTGCTAGCAATTGATGGTTCAATCGTTTGGTACGGGTTCAACGAAAACTAGTTTCGAAAATTAATTATGTTTTTCAATTCCATTTTGTAAAGCTTTTTCCGCCAAAAACCAATCAAAAGGTATTTATTGCTTTGTCATATAAATAATGAAATAAATGAATTTTTTCTTTTTCCTCCAAATTTTGGAGATTAATTATGGCTATGTCATGTAAACTTTGAATTCCGAACAGTTACATCATATCTTTTTATCTGAATTTTACAATTCATGACACTTTGTTATCGAAAGCTTATTTCCATCATACTGTTTCTCGCTCTCTTAATACAGACCATTTTTGGAATGACAAAATGTTATGAATCATAAAATTTGTGTTACAAAATCTATACGACGAAGTGCTTAGATTCAGGAATGGATTTAGCGCATGAATATTTCCAAACATTTAAAAATCTTCTCTTCATGTATTTTTTTTCTTATGATTTTCATTTCTATCAATTGATTAATGAGACTTGGTAGCCCTTACATCGTTGAAATTTGTTCTATCACTTCATAACATTTAAAATCCCTCCTTTATGTTAGTATATGAAATTTTTTATCCATGTTATAACAAAATTTTAAATGTATTTCTGACTAGTTTCAAAAAGATCTGACCTCAAAACATCTAAAGCAAAAAAGTTCCTTTGGAACACCTTAATAACTCCACGAGATTGCCATAATCTAGTTAGGTCATAGACTCATAGTCTTGTAAAAAAGTAAGTGATAATTTTGTAATTTCTAGTCTGTAATTTCTGAAATCTTGTATTTATTTATTTGAACACCTTTAATCAGCTTCAAATGCAGGTTTTAATTTTATGATCCAATAATTTTCTTCAGAGAAAAGTTTGAGAGTAGTTTCACACTCCATTAATTCTTCTTTGCTAATTTTATGCCCTAAAAGAATTTCAACTTTATAATTTGATGCTTGTAATATTATTACATGAAATAAAAATTATTAATTGAGTATAATTCTTGTCAAATTATTATACGAGTTAATCTAATTATGTGAAATAAATTAATCAACTATCAACATTGACTTGTAAAAATAAGTTTGAATTGTGTATAATGAAACTCCATCAATCTCATGATATTATACCGATGGATACTATCAAACAAGTTTTTATTTTTATTTTTTATAATTTAATCTTGGAAGGCTCAACTATTCTACTATAGCAAGTATGACATATATTGCCTAAAATGGTGCTGAAATTAAATGAAATCCAATAACTAACATGACAATTATATATGGGTCATATATTGCCCTACGACCCCACAATTAATTAATTTTTCTAGTTTCGACTATCACACACAACACAATAACTGAACCTTGAAATCAAACCTAATTGTTTAAACTAGTTTAACCTTACTTGAACATGCTTTGGAAGCCATGTGGTATTTGTTAGAATAAATTTTAAGGTAAAGTCTTGGATGAGAACATCTCACGGATCCCATTTTGTGAGACAAGTCATATTTGGTCGATTTGGCATCACATAATATTTTTGTGTATTAGATAATTCTTTAATTATGTGTATCAACGGTTTTGTCATTGTCTTTTTACATGTAATGACCATACGTGATCGTACTATATGATGACAATTATAATTACATTCAGTTACCGTACGTGGGCGTACTATATGATCATTTAGTTACCGTACGTGGTCATACTATATAATGTCTATCATATTTACATTTAGTTACCGTACGTGGTCGTATTATATAATATCTATATCATATTTACATTTAATTACCGTACGTGATCGTACTATATGATGACAATCATATATGAAACATGAAATTAATATTGAAATACGTTATTATTCTGTTAGGTATTTAACTGCGCTACTAAAAAGGCGTGAGCATATATAAAAACACAGTTTCACCAATTCAAAACATGTACATTTTTATACATTACATCACACAAAATCTATAAATTATGTATATGAATTCTTTTTACATGAATTATATATATTGGTATGTGTTTTATATATTTAATGAGATAGGATTCAGGATATTAAAACCTTGTTAAAAAAAGTCAGACTTTGTTAATATTAATTATACACGTAATGTAATCTTTGTTTGAATTTTTTTCTCTTCTATATACCTACCATGTATTGCAAATTATATGATTATAACAATTAAATGCTATAAATATTTTGCAGGTTAAATAATTGAGTATATATTCACTTAATTTACTTAAATCGAAAACTAATCAAAAGTGCCATCTCAAAAATGAATGAATTTAACCAAGAACTATAAGTCATAAATTAGGCCTAAAGCATTTTTAATATTGTTATCAGAATGTTGATTATCATAAAATTTATATGATATCGTTTCACAAGGGAATCTTTATTTTATAAATTGTAAAGTCATACTCTTAAATTTGTAAGGGCAAAATTTTTACAAATTTTTCTTTTAATTTATATATGCCCGAACATATGTCATCCTTCAAACTTTTTATAGATATGATGAAAGGCAAGTTAAAGGCACCAACAAATGTTTTCAAAGAATAAGGAAACTCAAAAATGTGTTCTTAATTTTTGAAAATATACATACAAAGGTTGTATCATCACAGTACAAACAAAAACTTATTACCCTCAAATTAATTAAAGAGAAACCACTAATCTCACCATTTATTGTTCACACCACACTACTAATCTCAACTATATTTCAATCTCGTATTTCATTTTATCAGTAGATTTTCAAATATATAATATTATACAACAATGAAATAAAATATGAGATTAAAACATAATATGAAATAAAAAATCCTAACCAATTAATGGTCTCTTTTTACACATTTAATTTGTTCAAAAAGAAGTGCATAATTTCCTGAACGTTGCTCACAATCCTCAGCCCTTGGATTGCCCCCTCATCAATGGCTGCGATTGCATGCAGCTAGGTACAAGTTTGGGTGCAACCTCAGTTCTCACCACCACTGTTCCATTGTTAGAATTCTCAGAAAACACAGATTATTTTTTCTTCACAAAAAACCCATCTTCAAAAAAATTTCATGGAAGAAAATCATTTCTCTGAAGCCATGGAAAATATCCCCAATTTTTGGCTTGAATCAATTGCACCTTCATTGACCAGCATTGACAGTTTGTTGAGTGCTCAAGATTGCAACTTTTCTTACAACCAACTCCCAAACACTGTCCCAAATCATCCAACACAACCCGATTTTTTCGTGGTTTCTGAGAACCCTTATCCTCAAGATCAAACTATGAATTCTGGTGTTGTGATCAGTTCAGATGGAGACAAAGAGAGGGAAAAAAATGGATCTTTTAGTATGTGGTTTAAGGGTCGACATTGGAGAAAGGATGAGGATTGGTAAAACTAAATTTAATAATGTAGTATATTAATCTCTCACTTTTTTTTTGTCTGAAAAAAATAAAATGGAAGTGATACACTTATATATATAGCCATGGCTTTACATTTGCATTTTATTTGATTTGATTTCATGCAGTAAACTGATTAGATTGGTGAAGAAACATGGAGACAAAAAATGGGCTGAGATTGCTAAAGAAATGCCTGGAAGAATTGGAAAACAGTGTCGAGAACGATGGCAAAATCATTTGCGTCCTGATATCAAGGTTTTTTTTTTTTTTTTTAATTTTTTTCACAGTTTTTTTCTATAAAGAATTTAATGCTAATTATGGATCTGCAGTTGTTTTTGTGTGTGTGTGTGTGTTAATTTGATGGTTTTGCTTTACTTTTAAGAGGTTTAAGGTGCAATTAGGGGTGTGAATTAAATGATGATTTATTATAAATGATTTTTCCTGATAATTAATTATATGAGTTTTAATTAATTCATGAAATCTTAATTAAATTGTGGTGAAAAATATAGTGATTGATTCAGATATGGCCTTTGTGCTTTTGTTGTGTGCACATTTTTGTTCCTATTTAACAATCTCTATATTCAAACCAACTATTTGCGAATTGTTTTTTTTTTTTTTGGTATCAAAATGATGCCTTTCTAGGGTTTTCACAAGGTTTTTCACTCATAAAGCATCCTAATTTGTTACAATGGCACTGAATTTGATGTTTCTATGAGATTCGCAACCCACCCCTACCTCCCCCCCTCCCCCCACCCCACCCTCATTCTCACCCCATTCTCATTAATTTGTCTTATATATTAATTATTGAATTAATTCAGAAAAAGCTATTTTGGACTGATGAAGAAGAAAGGATGATAATTGAAGCACACAAGAAATTTGGAAACAAATGGGCTGAGATTGCAAAATTTATTCCAGAGAGATCTGAAAACTCAATCAAGAACCATTGGAATGTGACTAAGCGAAAGCTTAAATCGAAGAGAAGAATCAAAAGATCAGAAATGATGGACGGGCCCGTTGAATCCACCGTGTTGGAGGAATACATCGAGAACTTAAGATCGACCACCACCATCACCGCCACTAGGCCGCCACTAGCCACCGGAATCAACCATGACAACATCTCCTATTTCATAGTTGAGAGTAGTACTAGTATCAATGAAGAGATGATGATGAAGAATAATATTAACGTTGCTCCATTTACACATGTTGATGATGAGCCATCAATGTGTTATGATGATCTCATGACAAGTGAGGCAATTGTGGATGAGGAGATTAGTTTCATGAAAAACTTGTTTGAGAATAGTGGAAATAATTTTTCCAACGCGGGAATGGAGACGAGGGGGACAATGTTCTAATGCGTATCGAGGTTCAAGATTGTGTTGATTTTAATCTGGAGGTGTGCTTTGGGGGTTCTTGAATCAACATTGATACTACTTCTGCAAATTTGAAGATGGTTTCAATGGATTATTATTGCTACTTTTATCTAATTTCATTCTCTATGACTTGGTATTAATTAATCTACATAGTATTGTCAATTTTAATTAATAGTAACTATGCAAGAAATGATCTTTCTTGTGTGGACATTTTCAACTATGTTTTAGAATGGTGTATTCTAATTAATTATTCTCTAATGAAAACCTTGCATGTCTAATTAAGTGTTTTTCTTTTACTCTCAAGGTTATTGTTCTGTCAAGTATTTAACTGCTATTAAAAAAGTGTGCAGATCATTTTTATTTTATTTTCACTTGTTGTTATCAAAGAAATACATTTAATTAAATGTGGTGGTCATACTAATAGACACTCATTTTCACATTTTTTGGATATCATGTATACATATCATTTGAATTTAAATTATATATAAAACCTAATGTATATAGAAAATTAGATAATTCTAAATCAATATACAAACTGGTACTTTTATCAAAGTAGACTAAATTAATTAATTAAGACCCCTATATAATCATGAGTGCCTCAAGTTTGCAACTTAATTCAAAAGATTTTATTAGGATATTGTGAAATCCATGCTAGATTAATTGTGATATTAATTATAGGAAATTCATCATAAATTGAAAATATCTATAATGATACTAAATGGGAAGGTGATTAGGAAAATAGTTGGATTTTTTTAATATTATTTTTTTAGAACTCACAACAACTAATATATACTGCTCAAAATATGTGGAAATTGTACTGATTTGCATAAAATTATGCATCTTTAATATGAATCCTCATGATTCATTTAAATTTAAAAAAAAAAATCGTCAAAATTTAAAACTGTAATATTAAAGCAATAAAATTGCAAAAAGTAAATATTTTGTTGACAATATTTATTTTGAGAGATTACGAAAATGATATTTGAAAATTTAAAATTTTCGTGCATGTAATACATTTTCCCAATATGGTTAGTTGTTTGAATCCATGATTTACGATTTGTCCTATAATACTTAAATGAATTTTGACCATCAATACATGTAATCTCTATTTAAGATTTTTGTGGAATTTAATTATGGTTTCAAATTTAAATCTCTCCCTATATCTCCACAATTGTAATTTGAAAAAAAAAAAAAAAAAAAAAACACTTAATTGAAAAGGAGAAACTTTCATGGAATTATAATTTCAAACAAACATTTGAATTTAGTAAAATAACTTATGAATTTAACTTTATTTGAAATGCGAACAGAGCGTTAATTTCCCATCTAAAACTTGTGGTTATACTTGTTCGACCAATTAATTTGTCTATGTTAGTTGTCAAAAACTTTAGTAAAAAGAATCACAAAAATTATATGCAACTGTTGTATTGGTAAGGTTGAAAAAACTCATATTTATAATAGTAAAATGCATATTTATACATGTAAAATGAATATTTATATAACTCATATTTATTCCTGTAAACACATATTTATATCTGAAAAACCACATACTTCTATCTGTAAAAATCATACTTAAATCTTGTTGCATGTGAGACGGTTTCACTGGAGACCGACTAAAATAAAAAGAATTAATGAAAGGTAAACAAAGCAACATCATTCTATATTATCATTTGGGCACCCCCATTTAAATGATTTTAAGATTTAAAAATCGAAATTATTCTCGTTGTATGCCCATATATATGGCCAGGTTCTAAATTTTGAATTGTAATTCGAAAGTCTGATCATATAACGAATTAATGTTAAAAAAAATTGAAGATGGTGATCTATGATATTATCATAATCAAATTGAAAAGAAAAACATTAAATGTCATGTTTTATTATGTAATTAACTCTTTCTATTTACACCTATATCAATTGGATACCATTTGAAAATCCATCATAATTCTATATATATTTTATTTATACATCATTTGGATGAAGCCATCTTTAATCTTTAGTTAATGAATAATCATCCAATGACATGTGTTTAAGTTACTAATTAATTATTATTATTATTATAGGAATAAGCCATCATTATTATATATATATATATATATATATATATATCATTTATATATGTCACCTAAAACTAATTAATTAGATGAACCCTTGCGATGATTAACAAAATTACTAGATTAATAAAAGTAATTTTCCTTTGGAAAGTATTATGGTTACCTTATAATTATGAAATTAATGGGATTGTCATTTTCTTTGTACATTTAATCTCTGTACATGATCGTACTATATGATGACAATCATATTAACCTCTATTTACCATATATGATCGTATCATATGGTGTCAAACGTATATGAAACATGAAATTAAGATCGAAAGACATTACATTCTATTAGGTATTTAAATGCTATTAAAAAGATGCGTATAGACTTTTTTTTCACTTGTTTATTAAAGATATACTTTTAATCAAATGTGGTGATCATATTAATAGACTCATTTTCAAAAAAAATTTATATCATTTGAATTTAAATCATATATAAATCTCAATCATGTTACCCTATATACCTACTATGGACACTAATGGTGCCTGGTTTAACCGAACCGTCGGTTCGAAAAACCGTGGAGGGTCAAACCGGAACCAAACCGTGGGAATTTCGGTTTCGGTTCCGGTTTGTAAACCGCCGGTTCCGGTTTGAACCGCCGGTTTGGTCGATTTTTTTTTTTAATAATTTTTTAAAATTTTAAAAAAATTAAATTTGCATATAAATATTACAATTATTCATATATTACAAAATAACAATGTTTTTTGAGTAAATAATTTGATATAAATTAAAAAATAGAACTTACATTTACAAGTTACAACAATACTACATTACAACTTATAAATTATAATTTCAAAAATTAGAAATTACAATTTAAATATAACCATAGTCTAAAATATCGCGATATTTCAGTGATAAATCGTCGAAATATCGCGAAAATTGCACAACCGATACAAAAATGCACTGACATTTTTTTTCGTCAAAAAATCGCGAAAAATCGGCGATTTTTCGGCAAAAAATCGTTTTCGATCAAAATATCGCGATATATCGAGATATATCGTGATATTTTGTATTACTGTTCACGCACGTACTGTTCACGCGCCTGCTTTCCTTTTTCTCTTTTTTTTTTTCCCTTTTTTTTCTTTTCTTTTTTTCCTGCTGATTTCTTTTCCTTTTTTCTTTATATTTTTTCCTCTTGTTTTTTTTTTTATGAATTCAATTTAAGTTAATTTTTTTTATTATAAATCTTTTTATGGTGTATTTGGAGGATATCTATTAAAATCGAATTATTTATCTCTCTTCTTATATATCTATATTTTTGTATTTGAGTGATTAGTAGAGCAAACAATTATTTTAAACAAATTTAGTTAAATTGTTTAAAATAATTAGTACACTAGCATTTAGGTTCTCTCATAATTTAATTAAGTTTAGTTAATTTTTTAAAATTTAATAAAAGGATTATGATGTATATAATATTAATGTATTTCTATATTTATTGTAATATATCATTTTATTTGAAATTTAAGTTCAATATATGTATTAATGTTACTTATAATATTATATAAAATACTACATATTTTTTTCAATTTTTTTTACAAATTTTTAAAATTTTTTGCGTAAAAAACCGATATATCCACCGATATCGATATATCGGTCGATATATCCGTAAAATCAAGGTACCGATATATCCGTCGATACCGATATTTTAGTCCTTGAATATAACCAATACAAACCATAAACCTAAAAAAATTACAACTTATAATACAAATTAATAATAATAATAATCAATACAACTTAAAATTAAAGAGTAAAATAACATAAATACATAATATTATTTATATAAAAATATAAATTTAAAAAAAATAGAAAAACCGGTGGTTTAACCGCCGGTTCGAACCGCCGGTTTACGGTTCGAAGAAATTTCGAACCGAAACCGAACCGTCGAACCACGGTTCACGGTTTCGGTTTGGAACCGAAACCGGGTCAACGGTTTTCCGAACCGTTGACCCCGATTCGGTTCCGGTTCGGTTCCGGTTTTCCAAACCGGATGGGCACCACTAATGGACACATTAATATGTACCCAAATTGATGTGTCAGATATCTATCATGCTTATTAATTTCACTTTTTATATAATTAGGGGATGAAATCATTACACTTCATCAGTTGATATATTAAGAATTGCTCACGATGGACATTTTTATCATTTTTCGTGTAAAGACGAATGTATATAGAGAATCATATAATTCTAAATCAATATACAAACTGGTATTTATCAAAGTACACTAAAATTAATCAAGACCCCTATATAATCATGTGGGCCCCAAGTTTGCAACTTAATTAAAAAGATTTTATTAGGATATTATGAAATCCATGATAGATTAATTGTGATATTCATTATAAGAAAAAAATCATCATAAATTGAAAATATCTACAATGATACTAAATGGGACATTTTGATTGACAAAAGTTAAATAATCTTTTGATTGACATCTTCAATTAATCTTTACTAAAGGACCCATGTCTCCATTATTAATTTGATTTCCCTTCCAAATAAAAGCTTAATAAAATTATATTTGTGTATTTTATATTAATTAGTGCTAAATTAAATAAAATTTTAACTATTAAATTATTAATTTTCAATCTATCTTTCATCAATATGAACTTACTTTCTTTATGTGAAATAGAAGAAAAATACTATTTATTATTTTATTCATTAATATGCTCTCATTTATAATATACAAAGTTAGAATTCAAATTTTGAAATAAATAAAATTAGAGAAAATCAAATTTTAAAAGCACTCATGATTTCATTTTAAGTGCAAAATTACAATATCAATCTTAAATGTATATAGTAAAACTCTATATAAATAATCATTTAAGATAGAAAAGATATGTTCATACATATGATATCATGAATAAAAAACTATGTATATAAATTGACATTACAAATATTGATTAAACCATGTGATTATTATATTAATAATTTTTGTAAGAAAAACTATCATTAGTGTATTCAAGAAAAAAATTGTTGCTTGCTAATTAATATTAATACATAAAAGAAAACACTAACAAAAAATGTGATGTTAATACAAATTTATATAAAAAAACTCTATATATATATATATATATGTCTTATTATTATGTGGATTTTGATTGTAATCTAATTTAAATATAACATATAGTTAAATTAAAGTATGCGTATTACAAACTTTGTTACTAAAAATCTTTAATAAAATGTTAAAATATTATTCGCTAAAAACACTTTTAATTACCATAAAAACATTTCATTTATATAAATTATAATTACTCTCCAAATTATTATATTTCTCACTTAAAAAATACTACATTTTCTATTAATTTCTTAAAAATATTTATTTTGATATTATTGTTACATGGATATGCAGCCTCTTACAAACCAACTTTAATATCCCATTTTTGGTTATGTGCGAATGAAATTTTCAATTCTAACTACAGAGTTATGGGACTACTTTTATCCAAATTCCTAGTTTCAGACCAAATCCATCAAGCCCATATATACAAACTTAACAATTTTAACCCCAATATATAAAGCCCACTACAGCCCATTCTAACTGTTTCAGCCCATTTGAGCCCAGCCCATACCATATAGGCCATACGGCCCCTACCTCTTTTAAAGAAAAATTTCGTTTTCTAATCTTTATACGCATTTGCCACAACTACCTTAAAAAGGTTAAGACGGTAAGACCCTCAACATCCATCTCTCTTCTCTCTCTCCCTCTCTCCACCACCACAGCACCACCGCGTGCAGCCATTGCTCCTCTTCCTCCTCCATACTCTCTCTCGATCTCTCTTCCTCATCTCCATTTTGGTCTCTCTCTCAACAAAACTACCATCTATCTCTCCCTCACTACTCTCACTCTCTCTCGCTCTACTCAGTCTCTCTCATCCACGGCGGAGCCGCCGTATGTTATAGTGGTGCGTGTTCACGTGCGATTTGTGCGTGTGTGCGGTGCGTCTTTGTGTGTGCGTTTTGCTGCGTGTTTTTTTCTCTACGTGATCCAACGCGTTGTTGGTCGAGCAAGGTCGCCGGCGACATGGAGTCGCCGGACATGGCCTATTGTAGGCTTAGGGAGGGGTTGAAAACGGATAGGTGGTGTGGTTGTTAAGGTCTTAAGGACCTAAACTTAATTTTTGAATTCCCTAGATTGTACTTTTCCAGAATCTCATTCAATTAATACACAAAAAATAGGGCAAAAATCGACACTACAATTTTCCCGATCGAACTTGAAGAAGGTTGTTCTTTTGTTTGTGTTTTTTTTTTTCCCTAGCCTTAAAACATTTCTTTTTCTTTTTTCAATTTCCGGCTGCGAGGGGAATGAACCGGAAAATCAACTAATTTTTTTTATGGTATATAGGTTTTGAAATGTGCTTCCTTCAATAAAATAGAGAAACCTCCTCCGTGAAGGTTGGTTTATTATGTATACCAATAACAAATTCATTAAAACATAAAGGAAGGAGGCTGCAAATGGTAATTTGACGAAATTGTCTATTTATGTTGTGTTCAATTGTAATGGAGTGTGCTAAATAATGTTCTTACAATGGTGAGCTGAAAGCATTTTCACCTTTCACCTAAGAGGGGTATTGGGAGAATCATTGGAATATATTCAACTGATTGCTCAGGTTTTTGATTGTGTTGATGCTTAGAAAAGTTATGAAGAATGTAAATGTGAAGCAGAATTTAATGGAAGGAGGTGGCTTAAAAG
The DNA here is from genome assembly GCA_946896805.1 of Scutellaria galericulata. Lineage (NCBI taxonomy): Eukaryota > Viridiplantae > Streptophyta > Magnoliopsida > Lamiales > Lamiaceae > Scutellaria > Scutellaria galericulata. The sequence goes on from OX335793.1 coordinate 17,406,463, forward strand.
CTAAATGAATATTGCCATTAGGCTTTTGGCGAATTTAGTGTAGGGATTGATGGTGATAATCCGTGAAGCTGACCTTATATTCTACATGAATAACTGAGACAACTTTTACTCATGCAGTTTCATTTAAGCGGCACTTTTAACTTTACTCGTGCAGTTTCATTTAAGCGGCACTTTTTGTGTTTTGTCTATACTTGCTAGTAAAGTTGTTTTAATTTTTTCCCAATCACTAGACTTGTTGTGGCTGATGAATTTTCTGGGCTGCATAACAGATGAGTTTAGTAGAAGACTCTCCACTGCACTCTTCAAGTAGTGACGACTTCGCATCATTCCTAGATGCTGAGTTGGATGCTACTTCTGATGCTGAAGTAGTTGCAGAAGAAGAAGAAACTGATGACACCTGTTTGGATCTTGAGAGGTTAATTAAGCCTATTAATCTTTTCTATGTTTTTCCTGTTTATCGTTACACTAAATTACCAAAAAAAAATTAAATTATCATTAGAACTACTAGAAAGATAAGTTTTGTAAAAATAGAAAACAAGTCTATAATGGAATGAGGATGGTATTCTATAATGGAAATATAGGATTGGGGTCTCATGTCACAACAGTCCAGGGAATTTTGTTTCTTTCAGATGCTAAGTTGTATGAGGTTTTTCTTTTATGAGTTTTGTTATGGTACCATGCCTTTCAATTCACAGAATATTCTCTTAGAAATTTTGGATCCCTTGAGAATTAATTACGTGGAGGAAAGAGAATGGTTTTGTTTGTCCTTACATCTGTGGAAACTTGTGTTGGAAGTAACATATTCTGCAAACAATTTAATTGGAGTTGCTAACACTTGAAGTACCGATACCATTTATGTTGCTTGTGTTTCTTTGAATAAATTTACATCTTTTGGCTGCTATTCTTACTTCTGATGATTATGCTTTATTCTGCAAATCACTGTAGAGTTAAAAGACAAAAGGTTGAGTTACCCCACGACATGGTAAATCCACAGAGTTCCTCATCTCAAGGAGAACAATCACAAATTTTAGGTGGTCTACTCATGATTTGTTTTATTTTTCTAAATGTTTCATTGATTTATTGTGTATGTAAAATGAGTCAACTTTGCCTTTTCCTCCTCCTCTCTCTTTAACTGTTTCATTGGTTTATTGTGCATGTAAAATGAGTGAATTGCTGTCAAGCCTAATGACTTAAAATTTGATAAACACTACCTGGTCTTTCCCTGTAATAAATTGGGAAATGTGAAAATAGAAAACTGGTTCTGGTTGGTTATTAATTCTCTTTCCCATTTTCTTAGTCACCAGCAAATACTGTCCTATTATCTTCACATCCTATATAGAAGGATCTCTTAGCTTTTATTCTTCTTCTTGTTTTTCTTTTAAGTTTCATTAATTTTCATTATTCAATGGAATCCATATGTGTGTCATCATCTATGATCTTTATTTCGTGGACAACTTATAAATAATTTGCTAATAACTGATATAAGTACCTGTTGACTTGTCAGCCCTTTTTCTAAAGGCATTACTAGAATTGTGTTTTAAAACCTGATTTAAGTAATGGGAGATTTCATGATTGAATAACGTTATTTCAAAACACACCAGTATTCTTCTGTTATTTTACCTGGCTCTCCTTGCACACTCCCCCAATCTTATCCTCCCCAATCTTACTTCTCTTCTTTTGCATTTCGAGTCAAATGCTTTCATGTTGGCTATCTCAGTGTTTAGCATATCCATATTTGTATCTTTCACAACATTTCTCAGAAGAAACGTCTTTTTCTGATCTGCATTATCAACTTTATGATATGAAAATTTAGGCATCCCTGATTGTTTCTTATCCCTATATGTTTCTGTTGTGCAGGTTCATTGCACGAAAACAATATATGTCCACATCCTGGTTTCTATGCAGGAATGTGCTTGAAGTGTGGTCAAAAAGTTGATAATGAGTCCGGTGTTGCATTTGGTTACATACACAAGGTTGGTTACTTTCTCTCGAAACATATTGTTAAATTATGTTATGTCTTATTATTGAAGTAAATTTATCCTGCATTCAGAATTTGAGGCTTGCCGATGATGAGATAGCTCGTTTGCGTAACAAGGACATAAAGAACTTGTTACACCATAAGAAGCTTTATCTGGTTCTTGATTTAGATCATACGCTGCTCAATTCTGCTCGTTTATCTGATATTACAGTGGAAGAAGGATACTTAAATGGCCCAAAAGATGCTTTGCCAGGTATGCTTTTCTTTAGGATTCCCTATGATACATGGTTTGTTGATTTTTTCCTTGCTGTGGCAATCTAAGATATTCTGGTTATGTATCTTAGTTTTTTCAGTAGATTTTGTTCGTCTAATCCCTTTGACTATTAATTATTGTAAGAAGTGCTTGACATAATTAAAGTTACGTAAATAAGTACTATTTTGCTTGCTGCATAAGTTTAGAACAACTGACCAGGGGTATAGTTGACCATCCTCCCTACCAGAAAATTTTATTAAAAGGTAGATTTGGTATAATAAAGTTTAAGAAAATCAAAGAAACTCATTTTTAAATATTCTAACTCTAAAATTATAAAAGCATTCTTGAACAGATTAATACAACTTAAATACAATATAAAACTAAAATAAATTATTCAAATAAAACTTTATATAAGTAGTAAGAATCATTGATAAATGCATCAATTCATACTGTTAATATTATAAAAGAATTTAAGAATCAAAGATAAGGATCATTTGGTAATTTTTTTAATAAAAAAATAAAGATGCAGGCTGCCTGGGCCGCCTAGGCTAGCACCTAGTCTCGCCTAGAATGGCCGACTAGGCTGAGAGTGGCAGCCTAGGTACAGTTTAGGCTGCCTTTTACTACGCTGGGCATAGTTATGAATGTTGCTTTATAAGGTTTTAATAATCGATCAAACCTTTTCGCGCCTATGAATTTTGTTTGATTATCTTGTACTAATGAGTTGATCAATTGTGCTCGGATCATTTACTTTGGCTTAAGTTTTGTTTGGTTTGTATCGGTAGAGATAGGTCTTGGCATAATTATGAATGATGATTAATAAGGTCTTAGTTATAAATATAACTTTGATGCCTAATTTGTTTGGTAGTTTTGAAATAATAATAAAGTTGTGCACAGGTCATGTACTTTGGTTTAAGCATTGTCTTGTTTGTTTCAACATAAAGGTTATTTTTGAAACTGACGTATTGGAAGATCAATAGGCCAAAGTAACCATGAGCTGCTATGATATTATAATAGGTATATGTTGATGTTTGTGTTTTGACGGGTGTCGTGGTCAACAATGGTTGCCTTGCCAGTTAAGCTAATTATAGAAGATGAAAATAATGTAAGCCCGAGTAATTCAATTGTTGAAATTTGGCATTATAAACCAGGTTGGGTTATTCTTTTACAGAATGCTTGACCTATAGTGTTGCTCTCTAGTGATAGTTGCAAAGGTGTTAAATGAGCATTCAAAGCTCTTATTTATAGTGAAGGGAAGCTAGTCTTCCCTAGGTGACGGATTTGTTTTCATGTCCTTTAGATTTGGTCTCTGTGAGCTAGCAGAATGGTTGGACCCAGAAAATAGTAGATCTGTGACCTTGTCAACCATGAGGGTATCCTCGAATGATTTGACTCAGCCACCTTGTTGATCTTCATGGATGCTTGAGCTGGTGTGGATCTTCCATGTCAGCTCGGTATACAACATTATACATTACTGAACTTAAGAATTTGTTGCTGCTTCTATGGCTGTGGGTCTGATGAGAAGTTTTTTGAGTTTCAATTCTTGTCTGGATAAGCTTCATGATCTTCCAGATCATTACAGAGCTATTATGTGACTTTAATACAACAAATTTATGTAGATGTTGAATCAGTTTTCCATTTATTGATGATGTCTAAATAACTCCATATTTCAACTATCAAGCTCTTCATCTTTGTGATGGATGTTGATCTATTTTCCTTTTAATCTTAGAACTCTATACTTTCTGTAGTTTCCTTGACTTACACACCTATAAATTATCAGATGCCTTAAAGACGAGCATATTCAGACTGGACTGGATGCACATGATGACTAAGTTGAGACCATTTGTGCATACTTTCTTAAAGGAAGCCAGTAATATGTTTGAGATGTACATATACACTATGGGTGAACGTCCATATGCTTTAGAAATGGCAAAGCTACTTGACCCTGGACAGATTTACTTTAATTCCAAAATAATTGCACAAGGTGATTGTACTCAGAAGCATCAGAAAGGTCTTGATGTTGTTTTGGGGCAAGAAAGTAAAGCCCTCATCCTCGATGATACAGAAGGGGTAATTTATTTGAATGTTTTATTGTTCAAAATATGCCATACCTAATGAATTACTTCAAGAAAACTCATTCGATGAACAGTGTAGTTTTTTTCCTTTTTGCTTCCTCTTGTTTCCCTCTTGAAACATTTCGGTTATGTTAGTCGTAGGAAACAGCATATGAATAGATTTGCTGTCGTCTACTGTAGGTGTGGGTAAAGCATAAGGAGAATCTAATATTGATGGAGCGATATCACTTCTTTGCTTCGAGTTGCAAGCACTTTGGCTATAACTGTCAATCACTTTCTGAACTGAGAAATGACGAGAGTGAGACTGATGGAGCACTGGCTACTGTTCTCAAAACTCTTCAGCGAGTACACACTTTGTTCTTTGACGAGGTACCACTCCACTCCCCAAAATTAACAACTGAATACAATTTTAATTAGCTTCTTTTTGAAGCTCAATTCGTTAATGTGTCTTTTGTCTCAGGCGCGCAAGGATAATCCTGAGGATCGAGATGTGAGACAGGTAAATCACGGGATTGGTTAAGTTAGCTGCCAAGCTAAGGTGTGAATCATCTTATTATCAAATATTTAAAATTTATGGTATTTCCAATCATGATGTGGCAGGTGCTAAAAAGCGTTCGCAAGGAAATATTGAAGGATTGCAAAGTAGTGTTCACGCGTGTATTTCCAACGAATTACCCAGCTGAGCATCATCAGTTGTGGAAAATGGCGCAAGAACTAGGAGCTACATGCTCACACGAAATCAGCCCAAGTGTTACACATGTGGTGTCTATGGATAAGGGAACAGAAAAATCGAGGTGGGCAGTGCAAGAGAAGAAATTTCTGGTGCATCCCAAGTGGATCGAGGCTTCCAACTACATGTGGCGAAGGCAGCCTGAAGAAAATTTCCCTGTTAGTTGAAGCTCCATATTAGTATTTTTGAGTTCAACTGCTAACCCTATCCAATCCAAGATTTTGCAACCATTTTAGGATTTTCTTCATCTACTTGCATTATTAACTCATATTTCAGCAGTTTAAGCCACTGGATGAATAGTTAGCTTTGAATTTTGTTTGTTGCTGGGTTGACAGAATTTAGTAAATGTACATCCTTTTGTCATTAGTAACCAACCTGGGTTTTGTCTTCTCAGAATGATCCACATCTGAGTAAATATTGAAATTATTGAGTCTTGTAGTATGTGAATTGTGAGATTTCAAGGCTAAAATGTGCAAAACCCTCATAATTCCGAGAAGGGGGAAATGCACCATTTTTTTCCTATTTTTATTTCCATAAGTTTTAAATATTTCTTTAATTTTAACTTCTTAAATATAGACATTATTAACAAATCAAAAATTACCATATACTCTAAAGTATTGCCCAATAAAATTTGAGAATTGAAATTAATCTAATATTATAAAACAACTACAAATCAAGAAATACTACAATTCAAAGAAATTACAAAATAAATTATGATTATCTCATCAAGGTTCACGTCGGCAGCTCCACCGACATCGATCCTTTTGGATGCCACATTCATACAAAAGAGGTTTTGATTATATCAAGGATCTCAAACAAAATAATTATTATTTACAAAGATATCCCAATTACAAATAATAAATTATGCATATACCGTTTACAAAGTATACAAATATAAACCTATTAAAATATCAAGTCTATACATATCCTTCAAGTTAAATAAACAATATTAGATTTGAAAAACATTATAAAAAGATTAAAAAAAAAAAGACAAAATCGATTATATATTTTATCCTGTTTTTATATAATTTACTGGTTCTACTTTCCATGATCACATATATATTTACTTGTCTGAGTGCCTCACGTTTCTCCAGCTCCAGAATTCTTACAGCAACCAATTACACATTCGAATTTCCCAATTATCTTTCATGGAGACATTGTTTCCCTGTTTTTCAAACGACGAATCTGTATTTTGGGCTGTTTATTTCGCAAATTCTCGATCTTCCGTACCTTTTATTCATCCTTCATCAGCTAGTCAGCCCTGTATTAAGTTTTATTGTTCATAACATCGATCAAATTTATTGAAGCTTCGTCATGGGTAGAAGTAAGTGCTTCATAGTCTGCGATATAATTATAATTTTGTCTTCTATTTCGCCAAAATGTTGAATCTTTTACGTTGTGCGAAATTCTTATTTATTTAGTTGGGAATTTATTTAAGTTTGAATTTTGGGGTAATTTATTATTCTGGATATTGCCTGTCATAGATTTACATTCAACCACATTTTTAACGATAGTTATGTATTTATTGTGCTAGAATTGTAGTTTGTTTAGCTTACATGGGGTTATGAAGTTATGTGAAGTTTTTGAATTTGAAACGGATACTTGTTTGCATTAATTGAAAAAAAAAATTGGATATTTTTTCTTTCTTTATTTCTTAAAAGTAAAATGAAATGAGGTGTGTTTATGCGTTATTGAGCATGTAATTTGTTAGTCTTTGAGATTGTTTTCCTAGCAGACAATTACATTATGCATTTATAGTA